>CP142456.1:68059254-69555921 GCA_038049695.1 Cinnamomum chago | reverse complement strand
ATATTACAACTCACGCCAACAGGTATTACGTTCAGTACTTAATTTGTCCAGTAACCAACATGTTTTTGTAGCGGTCGCATTAATCCTTTCGGCACGTCCAGTTTTCAATTCAACATTCCAAATTCCTCAATCATATCTCTATTGTAAGCCTTTGAACTTTGAAGGCAAAGAGGTATTATTAGGAACTCTTTAAGAGCTTAACTGGTCACTAAGCCGCTAAGCCGCTAAAACTCAATTGAAAATGCGAATATGGAGAGAGAGAGAGAGAGCTTGAAAAACCCCATAAAAATTCAATTATCAAATTTTGTAACTACAAGAATCCAATTATCAAATTTTGTAACTACAAGAAACGAACTAGAATAACAGGACACATCCACTTCCATTTGCATGTATGAAGTACTTATTGTTTTAAACGACACGACTTGCAAGCATGAAATACTTATTCTTTTTACAAACTTTTCACATTTTCACGTGTAAGTGTTGTTTGTCTTGGTACTTGCACCAAGCTCTCATCTAACGGCCAAGAGGATCAAGACCCTGAATCAATCCTGTCTTGGCTGTAAGCCTCCTCAGAAGCAGAGGCCTGAGCTGTGGTAGGAACATGGGCTGCAAAGTTCATTTCTTGGGAACACATTTCCCACCTGGTCCATATGTGCCACCTGAACGACAGGGAGGAGGCATATTGACTTTCACCAGAGACTGAAACATGTGGGTTTCTTTCTTCAATCCGCACCCTCCTCCTAAAGGCCTAGCCACCGAGAGAGAAGGACTTGTCGAAGTAAAGATGATAAAAAGAAGGGATATTACAACCAATGGGTTTCTTCTGCAAGAATCCATCATAGATCTCAGTATATGAGAGAGAGAGAGAGGATTTTCTTTTGGTGAGTTGTATAGGAGTTTTGATGATGAAAGTTTTGTAGAGTGGAGGATGATAGGTGGGGTTCATTGTATATATAGAGGTTGTGTTGGGTGTTGGCGAGTTTAGGATTATGCCATACTACAGTTTTGTTTCACGAGATGTTTTGACCATTCCCTCGCCCCATTTGAGGGTTTAAAGGAAATTGAGTCGGGTCCTAAGTTGGATGGCTAACACGTTTACTAAGGGACCTGCCTTTGCTTTTCCTTGTTTTGAATATTGAACTTTCGCAAGTGGGCCGGTGTGACACCATGCAAATTCGACTAAATGGCCTAAACGCAGACCAAACCCAACATGTACTTATGTGTTTATATTATGTACTTAACAAATATATGTACGTATATGTTACAAATGTATAAATATGGCTGTGGCTATAGGGATGCAAACGAGTTGGATCTCGGTCGATCATAGGCTATAAATTCTGGTCATATCACATAGGTATTGTTTGGTTGCACCTATTTACACATGTAAATGGAGGTTCATGAGTAACGATTGCACATCCCATGTTTAGAAGTACCAATTACGTATCTATGGTAAAATGAGAATGCGAAAGTAGTGTGAAAACCGATAGGAAAATGTGACCAGAATTTTGACGTCTCCTATGGTATGAAAAGATTACACGCGTCACTGTTCAAGGGCGGTGCAATGTTGCACATTTTCTAACTAACGTAATCAAAATTCAAGTTTTGAGTCATCATGGATCTTGAAAATTTTGAGAAAAGAAGTTACACTGTTAAACGTTTTCAATGAAAATTGTCCTTTTTAACAAAGTTTTGAGAGAATCAGTTTTTTCTTCCTACCATTGTGAGCCCCTATTTTATCTTCCAAACAGTTAAAAGGCTCAAAAGGTTGTTGACCGCCTATTACCATTATTGGGTTTCCTCATATCCATGTTTCAGGGCCCGTGTTTGAAACATACTCTGACCGGATGTGAAATCCTTACGGGGTATGAACCTTATTGACCTCTTGCAAGGGGTGTACACGAATTGGATTTGTGCGGTTTAGGCCAAATCTGTCACCAATCCATTACCCACGGATTGATAGATTTGGAATCCATCACCAATTTGTGACTGTTAAAAATCGACCCGATCCGATCCGTGGAGGACTGAATCCGATCGGTTTAATTAATCTGTTCAATCCGTTGAATTTAATGTTAAAGAAAATTTGAAGAGCACGCTCTCAAGAATAGGGTGAAATTTGGTCTAGGGTTTCGTTTGTTATACTTATATATAAAGTGAATTACAATTTGACCCCTGCAGTTTTTTCTTCTTTTATATTTTGACCTCTTAACTTCTAATTAGACCCATTCGGCTTTTTTTATTTATATTTAATGTCAACAGATTGGATCGGATTGAATCCGCGGATTGAGGGTGAAATCCGTCACTGATCCGTTGTTAACGAATTACAAGATTTTCAATCCGTCACCAATCCGTTTACCTTAATAGTGGTCAGATTGGATAGGGTTCTCTGCAATCATAGATGACACTCTACAGCAACCGATCCCTTGCTTTCTCACTTGCCAAAACACTCCTCGGCCGACTGTCCTTGCTCCTCTCCCGTAACCAACAGCCTTTCTCTGTTAATGTGACTTTCATATTTGAAGCAATGTGGCTCCAACATCCGAATGTTCTCAGTCTAGTAGTTGACAATTGGAACTCAGGTATGGAAGGTAACTCTCTGTAAGGTCCTGGACCTTACTGGGTCAGTTGGGCCCACCAGTAGGCCCATTGACCCGTTTATTTAACTATTATTATAATTATTTGTATTTTAGATGTTTAAGTGGGTTTAGATCATGAGCGAGTTCCTTCTAGTGTTAGATTAGTGTCTGTGAAGTTTCGTGCGACTCCGAGTGCGTTTGACCCTAACAGGGGGTAGTTTGCAATTTAGGAAAAATTGAGTGTTTTTCCGGAAATTCCAAACGCCGTGATTTTTGAGTTCATTGGAAAGGTCTCGTCGCGCTAATCATTTTTGTCTCCTGACTCGTTGCGATCCGACGATTAGAAACCCTTCAAGTGGTTCATTCCTTCACCGGACCCACTTAAGGGCCAATCAATCTTTTTCCCTTCCCTCTCTTCTTAAACAGAGATTAACCCTAATCGTTTCATTCCCAATCTCTGCAACGAAAGCTACAGCAGTTTGTTCTTCTTCTTCCTCTTCTTAAGCTCCAGAACTCTAACCGGGATAGATCACCTCCGCGATCCGGGCCGCACATCTTCTTCCTCTTGATCTTCTCTTCCCATTGATCCTAGTTTGATAAGGTTTCCCTCACCTTCATCATTTCAATCATTTTTCTCTTTTGGTTAGATTTAGGTTCTTATTAATCATTTTCCTTTCTTTCTCCTTCTTGGTGTTCTAGATTGCTTTTGAGTGGGGTAGATTGTGGTTTTCGCGGTAGAAAGCTCATTCTCAAGCTTTTCCCATTTTCCAATCTTCTTCTTGGTTGGCAAGTAGATTTGCAATTTATAATTTGGCATGTGTGTATGTTTCTCTATTGGCAAGTAGTATGTTTCTCTATTAGTTTTCCCTAATTCCAAGCCTGGATTTGATATTGATTTGGGATTGACATGTTAGATTAGGTTTGGGATTTTGGTTGGCCATTGTAATTATTTAACTTCTTCATTTAGTTTTATTTATTCTTTTGTGCAACTTTAATTTATTAATTGAAGTTATTGTCCATCGTTGATATTCCAAATGCCTAAAATTGTATGAATTCCGCAAGTCTTACTATACTTGAGGTTTGAAACTTGATATCCTCACAGCGGACTTACGATCCTTGGGCCTAAAGGACAAAAAATTTAACTAGTCCTAAATCTCACTCTCCGAATCCGATTTATTCTTTAATCGGGTTCGGGGGACGTGACACTCTCAATTTGTATTAGCTCAAAATCTGAAATCAATGAAACAGATCATCAAGGTTTGGAATAAAAATGTCTTTGGGGATATCATGCTCAAAATCGTTGAAGCTGAATCCTTAATCCAAGATACTCAAGAGCTTCTTGACTTTGTTCCAACGGATATCCTCCACCAAGAGCTAGCAGAGGCTAAAGTTTCTCTCCACAACTGGCTCCAAATCAAGGAAACATATTGGCGCCAGAAATCAAGAATTAGATGGCTTGATGAAGGAGACAAGAACACAACTTTCTTTCATGCTTATGCAAAATCCAGAGGTGCTGTTAACCGCATTGATTGGATCCTTTTTATGGGACCTAGGCAAATGATCCAAATCAAATTCAGCTCTTGGCAGTAGAGCAATTCTCCATAGCTGACCAACCTCCTCCCCCAGATCCTGCAGAAGATCTTTTCACCATTGGTAGCAGCAAAGTCTCCTCAGAACAAAACCTTCAGCTGACCATAAGACCGAATGCAGAAGAAATTAAAAGGGCTGTTTTTTCTCTGAAAAAGGATAGCTCCCCAGGCTCGGATGGCTTCTCAAGGTCCTTTTTTACATCTACTTGGAATATTATAGGAGACTCAGTAGTCAGAGCTGTGCAACACTTCTCCTCAGGAAAGCTATACAAAGACACAAAATACCCATTTTCTTACCTTGATTCCCAAAAACCCAATCTCCCAGTTCATTCACTGATTTCAAGCAAATTAGTCTCCTCAATTTTTCTCATAAAATCATTGCAAAAATTTTGGCAGTCAGACTATCCAAGATCCTCCCCTCTCTTATCTTTTCTAACCAGGCTGCTTTTGTCAAAGGAAGATCAATCCACCAACACATTGCTCTTGCCCATGAGCTTTTCCAAAAACTCCACACTAAACTTAGAGGTGGCTCTCTCTGTATACAGCTAGACATCTCAAAGGCTTTTGACAAGATCAGTTCGCCTTTTCTCTTCAAATCCATAACCTTCTTTGGTTTCTCAGATAAATGGACCAGTCTCATTAAAGAATGTGTTTGTTCAGCTAAGGGCTCGGTTCTAATTAATAGATCTCCCTTTGGTTTTCTTCACTACAAATGTGGGATCAGGCAAGGGGGTCCTCTATCCCCCTATCTCTTCATTTTGGCAAAAGAAATCGTTAGCCCCAATCTTCAATCCTTGATGACCAATAGGAAAATCTTCCCTCTATCAAAATTCCCAAACACTCCTTGTCACCTATTCTATGTAGATGATATCCTGTTATTCCTCAAAGGAAATAAAAGAAGTTTGCTCTAATGGAGGTCTTAGCAAAGTACCAAATTAGCTCTGGCCAATCCATAAACTTGGGAAAAAAGTAAACTTTTTATTGGCAACTGCAACCAAAGGAGCAAGAGGCAGATCTTGGCAATTACCAACCTTCAAGAGCATCCGCATTCTTCAATTTATCTAGGGGCCCCTCTCATCATTGGCACTCCCAAAAGGCATCATTTCGCATCATTTCAACCAACTGATTGGCAGGATTTTCTCCAAATTATCAGGCTAGAAAACAAAGCTTCTCTCTTTAGCTGGTCACAGAATCTTAGTCAAGCATGTGTTGAGTGGTCTGTCTACGCATATAGCAATGGTGCTTCCTATCCCATAGTCTGTGTCTATTCACATGGAGCGCCTAATGAAGAATTTCCTCTGGGCAGCAGAACCATCTAGAACCAAAAGAAACCAGATTCGCTGGGAAGTAGTTTGCCTCTCTACTCGGGAAAGGGGGCTGGGAATCAAACACATCTATGATCAGAATGAGGCCTCTTTCATAAAGCTTGGATGGATAACAGCTTCTTCTAACCCTCTGTGGGCGAGTTGGATGTCTAGTTGATACTTCCCTAAATAAATCTTCAATTTGGAGCCCTCTTACTCCCAAAATAGGTTCTAGTAATTTTCGCAAAATGAGGCTCCCATGACCATTTTATTCAAGATGGCAGCAGGTGGATAGTGGGCAATGGGAAGCTGGTAGATCCCTGGTTTGATTGTTGGACTGAAGATGGTTGCTTGGCATCTCTTTTTCCATCCTTTTTCTTTCCCCTCAATTAGAATCTTTGCTTGCTAAGACAGGGAGCAGATTGGGTTATTCCTTCAGAAATCCCTATGGAGGCAGCAAAAATCCTTAGGAAGGCAGTACTCGATATGTCCTTAGATAAAGTAAAAGATCACCTTACTTGGAACTCCCATCCTTCCCAAGATCTCACCTTCAAGGAGGCTTGGCAGCTCATCAGGTCTAGGAGAGAGTCGGTTCTGTGCGCTCCTCTAGTCTGAAATTCTCTTCTTCTGCCTAGAGTATCCATTTTTGCTTGGAGGCTAACGCATAGGAATAGCCCAACTCAAGATTAGGCCCAAATGACGGGCTTCAGTCTAGCGCCAAGGTGTTGTCTCTACAAAAATGATCTGGAAACAAAGCTGCACCTTTTCTTCCTATGTCCGTTTGCAGTCTCAATTTGGACTTGGATTCTCCAAACAGCTGCAGTCTGCTATACTATCCCCCTGTCTCCTTCCAAGATTTGGAATGATTTCTCCTTTCACTGTGATAAGCTAGCTTGCAAAGGTGCAACCTCAATCTTCTTTACAACTAATTTTGTCATATGGAAAACAAGGAATGATCTAACTTATAGAAACTCTAGAGTCACTTGGACGAAAGTCAAGGTCTACCTGAAAGAGTTTCTTTCTTTTTCTCTTAGACGGATGGACAAACCTTGTTTTGGTAAGCCTCTTCAGGTGATATACAATTTTTTGTTTACTCCTCCCTAATCTAAGGTTGGAAATTTGGGCTTTTTCTGTTTTAGTTTCCTTTTTTCTCTCCTTCTTGTATAGAGAGACCTTGTTGGCTCTTTTTTTTTTTTTTTTTGGTGTTTGCTTCTGTTCCCTCCCTTTTCTCTAATACAATTGCCTTTAGCGAAAAAAAAAATTCAATCCGGGTTACCTTTGGTTCAGTTAAAAATCCGCAGATCAAATCGGATCTGATCGATTTTACGGACCTGATGGATTTTTTGTTCACCCCAACTTCCTGTTACCCTTATTGTGTGGCCTCAGATCCAGGTTTCAGGACCAATGTCAGACACATACCTTGATTGGGCCTAGGCCCGAACCTTATTGACCTCCTATTACCCATATTGGGCAGCCTTAGTTCCAGGTTTCAGAGGCCATGTCAGAGACAGACGCTGGATGGGCGTTCAAATTCTCTGGCTTGAACCTGACCCATGTGCAACCAGCCCAAATTTGGCCCAGCAACCCACCTTTAGAAATGAAGATTTTCATCTGACCATATGTAAAATATATTGTTGAAAGGTAATTGAAAATAGATTTGGGTCTTCTACATCTTCTGTTGCAGTGAGCTCTCTGCTGGAAGAATCCATCTTCATAGTGTGGCCTTTAAAAATATAGGACCAAGTACGTAGTGGGTTTAGAAGACCCAATGACCCCATAAGGTCGGAAAGATCAGGGTTGGAAAATTTGAGATGGGACAACTGGCAAAAAAAAAAAAAAAAAAAAAAAATTGATTCGAATAGAGTTAATGCACTAACTCTGAGAGAGTCACTTTTTTAAGTAATTTTGAAAAAAATAAAAAATGGATCAAATACTTATAAAATATAAATATACATTTGTTTACATGTCAATTCAGATTAATAAATTTATATATGCAAGAAAAATACTATGATTAGAAAAGTAAAAGAAGAAGATATTACATATTACATAATAATTTAATTCAAATATCATATGTAAAAGATCAAAGAGGATTTACCTGTAAAATCCCGAAATACTGCCATTTATCCCGAAGGGTCCTGGCCATTTTTGCACACCAATGGGGTCCTTCAGTACTAATTTGGTTTTTTTTTTTTTTAATTCATGAGGTGAGTGACGCTAGCATCACTGGGTTTCTGACACCAGTGACGCTAGCGTTGTTGTTCATCACTGCATATATATACCAATGCGTTTGATTTTTACCATTTTACTGTCTGTAACTTCTTCTTCTTCTCCTGAGCAACGACGCCGCTTCAAGTACCTTCTTCATTCTATACAATCCATCAACCTTTCTCCGAAATCGCACGTCTACACGAAGGTACGTCACATTAGCATCGTTTTTTCACATTATTTGCGGAGCATTATGTATGTTTGGAGTTCTTGATGGATTGTGTTGGGTATGAAATGTGCATTGTGTAATTTCGTAGCATTATGTATGTTTGGAGTGTGAGTTCTTCAAGTTTTTTTATTTTGTAAGGAATTCCGTTCATTTTATTCGTGGATTTTCTCGTTTCCACGTATTCTCCACTCACGCATGCTATTTGTTTGATGAAATGTCACATTGGATGTCATCCTTTATTATCATGGCAAAAGAAAGACTTACTATCTTCTACCATTTTCATTAGTGAAGGCATACATACACCATTTTCATTACTATCTTCTTATTAACAAGCCCATGTCCTTTCTTCACTCTCAAATAATTCATTTTCATCCTAAGTAGTGGCTCAGTGGTAGCCGTGTATTGATGAAATTTCAGGGTTCAGATTATTATTAAGAATAAGGACTAGTGAATGATCTCATTGGAATAGATTCACTGGAATACTTTTAGTTTAATCGGAGTTCCTGGATAATTAACTTTTGGAGGGACTTGCTGCAAAGGGCTTCAATCAAATGCCTGGTTTGGATTTCAATGAGACTTTGCTGGGCATTTCACTCTAAAAAAATGTCACCTATCATCTAGAGAGAAAAGTTGTTTAATTAAAAATGGATCTCTTTCATTTCAAATATTTATGACTAATTCACTAACAGTTGTAATGGAGATTTAAAAGTGTATAAATATTTTATTGCATCTTGACTTCTTGGGACACATGAATACATGTAGAAGTTATGAAGACGCATTACATATGAAACACCTCAAAACAAGACATATTACAAATGCAATCATGAACCTACAACTGCTGCCATGAACCTACATGAAGAACTTTTCTATTCCCATGTGTAAAGCTATCCCACAAGTGGAATTTCTAAATAAAGGTTCCTCCCACTCATCCATCCTCCATGAGGTGAATCCCTCTATGTAGCCAGCACCATTTTATGATGTGGGTAGATCACGCAGATGAAGTTTTGCTTCTTAACTAATTATATTGTCTGCTTACCTAAAAACACTAATGCATTGATAACAGTTAACTGAATCCATCATTATCACCTTTATTTGTATCATCTTATAAGTACTAGTATGCAGCATGCCTAGGTTACTATCTGTAATCATTAGTTGAGGCTGCAATTAATTGAAACAACCAATTAGCCAACTCTAAGTAGGAGCATATACAAGTCTTAATCTCCCAACTTTTTTCTTTCACTTGCAAATCTTGGGATGCACTACACCAAAAATCGGAAATTGGAACGGAAAAGCGTTCCTAATCCTCCCGTTCCTAATCCGTTAAACCGTTCCAATTTCCGTTCCAATTTGGATTAGGAACGGTTGGTACCAAATTGGAACGGAAATTGGAACGGTTTAACGAATTAGGAACGGGAGGATTAGGAACGCTTTTCCGTTCCAATTTTCGATTTTTGGTGTAGTGATGGTTTATAACCATCAAATAAAGCATCTGTTTTTATATTTCTCAAAGCTGCTATACATAGTGGGTGAGACTTATGTTAGGGATTTTGTATTTGCAATTTGATGGATGCATTTGCATTTTCACATCATTTGAATTCACACACTTGCTTTGATTTAAAATATCTTGAAATCTTGATTTATACATGCATTGCTTTTAAGATTGGTAAAAGTTTTGTTTTATGCATGTTTTGGTTTTATACTTGGATGCATTGTTTTTAAAATCCAAACTCTTTTGAAAACCTAATTCTTTGTGCATTATATTTGGAAAATCAATTTGAGAAGTTAGGTTTGTGCATTGCATACATTCATCATTTTCAGAATCAGTTTTGTATGCATTCTCATTTGAAAAGAGTTTTATCAAATCAAGCTAGCCTTTGGTTTTAAACTTTTGAATCACTTTAGGCTTTGTGTGTTTCATGTTTTTTAAACATCTTAGAATGACTTAAAACATGTTATCCAAGCTTGATTTAGTGGCCCAAAAATCCTCCCAAAGAAATACCTTCAATATGCAAAAAATTGGATTTTTTAGGTCCCAGGTGGTCAACCTGCAGTGAGGTAGGTCGACCTACCCAGGGGCAGGTCGACCTACCTCTCTGCAGGTCGACTGGGTCCAGAAAGCTCCAACGGTCAGTTTTTTGACCGTTGTGTGTGGTAGGTCGACCTGCCCCTGTATGTAGGTCGACCTGCTACTAGCCGTTGGGCTGTTTTGGCTATAAAAATGAGTTCTTTCCTTTGTCCAAAGTTGGAGATTTTTAAGCCTTCTTTGAGGTGCTTTGAGACAAGACAAAGGGGATGAACTAAGAGAGACCAAAGGGGTCATTAAGTGAAGCTTAAGCTTGGATCAACTAAGTTAAATCTCCAAGTAAGTTTTACTTTTAATTAATCATTTGTTATGTGCTTTATTTGAAACTTTGGAAAATGATTTCAAGCATGATAACAATGATGTGTTGAATCCATTCTTCCCTTCATCTTTGATATTCAAGATTGGATTCATCACTTTGATTTCAACCTAAGTTTTGTTTTACACTTTCTTAATCATGCTTAGCCTAAATCTTTGATTTCTTTTATTGCATGATTATTTCACTTGGTTGAAACTTCCCTTGTTGTTTTCATTCATTTAATCTTTAGTCAAATTAGTTTTGAAAACAACATTGCACATGCATCACTTGATTAGGCTTAAACACTTTCATACAACTTGTGATCTTTAGATTTTCATATCATTCACAAGTGTGTAATTGTTCAAGTGATTTGCATAGAACTTCAATCATATCTTTTTGTGCCTTAAACTTTCAAATTGCATTAAGCATAAATTGATTGAGCTTACTTTTAAACTTGATTGAAGTTTTCACACACACACTTCATAAGCATACATCTTTGCATTTCTTTGAGTGTTTGTGTGAGTTAGATTTTCATTTTCATATCCGCCTATCTTAGAGGCAAATTCATTGAGCTTTAAATTGTAATCTCTTAGAGTGTTGTGTAAACACTATCTTTGAGAAAATCTTCTTGATTTGTAAAGGTTATTGCTAAGCCTATAAAAGCACATTGAGAGGTTGTTGTTAAGCCTAGAAAAACAACATTGTAAGGGTTATTGCTTAGCCTAGTAAAAAGAATACATAGTGGAAATCCGGTGGGGTGATTGGATCACAAGCCGGTAGTGGACGTAGGCATTGAGGCCGAACCACTATAAACCTTGGTGTTGTGGTGTATGCTTGTGGTGATTCATTTATTAGCTTCCGCATATTGTTTGATTAATCATCACATATGACTAGTTTTTGTTAAGAAGTTAAAATTTATCTAAATTGGTCACAATTGTAGCTCACCCTATTCACCCCCCTCCCCCCCTCTAGGGTTAGGATCCCAAGGACTTTCAACTTAAACTCCATTATACTGTGGCATTAACTCTCTTAACTTAAATTTCATCTTTTGTTTTGATTTATTTCTTTCTTCATAATTCACAGCACTTGACTACCTATACTTAATCATGAATTGGATGAAAATCTTGTTTGGTATGTTTACATTGTTAGAAAAATCATTCACAGCCATGCAAATAGAAATCTATTTCCAATGCGTTGTTGAACTCATACTTGTATATCCTCATATTACATGTCTTTGTATTGAACAGATGGCGAAATACATTGCTTTTGATGATGAGGGAGAGCTACTATATGAACAAGATGAACATGCTTCGAAGGCCATATTAAAAGGAGTTAAACCTGGAATCGAAGTTACAGATGCATCAATACCAACCTTGACAAGAAGATATGGGTATTGACTGGAAAACAGAAAGAGCATGTGAGGGATGCTGGTCTATCACATTTGTCAGACATAGACTATATGAGGATAGACCATGTTCTAATATCTGGGCTGGTGGAAAGGTGGATGCCCGAAACCAATACATTTCACCTACCAACGGGGGAAGCAACGATCACTTTGGAGGACGTTGCTTACATTTATGGACTCCCTATTGATGGTGAACCGGTAACGGGAAGAATCTTCAATAATGCCTTCGTCCCGGAAGTATGTAAAGAAATGCTAGGCCTTGCCTCACGTCCGGGAAAAGACACCATTGGCCTTACCATAAAGTTCAAATGGTTAGAGGAGAGTTTCAAGCCCTCCAAGAAGAGGAGTGAAGTATGCAAGACTAGAGCATATCTATTTTTCTTAGTTTCTGGTCAGATCTTTGCAATCTCTTCTGGTGCAAGGGGGCCAGCATGGCAGCTAGAACTCTTTCGGGAGTTCAAGCCCTATGCATGGGGTCCAGCTTGCCTTGCAATCTTATACAGGATGTTGTCAAGGGCTACGAAGCTTTTACAAGGTGGAGAGGACAGTGAAGAAGAAGGGGAGGTTGAGGAGAAAAAAGAAACTGGAAAAATTACATTGCTCAAGACTCTAACAGGCCCTCTTCAACTGATACAGGTGATTATATTTTTAACTAGTCAACATATTTTTTTGGTTATTAGCTGATGGAACTTTACATTTCCCGTTAACTGTCTTTGTTGTTTCATGCTTGTAGATTTGGGCCTATTCTAGGATTGCTATTGGGAGGTGCCCTAAGCCCGATCCTAGTTGGCAGAAGGATCTTCAATTCCCAATGTTTAAGACATGGAAGAAAAGACTCAAAGGCTCGAAAAAGCTAACAAACATGAAAGAAATACGCATTCACATCAACAGCCTAAAAGAGTCACGGACACCATTAAAACTCATGCGTACTTGCCACGGAGATGTGTTCTATCTACCGCAATCATTGGCCTAAGAGATGATGTGAATGACCGAATGCAAGGAACAAAAGACCAAAAAAATCTCTTGAACTTGTCATCGTCTGACGTTTCAATATTGGTGACAGAACCCGGGATCATCATTTTCAGCTCCTCACAATACAGATGGAGGATTTTAAAAGAATCTTCATACGAGCCTCTAACAATGAGCAGTGCAATGTCCCTTGCCATATGTGCCTTCCTATAAGAAATTGTCACATCAAACTCCATTTGATAGTCATTCATTATTTCCTTTGGCCTAATGTTGTGATTTAACCGTACTTTCTCCAAAATTTACTCTGCAATCAGTTCTGATGATGCCTGGCGATGTGTAGTGCCCATCATTGGCTTCAAACATTTATGGGTTGGGTTGTAGGTCTGAACCTTGAAGCGTGGCCCACTCTTAAATTATGGAAGCATGAATGCGCCATGGACAGTCACATTCCTTGCATCATGCAGTGACTTTGAACTGTTGTGTCTATAAGTGAGGAAGAGTGAAGTTATTGTATATTGCAAATTTCGCTAAGGTCCTCCTAAATTCATCACAATTTGGGAATTCGCGCCCTAGCCACATCTCTTGAGATGAATTGTGTTCCAACTCTATATCAAATTCATCCGGGAGCATGTCATCTTCGAATATAACTTTCCACTTATGCGAGCTATGTTCTCCGACATTCAACATCAGAAGCCTTTTGCCTCTTATACTTGAACTCCCTATAAGATTTGTTCCCGTTTTTCCAGATCCAATTTGAATTGTAACAAACTCACTGTCATTAGGCACGGTAACTATATCGACACGATTAACGGCAACGCAATAACTTTCTTTCGCCAATTCATCGCTAGCAATGTTCTGTCCTTCTGAGAAATGAATGTCGTTGTCTTCGCATAGATTGACAGTAGGAATTTCATGACATTGAACGGGATGTACTTTGCACTTCACATTATGATTGCTCCCCGAACAATCAATTTGTTTGCCTCGTAAAGAGCAGAAGTCCATCCCAAATGACCTTCAAGATAGACAGATGGAAAGAACTACATTAGACATTGACTAGAAATAGTAATATGCATTATTTAAAATACCTTAAAAGTAACTTATGTACCTTGTATGTTCTCCGATATGTTGGGCGGAACCAATCGGTCTTCTATTGATGTATAAATATATCCCATTTGTCTTGTGGTTTGCCAGTGTTAACATGCACTTAATGTCACTATCATCCTCTATGGCAGCCAATGAAAACATGTGACCACTGTGATGGAGATAATGTATGCTTAGGTTCTCGCAAGTTTCCTCCCAATGTGAACTTTCAAGAGCTATGTTCACCAATTCAAAAAATGTTATGTCGCTTGAATGGACATCATCTTCTGTTTTCCGCCTTCATATACCGGGTGAATCATGTCAAATTTAAATTACCCGTCGTAATGGAAAATCACAATCAACTTATGACCCGACATCCTAATTAGAAACAAAAAACAAATATTTAGGCATAATTACTGTACACTGTACAAAAATATACTGAAAAATGCCAAGAACACATCATTAACCAAAGAAGTGTGAGATTGCAAGGGGCTAAAGAGGACACTCGTTGATCCTTGTTAGGTGGGTTATATATGGTACAGGGATGGGATTTTTATTTTTATTTTTACGAATTTCATCAAAAAACAAAAGCAAACAACCTATATCACCCATTTTAACGAACTTTTGATACAAATGAACAAAACAAATGTCTATAAGCTTGTCTAACTTCTTTTATAGCAAAGTAAAAGGAATAGCATAAAAAAAAAAGACATTATATTGATTTCTTTCATTTAAATATGCAAAAGTAGGCATAAATGCACAAACCTCTTAAATGGAGATCAACAACCAATAAAATGAAATCAAAAGGAGCAATAAAGTGAGGATACAAGGCCAGAGAGAGTATCTACCTTCGGATGGAGACAAAGTACAACTTTTGGGAAAGATCAGATAGAAAAAGAATGGAAATCAGGGGACGAAAGGAAGTTATATAGGGTGCGCACAGCGACGATAGCGTCACTCAAAATTTCTTTGAGTGACGCTATCGTGAGTATGAATAAAAAATAAAAAAAAATATAAATGTGGTGGGAAGACCCATTGGTGCTACAAGAATGGCCAGGACCTTTCGGGATAAATGGCAGTATTTCGGGATTTTACCTGTAAAATCCTCAAGATCAAATATAAGTTTAAAATTACATTCCAGTCATTATCTTAATTAATATTAAAGACTCCAAACCTCGTGTATACTTTAAGATCAGCATTAAGGGTTTAAAATCAGATTTACCTATCAAATGGTTTAAATGCAAATAACTTACTAAAATGAGGTGACTCAAGAGAATCTCCCATATATTTGGGTGGTCCTCTGTCAAAGCATGACTCAGGAGAGACAAGAGTGAACTCGGAGAGTTTTCCAATCTTTGGGAAGAGTTTCTGGATTAGGTGCACAAGGAGATTGGACAGAATATATATAGGTAGGCAAACTGAAATAAGGTCGTTATCTTCCAGGACAATCTGACCGATCTATAGCGACATGGACAATAAATCCAATCCATATAATAGGGGTGCTCATGGGCTGGGCCAGCCCAGGCCCGATCCAAGCCCAGCATGATTTGCCAAATGGAGTTCCGCCACTAGCTTCTATGTAGTTCAGTTGTGGGGCCCATTTTGATGTAAGTTTGCCAAATGGAGGACGGCAGATTGGAAGGTCTACTCATGGCCAAGTGGGATAAAAAAAATAAAATAAAAGGAAGAAGCCCCCATATGGTTATCTTAGCCCTTCATTTAATGACCTTAACATTTAATGGCATTTAAGGTTCAATCCAACGGTGAGTGAAGGTTTAGTGAGTGTAAAATTGAGCATAATGCCATATAATGGGATGAAAAGGCAATCAAAGAGGATACACTGATGAATGTTGGGCCCAAGTGGGTCCCACAGTTGTGATCTGCACTTGTAGTTGCTCGTCTGAGAACATTTCCCAATAAATAATAGGAAGTGTTATAAAACTATGGCATTTTCTAATTCTCAGCCTTAGGTAACTCATTAAGAACAGACTCATAAGGATTAATGGTCCAATTTAAGGATGTCATCAGTCGCTCAATTGGTCATGAGGCACCTCACTTCTATAGAAACAAACAACTAATTAGGATCAAACCCGGGCTATATCACTAATGGTGGCCTGAGCGAGTGATTGTGTGTTGTGAGTGTGTGAGCACTTACCTTTCAAAAAATAAAAATAAAAAGTAGATATGATATTCTATTAATAAATATGTGAATAAGTCATTAACAGGTTTAGATTATTCTTCTTCCCCTTTTTGGGTAGAAGTTTTCCTTTTTTATTTTACTTTTCTTTTTTCCCCAAATTCGAATCTGCATGCACTGAATGTAAATAAACAATGCTCTACAAAATATAAGTACATATACTCAATCCCCCAAACTGATGAGACCAATGTGAGAGCTTAAAGGGGCAGTATGCATCCGAGTAAGTAGACTCTTCAAACATGAGTTCGGATCTCATCGCAAATATTACGTGGGACCCGAGTAACATGTCTTGATTTCCATCGTTGGGCTCAGATGGAGATAATCCGGACCGTTCAAGCTGAATTCAGAGACAACTGTGCAGATATATACCCCTGGATAGAGAGAGAGAGTCCTTATTTGTAGACTTATGCCCAACAAGCAAATGTATCATTTTGTTTCTAAATCATTAGATTACGATACAGCGGTAGCTTACTCCATATGCACCATAAAATTGATAGTATACTTTTTTGTATCTCTTTTTTCCTTTTTAATACATTTACCCTTATATCAAAAAAAAAAAAAAAAAAGAAATGAAGGAAAGAGAAAAGCATTTTCATCACAGTTAATTTCTAGGGGTAATTTCAAAAAAGTATAAGACTGTTGGCGGATTGTTAAAAAGTATATGAAGATTTGAATATGTCAAAAGAATATAAAAGCTTTTCATATTTCCTTCAATCAAGTCCTTTCCATAAAAAATAAAAAACCTTCTAATAAAATGACAAAAATACCCTTATGATGGTTTTTTTTTCTTTTAGTCTTTCTCTCTACTCCCGCAAAATACACACACCTTGCTTGTTCTTTCCAAAATCCATTACCCCTATTTCAAGGGCGGACCCATGAAATTCAAACGGGGCAGGGGGGCGCTTTATCTAAAAGATATATTGGGGAAAGGAGCAAAGGGTCAAAACACAATTTGATTTTCAGAATCTATAGGGGGCTCTTAATAATTTTAACTTTTTTCAGGTATGGGTGGGGGCAATTCAGCCCTTGGGTCCAACCTGCCCTGTTTAGATGTTGAAATAAAAATCTATCTTCTACATATTTGTCTCCCCCCTTGTTTTGAGAAACTTTCAAAGTCTCCAAGGACCACAGTGATTGAACGGTTTGAAACTAAGCTAACAACATGGAAGAGTTGATACCTTTCATTTGTCGTGAGAATTGTAATGATAAAAGTCAGCCCTTCCAAATTCAAGTCTTTTTCCTGACTTCAATTTAGAAATCAGCACCGATTCACTTTGACCCGGCCAATTTATTTTGTCCATTCCGAAATCCGTTTGTGCAACCGTTCCCTCCACTCCTCTCCATTGTCTCTTGCATCTTTGCAATGACAAATGAAAAAAAAAGTCTCTTCCTCTTGCTCAACGTCTCTTCGAAGTTATCTTCCACTTTTAAGCTGTATGTTTTGAAGATGGGGCTGTCAAAGGACCGGGCTCGGTCCTAGGTCAACCACAAGCCCTCATTGCCCTAGACAGGCCTACAATTTCTTGGCCTTGCCCTGCCCTCAAGGGCTAGAGCTGGCCAGAGCTGAAAAAAGATAAATTCTCCCATAGTCGGAATCTCGCTTGAGCCAGACCGATATGGACTCATCTCTATTAGGCATGGACCTTTTTTTGTGTTTTTCACTTGCTTCAAGTAATAAAGGCAAAGTGAAAGGAATGTGCATGCTCCAAAACCCTCAAATTACACTAAATTATGACCATCCTTTGATTATCTCTAGAAAGGATGCTCTACCGATGTCTTGATGAGTGTTTAATCTTTCCATATGAGTGGTTTTAATATAAAGTCGTTAAGTTTGTGGGCCATGGATGAAGAGGTTGGAGGCATGTGATTGACCCTAAACTTGATATATGACCCCATCCAAGATGTATCTTTCTATCTCCCCACAAGTCTCATGATCAATGGGTCCCTAAGTCGCCCTCATTGAATTTGTCTCTCACCATATGGTGAGGGAAGGATACACACATTTTAAAAGGGGGGTGTTTTAAAGTGGGGCATTTTCTTAGAATTTTCCAAATATTATATATTAAAGCAATAGGATTTGTTTTGCCACGTCATCACCCCTCAAGCTGAAAAAAAGTGCGGCGTTAGCTTTCATGCGTGCCACTGCACCTGCACCTCTTCAAATTTATCTCATCTCATCACATCTAATTCAAATTCAAACTACCCTTCCAGCTCTGTCTCCTCGAAGTGGGACACCTTCTCAGCCAACTCCTGCCATAAAGCCAAGAAGGGCTTGGGAGCCCTCTTTATCATTGTCGACTTCAGCATTTGGAAGATTAGGAACCAGGCTGTCTTCAACAGTAAGTCTCCTTCTCTTGTGTCAGCTATTAATTTCTTCTTGATGAATGCTTCTGCTACTCTGAGGAAAATGTCTACCTCCTTTATTAGCTACTTTACACTCTTTTTTTCTATTATATAATCAGCCCTATCATCCTATAAGATAGTGCTTTGCTTCTCTTTCTTTTGTGGTTTCCTTTTGTAATCAGCGACCCTTCCCCCCCCCCAAAAAAAAAAAAAAAACTCCTTTACATTAATAGTCCTATAAAAAAGAAAGAGAATTCTCGTTTCCTTTATTTTGTATTAATAAAATAATTGGATCTTTTTTTTTTTTGGCTAACTGGAGGTATTCAAGGTCTCTTCGAGGCCCACGAGGTGGTGGCCCGCCCTTGTTTCCACTCATTGGGTTTGTCGAGCAAGAATAGCATGGGGTCCCAACACATTGGTGGACTTCGATGCAGAGACCTCTTGGTGGTTATGGAGTGCCCCAAGAGGGTCCCACAATTTTTTTTTGTACAACCACATGGACGTACAGCCCCTCATTTGTAGGGGTGTACATGGGCGGGCAAGCTAGGGCCCCATTAGTTTTTGGGTCGGGCTTAGATTAAGTGATGGAAAGGACAAAGCTTGACCCGCACAGTCTACCTAATAAGTGCTATATTTTCCAAACAATTGGTAGAATGCCCAACTCTTTAGCAATATTACTTCTTCCATTAAAATCATCAATTTTTTATATTTTAAAATAGCTGCAATACATATTTTTATGCTGTTGAAAAGAGAAAATAGCGAAGTTGAAAGGTGCTCATTGTCATTATTGGACCGAGCGATATCTATTGGGATGGTCCCAGGGCTTAATGGAATTTAAAATATATTGGACCTAGCGATATCGATGGGATGGTCCCATGCTTAATGGAACTAATAATTTGTAGAGGCCTAACCTTCCAATCAGTTCAAAATTAGGGCCCGTATGAAGTCATGCCTTGCAATTGACAGCCCTAATTAGACATCTTTGGCATTAAAAGAATGGCACATACATTGTTTTAACATGCAGTTTCGTTCGATTCATTTACTGGGCAAACATTCCAGACCTCGATCCGGTCACAGCCAGCCAATTTGAAAAAATTATTCCCCTTGTGTTAAATGTAGGGTTGTAAATGGGTCCCCGATTCTCCGCTTACCTGAAGGTTCCGACCCGTTAGGTTCCGGGTCTGGGTCCTTATTTTGGTCTCGGTCCTTATTTTGGTCCCGATAAGCAAATGGTTCCGGTTCCGGATCCTTTTTTTGGAACCGATACCTAAACGGGTCCGGTTCCGGATCCATAGTGGCTCAGACCCATGGACCCGAGACCTGACCCAATATACACTAACATAAGGTAACTTTTGTATATGAAAATAGAATCCTTTTTACTTTTCTACTTTCTGAGTTTTTTGGTTAAAAGTGCATGTTATTGATAGACAAAAGTCACATTAGTGTTTGCAGGTGATCCAATTGAAATATAGAAAAAGCATAAATTTTTTAAAAAGAAAAACACATGTATTAGTCTAGACTCGGAACCATACCCGGAACCGGAACCAAACCCGCCTCACAAATGGTTCCGGTTCCGGTTCCCATTAAAATTATCGGAACCGGTTCCGGAACCAGTTTCCTGGTTCCGATCCGGGTCCGGGTCCCCCTCTTACTAAACGGTTTTGGGTCCGGGTCCGGGTCCACCCTGGATCCGGACCGGAACCGACCCATTTACAACCCTAGTTAAATGGTAGGTGATGGTGGGAGTGCACTTTTTAATGGCAGATGTTAGTCATCAGGCTAGGCCAGTACAAACACTTAAGCCCGGCCAACGGTCCCCAAAACTAAAGCTAAAGACCGTCTTGGGCTAACCCCAACCACAGCAAACCCTTCAAATTTTTTTTTTTTTTTCTCTTTCACGCAATTTATATATTAAAGTAATAGGGAAGGTCAACTAATGGATTATATGCCTACTTAATCTCTGTGGATTTCCTATCAATATGTTGGGCCCACTGAAAATTGATTTGTTGTTACCTTTTTCCTTTTACTTTTTTTTTTTTTTTTTTTTTTATTTTTTTTTATCCAAGTTCATTTTTTCCCCTTTTTATATTAACAATTTTCATATTATTGTGTGACGTGGTTAGATTGATTGTAGAATTTTTAAAATGATATTGAAAAAGTGCCACTTCATGTTATTCCACTATCATTTCCTATCCTTTTAGTTTTTTTTTTTAACACATTAGTAGAGCCCAGCCTTGATTTTCATGACAGATGGCCCCAAAATGGGTGAAGATAAGAGGTGGAAATTAACGGTCAGTCCTAGTAGATCCAAGTTGCTGAGATTTGAGGCCCACTGATGAATCATAGCCTACTTAATTGATCTATATGTGGTTTTCAATTTGATATGTGATGCCAGTAGCGGACCCAGGATTTTCATTTGAGGGTGGCTGTCGATGGTTGACTAAAAAGTCAAATCATTATCTTATTCACATTATAAATGGCAAAAGAGAAAACAAGTTAATTATATATTTGTATTCATTCTTGTGGTACAAGAGCTATCCCAAGGAAATTTAGGATTTGTTTAGCAGTAGGAAAAAATGAGAAGTGGAAATTTCCTTCAAATTTAAAGCAATGCGAACTTTGAGGTTGGAAATTCCTATATGATGTAACCCCATTTGTTAATTACCATCTACACTAGAACAAACCTAAATTTAATACTTTTTTCTTTATTAGTCAAATTATATGTGTAGCAATTCTATCGCAAGAGGTGTCAAAGTACAATATATTTCTATTCTCGTCATTTTTTTAATCAAGTCTGTAATTTGCCTTCTAGAAAAATTGGAGACGGGGCACTTCGAAAAGTCTACTTTTTGTAGAATTTGAAAAGTTTGTTAAAAAAAACCCATGTTAGCTGTTGAAAATAATAACTAAAGTATTTCATGGATTTGGCCTATTATTGTTTTGGAAATTTTATTGGAAACAAAATTTGAGCTGAAATATCATTTGATCTTCATTCATTTGTTTGTTCAAATCAAAACCAAAACTACTCCCAAAAACTCCTTCCTAAAACCATAATGTAAATTTCAACCAAATATTGCATCAAAATTAAATAAAATTAGCTAACAATCAATAACATGCATCGGTTTCTTAAAATCAATGTTGACATATTAGTGTTATTCCTCCCTATCTCTAATTTGAATATTTGCTCTTTTTTCGTTGAAATCAAATCCAACTCCATCAAGAGAACCCATTTCAATAATAAGGATTTCTAGACAAATCCGCCATTATCTTTCCTCCCTGTCTCTAATTTCAATGTTTGCTCTTTTTTCGTTGAAATCAAATCCAACTCCATCAAAAGAACCCATTTCAATAATGAGGATTTCTTGAAAAATCCCCCATTTCTTAAAAATAATTCATGGATCAAGAGAACCCATTTCAAAAATGGGGATTTTTAGAAGAATGAGGATTTTCAAAAATTCTCCTTTTCTAACCTTACCATTTCTGAAAGATATTTTTGGAACAAATCACCTAAAAAAGCCCCCCCCCCCAGACACACACACTTAAAAAATTAATTAGAACCGATACATAGATGGGAAAGAGACTTCGATGAGCGACGGAACCGGAGCTCACCAATTTGGGATTTTTGGAGAGAGAGAGAGAGAGAGAGAGAGAGAGAGAGAGATTTCATGGGGGCTTATGGCTTTTTTCCGTGGGGGTTGAGCAAGCCAACCCAATAGGCCTAATGGACTTTTCAGATTTAAAGGCGGGGCTTCATATGTAGGTCTGCCCCTATGTGATGCTACTACAAAATCAAGATCTTCCTATAACACTTGCATCAACTGTACTAGTTCCTATTTATCTTATTTCTTATCTTATTTCTTATTTGAAACTAAAATATTCAATAGTAATTCATTTGAATTAGCTTAATCTTATTTAGAGATTCTTTTTCAATGCATTAATTGAGTATGATATTTATGTAAAAATATAATTGTGCTTCAATGTCTCTCTACCTCTCATTAGATGTATTAAATAATAATATTAAAATTTGAGCCCGGGCCTTTGTTGCTAGTGTGTGTGTAGGGGTATTCAAGTGAGGGATTCCCTCACCATGTGTGGTAAGGGACTCCTTTTTTGGGGAGGTTTCAAGTACAAAATGGTGTACTCCCTTTAAGTACAAAAGCCCTTTTGTACTTGAAACCTTTCCAAAAAAGGAGTCTCTCACCACACATGGTGAGGGAATCTCTCACTTGAATATTTCTCATATATATATAAATGATGGTGTGCGCGATGCCGCTAAAACTCAAATGAAAATGCGAATATGGGGAGAGAGTCAGAGAGAGAGTGCATGCTTGAAAAACAACATAAAGAGTGCATGCTTGAAAAACCCCATAAAAATTCAATTATCAAATTTTGTAACTACAATAATTCAATGATCAAATTTTGTAACTACAAGAAACAAATTAGTATAACAAGACACATCCACTTCCATTTGCATGTATGAAGTGCTTATTGTTTTAAACCACACGACTTGCATGTATGAAATACTTACTCTTTCAACAAACTTTTCACATTTTCACGTGTAAGTGTTATTTGTCTTGGGTATTTGCACCAAGCTCTCATCTAACCAAGACGATCAAGACCCTGAATCTTGTCTTGGCTGTAACCCTCCTCAGAAGCAGGAACCTGTGCTGTGGAAGGAACATGGGCTGCAAAGTTCTTTTCGTCTAGGTTTGGACAGACCCAACCATTTCCTGGATTATTCGAGCAATTTGAATGACCGGGAGAAGGCACATTGCCTTTCACCAGAGACTGAAACATGTGGGTTTCTTTCTTCAATCCGCACCCTCCTCCTAAAGGCCTAGCTACAGAGAGAGAAGGACAAGTCGAAGTCAAGATGATAAAAAGAATGGATATTACATGCAACAGATCTTAGTATATGAGAGAGAGAGAGAGAGAGAGAGAGAGAGAGAGAGGATTTTCTTTTGGTTAGTTTGTAAAGGAGTTTTGATGATGAAAGTTTGTAGTGTGGAGGAAAATAGGTGGGATTCATTGAATATTTTTATTTTTACACACACACGTAGATATATATATATATTAATTTTTATTATTACAAAAAGTTTTGCCGAAATTCTAAAACATTCCATTTTGGAGGCTAAACCAAAATGACGATCGAAATAGAATGGACAACTATGTGATTAACATAGCCTTATGCTTTACTAATCATATTTATCTCCATCAAATGATATTAATCATGTTATTCATCACATGGTTAATCATATGGCAGGTTCATCCCCTATTGATAAAGGACATCTCATATATGATAAAAGCATTTATTTTGAGCAGTTTGAATTTTTCTCAAAAAGTGTATCCCATTGTGAAGTTCCAATGCTTGGAACTCGGGATTTAATTTATTTTTTTTGGAGTGAGGGACTCAAAGATCCAATCTCCCCACATGCAGTTCAAGGCTCAGGCCAGCCCAACTTGGTCTAGGTTGAGGCCTTAACTTCTAATACTTGAATTTAGAACTTAGGCTCTTTTGTAAAACATATTTGCAATTATGCATTTTTACCACATATTTTACAAGTGACCGACCTGGCCAAATCTTAAACACAACCTGTGTGGCATTAGTGGATCCGTACTTGCCAAAATTGTAACTATAAAACAACATCAGCTCCCACCATCATCGTAAAAGCCGTATCCCATCATCTCAGTGTTGGCTAGAAAAATCTAGACCTTCGTCACTAAGGGCATCCTCATGTAACGCAAATGATTCATTGACATAATTTTCACATTACAAATTTTTGGTATAGTACATTACTTTTTCTTGCATAAAAGCAAATTTCCTGGTAACAAAGAATGCCAGAGAAATGTTTTCCTACGAGCAACATCATATACAATCCAGCTACGAGGATCTCACTTGGACCCTTCCTTGATCAGTGTAGGCCCTTTCACACTCTTATCTTCCACTGGATTCAACCTCCAAGAAATCTATGGGTGAAAAGACCACTAAACTTTAAAGCTATTAAATCGAGGGCTAGGATGATTCGGTTGGACTAATCTTGACCCCTATCAAGAGACCTTTCCAAGAACCCCACTCCCACTAATAAATAGGCATCTAAGTGGGCCTCACGTGCAGGACTTCATGTGAGCATATGTTGTAAGAAATCGTGTGGCCCACGTCCCACGGGTCCCACGTCAGATCAAGTAGGGCAGATGCCAACAGAGAATACAATCTCACTTAATGTAAGACTTGATCTAGTCTCACTAAAAAGACTCCCAATAGGATTAGTGGATGTGAGTTTCTTGGTGAAGAAGTCTCTAGTAAGTGTGACTCTTTGGAACTTGACTATATACGATAAGGGGGCCCTAGGGTTGGGATTATTCCATTTCATACGAAAGACAAGATGCGAAGAGATCCACGGAGCTTCTCAATCGCCGGAACGCACGTAAATCTCCTACCGCGTATCAGAATCTCCGCATCCGAATCCATCATATGTATATTATTGATAAAGAACACGGTAGCTGACAGTTGAGTCAGTTAATGGCCCTGCTCATCTAGAACAGTTTCTGTTCAGCTGACACTGAATGAGTTAAAATTAGTTACGTACGTTAGTGTAACGGTTTCTAAATGAAAAGACATGTATTCCTCACTTTCCCTCATTCAGTTTTAACAGCACATTTTCTGTTGTAAACTCCTTTGTGATAACATCCAAGTATCGCTCTCTGTAAGAATTTTAAGTTAGTTGGATGATAGAACCATTTCAGCTCTTTCTCTTCTTCTTCCCTCAGTTGTTACTTCTCTTCAACTTCTATCTCCAGTGAGGTTTTCATGCTAGACTCTGCGAAGTTATTCTCACCACGTGTAGGTGAATGGTTCAAAGTCCAGAGAGCTTCATGCATTGAACTTGAATGGTCTAGATAAAATTTTACGGCTGCATAAGTCTCGTACGTGTACCACGTTCATTCCTTTCTCCATTGACCAACATGTTTTTGTAGCGGTCGTCCTATAACCATTTCGGCACGTCCAGTTTTCAATTCAACATTCCAATTCCTCCTTTATATCTCTACTCCGGGCGGATCGACCCAAGAATTTTTCCTGGGGGGCCACTATATAGAAATAAAATTATGAGAGGGCCACATATAAAAATGTACATACCTTGATTATTAAAAAAAATGAATGACCTGATTTCTTCTACAATTTCCATTCAGTGTTTATGATTTAAGCAAACTGATCAGTGAATTGTTGCAAATGTAAAACATGAGGAATAATCAATAATCACTCCCTATGACTAATTTGCTTCACTTGGGTTTTGTCGTTCTTTTCTTGATACCCTCTTTTTGAGAGAGAGAGAGAGAGAGAGAGAGAGAATCGTATCAATACTTGCTATTGGGTCAAAACAAGACTCGGTAGATGTGTTTCTCACTTGGAGCTCATTTTAATTTGGTCATAAACTGTTACACTAAACTAAAAAAACCATAAAAGACCTAAATGAAATATGTATATAATTCTAAACTAAAGTGTATGATTTTTTTCTCGGTTTTTAACCGTTTTTAAGTTGACAAAACGATTGTTAACAGTTTTTACGGATACAGTTCAGTTACGGTTTTTAACGGTTTTTCCGAATGTGGTTACGATTACCATTTTTTTAAATTGAAAATCATAATTCACGGTTCAATTAACGGTTCCCCCAAAATAAGCGGTTAACCGAACCGTTACACCCCTAGTTGTTTTGTGCCCTTCTGTTTTTCTTTAATGAATCTTCCCTTTCTACCAATAATGATGATGGTGATAAGATAAAATAAAGGATTATTATTTTACGTTGACATACCAAGAGCTATTCATAAAAACCCTGCTCATGATTCTCTTCTATTAGGCCATGAAATGAAGATTGGATGAATGGGATTTGCTTATTGTTGGGTCTCTTGACACCACTTGTTGTAAGCATGCATGCGAAAACGTGAACCACAACGATCGAATGTTCAATCAAACCACACAAGATAGAGAAAATCAGACACGGATATTTATGTGGTTCGGTAAACTCGCCTATGTCCGCCATAAAGAACACTTTCCACCATTAAGCTTCACGTGATTTGGAAGACTCCGATACTCATGGGAGAGAGCTCTAACTCTAACTCTAACTCTAACTTTGACTCTTTTATAGAGTCTAAGATTACAGATTACATCAATATATAATCTCCACTTTCTTGGCCCCCAACGAAGCCCTGATACAATTACCAAAATACACACCCAGTCATAGGCCAAACCCAATGAACCAATCTGATTAACCCGGAATTCAAGATACATAAACCCAACACTTATTCTAGCAGTTGGAGTGGCCACAAAATCATGCTGAATCACCACTTAATCTTTCTTATGAAACATTTAGATTTGTGATCAACGTCAGAATTAGTGATGATATTTTCAAAAAGAATCCTGACATTATTGTGATATTATCAGAAAACACTAATTCCATTCCTAACAGATACATGATTTTAAAAAGTCAGCAAGACTAAAAGTATTGTAAGAAAAATGTGGTATTAATAAAACTGTAAAAATTCAAAATGTTTTGTTTATTTTCTATTTTGAACCATTGACAAATTGATTTATTGATATATTTTCCATGGCATTTTTCCATTAAACATTACTGATGATTATGGTCATGACCATGTAGAAAAGTCCACTATAGACAACTGGACATTTTTCCTTTAGCAATGAGCACTTTTTACCGAGCTCATCCATGTAAACGACAATCAAGAGGGATGAACAGTACAGTTTGGAGATGATATATATATATATATATATATATCATTTAAATTTCTTTTGATTTACTTTGATAAATTAGGACCATTGGCCCTTACCGTACTGTCAAGGGCTAGGTTGGCCAGGGTGAAGTAAAAAAAAAACTAATATTTTTAATATTTAATTCATTTATATATCACTATCATACCAACTGAAAAAAAATAAATTATAGTTTTCTTTTTCTATATGAGTAACTACTTCCTTAACTAGACAAATCTTTACTTCATATTTAAATTACATACTAACGAACGTTTTATAATTTCAATACAGTAAATTGGTTTTTCTGATTATATATAAACAAGCAAAACATGCCCGCATTTAACACAGATAAGATCGAGTACATGTTGGTCTACCTCCCAGTATCTAAACCAAAAAAGGATCTCAGCAAGGTCCAAAGAGGGTGCTTTTGACAGGTTCGCCTCTCATTGTCATAGTCGAAATGGTAGATTGGCGCCTATTCTCATTGTCAAAGTCGATATTGTCAAAGAGGGTGTTTTTTTTATTGGTGTTTCTTGTGTAGCCTTTTGGCTTTGGGGGCTTTTGCTCAAGTTTCCCTCCCCTTTTTTCTCTATTCAATTTTACCCTTAAGCAAAAAAAAAAGTCGATATGGTAGATTGAAATTTGTGCACGTACTGCCGGGGAATGAAATATTTTCTAAGAGAGGCGAATGACCAATCCATGGAGTCATGGATGATCAATAGAACCCACGTAGGCCTACCTGAAGTCTGCAATATCAATTCTCACCTTCTGCCATGCCATTGATTGAGTTCATTGGGATGATGTTTTTTTTTTTAAATACTTTTTTTGCATATTTGAAATATTCTTGAAATAAAAAAAAAACATTGCAAGAATATCACAATAATATCAGAAGAAAAATAAAAAAGAATAAATAAAAATCGAAACTTAGAACCTATAATTAGGACACTTTTTAACAATATTTTATATGATCAATTTTTTTTAGTTATTATTTAGTTACATAAAGTGGAATTCGTTTTTTCCAGCTTCTCTTTTTGAGTTTTCCTATTTACGGCCTGCCTTTAATCTATCTAATTGGTTCCCACACACCGATCCTTCAGATAGCTCAAATGTTACACAAAGAATTTGCACAGTGCATAGCCAATAAACAGTAAGGAGTTACAACTAATAATGGCTAGGGTCATTTAATTAACACGATATATCATATTTTTCCATCTCCACCAAAACGTTTGCATGTTTCGCACCTTCTTTGATTGTCATACATTCACATGAGCTCCTTTAACAGGAGTTTTTCTATCTTTAAAAGTACTTGAGTACTTTATAATATTTCTTTTAATTATAAATGGAGAATTATGAAATAAGAAGTATATTTGTGATCACGTATTTTTTCTAGCAAATTAATGGAACCCTCATATAATCAATCCAACCCCTTAAACTCATTACTCACTAAAGAATGGGTATGTGCCCAAATTTCACCCTCATCTAACTGATTGTTACCGATGGATTAAAATTAAAAAAACGCAATGCCTTCCAAAACCATTAAACTTGAGGACCATAAATCAAAGGGTTATGATGATTTAAAAGATCAGTTGATTTTTTCTATACACTTTGGTCTCAATTACATCTTTCAATCTACCATCTCCCCCTAATTGGCATGGCCCAAGTTCACGATAGATGTGCAGGTGGAAAATTTAGAGAGGATGACTCGAGGCTGGTGATCTTCAGCCCCTGGTAATTTTGCAAATCTCATTGTCTTGTTAGATTTTTTTTTTTTTCATATTTCTATGGATCTCAGTGTCCAAATATATAGAGAACGCTTTCTCCATCTAAGCCGAGGGAACGCCTCTCCGCATTAACGCAATATGCATGCATGATCAAGGCATTTAATTGAGATTACGCTAAAATGCCATTGAAGCTTATGGGCAAACCGTGTGGGGGCATATTAAGCCCCCACATTCCAACAGCTGGGACCAAAAGGGGGTGTTCATGAGAGGTGGCCCATTCATTATTATACATATATGTATCTATGTTATAAGCTCTGAAGCCACAACTCGTGAGAGAGAGAGAGAGAGAGAGAGAGAGAGAGAGAGAGAGAGAGAGAGAGTCAATATTTCAACATGAAAACCCCATATATTTAAATTCAATTATCAAATTACAAGACTACAAGAAATGATTTAGAATCAGCAGACACGTCCACTTCCATTTGCATGTATGGATTATGAAGTGCTTATTGTTTTAACCGACACTACTTGCATGTGTGAAACACTTATTCTTTTAACTGAAACACTTATTCTTTTAACTAACTTTTCATATTTTCAGGTGTGAGTGTTATTGGTCTTGGGTCCTTGCACCAATCTCTCGTCTAACCCTGAATCTTGTCTTGGCTGTAAGCCTCCTCAGAAGCAGAGGCCTGTGCTGTAGTAGGAACATGGACTGCAAAGTTCATTTCTTTGGGGGGTGCTGGACAGTGCCCACCAGCTCCTGGTGCAGATGTGCCATCCGAACTACAGGGAGGATTGCCTTGATTTAGAGATTGAAACATGTGGGTTTTTTTCTTCAATCCCGACTCTCCTCCTAAAGGCCTAGCCATAGAGAGATAAGGACGAGTCGAGATCAAGACGAAGAACAGAATGGATATTAAAGGCAATAGGTTTCTTCTGAAAGAACCCATATCTCAACGTTGAGAGAGAGAGAGAGAGAAAGAGAGAGAGGGAAGATCTTCTTGTGGAGTACTAAAGAGATGGAAGTATGAGCTGTGAAGGAAAGGTGGAGTTTGTTGTTGTATATATAGCGGTTGTACGTGTTAGGTGCTGGTGGAGTTTAGGATTTGTTCGGTTTCAGGAGACTTGCCTTGTCCCGTTGTTGGGTTTAAGGGAAAAGGAGTCGGTTCCTGAGTCTGGGACTAGGTAACTTCCTTGGTTTTTCCTGGCTTTTGAATATTGGTCTACATGTTGGTCAAGTACATGTTGGTCTACATCCCTTTATGCAAACCAAAAAAGGATCTCAACAAAGTCCAAAGAGGGTGTTTTTTACATGTTGGCCTCTCATTGTCAAAGTCGAAATGGTAGATTGGCGCCTATTCTCATTGTCAAAGTTGATATGGTAGATTGAAAATTTGTGGACTGCTGGGGAATGAAATATTTTCTAAGAGAGGCGAATGACCAATCCATGGAGTCATGGATGATCAATAGAACCCACGTAGGCCTACCTGAAAGTCTGCAATATCAATTCTCACCTTCTGCCATGCCATTGATTGAGCTCATTGGGATGATGCTTTTTTAATACTGTTATTGCAAATTTGAAATATTCTTGAAATTAAAAAAATAAAGCAAGAATATCACAATAATATCAGAAGAAAAATGAAAAAGAATAAATAAAAATCGAAACTTAGTACCTATAATTAGGACACTTTTTAACAATATTTTATATCATCAATTTTTTTAGTTATTATTTATTTACTTAAAGTGGAATTCGTTTTTCCAGCTTCTCTTTTTGAGTTTTCCTATTTACGGCGGTACGGGCTGTACGGAGAACGTCTGGGTAAAATGTTGAACTTCGGTAACAGGGGACGGATATGAAGTACTATAGGTGACCGTACAGAAATTTGCCCGAATGTAAATAAACAATGCTCTACAAAATATAAGTACATATACTCAATCCCCCAAACTGATGAGACCAATGTGACTCAAGCTCTCAAGTTTTTCACAGGGGCAATATGCATCCGAGTAAGTAGACTCTTCAAACATGAGTTCGGATCTCATCACAAATATTACGTGGGACCCGAGTAACACATGTCTTGATTTCCATCGTTGGGCTCATATGGAGATAATCCAGACTGTTCAAGCTGAATTCAACGACGACTGTGCAGATATATACCCCTGGATAGAGAGAGTCTCCTTATTTGTAGACTTATGCCCACCAAGCAAATGTATCATTTTGTTTCTAAATCATTAGATTACGATACATTGGTAGCTTACTCCATATGCACCATAAAATTGATAGTATACTGAACTGAATCTGTCCTGTTGAAATGAAGGAAAGAGAAAAGCATTTTCATCACAATTAATTTCTAGGGGTAATTTCAAAAAAGTATAAGACCGTTGGCTGATTGTCAAAAAGTATATGAAGATTTGAATATGTCAAAAGAATATAAAAGCTTTTCATATTTCCTTCAACCAAGTCCTTTTCATAAAAATAAAAATAAAAAACAAAACAAAACTTCTGAAAAAATGACAAAAATACCCTTATGATGGTTTTTTCTTTTTTTTTCTTTTAGTCTTTCTCTCTACTCCCGCAAAATACACACACATTGCTTGTTCTCTCCAAAATCCATTACCCCTGTTTCAAGGGCGGACCCAAGAAGTTCAAACGGGGCAGGGGGGGCGCTTTATGTAAAAGATATATTGGGAAATGAGCAAAGGGTCATAACACAATTTGATTTTCAGAATCTATTGGGGGCTCTTAATAATTTTAACTTTTTTTCATGTATGGGTGGGGGCAATTCAGCCCTTGGGTCCAACCTGCTCTGTTTAGATGTCGAAATAAAAATCTATCTTTTACATATTTGTCTCCCCCCTTGTTTTGAGAAACTTTCGAAGTCTCGAAGGAACACAGTGATTGAACGGTTTGAAGCTAGGCTATCAACATGGAAGAGTTGATACCTTTCATTTGTCGTGAGAATTGTAATGATAAAAGTCAGCCCTTCCAAATTCAAGTCTTTTTCCTGATTTCAATTTAGAAATCAGCACAGATTCACTTTGACCCGGCCAATTTATTTTGTCCATTCCGAAATCCGTTTGTGCAACCGTTCCCTCCACTCCTCTCCATGTTCTCTTGCATCTTTGCAATGACAAATGAAAAAAAAAGTCTCTTCCTCTTCCTCAACGTCTCTTCGAATTTACCTTCCACTCATAAGCTTTATGTTTTGAAGATGGGGCTGTCGAAGGACCGGGCTCGGTCCTAGGTCAACCACAAGCCCTTATTGCCCTAGACAGGCCTACAATTTCTTGGCCTTGCCCTGCCCTCAAGGGCTAGAGCTGGCCAGAGCTGAAAAAAGATAAATTCTCCCATAGTCGGAATCTCGCTTGAGCCAGACCGATATGGACTCATCTCTATTAGGCATGGACCTTTTTTTGTGTTTTTCACTTGCTTCAAGTAATAAAGGCAAAGTGAAAGGAATGTGCATGCTCCAAAACCCTCAAATTACACTAAATTATGACCATCCTTTGATTATCTCTAGAAAGGATGCTCTACCGATGTCTTGATGAGTGTTTAATCTTTCCATATGAGTGGTTTTAATATAAAGTCGTTAAGTTTGTGGGCCATGGATGAAGAGGTTGGAGGCATGTGATTGACCCTAAACTTGATATATGACCCCATCCAAGATGTATCTTTCTATCTCCCCACAAGTCTCATGATCAATGGGTCCCTAAGTCGCCCTCATTGAATTTGTCTCTCACCATATGGTGAGGGAAGGATACACACATTTTAAAAGGGGGGTGTTTTAAAGTGGGGCATTTTCTTAGAATTTTCCAAATATTATATATTAAAGCAATAGGATTTGTTTTGCCACGTCATCACCCCTCAAGCTGAAAAAAAGTGCGGCGTTAGCTTTCATGCGTGCCACTGCACCTGCACCTCTTCAAATTTATCTCATCTCATCACATCTAATTCAAATTCAAACTACCCTTACAGCTCTGTCTCCTCCAAGTGGGACACCTTCTCAGCCAACTCTTGCGATAAAGCCAAGAAGGGCTTAGGAGCCCTCTTTATCATTACCGACTTAAGCATTTGGAAGATTAGGAACCAGGCTGTCTTCAACAGTAAGTCTCCTTCTCTTATGTCAACTGTTAATTTCTTCTTGATGAATGCTTCTGCTACTCTGAGGAAAATGTCTATCTCTTTTATTAGCCCTACTTTACACTATTTTTTTTCTATTATATAATCAGCCCTATCATCCTATAAGATAGTGCTTTGCTTCTCTTTCTTTTGTGGTTTCCTTTTGTAATCAACAAACCCCATCCCCCCCCCCCCCCCCCCCCCCCCACCCACACACACACACACACACACACACATTAATTAGTAGTCCTATAATAAAGAAAGAGATTTCTCGTTTCCTTTATTTTGTATTAATAAAATAATTGGATCTTTTTTTCTTTGCTAACTGGGGGTATTCAAGGTCTCTTCAAGGCCCACGAGGTGGTGGCCTCCCCTTGTTTCCACTCATTGGGTTCGTCGGGCAAGAATAGCCTGGTGTCCCGACACATTGGTGGACTTCGATGCAGAGACCTCTTAGTGGTTATGGAGCGCCCCAAGAGGGTCCCACAAAATTTTTTGGTACAACCACATGGACGTACAGCTCCTCATTTGTAGGGGTGTACATGGGCGGGCAAGCTAGGGCCCCATTAGTTTTTGGGTCGGGCTTGGATTAAGTGATGGAAAGGACAATGCTTGACCCGCACAGTCTACCTAATAAGTGCTATATTTTCCAAACAATTGGTAGAAAGCCCAACTCTTTAGCAATATTACTTCTTCCATTAAAATCATCAATTTTTTATATTTTAAAAAAGCTGTAATACATATTAATTTTTATGCTGTTGAAAAGAGAAAATAGCGAAGTTGAAAGGTGCTCATTGTCATTATTGGACCGAGCGATATCTATTGGGATGGTCCCAGGGCTTATTAGAATTGAAAATATATTGGACCTAGCGATATCGATGGGATGGTCCCATGCTTAATGGAACTAATAATTTGTAGAGGCCTAACCTCCCAATCAGTTCAAAATTAGGGCCCGTTTATGAAGTCATGCCTTGCAATTGACAGCCCTAATTAGACATCTTTGGCATTAAAAGAATGGCACATACATTGTTTTAGCATGCAGTTTCGTTCTATTCATTTACTGGGCAAACATTCCAGACCTCGATCCGGTCACAGCCAGCCAATTTGAAAAAATTATTCCCCTTGTGTTAAATGGTAGGTGATGGTGGGAGTGCACTTTTTAATGGCAGATGTTAGTCATCAGGCCAGGCCAGTACAAACACTTAAGCCCGGCCAACGGTCCCCAAAACTAAAGCTAAAGACAGTCTTGGGCTAACCCCAACCACACCAACCCCTTCAAATTTTTTTTTTTTTTCTCTTTCACGCAATTTATATATTAAGGTAATAGGGAAGGTCAACTAATGGATTATATGCCTACTTAATCTCTGTGGTTTTCCTATCAATATGTTGGGCCCACTGAAAATTGATTTGTTGTTACCTTTTTCCTTTTCCTTTTTTTTTTTTTTTTATTTATTTATTTTATCCAAGTTCATTTTTTCCCCTTTTTATATTAACAATTTTCATATTATTGTGTGACGTGGTTAGATTGATTGTAGAATTTTTAAAATGATATTGAAAAAGTGCCACTTCATGTTATTCCACTATCATTTCCTATCCTTTTAGTTTTTTTTTTTTAACACATTAGTAGAGCCCAGCCTTGATTTTCATGACAGATGGCCCCAAAATGGGTGAAGATAAAAGGTGGAAATTAACGGTCAGTCCTAGTAGATCCAAGTTGCTGAGATTTGAGGCCCACTGATGAATCATAGCCTACTTGATCTATGTGGCTTTCAATTTGATATGTGATGCCAGTAGCGGACCCAGGATTTTCATTTGAGAGTGCTGTCGATGGTTGACTAAAAAGTCAAATCATTATCTTATCCACATTGTAAATGGCAAAAGAGAAAACAAGTTAATTATATATTTGTATTCATTCTTGTGGAACAAGAGCTATCCCAAGGAAATTTAGGATTTGTTTAGTAGTAGGAAAAAGTGAGAAGTGGAAATTTCCTTCAAATTTAAAGCAATGCGAACTTTGAGGTTGGAAATTCCTAGATGATGTAACCCCATTTGTTAATTACCATCTACACTAGAATAAAACTAAATTTAATACTTTTTTCTTTATTAGTCAAATTGTATGTGTAGCAATTCTATCGCAAGAGGTGCCAAAGTACAATATATTTCTATTCTTGTCATTTTTTTAATCAAGTCTCTAATTTGCCTTCTAGAAAAATTGGAGACTGGGCATTTCGAAAAGTCTACTTTTTGTAGAATTTTGAAAAAGTTTGTTGAAAAAACCCATGTTAGCTGTTGAAAATAATAACTAAAGTATTTCATGGATTTGGCCTATTATTGTTTGGGAAATTTTATTGGAAACAAACTTTGAGCTAAAATATCATTTGATCTTCATTCATTAATTTGTTTATTCGAATCAAAACCAAAACTACTCCCAAAAACTCCTTCCTAAAACCATAATGTAAATTTCAACCAAATATTGCATCAAAATTAAATAAAATTAGCTAACAATCAATAACATGCATCGGTATCTTAAAATCAATGATGACATATTAGATGCATCTTTCCTCCCTATCTCTAATTTGAATATTTGCTCTTTTTTCGTTGAAATCAAATCCAACTCCATCAAGAGAACCCATTTCAATAATAAGAATTTCTAGACAAATCCCCCATTATATCTTTCCTCCTTGTCTCTAATTTCAATGTTTGCTCTTTTTTCGTTGAAATCAAATCCAACTCATCAAAAGAACCCATTTCTTAAAAATATTTTATGGATCAAGAGAACCCATTTCGAAAATGGGGATTTTTAGAAGAATGAGGATCTTAAAAAATTCTCCATTTCTACTCCCCCCCCCCCCCCCCAATTGAATATATAGAGGTTGTGTTAGGTGTTGGAGAGTTTCTGATGCTGTTTGACGAGACTTTTGACGATTGCCTCACCCCATTGTAGGGTTAAAAGGAACTGGGATGGGTTCAAAGTTTGACTGCAAACACACGGAATAGGGACCTGCCTTGCCACCTCGGGTTTTCCCTGGATTGAATTTTGAACTTTTGCAAGTGGGTCACACGGTGAGACGAGCTAAATTAGGATATATAAATGGCCTTAACCCAGACTCAAAAAGAAAAAAAAAAAAGGGGTTTTGACATATTAGTCATCCTTAAATATATATATGTGTTTTCCAATTTTATGACCAAAAGTTAGATAATGTCACAAAAGTCTCCTGACTCTATTAAATATTTATTTATTTATTGCCCCAAATCCTATGATATAAGGGGAATAGTGTATGTCACAGAGATTGATAAATCCCATGATATGATGGGACTATCCCATGATGTTATGACTTTTATGTAATATCTTAGGATTTCTTTGTCCCAATGATAGAACCTAAGAAATGGTCATCAAATGTGTATTTAGTTTTCACAAAATATCATTTTTAATATTTTGTAAAAGACAAATTCACTTGCTAGTTATGGACACCCATTAAAAATTCTAGAGTTAAAGGAGTAGAACTCTGAGTCACCTATTAAAAATTCGAGTCACTCAAAATGAATACCCCACCGTATTTGGGACGTCTCCAAATTAATTTTACTCTAATTAGAGTTGGCTCGACTCTACGATTGACCATATGATGCACAGCATGATTAACCATAGTAATCAATTCTATTTCGTTTCGGCCGGAATGACCGGAGTCTTTCATTCTGGTCCTTCAGCCGAAACGAAATGGGGGCAAAAAAAAGTCAGTTTGGATCCCAGGTTATTCCGGTCCATTTTGTTTTGTTGCACAATCCTCACTAATTTCTTTTTAGTTTTTTGTCAGTGTCCATATCAAGAAACATGCGTAATTTTTATTTTTACACACACACACACACACACACACACACACACACGTAGATATATATATATATAAATATATAAATTTTTATTATTACAAAAAGTTTTGCCGAAATTCCAAAATATTCCATTTTGGAGGCTAAACCAAAATGACGATCGAAATGGAATGGACAACTATGTGATTAACATAGCCTTATGCATTACTAATCATATTTATCTCCATCAAATGATATTAGTCATGTTATTCATCACATGGTTAATCATATGGCAGGTTCCTCCCCTATTGATAAAGGACATCTTATATATGATAAAAGCATTATTTTGAGCGGTTTGAATTTTTCTCAAAAAGTGGAACCCATTGTGAAGTTCCAATGCTTGGAACTCAGGATTTAATTTATTTTTTTTGGAGTGAGGGACTCAAAGATCCAATCTCCCCACATGCAGTTCAAGGCTTTTCATTGGAAAATGCAACCACAGAAGGAGAAGACAAATCGCAGATATCACGAATATTCAAGATCGTCCTCTCCAATCTTCCTACCTCGGAGCCCCTCTCATTATTGGAGTCCCAAGAAGACAGCACTTCACCCCTCTTCTGGACAGATTTCTTGGAAAGCTCTCGGGATGGAAAGCTAAGCTGCTTTCCATTGCTGGCCGTAGAATTCTGGTTAGGCATGTGCTCAGCAGTCTGCCTATCCACATTGCCATGATTCTGCCCATCCCCAAGTCGATCTCCTCCAACATGGAATCCATCATGAGAAACTTTCTCTGGTCCGGGGGGATCCTCAGGCAGAGAAGAAGCCAGGTAAATTGGGATACTGTCACTCTCCCTTCCTATGAAGGTGGTCTGGGGATTAGACGCATCCAAGAGCATAGTGCTGCTTCCTTCATCAAGCTGGCCTGGACTGCCTGCACGTCAAATTCCTTGTGGGCAAATTGGATGGTTGGCAGATATTTTCCTCGTTCCTCTCTCTGGCATTCCTCCTCTTCCAAAGTTGGTTCATGTATCTGGAGAAGAATCAGATCCTTTGGTCACCTAATTCAATCTGGCAGTTCTTGGAAAATTGGGAATGGCAGATTGGTTGACCTCTGGCATGATTCCTGGATGCAAGCTGGCAGTCTGGCTTCTCAATTTCCTTCCATTCAGTTCCCCCTGCATCAGAAGCTTCACTCTCTCTGGGTTGAAGATCACTGGCTGGTTCCCCCGGATATCCCTAGTGCCGTGGCTGCCTCCCTGCAGGAAGGAGTCCAGCTCCTCTCCCTAGATCCTCTCTCCAAAGACTCTCTGCTTTGGAGCTCCCATGAAGATCATGTCCTCTCCATCCAGGAAGCTTGGCATCTTGTCAGATCAAGAAATTCTTCAGTCTACTGGTTGAGCTGGGCCCCTCTGGTTTGGAACTTCATTCACCAGCCAAGAGTCTCTTTCTTTGCTTGGAGACTCCTTCATGATAAAACTCCCTCTCAACTTTGGCTCCAACAGCATGGTATCAGTTTGGCCTCCAGATGCAGCCTTTGCTCCCAAGAGCAGGAGTCCACTCTCCATCTTCTTTTTCTCTGTTCTTTTTCCTCTGGCATCTGGAACTGGGTCCTCTCCTCTGCAGGAGCTGTCGTTGCCGGGCCTCTCCTCCCCTCCAAGATCTGGCAGGCCCTTTCCAATGGCAGTGACAATTTAGCATTAAAAGGTGTTGCTGCTATTTTCTTCTCCTCTGCTTTTGCCATATGGAATTGCAGGAATGAAGCCATTTTTACCAACAGTAGTGCATCCCAGGTGAAGGTCATCCTCTCCCTGAAGGATCTCCTCTCTGTCTCTCTCAGGCGGATTTCCAAACCTTACTCTGGAAGACCTTTGAAGACTTTTTGTAATCTTTTATTTTCCAGTTCTTAATTTTGTTCTGTGGTTTGGATGTTGGCCTCTCTGTCCTTTTGCTGCTTCCCCTGTTGTTGCTCTTTGAGCTTTGGCTGCTGGGCTCTCTCTCTTGTTTTGCTCTCTGAGCTCCTGTAGGGCTTTTGCCTCTGTTTCCTTTCTTTTTTTCTCTTAATACAATACTATTCAGCAAAAAAAAAGGCTTAAGCCAGCCCAACTTGGTCTAGGTTGAGGCCTTAACTTCTAATACTTGGATTTAGAACTTAGGCTCCTTTGTAAAACATATTTGCAATTATGTATTTTTACCACATATTTTACAAGTGACCAACCTGGCCAAATCTTAAACACAACCTGTGTGGCATTAGTGGATCCGTACTTGCCAAAATTGTAACTATAAAACAACACACAACACCAAAAACAGGAAATTGGAACGGAAAAGCGTTCCTAATCCTTCCGTTCCTAATCCGTTAAAGTGTTCCAATTTCCTGTTTTTGGAACGGATTAATGGATTAGGAACGGTTGGTACCAAATTGGAACGCTTTTGGAACGGAAAAGCGTTCCTAATCCGTTAAACCGTTCCTAAAGCGTTCCAATTTCCTATTTTTGGTGTAGTGACATCAGCTCCCACCATCATCATAAAAGCCGTATTCCATCATCTCAGTGTTGGCTAGAAAAATCTAGACTTTCGTCACTAAGGGCATCCTCATGTAACGCAAATGATTCATTGACATAATTTTCACATTACAAATTTTTTGTATAGTACATTACTTTTTCTTGCATAGAAGCAAATTTCCTGGTAACAAAGAATGCCAGAGAAATGTTTTCTTACGAGCAACATCATATACAATCCAGCTATGAGGATCTCACTTGGACCCTTCCTTGATCAGTGTAGGCCCTTTCACACTCTTATCTTCCACTGGATTCAACCTCCAAGAAATCTATGGGTGAAAAGACCACTAAACTTTAAAGCTATTAAATCGAGGGCTAGGATGATTCGGTTGGACTGATCTTGACCCTTATCAAGAGACCTTTCCAAGAACCCCACTCCCACTAATAAATAGGCATCTAAGTGGGCCTCACGTGCAGGACTTCATGTGAGCATATGTTGTAGGAAATCGTGTGGCCCGAGTGCCACGGGTCCCACGTCAGATCAAGTAGGGCAGATGCCAACAGAGAATACAATCTCACTTAATGTAAGACTTGATCTGGTCTCACTAATAAGACTCCCAATAGGATTAGTGGATGTGAGTTTCTTGGTGAAGAAGTCTCCAGTAAGTGTGACTCTTTGGAACTTGACTATATACGATAAGGGGACCCTAGGGTTGGGATTATTCCATCTCATAGGAAAAACAAAATGCGAACAGATCCGCGGAGCTTCTCAATCGCCGGAACGCACGTAAATCTCCTACCGCGTGTTAGAATCTCCGCATCCGAATCCATCGTATGTATACTATTGATAAAGAACACGGTAGCTGACAGTTGAGTCAGTTAATGGCCCTGCTCATCTAGAACAGTTTCTGTTCAGCTGACACTGAGTGAGTTAAAATTAGTTACGTTAGTGTAACGGTTTCTAAATGAAAAGACATGTATTCCTCACTTTCCCTCATTCAGTTTTAACAGCACATTTTCTGTTGTAAACTCCTTTGTGATAACATCCAAGTATGGCTCTCTGTAAGATTTTTAAGTTAGTTGGATGATAGAACCATTTCAGCTCTTTCTCTTCTTCTTCCCTCAGTTGTTACTTCTCTTCAACTTCTATCTCCAGTGAGGTTTTCATGCTAGACTCTGCGAAGTTATTCTCACCACGTGTAGGTGAATGGTTCAAAGTCCAGAGAGCTTCATGCATTGAACTTGAATGGTCCAGATAAAATTTTACGGCTGCATAAGTCTCGTACGTGTACCACGTTCATTCCTTTCTCCATTGACCAACATGTTTTTGTGGCGGTCGTCCTATAACCCTTTCGGCACGTCCAGTTTTCAATTCAACATTCCAATTCCTCCTTTATATCTCTACTCCGGGCGGATCGACACAAGAATTTTTCCCGAGGGGGCACTATATAGAAATAAAATTATGAGAGGGCCGCATATAAAAAAGTACATACTTGATTATTAAACAAAATGAATGATCACTTGATTTCTTCTACAATTTCCATTCAGTGTTTATGATTTAAGCAAACTGATCAGTGAATTGTTGCAAACGTAAAACATGGGGAATAATCAATAATCACTTCCTATGACTAATTTGCTTCACTTGGGTTTTGTCATTCTTTTCTTGAGACCCTTTTTTTTTTTTTTTTGAGAGAGAGAGAGAGAATCATATCAATATTTGCTATTGGCTCAAAACAAGACTCGGTAGATGTGTTTTTCACTTGGAGCTCATTTTAATTGGGTCATAAACTGTTATACTAAATTTAAAAAGCCATAAAAAGGCCTAAATGAAATATGTATATAATTCTAAACGTAAGTGTACGATTTTTTTTCACAGTTTTAAAGTTGACAAAACGATTTTTAAAAGTTTTTTACGGATACAGTTCAATTACGGTTTTTAACGGTTTTTCCGGATATAGTAACGGTTACGGTTTTGGTTTTTTTAAATTGAAAATCATAATTCACGATTCAGGTAACGGTTCTCCTAAAATAAACGGTTAACCGAACCGTTACACCCCTAGGTTTTTTGTGCCCTTCTGTTTTTCTTTAATGAATCTTCCCTTTCTACCAATAATGATGATGGTGATAAGATAAAATAAAGGATTATTATTTTACGTTGACATACCAAGAGCTATTCATAAAAACCCTGCTCATGATTCTCTTCTATTAGGCCATGAAATGAAGATTGGATGAATGGGATTTGCTTATTGTTGGGTCTCTTGACACCACTTGTTGTAAGCATGCATGCGAAAACGTGAACCACAACGATCGAATGTTCAATCAAACCACACAAGATAGAGAAAATCAGACACGGATATTTACGTGGTTCGGTAAACTCGCCTATGTCCGCCATAAAGAACACTTTCCACCATTAAGCTTCACGTGATTTGGAAGACTCCGATACTCATGGGAGAGAGCTCTAACTCTAACTCTAACTCTAACTTTGACTCTTTTATAGAGTCTAAGATTACAGATTACATCAATATATAATCTCCACTTTCTTGGCCCCCAACGAAGCCCTGATACAATTACCAAAATACACACCCAGTCATAGGCCAAACCCAATGAACCAATCTGATTAACCCGGAATTCAAGATACATAAACCCAACACTTATTCTAGCAGTTGGAGTGGCCACAAAATCATGCTGAATCACCACTTAATCTTTCTTATGAAACATTTAGATTTGTGATCAACGTCAGAATTAGTGATGATATTTTCAAAAAGAATCCTGACATTATTGTGATATTATCAGAAAACACTAATTCCATTCCTAACAGATACATGATTTTAAAAAGTCAGCAAGACTAAAAGTATTGTAAGAAAAATGTGGTATTAATAAAACTGTAAAAATTCAAAATGTTTTGTTTATTTTCTATTTTGAACCATTGACAAATTGATTTGTTGATATATTTTCCATGGCATTTTTCCATTAAACATTACTGATGATTATGGTCATGACCATGTAGAAAAGTCCACTATAGACAACTGGACATTTTTCCTTTAGCAATGAGCACTTTTTACCGAGCTCATCCATGTGGACGACAATCAAAAGGAGGGATGAACAGTACAGGTTGGAGATGATATATATATATATATATATATATATATATATATATATATCATTTAAATTTCTTTTGATTTACTTTGATAAATTAGGACCATTGGCCCTTACCGTACTGTCAAGGGCTAGGTTGGCCAGGGTGAAGGAAAAAAAACTAATATTTTTAATATTTAATTCATTTATATACCACTATCATACCGACTGAAAAAAAAATATAGTTTTCTTTTTCTATATGTGAAACTACTTCCTTAACTAGACAAATATTTACTTCATATTAAAATTACATACTAACGTATGTTTTATAATTTTAATATAGTAAATTGGTTTTTATAATTATATATAAACAAGCAAAACATGCCTGCATTTAACACGGATCAGATCCAGTACATGTTGGTCTACCTCCCTTTATCCAAACCAAAAAAGGATCTCAACAAGGTCCAAAGAGGGTGCCTTTGACAGGTTAGCCTCTCATTGTCAAAGTCCAAATGGTAGATTGGCGACTATTCTCATTGTCAAAGTCGATATTGTCAAAGAGGGTGTTTTTTTATTGGTGTTTCTTGTGTAGTCTTTTGGCTTTGCGGGCTTTTTGCTCAAGTTTCCCTCCCCTTGGTAGATTGAAAATTTGTGCACTGCCGGGTAATGAAATATTTTCTAAGAGAGGCGAATGACCAATCCATGGAGTCATGGATGATCAATAGAACCCACGTAGGCCTACCTGAAGTCTGCAATATCAATTCTCACCTTCTGGCATGCCATTGATTGAGTTCTTTGGGATGATGTTTTTTTTTTAAATACTTTTTTTGCATATTTGAAATATTCTTGAAATCCTTGTCTCCCCCAATCAGGCTGCCTTTGTCAAGGGTAGATCCATTCACCAGCACATTGCTTTAGCCCATGAGCTGTTTCAAAAGCTCAAATCCAAGCTCAAAGGTGGCACCATGTGCTTGCAGCTGGACATTTCAAAAGCTTTTGACAAGCTTAGCTGGCTTTTCCTCTTCAAAGCCCTTCACTTCTTTGGCTTCTCCTCCAAGTGGATCAACCTCATTAGAGAATGTGTATGCACTGCTAAAGGCTCGGTCCTCATTAACAGATCGCCCTGTGGCTTTTTCAGCTCCTCTTGTGGCTTAAGGCAAGGGGACCCTCTCTCCCCTTACCTTTTCATTCTTGCGGAAGAAATCTTAAGCCTCAATATTCAAAAATTGGTCACCAACAGCTCTATCTTCCTCATCTCCTCTGTTCCAAATACCCCCTGCCATCTTTTATACGCTGATGATATTCTTCTGTTTCTAAAAACCCACAAAAGGAGCCTCTTAGCCTTAAAGGAGGTTATTTCAAACTACCAAGTTAGTGCTGGCCAAGAAATTAACTTGGAGAAGAGCAAGCTTTTCATTGGAAAATGCAACCACAGAAGGAGAAGACAAATCGCAGATATCACGAATATTCAAGATCGTCCTCTCCAATCTTCCTACCTCGGAGCCCCTCTCATTATTGGAGTCCCAAGAAGACAGCACTTCACCCCTCTTCTGGACAGATTTCTTGGAAAGCTCTCGGGATGGAAAGCTAAGCTGCTTTCCATTGCTGGCCGTAGAATTCTGGTTAGGCATGTGCTCAGCAGTCTGCCTATCCACATTGCCATGATTCTGCCCATCCCCAAGTCGATCTCCTCCAACATGGAATCCATCATGAGAAACTTTCTCTGGTCCGGGGGGATCCTCAGGCAGAGAAGAAGCCAGGTAAATTGGGATACTGTCACTCTCCCTTCCTATGAAGGTGGTCTGGGGATTAGACGCATCCAAGAGCATAGTGCTGCTTCCTTCATCAAGTTGGCCTGGACTGCCTGCACGTCAAATTCCTTGTGGGCAAATTGGATGGTTGGCAGATATTTTCCTCGTTCCTCTCTCTGGCATTCCTCCTCTTCCAAAGTTGGTTCATGTATCTGGAGAAGAATCAGATCCTTTGGTCACCTAATTCAATCTGGTAGTTCTTGGAAAATTGGGAATGGCAGATTGGTTGACCTCTGGCATGATTCCTGGATGCAAGCTGGCAGTCTGGCTTCTCAATTTCCTTCCATTCAGTTCCCCCTGCATCAGAAGCTTCACTCTCTCTGGGTTGAAGATCACTCGCTGGTTCCCCCGGATATCCCTAGTGCCGTGGCTGCCTCCCTGCAGGAAGGAGTCCAGCTCCTCTCCCTAGATCCTCTCTCCAAAGACTCTCTGCTTTGGAGCTCCCATGAAGATCATGTCCTCTCCATCCAGGAAGCTTGGCATCTTGTCAGATCAAGAAATTCTTCAGTCTACTGGTCGAGCTGGGCCCCTCTGGTTTGGAACTTCATTCACCAGCCAAGAGTCTCTTTCTTTGCTTGGAGACTCCTTCATGATAAAACTCCCTCTCAACTTTGGCTCCAACAGCATGGTATCAGTTTGGCCTCCAGATGCAGCCTTTGCTCCCAAGAGCAGGAGTCCACTCTCCATCTTCTTTTTCTCTGTTCTTTTTCCTCTGGCATCTGGAACTGGGTCCTCTCCTCTGCAGGAGCTGTCGTTGCCGGGCCTCTCCTCCCCTCCAAGATCTGGCAGGCCCTTTCCAATGGCAGTGACAATTTAGCATTAAAAGGTGTTGCTGCTATTTTCTTCTCCTCTGCTTTTGCCATATGGAATTGCAGGAATGAAGCCATTTTTACCAACAGTAGTGCATCCCAGGTGAAGGTCATCCTCTCCCTGAAGGATCTCCTCTCTGTCTCTCTCAGGCGGATTTCCAAACCTTACTCTGGAAGACCTTTGAAGACTTTTTGTAATCTTTTATTTTCCAGTTCTTAATTTTGTTCTGTGGTTTGGATGTTGGCCTCTCTGTCCTTTTGCTGCTTCCCCTGTTGTTGCTCTTTGAGCTTTGGCTGCTGGGCTCTCTCTCTTGTTTTGCTCTCTGAGCTCCTGTAGGGCTTTTGCCTCTGTTTCCTTTCTTTTTTTCTCTTAATACAATACTATTCAGCAAAAAAAAAAAAATATTCTTGAAATAAAAAAAAAACATTGCAAGAATATCACAATAATATCAGAAGAAAAATAAAAAAGAATAAATAAAAATCGAAACTTAGAACCTATAATTAGGACACTTTTTAACAATATTTTACATGACCAATTTTTTTGAGTTATTATTGAGTTACATAAAGTGGAATTCGTTTTTTCCAGCTTCTCTTTTTGAGTTTTCCTATTTACGGCCTGCCTTTAATCTATCTAATTGGTTCCCACACACCGATCCTCAGATAGCTCAAATGTTACACAAAGAATTTGCACAGTGCAAAGCCAATAAACAGTAAGGAGTTACAACTAATAATGGCTAGGGTCATTTAATTAACACGATATATCATATTTTTCCATCTCCACCAAAACGTTTGCATGTTTCGCACCTTCTTTGATTGTCATACATTCACATGAGCTCCTTTAACAGGAGTTTTTCTATCTTTAAAAGTACTTGAGTACTTTATAACATTTCTTTTAATTATAAATGGAAAATTATGAAATAAGAAGTATATTTGTGATCACGTATTTTTTCTAGCAAATTAATGGAACCCTCTTATAATCAATCCAACCCCTTAAACTCATTACTCACTAAAGAATGGGTATGTGCCCAAATTTCACGCTCATCTAACTGATTGTTACCGATGGATTAAAATTAAAAAAACACAATGCCTTCCAAAACCATTAAACTTGAGGACCAAAAATCAAAGGGTTATGATGATTTAAAAGATCAGTTGATTTTTCCTACACACTTTGGTCTCAATTACATCTTTCAATCTACCATCTCCCCCTAATTGGCATGGCCCAAGTTCACGATAGATGTGCGGGTGGTAAATTTAGAGAGGATGACTTGAGGCTGGTGATCTTCAGCCCCTGGTAATTTTGCAAATCTCATTGTCTTGTTAGATTTTTTTTTTTTTTTTGATATTTCTATGGATCTCAGTGTCCAAATATATAGAGAACGCTTTCTCCATCTAAGCCGTGGGAACGCCTCTCCGCATTAACGCAATATGCATGCATGATCTAGGCATTTAATTGATATTACGCTAAAAAGCCATTGAAGCTTATGGGCAAACCGTGTGGGGGCATATTAAGCCCCCACATTCCAATAGCTGGGACCAAAAGGGGGTGTTCATGAGAGGTGGCCCATTCATTATTATACATATATGTATCTATGTTATAAGCTATGTAGCCACAACTCGTGAGAGAGAGAGAGAGAGTCAATATTTCAACATGAAAACCCCATATAATTAAATTCAATTATCAAATTACAAGACTACAAGAAACGATTTAGAATCAGCAGACACATCCACTTCCATTTGTATGTATGGATTATGAAGTGCTTATTGTTTTAACCGACACTACTTGCATGCATGAAACACTTATTCTTTTAACTAACTTTTCATATTTTCAGGTGTGAGTGTTATTGGTCTTGGGTCCTTGCACCAATCTCTCGTCTAACCCTGAATCTTGTCTTGGCTGTAAGCCTCCTCAGAAGCAGAGGCCTGTGCTGTAGTAGGAACATGGGCTGCAAAGTTCATTTCTTTGGGGGTGGTGGACAGTGCCCACCAGCTCCTGGTGTAGATGTGCCATCCGAACTACAGGAGGGAGGACTGCCTTGCTTCAGAGACTGAAACATGTGGATTTCTTTCTTCAATTCCGACTCTCCTCCTAAAGGCCTAGCCATAGAGAGATAAGGACGAGTCGAGATCAAGACGAAGAACAGAAGGGATATTAAAGGCAATAGGTTTCTTCTGAAAGAACCCATATCTCAATGTTGAGAGAGAGAGAGAGAGGGAAGATCTTCTTGTGGAGTGCTAAAGAGATGGAAGTATGAGGTGTGAAGGAAAGGTGGAGTTTGTTGTTGTATATATAGCGGTTGTACGTGTTAGGTGTTGGTGGAGTTTAGGAAGCTGCTGTTCGGTTTCAGGAGACTTGCCTTATCCCGTTGGAGGGTTTAAGGGAAAAGGAGTCGGGTCCTGAGTCTGAATGTAAACATCCGGACTAGGTAACTTCCTTGGTTTTTCCTGGCATTTGAATATTGAATATTTGGTTGAATTTTTTTTGCAAAAAGGTAAATTTGTATTTAAGAAAGAGAGGGATAAAGGCAAAAGCCCCCAAAAAAACAAGGAGAAAACAGGCCAATATTTGGTTTGAATTGAATCTAATAAGGTCTAAAGCTAATAAAACGAAGGTTGAGTTCGGGTTTGGCTTCTGGTAGAGGACCCGTTTCTAAATCCTCAACTAAACCCATACATAGGGTGTTTGTGGGCTGGATCGGGAGTGGTTGAGGCATTACAAGCCTGACCCGACTTTAGAAATACAGGTCTTGGTCCAGCCCACCAATTCAGTCAATCAGGAGTGACCCAGGAGCACTCCAAGCTCAGTTTATATATCCAAGCCAGGCCTAAAGTGGGCTGGGTCCAATCTGGAGTGACCCAGGAGCACCCCTACTCATACTTCTGCTAACAGTTCTAGGCTAGAGGATCTGTATCCATAGCCAAATCTAAATTGAAGGTTCAAAAGCCTGGGCCAAAAAAACTATAATAAAAGCCTCTACCCTATGCCAAATACTTAGAAACTTATTATAATTTATTAAGGTAGGAGGTTTTGGATTCAATTTTGACTGTTAGTTATAATTTTGACCGGAAGTTACATTAATTAACAATCTTCTATGTCTTTATCATAACCACTCATAACTGCCCTCCACTTTCTTTTCTATTTTTTTTTTTTCAAAGACTTTGTTTCAATCCAAGCTCTATCATTCTCATTCTATGATACCAACTCTTGGATTGCATAAATTATACACACCATAAACACCCATTTAAATAAAATAATTGTGATCAATCAAAACCGTTCATCTAATGATTATCACCATTTGTTGATAACTATTAAAGAATCTAAACCATTTACTTATATATAGCATTAAAAAAATCATTAGCAATTTAAGATAATGATCAAAATGATGTCTGTAATGCTACAATAACAGGAAAAAGGCTAAAAGAATATGTTGACATTTATACAGAATTTGTGCTGGAGCCCAACGTAGGACGGGATGAACAAGACATGCCTCATTGTTTTTTGCAACTGGACATCCAGGCCAAATCCAGTTGTTGGTAATTCATGATGAGAACAAGGGGATTTTTTAATATATTAACAACAGGATATTTATAAAAAAAATAAGGCACCACAAGTCCCACCTAAGGTCACTATTAATATTTACACAAAATATTTCAAATGTTTCTACAAGTGGGATTCCTTGTATTCTAACTTTTTTTTTCAAAAGACACAAAATTAGAAGAAAAAAAAAATACAATAAATAAGAGGGAGATACATACAAGGTGGGAAACATGGAATAAATACCTAAGACAAAGATGTGGCAAGAGATTCAATTGCTATTTATGATAATGGCCTAAGGTTGACATGCAAAGAAATGGCAGGAGATCACTTAATATGTGGCAGGAGCAACACTTATAAAGAGCAGAGAGGTAGAGAACCTAAGCCAGAGATCGACGAAAGCAACGGAACGGAAAGCAATTATAAACAGAAATGCATTCGTTGACTTTTAACCTATCTCTTTGCGATATCGCAACATAATTTGCGATATCGCAAATAAAAAACTTGCGATATCGTAACATAAATTGCGATATCGCAAATAAAAAACTTGTTGTATCGCAAGATATGTTGTGATATCGTAAAAAAAAAAACTCAGCTTATGGTCTGCGCAGCGGTACGGGTTGTACGGAGAACGTCTGGGTAAAATGTTGAACTTTGGTAACAGGGGACGGATATGAAGTACTATAGGTGACCGTACAGAAATTTGCCCAAAAAAAAAGAGTCTCTTCCTCTTCCTCTTCCTCTTCCTCAACGTCTCTTCGAATTTATCTTCCACTTATAAGCTTTATGTTTTGAAGATGCGGCTGTCGAAGGAGCGGGCTCGGTCCTAGGTCAACCACAAGCCCTCATTGCCCTAGACAGGCCTACAATTTCTTGGCCTTGCCCTGCCCTCAAGGGCTAGAGCTGGCCAGAGTTGAAACAAGATAAATTCTCCCAAAGTCGGAATCTCGCTTGAGCAAGACCGATATGGACTCATCTCTATTAGGCATGGACCTTTTTTTTTTTTACTTGCTTCAAGTAATAAAGGCAAAGAAAGGAATGTGCATGCTCCAAAACCCTCAAATTACACTAAATTATGACCATCCTTTGATTATATCTAGAAAGCATGCTCTACCGATGTCTTGATGAGTGTTTAATCTTTCCATATGAGTGGTTTTAATATAAAGTCGTTAAGTTTGTGGGTCATAGATGAAGGGGTTGGAGGCATGGGATTGACCCTAAACTTGATATATGGCTCCATCCGAGATGTCTCTTTCTATCTCCCCACAAGTCTCATGATCAATGGGTCCCTAAGTCGCCCTCAATTGAATTTGTCTCTCAGCATATGGTGAGGGAAGGATACACACTTTAAAAGGGGGGCATTTTTCTTAGAATTTTCCACATATTACATATTAAAGCAAAAGGATTTGTTTTGCCACGTCATCACCCCTCAAGCTGAAAAAAAGTGCGGCGTTGGCTTTCATGCGTGCCACTGCACCTGCACCTCTTCAAATTTATCTCATCTCATCACATCTAATTCAAATTCAAACTACCCTTACAGCTCTGTCTCCTCCAAGTGGGACACCTTCTCAGCCAACTCTTGCCATAAAGCCAAGAAGGGCTTAGGAGCCCTCTTTATCATTGCCGACTTCAGCATTTGGAAGGTTAGGAACCAGGCTGTCTTCAACAGTAAGTCTCCTTCTCTTATGTCAGCTGTTAATTTCTTCTTGATGAATGCTTCTGCTACTCAGAGGAAAATGTCTATCTCTTTTATTAGCCCTACTTTACACTATTTTTTTTCTATTATATAATCAGCCCTATCATCCTATAAGATAGTGCTTTGCTTCTCTTTCTTTTGTAGTTTCCTTTTGTAATCAGCGAACCCCGCGCCGCCCGCCCCGCCCCGCCCCGCCCCCCCTATATTAGTAGTCCTATAAAAAAGAAAGAGATTTCTCGTTTCCTTTATTTTGTATTAATAAAATAATTGGATCTTTTTTTCTTTGCTAACTGGGGGTATCCAAGGTCTCTTCGAGGCCCACGAGGTGGTGGCCTCCCCTTGTTTCCACTCATTGGGTTCGTCGGGCAAGAATAGCCTGGCGTTCCGACACATTGGTGGACTTCGATGCAGAGACCTCTTAGTGGTTATGGAGTGCCCCAAGAGGGTCCCATAAATTTTTTTTGTACAACCACATGGACGTACAGCCCCTCATTTGTAGGGGTGTACATGGGTGGGCAAGCTAGGGCCCCATTAGTTTTTGGGTCGGGCTTGGATTAAGTGATGGAAAGGACAAAGCTTGACCCGCACCGTCTACCTAATAAGTGCTATATTTTCCAAACAATTGGTAGAAAGCCCAACTCTTTAGCAATATTACTTCTTCCATTAAAATCATCAATTTTTTATATTTTAAAATAGCTGCAATACATATTTTTATGCTGTTGAAAAGAGAAAATAGCGAAGTTGAAAGGTGCTCATTGTCATTATTGGACCGAGCGATATTTATTGGGATGGTCCCAGGGCTTAATGGAATTTAAAATATATTCGACCTAGCGATATCGATGGGATGGTCCCATGCTTAATGGAACTAATAATTTGTAGAGGCCTAACCTTCCAATCAGTTCAAAATTAGGGCCCGTATGAAGTCATGCCTTGCAATTGACAGCCCTAATTAGACATCTTTGGCATTAAAAGAATGGCACATACATTGTTTTAACATGCAGTTTCGTTCGATTCATTTACTGGGCAAACATTCCATACCTCGATCTGGTCACAGCCAGCCAATTTGAAAAAATTATTCCCCTTGTGTTAAATGTAGGGTTGTAAATGGGTCCCCGATTCTCCACTTACCCGAAGGTTCCGACCCATTAGGTTCCGGGTCTGGGTCCTTATTTTGGTCCCGATAAGCAAACGGTTCCGGTTCCGGATCCTTTTTTTGGAACCGATACCTAAACGGGTCTGGTTCCGGATCCACAGTGGCTCAGACCCATGGACCCGAGACCCGACCCAATATACACTAACATAAAGTAACTTTTGTATAAGAAAATAGAATCCTTTTTACTTTTCTACTTTCTGAGTTTTTTGGTTAAAAGTGCATGTTATTGATAGACAAAAGTCACATTAGTGTTTGCAGGTGATCCAATTGAAATATGGAAAAAGCATAAATTTTTTAAAAAGAAAAACACATGTATTAGTCTAGACTCGGAACCATACCCGGAACCGGAACCAAACTTGCCTCACAAATGGTTCCGGTTCCGGTTCCCATTAAAATTATCGGAACCGGTTCCGGAACCAGTTTCCTGGTTCCGATCCGGGTCCGGGTCCCCCTCTTACTAATCGGTTTCGGGTCCGGGTCCACCCTGGAACCGACCCGGTTACAACCCTAATTAAATGGTAGGTGATGGTGGGAGTGCACTTTTTAATGGCAGATGTTAGTCATCAGGCTAGGCCAGTACAAACACTTAAGCCCGGCCAACGGTCCCCTAAACTAAAGCTAAAGACCGTCTTGGGCTAACCCCAACCACAGCAAACCCTTCAAAAAAAAAAAATTTTTTCTCTTTCACGCAATTTATATATTAAAGTAATAGGGAAGGTCAACTAATGGATTATATGCCTACTTAATCTCTGTAGTTTTCCTATCAATATGTTGGGCCCACTGAAAATTGATTTGTTGTTACCTTTTGCCTTTTCCTTTTTTTTTTTTTTTTTTTTTTTTTTTATCCAAGTCCATTTTTTCCCCTTTTTATATTAACAATTTTCATATTATTGTGTGACGTGGTTAGATTGATTGTAGAATTTTAAAAATGATGAAAAAGTGCCACTTCATGTTATTCCATTATCATTTCCTATCCTTTTAAAAAAAAATTTAACACATTAGTAGAGCCCAGCCTTGATTTTCATGACAGATGGGCCCAAAATGGGTGAAGATAAGAGGTGGAAATTAACGGTCAGTCCTAGTAGATCCAAGTTGCTGAGATTTGAGGCCCACTGATGAATCATAGCCTACTTGATCTATATATGGTTTTCAATTTGATATGTGATGCCAGTAGCGGACCCAGGATTTTCATTTGAGGGTGGCTGTCGATGGTTGACTAAAAAGTCAAATCATTATCTTATTCACATTATAAATGGCAAAAGAGAAAACAAGTTAATTATATATTTGTATTCATTCTTGTGGTACAAGAGCTATCCCAAGGAAATTTAGGATTTGTTTAGCAGTAGGAAAAAATGAGAAGTGGAAATTTCCTTCAAATTTAAAGCAATGCGAACTTTGAGGTTGGAAATTCCTAAATGATGTAACCCCATTTGTTAATTACCATCTACACTAGAATAAAACTAAATTTAATACTTTTTTCTTTATTAGTCAAATTGTATGTATAGCAATTCTATTGCAAGAGGTGCCAAGTAAAATATATTTCTATTCTCGTCATTTTTTTAATCAAGTCTCTAATTTGCCTTCTAGAAAAATTGGAGACGGGGCACTCCGAAAAGTCTACTTTTTGTAGAATTTTGAAAAGTTTGTTAAAAAAACCCATGTTAGCTGTTGAAAATAATAACTAAAGTATTTCATGGATTTGGCCTATTATTGTTTGGGAAATTTTATTGGAAACAAAATTTGAGCTAAAATATCATTTGATCTTCATTCATTTGTTTGTTCAAATCAAAACCAAAACTACTCCCCAAAACTCCTTCCTAAAACCATAATGTAAATTTCAACCAAATATTGTATCAAAATTAAATAAAATTAGCTAACAATCAATAACATGCATCGGTTTCTTAAAATCAATGATGACATATTAGTGTTATTCCTCCCTATCTCTAATTTGAATATTTGCTCTTTTTTCGTTGAAATCAAATCCAACTCCATCAAGAGAACCCATTTCAATAATAAGGATTTCTAGACAAATCCCCCATTATCTTTCCTCCCTGTCTCTAATTTCAATGTTTGCTCTTTTTTCGTTGAAATCAAATCCAACTCCATCAAAAGAACCCATTTCAATAATGAGGATTTCTTGAAAAATCCCCCATTTCTTAAAAATATTTCATGGATCAAGAGAACCCATTTCAAAAATGGGGATTTTTAGGAGAATGAGGATTTTAAAAAATTCCCCTTTTCTAACCTTACCATTTCTGAAAGATATTTTTGGAACAAATCACCTAATAAACGCCGCCCCCCCCCCCCCCCCCCCCCCCCCCCACACACACACACACACACACCTAAAAAATTATTTAGAACCGATACACAGATGGGAAAGAGACTTCGATGAGCGACGGAACCGGAGCTCACCAATTTGGGATTTTTGGAGAGAGAGAGAGATTTCATGGGGGCTTATGGCTTTTTTCCGTGGGGGTTGAGCAAGCCAACCCAATAGGCCTAATGGACTTTTCAGATTTAAAGGCGGGGCTTCATATGTAGGTCTGCCCCTATGTGATGCTACTACAAAATCAAGATCTTCCTATAACACTTGCATCAACTGTACTAGTTCCTATTTATTATCTTATTTCTTATCTTATTTCTTATTTCTTATTTCTTATTTGAAACTAAAATATTCAATAGTAGTTCATTTGAATTAGCTTAATCTTATTTAGAGATTCTTTTTCAATGCATTAATTGAGTATGATATTTATGTAAAAATATAATTGTGCTTCAATGTCTCTCTACCTCTCATTAGATGTATTAATAATAATATTAAAGTTTGAGCCCGGGCCTTTGTTGCTAGTGTGTGTGTGTGTATTTTTTTCGCTAATTGGTAAATTTGTATTGAGCGAAAGAAGCCGGGCAAAGCCCCGGGGACAGGAGGAAAAAGAATACAACCAAATATAAGACAGCCAGAGAAGAAAAAACCAGCAACAGGAAGGGAACCAAAACAGAGAGAACCCAAAGCAAGAGAAACAAAGGCAAACCCAACAAAACACCAAAACGGCACTAGAACAGCACCAAATGAGAAACACCACAGCATCCCAAACCACCAAAACAGCAAAAGGCAGAGCAAGCCAGCAGCTCAGGGAGGACAACACCAAACGCAGCCAGCAGTGTGTGTGTGTATATGTAGGGGTATTCAAGTGAGGGATTCCCTCACCATTTGTGGTAAGGGACTCCTTTTTTGGGGAGGTTTCAAGTACAAAAGGGTGTACTCCCTTCAAGTACAAAAGCCATTTTGTACTTGAAACCTTCCCAAAAAGGGAGTCACTCATCACACATGGTGAGGGAATCCCTCATTTGAATATTTCTCATATATATATATATAGTAAATGATGGTGTGCGCGATGCCGCTAAAACTCAAAAGAAAATGCGAATATGGGGAGAGAGTCAGAGAGAGAGAGTGCATGCTTGAAAAACAACATAAAGAGTGCATGCTTGAAAAACCCCATAAAAATTCAATTATCAAATTTTGTAACTACAAGAATTCAATGATCAAATTTTGTAACTACAAGAAACGAATTAGAATAACAAGACACATCCACTTCCATTTGCATGTATGAAGTGCTTATTGTTTTAAACCACACGACTTGCATGTATGAAATACTTATTCTTTCAACAAACTTTTCACATTTTCACGTGTAAGTGTTATTTGTCTTGGGTATTTGCACCAAGCTCTCATCTAACCAAGACGATCAAGACCCTGAATCTTGTCTTGGCTGTAAGCCTCATCAGATGCAGGAGCCTGTGCTGTGGAAGGAACATGGGCTGCAAAGTTCTTTTCGTCTAGGTTTGGACAGACCCAACCATTTCCTGGATTATTCGAGCAATTTGAATGACCGGGAGAAGGCACATTGCCTTTCACCAGAGACTGAAACATGTGGGTTTCTTTCTTCAATCCGCACCCTCCTCCTAAAGGCCTAGCTACAGAGAGAGAAGGACAAGTCGAAGTCAAGATGATAAAAAGAATGGATATTACATGCAACAGATCTTAGTATATGAGAGAGAGAGAGAGAGAGAGAGAGAGGATTTTCTTTTGGTTAGTTTGTAAAGGAGTTTTGATGATGAAAGTTTGTAGTGGGGAGGAAAATAGGTGGGATTCATTGAATATTTTTATTTTTACACACATGTAGATATATATATATATTAATTTTTATTATTACAAAAAGTTTTGCCGAAATTCCAAAATATTCCATTTTGGAGGCTAAACCAAAATGACGATCGAAATAGAATGGACAACTATGTGATTAACATAGCCTTATGCATTACTAATCATAGTTATCTCCATCAAATGAAATTAATCATGCTATTCATCACATGGTTAATCATATGGCAGGTTCATCCCCTATTGATAAAGGACATCTCATATATGATAAAAGCATTTATTTTGAGCAGTTTGAATTTTTCTCAAAAAGTGGAACCCATTGTGAAGTTCCAATGCTTGGAACTCGGGATTTAATTTATTTTTTTTGGAGTGAGGGACTCAAAGATCCAATCTCCCCACATGCAGTTCAAGGCTCAGGCCAGCCCAACTTGGTCTAGGTTGAGGCCTTAACTTCTAATACTTGAATTTAGAGCTTAGGCTCTTTTGTAAAACATATTTGCAATTATGTATTTTTACCACATATTTTACAAGTGACCGACCTGGCCAAATCTTAAACACAACCTGTGTGGCATTAGTGGATCCGTACTTGCCAAAATTGTAACTATAAAACAACATCAGCTCCCACCATCATCGTAAAAGCCGTATCCCATCATCTCAGTGTTGGCTAGAAAAATCTAGACCTTCGTCACTAAGGGCATCCTCATGTAACGCAAATGATTCATTGACATAATTTTCACATTACAAATTTTTGGTATAGTACATTACTTTTTCTTGCATATATAGAAGCAAATTTCCTGGTAACAAAGAATGCCAGAGAAATGTTTTCCTACGAGCAACATCATATACAATCCAGCTATGAGGATCTCACTTGGACCCTTCCTTGATCAGTGTAGGCCCTTTCACACTCTTATCTTCCACTGGATTCAACCTCCAAGAAATCTATGGGTGAAAAGACCACTAAACTTTAAAGCTATTAAATCGAGGGCTAGGATGATTCGGTTGGACTAATCTTGACCCCTATCAAGAGACCTTTCCAAGAACCCCACTCCCACTAATAAATAGGCATCTAAGTGGGCCTCACGTGCAGGACTTCATGTGAGCATATGTTGTAAGAAATCGTGTGGCCCACGTCCCACGGGTCCCACGTCAGATCAAGTAGGGCAGATGCCAACAGAGAATACAATCTCACTTAATGTAAGACTTGATCTAGTCTCACTAAAAAGACTCCCAATAGGATTAGTGGATGTGGGTTTCTTGGTGAAGAAGTCTCTAGTAAGTGTGACTCTTTGGAACTTGACTATATACGATAAGGGGGCCCTAGGGTTGGGATTATTCCATTTCATACGAAAGACAAGATGCGAAGAGATCCACGGAGCTTCTCAATCGCCGGAACGCACGTAAATCTCCTACCGCGTATCAGAATCTCCGCATCCGAATCCATCATATGTATATTATTGATAAAGAACACGGTAGCTGACAGTTGAGTCAGTTAATGGCCCTGCTCATCTAGAACAGTTTCTGTTCAGCTGACACTGAATGAGTTAAAATTAGTTACGTACGTTAGTGTAACGGTTTCTAAATGAAAAGACATGTATTCCTCACTTTCCCTCATTCAGTTTTAACAGCACATTTTCTGTTGTAAACTCCTTTGTGATAACATCCAAGTATCGCTCTCTGTAAGAATTTTAAGTTAGTTGGATGATAGAACCATTTCAGCTCTTTCTCTTCTTCTTCCCTCAGTTGTTACTTCTCTTCAACTTCTATCTCCAGTGAGGTTTTCATGCTAGACTCTGCGAAGTTATTCTCACCACGTGTAGGTGAATGGTTCAAAGTCCAGAGAGCTTCATGCATTGAACTTGAATGGTCTAGATAAAATTTTACGGCTGCATAAGTCTCGTACGTGTACCACGTTCATTCCTTTCTCCATTGACCAACATGTTTTTGTAGCGGTCGTCCTATAACCATTTCGGCACGTCCAGTTTTCAATTCAACATTCCAATTCCTCCTTTATATCTCTACTCCGGGCGGATCGACCCAAGAATTTTTCCTGGGGGGCCACTATATAGAAATAAAATTATGAGAGGGCCACATATAAAAATGTACATACCTTGATTATTAAAAAAAATGAATGACCTGATTTCTTCTACAATTTCCATTCAGTGTTTATGATTTAAGCAAACTGATCAGTGAATTGTTGCAAATGTAAAACATGAGGAATAATCAATAATCACTCCCTATGACTAATTTGCTTCACTTGGGTTTTGTCGTTCTTTTCTTGATACCCTCTTTTTGAGAGAGAGAGAGAGAGAGAGAATCATATCAATACTTGCTATTGGGTCAAAACAAGACTCGGTAGATGTGTTTCTCACTTGGAGCTCATTTTAATTTGGTCATAAACTGTTATACTAAATTAAAAAAACCATAAAAGGCCTAAATGAAATATGTATATAATTCTAAACTTAAGTGTATGATTTTTTTCACGGTTTTTAACAGTTTTTAAGTTGAAAAAATGATTGTTAACAGTTTTTATGGATACAGTTCAGTTACAGTTTTTAACGGTTTTTCCGGATGTGGTTACGATTACCGTTTTTTTAAATTTAAAATCATAATTCACGATTCAATTAACGGTTCTCCTAAAATAAACGGTTAACCAAACCGTTACACCCCTAGTTGTTTTGTGCCCTTCTGTTTTTCTTTAATGAATCTTCCCTTTCTACCAATAATGATGATGGTGATAAGATAAAATAAAGGATATTTATTTTACGTTGACATACCAAGAGCAATTCATAAAAACCGTGCTCATGATTCTCTTCTATTAGGCCATGAAACGAGGAATGGATGAATGAGATTTGCTTATTGTTGGGTCTCTTAACACCACTTGTTGTAAGCACGCATGTGAAAGCGTGAACCACAACGATTGAATGTTCAATCAAACCACACAAGATAGAGAAAATCAGACACGGATATTTACGTGGTTCGGTAAACTCGCCTATGTCCGCCATAAAGAACACTTTCCACCATTAAGCTTCACGTGATTTGGAAGACTCCGATACTCATGGGAGAGAGCTCTAACTCTAACTCTAACAACTCTTTTATAGAGTCTAGGATTATAGATTACATCAATAAATAATTTCCACTTTCTTGGCCCCCAACGAAGCCCTGATATAATTACCAAAATACCCACCTAGTCATAGGCCAAACCCAATGAACCAATCTGACTAACCAGGAATTCAAGATACATAAACCCAACACTTATTCTAGCTGTTGGAGTGGCCACAAAATCATGTTGAATCACCACTTTATCTTCCTTATGAAACATTTAGATTTGTGATCAACGTCAGAATTAGTGATGATATTTTCAAAAAGAATCCTGACATTATTGTGATATTATCAGAAAACACTAATTCCATTCCTAACAGATACATGATTTTAAAAAGTCAGCAAGACTAAAAGTATTGTAAGAAAAATGTGGTATTAATAAAACTGTAAAAATTCAAAATGTTTTGTTTATTTTCTATTTTGAACCAATGACAAATTGATTTATTGATATATTTTCCATGGCATTTTTCCATTAAACATTACTGATGATTATGGTCATGACCATGTAGAAAAGTCCACTATAGACAACTGGACATTTTTCCTTTAGCAATGAGCACTTTTTACCGAGCTCATCCATGTAAATGACAGTCAAGAGGGATGAACAGTACAGTTTGGAGATGATATATATATATATATATATCATTTAAATTTCTTTTGATTTACTTTGATAAATTAGGACCATTGGCCCTTACCGTACTGTCAAGGGCTAGGTTGGCCAGGGTGAAGTAAAAAAAAAACTAATATTTTTAATATTTAATTCATTTATATATCACTATCATACCAACTGAAAAAAAAAAAATTATAGTTTTCTTTTTCTATATGAGTAACTACTTCCTTAACTAGACAAATCTTTACTTCATATTAAAATTACATACTAACGAACGTTTTACAATTTCAATACAGTAAATTGGTTTTTCTGATTATATATAAACAAGTAAAACATGCCCGCATTAAACACGGATAAGATCAAGTACAAGTTGGTCTACCTCCCTTTATCTAAACCAAAAAAGGATCTCGGCAAGGTCCAAAGAGGGTGCTTTTGACAGGTTCGCCTCTCATTGTCATAGTCGAAATGGTAGATTGGCGCCTATTCTCATTGTCAAAGTCGATATTGTCAAAGAGGGTGTTTTTTTTATTGGTGTTTCTTGTGTAGCCTTTTGGCTTTGGGGGCTTTTGCTCAAGTTTCCCTCCCCTTTTTTCTCTATTCAATTTTACCCTTAAGCAAACAAAAAAAGTCGATATGGTAGATTGAAATTTGTGCACTGCCGGGGAATGAAATATTTTCTAAGAGAGGCGAATGACCAATCCATGGAGTCATGGATGATCAATAGAACCCACGTAGGCCTACCTGAAGTCTGCAATATCAATTCTCACCTTCTGCCATGCCATTGATTGAGTTCATTGGGATGATGTTTTTTTTTTTAAATACTTTTTTTGCATATTTGAAATATTCTTGAAATAAAAAAAAAAAACATTGCAAGAATATCACAATAATATCAGAAGAAAAATAAAAAAGAATAAATAAAAATCGAAACTTAGAACCTATAATTAGGACACTTTTTAACAATATTTTATATCATCAATTTTTTTTAGTTATTATTTAGTTACATAAAGTGGAATTCGTTTTTCCAGCTTCTCTTTTTGAGTTTTCCTATTTACGGCCTGCCTTTAATCTATCTAATTGGTTCCCACACACCGATCCTTCAGATAGCTCAAATGTTACACAAAGAATTTGCACAGTGCATAACCATTAAACAGTAAGGAGTTACAACTAATAATGGCTAGGGTCATTTAATTAACACGATATATCATATTTTTCCATCTCCACCAAAACGTTTGCATGTTTCGCAACTCCTTTGATTGTCATACATTCACATGAGCTCCTTTAACATGAGTTTTTCTATCTTTAAAAGTACTTGAGTACTTTATAACATTTCTTTTAATTATAAATGGAAAATTATGAAATAAGAAGTATATTTGTGATCACGTATTTTTTCTAGCAAATTAATGGAACCCTCTTATAATCAATCCAACCCCTTAAACTCATTACTCACTAAAGAATGGGTATGTGCCCAAATTTCACCCTCATCTAACTGATTGTTACCGATGGATTAAAATTGAAAAAACACAATGCCTTCCAAAACCATTAAACTTGAGGACCATAAATCAAAGGGTTATGATGATTTAAAAGATCAGTTGATTTTTTCTATACACTTTGGTCTCAATTACATCTTTCAATCTACCATCTCCCCCTAATTGGCATGGCCCAAGTTCACGATAGATGTGCGGGTGGAAAATTTAGAGAGGATGACTTGAGGCTGGTGATCTTCAGCCCCTGGTAATTTTGCAAATCTCATTGTCTTGTTAGATTTTTTTTTTTTTTTCATATTTCTGTGGATCTCAGTATCCAAATATATAGAGAATGCTTTCTCCATCTAAGCCGAGGGAACGCCTCTCCGCATTAACGCAATATGCATGCATGATCAAGGCATTTAATTGAGATTACGCTAAAAAGCCATTGAAGCTTATGGGCAAACCGTGTGGGGGCATATTAAGCCCCCACATTCCAACAGCTGGGACCAAAAGGGGGTGTTCATTATTATACATATATGTATCTATGTTATAAGCTATGTAGCCACAACTCGTGAGAGAGAGAGAGAGAGAGAGAGAGAGAGAGAGAGAGTCAATATTTCAACATGAAAACCCCATATAATTAAATTCAATTATCAAATTACAAGACTACAAGAAACGATTTAGAATCAGCAGACACATCCACTTCCATTTGCATGTATGGATTATGAAGTGCTTATTGTTTTAACCGACACTACTTGCATGCATGAAACACTTATTCTTTTAACTAACTTTTCATATTTTCAGGTGTGAGTGTTATTGGTCTTGGGTCCTTGCACCAATCTCTCGTCTAACCCTGAATCTTGTCTTGGCTGTAAGCCTCCTCAGAAGCAGAGGCCTGTGCTGTAGTAGGAACATGGGCTGCAAAGTTCATTTCTTTGGGGGGTGCTGGACAGTGCCCACCAGCTCCTGGTGCAGATGTGCCATCCGAACTACAGGGAGGATTGCCTTGATTGAGAGACTGAAACATGTGGGTTTTTTTCTTCAATCCCGACTCTCCTCCTAATGGCCTAGCCATAGAGAGATAAGGACGAGTCGAGATCAAGACGAAGAACAGAATGGATATTAAAGGCAATAGGTTTCTTCTGAAAGAACCCATATCTCAACGTTGAGAGAGAGAGAGAGAGAGAAAGAGAGAGAGGGAAGATCTTCTTGTGGAGTACTAAAGAGATGGAAGTATGAGCTGTGAAGGAAAGGTGGAGTTTGTTGTTGTATATATAGCGGTTGTACGTGTTAGGTGTTGGTGGAGTTTAGGAAGCTGCTGTTCGGTTTCAGGAGACTTGCCTTATCCCGTTGTAGGGTTTAAGGGAAAAGGAGTCGGGTCCTGAGTCTGAATGTAAACATCCGGACTAGGTAACTTCCTTGGTTTTTCCTAGCTTTTGAATATTGAATATTTGGTTGAATTTTTTTTGCAAAAAGGTAAATTTGTATTAAAGAAAGAGGGGGAAAAAGGCGAAAGCCCCCCAAAAAACAAGGAGAAAACAGCAAGGGATGCTTACAAAAAAAAAAGCCAATATTTGGTTTGAATTGAATCTAATAAGGTCTAAAGCTAATAAAACGAAGGTTGAGTTCGGGTTTGGCTTCTGGTAGAGGACCTGTTTCTAAATCCTCAACTAAACCCATACATAGGGTGTTTGTGGGCTGGGTCGGGAGTGGTTGAGGCATTACAAGCCTGACCGGACTTTAGAAATACAGGTCTTGGTCCAGCCCAACCCCAACAAGGGCAAAAAATGTCGGGCCTAAGCCCACCAATTCAGTCAATCAGGCCTGGCCAGGATTCACCAAGCTCAGTTTATATATCCAAGCCAGGCCTAAAGTGGGCTGGGTCCAATCTGGAGTGACCCAGGAGCACCCCTACTCATACTTCTACTAACAGTTCTAGGCTAGAGGATCTGTATCCATAGCCAAATCTAAATATTTGAAGGTTCAAAAGCTTGGGCCAAAACTATAATAAATGCCTCTATCCTGTGCCAAATACTTAGAAACCTATTATAATATATTAAGCTAGGGGGTTTTGGATCCAATTTTGACCGTCGGTTATGATTTTGACCGGAAGTTACAACAACTACATTCTTTATCTCTTTATCATAACCACTCATAACTGCTCTCCACTTTTCTTTTATATTTTTTTTCAAAGACTTTATTTCAATCCAAGCTCTATCATTCTCATTCTATGATACCAACTCTTGGATTGCATAAATACATACTCATAAAAAAATTTCTTTCGCTTTCTTTCTAAAAAAAACTATGGATTTTTTTTATAAATTAATATTTAAATTTCAATGTTTGCCATATCCATGTTGAGCATGGGTAATTATGCTAGTTTTTTATTTGAGAAACTGGATCTCAAATCAATTTAAATTTAAATTTAAATTTTTTTGAGAGAGATTTTAGGGATTTTGAGATTTCAATTGTGTTTCAATTTTAAATTGGAAAAGTTTTAGAAATTCTTACATTTCCTATTAAATAGAGTTTTCCTTTTCTTATCCGCATGATCTTGCTTTAATCTCATCTTTAATCTTATCAAGTTCCCAATTGAGATAAGATCTAAATTATTTTCAAACTCTTTATTATTTCTAATTAAAAATGCATTGATAGTGTTGGCAGTGTGTAATCTGCTTGGGGGCTACTGTTCACTTTCGTTTTCCTGGAATCGAAAGGAAAATCTCTGGAAGAGATGTCCGGAGAGAATGAAGATAATGATTGGTGGGGGAGACGATAGAGTGGCAGCAAAGTAGAGATGTCAAATGGGCTGGGCCGGGCCGAACCAGTCAACGGGCCGTGGCATGACACGGCCCGATCAACGGCACGGCCCATGACACGGGCCATGCTAGCCAAGGAGGCTGGGCCCGTTGGCCCGCCTGGCACGTGGGCTGCCCTCTGTGGCCCGCCAGGCCCACCAGGCACGGCCCGCCTGACCCACCCAAAAGTGACTTTTTTTTAAAAAAATTGTTCATTTTACCCCCCCCCCCCCCCCCCCCCCCCCCCTTCCAAACAGCCATAAAACGATCATATAAGTAGTATTTTGTGTCCTTTTCAATTTGACAAAGTCTATAATACTATAACCCTCCTATTTTTTTTCTAAATTTATTAGTGTTATTTATACAGCACACAAAAGAAAAAAACTCTCTCTACTCTAGATTCTTCTCAGCTTTAATTAACTTGTTGAAATCTTGAGTTAAAAAAAAAAAAGTAAACCCACCAAAGGGCCTATAATATGATATATCCTTAAAATTTATGTTAATCAGATGGTCTTGAAATATTTATTTGTTTCATATTCTTTGTGAAATATCATTATTTATATATTTATGAAAGTGAAAGTATCTAAAAGCTCATGTGTGTGTGCGCGCGCGCATGTGCGTGCATGGAATTGGGCTTTCGAATTAGTACATCGAGCACGTAATTCAAACATAAACATTGCACAGTGATGAACACAACTGTTCACTTTGGTGCTATCAATAGACTTACTTGGTAGTGGAAAAGATAATCATGAGGATAAACCATCAATGATAGTGAATTTTCAAAATGAAATTTGACAGTCGGAAATCCATCATCAACGCTGCAATTTATGAGGAAATGGCACCTTATAAGATCAATGTACATTAATCAAGAAATATAGACATTAAACAAGTTCAAAGAACTTACTCCAGAGCAAGTGTCCGGGCAAGAATACATGTAAAGAAAATAATTAGGCATTACAGGAAAGGAATATTAATAGAAAAGTATCAAAAAACATGCTGCTTAAGGTAGTGTTACAGATAAAATAATCAGTAAGGTACTGAGACCGATGTGATCTATATAAAGACTAGACATATAATCATTATCATGTTGGAGATGGCAAGGATTCTAAAATGCCAACACAAAAGATCCAATACAAATGTTTTAAAAAAAAGGATCCGATACATATGATTAGATGTCAGTGATCTGAATGAGGTAAGGCCCTAAGGGTAGGAATATTGAAGGAGAAGATCACATGCTTAGCTTTATAAGCAAATATAGGCTTTAGATTTGGGTATTAGTGTTATTTAAAAAAAATGAAAAAAAAAAAAAAAAAAAAAACAGGCCCGCCTGGCCCAGGGCGGGCCGTGCCGTGCCAGGGTATTTCCCTGACGGGCCGTGTCGGCCCGGCCCGCTAGCTGGGGCGGGCCGGCCCGTTTGACATCTCTACAGCAAAGTAGCCATAGCAGGACAGTTCCTATTTAATAACAATGTTATGATGTTTGTAGCTGTCAGCGTTAAGGTCACTTGCGAGTACAATTTTTTTTCCTTAAAATGAGTGAATTATAAAAGAATTGGCGGTACAAATTGTTCAATAGCTTTTCAGTTTGGGAAGGGGGGGAAATGGGGGGAGGAAAAAAAGGGGGGAAAGTGGAGGGAAAGTGCTTTTGGGGGGTGTTTGGGAAGGGGGGAGGGAAAATGGGGGGGAGGAAAATGGAGGGAAAAAAACACCTTTTTGCCTAAAAAATTTTCCCCCCAAAACAAGGGGGAAAATGAGGGGAAAGTGAGGAGAGAGGGAAGAAATGACTAAAATGCCCTTTTACTTTATTTGAATTTTTTTCAAGAACAAGGGTAAAATAGTCTTTTTTTCTGTACCTCACTAAAAACAAAATTATACTTTTTCACTTTCCTTCCCCTTACTTTTTTACTTCCCAAACAATGGGAGGGAAAATTAATTTTTCCTCCCCTCCCCTTCATTTTACTTCCCCCTCAAATTTTCCCTCCCCCCCCCCCCTCCCCTCCTCCCTTCCCAAACGGACCTTATGAACACTTTAAAATAGTATTCCGGTCATTGCTCTATAAAGTTATAGTTACCATCAAGTTCATCACGAAGGACCCAAGGCGACTTTAAGAACTTCAATTTCTACTATCTTAATGTTCTTTATGTTTTAATTTGACATTTTTTTCTATTTTATTTCAATGTATATTTGCATTGTTTGAACAAGAAAAATGGGTATTGGGCCGGTCGTATTGGATTACATTGTAGATGGGGTTTTCCATGTCTGATTTAATCTTACATTTTTTTCCTTGGATTAATGTGTGCTTGTAATATTTGATCTAGTAATTATGTCTTATTGGTTTTTAATTTTTCCTTTATCTTTGATCATTATGTTTCTTGTAAAAGCTTTTATTTGTAGTGCTGGTGCTGCCATGAGAAAGCATGCTCAATGAAAAGAGATAAATTTGACACAAGATCTGAAAGAAAAGAATATGGAGAAGAACAAAGAATTGTTTGATGGCTTTCTCTCTTAATGTGAGAGAATCCTACATTAATCTGTATATAAAGATGACTGTTACAATGAATATTAACAGCTAATTAAATCCCAAAATTGTAGCTAACATTGCTATACAATGACTATTGACTGTATATTGGCAACTAACAAATCTCAAAATTAAAGTTAACAAGAATAAAAATCTAGGCTACAAGCAAGGAAGGAAATCTCCAAATGATTTGATTTGGTCAAACTTGTGATTGCCCGTAATTGTCTCTAATACTCCCCCTCAAGGTGGAGCGTGTACATGAGTAACGCCCCAGCTTGTTGATAAGACGATGAAATGGATCCTTGCCCAAAGTCTTAGTAAAAATATCAGCAATTTGTTCAGATGATCGAATGTAACAAGGAGAAATCAACTTGGATTGTATTTTCTCGCGGACGAAATGGCAATCAATCTCGATGTGTTTAGTGCGCTCATGAAATACCGGGTTCTCTGCAATGTGAATTGCTGCTTGGTTATCACAATAGAGAGGGATGGGCGACATGTGAGGGATACAAAGATCATTTAAAAGATACTTTAGCCATTGAAGTATACTTTAGCCATTGAAGTTCAGATGTGAGTGTCGCCATGGCACGATACTCTGCTTCAGCAGAGGAGGGGAGTGCTTATTCAATTGCCAACCCAATTATAATTTTTTACGTCGCTTTGGTTGCCTTTGTTTTCCCTGGCTACAATCAAACAATAAACATAAACTAGAGTTCAGGTCTTAACCCTGTTTATTTATTGGTTATAGTCTCAATCATTTGGGCTATCGGTGTTTGGATTTGGATACTGGTTGTGTTTTTTTGTCTCGTCATATTATATTCAATGAACATGTTTTTCCTTTGAAAAATGCCCGGTCCGAACCGCTCTCATCTGCCCAAGCGAGCACTAACCCAATGTTTTTACTTTGCCAACAACTGGTGAAGTCTACCTCACCAATTTCTCAAGTCACAGAGACAGTTTTGAATGCTGTCCCACATTCTCAAACATGTGTGACAGATTCCGTTGTACTTCCTACCCAAGCAGTGGGCTCCAATGTTGCCGCCCAGTGTACGGTCTAGTTGCCACCATGTGCTACCACAACTACACATCAGCAAATTCCTACTCCACCAACAATGCGACAAATGACATCTAATCCATTGGTTCCACTGCAATCTATTGCAGAACAATTACCTCTGCACACATCCATAGCAACAGTTGCAGTGTCGGTGCCTCAGTCCCCTTCTCAACCCGCCTCTGTGTTGCGTCGTCAGTTCTCAATTGGAATTAGGCCTAATGCTATTCAACCCCATGTGGCACCAGTCATAGATGCGCCAGGGACTTCTATGTCTCCCATGAATGTTCTTCCAAGTGAGCTTGTTCTAGCTACTGCTGCAAATGTCGTTCCCCAGCAAACTGCTTCTGTCTCTGGTTCAGTGATTGTGCACCCAATGGTAACTCGTTCACAGGATGGTACTCGAAAACCAAAGATTTGGTTAAGTACAAGACACCCATTACCCACTGCTCTTCATGCTCTTACAAACCAAATAGAACCCACATGTTATAGTATGGCATCCAAATGTCCTAAATGGCAAGTAGCGATGGCCTTAGAATTTGATGCTCTTCAACATAATGGTACCCGGACACTTGTACCCACTCAGCCAAACATGAACATATATAGTGGGTTGTAAGTGGGTATATAAATTGAAATATAAAGCTAATGGGACAATTGAAAGGTATAAGGCGCGGTTAGTTGCAAAGGGTTTTCACCAGCAAGCCGGCATTGATTATACTGAGACTTTTAGTCCTATTGCAAAACCCACCACCATTCGCATTGTCTTATCTCTTGTCGTGCAATCTAATTGGCCCATACGTCAACTTGACGTAAACAATGCATTCCTCAATGGTGAGCTTCAAGAAGAAGTCTACATGCACCAACCCCAGGGGTTTGTCGATTCTCAGCATCCAGATTATGTGTGTCGTTTACACAAATCCTTATATGGCCTAAAACAGGCCCCACGAGCTTGGTTTGAAAGGTTCACCACTCACATAACATCTATTGGTTTTCATGCATCTGTGGCTGATCCATCGCTCTTTGTATGGTGTCATAACTCCACTATCATCGTTCTTCTTATATATGTTTTGGGCCTTCTTCATCGAAAGATATCATCATTACGGGAAATAACCCATCTTCAATAGGTACTTTAATTCATCAGTTGGCTTCAGTCTTTGTAATGAAAGATCTCGGCACACTGCACTATTTTTTGGGCCTTGAGGTTCACCGGTCAAGTGCTGGGCTATTCCTTTCTCAAACCAAATATGTTGTTGACTTGTTAAAAAAATACAAGATGGATGGTGCCAAACCATACTCCTCACCGGTTCTCAATGGAACAAAGTTGAGTATCTTTGATGGGGACCCTCTTTCTGATCCCTCAGAATATCGTGGTGTTGTTGGTGCTCTTCAGTATTTAACATGGACTCGACCAGATATTACGTTCGCAGTAAATCAAGTATGTCAGTTCATGCACTCTCCTACCACTGCCCATTGGACGGCGGTCAAGCGGATCCTACGATATATAAAGGGGATGACTACTTATGGGCTGTAGTTTACCAAGTCACCGCTATCCGTAACCTACTTCTCCGATGCGGATTAGGCTGGCAATCCAGATGATAGACGATCCACCTCAGGTCAATATCTGTTTCTTGGAAGCAATCTCATTTCCTGGAGTGCCAAGAAGCAACCCACAGTTGCTAAATCCAGCACCGAGTCTGAATATAGATCTTTGGCTCAATCGACAGCTGAGATATCGTGGATACTCTCCGTTCTCAAGGACCTCTATGTCCCTGTCACCTGCACTCCAATTATTTGGTGTGATAACATTGGTGCCATTTCTTTGGCGTCCAACCCAGTTTTTCATGCTCGCACCAAACACATCGAAGTGGATTATCATTACATTAGAGAAAAAGTTCTCTGCAAAGAAATCATCGTGCGGTTTGTCTCTACTCTCGGCCAGTTGGCCGATATATTCACAAAAGGTTTAACATCAGCTCATTTTTCAATGCTTCGAGACAAGCTCATGGTTCGCCCAAGAACCATTAACTTGCGAGGGAATATTAGCATAACTGAAGATAAGGATCAACTAAGAGCAATTGTAGATAAGGATGACAGATATACCCGAAATTGTTTGAAAATTAAATAATGCTTATCCTTATCTTGTATACAGCTGATGTAATCTGTAACTTCTCCATTATATATAATACAATAGAACCCTTTCTAAAATATCTGAAAGAGAGAGAGAGAGAGAGAGAGAAAGAACTTCTTTCAAACACGAGAGACGATAGTTTGCTTCTTTGTTTTCTATGAGATGGGATTAGAACCAAGTAAAACACAAAAACCAGTGGTAGAACGACGAGTCATAGGGCAGCTTGCCCAATCGGAGTCACAAAAACTACTCAAAGTGAGTGAAGTTGATGAAGAGAGCAATAAGCCTTTTCCAGGTGTCCCTTTGAGATAACGAAGCACTCGTGTGGCTGCGTCCATGTGAGTAGTGCGAGGATCCTACATAAATGTTGAGTTCATGAATTTCCACATTTACGCACCATATTAAGATGAATTAGAGATTTAATTAGGTGATTTGCATCATTATTCATATAAGTTCATCATTTCATGCATTTTCACCTAGGAATCTAAATTTTCATACTTTTCATACATTTTCTGCATTAACTTAGACTGTTTTGCAAATTTTCTTCAAAGAGTCCCAATTGGAGTAGAACTCTATCCGGATGGGTCCCGCTTCAATATGGGCTCTTCACTATTTAATATGTTAAATTAGAATGTGCAGAAAATGAGAATTGCAGACCTCTGTCACGGAGCCCACTTTCAAGCACACATAGTTATCATGGGCCCTGCATTGCTGAATTGAATATTGAAAAGAAGAAAAGTGAAGAATTCACCACGTGGACCCCACACAAGCCATATGCAAATCAATCAAAGGAGGGGTCCACTCATCATGTCACTTGAAGAATCCTAACTACAGTAGAAGACTTCTCATAGGTCCCACTATTCAAACAGATGAAATGTCTCACATGGCAGGGTCCACAGTGGTTGCAAATTTGAAATTATTAATAGATAATTCAAAGAGTATCATTCTGATTGGAACAAAAGAAGAAGAGTTTGAATCATCCACATCTGATGTCCTTTCAAAAATGAAAGCTGTGCAGAGATAGATTCCATTGCAAATCAAATTATAAAAGCTAATCTCGTTTTTCTCAGGACAACTAATCTTCAAATGGCCATAACTTTCAATTCGACCGTCGGATTGATGAAATTTACCTACCGTTGGAAAGCTTATTTAGAGTAGATACTCGTGGAGCCCAAGAATGTGCAAATGAAAGCTATATTGACAAAGTTATGGGTCCGGAGATTTTCATGTTAATTTTTAGACGGGATTGCAGATTAAATCCACACCGTTGATAATCAATTGCTGCACATCCCTTGTGGGACCCTATTTGAAGATTAGCCAAGCCACTCAGAGGTTTCCAGAAGCTTCCACCTCATTCAAATTCAAAAAGGATAAGAGATATACCTTATCGATGAAGATAAACCAAATCTGCAGAGAAGGTGTCCAGATTCAATGTATCTGATAGATAACCGGAGAAATAAAAGAAACTAAAAAGTAACATACGGGAGTAACCCCCTCCCTCTTTTGGACGTCCATGATCACTCTCTCCTCTTTCTCTTCTTTCTCTAATTAATATAATTTAATTTTTATTTTTGGGTATTCTGGAGCCTTGTTCCAGAAATTAGGATTTTTAGAAAAGAGATTTCTGAGAGATCATTGTACAAGGAGATGCTATCAATGAAATTACTTATGGAGTTCTTTTCAATGGCTAGCTAGATTCCTGGATTGGAGCATACAGATGAAGCTAAGTAGATCTTTAATTTAATCTATGTTATTTTTCTATTACTATTTTGTCTCTTTTAAATGCATGCTCTATTAGAACAATAGATCTGTCTTCATGCCTTAGGCAACCTCTGTTTTGATTCCTAATGAAAATAGTTTGATGATTTATACTTATTTTGATAGATTATGCTTATGGCTGAGATCCTTTGATAATTTATGCTTAATTTGATGAGTCATGCTTATGATTTTTCATTCTTTTATGAGGTGAAGGAGGTCTTGGGTTATAAACTTATTCTTTTTATTAAAAATTGATTTTTGCGAAAGACAAGTCCTCCGGATCCAAAACATTGATTTGTTTATGATCTGAGTTAATTTTTTAGACAAATAGTAGAATAATTGCATAGATGGATTAATTATCTTGCTTAGTGGAATCTGGATGCTCTAATCTGTTTTATATATTTGATTGGTTTGTGTTTCTGAATTTTTCTAGTTTTTTTTCTTGGATCTCAATTACTTATTAATCTTAGAAAAAAAATCAGATTTTAAATTTTAACTTAGTAGTGCTCCTTGTGGGATTCGACCTATACTTGCCACTATCTCAAAAGGACAACTGTGCACTTGCAGTATTAAAAGATTGAATTTAAATTCACATCAATAAACTGGCTTAGAATCTGGACCGAATAGACAATATCAGGTCTAGTAACTGTGAGGTAAAGGAGATGTCCCACTAGTCAACGATAAGCAGAAGGATCTAATAAAGGCGCACCATCAGTAAAAGTCAAATGAAGGTGTTGTTCCATAGGAAAAGAAGAAGGCTTAGCACCAAGTAATCCTGCATCTTTAAGAATGTCCAACGTATATTTGCATTGACATAAAAAGATCCCTTGCTGAGGGCGTGCAACCTCAATGCCGAGGAAATATTTTAGGCGCCCAAGATCTTTAATGAAGAAATTCCGTGCAAGAAAATGTTTTAGTTGATGAATTGCAGAGAGGTCATTGCCAGTAACAATGATGTCATCAACATACACCAAGACATAAGTGGAAGAGTGTCCTATGATCTTGGTAAACAAGGAGTAGTATGCTCGTGACTGGGAGAATCCGGCATTATGGAGAGTTTGGGAAAACTTTGCAAACCATTGGCGAAAAGCTTGTTTCAAACCATAGAGGGATTTATGTAGTTTGCAAACTCGAGTCTCCCCCTATCGAGAAAAACCAGGTGGAATTGTCATGTACACTTCTTCATCCAAATCGCCATGGAGAAAGGCGTTGTTGACATCAAGTTGATGGAGAGACCAATTCTTAACAGAAGCAACTGATAATAGTGTCCGTACGGTGACGAGCTTGGCGACAGGAGCAAAGGTATCATGGTAATCAAGCCCTTCAACTTGTGTGAAGCCTTTGGCAACTAAGTGAGCTTTGTATCGTTCAATTGTGCCATCAGATCGATACTTGATTTTATAAACCCACTTACACCTAATTGGTTTCTTGTTGGGTGAAAAAGGCATGAGGCTCCATGTGTGGTTGTTTTCAAGAGCAGCCATTTCTGTAGACATAGCATCACGCCAGTGTGGTATCTTAACCGCTTGAGAAAATGACTTTGGCTCTTCATTGGAGGATATGGCAGAAAAGAAGGCTCGATGGGCACTTGAAAAGTTAGTATATGTAATTTACTGATAATGGGGGTAGAGGATACCAGCTTGGTTGGAAGCCATTTGAGTAGGTAGTGCAACATTAGTGACTGTTGAACAATGGTAATCTTGAAGATAGGGTGGTTTACGTCGTTCTCGAGTGGAACGAGTGATACGTGGAGGAATGATGATCATAGGAATTTCTTCCTGAAGTGAAGGTGTTGGTGGATTTGTCTGAGCCTCAACAGGTGCATTTTGAATAAAGTCTTATTGATCAACAGGGGACTCTGTTTGAACCTGAGGTAGTTCAATAGGAAGTGAAGATGGGTTTTGTGTGATGGGTGCAGATGGAGATGGAGATGCACAATCGTATCGTGGATGATCCTCAATAGGTAGTGGGATAACTGGTGAGGGTGTTGGACTTGAAACAACATCATGGAAGGGAAAGATAGTTTCATGAAATACAACATCTCTAGACACATAAATGGTTTTCCTTTTGATATCATATATACGGTATCCTTTCTGGGCATAGGGATATCCAACGAAAACTCCAGGTTTTGCACATTGGTCAAACTTGTGTTTGATGTGTGCATTGTGGGCAAAGACTAGGCAACCAAATATACGAAGGTGTGAATAGAGAGGGGGCTAATGAAACAATATCTCATGGGGCGATTTGTTTCCTAGTAAAGGTGTGGGGGTTTTGTTAATTAAATATGCAGCAGTGAGTATGCAATCTCCCCAAAAGGAAAGGGGCAGGTTTGCCTGAAATCTTAGCGCCCGGGCAACCTCTAGAATGTGCCGGTGTTTCCTTTCTACAAGGCCATTTTGTTGAGGTGTGTACACATAACTGTGTTGATGGATGATACCATTTTCAGAAAAGAAATCTTGCATTTCATTTGACAAGAATTCTATTCCATTGTCGGAACGAACTTGTTGAATCTTGGGAAAAAACAAGTCCCCATCACCAGAAAACATATGTTTTATTTGACAATGGAATTGGGTTTTCACCATGGCAAAAAAAGATTTTAAATAATACTTTGTGTCCGACTTAAAACGCATGAGGTATACCCAAGTACATCTCGAGAAATCATCCACGATGGTAAGAAAGAAACGTGCACCACTCAAGGATTGTTGAGAAAAACTTCCCCAAATGTCAACATGAATTAATTGGAATGGTTTTGTAGATGAAATGGAACTAGTAGGAAAACTCAACTTAGTTTGTTTTGCCTATGGGCAAATATCACAAACATATTTATTGGAACAAGAAATTGAGGGAACATTTTTAGCTAATTTAGACAATCGGTGATGAGAAGGGTGTCCAAGCCGCCAATGCCAAATATCAATGGTGGGTGTGCCTGTGATGAGGTGTGCAGAAGGGATTTGAAGGTAGTAGAGGCCGCCATGTGCACTACCCAGTCCAATCGTCTTCTTCTTGGACAGGTCCTGAAACACACATCGATCAAGAAAAAATGTCACTGAATATTGGTGGGATTTTGTGAGTTGACTGATAGATAAGAGATTGAAGAGAAATGAGGGAATATGGAATACATGATCGATTTGAAAAGTTGGAGAAAATCTTATAGTTCCAATATGGGTGACTTGTGCATGGGAACCATCTGGTAATTGAACATGAGTGGAGCATGATGAATATGATGAGAAATATGATAAAGAAGAGCACATGTGATTGGAGGCTCTAGTGTCAATAATCCAAGCAGAGTCTAGTGCGGTGAGCGCTATACCTGCTAAGTTGGCTTGGCAATTGATGCTACATTGAAAAACCACTTATCTTGCCTTAACACAGGCAGAGGTCCCGATTACACAATCTCAGATGAATATCAATAACTAGTGATTAAACTAGTAATTAACCCTAATCCTGTTTAAAACAATCAAACCACAAGAGAAAGAATGACACATGATTTTTACGTGGAAAACCCTACTCGGTAAAAAACCACGGGCCTTATCGTCTAGGCCAACAGACAACCAAGCACTATGAAATTGAAAGTTACAAGAAAACTCACAACCCTTTTTCCCAGTTGCTGACTCAACCTAAGGACTGCAAAGAACTTGCCGACTACTCGCCGTGCACCTTCACCGCGCTTGAACAACGAAGTCTTCAGGAGAAGTGGTGGAATCAAACCAAGACTTGAATCATCAGCATAGCTTCTGTAATGGCAGCCTTGGGGCAGAAATATGGATCTCTCAAACTCTTAGATTTCTTCTAATTCAGAGTTGTTTTGAGAGGAGAGATGAATACCCTATTTATAGGAGAGAATTCGTGCAACTCAGACTTCTTGAAGCATGTAACTTCTTTCAGTGAGAATAGAAATAGGAGTTCTTCTTGAAATAGAATTCCCAGGTTCGCTCGAGCGGTCATGGGGTTCGCTCAAGCGACCCGCTTTCTGGTCACAGACGGACAACGCACTTGTTCATTGGTCGAGCGGATATTAAAATGCGTTCAAGCGAACAACTCTCTGTGAGAGGTTCGCTCGAGCGACGGTCATGCGAACTCTGAGTCTTCATTCCAGTACCTTGTTCGTTCGACCGCACGAAATGGAAGGTCGAGCGTATGTTCTTCTGTTTGGTTCGCTCGAGCGGTTGTATGGTTCGCTCGAGTGACCAGTTCAAACTCTGTAGAACTATTGCAGTCCTTTCCTAGACTCAATACAGATTATAAGGAATCCCAGTTTTGTCCAAACTCCAATGAATTAGCCAATTAAATCCTTACAATCTCCCCCTTTGGCAATTCATGGACAAAACCCCTATTACATGAAAATTCTACCCAATAAACCAACTTAAACTAAAAGCTAAAAGCAAGACCAACACTAAAAGAGACTTTAGCTTTGCTTATGACAGAAGTACCTGCAGAGACTTTCACAACAAGATCAAATGAAAGGAATCATAGAAAATAAACACACCACACCACCACCACTCCCCCTTTTTGTTCATCAATTGACAATAAGGGATAGAAACCATACTACTAAGAAAATAAGCAGTAAGAAGAGAGAGTAAGATAACAAGCAACAGAAAATCTAAGAAGTGCATAACCATATCCCAATCATAAACATCTACCAAAATAAGTATCTAAGGAGAATGATAGAGAGAGTAAATTCCAAGAAACTAGCAAGTAACTACCAAAATAGACAAGCTTATCAAAGAACCAGGAGCAAAATAACAAAGGAGCAGCAAGTATGAAAATCATTCCGGGCCTTGTCCCATCCTCGCGAGAATATCTGCAAGGGCTGCATTTACTTGAGTGAAACCCAAGTCAACCCTGGTGGAGAGATCCTGAACTTGAGTGAATCCCAAGTCAACCCGAGCGGATAGATCCTGATATTGTAGTGCCAGCTGATCAAATCTTTGATGGAGGCCTGGTTGCTCCCCCTCAACGTGTGCTGGAGCAGCAGTCTCTTCTCCTTGATGTCCTTCCTCAGCTCGCTGGGCAGGATTAACATGAGCAGATGATTGTGCAATTGTTCGGGCATTGATTGGATTCTTGACTTTGACAAAAGGTTCACTCTGCCTGACTTGTATCTCTTTATAAGCAAGAAATTCAGTGATAAAGACTCCAAACGGTAGCAGGGAATTTCGCTTAGCTGTCAATGTTCGAACGAGGACATGCAGATAGACAAGAGGGATGTTTACACGCCTTCCAGTGCCGATGCAATAAAGTAGGTAGCCATTCTTCTGAGCTACATCAGATGTGTGACCACGGGGTTCAAGGTTGTGACACACAAATCGGTTTAGAAACCGATACTCAGCCGTGAGATTTCCATGAAGAATTATTCCCCCAGGCCACTGAGTGGGCACACCGCAAAGAATGGTGGCAATGGCATCATAGTCAATACGGGCTGGCAGCGCATCCGGTATTGGGTAATTAGCACCCTCCTCCTCCGGAATATTTATGAAATCAGCGATGTCAGCAACCGAAATTGTTATCCACTTGCCCCGCACATAGGTTTTGACTGAACCATTTTCCAATACTTCCAGATTGCAGTAAAATTTCCTAACTAAGTCGACATGAATGTTTTTTTAGTCAAATTTCATCAAGGGGTACCATTCTCTATTTGCCAGACTCCGACAAACAGCCTTGTCATGTAATTCCTCTGCCACTTCTTTCTCTGATTCAATGTTACGATGTGCAAACTGTTCATAAAACAAGGTGGACTTTGCAAGACTTGGGAACCGGGTATGATCAAAAGATGAGGAAGAAGAAGCCTCTGCATGAGGGCGCTTTTTCGGAGCCATAACTGTCAGTTAAATCCAAAAAGACCAATTAGGGCAAAGTCCCTGCACAATAATAAACATAGGTAGTCCCACCCAAGCATTAATCAGAACTACTGCCATTATCATACACCATTGATCACACCCTTCAAAGGGAAATGGGGTATATCCAACCATCACCATCCAGACACAAACCAAGTTCTAATTTGTCACAAAACTGTTCTCATCCTGCTAAAAAAAAATGGGTAACTCCACCCATCTCCATAACTGCCAGAGGGCAGCAATTCCAGCCACATATCCATAACAACAACAATCTCCAACCCTGACCACAGTCACCAACCAAACAAGGACATATCTCCAATTGGAGAAACAACCCAGTCTTTCCACTCACAGATAACACTCCTACAAATGGAGTCAGGAAAATATACCAACAGGATATCCAAAAAAAAAAACGAACCACATCACCAACTATGCCACCCACATTTTCATTTAACCCTCCACACACCTTCTCCAAACAATTTCACACCACAGCCACAATGCAGAGACAAGTTTCCAGTCACACGCTAACGAAAGAGTACCACACCCATCTATAGATAGTAATTCGAATAACATCACAAATAGATGACCAAAATCTTTAATAACAATTGCTCAAAAGAAAATGGACATAGTACTTTTAGATTACTATGACAATCAGAAAGTGAAACCCTTTGAAATCAGTCCAAAGTGAAGAAGTGAGGCATGAAACTAGAGAAAATGCATGAAATAGATTGGAAAAAAAAACCCTAACCAAATCAAATGAATAAGAAGGAAAAAAAAACCATATGAAAATAGAGAGCACAGTGCATAATGATAAATGAGAAAAGGAAAAGGAGAGAGTGAGAAATACCTTAGGACGGTGAGGAGTACTCGTCGGAGAAAAAGGGGCGAAAACCAATGACAGAAGCCGCTAGGGTAGCAGAGAATGGAAATCGGAAGAAATGGGGAAGAGGAAGGATCGTGCGCGCTTTTAATGCGAGGGTTCGCTCGAGCGGTCAGTCATGGTTGCTCGAGCGAACTGCCAAGGGTTCCAACTCTTTGAATGCAGCGCGGCAAAAATTCTTCAACGTCTCAATTTAAGTCAAAACTCTCCATACTCAGTGTCAAGATGTTACTATAGTAAAGTTTACATGGCTAAGCACACAGTGAGAATGTGAACAGTGATAATGGAAAAAAAAAACTGTGTATCATACTCCATGTAAATCTCCTTAAGATGCACTTATTCCTAATATAGGGAGCACACCCATCTTTCAACAGTGGAGCATATGAGTTTCCCCCCTTTTTTTTCTTTTTTTTTTTTCGTAAACTCTGTAAAGTAAACTGTAAGGTAAAATCTGCCACATATATATATATATATATATATTTAAAAGCAACGGGGACGGGCTAAACCTTCATTGGTGACTTTCACTCTTACGACCATGGTAGCCTTCTCCAAATGAAAATTACCAGACAAGTGGAAGCTTTCACACACAATCGTAGGTAGCCCTCTTCCTCCGGTTTAGCCGAAATGCAACATCTCTCAAAAACTAAACATGAAGTAGAAGTGAGAGAATAACTTCGTGCAAAAAAAATGTGATAGTGAAGTGTGCACTTAGACACGTAAAAACAACTATGGAGTGTAGGGAATTAGAGAAATCTCTAACGATTTACGCAAAGATTCAAACCGTGCAGCATCCAGGGGTTTGGTGAAGATATCCGCAAGTTGAGCGTCGGAGGAGATGTGATGAAGTCAAATTGTTCCTTCCTCAACCAAATCACGGATGAAATGATGCCTAATGTCTATATGCTTTGTGCGTGAGTGTTGGACTGGATTCTTGGAAATGTCTATTGCACTTTGATTGTCACAGAAAATCGTCATAGTTTCTTGCACAATTCCATAATCTTGTAGCATTTGTTTCATCCAAAGAAGTTGTGTGCAACAACTACCAGCAGCAATATATTCAGCCTCAGTAGTCGACAGAGAGGTCGACGTCTGCTTCTTACTATGCCAAGCTACGAGATTATTTCCCACAAAAAAACATCCACCGGAAGTGCTTTTCCGTCATCAACACAGCCAGCCCAATCAGCATCCAAAAAACCAACCACAGTCGTGTTGGTATCTTTAGACATCCAAATTCCAAATTCAGTTGTGCCACCGATGTATTTCAAAATGCGTTTCACAGCATGAACATGTGAGAGTTTAGGTTTGGATTGAAATCGTGCACACACGCCAACACTATAAGCAATATCTGGACGACTTGCAGTGAGATAGAGAGGACTGCCTATCATGCTTCTATAGGCTTTCTCATCAGAGTCCTGTCCACTTACATCAAGACTGATTTTAGCGGTAGTACTCATCGGTGTCCTTGCATGCTTCCTGGATTGCATTCCAAATTTCTTCAATAATTCTCTGGCAAATTTTGGTTGAGAAATAAAAATACCAGACGGAGTTTGTTTGATTTGAAGTCCCAAAAAGAAAGATAGCTCTCCCACCATGCTCATTTCAAATTCAGTTGCCATTCTTCCAGCAAATTTTTCAGCCAACAACTCAGAGGTAGAACCGAAGATGATATCATCTACATAGACTTGTGCAATGACGATATCACTCTTGTCATGTCTGATGAACAGTGTTTTATCGACGCTACCTCTAAAAAACCCATGCTCAATGAGAAACACAGTGAGTCTCTCATACCATGCTCTAGGTGCTTGTTTCAAACCATACAGTGCCTTTTTCAGTTTAAAGACGTGATCAGGGTAATGAGGATATTCACAGCCTTTTGGTTGTTCAACATATACTAAGTCATTCAAGAAACCATTAAGAAAGGCACTTTTCACATCCATTTGGAACAATTTTATATTCAAGAAACACGCAATAGCAAGTAACAATCTCACAGATTCTAATCTAGCAACCGGGGCAAAAGTTTCATCAAAGTCGATCCCCTCTACTTGGGTGTAACCCTGGGCTACTAGACGAGCTTTGTTCCTGATAACCTGACCAGATTCATCGGTCTTGTTTTTGAAGACCCATTTGGTACCGATGACATTTAAATCAGTAGGTCTAGGAACAAGCTCCCAAACACAGTTTCTTTCAAATTGAGCCAATTCTTCATGCATAGCATTAATCCAAGAATCATCATTAAGAGCAGCTTTGACATTTTTCGGTTCAATAGTAGAGACATAACACACATGACTTACTTCATCGCATACCTGTTTGCGTGTTTTCATAGGTGCCGAGACCTCACCAATAACTGTGTCAAGGGGGTGGTCCTTGATGACTTGACCTTTTTGCGAACGCGGGTGTATAGGTAGAGGAGATGCGCTTTTCTCTTCAAAATGCTTAATGATGTTTGGAACAGTGCTTTCAGCAGTGTTTTTGTTTGAACTTTTAGGTTCAGCAGATTCAGGGGCACCCGGTTTCTCAGCGGAGTTAGGTTCATCATGACTTTCAATCAAGTTTTCAGCCTGTGCAGGGTATGGGGAAAAAGTTAGTCCCTCATCATCATCGGATAAGTGATCAAAAATACCTGCATCATCAACAACAACATTAATGGACTCCATAACAGTAGAATTCTTCAAATGAAAAACCCTATAAGCTTTACTGGTGGAGGAGTAACCAAGGAAAACTCCCTCATCACTTCTGGAGTCAAATTTAGTCAAGTGTTTTCTATCACGGAGGATGTAACACTTGCTGCCAAAAGTTCGAAAATATTTAATGTTTGGCTTGACTCCTGTCCACAATTCATATGGAGTTGACTTAGTCCCTGGGCGAAGATAAACACGATTTATCACATAAACTGCTGTATTGACAGCCTCAGCCCAAAATCTTTGAGGGTGTTTTTGCTGTGTAACATCGTTCGAGCCATTTCTTGGGCCACTCTATTTTTTCTTTCAACAACCCCATTCTGCTGAGGTGTTTTGGGTGCAGAGAACTCATGTTTGATTCCATGTGTTGAGCAAAAGGCAGAAAAATCCGAATTTTGAAATTCGGTGCCATGATCTGATCTTATTCTAGAGACTCCTCCAAATTCTTGACCTTTATCTGCAATAAGAAGAGACCACAAATCAGTAAATACAAGAAACGTCTCTGATTTGTCTCGTAAAAACCGAACCCAAGTGAGGCGAGAGAAATCATCGATAGTTAAAAATATATATTTTTTACCGCCTATGATTTCAACCTTTGTGGGTCCCATCAGATCCATGTGAAGTAATTCCATCGGCCTCTTTGTGGTAAGGGAATCAATCTTTTTGTGTGGAGCTTTGATTTGTTTACCTAGTTGGTAGGGGCCACACACAGTATTTGGAGACTTTTTGAGTTTAGGGAGGCCACGAACTAACTCATGCATAGACAACTTTTCAAGATCTTTGTAATTCACATGTCCAAGCCTTTGGTGCCAAAGCTCGATGTCACTTATGATTGCTGAATTGCAAGTCAAAGATTTGTCTGAGGAGACAACATAACAGTTTCCCGAATTCCTCATGCCATGAATCACTGTTTTACCTTTCTTATCCACAATTGTGCATTCTTGTGCAGAGAAATGCACTTCATGAAAATTGTCGCACAGTTGACTTATGCTCAACAGGTTTGTTTTTAAACCATCAACCAAATATACATCCTTTAGCTTAGACAAACCTAGTATGGATACAGTACCTTTTCCAACAACTTTAGCCTTACCTCCATCACCGAATCGAACAGAACCACCGTTGTAATCTTCAAGAGTGGTAAATAGGGCTTCGTTTCCTGTCATGTGCCTTGAATATCCACTGTCTAGATACCATACATCTGAGTCGGTAGCACTCAGTGCTGTAAGAACCACATTACAGCGCAGATCAGATTTGCGGACCCAGACTGGTTTGGTCCAAATCTGTGCCGACGAAGGTTTTGACCTTCTGCGCTGATTTCTAAGAAAATTTCGCAATTTGTTACAATGTGGTCTTATGTATCCAGTAATCCCGCAAAAATGACAGATGGGAATGAACTTTGATCTAGACACATTGTTTGGCTTCTGAATCTTTGTAGATGAGTTATGTGAATAAACGAGAGGTATAGACGTCATGGTTTGTCCTTGAACAAATACAGTCTTACCTTTGTCTTTAGATGTGGACGCTCCATGAACGTATCCAAGACCAGTTTTTGACTTTGGAGGTAATTGGCTTTCCAGTATTTCATTTAGCTTTGCGGATCCAGTGTTCATCCTGTTAATTGAAGCTTTAGCTGATTCTAACTCAACCAGCACCATCTTCAACTTTCCAGCCGAGTTATCTCTTTCAGATTTGCATGTAAGTAGTTCTTTTCGCAGATTCGCCATCTCAGATTTAGCTTTTAGATAGCGCTCTTGAAGCTGGGCATTTTCTTCTCCTGCAAGAATTAATTTGTTAGAAAAAATTGCTCTCTGTTCTTCTAATTGAATTACCTTTGACTGAGAGTCTGTTAAGATAGTCTGCAGAGACAAGATTTTTTCTTCCATTGCTTTGATTTTCAATGCCCTCTTTTCACTGATCTTCGACATTCAGAGGGATTCTTGTAACAGCTTATGATAGTTTTCATCACCCTCTAAATCCTCATCAGAAAAATCGTTAATTTCTAAATCATCTTCTGATTTAGATTCCTGCACAGATGAAGCATTAGACATAGCAAAAAAAGCAACATATTTTCCTGACTCACTCGAAGGTGATTCAGGATTAGATTCATCCTCATCTGAATCTTCATCCCAGGCAACATTCAGTGCTTTACTTTTAAACTTTTCCCTGCGATTGGCACATTTAGCAGTTGTGTGCCCATATCCTTGACACTCAAAGCATTTAATTTGCTTATTTGTACCCTTTGATTTGATCAACTCTGTTTTGGGTACAAATTTTCCTTTAAAATGTGCTTTCGGGTTTGAGGGTTCTTTCTTGTTGAAATTCTTCCTGTTCTTCCAGATTTTCTTCAATTTTCGAGCAAGATATGCTTCGAACTTTTCATCATCAGTATTACTGCCTGGATCACTTAATTCAGAATCCTCAACTGACTTAGTAGACATTAGTGCAATGTCTTTTCCTTTTTTCTGTGGGCAGTGATTTGCCTCAAAAGTCTGTAAATTTCCAACCAATTCTTCAACAGATATTGAGTTCAGATCCTGGTGCTCCTCAATAGCAACGACTTTTGGACGAAACCTTTCAGGGAGAGACCTCAAAAACTTTTTAACAACTTTTGATGGAGGTACCCGCTCTCCCAGAGTATGGCAGGAATTGACAATTTTTGACAATTTCATGTTAAAATCATCAAAAGATTCTGAATCTTTCATTCGAATCGTTTCAAAAGCCGTTGTCAGATTTTGGAGTTTGGTTTGCCTGAAAATTTATGTTCCTTCATGAACAGTTTGAAGTAAATCCCATGCAGCTTTTGCATGGTACAAGCCGAAATACTATGAAACTCAGTTTGAGTGACACCATTGTAAATAGCATGAATGGCCTTATTATTGTAGTTTGATTTGGCCTTATCATCAGCAGACCACTGTGCTTTGGGTTTTGGTCTAGTTTGACCTTCAACCGTCACAGTGGGTTAAGTGTATCCATCAGCCACAATGTCCCAAACCTGGTTATCAATTGCCTTAAAGAAGGCTATCATTCTTCCTTTCCAATAAGCATAATTAGATCCATCTAGGAGGGGGGGCTTGTTGGTCGAAGTTCCTTCTCTGATGATATCCATGAGAGATCAATAACTTGATCACACAATAACTTAGTGTAACCTGCTCTGATACCAATAGAAAAACCACTTATCTTGCCTTAACACAGGCAGAGGTCCCGATTACACAATCTCATATGAATATCAATAACTAGTGATTAAACTAGTAATTAACCCTAATCCTGTTTAAAACAATCAAACCACAAGAGAAAGAATGACACAGGATTTTTACGTGGAAAACCCTACTCGGGAAAAAACCACGGGCCTTATCGTCTAGGCCAACAGACAACCAAGCACTATGAAATTGAAAGTTACAAGAAAACTCACAACCCTTTTTCCCAGTTGCTAACTCAACCTAAGGACTGCAAAGAACTTGCCGACTACTCGCCGTGCACCTTCACCGCGCTTGAACAACGAAGTCTTCAAGAGAAGTGGTGGAATCAAACCAAGACTTGAATCATCAACATAGCTTCTGTAATGGCAGCCTTGGGGCAGAAAGATGGATCTCTCAAACTCTCAAACTCTTAGATTTCTTCTAATTCAGAGTTGTTTTGAGAGGAGAGATGAATACCCTATTTATAGGAGAGAATTCGTGCAACTCAGACTTCTTGAAGCAGGTAACTTCTTTCAGTGAGAATAGAAATAGGAGTTCTTCTTGAAATAGAATTCTCAGGTTCGCTCGAGCGACCCGCTTTCTAGTCACAGACGGACAGCGCACTTGTTCATTGCTCGAGCGGATATTAAAATGCGTTCAAGCGAACAACTCTCTGTGAGAGGTTCGCTCAAGCGACGGTCATGCGATCTGAGTCTTCATTCCAGTACCTTGTTCGTTCGAGCGCACGAAATGGAAGGTCGAGCGTATGTTCTTCTGTTTGGTTCGCTCGAGCGGTTGTATGGTTCGCTCGAGCGACCAGTTCAAACTCTGTAGAACTATTGCAGTCCTTTCCTAGACTCAATACAGATTATAAGGAATCCCAGTTTTGTCCAAACTCCAATGAATTGGCCAATTAAATCCTTACATACCTGAAGAAGGCATAGCAAGGATTTTATTGTATTGCTCCTTAGTGATGGGTGGTGAAGATATCAGTGCTCGTTCATCAGATTGTTGAGGCCTTGATGAAGATGAGCCTGAAAAATTCTGGTTCCTAGGGAGATTCCGCGACCGATCATTGGGAAAACCATGAAGCCTATAACATACATCTTTTGTGTGATTGTTATAACCACAATAGTCACAATGCATATTTGGCCTTCCATTGCGGCGATTGTCCCTTTCGTTATATCTTTGGCCATTATTCAATCGGTTGGATGAGTGAGAGGTGCGCCCATTATTGGTACTTGCATTTGCACGGTTTGGAGGAGGACTTTCAACATTGTTAGTACTTGCATTTGCCGGATTGACTGAAAGCGCTGTAGCTTCTGGTGCATTGATAGAAGGAGATAGAGAATGTATTTCTTGCTGTTTTTCTTCTTCACGAACTAGAGCATAGATTCTTGTAGCATTTGGAAATGGATCCATAAGTAAAATCTGGCTGCGTAGGGCTAAAAATCGATCATGGAGCCCTTGGAGAAATTCCATTGCACAATCCTGTTGCTGTTGAATTGCGCTTGTCTTTCCATGTCCACAAGTACAGGGCTTCACCACTGTAAGTGAATTCAACGCATCCCATAGTGCCTTCATCTTTGTAAAATAAGTTGAAACAGACGTATCTTCTTGTTTCAAAGATGCAATTGATTGTTTGAGTTGATAGATTTTTGGTGCATTTGTTTGAGTGAAACGATCGCTAAGATCAAGCCAAATCTCTCTCGCAGTCTCGGCATATAGAATGCTTGCACGAATCTCACCCTCTGTAGAGTTGAGAATCCATGAACTTACCAAATCGTTGCATCGCTGCCATTGTTGCAACTCTTTGATGTCATTTGGTGGTTCAATAGTACCATCAACGAAGCCAAATTATTCTTTGCGCGAAGCGCCATTGTCATGGTGCGAAGCCATGTGCTGAAGTTGTCTCCTGTGAGAAGTGGAGAGACGAGGACTACGGTGGGATTATCAAAATGATGAACGAAGAAGGGATCGTTGTTCGATCCTTGGTCGTCGGTGCTGGGGCCTTTGTCATCTACCATTGTTTTGAGAGACGGATACTTTATTGCTCTGATACCATAAAAGAAAAGAATATGGAGAAGAACAAAGAATTGTTTGATGACTTTCTCTCTTAATGTGAGAGAATCCTACATTAATCTATATATAAAGATGACTGTTACAATGAATATTAACAGCTAATTAAATCCCAAAATTGTAGCTAACATTGCTATACAATGACTATTGACTGTATATTGGCAACTAACAAATCCCAAAATTAAAGTTAACAAGAATAAAATCTAGGCTACAAGCAAGGAAGGAAATCTCCAGAAGATTTGATTTGGTCAAACTGGTGATTGCCCGTAATTGTCTCTAATAAGATCCAAAAGTGAAAATGCATTCAACTTATTTCAATTGAAAACTTGGCCAATTTATTCTGACCGCAAGCTCAAATTATTTCGGCCTCGACTGTTATATTAGAAAAATTAGGAACTTCCTTGACCTTCGATTCCTCTTTGTTCTAACATTGCACATACTAAAGAAAATTTTCACTTTTAGATTGGTTGATGTGTTGACTGGAAGACTCTGTTAGGAAGAACACCTAAAGCTTTGATGGCTTGCAAGCTTTTAGAATTAGCCCTTAAGATGAGAAACACATCACGTTGCAAAAAAAGAAGAAGACATATATAGGAACAAGAAAAGTACATTTATGTATAGGAGGAAGTTTATATATAGTAACTAGTAACACAGGCCCATGCTAAGCCGGGGCCTAAAAAATAAAAATACTTTTTAATTTAATATTTTCTTTAGAATATTATTGATAAATAAAATAAATATATAAATATATTATTTTGAAAAATGGCTTGGGTCATTCCAACAATACCTATTTCGAAAAAAAAAAAAGCAATGGAGAAATGAATAGAGAAAATCTTTTCTTAATAGCCCAAAATAATGTGTAACATGAACCGATAAGAAAAATAAAAATAATAATAAATAACTTGTATTATCTATTCACATGCGCATTTCATGAGGTTGAATCACTAAAAATCAATAAATGAACCACAAGAAGACACAATGGCAAATGCATCAAGCAAAATCAATATATTGAGTTTTAGATATATTATTCATCTATGAAAAATTATTTTAAAGAAGAAAAACATTTTCAATCTTCTTATTCGTGGAGAAAAAAGGAATAAAAAAAATAACTAATGAAGTTTTTGCCACTAAACATTAGTGATTATCAATGACATTTGGAATTTAATGTATATAACTCCAACTCCTTCCTAAATTCAGTCCGAAGGAGTGCATTTCTTTTATTATAATTAAAACCTAGCGATACCTCAAAGAAGAAATTAGCGTGATCAATAATATGCATTACAAATGCATATTATTTTCTTTTTGGGCCTATTTGTTTCCCCATTGATCATCCAACTCCCTTGGTCCTCCTTGAATCAATGTTAATTTCTATGGATCAATGGCATGTGGTGGGCCACTTCAAATATACTTCAAGCCTTTGTGAAGTAAAATCTCTCATGTGGGGCTTAGGGATTTATTATAAGATTTACATCGGTGAAAATCTCAGAGCTACATGCATATCATTGGGTTATGAGTTTTTTATGTGATTAATGGCATATGGTGGGCCACTTCAATTAGTCTTCATGCTTTTGTGAAGTAGCAATCTCACATGTGGGGCCTGTAGTGCAAGCCATGTAGCCAATTAGAAACCAAAAGGCATGGAAACTAACAACAATTGCATACCAATAATTATGTGGGATCCACCTTGTGGATCTCTATCACACGTATGGTCCATATGATCCTAGTGAATGAAGATGTGCATCAGCGTGGGCCTGATCTGAGCTCATTTTTTTCAAGTAATAAATAGCATAGCAGTATGTAATGTGCATGACGTGGCACCCCTCACAACCCTCCTCCCCATTTACTTTAATATATATAACTAGCAACAAACTAATAAAGATATAGTAAATTATTATAATAATTAAAACTATAAAAGAAGAATCCACTATTATTATTTTTAAGATCTTGTGATAAAAGAAAGAAATTATTGTGAAAAATAATGAGAATCTTGTAATATCACACCTATAAAATCTTTGTAAATTGAAAAAAAAATGCATGGGTTGAAAATCCATGCTAAAAAAAGAGAAAATATTGAATGGAAGCAAAAAGAAAAAAATGATACCATTCAAGGAAGGAAAAACATGAGAAAAGAAAAAAAAAACCATACGTCCATTTTCATACAAGCACATGGGCTAAATCTGTTAGGGACATCGTGTAGAGTGTGAGAGTGGTTGAGATGAGTCTCTTGTAAAGAAAAAGAAAAACAATGAAATAAAAAAATAAACAAAGAAAATCAATCTTTTAATTAGTTTTCACTTTCCAATGAAGAAATAAGGTACAAAACAAACCAAAGATGCCATCATTCTTTGGAGCATCTCCGTGTAGATAAATGGATGTAGAAATTAAGAAAAAGAAAAATGTATTACCATCTCTTGTACATTTGAATTATGGATCTTGATCACAAGATAACTTACATACCAGTAAGCAAAATTTCACAAAAATGCCTAATCAAACCAAACTTGTAGGCTGCTTTCCCACTGGGCAGACCCACGCTAAGCCCGGGCCCTAAAAATATAACTAAATTCTTACTTCAAATTGTAGTTCCATTTGTTTGGTTAGGGAAAGAAACTAAAATTATTTAGACTTTATAGCAAGCTTAACTAAGAAAATATAATAAAGTCTAATAAGGGTAAATGTTGACTCTATCTTTAGGAAATTGAAGGGACCCACCACTGACCCATTAGATCTAAATTGGTGAAATGTGGGCCTACTGATGAGATCATACCCCAATCAAAGCCAAATGACCTCTGTTTTTTTTTTTGCCTCCTCTTACCGATGGTTTAATAATATGGGGGGCCCATTGATTGTAAAGTCCAGTTTCATGTCATTATTCGATTGAATGATAATTGCTTCTGTAAGAGGATGCAAAGAGAGAAGATTAGAAAATGTCGACCTCTCTGGAACGGTAAGATGAAAATGTCCCAATCATCCCTTCTATAATAATAGGAAAAGCAATAGGGTTTTAAGTTGGTTGGGTTTATCCCTTCCTACGTTTAGATACTCTTGGTCATTTAATGCTTAAAAGCCGAATCCCTTTAAATTAGGACTAATCTAATTCCAATCAATCCCTCACTTATCTCCTTGTGTATAGCACTTCCTTGTAACTTCTTACCAAAATAATTCACTTAAAATCTCAGACAACTAAAACATAGGAAGCAGAGGGAACCGAAGCTTGGAAGTTATCATTGAGGGAGTCGTGGGCCCACGTGATTTTAGAGATATGAAAGAGAACTCAAGAAGAGAAGATGGTGCCTTTGATGTTTTAGAGAGGGAAGAGCTATATGGCACGCATGATTTTGTTTAATGTGATTTTAGAGAGGGACATGAGCAAGTATTCTTATCAAATGAGAGATAAATTAGGAGAAATGAGAGGAAAGATAAAGATATGAGGAAAGACAGATAAAACAGGAATGAGATGGAGAGATATAGGGAAGGAATTTGGATAGAATAATTGAAGTGGAGAGATTTAGAGAGGGAATTCGGATATGATAATTGAAGTGGAGAGATTTAGGGAGGAGATTAGAGTGCCAATGTGGTGTGTTTTTAATAAGTATTTTTCTAAAAGGAGAACTCGCATGAATGATGACGTAGCACCCCTCACAACCCTCGTCTCCGTTTGCTTTAATATATAACTAGCGACAAACGCCCGTGCTGAGCCCGGGCTGAAACAAAGATATAGTAAATTATTATAATAATTAAAACTATAAAAGAAGAATCCATTATTATTATTTTTAAGAGTTTTTAGAAGAAAATAAAGTTGAAAAAGGTCTTGAGATTTTATGGTAAAATGAAGAAATTATTGTGAAAAATAATAATGAGAATCTTGTGATATCGCACCTATAAAATCTTTGTAAATTGAAAAAATATATGGGTTGAAAGTCCCTGCTAAAAAAGAGAAAACTTTGGATGGAAGCAAAAAGAAAAAAATGATACCATTCAAAGAAGGAAAAAAAATTGAGAAAAGAAAAAACAAATGCATCCATTTTCCTATCAATACCCGACTGGGGCTCAGTCTGTTAGGTATATCGTGTGGCTAAGATGAGCCCCACACCAATGGCCCAAAACACCACCCACTCGTTTTGAGCCTACTTACCATTAAAACACACTTGTTTGAAAATGCAAATCAAATCCCCATCCAACCAAACACTTGAGAGAGAGAGAGAGAGAGAGACGTGTAGAATCCTTTTATTCTACATCAATGTCATATATTTATTTAATATATAAAATAAATGATCCAAGGAAAAAAGGTCCCTCACATGGGATTTATACCTGATGCAAGATAACGATAGAGAGGGAAATTTAATTGCTTTCATCAATGTTGAGGCTCTAGATTTTTACATGAATGTTGAAACATCAAAACTAACCTCATTGCAAGCATGTGCAATAAGTTTTATAATTTAGAATCTCATTAAATTAATGGCCTATTCTAGGAATTTCAATGGGCCAGTTTCCGGACTAGCCCATTTCTACTATCAATAGGGATTGAACGGCCTAAATTCAGGTGTATATCAGGTCCTAAATACAAAGTTCAAGCCTGCCTACTCAAAAAATATGGTGGGTTGAGACTGCCCCTTAAAGGTCGGGGTCAGACTAAGGTTTGAGTCCGGGTGCACATATGATCATCCCAGCTCAAACCACACGATAAAAAAGTATTGAAAATATATGATAACTCTTTGAAGGCCTCAGTTTAACAAAGGCTCAAGTCCATTTAACATCTGAGTCAAGTTGATAAGTTCTATGAGGTGGTCCCATTGAGATGGTGCATGGATTAGATTTATTAAATTTCCTAAAACTTTTGTGGGGTAACACATAAGTGAAAGAGATTGTTATTTTTTTATCATAAGATCTACATAGTGGCCCCCCTTAAAAATGTCTTTTGTGTTATTTTTTAAAGACTAACTTTAATTTTAGGCGATATTGATTGAGAGACTTTATGAGATAGAGGATATGGATAAAGAGATTTTCTTGGAGAAAAAATTATGGCATGTGATGACATGGCACCTTAAAGCACTCTATGTTTTTTCTCCATGTTTATTTAAAAGGAGAATAATCTTTTGTGGGGTAACACATAAGTGAAAGAGATTGTTATTTTTGGATCATAAGATCTACATAGTGGGCTCCCTTAGAAATGTCTTTTGTGTTATTTTTGAAAGATTAACTTTAATTTTAGGGGATATTGATAGAGAGACTTTATGAGATAGAGGATATGGATAAAGAGATTTTTTTTGAGAAAAAATTGCGGCATGTGATGACATGGCACCTTAAAGCACTCTATGTTTTTTTCTCCATATTTATTTGAAAGGAGAATAATTGGATGCTGAGGTGGCACCCCCCACAGCCCACCTCTCCTATTGCTTTAATATATATAATAATTGACAAAGGGGGTTGTTTATTCTAATGAATTAGAATACATTCGAAGAAGTTGATTGAAATGGGCATGTTTATTTTGCATAAAACTGGAATACATAGAAACTTTGTATTAATATTTATTAATTTTTTTATAATAATAAGTAAGATGGTAAGGCCTGGTATTGTCCTACTCCAAACGTCAAATTGGCTTGTCATTTTTCTCGAAAAGGAATTATTATATTTGCGTTACATTATGTTCTGCACTATAAATAATTTTTATGCATTTTTTCATGAGAAATTTAAATATGTGGGCTTTTATAAATTCAAATTTGATTTGCAAATTATGTGATTTTATTGCACATTCTCATTTTAAATAATTGTTGATAAATATGATTTTAAAAATGATAAGTGATATATAGTAATGGTTTTAGATATATTTTCTTCTTACCATCTTAAAAAACAGCCCCATTTTTTTATTTTTATTTTTCCTTGAAGGCAATTGTATATAAGAGAAAGGGAAACAAGGCTAAAAGCCCCAAAAAGAAGCCAAGAGAGGCCACTGTACAGAGAAAACAGAGACTAAACTAAAAGAGCAACAAAGAAGACAAAAGATAAAAAAGCATTACACATGGAGAAGCCGATCCTCTGACCTGAGAGGAATGGATAGAAAAGAGCAAATAGCCTAGAGAGACCGAACAGAGAAAGGCATGTTTATATGCCCAAGAGAAGATGTAAGAAGCTCTAACAGGTAGGTTCTGGCCTTCATCTGGGAAGCTCTGGAGTTCTTGAAAACAACCTCATTTCTACATTTCCAGATGACGTAAGAAGTGGTGAAGAAGATAGAGGAGGCACCTTTATCTGCCATCTTGTCACTATTTGTAGTAAGCTCTTGCCAATTCTGCGAAGGAGGTTTAGGAGGGACATTACTGATACCCGCAGCTGATAGGATCCATTGCCAAAGAGAGGAGGCAAAAAGACAGAGGAAAAGAAGATGAAGAGCAGTTTCCTGGGAGTTGTTGCATAGGCTGCACATGGGGGCAATGCTAATGCCAATGGACTGCACCCAGTCTAGAGTAGGAGTCTTGTTATGCATCATTCTCCAAGCAAAACATGAGACTCTAGGATGAAGGTGAGAATTCCAAACACAAGGGGCCTATCGAACCTGCTCATTGCTGGACCTGGAAAGATTCCAGACATCTTTGAAGGTAAGCTCCTTGCCAAGATGGGCTTTCCACACAAGACCATCTTCTATGACCAGTTAGAGATTGATTGACTGGAGGGAATTCCATAAGGTCACAGCCACATTTGAAGGGATATCTGGGGGGATGATCCAAGTATTGCCTTCCCATAAGGACCTCAACTTCTTAGCAGGAGAAAATTGGAGGGGGGGAAAAAGGGATGCCATTGGACCGACATCAGCCCAACTATCATACCAAATATCCACCTGCTGCCCATTACCAATGATCCACTGACTGCCAGGGAAAACATGATGGGCCAAGGACCTTATTTTTCTCCAAATGCAAGAGCCCGAATTGGGAGTTATGGTGCTCCATATAGCAGACTTTGGGAAGTATCTGCAAGACATCCAATCAGCCTGGAGAGATAAAGAGGTGCAGCTGACCAGCCCAGCTTGATGAAGGAGGCATCATTTTGGTGATGAATGCGCCTAATCCCCAGGCCCCCTTCCATGGTGGGAAGACAGACCACATCCCAACGAACCTAATTTCTATTGGTCATTGATTGATTCCCAGACTAAAGAAAGTTCCTCATGAGACTCTCCATGCTACTAGAGACAGACTTAGGAAGAGGAAAAACCATTGCAATATGGGTGGCCAAGCTACCCAAGACATGCCTTACCAGAATTATGCGCCCTGCGAAGGAAAGGAGCTTGGATTTCCAACCTGAGAGCTTGGAGAGGAACCTGTCCAGCAGAGGAGTGAAGTGCTGCCTTCTGGGGGTGCCTACAATGAGAGGGACACCAAGGTAGGTAGAGGACGGAGGAGACTCTTGAAGGTTTGTGATAGCCATTATCTACCTTTTTTTTCTTGGACCACAATTGCCTATGAAGAGCTTGCTTTTTTCCAAGTTGAAACTCCGACCAAAGCTATTTTGATAGATTGAGAGAACTCCTTTAAGGGCAATCAGGCCAGATTTATGGGCTTTGAGAAATAAAAGGATATCATCAGCATAAAAAAGGTGGCTAGGGGTATTCTTGACTGTGTGCAAGGGACGAATGCTACAGCTGACCACCAGTCTGTGGATGTTAAGGCTAAGAATTTATTCTGCCAAGATGAAAAGGTAGGTAGATAGGGAATCCCCTCGCCTTAGCCCACAGTTGGAATTGAAGAAGCCATGAGGGGATCTGTTGATGAGCACCGAACCTTTGGGTGTGCATACACATTCCTTAATTAGACCTATCCACTGCTCCGAGAAGCCAAAAAAAGCTAGGGAGTTGAAGAGGAAGCTCCAACTAAGCTTGTCAAAAGATTTTGACACATCCAACTGCATACACAGAGAGCCACCACTTAGCTTGGAATGGAGTCTTTGGAAGAGCTCGTGGGCCAGGGCAATATGGTGATGGATGGATCTCCCTTTAACAAAAGTTGCTTGCTTTGGAGAGATGAGAAAGGGGATAATCTGAGGTAGTCTGGAAGCCAGAATTTTAGCCAAAGTTTTGTAAGAGAAGTTGAGGAGGCTAATTGACCTATAATCAGAGAAAGAAGAGGGGGATTGCACTTTGGGAATTAGGCTCAAAAAGTAAGTATTAAAGGCTTTGTAAAGTTTGCCTGAGGAGAAAAGTACCGGACTGCTCTTACCACTAAGTAGCCTGTGATATTCCAAGTAACTGTGAAGAAAGCTCCTCAGAACCCATCTGGGCCAGGGGAGCTATATTTTTTCAGGACAAAAACTGCATTCCTAATCTCAACAGCGTCTGGGATAGAGGACAGATAAAGGTTCTGCTCAGCTGTAACTTCGCTGCTATGAACATCAAAAAGATTGACTGAATGATCTGAGGTAGAGGTAAAGGAACCCGCAGGCCTAATTGGATTCACCATTGAAGAGAAGTATTCCACTGCTAAAGTCTGAATTTTCTTGGGGTCTGCCACCCAAGTATTTTCAAAAAGATCAACTATGTCAATACGATTGACTGCTCCTCGAGATTTTGCACTGGCATGGAAAAAAGCAGTGTTCCTTATAAAATAGTCCAAATTGAATTTGTATATTCTTGTTTTTAGCGCGGGCCTATTTTGCTAGTTTTATATTACACGGGAATGTATCTCTTAGAAGGACCCCACTTGATTGGAGCATCACCCTGACTCAGAAACCTATACCCTTAAACCCAACCATTGAATTTTCCGAGCAAGAATGAATCTTTAGGTATGCTTATAGCTAGATTTATTTCTAATATGGGATAAATGGCCTCGATTGTTCCATGACTAAGCCTGTCGGTCCATTCAAATCCTCAAAGTAAAAACATAATCCAACACCTCTAACAAACCATGAAGCTTCGTAGGACCCAAAAACAGTACTCAAATCTTAAAATCAGGTTATGGATCCCAAATAATCTAACCCCATATTCCATCAAACCTTCATCTTAGAAGTCCCCACCATGACCCAGCTTTATTGTACCTGTTAGAAAGATCCGATTAGTTTTGTAAGTGATCAAACTGAACTGTTAGTGGTTCGGTTACTGATAAAACTGGACCAGCAAGACGCGGGCAAGTATATCCAATTTGGGGCTATTTTTGGATATATTAATTGATGACAAGAAAGTAAATTAAAATCGAAGAATATTTCATTTATCGTTTTTAGATACTATTTATCAAAGTTTATTTAAAAAGAGAATGTATAGTACTAATCTCCAAATCAAATTTGAATGTTTAAAAGATTCAAAGTCTAAGAGACTTTGGATGGATGAATTATGAATTGATAAGATAAGATCCAAGAGAGAGTCCACAATAATTCAAATTGCAATAAAAGTCTAAAATACTAAAATTTATCTCTAAATTGAAATCATATCAAATTAATTGCAAAATCAAGCTCCAATTTCACAATCAATTGCAAAATCGGACAAAATCAAGCTCCAATTTCTCAATCAATTGCAAAATTGGAACTAAATTTCAAAATCGAATCCTACATCCATAATATATATATTAATTGTTAGTTTATCAGAGATTTTATGTTGGTTTATGATCAATAATTTTGTTATACCATACATGGATTGAGAGGATTTTTCTCTCTTGAAAGTTGTGATTAATTCTTATGGTAGTATAATGCATTTTGAATATTTCCACAGCACCCACATGAAGTGAGTTCGGATTTGGTAAATTAAAACCCCGCTGTGTTCGTAAGTGGACCATTCATGGTCCGCCTCGCCACCTCGATCAGCCTGCCATGCATCCGAGGCAGGGGCTACCAACGGTAACGTGACGGGCCCCAAGTGGTCCACTCACGGTCACTATGCGTAGACCCACTCAGAGGATCTCGATTCGATATGAAGCCTGTAAGTGCCTAATAGCACCTGCCAACTTCAATGATGATTGCCTCTCCTTTCCTGAACTTGGAACCATTAATAAGCTCCGATTAGAGAAATCCATAATACTCTATAGTAGGGGGCTATCTATTTAAAATCTAAACTGCTTAAAATCAATGCCCCGCTCTTGCATGAGATATGAAAAAGTTTTACTTATGTTTTGTTTTCACAATAAGATTAAGTGATTAGCCATATCTAATACATTAAATAAAGAGGAATGCTCTTGTGCGAATCTATGCATACCAACTGCTGTGGGCCCACAGAGGATTTTGAATTTTGGAAGAAATAGAGGAGGGTGGAGTGGTTTCTTGCCAATAATGAAGAAAGAAGGATGAAGAAGATGTTGATGATGATGATGGTCTCCTAGCTCTGAAGATACCTGCCTTCACTCTTGTAGTGATTGGAGGAGAAGAGAAAGTGAGTAAAGAGAAAAGGACGTGAAAAGGAATGAAAGAAAGAGGATAAGGTTATATATAAATATATATATATATAAAGGGGTGAGTATGACTTTTGCAAGGAAGTCCACTGAAGTAACATATTCTCATTCTGAGTAAAATGGGGATCTAAATACTCAACATACTCAACGGTTGGTCAAATGATATAGGGTTTAATACGAAAATCGACGTACTCGTCGAAATACAAGCGATGATGCCGAGATGACGTGCAAATGGTGCAAATGTGAAAATTTATAATTACGAAAAAGCCTTTGACTCTACCCAACCGAGTCAACTCTACTCCAACTCACCTATCTAGGGTTTAAAACTCAACTAACTCAGTCTATAAAGACTAATAAATACTAATTATCATAATTAGTAAATAAACACCATTAATTTAGCTAAAATATATTTAATTAGCACTAATCAGGCTTGAATTAGGTCGGGGTGTAACATTTCTCCCCCTCTTGGACTCATTCAGTCCTCCGAATGATCATACCTGGGTGAAGAGTTTGGGGTAATGCCGTGCAACCTGTTCCTCGAGTTCCCACATAGCTTCTTCAGCTCCATGGTGATCCCAAAGAAGTTTTACCCAACGGATCGTCCTTGTCCGCAACACCTGCTCTTTCTCGTCAATAATACGAAGCGGACGCTCGACATACGTGGAGTCGGGCTTAATCTGGACCCCCTCAAAGTGACGTGAGACAGATCGCGGACATACTTGCGAAGCATAGACACATGGAATACATCGTGTACTCCAACGAATTCGGGTGGCAACTTCAATCTATAGGCCACGTCACCTATTCGACTTTTAATCTCGAATGGTCCCACATATCGAGGCGAGAGTTTTTCTTTTTGCCCAAGCCGAATCGTACCTTTCATCAGAGACGTCTTCAAAAATACCTTATCTCCAACTTGAAATTCAAGTTTCCTTCTTCTGTTGTCGGCAAAGCTTTTCTGCCTAGATTGTGCAGTTTTCGATCTCTTCCTGACTTGGAGAACTTTCTCGGCTGTATCTGCAATAATCGTAGGTCCATGGAAACTTCTTTTGCTGACCTCTTCCCAATAAACTGGAGTCCTAGAACTCCGTCCGTAAAGCACTTCAAAAGGCGGCATCCCAATAGTCGAATGAAAACTATTATTGTACGCAAACTCGCATAAGGCCAAATGTTCGTCCCACTCGCCATCGAAGTCAAGAACGCTGGCATGAACCATGTCTTCTAAAGTCTGAATGGTGCGCTCGGGTTGTCCATCTGTCTATGGATGGTAAGTGGTGCTGAAACTGAGCTTGATGCCCAAGGACTACTGAAAGGACTGCCAGAATGAAGAAACGAACCTCGTATCCCTATTGGAGACTATCGAGACTGGAGTACCATGCAATTGAACTATCTCCTTCACAAAAAGTTTGGCCATTTCATTTAATTTCATCCCTTTCTTAAAAGGAAGGAAATGAGCCGATTTCGTCAACCGACCAACTATCACCCAAATCACGTTGTTCTTCCGACTGGTTAACGGTAAACCTAAAACAAAGTCCATCGATATATGCTCCCATTTCCACTGAGGGATAAACAAAGGGTGCAATAAACCCGGAGGTCTCATATGCTCAAACTTCACTCGCTGACAGGTATATCATTAGGATACGAACTCTACAATTTCTCTCCTCATATTGTTCCACCAGAATCGCCTCTTGAGATCTTTGTACATCTTGGTGCTCATAGGGTGCATCGCATATCTGGCATTATGCGCTTCTATCAGAATCGGAACTATCAACTGATCGTTCTTTAGTATGCACAATCGATCCCTAAAATATAAGATTTCGTCCACCGGTTGGAATTCAGGCTTCTCGGCAATGTTATCTCTTATCTTAGCCAAATTAGGGTCTTCGAATTGCTCGTTCTTAATCTGACTCATCAATTCAGGTTCAAACACCGACATTGTTGCTAACAACATTGAGTCACTAAGCAATTGGACCTCAACGTCCAGTTCTTCGAAAGCATCGAACTTGCACCATTGTGTGTCCATAGCCGCAACTAAAGAAGACTTCCTACTCAGGGCATCAGCTACAACATTTCCTTTCCCCGGAATGTATTTAATTGTAAAATCATAGTCCTTTATAAATTCTAGCCACCGCCTTTGTCTCAAGTTGAGATCTTGTTGGGAGAATAGATATTGTAAACTACAATGATCTGAGTGTACTTAGAACTGTTCTCCATACAGATAATGTCTCCAGAGCTTTAATGCAAACACGATGGCGGCTAACTCAAGATCGTGGGTGGCATAATTCTTCTCGTGGTTCTTCAATTGTCTTGACCCATAGGTTACAACTTTACCATTCTACATAAGAACACACCCCAAACCAACTCTAGATGCATCTGAATAAATCACGAACCCTCCTGTGCCTTCAGGCAACGACAACACTGGGGCGGTCGTTAACTTCTCCTTCAAGGTTTGAAAACTGGCCTCACATTCCCCAATCCACAAGAATGGTACATCCTTCCTAGTCAATTTTGTCAATGGGGCTGAGATCTTGGCAAAGTCCTTAACAAACCTACGATAATATCCAGCAAGGCCTAGAAAACTCTGAATCTCTGCTACTGTTCTCGGACTTTGCCAATTTATAACGGCTTCTACCTTTGCTGAATCCACTCTAAGGCCATCTCGAAAGATAATGTGCCCCAAAAAGGCCACTTGTTCAAGCCAAAAGTCACACTTCTCAAGCTTGACATACAATTGGTGAATCCTCAAAAGCCGAAGCGATGATCTGAGGTGATCTACATGTTCTTCCATAGACTTAGAGTAAACCAAAATATCATCGATGAAAACCACAATAAACTGATTGAGATAGGGAGTGAAGATCCTATTCATTAATGCCATAAATACCGCCGGCGCATTAGTCAAGCCAAAGGGCATTACGACAAATTCATAGTGACCATATCTCGTCTTGAACGCTATTTTCTCAATGTCTTGCTCACGGACTCTTAGTTGATGGTATCCGGATCTAAGACCGATCTTCGAAAAATAGGCTGCTCCTTGATGCTGGTCAAATAGTTCGTCAATGCGAGGCAACGGATACTTGTTCTTTATTGTCACTTGGTTGATCTGTCTATAGTCTATGCATATGTGAAGAGAGCCATCTTTCTTCCTTACAAACAATATCGGAGCTCCCCATGGTGATAAACTAGGGTGTATAAGTCCCTTGTCTAACAAGTCTTGCAGTTGGTTCTTCAATTCTCGAAGTTCTGCAGGAGTCATTCTATGCGGTGCCTTCAAAATCTGAGTGGTGCCCGATACTAAATCAATAGAGAAATCCACTTCTCGAGGCGGAGGTAATCCTGAAACTTCGTCTTGAAATACATCTGGGAATTCGAACGCCACAGGGATATCTTCGAGCTTCACGCGCGGTTTCTTCTCAGAGATAAAAGCAAAGTAGCCTTCACAGCCACTCTCTAAAAGCTTCACAGCGATCAATGTTGACAAAGCTTGGAAAAGCTTTGAAAAGAAAGTGACCACCTCCTCTTTTATCTGGAGATCATCCTCCAAAAGAGTCCCGTCTACCGAGATTTTATCGATGCGTTTGTGGATACCTTTGGCCTTAGCAGAAAGATGAAAAGATTTTGTGTTTCTATCCCCATCTTGAAGCCACTTAACCTTAGCTCCTGCTTCCAATGAGTAGACTCCGCGTTAAGCCAATTGTGAAAGGAGGTTTTGGCTTGATTCAGATCCCTAAGAAGAGAGTCACTCGGCTGAGCTTCAAAAGCAATTTCCTTTGCCAGAACTTGGGATTCTGCCTCTGATATATGATTCTTGAAGTGGCCAAAGACTACTTTGCTCCAAATCTTGAGATTGACCTTGATAAACTTTAGTTTAGAAGCCAAGATGAACTAGGGAGAGCCTCTGTAGAAATGGTAAGGTTAAGAACTTTAGTTTAGTTCATCTCAGAAATGGTAAGGTTAAGAAACTGTTGAAAATAATAACTAAAGTATTTCATGGATTTGGCCTATTATTGTTTGGGAAATTTTATTGGAAACAAGCTTTGAGCTAAAATATCATTTGATCTTCATTCATTTGTTTGTTCAAATCAAAACCAAAACTACTCCCAAAAACTCCTTCCTAAAACCATAATGTAAATTTCAACCAAATATTGCATCAAAATTAAATAAAATTAGCTAACAATCAATAACATGCATCGGTATCTTAAAATCAATGATGACAGATTAGATGCATCTTTCCTCCCTATCTCTAATTTGAATATTTGCTCTTTTTTCGTTGAAATCAAATCCAACTCCATCAAGAGAACCATTTCAATAATAAGGATTTCTAGACAAATCCCCCATTATCTTTCCTCCTTGTCTCTAATTTGAATGTTTGCTCTTTTTTCGTTGAAATCAAATCCAACTCCATCAAAAGAACTCATTTCAATAATGAGGATTTCTTGAAAAATCCCCCCATTTCTTAAAAATCTTTCATCAATCAAGAGAACCCATTTCAAAAATGGGGATTTCTAGACGAGTGAGGATTTTCAAAAATTCCCCATTTCTAACCTTACCATTTCTGAAAGATATTTTTGGAACAAATCACCTAAAAAAAAAAAGCCCCCCTTGCCCCCGCAACACCTAAAAATTTATTTAGAATCGATACACAGAGGGGAAAGAGACTTCGATGAGTGACGGAACCGGAGCTCATCTATCACCAATTTGGGGTTTTTAGAGAGAGAGAGAGAGATTTCATGGGGGCTTATGGGCTTTGTTCCAGGGGGCTGAGCAAGCCAACCCAATAGGCCTAAGGGACTTTTCAGATTTAAAGGGCGGGCTTCATATGTAGGTCCGCCCCTATGTGATGCCACTACAAAATCAAGATCTTCCTATATCAACACTCGCATCAACTAGTTCCTATTTATCTTATTTCTTATTTTACTTTCTATTTGAAACTAAATTCAATAGTAATTCATTTGAATTAGCTTAATCTTATTTAGAGAGTCTTTTTCAATGCATTAACTGAGTATGATATTTATGTAAAAATATAATTGTGCTTCAATGTCTCTCTACCTCTCATTAGATGTATTAAATAATAATAAAAACCACAAAAAGCGTGCATGCTTGAAAAACCCCATAGAAATTCAATTATCAAATTTTGTAACTACAGGAATTCAATGATCAAATTTTGTAACTACAAGAAACGAATTAGAATAACAGGACACATCCACTTCCATTTGCATGTATGAAGTGCTTATTGTTTTAAACGACACGACTTGCATGTATGAAACACTTACTCTTTCAACAAACTTTTCACATTTTCATGTGTAAGTGTTATTTGTCTTGGGTACTTGCACCAAGCTCTCATCTAACCAAGACGATCAAGACCCTGAATCCTGTCTTGGCTGTAAGCCTCCTAAGAAGCAGGAGCCTGTGTTGTGGAAGGAACATGGGCTGCAAAGTTCTTTTCGTCTAGGTTTGGACAGACCCAACCTTTTCCTGGTGTATACGTGCAATTCGAATGACCGGGAGGAGGCACATAGCCTTTCACCAAAGATTGAAACATGTGGGTTTCTTTCTTCAATCCGCACCCTCCGCCTAAAGGCCTAGCCACAGAGAGAGAAGGACAAGTCGAAGTCAAGATGATAAAAGGAATGGATATTACAAGCAATGGGTTTCTTCTGCAAGAATCCTTCACAGATCTCAGTATATGAGAGAGAGAGAGAGAGAGAGAGAGAGACTGTTGGTTAGTTTGTAAAGGAGTTTTGATGATGAAAGTTTGTAGTGTGGAGGAAAATAGGTGGGATTCATTGAATATATAGAGGTTGTGTTGGGTGTTGGAGAGTTTCTGATGCTGTTTCAGCAGACTTTTGACGATTGCCTCACCCCATTGTAGGGTTAAAAGGAACTGGGACAGGTCCAAAGTTTGACTGCAAACACGCGGATTAGGGACCTGCCTTGCCACCTCGGGTCTTCCCTGGATTGAATTTTGAGCTTTTGCAATTGGGTCACGGTGAGACTAGCTAAATTAGGATAAATGAAAATATGCTCTTTTGGTGGACCTTCTTACAAAAAGGGCATTCTTACCCCTTTATATACAATCATCTCTACCTTTTCATTTCCTTTTCATTCTATTTTCCTCTTTACTCTTCTTTTTCACCTCTCTCCATCTTCTCTCTTTCTCCATCCTTAAGAAGGCTTATGGTATTTGATGGGCCAAGCCCAAATGACCCGATCCATCTGGAAAGCCCAATCTTATAAAGACCCACCAAGCCCAAAGTGGTCCAAGTCCAGTCAAGTTCATCAGGGAGCCACATAGCCTGGCTACATCATCAGGAGAAGCATCTAGGAGCCTCACCCTCGCCACCTTGGAAGGAGTCAGCCCTCTCCTCATCTTTGACCGAGTCTCATGGAGAGCACCTCAACCACCTCACCCGTTGAGAAGAAGTCGTGAGCTCCACCACAATAGCTATCTAGTTGCTAGTAAGTCGCCCCAATCTGTTAGGGGGCGACTATAAATTGTAAGCCCCACGAACACTTGGGGGGCAGATCACATTTTTACCTGAGAACGACTCTCTCCTCTCCTTCTCAAAGTTTGTACTCTTTGCTCCCTGCACCCTAGAGCTAATAAAGTACCCGGCAACCAAAGCCATTCAAGAGTGGACGTAGGTCACGATTGACCGAACCACTATAAATTCTCTCTCTCTCTCTTCAATTTTCACATTAATTACTTATTACTTGACCGGTGGTGCCCGAAAACACATTTTGGCATCATCAGTATTTGTCTTAGAAGCTAGGGGTACACTCATCTTCATCTCCCTCATCCCCTTCATCTTCTTCCTCTAGTTGATGAGAAGAACCCACCTTCACCATCTCCTATTCTCTCCAATTTTGAAATTCTTTTAAAGAGGTCGGCATCAAACTCCTTTTATCCAGATTTTGAGTTACATTTGAGTCAAAGGACTCTTGGTTAGACATTTGTGCATATTCATGTGTTTTCCATGTGTTTATTTGTGATTAGGATTTGTTATTTTGGGATTTTGGGGCTCTTTGAGTCAAGTGTGTGAGAAGGGTTTTAGAAAGCTCATTTGAGGCAAGTATAAGCTCTAATTTGGATTTATATGATGATTATTGCCATTTGATTCCAATGAAGTTATTTTTTCAATGATCCTATCCCTTAATAATGAATGGGTCAGTGTGTTTTATGGTTTTAATTAATGGAGTAGATGGAGGAGATTGTATATTATATGAATGGGAGCAAGGAGGCTACATTGTCCAAGTTTTGAAGTGAAAGGAAGTTGAGAAATGAATGGGAGGAAGAAACTTGGGAATTCCAAAAATAAGAATTCTGGAGCATTCACTCAAGCTAACCTCTTATTGAAGCACTCAGTCGAGCGATCAAAAGGATCGTCCGAGCAACCACCTCTTTGGATGGGGTCCGCTCAAGCGAACCTTCCTTCTATTTCCACTACTCGAGCGAGCGATAAGACTCGCTTAAGTGAGTAAAGCTGTGGATGGGGTCCACTCGAGCGAACCTGAACTGAAACCTGACCCCTTTTTTACCCAATTTTAAGGTGAACTATCGCCCTTAACCTATCATAACCCACCCTAATCACCTTGAATAAGTAATTATGGTGCACACCTTGTTTCCATAGGAATTTAGGAGCCTTAAGACCCTTATGACCTTAAATTTTGAACCGTTAAGCTTGTTATTGGCTCGATGGACATTTATTAGTCTAACACTATGCCATGAGGGTTAGTTTGGAAATTCAACAAATTTCTCATAAATAGTGACACCTAACAAGGTAGTAATACGTTGACCTTCCCAACTTACCTTGTGTTGGACGGTGAAAGACTAAAAACCATAGTATAGTGTTGGTTTGTAAAATGTATTGATTCCTTAAATCATTGCATTTCATATTGAAATATGATTTCATTATTGATCTCGAATCCTAATTAGTATGTTGGTTGCATTATTAGTATTCTTTGAGGTCTAAAGGTTTACCGTCAATTTATAACTTCAATATTATATACCAATTCAGTATTCGTTGGTAGTGTGGATTGAGTAAGTAATTGTGATATATGAATATTATTCGATTTGATTATGGACAGAAGATTATAGGCTTACTCAAATCCAATTATTATTCGATTTGCTATTTGATTCGATTGAGTCGGCACTACTTAGCTTCGACCATGTGATACCTGACGGGGTTGAACTTGGTTTAGTTATTCGAGACTACTGCAGTAAGTCATCTAGAGCACCGGAACTCCAGACTCCGGTTAGCCTTTGGCCTGGTCACTGATGACATCCCAACTAGATTTGTTTTCTAATTGAGAGGATGAGCTTAAGGTAGTACCCAATTAGTATGTTTTCACAATACTTGATTCATAACCATAAACTATTCAATTGTGCACAATTTGCCTAATTGATACTTATCATTGGCATCCATAAATTTATCCGTCTTAAATTCAATTTGATACATTATGTATTTCCTTATTATTGCTTATACTTGCTTAATCGTCGTATTGATGATACTACTCTTGGTGTCACAGTCATAGGTGTAGCCCTCGGCCCTAAGAAGGCCAAGGAGGGAGAGAAGGCTACCTAAGAGGTACCTTCAGGGCAAGAAAAGTGGTCAGAGCTAGGGCCAACTTAGATACCTTTCTCAAAGAGCAAGCAACATGTTTTGGAGTTGTTGCAAATTTGTGGCTAGCCCCTTCTTGCGTGGGCCACACTTAGATGGACAGTTATTCTATTATACTTTTGATATTGTTTGTACAGGGTTCTTTATTACACCCCTTTTGTAAACAATGTATATACTTGAGTAATTCTTTTGTATTAAACTTGAATATTAAATGGACTGAATAGGAAGTGATGCCCTCACATATATGAACTACAACTTCCGCTAAGATTAATTGTTAGTGACAGGTTTCTTGAGCTTGACTCAAGTGTGTGGAAAGTTATTTTTCTCTCCTTCGTGTGTTGTATTTGGCTCGAGACAAGTACAACACATGGGAATACGTATGTCTCAACACGGAGATTACCCTAGGCCAGGGTGATTCGGGACCAGGATGTGACAATAGGTTATCAAATAATTTCAATCTAAGAATAACCTATTAAGAAAATATACATGATTAAAACATTGTTCAAATAAAAAAATTTGAATAACACAGGTTGTCAATGACAGAAAGGTAGATTTATTATTATAATAAATACGCAAGAGACAAAAATATCACATAGAATAACGATGAGAAACAATTAACTTCATCTGACACTCTAATCCAGGGATCTACTCCTCTATTGCAAAAAATGTGATTTTCATTGAGAACTTCATGGCAATTACAATTTTCTCTCATATTCTTCTAACCTAATTCTGGAATAGGGCTTTAGAATACCCATAGATTTTTCTCTTTTTTCTAGAGAGAGAAAAGGTTGAGAAAGAATCTCACGTGAGGGTGCTGGACGTGAGATGCTTTTTGTAGAATCCCCTTCCTTGAGGCTATGGGCGTCCCATATATAGAGTTGCTTGCCATCCAGTCACGTTGATCTCCATGCTATAATAATTGCAAGTGTGATTCACTTCCTTGTTTGGATAAAACTCTTGCTAAATCAAACTCTTTAATTGGCCACCAAGACATTCTCCTTTATCATGGTCCACCAATCATGCAAATCTTTAATGGACATTTCCATAGAAGATTCCAAGTATAGATGATAAAGCAAATGATTTCATTAGACCACATGGTCATGCTTTGACTACCTTGCATTCTTATAGTATACTGTCCAAGCATAGGTGATACTCCAACAACGTGTCCTCCTTTTATAATTTCAGCCACACATCTTTATTATACATGTGAGCCATGTGAATAAAGTGGGCCCAAATCTTAAACTTGCAAGATAATGTAACCATACTCATCATTTCAGAAAACATGTCTCCACCAATCCCTCCTGCTCCCCCTGATGCAAGACATGTCCGAAACCCTAATCCTACAACTGCCCCCCTTCCCTCCTCCATCCCCACCCTAATCCCTTCCATCCCCCCTCCTGCTTCAAATTCAGCCCCTCCCCCTCCTACCCCCATTTCAACCCCCTCCTTTGGCCCGCTAATCCCTAACTTCCCTCCAAGCACAGGGCTTTCTTCTGGTCCAACAGAACTATCTTTTCCCCCATTTCAAGAGGAATCCAGTAAATCACCAATCCCTTACCCTCCAAAATGGGATACTGCTCAGCTCCAGCTCCTACACCAACACCTTAAAAGCATTTTGACTCACCATCAAGCTCAACCCCCTACTCTAGGAGAACAGCATCCTCAGAAGTCCTATGCCAGCTTCCTCTCTCCCTCAGCCATCTCTATTCCTCCATCTATTCCTCCTCCTGCCTGGATCGATGGTAAGCTTACTCTTAGGATTCCTCACCGTATGGTAGCTAATAGTAAGGAATCCTTCTCTTTCTCGGCTATAGGGAAATTTGTTGGTCGGCGTCCTACCTTAGAAGGATTAGAACAATGGGTTCAAAAATCTTGGAAGCTTTCAAGGCCTTGCCTAATTTCCGTCACAGAGAGAGAGGCTTTTTCATTTTCAGATTCAATACTAAGGAAGACAGAGACTGCCTGGTTAGTCAGAGTCCCCTGATAATGGAAAGGAAAAAACTTCTTCAGTCCTAGTCCCCTAGATAGAATGTTATCTCTTGGCCGGCGTTTTCCCCAGTTTGGATTCGGCTCAAAGGCATTCCATACCACTGCTGGAGTAGTGATATTCTCCTTTCCATAGCTGGGTCTATTGGCAAGCCTCTTCGCCTTGATGAAATCACAGCTTCTCAGAAAATGCTCTCATTCGCCAGAGTTTTGGTTAATCTGGATGTTGCTAAATCCAACCTGACTTCTTTAATGGTGGAACTGGAAGGAGAAGGAGTTGTTGAGGTGGAAGTGACGTATAAAAATATTCCATCTACAGAATGTCTATCTGCAGGCCATCTCTCCTCCAAATGCCCCTATACCTACAAGCCTCCCCTGCTTCCAACCCCTGTTTCTGTTACTCAGCCCTCAGTGCAGCCCCCAAGTTCAGCCCACAGTGGAAGAAGTAACTCCGGGCATCAATGAGCTTACTAAGGGCCACTCTGCGCCAAACTCCTTAGCACTTGCTCCCTCTCCCATTATCCCACCTATATATTATCCCCCCTACCTCTCTAAGATCCCTTGGCTCCTTTTCACCTGGTCCAAAGTCTGAATTAGCCCTTCAATCAGAAACAAATGATGTGTCTCCCCCTCCTGACTCCTTCTTGGAAATCTTGGAGGGAAATCCAGCTCCATCTTTTGTTTGCACTAACCCTTTCTCTGCTCTAGATAACTCCTCCCTAGTAGACCCTCCCCTTCCTTTATCCAAAACCACAAACCCATTAGCTAACCAGAATTCCACAGAGTTATCGAACCTTGGACCCCAACCCTTTTCAGAGGTCCCTAATGTTCAAATGATAACTTCCTCAGTCTCCCATAACTCAGGAAGTCCTCTTCCCATCCCCTCAGAGTCAAACTGCTTTGTCCAAGATCCTCAAGCTAGAGTTGAGATAATCCCAGTCTCTTCTTTAGTGGTGGATCTATCTTCCTTTAAGATTAAAGGAAGAAGGAAATCTAAGAATAGAGGCCCAACCTCCCAAGGACCCAAAACTAGAAGTCACATTGGCACTCCCTCCTCCACCTTCTCTAGTGTTAGAAGTCCTTTCCTGGAATTGTAGGGAAATTGGAAACACGCCTACCCAAACAATGCTGCTTCACCTTATACCCTTACATTCTCCTACCATCCTTTTTCTATCTGAGCCTAAGATACCTTCAGGCTCTCCTATCTCCCTTGCTATCCAATCTTTTGGATACAACCAGTCTTTCAGTACCCCCAATAATTCTCTCTGGTGCTTCTGCAAATCTAACCCCAATCTTAACTTCTCTCTCCTTGATCTATCTAACCAGCATATCTCCATCCAAGCCACAGATATCCCTTCTTCCTCCTCCAGCTTGATTACGGGGGTTTATGGCTCTACAGACTATAGACAAAGGAGGATTCAATAGGACTATCTGGTCAACACTTCTTCAACAGCTCTCCCTTGGGTAGTTATAGGTGACTTCAACGCCATCCTCTTGGCTTTGGAGAAATTCAACACCTCTCCCCCATCTCAATCCTTAGTTAAGGAGTTCTCAGACATGGTGCATGCTGCTGGCTTTAAAGATCTTGGGTTTAGAGGAAATAGATTCACATGGGCTAATAACAAGCAAGGTCACTCCTATGTTGCAGCTAGACTTGATTGTGCCTTGGCCAATAATACCCCATCTTCCTAGAATCTCTTCAGACCACAGCCCTCTTCTACTGTCTCATAGAACCACTCCTCCCATTAAGAATGCCCCCTTTAAATTTGAAGAGATGTGGCTTTCCCATGATTCCTTCATCTCTCTGGTTAAGGACAGCTGGGCCATTCCTTGTAGCGGCTCCCCTCAGTACATCCTTGCCCAAAAGCTCAAAATTCTCAAGAATAAGTTGAAGACTTGGAACTATGAGGTTTTCGGGCAACTCAAGCAGAATATAGCTAATGCAGAAAAGCAGGTTATGGAAACTCAATCAACTTATGATTCCTATCCTACTGAGTCTCTTCTGTTGGCTCTCAATTCAAGCAAATCCTCCCTTCACAATTGGCTTAAAGCAGAATAAGTCCATTGGAAGCAAAAATCCAAAATTAGATGGTTAAAAGATGGGGACAGAAACACCAAGTTCTTCCACCTGTCCACTAAATCCAGGAGCTCGATAAACAAGATTGACAGAATATTAGCCGATGGGATCATCATTGAGGATGCGAAGCAAATCAGAAATGAAGCCTGCTCTTTTTTCTCTAACCTGTTGCAATCCAATCCCTCTGTCCCAAATGAAACCCTTTTCAATCGTCCAGGGTCTGCTGTTTCTGATGAGCAGAGCTCAATCCTGGCGGCAATCCCCTCTACAGCTGAAATTAAAGAAGTTGTCTTTAATCTTAAGAGATCCAACTCCCCTAGGCCTGATGGTTTTTCTGGGGTCTTCTTCACTCACTGCTGGGGATTGTAGGCCCTGATGTCTTCAAAGCAATCTCTCATTTTTTCAGCACAGGTAGATTACTTAGAGCATCCAATGCCTTCTTCCTAACTCTTATTCCAAAAACGCATTCCCCTACCACTTTCTCTGATTACAGACCTATCAGCCTCCTTAACTTTTCCTATAAAATTATCTCTAAAATCCTGGCATTCAGGCTCTCCCATATCCTCCCTCTCCTGATCTCCAAACATCAGTCTGCCTTTGTAAAAGGTAGAACAATTCATCATCATGTTGCTGTTGCCCATGATCTCTTTCAAAACCTAAAGTCTTCTACCAGAGGTGGGGTAGTCTGCATGAAATTGGGTATCTCAAAGGCCTTTAACAAGCTGCAATGGAACTTTTTATTCAGGGCTCTTCAATTTTTCAACTTCTCTTCCAAGTAGATCAATCTAATGAGAGAGCTTGTTTGCACTTGCAGAGGATCAGTTCTGATAAACAAAAGTCCTAGTGGTTTTTTCAGTACCTCTTGTGGGTTGCACCAAGGTGACCCGCTCTCTCCTTATCTCTTCATTCTTGCAGAAGAGATCCTCAGCCGGAAAATAGAAGAGCTAAGGCTCAAGGGTTCCATTTCTCCAATCTCTCAGGTTACCTCTACTCCCTGTTACTTAATCTATGTAGATGACATCCTGGTTTTTCTAAAAGGCTATAAAAAAGGGCTCAGACGGCTTCAAGATCTTCTCCATATGTATCAAGATTCGTCAGGCCAATGCTTCAATCTTCAGAAAAGTCATCTTTATCTTGGCAAATGCAGTATCCAGAAAGCTAACATGATCTCCAGCACTTTGCAGATCAGCATAGCCCCTCTCCTTGCAATTTACCTTGGAGTGCCTTTATTCATTGGTAGTGCAAAGCATAGTCTTTTTACCCAAATGCTAGACTCCATTAGTTCTAGGCTGGCAGGCTGGAAGATGAAATGCCTCTCTTTCGCAGGAAGGCTGACCCTTGTTAAACATGCGCTAGCTTCCATTCCTCTCCACATAGCTCTTGTTCTTCCCCTTCCCAGCAAAACCTATTTGCAAATAGAGAGATAAATGAGAAACTTCCTCTGGTCAACTTCCCCTGACAAAATGAAAGCCAATATGGTCAAATGGGATTTAGTATGTCTTCCTAAAGCTGAGGGAGGGCTAGGCCTTCGTCGGGTTAAGGATTTCAACGAAGCTTGCCTCAGATTTCTAGCTTGGTCTGCTATCAATTCCAATTCTTTGTGGGCTATCTAGTTCAGAGGTAGGTACCTTAGGGACCGCTTGTCCTGGAATTAGAGAACCCATTGGGGTGGATCTTGCATTTGGAAGAAAATCAGCTCTCATCTCCCTTCTCTTCAAAAGGACAACAAATGGTTTATTGGCAATGGTAAATCCATTAATCTCTAGTATGATAACTAGATTGACTCCAAACCTATCTCCTCCAAGTTTCCCTCTATTCATTTCTCTGAAAATGATCTGGTAGCTGACATTATAGTTGGCAACGCTTGGAGCAATCCCCCCCAATTGCCTTTCCAGGTGAAGGAGTTTCTCTCTCAATCTACTAGTCTCATCTCCATCCCCCCTGAGACCAACAATGTCCCAGACTCTCTCTCTCCCTTGGCCTGGGAGCTCCTCAGGTGCATTCTTCATTAAGGTTGCCTGGAACTCTATAAGGACTACTGCTGCTGAAGTTCCCTGGCACAAGTTGATTTGGAATAATCTCATTAATCCTCGAATCACTTGCATGAGCTGGCGCCTGCTTCACAGAAGAACTCCGACGGACAGCTGGGCTAAATCTAAAGGTTGCTACTTGGCTTCTAGGTGCTACAACTACTTCAAAGCTGAAGAAAAGGAACCACTTGTTCTTCTCCTGTAATCTAGCATCAAACTTTTGGCATTGGTTGCTGTCAAGTTGCGGGGCCTATCCTTCTTCTTCTTTCTCTGTTTCTTCAATTTGTCAGCCATTAATTCAGCTGGAGATATCCAAGGAAGAAATTGCGCTGCTGCCATCTTCTTCCACGCTATCTCAGTCTTATGGTCTCTTCAGAACAACTCCAAACACAACTCCATTATTCCCTCGCTTGAGAGAGCTAAAGTGAACTTCATGGACAGTTTAAAAGGAATGGCCTCCACTGTCAAAGAGCTGCATCCCCATCCCATTTTGGTTGCTCTGGGTATTTTAATTTAACTATTCTTTTCTTTGTTTCTATTGGAGCAAGCTTCAGGCTTCTTCTTTCTAAGTTTAGTTTTATAGGCTTTTCCCTTTCTTTTGGCTTTCTCTATTTTAAGCCTTGCTTGCCTTTCTTTTGTTTTGGGGGCTTTGCCCTTTCTTCTTAATACAAATTTACCAATTAGCAAAAAAAAAAAAAGTAACCATACTGCATGGACGTTTTTTATTTGGTTTTCCTTCTTTGTGAACACTTGCCTCCCAATTGGATTTGACCGCTTCTCCTTAACTTAGTGTCCAGCAAATCTCCTATCTTAAGTAAGAATTTACATTTCAAAAAAGTCTTTGCTAAGAATAGGGTCTTGATGTGCAAGTCTTTTCAAGTTGGGCTCCTTCAAGATCTCTCATGATACCAATGATAAGCTTGCAAGAAAATTTCAGATTTCACAAAATCTTTGAAGCTTCCCTATGTATGGACATATATAGCCATGTGGACCCCATTCTTGGCTGCCCGAAAGTGAGTGGGACCCAATTGCCCAATTGCTTTTGAATTTTCCTATGGTTTTGCGGGCCCAATCATTTCATGCACATACTAATTAAACTAATCAAATGCTGAAGAGCCCACTTGAAATGGGCTCTGAACAAAGTTTCACTCTAACTGGACTCTTTGAATAAAATACCAAAATATGCAGAAAATGTGTAAAAAAAATGCGAAAAATCCAAATTCCAGGTAAAAATGCACAGAGTGGTGAAAATGAATGAAAATTGGTGCAATTTACCTAATTAAAATTCCTAAAAATATGCAAATTCATGGATTCAACATGGTGCGTGTTTATTTTTTACAGTTCTTGGCTCAGGATGTGACTCATTGAAAATGAACAAATAACAAGAAACCTTCTCAATTATTCTAAGAAAGACAAGGCCGTGCATTTAACTGGGAGCCTCGGTCCTTTTCTCTTTTTTTTATTCTCAAATTACTGTAGACAAACAGATAATAAGTAATTAAATAAGAGGAAGTTTTGGGAGGCCATGGCTTTTCTAATTCTCAGCCTCAACTCACTGAGAATAGGCTCGTAAGGATTTGAATTCATACACTTCTCACCTGGTAATTAAGGGACATGGTGAGTGTGTGTGAGTTAGAACTCCCAATGTAATGAGAAAAAGGAGGGAAAAAATGTACATCTCTAATAGGGCCCTGAGACTCGGATATGAGGGCCAATAAGGGTAGTCATAGGTCAATGGTGAAGATCAATAGGGCTGGAGTAGGGATTCAAATGGGTCGGCTCCAAGCCAGAACTATACTGGATTTGGATCTGAAACTGCTTCTAAATGATGATTTTGATTTCAAATCCAATTCTAATTCGGAACCTATTTGTTGGTTACATACTCGGTCCCAATAAGAGGATCTAGAGCTGGTTTTAGAACTAGTTCCAGGACCAACTAGAGGACCCTGATCTGATTTCAAAACTAGTTCTAACTTCTTCTTTTATTTTATTATTATTTTTTTACTTTTTATTTAAAATAAGGACATTGTTCAACTTATAGTAGCACATCAAGTATAATGACTCTAAGATCAAATATAAAAATGCCCAACCAAAGATAACTTTGAGCCGTACTTTGCAACATTAAAGACGTGTATTCTGGGTCTTAGGACCATAGATCACCGTAACCTTTTTAGATTTGGATCCACCTATATAGATTTGTGACCAGACCTTTTTATCAATCAGAACATAAATTGAATCAGAATCTAAAACAGGTTCCAAGTCCGATTCTTTACTGGTCTAAACTTTCATATTATCAAAGAATCAGATACTCATTTACAACCCTAGGCTTGAGCCTATACAAACAAGTATAAAATTCAGGTCTGGCCAATAAAGGCTTCCGACGAATTTGCCCCATTTGAAGGTCTAAACCCTTTTTGTTGTATTTGGCCGACCGTCGGCAAATCCAGGCTGGAGTACACTTGCGACACTGACAGCAGCCCTAACTGGACCCATTGAGACTTATGCACAAAAGGCAAAATACTTTTTTTTAACCCAAAAAGGAAAAAAAAGGAACTCCTCCTAGTGCTTGTATGGCACCTTTATGCTTTTATCACCACATGGAACAAAGAGGTTGGAGAAAATTTCTATGCATGCTTTTTTTATCTTTATGCCATGGTGGTCTCAGCATTTAGACTCTATTCACATGAAGAAGACTTGACATCATCCGCATTATACAGAAGATGAAGAAAGCTTGACATCATCGATCCACATTAATTACACAAGAAGAAGACTGACTTGAATGAAATACTGTGCAACCTGGGAAGAACCATAAAAGCTTTTATACTAGTAGGAAAGAAAATTACACATGTTATTGTACTTGAACAGAAAATGGGGAATGTTCTCCACCTAAAGGACTGCATCTCCAGTAGGTTTGAGATAATAGGATTGAGATAAGAATGTTATAGATATTAGGGATAGAATTTAGTTTAATTCTTAAATTATATGATATCAAAGCTATGGCTTGGTGATGATCTTGTGATCAAGCTGATCATTGTCCTATATTTTTTTTTATTTCCATAGATTTTACTGTCAAATTTTCTCTTTAATAAAAATCCAAACAACCTGTCCCATGCATTCATTCAAACCTTAAAACCGCATTCTCTTCATCAAAGCCGCACGATTAATGCTTACGGAATAATTACAATGGATCTGATCTAGTGAGCCACTAGTAATGACAGACTCAACAGATGGTAAGTGCTTGTTGCAACACTTATGAACTCTACAAACAAACGGTGATCATCATAATGATTTTGGGTTAATATCCACTATTTATTTTTAGAGATCAAAGTGGTGTTTTTTTTTTTTTTTTTTTTTTTTTTTTTTTTTTTAGAATCACACTATCCTTTCCATCAAAAGATCTAAGATGGAGGGTATTAGGATTATAAATCACCTCTGATCCTCTCAAATAAATTGACAAGATTTTTACGTGGAATTTATTGAAATGTAGTCTCTCTTACTTTTCTATACAATCCACTTCAGCTCCCTCCTTTGATCCACCATTAAACTTTAAAAGCTATTAAATCAAAGGGCTAGGATAATATATTGGGCTGAATTTTTCTTAGTTGCCCCTTATCTGTAAAGAGACATTTCCATCTACTCTCCTCTCATTGATAAACATGCATCTTGATCTAAGTAAGCTTCAGCTGCTGAAATTCTAGTTGGTGAACATTCTCTATGGAAAATAATTCTCTACAGAAAATAATCTTTTATTTAGGTACATCCATTGCACTATTCAATAAACTTTATAATCGAACATGGGTGATAGATCCAATGCACGCTAAAACCATCTACATAATTCCATGCACACATATATATAATAACAAAATGACTTTCAAACAGTCAGTTCATTCCCATGCAAGTAAAGAAAATTAGTACTAATAACAAAGTCCAGGGTTTTGGTAGTTGCTTCTCGACTCTATTCATGCGGAACTCCAAGTTGGCGCCGATGAATGTTGATGCCGCTAATGCGAGGCGACGCAATGGATACATGTTTAATGGATTTCTGTTTGATGGGACATTCACTACCTTCTCTGGAGCTATAAGAGCAATGGCTGTGGGCAGGTGGTGGGACGGCACCTTTGTAAAGAGATTTAGAAAATGTTCTCTCTTTTTCCCAAGGCCTTGTTGCTTCAAGGGGTTCTGAATTCAACATGAAGAAGAAGAAGAAGAAGAAGAAGAAGAAGAAGAAGAAGGTGAAGGAGGTGGTGGAGATATTCATCTTGCAGAAGAGAAGACCGATTATCAGAAGTGAAGTATACTGGTGGTGATGCGTTGTTATAAAATTGAGAGAGGGGAGGAGAATATAAGTAGGAATCGAATGGCTGCATGTATTTATAGTAAGAGTGTGAAGTCATTTTAGGCTGTGTGTGGTTTGGCTTGGATAAAGACAAACGTTCTTTTCTAGAAGTAATTTAAAAAAAGTTACTTCTTGTAAGCAACTTTTTAAGAGAAATAATTGTTTGGTGAGTCCAACTTCAATACTAGCTTTTTAACAACAAAAGTAGCATATGTTGTTTGGTTAGACATACAGAAAGCAACTTTTAACAAAAAAAAATTATCAAATAAAACATATAATTATTTTATAAAAACTCATATAATTTGTAGCTGCCATGTTGGTAAATAAAATCATAGATGTATCATTCTCTATGTTCCCCTACTCAAAACCACTTGGTTTTAACCTTTTCTACAAAATGTTATTTTAAGAAAAATCAACATTTTAATTTTATTATATCGAAGTCTCTTAAAAAAAAAAACTAACATTTTCTGAAAAAAAAAATACTCAATATATTTCCAAAAAAGAATGTAAGTACAAATGGTGTATGGGAGATATTAAGTGGAGACAAGCTATCGGTGGTTAAAGGCATCTTAGAGGTCGTTCGTCTTTTACGTATATTTTTCATAAATATAATTTATATACTTGCCCCCTCTGTGGCTCCCATCAGGAATCGACTCCAAACTTGTTCTTCCTCTTTCCATTTGCATCCTCTTTTTGGGATTGGTTGGAGATTAAAGGGAACTTTCAGTCCACTTCCTCCTGCTCTGCCTCAGCAAAATGTTTCGCCCTCTCCGCAAACTCTTGCTCGAAAGCAAAGAAAGGTCTGGGCGCCCTCTTCATAGTAGCTCTCTTCAGCATATGGAAAGAAAGGAATATGGTTCTCTTCTCTAACAAGGTGCCCTCTCTTCAATCCGTGATTAATTTCTTTTTAGAGGAAGCCTCTATTTCTCTAAGATATATGTCATCTTTCTACTCCAGCAGCACTTTAAATTATTTCTTTCTTCTTTGTAATCAGCCTACTCAAGGGTTGAACTAGTGCTCTGTTGTTTCTTTCTCTTGTTGCATTTCTTCTCTGTTTTGTTGTTTTTTTTTTTTTTTTTGGCTGTATTCCTTCCTCTCTTTCTTAATTCATTTTGCAATTTAGCAAAAAAAAAATTGTTGAATATGCATTTGTTGAGTATGTAAGATGTACGCATGCATTAATATTTACAACATTTGTTTACTATCATCATTTTCACATCATTTACGCATGTTTTTCATTTTTCCATGTTTGTCTGAACACGTGTATATATGATAAACTCATTTGTAAAAGTTATATTCAAATAAATTTAAATAAAGCCTAAACAAAATTACACTTATGAAGTTAACATTCCAAATATTGAATAAATCCCAAATGAGAGTCTATCGTCATCCAGGAAATTATAGATTTATATTCCTTCTACCATATGAATTGTACTAGTTTATAAATTGTAGTACTCCTTCAATGTATATCACAAAGTGTATATTTTTCAAAAGCATATACCCAAACAAGAGACACCGAATTCAACCCACGAAAAGAGTCCAAAAAACAGAATTTTTTTTATCTAAACATAAAATGCCAAACAATCTCCACATATACAATCTGAAGCCTCCATCTAATCCAAAATACCGCAATGAATCGATCACTTTATTAAAAAATAGGCTCAAAAGGTCAAGATCAGTAGACATCCCTCTTTCATAAAGAAAGCTCATGCAGATTATACCCATTTATTGTAGTCAGTCAGACAAATGATAGAGAGAGGAGCAGACAAGGGGAGTGCAATATTTACCAATGGCAGAGATTGGGAGGGGTACGGGGAGAGGGAGGGGATATATTGTGGGCATATCGAGACCGATGCTTTGGGAGAGGATATAGTTTGGGTACAAACAAAAATCTCGCCAGAAGAGAGCAAACAACTTGTGAAAAAAGCAATCCAAATAAATTAAGGGAGAGGGGATTCGAACCCAGATCCATTGAAGACGGTTTTGGCTTCTCGCAAAATCAAAGGAAGTCACGTCTCCAACGTGAAGTGGTCCTTACCTGCTCAATGGTAAAGCCATATAATAGCTTTTACTTTTCTAAAGGCCTTCTAAAATCCTTTTAACCGAACACATTTTAAGCTTTGACAAAGTAAAAGCCTTAAAAGGGCTCTTACTCAGCCGAACCAAACACACTAAATTTGATTGTGAATAATTACGACGGCTACAAGATTTAAAAAAAAAAAAAAAAAAAAAAAAAAAAAAAACTGGTATGCTTTTGATAAAGTTTCTGTTTATATATTGCTAGTATTCTTTGTCCTGTGGAAATTTGTTTTCTTCGAGGTGTGGAAAAGCAGGTCCACTAATCCTGTCTTGTAACTAGTCTTCTATCGGCAGTCAGAAAAACCAGTGCTAGTTTTTTCCTCCTTTTGTGGTGGTGGGGGTTGCCACCTTTCAACTTTTGCCATTTGTTTGAATACATGAAAGAGGTTGCAAAAATCCTATGGTATTTTTGTTCTTTACAATTTTGCCCCCACTGACTTGCTTTTTATTAAAAAAAGAAAAAAGAAGAGAGAATTTAAAGTTATTCAATGATACATTTGCCTTTTAATTGTTTCTAAAGAAATAAATAAATGATTCTCCAAATTTTAAGGAGAGATTGCAGCTTGCAATCAATCTCTTTCCTCTTTATCTCCAAGTGTTTATATTCAAGGCAATTTGAGAGAAGCCTCTCTACAACTATGATTTCAGCAACTTGGCTTTTTCTTTGGATTAAATTCCAAGCATTTATCCACCATTGGATTGCATCTCAAAGAAATCTACAGCTAAAAGACTACTAAACATTACGGCTATTAAATCAAGGGTTATGATGATCTTAAACAAAAATCGGGCCGTTAAAAATGAATATCCTCTCCGTAGTTGTGTTACCCATAATTTTTACTCAATAAGAGGCAGTCCCATCATATTGAGCACACAATTAAAATTATGATGCGTTCGACCCTATGGTGTGAGTGACTCCTATTGGAGTGAAATTTGAAGAAACTACTTAAGGGAAGAGCTTTTATTCTAAGCAGAATGGATCTTGCTACGTGGTTCACAGGTTTAAAATATTAGTGAATGGTTATCAATGATGTTCTCTCAATCAACTATTCTACTGCAGGCATCACAGCCCATCAAAATATTACAAGTCATTAATCTACAGATTTTCAACCATCCATGTCTATTACGGGCCACGCAAGTAATGAGTTAATTCATAAATTAGTTATAAGAGGATTGATTTACAAGTAATTAATCTCGCATTAGCCTTACTTTGATTAGAGTGAGATACAACTCCCTATCGTTAAATAAGGAGTAAATGGTTATTTTTTACCAGTTTGGATTCATTGTGGCGAGCTCTCTTATTTTTTATTTTAATTATTCTAAAAGTTTTAATAAATTATCTATAAATTTAATTGGTATTTCCAAAATTAAGATTTTTTTCTTTTGATATTATTAAAAAACTCTGAAATAAATATGTAAATATGTTTTTAAATGATAAGTAAAAGAAATCAATAAATATGAAAATATTATCGATCTCTTCTTAAAAAAGGTTCTACCTTCGCTGCTGCTAGTTGAATATCATTTGCCCCGTTTAGAACAAAATCATGGCTCTATCACTACTTTTGAGGACCGAAAGTGTGTATTGAAGTTTATAAAACTTGCACCATGGAATTTTTCAAATGTATGATTGAATCCTCTGTGTTACACAAACATGCATGCCTTGAGTTAAGGATGGTGATTGGTTGGGTCAAGCCGTCCTTTTAACGCCCCAATTTCGGATACCGAGAAAGTCGTCGGAATACCCGAAGTTGGCGCGCTACTTCCCGGAAAAAATCCGAGAACTTCCAAGATCGTAGGCCCGCGGTGAGGTCCAATTTAAAACTTTTGAACAATGTAATAACAATGGTTAAATTGCGGAAGTATAAGAAGTGAAACGGAAGCAGTGGGTATCATAATATATCAAATAAGAGCAGAACTGTAGTCTAGTTTAAAAGTATCAACTGTTAAGAACAAATATTAGTTACATATTATCCGCTACCCAGCTCACTACCAAATCCCTCAAAACCCAAACAAGGATAAACTCTCAAAGCCCAGGTAACGGCTATCCACCCTCCGGCTCGACATTTGGGTCTGTCGATCCCCAAACGTAATCTCCGGCTACAGGCGCCTCTACGAGCGCGAGCGCATCGTCCGCGTACTCGGGGTCAAGACCTAAGCACCAAAGATGGGTCAGATCTAAAGATCTGGCAAGTCACAGTATACAAGTAACATAGGACATATATATCAAATAGAATAAAGACAGTTGCACAGTTAAATAGTATCAAGATACATGGTCTAGGCAGTTGAGTAATTAAACATATAGAATCAGGATAAATACAGCATCTAGTCTAAAACAATATGGCCCAATCACACGAGCTGGATACCGCAGGATATTATGCCGCGGCCCTCCCATACTGAACATAGTTGCGGCGGGGAATCTCACCAATGCTGGGGATAACTAACCTCGCAAAACACTCAACAATCTTACCACACTCATCACTCGGGGAGACTGGATTCGGTATCGCACCGTCCATCTAAAACATAGCTCACTCAACACTCATAAATAGCTCCTACCGGGGATAATCAGTCCACAGGCTGAGCTTAAATCAACCGAGTGAATGTCTATGCCGACTCGAGGAAACTCTAAAGGTCTGTATCTGTCTAGGCTTTGCCTTGCGTGAACAAGGTCCTAACCAAGTCTCTAAGAGGTTCATATATCAATTAGTCCATGGATTACAATCCAAGTCCAAGCCCACTCGTTGGATTCATACCAAGGCCCATCAAACACATGGCCTGGTCTAGAACGGTCCAAACAAGGCAACATATCCATTTCCAATGATAAACAGCTCATTCTTATCCATAATGAGTTATAGGACTAATACAATCCACCTCTCCAATTCTAAGGGTATAACACATCCATACTTAGGCCATAAAAAGGCCCGCCTAGCCACAGACACGGGTCAGTGTTCTCCCAATCACGCCATCAGGTCACCTCTAAGATATCCTAGGTTCAGGTCATCCATTTTCATTTAATTAACAGTCATAAGTTATAGTAAGGACATGAGAGTGACAGTAATAAAAAAGGCGAAGCATGAACTTCAAATATGAGAATCAATAGGGAAATAACAATAGTCCAACCTAGGTAATGGACCACATTCAGGTCCAGGTCCATCTCAGGTAATTTGATCCGTAAATGGAGTCTCAGATGTCAATGGATACTGTGTTTGGTGCTCCAGAAGTTACGGGCATCATTAACAACGTTTAAGGGTCGAATCATCGTAGATTAAGCGACCAAAACCCTACTTGGTGGTCCCCACGAGTCAAGGTTGAGCCACACCGTTGACTCAGGCTTGGCACATCAATAGAAGTCCATTTGGATGGTCAATGGGCCCCACAAATGATCACAACTTCATAATACTGAAAACTGAAAAATCATTGTACACAGTGTGCTCGGTCGACCTGACACAGGGCTCAGTCGACCGAGTACATTGGGGGTTGACCCCCAGGTCGACCCTGGTGCAGTGTGCTCGGTCGACCTCCTGGCCGGGCCGGTCGACCGAGTGCACTGGAAAAGTTAGGTCAGGCACCTGGCAGGCATGATCCATTCTCAGGAAATTTCCTGTGTGTCCGGTCGACCTCCTGGCCTGGGCAATCGACCGTATACACAGAAACCCTGAAAAAATGATGTCCCAGCTCTCAGGCATTCTCACTGCAGGTCCTGTGTGCTCGGTCGACCCGGAGCAAGGCTCGATCGACCGCGTACACAGGATTTTCTGGGTTTGTGGAAAAATCCAGCTCCCAGCTATTTTCTATAGAACCTGTGTGCCCGGTCGACCGGACTGCAGGTCGGTCGACTGCGCACACTGAATGGTCAGTTCTACAGAAAAATAACTGAGACTTGCTTTTTCCCAGGTTTTAGTGTGCTCGGTCGACCCGAGCATGGCTCTGAAAATCTTAACAAATGAAGATCTTTATTCGTCCAAATCATCAGGAATTAACAATTACCAAACATGGATTTTTCATAACTTTAGGGAAACCGAAAATCTTCTCCTTGAAGCTTTAGTTTCCAAACATGACCTTATTGTTTTATTATTGTAAGGAAATTTGAAATAGTGGTCCGCTGACGAATTCTTCAACCATTCAAGTACACGAGTGGTGGAGATTGTCTGATCAAAAAGTCGTTGTATCCTAGGGCAGGCGCCCACGAGTCCATTGCACAACTGTATAGGTGGAATCTATCTGAAAAAAAAAAAAAAAAAAAAAAAAAAAAAAAAAAAAAAAAACATCTTCATGACCTACTTTAATTGTTAGTTGTTCAGATCTCCTTTCCCTTATCTAAATTATTTTGTTTTATATTTAATTTATTAGCAATTATTTTCACATTATATTTCCAAAATGTCTTAGACAAAAATAAGAAAGAGACAATCCTTGCCCTAGAAGGCTCAATGAGTCTGCTTTTAGAGGGAGCCTTTTATAATTGATTAAAGGACCTATGTGACATTTGGCCAACATATCATTAGTAACATCATACAACCACAATTCAAGGGGTTGCTCAGTTGGCCTAGGACCACGGTTTGCACCTGAAAGTTGTAAATTCGAAACTGCACTACCACACTGTGACTACAGGGGAGTTTACCCGGCTTTTATCTGGGCACCAAGGGATTAGTCCAGCCCTTTGATAAAAAAAAAAAAAAAAAAAAAAAAAACCACCATCATACAGGCACCATCAGCAAGGACTCATCACTAACAACGTGGGGAGGCCGACAGGTCTATCCATCCCGAACCGAACCCACAACCTTAAATATCAAGTCGTGCTCAGGTCGTTCCAGAAAGGAGAACGACCAGACCCAGCAACCCGCCCCGCTGCCAAATTTGACCCCATGACCATGTTTTCTACCATAGATCTTCGGTCCCTAATATGGTTCTGCAATTCGTGACAATGAAATCTAGGTATTAGTGGTAACATTTTCCCCTTATTTTAAAATTCAGAGTTGATTCTCACTCCAATCAGAGTAGGATCATATCAAATTGATGACTTGTAGTCAATCTACTCATAATTAATTAAAGAAAATCCTTTTGACTGGTTAGTTATTATCGTTTAATAGCCCTTAATGTTAGCACATATAGTTGAGATGCAACATTGAGTCATTCATTCACCAAAGTGATAAGTGAAGGTGTAAATATCCCTAAATGTCTCGCTTATGGTTCCTATGAGGAGTGTGAAACTCTCGAGTAGGACCCACCTATTAAATATCCGAACACTCAAAATAAACACCCTCCCTTTTAATATGTTTTTTCATAAAGTTTACTCCAAGAAGAGCTAGTCTGACAAAAAATTGAGCACATGTTTAAGAATATCATATACTCAATCTTGCTTAGACTAAAATTCTAGGTCTTTTACTTAGACTAAAATTTGGAGGCATCCCACCAAAGAAGAATGCTTTCGTTTTGAGCTGTTTAGATCTTCAATATGTGGGCGAACCCAGGAAATTCTCCTTGGGGCTTTTTGTAAAAAAACATCCGGGGAAGGGGCAACTATAAAAGAAAAAAGCATATTAATTTTCAAAAATTACCGAGGGTTCTTAAGAAATTTGAACTCCGTACTTGAGACTACCCCAGTCTGTCTCATGCCTGATCAACCTATAATGGGTTTATGGTATATGATATCAAACTTGCCCCATAAAGTGTACGTGTCAGGCTAGGGTTTTCGGTTTATTTCTTTAATTTCAAAAATATAAAAAGATTAATTGCATGGTCCAATATTTGTTTTAGAGAATATTTTAGACAAGGTTGGATTTGGCAGTGATGAGATTGGATTATATAATAGATTTAGATTATTGAGCTAGAATCATATTTGATTATTCTTCTTATTTATTGTCTGATTAGGTTTCCTATATACAGGTATATGGTTAGATATAGTTTCCTCACCATTGGCTGTTCTCAATGAAATCCATCAAAGTATTTGCAAAGATGTAATCTATAAAAGTTTTCAATTTGAACCTGCAACCTATGGGAGCATGTCCCTGCGTACTACCACATGTATTAACGAAGTCCTCTGTGAAAAAACTTATCGAGTAATTATTATATATATGAAAGAGATTGATTTCAATTGAAATCGGCCTCAATTGATTTGACTCCCAATTAATTTTGACTTTACTCTAACTATTGGATCCATAACAATTCCCAACATTAATTAATATATTCATTATCTTTGCCATAACCTCTCCATAAGTGTTGACTCTTGAAATTCTCTAAACAGTCACTCCAATTCACTACTCTAATAAAGGGATCCATAACCGTTCCAAACATTACTATATCCATTACCTTTGTCGTAACCTCTCCACAAGTGTTTTTGTTTTTGTGTCGTAAAACACTTGATTTTCATTAGTCAAAGCCCATGGGGTATACAATTGTCAAATATGGGTTTTCCACCACTTTGTACTAGAAATCGAAAATCTTTTCCCCAATGATTTGTTTTCCAAAAGTGGCCTAATTTTCAAGGGTGGGTGTTATGTTTAGGGCCTATTTGTTTGCCTAGAGTACATAGAAAATATTCAAGTCAAATGAGCTAATCAAACGAATAAGGTGAGAGGTGGGGGGTGAAGATGCAATCCTCACTTTCTTAGGTTTTGAATTACTAGGGCAGTGGTTGTCGCTTATCACCTCCCCTTGATTCATTTCTACTGGGGGATAGATAATTTGGTGGTTGTTTTGTGAGATATCCACATGTGTTTCTTCAATTTAAACAATTTTAGAAATTGAAGTCTTACAATTCCTATGTATTCAATTACATTAAACGAACATATAAGAGTTTGGTGGGATAATTAGGAGTGAGCAACCCAAGCTAGCGATTCAACTCTCGGGTTGCCTTCTTTCTGTTTTTCAGTTGTATTTGCATTCACATTCCCATCGTGATTCTTTATAAGGTTATATTAATTCTTACTATTTGACGCACCAACTCACACTACAAGAAAAATTACATTTAGTGGAGGATAAAAACCGCCACTATATGTATGAAAACTGCCACTAATACCTTTAGCGGCGGAAAAATGTCCGCCGCCACTTTTGTCGTTGAAGATCTTGTCGCTGATTGTATTTGCAACAGAATTGAGGCTGCTGCTAAAAAATTATCAATAGCAGCGGTTGTAAACCGCCACTAATTATTATAATCTGCCGCTACTGATTCATAGCATTTTCAATATTATATTTATAATTGTCTGCTGCTATTTGTATCTTGTAGCAGCAGACATCATAAACTGCTGTTAAAAGGCCTCAAGTCTTGTAGCAGCAGACATCACAATCTGCTGCTAAAAGGCCCTACTATGTCAATTTAGTACTTATTCATTGGGTGTCTTTATTATAGGTCATCACATACACAAGATTATGAAGAAAGCAATGAAATTTAGTTGTGCCCATGTTCATGCTTGAAACATCTTGAAGGGAAAAGCAGTGATTCATAATCAAGTTCAAAGTTTACATCAGTTCTCCATGTAAAAGATCATTACAAATGTGGACAAAATTATGTAGAACACCACTAAATTCAGAACTTTTCCATTGGAAAAGTAGGTCCGATAGCGCACTACTTTTACATGATTGACCCTTTGGTTTCCCATTTTTAAAATGCTCTAGTTCTGAAATTGAAGCAGAAGCCCAAGATTCAGCACAACTAATTTGAACTTCTAGAGGGAGGAAAACAAAGAGAATTTCTTGAATGTCTGAACTTGAACTTAAATGACAACCTTGGACGCTGCTTCATTTCTTCCCTTCAGCCTTTAAACTCATTCCTCTAGAAACATATGGTTGGTATCACACATTCCATTTTCAGATATATTCTTTGAATCCAGCACACTGCTTGCCACTTTCAGCTTATATTGGAGTTTGGTTAATAGCTAAGGATCTTTAGGATCTTCATTAGAAGAAAAAGGAAGAAACAACTTCAGAAAGGGCCAAGCGGAGATTTATCTCACTCTAGCTGCTCTTAAGAGAAGAAAGCCACTCGTCCATAAAATTCATGCTCCCTGCACAACAAACCGAACAAAAATAATCTCAGCATGATCCTAACGAAACCAGTACTCGAAGAAATCTAAATAAAAACTTCGGAAAGGAAAAACGAGCTAAAACCAAAATAAACATGTGAAGAACGACAGGAGCAGCTAAACAGTAAAATGAGTAATAAAAATAGCATCCAGCATAGACTTCAATATCTGTTTCTTTCAAACCATACTTGTCTTCGTTTAAAGCTTATGTCTTGTAGTAGAAACCCATAAAAGGCAACAGAAACGCTTAGTCAGTCCTATGTCATTACATCATTAAAAAAATAGCTCTGCTCTACCAAATACTGACACAACCCATATCAGAAAAAGGCACAGAAACAACAAAAACCAAGACTTATCAATCTCATATCAATGTTCTGATAAGACCCACAAGAAGTAAAATAGAAAGATACTCAAAAATCTGGCAAGACCCACATAAGAAAAAACAAAGAGACATGAAAATCTCTAACAACAAAAGGAAAGCAAGAGAGAGAGAGAGAGAGAGAGAGAGAGAGCAGACCTCTCGCCACAGAGTCTGCAAGCAGAAGAGTGCATGAAAGGAAATGGAGGGTGGTGGTGCTGTAGGCTTGTAGCTGATGATATATGAATTGGATTGAAGTCCTACGTGAAGCCAAAATCAGGCAGGGATAAATGACAGCGACTTGGACCTTGTGGATTAGTTTTTCGAGGTGTGTATGAGAAATAGAAGTCCATCGTAGAAAGAAATTCATTCTTGGATTGTCCTGACTCATCACTTCTTGGATTTCTGCTTTAACCCAGCTTTCATGTTCCATAATTTGCATCTTTATATGTCCTAAGGACGCCAATGCTTCTCTTACAGTGTATTTGCTTAAGTTCATCAAATATTATGACAGATATTATCATCATCTGGGCCTTATCCCGTCAATCTAGTGTTGCCTATAAGAGTTTTATCTTTAAATTCTTAAAAAAAAAAAAAAAGAAAGAAAAAGAAAAGAGAATTATGACGAAACTTCCTATCTGTCTAACCAGGTACATGAAAGTGAAAGTGTGTGTCTGTGCACGTGTTATGTACTTATGTGTGTCTCAACTCTCATGTGGATGAATGAGCATGTTTTAGTAACAGGGAATGACATGCAGGTATAGCTTAAGAAGCGATTTCCAGATAACATACTAATAGCAACTCAAGGAGCTATAATCAGAGAATTTTCTAAATTGCATAATCCAAAAATCCCATTGAATCTGATGTTACCAAACAGCTTCTTAAACAAAACTTCTCATATTTTCTACGAAAGAAAATCTGTGTACGAATGACAATGAACCAATCCAAGAACATCCAATCAACCCAATCAAATGAATCCATCATCAGTTGAAAACAGAAATCTACTCAAATACTTGATAATCTGTGAGTCCTAATTACACCCATGATCTTTTTAAACAAATCCTCTCCACCAATTCCAACCAATCATGCGCAGACAAATCAAATTATCCAAAAACTAACCATAAAATCATCCATATACAATAATACTAGCATTCAAAGAATCAGGCCGCAACTTCATTAGGCAATCAAAAGAACCCACTTTTTTTATTAAAAAAAAAAAAGACTACTGACTGAAAAAGCAATACAAGCTCCTTCGAGAAAACAGAACGGATAACAGAGCCTAAGAAGCCAAAGCCAAATATGAGAGAGAAAACAACTGACCTTCTTCATACCCTCCACCAAACAAAACCAGACACTCAGAGATGAGATTGAGGGAGTGAGAGGCTCTGGGTCTGGGAAAGATCCCATCTTGGCTAGATAATCTGAAACAAGAGACAGAACCCAGATAGAAAACCTGCTGACAAACCCTCTTCCAAGAGAATTTCTTATCAGTGGAGGTCAAGAAGCCTTCAACAGAGCTGTTTCCCAAGTCCCTCCTGCAGCTGCTTCTTATTGATTAATGAGAAATGTTGGATCTAGTGTACATGGGCTAATGGTCCATTAAACAGGACCATCACGCTGGATGTCATTAGTAGCAGCACTGGAAATCTAGTACAAAAAAACAGTCATTTGAGTATGAATTTTAAAATGAATTAAATCCAAATATAACTGATTTTTAAATCTATGGTATGCTACCCACAGGGACAGACGAAGACGAAGACGAAGACGAAGACGACGACGGGCCACTCCCAGTGAGCATCAGATGCGCACTAAGAGCCTTTTATCATAAAAGACTAGTTTTATTCTCTTTTCTACACCCACCACCACCACTGCCCAACACCAACCTCACTATAAACGAAGAAATGAGCTAGCCAGTAATGGAGTTTTTCTATAATAGATATCCCACCACCCATCCATGAGTGCAAGCTTACACGATATACACCACATGTATGTGGCAAAAGGACAGTACAAAAAAAGAAATGATTAATTTTATATCTTGTTTTGGATGTTTCCATCAAACAAAGAGAGCAAATTTTAAGAAAAGCTACATTCCTAGATACCATGGACAAAAGTAAAAATCTTCTTGTGGGTTTATATGCCCCACTCCAGTCCCCTTTTGTCTGTCCCTTTGTCCCCAGCAATCCATGACCAGGTGAAAAATAACCATGTGTTGAAGGTCAGGAATCAAATGCCACATTCATTAGGACAAGAAAATGACTTGTGGAAGGTAAAACCAATTTGTCCTTTGGCATAGTCTTTGATGACAAGCCACAGTAGCCCTTTGACAGCCCTAATGACTAGATTGCATTCAGGTCAAGTTGAGCACTATACTTAACATGTATAGACTTGGACTACACCCAACTCATTTATTGATTGACTTGAAATATCAACCCAGAAGCTAAAACGATTGACCCAATTCAATATAAACATGCCAATAGCATGTTAGGTTGGAAGACCATTTTACAGTTAGTCTGCATGAAGAATTTCAGTAAAACTACAATAAACCCAGATGCAACCAGACACTACCAACTAACCCAACTCAAGCAGAGAAGAAAATCTGACATGAACAAGACAACATGATAGTACTCCACTGAGATTCTCAGAGACTTCAGAGCTGCTAAACAACAATCATCAGAGCACCCATAAGAAGAAAAAAAGAAAAGAAGCATGAACTTGCTAAAACTACAGAGAGAAACAATGCAATAAAAACCCAAAAAAAAGAAAAAAAAAGAAGAAGAAGAATGGTACCTCCGTACCTGGATCTTCAAAAACCTGTTGTCTTCTCCTTTACTCAATCTTTCCTCTGATCACTAGAAAGACAAAATGTGCCTAAGAGACTAAGAGATAACAACAGGTCAAACTCATGTGCCCTACACATGATAAACCCAAGAATCTCTTAATGAATTTTCATACAAAAAATGCTATAAATCCAACTCTCTTTCACAAAATAAATACACTGCACCAACCCTTTTTTCAATTTGAGAGAGAGAGAGAGAGAGAGAGAATTTAATTAAGAAAACCTCTTAAACAGAGGATTCTAATTAAAGCTAGATTTTGATGATAAAAAGGCCAAAAAAGGTTGAGTTTGTAGTGGGATTCTTACCACAATAGGAAATGGTTTGGAAAGTAATTTTAAGCATGGAACTCTCATGAAGCTACTAAGAACATATGGCCACAAGATTCCTTGTGTGTTTAGTTGGTATTTCTGTTACTGCTCATCAATGCTTAGGCCCGCAAATGACAGGTAAGTTAGTGGAACAGCACCTGATCCAAGAGGCAGTGGTTTCTGTGGTACCAGGCCAGCTTCCAGAATATCTTGAACAAAGAAATCACCATTACTGGTTTCTTTTCCATGAAGAGCCACTACAAGTCCTGTTACAGGAAACAAACCAAATCTTGACATCAGAAACTTCAAAATAGAAGCACGATCATTCAATGTAAACTTTATTGTTTAACAAGGTTCTAAGTTTGTGAAATCAGATATCAGAATCTGTTCAACAAAAATATACCTGTCACAAACACAGATGGGGCAAGTATACCATTTGCAAGCTTAACTCTCCCACTCTCATCTTCTAACACAAGGTAGTCATCGGGATGCATAAAATTATGAGGTTTTGCAAGAGGAACTGCAGACCTCTGCAAGTGAAGACAGTATTAAAATGGGGAGAAAAGAAGAAGAAGAAAGGATAAAGAATATCCAGAACAGAAATATGAGACCCAGAAGACCATCATAGATGGCCATACATACCTCCTTGGAGTATTCATCGAGAATGGAAGGCTTAAGCTTCATATGCTTGTATAAAGTTCCAACGACGATGCATTCCTTTCCCGCTTCAAGTCCTAAAACTGTAGTGACTGCATCATGATGAAAAGCACAGGGCATAAGGCTAGAAAATGAAAAAAAAAAAAAAAGGTACAGAGCTTGAAGCTTGAACAGATTTTCCTATTACTGATCTGCAAAGTAGTAGTTGCTAGGGCCATTGGCCCATTGTCATCAAGAAGAATCAGTTGAGCCTTCTGATATTATGACATGAGTTGACCGTCAAGTGCATTTTTGAAAATGGGCAAAAGTCTGCACCTTTTTTTGGTCTCTGTCCAAGGTTTTTGCTCAACAACCGGCCAATATTAAGGGGTCATAATCCTTGAACAAATTGAAACCTGTCATCTGTAGCAACCTGGCCCTTAAAGACACCAACCATATTGAGATAGAGAACTTGGAAAAAGCTGATTTCTCAACGGTCTAAAACAAAGCAAAGGAAAAGGACTTGCTCAGCTAACACTTGTGTTGTCCATGTTAGGCCACAAATGCTGACTCTGTGTCCATCTGATGCAGTCCAAGAAGCGACCCACCATGGAGACCCGGGTCCACTTCATCAAGACACAGCATGCCTGCCTTGTTTTATGTTGTCCCACATTGGCATCAAAATAGGAAAGGGGGTTATATGCCTATACTTTCTTATTTCACCAAATGGCTAATTGGACACGATTCTTACACAGACAAACTAGCTGTTATCTTAGTCAGCATGTTTGACTGGTGGTAAGTGACTGTTAAAACGCATGCAATAGCCAAGAGATGCCCGTCAGCCCAATCAGTGCCTCTTCATTGATTGTGTCCTTCCATTCAAGCAGCAACCAATGCAGTTCTTCTGAAAAACCACTTTAGCATTCCTTTATACCCATCAGCTACCTATATAAACAGAGCCTAAATTCCATTCTGGGAATAAAATTCTCATTTCTCAAGCCTTTTATTGATCTTTGTTCCTGGGTCTTTCACTAAATTGTCATATAGGCGAAATTAAAATTTCTCAAGGCTGGTCTTTGGTTCTACAAACTGCAATCCACTCTACCGGAAATTCTGGGTCTGATAAATCTGGGAGACAGACAGTTTCATAGACTTCTAATATGAACAATGAGTTGACGCAAACAGTACACCAACCAACTACATTTGTCTGTTGTTATACTTCACTAAATAAAATGCTGCAATCATGCATCCACAAGCACGTAGACATTAGGTCCTGGATGATAATAAATAAATACATACACTTACAATCATGGATTAACCATAGTGCTATCTGTAAATACAAAAATAATCAAACCGATCCGGCCATTTCCTACAATAAAAACATACATTCCCATGTAGTATTCCCACAACATCAGCACATTATCTCTCTCAGCTACCTTTCTTCACATCAAACATTCAGATCAAACAGATCGACACCAGTTCATTTCAATACAAACATCTAAATCAAGAACACCAAACGGATCAAGGCCTACATTAACACAAATCTCAAAAAAAAAAAAAAAAAAAAAAAAAACCACGAACTTTCAAGCACGTGAGTCCGAACAATTCTCAAGCCCTTACAAGGCAGAGAAAACATCAGAACCTGATCCATAAGAAATCACATTATTTTACTAAAAATAGAAACGACAACCCTAGGTTTAACGCCAGATCTAACCTTTTCAACAAGCTTTCCGCCTCCTCATCTGTCACCTGTCCGCCAAAAAGCACCTTACTGATCCTGTCGGACGGCTGAAATTTTCCACAAAAGGAAACATTAAATCACCGGAAAATGCATAAATCCGTCAAAAACAGCACCATTTTCAACCGGAAAAAGATCTACCTGGTGCGAACGGACCGCCGGACGCGATCCTGGAGCTGCGGAATCGATCGAGGAATCAAAAGGGGAATTCTCCGGCCAGGTGAGGAGATCTGCTGTCGAAGTGTGGGGTTTTCGAACGATGTTGTTTCTCTCCATCTCCTTCTCTCTCTGCGCGCACGAGCGAGGGTTTTGAAGAAAAGGGAGGAAAAGCAGAGATTGAAGAGATATTTATAGGCGAGAGAGAGAGAGATATGATCAGATGAGAGAAAGAAAAGAGGGATTATAGAGCGGGAGAAAAGCGAAGACGTTTTGGGACCGAACGTTGGTTTAGGGTTTTGGGGAAGATGAAAGACGATTTGCGACTGGAGGTCCAACACTTCACTTCTTCAGCACCAGATGGACAAACGGTGTAGCAGCGGAATATAGTTTCCGCTGCTATCGGCGGTTTACATGTATGGCAGCGGAATATACTTTCCGCTGTTATACAGGTTATTTGCACCGTGCGATATATACATAGTATAGCGATGTGGTTATACATAGTATACCGACGGAATTTATATTCCGCTGCTATACATCTGTGTATTTGATGTAGTGGCACAATACATTTCTGCTGTTATACATAGTATAATATAGTGATGGAATATATATTCCGTTGCTATACATAGTATGTATTTAATGTAGTGACGGAATATACGTTCCACTGCTATACGTATGTATGTGTAAATATAATGAATTAAGTGTTTATAGTGGCAGAATACATTTTCCGCTGCTATACATACGTTTATAGAAGCAAAATACATTTTCCGCCGCTGTAAGTTGAGTAATACTTATCTATAGTGACAGATAAATAAACCGCCACTATAAACCGCCACTAATTGTCACTTTTTTTGTAGTGTCAACTCAAATTGACTAAATGCACTGTGATCTGACAACCTAATATGAGTTTCTCATTAAGGGCAGGGTAGGTGAGTAGGCAATGGTAAGGAGCCTAGTTGGCCTACAAGAGGGCAGTTCATTTCTTCATATACATATTATATAAGATTCAGCAAATAAAGATCCCATAGCAGAAATATTTTTCTTCATTTCACTTGCATCTTGCTAGTGGAAACAATAAACCAATATTGTAATTACAGAACGAATACATGTATGCAAAAGAATGCATTAGCCCTCCCAGAAATAAATTTAAAAAGAAAAAAAGAAAAAAAAAAAAGCAAAATGCAAGAACCACAGTTGATCGCGCTGCTTCGAGCCCCTATATCTGTCCAGATTTCCATCGCAACTACTACTTGATTTTCAAAAAACAAAGAAGAAGAAAAAATCAATGATCACCATCTTCATCTTAGCCTTATCAATCCAACACGCGGGGAATTCTGCTTCATCATAAGAGATTTATCATCTATTGCTGACCACACCAAAATGAACGGTTGGATGAGGGTAAGCGCTAGCACGAGCCGAGGCATCACCAGCAAAGTTCATTTCTTTTACTGGACAATTGGGACCCGGATTGTTTGGGACATTGGTGCACCCAGAAGGCCCTGATGACTGGTCAGAACCCTTTTGCAAGGACTCCAAAACAAGGCCTCCTCCTCTCTTTTTCCAAATTTCTTCTTTGTCCTCCAGAATTCTGCATGCTTTGTGTGGATGGATTCTTAGAAGAAGCACAACAGCAACAGTCACCAAGAACTTGTGTAAGAGTCCCATCTCTTCAAGGGCCAGAGATAGAAACTGTTTTGTGAAAGAAAGAGAGTGCATTTGTATGTATTTATACACACCATGGACCACATGGATTTTGACTGTTGGCTACCAGGGCTTTCAACATTATCGCCTGCAGAGTTTGAACAGGTTGGAAGAGCTGCATGCAGGTTTTGAACAAGGGTCCCAAGGTTTTCATTGGCTCCTTGTGTCTTTTATATTATCAAATTAATACAAGTGTTGGATAAAGGCTGAACCTAAGCCCGGCCCGGTTTGGGATTTTGGATGTGTGGGCTGATCTGGGCCTTAATTTCACCGAGATATGAGCTGAACTTGGTCTTGTATGCCAACCAGAGGGTTAGGTTCAGGTTTGCATTGATACATGCCGTTCAAAGAAAGCTTCATGAGTTGTAATGTTGTATGATGTATCCCTATATCTAGTACAAACTGTGATACAAATCTTGCAACTGGGTTGGTTTGGGGCCTGACTTTTCGACCCATTCACTAGATGCAAGCTTGAACAATGGGACAATGGGACTGATAACGAAATGAGCTGGGCTTGGACAAGTCTGGCCCAGCCCGGCCTGAACGGGGCTCTGGGCACCCCCAATCCATCAAATGTACCTTATCCCACTTGGGACTTTTGGTCATTTTGGTCAAAGGAAATGAATCTTCCACATGTTTTGCAGGGTGCGCGCATTGATTTTTTTTTTGAAGTTTATCTTCCATGTCATGTCTTATGTTGTTTGTTGAAAGATTACATGAAATGAGAATTAAATAAGAGCAGTTTTCAAAGTACACCTTTTATTTTTCTAAAATTATACTCCCGCATCTCAAGTATCAAAAGTTAAAAAGCTCTTTTTTTATGAAAAGGCCCCAAAGGCCCCTATATTTTCATACAAACTAAGAAAGGGCACTGTATTTTATATTTTTACTAAAAGCCCTTTGACCAAATGTCAAACTATATAAAAAGGGAGCTGCTATTGACACAAGGGAAATCTCCCTTCCCACACACACATTTAAAAAGAAAATTAAAAAAAAATCTTTATGAAGTTACATTTTTACCCACCCTCCTCATTTCTCTCCCCCCACCTTCCCTCCACCTCCGGCGCTACCCTGCACCGGTGCTCCCCTATATAATCTAAAAGGAAACTCCCATCTTACTCACTATATTATGTCCTTTACCAGATGAGATATAGGAGCCATAGGGAAATCTGATGTTTTTATTTGTATAAGCCTTTTGGGTTCCTCTTTAGAACAAATTATGAAGAAATAACTAAATGAATCTCATTCTATAAAATGATCCCAAGCAACCTGTTTGCACCATATCATGTGTGTAGAGTCTAAATGATAAGCCCCCCATGGCAAACAATAAAAGTAAATACAAATGCACGCATGGAAATTATATGTGGTTCATATGGTGCTTGCTACAAGGCATAAGGGTGCAATCTGACTATTAGGAGGTAACCTATATGTAGGATCTTAATTACACCCCATTGAGCTACCAATCCTTCCCTCAACGGCACATCCGCCGCGACTCCTGCTGTACAACTTGCAAAACGTGTGTCCCGTAACTCGGACACCCAACCTACGAAGCTCTGATACCACTTGTAGGATATCTTATACCCCATTAAGCTACCACTTATCCCAAAATCAATTGGTGATGGGAATGATACAACAATGGTTTTATGATGAGGAAGCCTGAGCAAAATTATGATCACTCAAGAGCAAAGGTGGACGTTGACCTCAACAATGCCTCTTTCAACGGCACACCTGCCGCAACTCCTATTGCGCAACTCACAAAACGCGCATCTCGTGACTCAAACAATTATGACCGCTTTGCGGTGAGGGTGTGCTGTTGAGGGAGGGATTGTTGTGGTCAACGTCCACCCTCTCTCTTCAACGGTCATAATTGTGGTCGAGCTCTCGCCCTCACCATAAAATTATTGTTGTGTCATTTCCTATTACCAATTGATTTTGAGAGAAGAGGTAGTTCAATGGGGTGTAAGATCCTACACTATCCCATCATAACTACATCTAATCTCCACTGCCAAACACATGTGTGGTTTCAATTTTCATCTTCTTCCATGCCATTGACAAAGTTCCTTGGACTGGATATTTTTTTTTAAATATTCTCAAAATTAAAAATATCATGAAAATCACAATAAAATGAAAAAAAAATTAGGGATGATTTTTAACAATGCTTTATACATATATTGTATTTATCTAGTATTCATTAATTAATAGAGCAATTAATTATTCTAATAATCCATTTCCCAGTATCCTTTTTAAGTTTTCATACCTGCAGCCCACTTTTAACCAATCTAATTTGTTCACACGTGAGTGGTCCTACATACGCAAACACATAACAATCCCCTTTAAATAGATACAAATCCGTCTCTTGAGTTTTATAAGAAAACTTTGCATGATGTATAACCATTAAAATCTCATTAAATGAAATCAAGAGCTAAGATCACTTGATTATCCGCATATATCATGTTCCTTATCTATGTCAAAACCTTGAAGAAAAAAAAAAGGAACTGAATACCTTAGAAGGGCCCTCCAATCTTAATGAAAAAACAAAAAAAAAAAAAAAAAAAGAATTCTAGAGTTGGAGTGAAGCTCTACACTGGGGTCAACCAATTAAAAAACGGATCCACTTAAAATGAATATCCTCACTATGTATGGATGTCTTCAAATTTTACTCCAATTGGAGTTGGCTCCACGTAGGATTGACCATATGATACATAGCATGATTAAGATTAACACAACTTTATGCATTACTAATCATATCTATTAATCAAGCTATTGATCAAATGATATTAGTCATGTTATTCATCACATAGTTAAATAATCATATGGCGGGTTCAACCCCTATTGATTCAAGGACATCTCATATATGATAAGAGCATTCATTTTGAGTAGTTTGATTCTCTTTTTATTTTTTATTTTTTGAAGTAAGAGACTCAAAGATTCAATCTCCCCACATGGAGTCCACAGGTCGGGCCAGCCCAATTTATCCGGGTTGAGGCCTTAACTCCTAATACTTGGATTTAGAACTTAGGCCCTTTTAATATTTGGGCCACGAATGGATTAAGTGATAAACATAAGAAGAGATAGGTCTGCTACCCACGTCCGTTCTCCTTAATAGCAAGAGGGACTTTAATATATTAACGAGTGGCATTTTGCATAAATAAAAGGCCACATTCCCCTCCCTTCTCAACCTGATCCTGATGGTGCATTTATGCAACGAGAGGAATCCGCTGTAGAAAAGAAAATGGTTCTTCCCCTTTTCCAATTGTTTGGTATGATGCATTTTCCTTATAGAAAGAGTTAAAAATGAAAAGATTTTCTTCAAGAGGAAGGATTTTGATTTATTATGTGAGAGATAGCGATGTTGACTTCCTCTCTATCTTGGAATTGGAAATCCACAAATAGCTAAATCCTTTCGTTGCACAAATGATCAACTGGTTCCCAAAAGATACTATCAGGCTATAGAGTGAGGCCTACATATTCAAAATGTGGGGATCAAAATTATTGCCTCTCTTGTACGTGATATTACAAGATTTTACTTTAATATGTTTTGGCCGCCATAAGGTTGATCATGTATAATATATTGAATAAAATCGTACAAAAATTTCATGCTTTTGATCCACAATGAGGCTTACGTCGTAATAAAATCTGAACCACTTCTGATAAAATGCCTTTCATTTTATTAGGGACATGACAAAGCTCCACCCAGTAATATTTTTGAAGTGAGTTGAATGACAACCATTTCAGGTCTCTCTTCTTCCCTATCTTTTTCTTCCCTCAGTTGTAACTTCTCTTCAACATCTATCTCCAGTGAGGTTTTCGTGGTATACTCTGTTAAAGTTCTTCTCACCACGTGTAGGTGTGGTTCAAAGTCCAGAGAGCTTGATGCATTGAATGTGATATTATATACGGTCAGTCCTTAATTTGTCCAGTGACCAACATGTTTTTGTAGCGGTCGTATTAATCCTTCGGCACGTTCAGTTTTCAATTCAACGTTCCAAATTCCTCAATCATATTTCTATTGTAAGTCTTTGAACTTTGAAGGTAAAGAGGCATTATTAGGAACTCTTTAAGAGCTTAACTGGTCACTAAGCAGCTAAGCCGCTAAAACTCAATTGAAAATGCGAATATGGAGAGAGAGAGAGAGAGAGAGAGAGAGAGAGAGAGAGAGAGAGAGAGAGAGAGAGAGAGAGAGAGAGAGAGAGCATCCTTGAAAAACCCCATAAAACTTCAATTATCAAATTCTGTAACTACAAGAATTCAATTATCAAATTTTGTAACTGCAAGAAACGAATTAGAATAACAGGACACATCCACTTCCATTTGCATGTGTGAAGTGCTTATTGCTGTAAACGACACGACTTTCATGTATGACATACTTATTCTTTTAACAAACTTTTCAAATTTTCACGTGTAAGTGTTATTTGTCTTGGGTACTCGCACCAAGCTCTCATCTAACGGCCAAGAGGATCAAGACCCCGAATCAATCTTGTCTTGGCTGTAAGCCTCCAAAGAAGCGGAGGCCTGAGCTGTGGTACGAACATGGGCTGCAAAGTTCATTTCTTGGGAACACATTTCCCACCTGGTCCATTTGTGCCACCTGAACGACAGGGAGGAGGCACATCACTACTCACCAGAGACTGAAACATGTGGGTTTCTTTCTTCAATCCGCTCCCTCCTCCTAAAGGCCTAGCCACAGAGAGAGAAGGACAAGTCGAAGTCAAGATGATAAAAAGAATGGATATTACAAGCAATGGGTTTCTTCTGCAAGAATCCATCACAGATCTCAGTATATGAGAGAGAGAGAGAGAGAGAGAGAGAGAGAGAGAGAGAGAGAGGGAGGATTTTCTTTTGGTTAGTTGTATAGGAGTTTTGATGATGAAAGTTTTGTAGTGTGGAGGATGATAGGTAGGGTTCATTGTATATATAGAGGTTGTGTTGGGTGTTGGTGAGTTTAGGATTATGCCATACTAGAGTTTTGTTTCACGAGTTGTTTTGACCATTCCCTCGCCCCATTTGAGGGTTTAAAGGAAATTGAGTCGGGTCCTAAGTTGGACGGCTAACACGCGTACTAAGGGACCTACCTTTGCTTTTTTGGTGAGTTTAGGATTAAGCCATACTAGAGTTTTGTTTCACGAGATGTTTTGACCATTCCCTCTCCCCATTTGAGGGTTTAAAGGAAATTGAGTCGGGTCCTAGGTTGGACGGCTAACACGCGTACTAAGGGACCTACCTTTGCTTTTCCTTGTTTTGAATATTGAACTTTTGCAAGTGGGCCGGTCAAGGTGACACCATGCAAATTCGAATAAATGGCCTCGACGCATACCAAACCCAACATGTACTTATGTGTTTATATTATGTACTCAAATCACATAGGTATTGTTTGGTTGCACCTATTTAATTAGGTATGTAAATGGAGGTTCATGAGTAACGATTGCGCATCCCATGTTTAGTGGCACCAATTACGTATTTAGGTTAAATGAGAATGCGAAAGTACTGTGAAAACCGATAGGAAAATGTGACCGGAATTTTAACGTCTCCCATGGTATGAAAAGATTACACGCGTCACTGTTCAAGGGCGGTGCTATGTTGCACATTTTCTAACTAACGTAATCAAAATTAAAGTTTTGAGTAATCTAGGAACTTGAAAATTTTGAGAAAAGAAGTTGCACTGTTAGACGTTTTCAATTAAAATGGTCCTTTTCAACTTAGTTTTGAGAGAATCAGTTTTTTTTCCAATTTTGTACTATTGTGAGCCCCTATTTTATCATCCAAACCGCTAAAAGGCTCAAAAGGCTATTGACCACCTGTTACCATTCGGGGACTGCTATTGGCATCACGGTTTTATCTCTTCACACCGCAAAAAAAAAAAAAATCCTAAACTACCCCTCCCTCCCTCCCTCATGGAGGGAGAACGGCCAGCCAGCAGGCCTCCCCCCTTCCCTCTTTCTTCCTCCCTCCCCCTCTATTTTCTTTCCCTCTCTTTCTCAATCTCCCTTCCTCTTTCTTCCTCCCTCCCCCTCTATTTTCTTTCCCTCTCTTTCTCAATCTCCCTTCCTCTTCTTCTCTCTCATTCCCTCCCCACCTCTTCCTCCCCCTCCCAATCGCCGGCGGGGAGGGAGATCGACAGCCCCTGCATTAGGGTTTCCGCCTGCTGCAGCCCGATCTCCCTCCCCGCCGGCGACTGGGAGGGGGAGGAAGAGAGGAAGTGGTGGGGAGGGAAGGAGAGAGAAGAAGAGGAATGGAGAGAAGGAGAGGGGGAGGCAGGAAGAAAGAGGGGGGGAGGGAGGAAGAAAGAGGGAAAGGGGGGGCTATCGGCCGTCCTCCCTCCCCGCCGAAGACAGGGGGGTGGTTGTTTAGGAAGGAAGAGGGTGGAGGGAAAGGGAGGAGGGGCAGGAGTTAGGAGGCGTAATTTGGGAATCTTGATTTTATTTTTACAGTGTGGAGAGACAAAATCGCGGTGCCAATAGAACCACTCTTACCATTATTGGGTTTCCTCAAATCCATGTTTCAGGGCCTGTGTTTGAAACATACTCTGATCAGTCCCTGAAATTCCTATGTGGCATGAACCTTATCGACCTCCTCCTAGGGGTGTACACAAATCGAATTTGTGCAGATTAGGCAAAACTCATTACCAATCTATTACCTACGGATTGATGGATTTGGAATCCGTCACCAATCCGTGACGATTAAAAACCGATCTGATCCGATCCGTGAAGGACCGGATCGGATCGGTTTTATCCATTCAATCAATTGAATCTAATGTTAAAGAAAATTTGAAGAGTATGCTCTCAAGGATAGGGTGAAATTTGCTCTAGGGTTTCATTTGTTATACTTATATATAAAAGTGAATTACATTTTGACCCCTGAAGTTTTTTCTTTTTTTATATTTAAACCTCTTAACTTATATTTAATGTTAATAGATTGGATCGGACTGAATCCGCGGATTGATGGTGAAATCCGTCACCGATCCGTTGCTAACGGATTACAAGATATTTCAATTTGTCATCAATCCGTTTACCTTAATAGTGGCCAGATTGGATAGGGCTCTCTGCAATCATAGATGGCACTCTACAACAACCGATCCCTTAATTTTTATTATTACAAAAGGTTTTGCCGAAATGCCAAAATATTCCATTTTGGAGGCTAAACCAAAATGACGATCTAAGCAGAATGGACAACTATGTGATTAACATAGCCTTATGCATTACTAATCATATTTATTAATCAAGCTATCCATCAAATGATACTAGTCATGCTATTCATCACATGGTTAATCATATGGGAGGTTCAACCCTTATTGATAAAGGACATCTCATATATGATAAAAGTATTTATTTTGAGCGGTTTCAATTTTTCTCAAAAGGTGGAACCCATTGTGAAGTTCCAATGCTTGGAACTCGGGAATTTTTTTATTTTTTTTTTTGAAGTGAGAGACTCAAAGATCGATCCAATCTCCCCACATGCAGTTCAAGGCTCATGAGGGCAGCCCAACTTGGTCTGGGTTGAGGCCTTAACTTCTAATACTTGGATTTATAACTTAGGCCCATTAATCTTTTGTAAAACATATTTGCAATTATGTATTTTTACCACTGTGTGGGGATAATTTCACATACCAAAATCGTGCTCAGCTCCGGTAAGAGTACCAGCTCGGCACCTCGGCTCAACCCATCTCGCCCTAACGATACTATGCGAAATTAGGGTTCCGGAGTCAGAATCGCGAACGGAACCCCATTCTGGAAAGGAAACGGCGAGATCTTCAAAATTCATTCTATGTAATGGACTTTTTGTTTTTAGGCCTAATTACATCATTCAGGCCTCAGAAAAGGCCCGGAAAGAAATCTCGGCGGCAACGATGCCAAATTACATTCATACAAAGATTATAATCGTCCTCGGTAGCTGTACCAGTACGAGTGTTTCGCAGTACCGAGATGGTGCTAAGCTTCGGTAACAGTACCAGTCAAGCGGCTCATCTCGGTTTAGTGAGCAGTATCGCCCAAATAGCTCACCTCGGCCAGATAGCTCACCTTGGTCAGATAACTCACCTCGACCAGATAGCTCGGTCAAGTGCTCCATTTAGGCAGCAGTGTCAAATCACAAGACAGTCACGCTGCAGTACGAACTGACAGATAGGATGGGCGCCGAACGGTCACATCCACCAGAGATCGAGGTATGGGCAGATGGGACATCCCCTTTTCACCGACCTCCACTAAGGAAGCTTCCGATTGGACTTCTCCCTACATATATACAGGCAAGAGGTAAAACCCGGGGGGGGCTGGATGCTCATACGCAATACAACCCTTACTCTGAGCCCTCTCTCCTTCTCCACCTCACTTCACCCTTTGTTCAGTGACAATCACTAACTCAGGCGTATGAGGGCCTTGCGCTAACAGCAGTCAGGGTCCCTGACCAGTGCTTTTCCTCTCTTTTCCAGGTTTCAAGCGTCTGATCCTTCTCCCAAAAGCTTCCAACAGCTATACAAACCTCATACATTCATCTGAGTAAGTCCGCGAGATTTTTTGTACTTACAAATTACAACCACATATTTTACAAGTGACCAACCTGGCCAAATCACTATATATTATCCCACGCAATCACTTGGTAGTGAGGTGATGTGTGACCGAAAGGCTGTGATCAGGTGAATGTGGGAAAGGCTGTGATCAGGTGAATGTGGGAAGGTAGAGAGATAACTTTATCCGGACATAAGAAAGTAGCCTACAGCCGGCCTACTTTGTTTGACAATGCTAAAATGGAAACTTGGTGAATGAACAAAGAAACCTGTGGGCCTTCTTATTTTTACCCTCTCTGCTCTTTTTAGTTATTCTCTCTTTGACAAAGACACTACTCTGTTTTTTCTCATCAATCACAGGTTGCTGAGAAAAATACGTACTCTTGCATCACTATTGCAGCTTGATCATTTTGAGCCTGTCAGTGCCTCTGGTCCACTAGGTCAAATCAGTCGTGATTATTTTAGGAGTATCCTTCATGTGGCTGCAAGGTCTGCTTTTAAATTTATTTAAGAGATCATTGCAGAGCATGGCGGCTCACATCTATGGCCTGTGTCGGATGAAGATGATGAGAGGCCGTGATCATTAAAATTTAAGTATAAAAAGTGGAAGGAGAGGTTGCAGCTTTCAATTAAAATGTGTCACATTAGTCGAATTTCCAAATAAAAATAATTAAAAGCAAGATCCCTTAAATTTTAACAAAAAATATACATGTTACACAACGGTAGTGCATGTTTTTTCCCCTATTATTGGAGTCAAGTGACTTTTAGATAATGTATAAGTAAACAAATGACAGGAAGCTATTGTAAAAAATGGCTAGGTGTTAAGAGATATGGATCTTGGGTGGATGCCCACTTAAGATAAGTCAGAGTTAGAATTAGGGTTTTCTATTATGAAATTACTTTGCCTATAAATACGCTTATCCCTTTGTATTTGTATACACAGATAATGAAATAATAGAAAAACTCTCTCTTCTCCTTCTAATCTTATTTCTCTTTATCTCTCACTTCTCTAACACACATTATCAACACAAAAATGGATGTTTCCTTCGGGAATATGAAAGTGAGGCTGACTGCTTTTAGGGCCTCTCATCAACCCTCAGACCAAGATGACTGCTTTGCAGTCAATGTTGTTGATGAGATAGTAGAAAACGCTCGTCACCCTGAGGATACTTTACTAGCTGTCATTGCTCCTGATCTGTCTGATGGTCAGGAAGTTCAAATTTTGGATGTGTTGGAAATGCACAAGAGTACACTCGGCTATTCAGTCGCCGAGTTGAAAGATATTGATCCCTCCATCTACATATCTTGTCTCCCTTGCATTGCTGATTTTACACTTTCTCGAGATATGCAGAGATTTTTAGATCCTAACCTGGAGGAGGTAGACATGAAGGAAGTGCTGAGTCATGTCTTTTTGCAAGTTTGGTTTGTATTTCTTAGGTTTTCTTTGTTTCTGTTTTTTGTGCTTGCCGCTAACACTCCGCAGGTACTTTGGTCTGAGTTGGGGGGCGTCCTCCCCGTTTTCCTCCCTTCCACTTCTTGTTAAGCGGTACCCAGGTGATATCCCTCCTTTTCCTTTATTTTCGTTGTCCTTTATCATTTATTTTGTGTTTCACATTGTGGACAATGTTAGCTTAAGTTGGGGGGTGGGGTATTAACCTTTGGAGTAGTTTAGGAGTAGTTTTTTTTATTTGTTGTCTTTTCCTTCCTTTAGTTTTTGTTGTCTTTACCATAGTTAAAAAAAAAAAAAAAAAGTATTTTCCAGTGTTGGTAGTCTTTTGGGAGATTTCTAACCGAGTTTTTATGAAACGAAGATACCCTGTTTTTGGAACTTTTTGTGAGGAACAAGAGAGAAATGGTTCATTACCTTGTTTTAGGAAAGAGTTTTTGAGAAATTGTTGAATTATTGATCTCTCACTTGACACGTATCATATAGAAAATTTGAAATGTGAAACTATGATTTCCATACCAGTGAAAACTTCAGAGCAATTATGATGGAAAGCTGACCCTCGGTCATACTGAAGTCAGGCATATGGAAAGGGCTACCTATTGTTGGGGACCATAAAAAAAAAAAAAAAAAAAAAAAGGGTTGTGACTAGTTTGGGTTCGTAGCCTTTTTAACCTGAGCCAATAAGCCCATAGGGGTATTGCCATACCTAGTGCCCTAAGGACATCTGTCTTGGGAGTCATTGGCTAAATGCTCGTTACATGGGTTAATTAGAAAGCTTAAGGGACCTAGGCATTGCACAGTCATTTCTTAAAAAAATAATAATAATAATAATAAAAAATAATAATAAAAAAAAAAATCAAAATAGTGTTGTCCTTTGAAAAACAATAGTGTGAAAGCCACCACAAATGCCTTGAGAGGAATCATGTTAACTTTTACTGAGGTTCGGTGGCCCAACATTTCGAAAGAACAAGATGTGTTTTCATGGAAATTGTTAGTAGATCGTTTTATGCTTTCATGCCTCTATATGTACACAATTTTCACCGTGCACGATCAATTTTTCCAGCATGATTTTGAGGATTTCAGACAAAAGATAGGATTGGTGAACCACGTTTGAGTGTGTATGGAAAACCCCAAAAATCAGGAATATCCGGTGTTCGTCGATACCTTGGCGGAAAATTCTCCCTGTTTTTCTTTTATGTTTTAGGAATTTTGTGGGTATATTCACTGCAAACCCTCACGAGACTATAACTCGTCCTCTAGGGGGAACTTAGAGGTTTAAAGGCTTGCTGCACATGCTAAGTGCAGCCGTGCTCCCTACGAAAGTGGCCTTAGTTAGTTCTTTTTCTTTTGTTTTAGCTTTGCTCGAGGTCTAGCAAAGTGTAAGTTGGGGGGTGTGATGAGAGCCTAAAAGATACATTTTAGACCCCTTAATGAGGACTTGGTTATACCGTCGAAAGAGATTAATTAGTTTAATTTTGTTATTTTATTGTTTGTAGGTATTGCAAATGCAATGAGCGAAATTCAGAGCTAAAATGGAATAAATCCCACAAAGCATGACAAACCGGAGTTGCAAGTAAGAAGGCTGCCAAATATGGAAAGAGACTCAATTAAGAAAGCAAAGCAAGAGTCCAAACATGCCTGGGATATCCAACATGGGTCCCACTCACCCCATAGCATGCCAACATGGAAGGTCTTCTAATTGTACCAGTATTCTCGGAATTTTCAGAGGCAGCAACTTGAAATGGTCATAACTTTCAACTCGAGTGTCGGATTCATGAAATCTACGTACCTTTGGAAAGCTCTTTTCGAGTAGATATCCGTGGAGTCTAAGATTGTATAAATCGGAGCTATATCGAGGGAGATATGACATCACGAAGTTCGCTGTGATGACCAGTGGGCCGGACCCGACGGGAATCCGACTCCTACACGAATTGAAGATCTTTTTCACCCCAAAACTTATAAATAAGAGCCCAAACTCGTTTTTGGGAATATTCACATCTGGGGAGAAGGTCTGAAGAAGGTTTTGGAGCTTTTGGGAGCGTAGCCATGGCGATTTCACCAGACATTCTTCGTCAATCCTCTTCCATGTTTAACTAACTCCTTATCTTAGGGTTGTGATGAAGCCCTAGTTTTGTGTTTATGGTGATGTATAGGTTCTAGGGATTTACTTTCAATGCTTTGATTATATGACATTGATTTAATCCATTGATTGGATTCGTTTATTAATACAATATCTCTTTTGGTGTTTTATTCTTGTAGTTTAGAATACCAAGTCATATAACATGATGCTTGAATGAATATGTTTGTTAGATCTAGGATAATCTATGCCATAGAGATAGGTTATGCCCTGATTTGCATCCACTACCCTTTTTTGGTGACTCTGTGAAGGTTTGTAACCAGAACGAGTCTGGAAAGCAATGACAGTGAAACCCTAGACCTATATTCGCCATTGCACAGGCTATGGTGGATTCATACCCTAAGACTTTTCTCTGATTGAATCAAACTTGTCTTTTAATTTGTTAATTTAGAAATCAAAACCAATCAACCCATTACTTCATTTTCTAATAGGATTAGTTTAATATTCAGAACTTTATCTTCTACTAGAATTAGTTTAGGAATTTAGGAAACAACACAACTTAGCATTTTTGTCCCAGTGGATACGATACTCGGTTTACATCTCTGCTTTTGCAAGCGGAGATAATAGCGGAGAATAATTTATAATTGCAACCCTGTTCTAGGATTGATCATTCCAGAAATGCTGGAAAAACATCAATTCCGGCAATAAAATAATGCCGCTATTGAATTTTTGAAACCCAAAAATCAACGGTCACATAGTCAGGAGCGAGCAATTGTGTCAAGTTGAAATCGAAGCAATTGAGTTTTACTCGCGAAATCTAACAGGCGGCGAAGTGCAAAAACGCTACTAAAAAATTGTTCCAGTGATACATTGTCGCTGCAATTGAGTTTTTGAAACCCAAACATAGTTGGTTACATAGTCAGAAACGAGCAATTGCGTCAAGTTGAGATTGACGCAATTAAGTTTTCCAGCGAATTTCATAAACGCTGCTAAAAGATTGTTCCAGCGATACATAGTCGCCGCAATTGAGGTTAAGATCGACGCAATTAAGTTTTACCAGTGAAATACCTTTTGCGGCGAATTCCATAAATACTGGGAAAATTTTATTGCAGCGATATATAGTCGCTGCAAGTAAATTTCGGTCGCTGCAAATAGACATTGCCAACGACTTATAACTGAAAGCTAAAAACTGTTTTGTGGCGTCTCTTGGCACTAATAAAGACGGAAAAAAATGCCGCAAAAAGTATAGGTTTTCGCGGCGATTTTTCATTTGCGCGGGTGAAAATTAGAAGGGAAGGATTCTCTGCGGTGAAGTAGTAATCATGGCGATTTTGATAGTTTTTTGTGGCGAAAATGATATTAATTCTTACTATTTGATCCACCAACTGAACTCAAATTGATTAATTCTTACTATTTGATCCACCAACTGAACTCAAATTGATTAATTGCTCTGTAATCTAACAACCTAATATGAGTTTCTCATTAAAGGCAGGGTAGGTGAGTAGGCTTTGGTAAGGAGCCTAGTTGGCCTACAAGAGGGCAGTTCATTTCTTCATATACATATTATATAGAGGATTTTACCGGTAAAATTCCGAAATACAGCCATATATCCCGAAGAGTTCTGGCGATTTGTGCAGCATTGATTGGGTTCGTCAGTACTCAATTGGGTTTTTTTTTAAATCTGGGGTGAGTGACGCTAGCGTCGTTGTGTTTCTGACGACAGTGACGCTAGCATCGTAGTTCGCCAAGCCCTATATCCACAGACGCGTCTCATTTTTACCATTTTACAGTCTGTAACTTCTCCTTCTTCAAAGCAACGACGCCGCTTCACCTACCTTCTTTCTTCTCTATAATCCATCAACCTTTCTCCAATATCGCACATCTACGCGAAGGTTTATCACATTAGATACGGTTTTTCACATGATTTTCGGAGCATTATGTATGGCTAGAGTTCTTGATGCATTGTATATGGTATGAAATGTGTATTGTGTAATTTCTTAGCATTATGTAGGTTTGGAGTGTGAATTTTTCATTTTTTTTTATTTTGTAACCTATTATGTTCATTTTATTCTCTCGTTTACTGAATAATCACATAGTTTGCACTCACGCACACTATTTGTTTGATCAAATGTCACAATGGAGGCCCTCCCTTACTATCATGGCAAAGGACTATTGATATGAACTTTCTAGCATTCCTAGAGCCATAGTGAAAAGATAAAAATCACTGCTCAAAGAGGAAGCTTAAAAAGGATAAAATCTCACATGGGAGATTGCACCAAACAGAGAACTGTTAATAGAAAATCAGTGATGATCATTTTATTAAGAGTTAATCCAAATAAATACAGAACACTTCAGCAGATCCCCACTTCCACCGGACTTATCCACTACCAAAAGACTCTTACTGCCTCAACCAACTTCCTACGTGGGGAAGTGTCTGACTAATTCAAACTAGGAAAAGAAAATGACAGCCTAAAATAATGAAAGGCAATAACAACATCCTGATGGGGACCCACTGGGCCCCTGATCATGCTGAAGTACTGCCCCATGCTCTTGATCACTTGATGAGATTATATCATGTATCATTCCACCCCCCCTTTAAAGAACCTTGTCCACAAGGTTCCACATGCCAGCCAACAGCCCAAACCTGAAGCCCCTCCACTACCAAGATGAATGGTGTAAGAATCACAAGAGATAAACAGATATGCATAATATTTTATTTAGCCAACTGCCCGTTAGTCCCCTTCTTTGAGAAGTAGTTTGGGAAAACAAATGCTAAATTTGATATGACTGCCTACATCAGTTGCAATAATTGATAAATAAGCAATGCCTCCTAGTATCATAATAAGTACTGCTTGGTTCCTTTCATTCACTGAAAGATCAATCACACCCACTGTTGCTTTGCATATTGTCTCATCCTTTAAACCTCTAAAAAGGGAAGCAAGGCCACCAACTTTCATGATTTTTTCATGGTTCGTTTCTTCAGTTGCCAGGTTCACTACTACTTAAATTGCATGAATCCGAGCATCAACATCTTCTGATTCTAGCAATGACAATATTGTTTGCAATCCCAATCGTTCGAAGAGTTTGGCAATTGAGTCCTTCTGTCCATTTTTCAAATCTTGAAGTTGTGAATGCCTAAGTTGGTTCATGAGGGAATCTAAACAAGGAAATTTGTTTCTTGAGTCATCTTCATCTAAATTGCTTGCCCTGTTAGCTTCACAACTCAATTGCAATAATAGAGTAGAGGAGTTAGAGCTTACAGTAGGCACAAGGATCTGATACCCAATTTGGCAGCCCACCCAGATGAAAAACTGAACGCCTGACAGGGAACTTTTGTAGAGCAGCTTCATGGCATTAACTACTAAACACTCATCCAGTATTCCTCTAAATTCTCTAAGAAATTTCTGGGTTTTATCATCAAAATCAACACCATTACAACCTTTGATTGGAGACTAAATTCCCACATGGATCCTAATGACATGATGGGCCACAAGATTTCTAACTTTTTAACAAAGGGTAGGAAAAAAAATAAATACAAAATAGAAATGTGGCGGGAAGACCCAATCTATGCTGCACAAATGGCCAAGACCCTTCGGGATATATTATCGGTAAAATTCTCTATTATATAAGATTCAACAAATAAAGATCCCGTAAGCAGAAGTGCAGAAGTGCAGAAGTATTTTTCTTCATTTCACTTGCATCTTGCTAATGGAAACAATAAACCAATATTGTAATTACAGAATGAATACATGTATGCAAAAGAATGCATTAGCCCTCCCAGAAATAAATTTAAAAAAAAAAATGCAAAATGCAAGAACCACAGTTGATCGATTTATCATCCATTGCTGACCACACCAAAATGAACAGTTGGATGAGGGTAAGCGTTAGCACGAGCCGAGGCATCACCAGCAAAGTTCATTTCTTTTACTGGACAATTGGGACCCGGATTGTTTGGGACATTGGTGCACCCAGAAGGCCCTGATGACTGATAAGAACCCTTTTGCAAGGACTCCAAAACAAGGCCTCCTCCTCTCTTTTTCCAAATTTCTTCTTTGTCCTCCAGAACTCTGCATGCTTTTTGTGGATGGATTCTTAGAAGAAGCACAACAGCAACAGTCGCTAAGAACTTGTGTAAGAGTCCCATCTCTTCAAGAACCAGAGACAAACTGTTTTGTGAAAGAAAGAGAGTGCATTTGTATGTATTTATATTTTATACATATGGTACCATGGGCCACATGGATTTTGACTGTTGACTACTAGGGCTTTCAACATTATCGCCGGCAGAGTTTGAACAGGTTGGAAGAGCTGGATGCAGGTTTTGAACTAGGATCCCAAGGTTTTCATAGGCTCCTTGTGTCTTTTATATTATCAAATTCAAGTGTTGGATAAAGGCTGAGCGTAAGCCCGGCCCAGTTTGGCCTGGATTTTGGGGCCTCGGATTTTGGATGTGTAGGCTGATCTGGGCCTTAATTTCACCGAGATATGGGCTGAACTAGGCCTTGTATGCTTAAAGGTCGAGCCTTGTCAAACAAATTTATCTACAGCTGAAACTTGGTTCGGGCCTGGCTGTGAATTTTGAAGCCTACATGGAATTCAGGTCGAGTTTGGGTTTGGGCTTCAGGCCCCCAAATTCAACCCAAGTATGTATAATTTATATGTGTATATGTTGCAAGATATAAAGTGTACAAACAATTCTTTTCTGTAAAATCTATATCCTTTAAAAAGCAGATTAGACCAAAAATTTTGGATACCCATGCCAACCAGAGGGTTAGGTTCAGCTTTGCATTTATACATGCCGTTCAAAGAAAGCTTCGTGAGTTGTAATGTTGTATTATATATCCCTATATCTAGTACAAACTGTGATACAAATCTTGCAACTGGGCTGGTTTGGGGCCTGACTTTTCGACCCATTCACTAGATGCAAGCTTGAATAATGGGACAATGGGACTGATAACGAAATGAGCTGGGCTTGGAAAAGTTTGGCCCAGCCCGGCCTGAACGGGGCTATGAGCACCCCAATCCATCAAATGTACCATATCCCACTTGGGACTTTCGGTCATTTTGGTCAAAGTAAATGAATCTTCCAGAATGTTTTGCAGGGCGTGCGCATTGATTTTTTTGAAGTTTATCTTCCAGGTCATGTCTTTTGTTGTTTGTTGAAAGATTACGTGAAATGAGAATTAAATAAGAGTAGTTTTCAAAGTACACCTTTTATTTTTCTAAAATTATACTCCCCCATCTCAAGTATCAAAAATTAAAAAGTTCTTTTTTTATGAAAAGGCCCCAAAGGCCCCAATATTTTCATATAACCTCAGAAAGGGCCATTGTATTTTATATTTTTACTAAAAGCCCTTTGACCAAATGTCAAACTATACAAAAAGGGAACTGTAATTGGCACACAAGAAATCTCCCTTCCCACACACACATTTAAGAAAAAAAAAAAAAAAACTCCCTATGAAGTTACATTTTTGCCCACCCTCCTCCTTACTCTCCCCCCACCTTCCCTCCACCTCCAACGCTGCCCTGCTTAGGCGACAGCCACCAACTCCAGCCCGAGACAGCAATAGATCCCTCCCTCTCCTCCCTCTCCCGTTGTTTTCTCTCTCCCTTCTCCCTTTCTCTCTCTCCCCATCTCAGGCTTGGGCCTTGACCGACAATAACTCTCCCTCTCCCTCTCCCACTCCCACTGTTTTCCCTCTCCCTTCTCCCTTTCTCTCCCTCCCCATCTTAGGCTAGGTCCTGGACCGACAACAACCTCTCTCTCTCTCTCTCTCTCTCTCTCTCTCTCTCTCTCTCTCGGGGGGGAGAGAAAACAATGGGGGAGGGAGGGACGGGAGGGGAGGAGAGAGACGTGGCCGCCTCTGCCGCCATCAGCCCAAGCCGGAGGCGGAGGTGGGGAGGGAGAGAAAGGGAGAAGGGAGAGGGAGGGAATGGAGAGAGGGATCCGCCACCGTCCCAAGCCAGAGCCGGTGGCCGCCGCCGGTGTAGGGCAGCGCCGAAAGTGGAGGGAAGGTGGGGGGAGAGAAAGGAAGAGGGTGGGCAAAAATGTAACTTCATAGGGCTTTTTTTTTTAAATGCGTGTGTAGGAAGGGAGATTTCTTGTGTACCAATAGCAACTCTCTACAAAAAAAGTAACTACAGTTGTTTTTTACCAATTTGCCCTTAAGGAAAACTCAAATGACTTATCCATTGAGTCAAAAGATTAAAAGATATTTTTTCCCCTTAAAAACTTTAAGGACGTAAAATTAAAGGCTAGGATAATTTTAGTGGCTTGATATTACATATTTTACTCATCCACAATCAGCCATTTCCATCATCATATCTCCCATAGTTATCGTGTATCCAAGTGGGCTCCACTATTGGTAATGGGTTAATAAAATTTTATAAGCTTAAGGATATGATATTTCTGTCATTTATCCGTTAAAACCATTAGTCATGTGTTACGCCGTCAAATCAGGGGCCTTTTTGTTAAAATACAAAAGACATGGACCTTTTTTAGGTTGTCCGTAACTGTGAGGGCCCTCTGTAAAAATCTCAGAATTAAACTGTAATCTTGTATATTCACATATTCACCGACAATTTCTAAAATCCCCTAAAACAAAACCTGTGTTTTGGGCACTCTGGATTCTGAACATTACATAATCTGCTTCCGAAGTGGGTAGAATCCTATTTTTGATCCCTAGCCTTAGAAATAAGAATCACGCTACCAACATACTCATGGTTGAGTAGTCCTAGCATTCCGTATTACACACATGCATGCCTAGGGATCAATCCTTGAGTCTTCCAACCACACTCATGATTTAGTAATATTGGCAGTTACTATCAAACACATGTTGAGTCGAGGTATAAATCCCTGAGTCTTTTTCTTTTAAGTCAAAGTATCACTCCTCCTCTCCTAACCAGTGGCTGAACTAAGCCCCCCAGAAAAAAGAAAGAATATAAAAATAAAAGAAAAAAAAAGGAAATAAGAATTACACTTAGGGGGCGTTTGTGCAGCTGAAGTTGCCACATAAAAGGTAAGGAATTGCGCCAGCTAGCACCTCTATTTGATACCACTACTATTTTGCAATTCTGGTTTTCCGATGCATTGTTGTTGCCTTATTTTCTTTGTGAGAAGGGATCCAGTTTTCTCACCTCCTTCGACACGAAAGAAAGTGCCACGAAAGAACGAACGCAGTGGCTTCTGCACAAGAGCTCACATGCCCGTTTGGTAAACATGTAGAGTGAAGTGAGGCGAAGCCTCAAATCAAACGAGAATAAGATATAAGGGGCAGTATATAATTATAATATGATGGTCTTTAGTGTCTTGATAAGGGATTTTTTTACTTTTTGTGTAGAAAGTGAATGGTTTTTTTGTCATTTAATTAGTAGATTGAAGATGTTGCCTTCTAACTTTTTTTTGAAAAAAGAGGAGAGTTTTGAATTTGTGTATTTTTTATATGACCCCCAAGCCTTTTTCATATCTTTTAAATAGAGGCTTTACTTTACTATTACTTTAATAGTAAATTATCAAACGGTAAGGACCCGTTTGGCAATTTACTATTACAGTAAAAGTAATGTAAAGCATCAATTCAAGAGCAAATAAAATATAAGGGGGTTATGATAGTATTTTATCTTTACTGGATTAGTATGGAATCTTTTTTACTTTTTGTGTAAAAAGTAAGTGTTTTTTTATTATTTAGTGGAGAAAGTGTTTTTTTGTTATTTAGTGGAGAAAGGATATTGTTGCTTTTTAATTTTATTTTATTTTAAAAAAATGAAAATTTTGAAGATGTATACTTTTAATATGACCTCTTGTCTGAAAAACAAAGGCTTTATATTAACCTATTAAATTTTCTAATAGGCCCTAACATTAAGATTCTGCGTGAAGCTTTCTTTTTTAATAAAAAGTTTTCCCCCGGAAAAGTACTTGATGGCTGAACCACCATAACTAGGAGAGGCATCTCAATTACAAAGATTTCCAAATTACCTACCACCAATCTATTAAAAAAATGAGAAAACAAATAAAAAGAGTGGTATTATTCGCATACAAATATTATAGGTCCTGTGTCATATGACCTCAACAGAAAAGTTTAACTATTAATTGTTGTATGTATTTCTGAAAACCTTATGTGAGTGTATAAATGCATAATATATGCGAAATGACACGCCAGTGAGCAAAGGAGTGGGAGCAAATAGAGCTTGTATGTAAGTTCAGCTAGGTCAGGTTTTTATAGGAAATCATGTGCGCCGCATACCACAGGATCTCATGTCAGATCAAGCATGACAAGAGGCCTAAAGAAATAAGTAGTGTCACTATAAACAAAAGGGAAATGCTATTTGGCCCGAATTGGGGACCGGGCCAGCATCCGGTCCCCAAATTCGGGCCGAACAGACTTTTTGTAAACAAAAAGACTTGATATTGATATGCCCCCACAAAGAAGACTCTCAACCTGATTAGAAGGATGTATGTTTCTGGCAAAGTATTCTTTAAGTGTGACTCTTTTAAAATGAGCCAATATGAGAGATAAGAGAGCCTATAGGGTTGGCTACGTTATCCGGCCTATAAAACTAAGGAGGGGTATGCATATGTTGGCTACATCAAGAAGTTCAATGGTGACATTGTGGATACAGGGGCCATCCAAGGGCCCAAAGTCATCTCTACAAAGGAACCCGAAGTGAGGGCGATCTTCGCCGCATTGGATAATGCAGGGTAAAATGACTTTGTTAGGCTTCGTATTTTGATGAATGCAAAAGAAGTGGTGCAAGCATTGAAGGGAGAATACGGTTGGTCATAAATCCGCTTATTTTAGACATCAGAGCGTTGGCTTCTTGTTTTTGTTTTATGGACTTTGATTATATTCCCTGCCCTCTCAATGGTTTGGCACATAGGCTTGCCAAATTCTTCTATTCTGTTAGGCAAGGTGTAAGTTGGGAGAGGGCTTCAAGTATCCTCTTACTTGGGGGTTAGACTGTTGTTAGTCTTTTTCTTCTCTTTTTTGTTGCTTGGTTGTCCAACTTTTCTCTTTAATGAGTACTCCTTTTCTACATAGAGATAGAGATAGAGATAGAGATAGAGATAGAGATAGAGAGAGAGCATATAGGGTTGGCATCATATTTCATCCCATATGCAGAGGCAGAGGCAGAGGCAGAGGTGAAGATATCCGCAAAGCTTCTCAATTGCCATAATGCACACAGATCTCTAACCACATATCACAATCTTATACATTCAAATCCATCAATTGTTTCACAAGCCTACTTGTTCTCATCTCTGAAATTGAAGATACTATCAGAGACTCTAATCCCCAAGAATCCTCGAGTTCGGATGGTTTCAACGCTCACTTCTTCAAAGTCTGCTGGCCATAGGCAAATATGTTTCAGATGCCATCCAAAACTTCTTCATTCAATGCATGCTGCTTTGCCAAGTGAAAAATACCTTCATTGCTCTTGTTTCCAAGTTTGAGGCGCCTTTTCCACAGCTGATTTCCGCCCTATTTCACTTACCAATGAGCTAGCTATAATAAATCATTGCTAGAATTATAGCCAATAGAATGAAGCCTTTCTTGGAAAAGTTGATTAGCCCCTGTCAATACGCTTTCATTCCGGGAAAGAACATAGCAGATAACATTCTACTGTCTCATGATCTATTCAAAGGTTTCCATCTCGACAAAGGCAAACCCAGAATGTGCTTAAAACTTGATACCAACAAGGCATTTGACAATGTAAGATGGGATTTTGTCGGAGCGGCTCTTAACTTCCCTTTAACCATGATTGGTTGGATAATGGAATGTATTGGCAGCCCTACTTTTTCTATTTTAGTTAATGGTAAGGCTTATGACTTCTTCAATAGCAGTCGAGGCCTTAGGCAAGGTTACCCCCTATCTCCTGACCTTTACTGCATTGTCATGGAGTTTTTCTCTTCCACCTTGAATGTTTGTTGCACTAATGGGCTGATCTCATCACCACTCTAAAGGAAATATTTCAATCTCTCACCTCTTCTATTTAGATGATGTTATGATATTTGCAGTGGCTTATATTCCGGTGGCTGGACATATCAAGAAATTACTTAAGGATTTATGTTACATCTTTGACATATTAAGAAATAACTTGAGAATTTCCGTTACATCTTTGGTTTGAAGGTAAATGAAAGTAAGAGTTCCATCCTATTCTCCGATGTTGTTGATGAAGTCAGAAAGGCTGTCTCTTCAATCCTTAACTTTAAGGGAAAACACCTTCCACCAAAATACCTAGGCCTTCCCCTTTTTCTCTTCTCGGCCAAAGCTACTTTCCTCTAATTGAGAAAACCAAGAGAAGATTGGCTAGTTGGAAAGCTGCATTGCTTTCCTAAGTTGGAAGAGTCGAGTTGATCAACTCAACACTCTCCTCCTTCCACATTTTCTGGGCTACGAGCTTCATTCTTCCAAAAAGCTATATAGATCTCATTGAGAAGCATACTAGGAATTTTTTCTGAGGCAGTTTTCAAGATTTTAGGAAGCTTCACACTATTTCCTAGAGGAAGAATTATCATCCTTTGAATCAAGGTGGGCTCGGCATTAGGTCTATCAGGCACTCTATTGAATCTTCCGTCCTCAGCTAAGTGTGGAGCATTGCTTCTAAAAGAAATCATTTATGGGTGGAGTGGGTTTGCAACAGTTACATAAAAGAAAATTGTTTCTGGGATGTTGATTGGGTCTCCTCCGCTTCTTCGGGCTGGCGTGGTATTCTCCATGGTAGAGCTTTAGCTTTGCAACACATTAAACACTTGATTGGTGATGGAAAAAGTACTCGATTCTGGTCAGATCATTTGCTTCCCGGCAATAGGTTGATAGACCAATTCGGAGTTAGAGATGCTTATGACTTGGGCTTGGGCCGAGATGTTTTGGTGAGTCATTTCATCACAAGTGGTTGCTGGGGTTTTCGCAGCCCTTCTCTTCATAGCTTATAAATATCTTCCTTTTGGTCTCTCTGATGCCTAAACCTTCTGTAGATTTTTGTGATGAGGTGGTGAAAATACTTAAACTTGCCTTAACATAGGCAAAGGCCCCAACACAAACGATCTCAAACGAATATCAATTAAAAGTGATTAAACTAATAATTAACCCTAATTCATATTAAGCAATCAAATCATAAGAGAGAGAAGGACACACAGATTTATACATGGAAAACCCTACTAGGGAAAAAAACCACGAGCCTTACCGTCTAAGTCAACAGACAACCAAGCACTATGTAAAACTTTTAAGATTACAAGACACTTACAACCCTTCCCAGTTGCTGACTCAACCTAAGGACTGCTTCAGTTCTTGTTGATTGCTCGTCATGAATCTTCACCGTGCTTGAACAAAAGAGTCTTCAAGAAAAGCAATGGAATCAGACCAAGACTTGAATCATCAGCATAACAACATTATTGGCAGCCTTGGGGCAGAACAATGGATCTCTCAAACTCTCTCACTCATGTATTTCTTCTGATTCAGAGTTGTATGTAGAGGAGAAATGAAAAGCCTATATATAAGAGATATTTCGTGCATCCAAGGCTTCTTCAAACAGGTAACTTCCTTCAATGGAATTAGTAAGAGAAGTTCGTCCTAAAATAGAATTCCCAGGTTCGCTCGAGCGGACATGGGGTTCGCTCGAGCGAACTGCTCTCTGGAAACAGACGTTCAGCGCATTGCATGATGGGTCGAGTGAATAGAAAATGCGGTCAAGCAAACAACTCTCTGTGAAAAGCTCGCTCGAGCGATCGTCTAGCGAACCTCTTACTGTCTTCAAAACTACATTCCAGAACCTGGATTAGTCGAGCACACAGATTGATGGGTCGAACGAACAAGCTTCTTTTTGGTCCGCTGGAGCGAATGAAGGGTTGTTCGAGCGACCATTGCAAATCAGCAATATTCGGACTCTTTGGAAAACTTTCCATTTTAGTCTCTGGCAGTCCTTTCCTAGATTCAATTCATTATTTAAGAAACCCAGTTTTGTCCAAACACCTATGAATTAGCCAACTAAAATCTTTACAATCTCCCCCTTTGGCAATTCATGGACAAAAACCCCTATTACATAAAAAATCTACCCATCAATCCAACTTAACCTAAAAGCATGACCAATCCAAAAAGAAGGACTATGAAGTATGAAGTATTGAAGTACCTGCAGAAACTTTCACGCAAAGATCAAATGAATGGTATCATAGAACATATCACTCCCCCTTTTTGTTCATAAATTGGCAAGGAGAACCAAGAGTAAAAGAAACCATACGCAGCATAAGGGAAAGTTAAAACTAAGATTAAAACGTAAGAGTATAACAAGAAACAGTAGGTCAAAGTAGCAAATATAGACAAATAATACCAAAACAGAGAGTGTAAGTGATAGTCCAAAAGCAACTAACCAGCAAGCAGAATGAAAAACATCAAATAGTAAGCAACAAAAGATAAAAGTATCAGCAGTAGGGAAATTCACTGTGGGCCTTGTCCCATCCTTGCCAAAAGTTCTGCAAGGGTTGCATTAACCTGAGTGAACCCTAAATCAACCCTAGTAGACAAATCCTGAACTTAATGGGCAAGTTGATCAAATCTTTCATGTAACCCTGGTTGCTCCCCCTGTCCTTGTGCTTCACCAACATCTTCTCCTTTATTTCCTTCATCAGCGCGGTGTGCAGGAGGAATATGAGCAGAGGATTGAGCAATGGTGCGTGAGTTGATGGGATTCTTGACTTTCACGAACGGTTCATTCTGACGGACTGGAATCTCCTTGAATGCTAGGAACTCAGTGATGAATACTCCAAATGGTAACAGCGAATTCCTTTTGGCTGTTAGGGTACGGACAAGAACATGTAAGTATACCAATGGAATATTGACTCTTTTTCCCGTGCCGATACAATAAAGCAAATACCATTCTTTTAGGCCACATCAGAGGTATGACCACGCGGCTCCAGATTATGGCACACAAATCGGTTGAGAAACCGATATTCAGCAGTTAGATTTCCATGGAGAATGATACCGCCTGGCCAACGAGTAGGGACACCGTAGAGAGTCGTGGCAACAACGTCATAATCGATGGGGGTTGTTAGCTCATCAGGAATGGGGTAGTCAGCCTCTTCCTCTTCCGGTATGTTAATAAAATCAGCAATATCCGCCACTGAAATTGTTACCCATTTGCCTCTCACAAAGGACCTAACCGAGCCATTTTCTAGAACTTCCAAATTACAATAAAATTCTCTAACCAAGTCCACATGAATCTTCTTCGAGTCAAACTTCATCAGCGGGTACCAATCTCGATTAGCCAAGCTTCTGCAGACTGACTTGGTATGCAACTCCTCAGCTACTTCCCTTTCAGATTCAATGTTTCTCACGACAAACTGTTCATAGTACTGAGTTGATTTCCCTAAGGTAGGGAACCGAGTATGATCAAAAGAAGAGGAGGAGGATGCCTCAGCATGAGGTCTTTTCTTTGGAGCCATGAGAGTAACTGTCAAAAAGAGATATCAACACAAGTAACCATCATTTCCTGCAAAAAGAAACTGTGGGTATCTCCACCCATTACCAAATATGCCTAAAGGTAATCAATTCACCCACAACCAATCAACTTACAATGCTGTAGACAAACATCAACCAAAATGCCAGCACAGAAGAATAAACACAGAGCCATAATGCTATCCATCAAGAGAAAGTCTCTATCCAGTCGAACCATGAAGAACAGTCCATTCAACCCATCCAAATAAAATTCCACACACAAAAATTCTCTAGACAGCACATCCACAAATGTGCAAACCAGAGTCATCAACTTTCATTTGCATTCAGAGAGAGACAACATCAAAAAGCCTCAAACATAGATACTAAGTAGAGAATAAAAGAGAGCAATGTGCAATAGAAATCTATGACAAGCAATGAAAGTTGTAACATGCATCTCCGTAGAACCCAATCCAATGTGAGAAAATGCATGTAAAGGATAAAGAGGATGCATGATGGAAGATGCAAATGGGGTGAAAAGCAAGATGCGAATGAGTATGAAAATCCAAAAAAAACGCATATAGAGACGAATAAACTAAAAACAATGCATAGAAATGAAAAATAAATAGGTTGAGATAGGAAATAGAAAGAGAATACCTTAGAAAAGGGACGGAGTGCACGAGGGTGGAAGAGGGGAAAACCAAAAGAAAAAAACCGCTAGGGTTGCAGGGAAAGAAGGAAGAAGAAATGGGCAAAGAAGAAGATCGTGCGTGGTATAAATGCGTGGGTTCGCTCGAGCGACCAGTCAAGTTCGCTAGAGCGAACTGCCAACGGTTCCAACTCTTTGAATGCAGCGCGGCGAAAATACTCTAACGTCTCATTTTCGGTCAAATCTCTCCATGAACAGTGAAAAGACGCCACTGTAGTAAATTTTCACAAGTCTAAGCATACAGTGATGAGGTGAACAGTAGGAAAAAAAATGTGTGCTCTACTCCTTTTAAATCTCCTTAAGATGCACTATTTCTAGCATAGGGAGCACACCCATCTATAAAACAGTTGAGCTGTCGAGTTTCCATTTTTTTTTTTTTTTGGAATAAAAGAACTTAGTAGAGTAAACTTCTTTTTTTTTTGTAAAAAAAATGGGGACAGGCTAAACCATCATGGGGCGACTTTCACACTAACGAACATGGTAGCCTTCTCCAAATGAAAATTACCAGACAAGTGGAAGCTTTCACACATATTCGTAGGTAGCCCTCTTCCTCCGGTTTAACCTTATTGCAACATCTCTCAAAGAATAAAAAAGGAAATAGAAGTGGGATAAATTCATGCAGTAATAAAAATTGCATGTGATAGTGTGAGTGTGCACTTAGACGAGTAAAAGTTATGGAGTGTAGGGAATTAGAGAAATCCCTAACGATTTACGTAAAGATTCAAATCGGGTCGCATCCAAAGGTTTGGTAAAAATATCCGCAAGTTAAGCGTCGGTTGGAATATGATGAAGTGAGATTGTTCCTTCCTCTACCAGATCACAAATAAAATGATGTCTAATATATATATGCTTGGTGCGTGAGTGTTGGACTAGATTTTTGGAAATATCAATTGCGCTTTGATTGTCACAGAAAACAGTCATAGTTTCTTGCTCAATTCCATAATCTTGTAGCATTTGTTTCATCCATAGAAGTTGTGTGCAACAACTGCCAACAGCGATGTATTCAGCCTCAGCAGTCGACAGAGAGGTCGAGGTCTGCTTTTTACTGTGCCAAGCCACGAGATTATTCCCAACAAAGAAGCATCCACCCGAAGTACTTTTTCGATCATCAACGCATCTAGCCCAATCAGCATCAAAGTATCCAACCACAATCGTGTTGGTATCTTTTGACATCCAAATTCCAAATTCAGCAGTGCCACAGATGTATTTCAAAATACGTTTCACAGTTTGAACATGTGACAGGTTTGGTTTGGATTGAAATCGTGCACAAACTCCAACACTATAAGCAATATCTGGACGACTCGCAGAGAGATAAAGAAGACTGCCTACCATGCTTCTATAGGCTTTCTCATAAGAGTCTTGTCCACTAACATCAAGACTGATTTTGGCGGTTGTACTCATTGGTGTCCTTGCACGCTTCAAAGATTGCATTCCAAATTTCTTTAGTAACTCTCTGGCATATTTTGGTTGAGAAATAAAAATACCAGACGGAGTTTGTTTGATTTGAAGTCCCAAAAAGAAAGAAAGTTCACCAACCATGCTCATTTCGAATTCACTCGCCATTTTTCCAACAAATTTTTCAGCCAGCAATTCAAAGGTAGATCCAAAGATGATAATATATACATAGACTTGTGCAATGTCAATGTTGCCCTTGTCTTGTTTGATGAACAATGTTTTATCAATGCTTCCTCTATTAAATCCATGCTCAATGAGAAAAACAGTCTTTCATACCATGCTCTCGGTGCTTGTTTCAAACCATACAGTGCCTTTTTCAATTTATAAACATGATCAGGGGAATGAGGATCTTCAAATCCTTTCGGCTGTTCAACATACACTACCTCCTTCAAAAACCCATTAAGGAAAGCACTCTTCACATCCATTTGAAACAGTTTTATCTTCAGGAAGCAAGCAATAGCAAGTAACAATCTTACCGATTCAAGTCTAACAACAGGGGCAAAAGTTTCATCAAAGTCTATACCTTCAACTTGGGTATAACCCTGAGCTACTAGACGAGCTTTGTTCCTAATAATCTGACCAGATTCATCGGTTTTGTTTTTGAAGATCCATTTTGTACCGATGACATTTAAGTTAGTAAGTCTAAGAACAAGCTCCCAAACACAGTTTCTTTCAAATTGAGTCAATTCTTCATGCATAGCATTAATCCAAGAATCATCATCAAGAGCAGCTTTGACATCTTTCGGTTCAAAAGAAGAAACATAACACACATAACTTACCTCATTGTGTACCTATTTCCGTGTTTTCATAGGCACTGAGACCTCACCAATAACAGTATCGAGAGGATGATCCTTGATGACTTGATGAACAGGTAGAGGAGATGCACTCTTCTCTTCAAAATGCCTAATGATGTTTGGAACATTGCTTTCAGAAGCGTTTTTGCCTGGACTTTTCGGTTCAGCAGATTCAGATCCACCGTGTTTCTTAAAGGAATCGGGTTCAGCATGGCTTTCAATCAAGTTTTCAATCTGTGCAGGGGATGGGGAAAAAGTTAGTCCCTCATCATCATCAGAGAAATTATCAGAGGTTCCTGCATCATCAACAACAACATTAATGGACTCCATGACAGTAGAATTCTTCAGATGAAAAACCCGATAAGCTTTACTTATTGACGAGTAACCGAGGAAGATTCCTTCGTCACTCCTAGAGTCAAATTTTGTCAAGTGTTCTCTATCTCGAAGGATATAACACTTGCTGCTAAAAGTTCGAAAATATTTTATGTTTGGCTTTACTCCAGTCCATAATTCATATGGGCCTGTCTTAGTGCCTGGGCGGAGATAAACACGATTGATCACATAAACTGCCGTATTGACAGCCTCAGCCCAAAACGTTTGAGGGATGTTTTTACTATGTAACATCACTCGTGCCATATCTTGGACCACCCGATTTTTTCTTTCCACAACCCCATTCTGCTGAAGTGTTTTGGGTGCAGAAAACTCATGTTTAATTCCATGTGTTGTGCAAAAGGTAGAGAAATCCGAATTTTGAAATTCGGTGCCATGATATGATCTTATTCTGGAAACTCCTCCAAATTCTTGACTTTTATCGGCAATAAGAAGAGACCACAAGTCATTAAACACAATAAACGTTTCTGATTTTTCACGTAAGAAGCGCACCCAAGTTAATATAGAGAAATCATCAACTGTTAAAAATATATTTTTTTTACCACCAATGCTTTCAACCTTTGTGGGTCCCATAAGATCCATGTGAAGTAGCTCTAATGGTCTCTTAGTGGTAAGAGAATCAACCTTTTTGTGTGGAGCTTTTATTTGTTTACCAAGTTGGCAGGGACCACAAACATTATTTGGGGCCTTTTTGAGTTTAGGGAGCCCCCGAACCAACTCATGTGTTGACAATTTTTCAAGATCCTTGTAATTCACATGGCCTAGTCTTTGGTGCCATAGTTCGATGTCATTTATGATTGCGGAATTGCAAGTCATATCTTTGTCTGAAGAGACTACATAACAATTTCCTGAATTTCTCATACCATGAATCACGGTTTTCCCTTTTTAATCCACAATTGTGCAATCTTTTGCAGAAAAATGCACTTCATGATGATTGTCACATAGTTGACTTATGCTCAAGAGATTTGTTTTCAAACCATCAACCAAATATACATCCTTCAAATGTGACATACCTGGTATAGATACTGTACCTTTTCCAACAACTTTAGCCTTACCTCCATCTCCGAATCGAACAGAATCACCATTATAATCTTCAAGAGAGGTAAACAAGGCTTTGTTTCCTGTCATGTGTCTCGAACATCCACTATCTAAATACCACACATCTAAGTCAATAGCACTCAGTGCCGTAAGAACCACATTACAACGTAGATCAGATTTGTTGACCTAGACCGGTTTGGTCCGAATCTGTGAAGAAGAAATTTTTTACCTTCTACGCTGATTTCTATTGAAATTTCGCAATTTGTTGTAATGTCGTCTTATGTGTCCAGTAATCCGGCAAAAGTGACATACGGGAACAAATTTTGATCGAGACACATAATTTGACTTGTGATTTATTGAGTATGCAGTATTAGAATAGACGGAAGGCAAAGACATCATGGTCTGTCCTTTAACAAAAACAGTCTTACCTTTGTCTTTAGATGTGGAGGCGCCATGAACGTATCCAAGACCAGTTTCCAATTGGCTTTCCAGGATTTGATTTAGCTTTACGGATCTAATGTTCATCCTATTGATTGAAGCTTTAGCCGATTCCAACTCAACCAGCACCATTCTTAACTTTCCAGCAGAATTATCTCTTTCAGATTTGCAGACATTCAACTCTTTTTGCAGATTCTCCAATTCAGATTCAGCTTTTAGATTTTGCTGTTGGAGCTGAGCATTTTCTTCACCTGCAAGAATCAATTTGTTAGACAAAATTGCCCGTTGTTCTTCCAATTGTCTTACCTTTGACTGAGAGTCTGTCAAGGTAGTCTGTAGAGACAAATTCTTTTCTTCCATGGCTTTTAATTTTAAAGCCCTCTTTTCACTTATTTCAACATTCGGAGGGATTCTTGCAGCAACTTATGATAGTTTTCGTCGCCCTCCAGTTCTTCATCAGAAATGTCATTAAGTTCTAAATTATCTTCGGATTTAGATTCCTGCGCAGATGAAACATTAGATAAATCAACAAAAGCAACATACTTTCTTGACTCACTCGAAGGTGATTCAGGTTCAGATCCATCATCATCTGAATCTTCATCCCAGGCAACATTCAGTGCTTTGCTTTTATTCTTCTCCCTGCGATTGGCACACTTAGCAGTTGTGTGTCCATATCCTTGACACTCAAAGCATTTAATTTGCTTATTTGTACCCTTTGATATGTTCAGTTCTGTTTTGGGTACGAATTTTCCCTTAAAAGGTGCCTTCGGGTTTGATGTTTCTTTCTTGTTGAAGGTCTTCCTATTCTTCCAGATTTTCTTCAATTTTCGTGCAAGATATGCTTCAAACTTTTCATCATCCGTATCACTGCTTGGATCACGTAATTCAGGATCCTCAACTGACTTAGAGGACATTAGTGCAATGTCCTTTCCCTTTTTCTGCGAGCAGTGATTTGCCTCAAATGTCTGTAAATTTCTAACTAGTTATTCGACAGATATTGAGTTCAGATCCTGGTGCTCCTCAATGGAAACGACTTTTGGACGAAACCTTTCAGGAAGAGACCTCAAAATCTTTTTAACAACCTTAGATGGAGGAACCGGCTCTCCCAAGGTATGGCATGAATTGACAATTTTAGACAATTTTGTGTTAAAATCATCAAAGGATTCAGATTCTTTCATGCGAATCGTTTCAAAAGCCGTTGTCAGATTCTGGAGTTTTGTTTACCTAACGATTTATGTTCCTTCATGAACAGTTTGAAGCAAATCACATGCAGCCTTTGCAGTGGTGCAAGCAAAAATCCTATGAAACTCAATTTGAGTAACACCATTGTAAATAACATGAATGGCCTTATTATTGCAGTTTGATTTAGCATTTTCATCAGCGGACCATTGTGCTTTGGGTTTTGATTTTGTTTGTCCTTCAACAACCATTGTGGGTTCAGTATATCCATCAACCACAATATCCCAGACCTGGTCATCGATGGCCTTAAAAAAGGCTATCATCCTTCCTTTCTAATAAGAATAATTTGATCCATCTAGAAGGGGGGGCTTGTTGGTAAAAGTTCATTCTCTAATGATATCCATGAGAGATCAGTAACTTGATCACACAGTAAATTAGTGTAACCTACTCTGATACCAATTGAAAATACTTAAACTTGCCTTAACACGGGCAAAAGTCCCAACACAAACGATCTCAAATGAATATCAATAAAAAGTGATTAAACTAATAATTAACCCTAATCCATATTAAGCAATCAAACCACAAGAGAGAGAATGACACACGGATTTATACGTGGAAAACCGTACTCGGGAAAAAAACCACGGGCCTTACCATCTAGGCCAACAGACAACCAAGCACTATGTAAAACTTTGAAGATTACAAGACACTTACAACCCTTCTCAGTTGCTGACTCAACCTAAGGACTGCTTCAGTTCTTGTTGACTGCTCATCATGAATCTTCACCGTGCTTGAACAAAAGAATCTTCAAGAAAAGCAATGGAATCAGACTAAGACTTGAATCATCAGCATAGCAACAGTATTGGCAGCCTTGGGGCAGAACAATGGATCTCTCAAACTCTCTCACTCATGTATTTCTTCTGATTCAGAGTTGTATGTAAAGGAGACATAAAAAGCCTATATATAAGAGATATTTCGTAATCGTTTCAAAAGCCGTTGTCAGATTCTGGAGTTTTGTTTACCTAACGATTTATGTTCCTTCATGAACAGTTTGAAGCAAATCACATGCAGCCTTTGCAGTGGTGCAAGCAAAAATCCTATGAAACTCAATTTGAGTAACACCATTGTAAATAACATGAATGGCCTTATTATTGCAGTTTGATTTAGCCTTTTCATCAGCGGACCATTGTGCTTTGGGTTTTGATTTTGTTTGTCCTTCAACAACCATTGTGGGTTCAGTATATCCATCAACCACAATATCCCAGACCTGGTCATCGATGGCCTTAAAAAAGGCTATCATCCTTCCTTTCTAATAAGAATAATTTGATCCATCTAGAAGGGGGGGGGCTTGTTGGTAAAAGTTCATTCTCTAATGATATCCATGAGAGATCAGTAACTTGATCACACAGTAAATTAGTGTAACCTACTCTGATACCAATTGAAAATACTTAAACTTGCCTTAACACGGGCAAAAGTCCCAACACAAACGATCTCAAATGAATATCAATTAAAAGTGATTAAACTAATAATTAACCCTAATCCATATTAAGCAATCAAACCACAAGAGAGAGAATGACACACGGATTTATACGTGGAAAACCGTACTCGGGAAAAAAACCACGGGCCTTACCATCTAGGCCAACAGACAACCAAGCACTATGTAAAACTTTGAAGATTACAAGAAACTTACAACCCTTCTCAGTTGCTGACTCAACCTAAGGACTGCTTCAGTTCTTGTTGACTGCTCGTCATGAATCTTCACCGTGCTTGAACAAAAGAATCTTCAAGAAAAGCAATGGAATCAGACTAAGACTTGAATCATCAGCATAGCAACAGTATTGGCAGCCTTGGGGCAGAACAATGGATCTCTCAAACTCTCTCACTCATGTATTTCTTCTGATTCAGAGTTGTATGTAAAGGAGAGATAAAAAGCCTATATATAAGAGATATTTCGTGCATCCAATGCTTCTTCAAACAGGTAACTTCCTTCAATGGAATTAGTAAGAGAAGTTTGTCCTAAAATAGAGTTCCCAGGTTCGCTCGAGCGGACATGGGGTTCGCTCGAGCGAACTGCTCTCTGGAAACAGACGTTCAGCGTTGCATGATGGGTCGAGCGAATGGAAAATGCGGTCGAGCGAACAAATCTCTGTGAGAGGTTCGCTCGAGCAATCGTCTAGCGAACCTCTTACTGTCTTCAAAACTACATTTCAGAACCTGGATTGGTCGAGCACACGCATTGATGGGCCGAGCGAACAAGCTTCTGTTTGGTCCGCTCAAGCGAATGAAAGGTCGCTCGAGCGATCATTGCAAATCAGCAGTATCCGGACTCTTTGGAAAACTTTTCATTTTAGTCTCTGGCAGTCATTTCCTAGACTCAATACATGATTTAAGAAACTCAGTTTTGTCCAAACACCTATGAATTAGCCAACTAAAATCTTTACAGGTGGTCTGGTCTTCCTCTACGCTAGAGCAACTTTAGCTTAAAGTTCACCTATCATGATACCTCTCAACGGGTTAACTCTTCTTGGTGCAATCTTCTTTGATTCAAATGGGTTATTAGCAAGTATTGTATGACCACCTGGTTGGCTCTTCATAATAGCTTGAAGACTAAAGATGTTTTAGCAGCAAAACAAAATTTCCATGACTCGATCTGTGTGCTTTGCAATTGCTCTCCTGAAAGTTACAGACGCATTCTGACTACTTGCATCTACAACATGAGCATTTAGGATTCTATAGTTGCTTCTTTTCATGCTACTGCCCAAGGAGATAAGCCCATTGTTGAGCAGATAGAAAACTTCCTTTCTAAATTTGACCATAGGAATGAAGATGATATTACTTTGGTAAGGTTATGTTTCCTTGCATTTAATTGGAATGTATGGCGTGAGCGTACCTATCGAATTCTCAGAAATAAAGCTCAGCCATGGGAAGTTGTCCTTCACGATACTCAAGCCCAAATTCGTTCAGGAGCAAATTACCTCATTCTCGAGGTTTCTTCTCACATTGTAGCAGCCTAGGACCTATTTGCACACTCAGACCACATGCTTTTTAAACCTATCCCATGTGGCTCTTCAAACTGGAACTTCTTCTCTCCTTTAGAGATTATTTTATTGTGAGCTTCTTTAAGAGAAAAACCAACTCTATTCTTTGGATAAAGACTTTTTCTAATAGTGATCATTTCAACGCAACTTCTACCCTTTTTAAAAAAACTTCTAAGTATTTGAACTCTCTGGTGGTGCTAGCAGAAAGAGAATTAACGCAATTGTAGGCTTCCTCTCTTCTTCTTCTTCTTCTTTTTTTTGAGGTTTTTAAGGGGAAAACCACTTTATGTGGTTAGTACACCGAACAAGGAACATTAAGCAAACATGCACCTAACAAGAATCCATACAAAATTCCTTTTTTTGTCAAATTCGACCCTGAGATAGAAAGTAACATTAATACATTTTAGTTCTCTGCGTTGAACTCGACCTTGTAAGAAACATCTGAATATCGCATTCAATCGGAAATGTACAATCAACTATGCCGTTCCAATACCTAAAGTCAGAAAAACTCATATACATTTCTCGTCGAATGCAACCTTCGGGTGTTTTTTACAAGGTTAAATTCAACGCAAAGAACTAAAATGTATTAAGAACACTTTCTATCCCAAGGTCCAATTCGACGTACATCGTTGAAAACTGAAGTCAAATTCAACCAACAAAAAAATGATAAATAAAAAATAAAAAATCTTATACGGATTTCCGTTTAAATGCATGTTTGCCTATTATTTTCTATTCGAACCTCGTTTTTTCTTTTTCTTTCTGTTTTCTGGTGCTATTGGTGGTGTTGTGCTGAGGAAGGGTGGTGTTGTGCTTGTATTGTCCTAAAAGAGATTCCCTTTTGTATACTTTTGTCCTTGTCTATAAAATACTAATATTAACTTGAAAATAATAATAAAAAAGAAAAGTTTTCATAGGCCTACAAACTTGGCATGAAAAGGTAGACTCATAGGGTTGTCATAACCAAACGGCTGGTGGTAAATGCACCCACCCTATTTAGTCCATACACCCACCCTATATGTGAGTTGATGCTTTGTTTCATGATGTGATTTTTTGTTTTTTGTGGTATGTGAGTTGATGCTTTGTTTTATGATGTGAGTTTTTTGTTTTTTGTGGTCTGTGTTTGACTACCGACCTCCCTGTATTGGGCGTCTCGGTTTTTTTGTGGTTTCTCGGCATGTGCAAGAATGTAATTACTCATGTGTTATCGTCGTTTTCTCCTTTTAACTGTGGCTGGAATATTACAATGGACCCAAGTTTGAAATTGCTGCAAGATAGCACAAAATGCAAAGCGATCAATAAATAAATTGGACATGCATGTTTCTTGCCAGGCTGCTTTTCTTTTAGGCTGGTGGTAAATACACCCGTGAACGCATTATGATTTTTGACGTCATCTTAATTTGAAAGTAAGGCATAATTTGGTTAGAGTGTAGGTTCACACTAATAACACAAAAAATTTCTTAATCTCAAAAGTCTTGGATATTTAAAACAAATTTATTCAAACATATTAAAACATATTACATTCCTAATAATCCAACACAGTGGTTTAAGAAGGAAACCTAAAACGCATATATTGCATGAACGCATTAATTCGCTCCGTATACGGGGTAGCCCATGCAGCTGCACAATCATGCCTGAAGTGAACCCATTGAGGCATAATGGGAGGCATCGGGTAACCATCTGTCAATGCAACCTGGACATAGTGATTATTATTTACATACACGATAGCAATAGTAACATGTTGATTCGACGGTGGTAGAGTAGATTGAAGTGGCAAATACGTAAAGCTCTGTGCAGCACTTAAAACGTGTAATATCACATTGAACCTCGAAGCAATTAAGAGACCCATATCTGGCATGGTCATCCAATGCTCAATCGCTGTTCCTCTATCTAATGCAAAAAAGTTCAGTGAGTTGTAAACACGAGTCCACTGGTCATCACTATCAAATATTGCGACATACTGTGTCCTGAATGTGTGCAATTCTTCTATTAAGTTAACCGGATAGTTGGCCATGCATCTTCGTGAAGACCAAGACCGACAGCTATCGCCCGAAATCCGCAATTTCCATCAGGTTTTACGTCTTGTACATGCATAATGTAAGGATGTAATATATGTGGAACCTGATGAACATATGCATGTACAAAGTTGTTGTAAATAGAGGAGCAACTGTGTCTCGCTGGTTCCTGAAACTGGAAAATATTTGCTGCAACTTTTTTTTTCGAGGAGGGCCGTCCACGAGTGTTCGTGTTAACAGCAGGTTCACGAATTGAAGTTGTTGATGGTGTGATTATCTCCTTCAACTTCCTCAAAAGATTGAATTTACCATGCCTTGTTTGCTGCTGAAACTGTTTCGTGAACACTTGTAGCTCGACGTCACAATCGATGTCATCGTCTTGAAGAGACACACACGGTGATAAGTCAAGTTTTCTCCAAAATTTATCTATGGAATCAATTGGTATGAGACGACCATTGTTCAAATATATTGCTTGCTCGTGCATACATGGCAGTCCGTAGCTCGTACGAAGTCGACATCCGCATTTGTAGGAAACTTCTCCGACATCCTTAGACCGCTCAAATTCATTCAAAATCAGATGCAATGCGTGACTTGAAACGAAACCACATAATTCCTGGAAGTGCGGTATATTGAATCGATGTTGGACGATAGTTTTGCTTTGCTCAATACTTGCTTTGATAGCTATGTCCTGTGATTGGATGACTTGGTGAATAAACAACAGCAATATCTCCAAATCTGACTGTGATGACTCCAAGTATCGTTTCAACTTCGCATGCTGGCTCTCGACTCTATTAGTTGTCTGGTTTCCAAAATGCAGATATCTGTCAGTCCAGGCGGATACAAACATCTCCTTATACGGTGTCAACCATACATCCTTAAGATAATTAATAATACCTGGAAAGTTTTGCAACACTACCTCAAGGTCCGCCAATTTGCACACATAGGCATTCTCAGTTTCAGATTTCAGCAACATATTCCACATTTTGTAGAATGCATTCCAGGATTTCTTGTCTGTTATTGATGGTCTGGACTTACTCAAAATACTCCTATAAATGTGCCACCTACAGAGTAATTTCTTAGCATCGGGAAATACCTTGGCAGACGCATTCATCAAAGCCAACTCTCTGTCCGTGACAATAACTTGCGGACCGGTGCATCCATCCATTGTTGACTGCAGACACCTTAAAGCCCAAGTATAATTGAACACTTTTTCTGAGTGCATGAACACGAATGTTACGCAAAATGTCATATTAGTTGCCATCACGCCAACAATCTCAAGGAGAGGCATCATGTACCTGTTTATTATTTTTTTTATCAGTATCAAGAATATTCATTAAAAGGAGACAAGTAAAATGAACACGAAAGCTGGGAAAGAGAAATGAGTAAAAAAAAAAAACAAAGAAAAGCAGTACCTATTTGTTTTATATGTTGCGTCCATCAATAACACGTGCGGGAATGCACGCCATCGCTCTAAAGATCCTGGATGTGCGAAGAATAAATCTTCAAGGTCATTGGTTACAGCATTTGTTCGACTCTCGAAAATGTATCCTTCACGTTGTAGGAATGACATGACAACTTGCATCTGGGTTTTACCGGCTTTCTCTGCAATCCGAAATTTCTTGCGTACATTGTATATGGTCTCAATGGTAGACATGTTATCCGGATTCTGCTTCTTCAATGATGTCAAGATATCTCTTGGCTTTACATTTTTCGTAGACAGATGTACCGTCAATTAGATTTCTGATTCAGAGAGCCGACCGGGGTATGGATGTCCCTCCATATATGATGCAGGGGCATGGTTATGTGTTCCACATACTACCCTTGCCATCTAGTCATCACCTGTTTGCAATTTCACCCCTTTCACTCTGAAAGGACAATCATTTTTTTTTGTGCCTGTAACCTTTGTGGAAGTTTTCTTGCTTCTGTATGTGCCACCACGATCACATTGGAACAACAATCTAGAACTTTTCCCGATTATACTAGTCTCTGACCTTTTAATGACGATGATATATCCTAAATTGCGTCCAGTATTTTGAATCCAATCAATTAGAGATTGACGCGAATTAAATATCTGAAAATGTATTCATTCTGTTAGAAATTAACAACTTTTTAATAAAAATTGACAAAATAAAACATAATTGGAATTGAATTAATATCATACCATGTCCGTGGAAAATTCGTTTGTAACATTTTCATCCACATTTTTCTCTTCTTGTTTTATTTCGTTTCTGAGAATATCATCCTAACAACAATATACATTCACTTGAGCATCTGCAATTAATAAAAGGGAAAAAAGCACTATACCGACCTGGACTTTGGCCGTTTTGCAGAGTGATCCCTGAACTTTGGTATTTGTGACTAAACCTACCTGTAGTTTTAGTTGACATGCAAAATGGACGGATTTTGTTAGTATTAACGGTGTAGGTCGTATATAATGTGTTTGGCGCATACGGCGCCAAAATATTCGCCCAAAAAGACCTATTTGCCCTTGAACCAGCCTAGAATGGCAAATATCCACCTTTCACTGCTCCAGATCATTCATTTGATGAGCTCCACTGTGGAAAAAAAAAACCTGCCTAGTTCAGATCGGGCAAGACGCAGATACAAATCATTCCTAGCACCGTCCAGAGTGATCACATCCATCAAATCCACAGCCCATGTTAAGCACCCAATCCCACTCACATAGGCATAAGCCTTGCAACTGCAATTCCCCAAGCACCTCTCCTCACATTCATCACTCCCCCTGTTTACCAGAATCCAATTCGAGGAATCCGGCAATTTCACCCCACCCACCCTCACAAGCCCATCTGTCTCACTCCTATTACTCCCACACTCCACCAAGTCCCTTCTCCTGACACACCCACTTCCCCAATCGTTCGCATTCCTTTGCACAAACCCCCTCAAACAACTACACATGTTAGTGCTTGTTCTATCATCACTACAAACTCCAAACGCCCCACACTGTCCATAGAATTCACATTGGCTTTTGGGTTGTGCCCACCTCACAACCCATGACTGGTTGCTCTCATTCCATATCAATTGCTCCTCCACACCATCCCATCTCATCACAAACCTCATGGGTGTTGATGGGTCATAGTTGGTGAAACTGACAGTCTCATTGATGAGGTTGAAACCATAGCGATTTAAGGGTCTCATACCTGTGATTCCTATGAAAACTTGGCCATCCCACTGCCCGCTTCGCCACCGCTTTATCCCGCCCTCCCATATGACGATCTGGTTCGTCCCCGATGGATCCATGCCGATCGTAAAGTTCCCCGTTGACGGGTCATCAGCCGCGCTCCACGACGTAAACAGCTCGGTTACCTTCACATTCATCCCTGGCAAGAATGTATCAGTTGGATGAGCAAAGCTCGCCCACACATCTTCGAAGTTGTTGGAAGCATCAAATGCACGAAGAATCAGATTGCCTGTATCATCAAGAACTGCAATTGACCAGTTACATGATGCCGGCATCGAAGTATTCGTCGACCAGATATCGGTGCCGGTGCCGTCTATAATGTGGAGATTGCCGGTGGATCCAATAGTCAGTTTGCCAGGGGAATCTGTGAGGGGGGTATCTCTGTTGGCTACCCATACAACAGTTCGATTTGAGATATTGTTGTACCATACTCCAACATACCTCCTTAATGAATTGGTTGTGTTGAAGAATTCTAACTACCAAGATTCACAAAAAAGAAAAGAAAATCAGAGGAGGAAGGAAGAGGAGAAATGACGACCCTTGCTAACATGAACGGAGGAGAGCACTATCCTGCTGCGCCTCACCAACCCCACAACCACTACCACTACCGCCACCACCACCGCTCCTCCTCCCGCCGCCGCATCCTTCAAGGGCTGCTGCTGCGGTTTTGCCCAAAATCACCCAGAACCCTAACAGCAAGTGAAAAGGGGGAAAATGAGCAAAAATAGTGAAGAGTGAAACTGATATATGGAGGGGTAAATTCGTCATTTTCTTGATTCCGTCATGGCAGTTAGTATTTGCATGTCAATTAAAACTACAGGTAGGTTTAGTCACAAATACTAAAGTACAGGGGTCACTCTGCAAAACGGCCAAAGTACAAGTAGTTATAGTGCTTTTAACCCTTAATAAAAAATATATTTCCTGAAATAATTAAAGAATTAAATATTTACCTGCTCACTTGAACCGCTTGACAATCGCAGATCATTTGCCCAAATTCTCAGTTGATCCAAATTCATATCTTCTACCAGTATGCATATTGCCAAGAAGAACCATATCTATGTATATATAGACTAAAACACAGATATGATGGAACTAAAAAAACATACTTTAATAGAGAATATATTCTCTATTTTTAGAGAATATATTCCCTGCAGAGAATATATTCCCTGTAGCTACTAGTGAAATGAGGTTTACTTAAGTACACCATTTGACACTCATTTATTTTCTTGATGAGCATGACAGAGGACAAGCAAAACTAAGATGCCAGTGCCGTCCGGTCTTGTCGTCCAAGGGCCCCACGTCCAAGGACCAACCGAAAGACCCGTGTCAACAACAACAAAAAAAAAAAAAAAAAACTTTCAATCCCCTACGTGTAATGCAGTGTAGTGTGGTTGTAGTTAGGTGTACTTGACAATTAAAAGAGTACTTGACAATTAAAAGAGACAGCCCTAGTACACAGCTGTAAAAAGCAAGGATGGGACTCTTATGACGGTATAATCAGTAAGTTTTTTTTAGATGGAACTTGTACTTTTATACCTGCTCTATTACCACTAGAGGTAATAGAGTGGGTGCATTTACTAACACCCTAACCAAACAGGGAAGTCAGATATAATATCGTGTTGGGAATTGTGTCGGCTGGAGCCGATATGCCATATCCAAAATCATTAATAAAAGGATGGTCTAATCCAATCAGCACGGCACCTAATCCAGTCGAGCTCACAACTTTTGAGGTGAACTTTTGTAAATGTGACGTGCCTTACTCACCCTTGTGCATTTAAGACATGGGCATAATAATCTAATTAAAGTCCCCATATATTCACTTTTGTTTATGCAGTAATTGATCCAAAAGACTGCAGATAGGGAAACCAACCCCTCTAATCTATGCCTGGGTATAACGTGTCCCAGGTATATGGACCACCCATTTTCATCTTTGAAATCAGTATTAACATGGACCCATTTTCCAACAGAGATGGTAATACGGACAGAAGAAAAATAAAGATACGCAATTAAGGGTGGCCAAATGTATGTTGCGTTTTGGAGGTCAACTGGGTCAACCCATAACCAATTTATTAGTTAATGGGCTCAATATGTCAACCAAAACCCTAATTTAAAATTCCCTAAAAATAATTAGTCTGAAATTGGGATGGATTGGTAGGACTTAGAAGATCCAATGAGCAGAATTAAGTAATAACAGAGTCAAATTAGTGGACCCACTGCAAGTATAAACTAACTCCAAATTAGACAATTATTAATTGGATTCAAACTATGCAATGTTTTAATTGGATTGAGAATGTTTGTAAGGGTGAGATGAGATATCAGCTAGCAGCACATTAAGATAAAAAAAAAGTTTGAGAGAGAGACCCATCAACCTTGAAATTTAGTGGGTTTGTATTTGAGTTGGCAGGTCATTGTGTCTCACTGCTATCATTTTTAAATCTTTTTGGTCCACAGGATAAATCATGGCAATGATCTTGCACAGTGAGCTATGGATTTCAACTGTACACATATAGAAACTAACAACATAATCTTTACATCCATAGTGGGCTATAAATAACGGGTGAGGGGGGTCTGCTGTAGGTTGAATCCAAGGGTTGTGGGTTAAACCCACAGCATCCAATGGTTGGTATTTTTTAAATAAAATAAAATTAAAAAATATCTTGTATTTTAAAACCTTTTCTCTCTCTTCAATTCACTTTCTTCAACCTTTTCTCTCATCCAATGGCTGATATTTTCTAATGTGTGTGGTGGAGATTTAATGTAATGTGATGGAGATCTGATGACCGATAAAATTGGATAGATGGTGAAAATGAATGTGTGCCTAATGGATGAACCCACATCCCTTGAACGCCTTGGATTCAACCTACAGCAGACAGCACCCCCATAAATAACCCTGCAAGTTCAAAATTAAGTGGGGACCTAAAAGGGATATGATAGCACTTCGAATATTGTGCTTTTAAAGTTTTTGGTACTATTTCAACAACTTTTAGGCTGGACCTGACCTGAAAAGTTGAAGTGGTGGTGGAGGATTCAGATAAGAATCCGATCTAATCCCACCCACCAGGAGACAGTCATCATGTTAGGGAACATGGGTACAATGCTAGCCTTCATCATTTGATATGATTTGATTGGATTGACCTGCAAAATTCAAAGAGACCCCAAAAGTCCAGACATGAAGTTAGTAATTGTCCTCATCATAACTCACGCAATCAACGGCCAAGAATCATTCCACTGTCTCTTTCATCTTCTCTTTCACAGCTGCTGAGTAAAGCCATGTGCTGTAGGATCATGCACAGGGCTACAGAAGAGTAAGAAAAGATTATGGATGATAACATGGTTTCACAACTATTTTTTTTAAAAATGGGTTAGAAAAATGGGAAATAATAAAACATACCTTGGTAATCCCTTATTATTAATAAAAACAAGAACTCCAACTTCCAAAATTTGATTAATAAAATAAAATGCAAGATTATGTCATGGCAACTTCCTCTTCTATCTCAAACCGGGAGGAGCCCATTAATTAAAAGGTTGTTTCTTCGATTCTTATTACAACGTACCAGTCCTTAAACTCCCATCTAATACCAGTGAAACGATTGATAGATTATTCAGAAATTCCTTTTGAAGTGGAAAACTGAGAAAAAGGAAGGTACATGCTATTAAATGGAGCACTATTTGTAACTCTATTGATAATGGGGGTTTGGGAATTCGTGAAACGGCTAAAAATAATTTGGCTCTCCTAACTAAAACTACCTGGAGATGCTTCTCTAATGAAGAGCGTCTAAGTTCTAAAATATTCAAAACCAAATATTGCCCGAACAAATCTCTTTGGAAGGCCAGGCTAAAAAGGGTAATTATTGGTTTTGGAAAGGTTTTGTAGAACTAAATTTATTAATGAAAAAGTGGGGTGGATCATAGGAAATGATAAGGATATATCAGTTTGGAATTGTAATTGGATTTCACGTGAGAGTGGGCCGAGAAAACCTCACTCAAATGCTCTCAATCCAAACCTTATTGTTAGTGATCCATGGGACCAAGATAGAAAATGGAATGTCACTTTCATCAAGGAGAATTTTAACAATAATGCTGATGTGGATAGTATTTTAAAGATTTACATTCCCCAATATCACGAGAATAAGAAAACTTGGCCATATATGAAAAATGGAGTTATTTCTACTAAATCTGCTTACAATGTCATTAGAAGGGGAAATCAAGTTCTTAGGGGCCATGATTAAATGGAAAGCGTTATGGAAGTTATATCTTCTCCAAAGAGATCTCCTGTTTGGATGGTATGTCTAAACAATACAAATCAGGTGCGTAAACTTCTTCATAGTAAATCTATCTCTAGTAATGCTTTATGCCCCATCTATAATAAGAAAGACGAATCTATTGAACATGCTCTCTTTTTATGCGAGTATGCTAGGGCCTCTTGGTTTGGGTCAAGTTTAGGCTATTTATCTCATAGTTTTACTTTTGGATCAATATCAAAATGGTGGAATAAGTATATTGAAGTGCAGGACTCTTCAAGGCCAACCATAGATAAAAGCACTAAAGGCGTTACTCTGGATTTGTGGTGGGCCATTTGAAAATGTAAGAATGATTTTCTTTTCAGATGAAAGGAGGTGACTCCTACAAATACTATAAATATTGCTAAAAATGTATTCATAGAGTTAAATTCCATGAAACAAAGAGGAGGAAATGAAAAAAAAAGTTTCTTAGGATTCTAGCATACCAACTAGAGGTCCTGAGGGGGCTATGATTTTTACCGATGCTGCTTTCAGTAAGCTTAATGGAAAAGCAGGTTATGGTTTTTTCATTTGGATTAATGGCTCATTTGTGGCTGCAGACTTGTTGGATGGATCAAAAGTCTCTTCCTCCAAAGAAGTTAAGACGAGGGCCATTCTCTCGGCCGTGATTAAAGCAAAGGTAATGGGCTTCTTAAAAGTTCATATTTTGACGGATGCTCATGAAGTTGTGTGTGCGGTCCAAGGCAAGCCGGATTGGTCTATTGATTCCATTTTGCAAGACATCTCTATGGATGCTTTTATCTTTTAAATGTTTTGAGTTCTCTTATGTATATCTATGGATGCTTTTATCTTTTAAATGTTTTGAGTTCTCTTATGTATATCCCCAGATCCATGAATATGGTCGCGAATAATTTTGCAAAAAATGCTTATAGGGGTGACAAGGTTAGGATGTTTTCCATGTCCTAGTTTGTAGTGCTTTTTGGTTGGTTGTTTCTTGTAATTCTTTTTCTTATTGTTCTCTTGTTCCTTTGTTTGCTTTTAATGAATTCTTCTTTTACAAAAAAAAAAAAAAAAAACCCTATTTGTTGGAGTTGTTAGGTTTGGTAGTGAATTCAACTCTAGGAATTAAAGAAAGGAAGTCAAGGACAATATTCACTTTCGATAAGTACCCAGAGAATTAAATCATGGATCCGGATCCCCTGTTTCATCCAAACAGAGGAGCCCTGTTTGGACGAATTAGGGTCGCCACATGCAGGGGCGGAGGAAAGAAAAAAAACAAATTTTCTTTCCTCCGCCCCCGTGTGTGTCACCCCCTGATTCGTCCAAACAGGGCTCCCCTGTTTGGAAGAAATAGGGGATCTGTTTCCTAAATCCATAGGGTTGTTTCTTTGGTAGAGTTCTTGATGACAAGTTGTTGGGATGGGGATTTCAACATTAATAGTACAACCATCTCCTAGGCATCAAGAAATGGTATATTTCTTTTAGATTTTTTAATTTTAAGCGTGTTTGGATCTACGGTGAATTGAAATAAAGTGAGGTGAAGCATTAAATTAATAGAGAATAAAATATAAAGGGTTATGATGGTCTTTTATTTTTGTTGGCTTGTTAGGGGAATTTTTTTGACTTTTTGCGTAAAAAGATAATGTGTTTTTGTTATTTAGCGGAGAAAGGAGGTTGCTTTTTTATTTTTATTTTTATTTTTATTTTAAAAGAGTGAGAGGATTTTGAGTTTTTGTAATTTTGGAATAACCCATTTGTCTTTTTTTGTCTGGATAACGAAGGCTTTACTTCACCTCAACGCAATTCACTTCACATTCAAATACGCCAAAGTTACAAACATCCAGTTAAAATATCTAAATTCCAACCTTCTTAGTTCTTACCATTTATGAATGCTTTATTGGCTATAAAGATTTTGAAATTTCATGTAGGGGGATAGCGTTTGGAGGATTTATAAATTCTCCAAACAAGAATTCTCTAAATTCTTGCAAAGAAATGGGCCCTAAACATCTTTACAAGATTTATATAGAATTTTTACAGAACTTTTGGGGGTTCATGGCCACCCCCTGCCTTTCACCCAACACTATATGTAAGTAATTAGATGTTGATTTATAAAATAAAACTAAAATAAATAAATAAACAATAGCCGTTGATTATGGATGGGGCCCATGCCTTTTTTTATGTCTAGATTAAAGTTAGGTATTTAGCTTAAACATTTTTTCTTTTCATTTCTTTTCCCTATGGGGTAGGTAGTTGCGATCATATGTTGGATAACATAAGGTAGGTCAGGGGCACCACTATTTGATTTGGTGGGGTCTGGGTATTCACCTCCTGAAGAAGATTGAGTGTGTTAACTTTCACATTCAGGAAGTCGATTTCCATGGAAGATTGGGATTGAACCATTCTTGATACCCTGCTCACCCTGATGTAACATTAGTTAATCGATATTTGTCATTGGATTGACATGAGGAAAGGGGGAGAATACTGCAGAATGAAAACTACCGCAAACTTACAAAATTATGGAGCTATTATACTTTGTGTGAGAGACAACTTTTCTACCACCATGGCAGCCCCTAAGACAATCTAACCCCCATCACACTTACTCACCTTCATAAGTTGGTACTCACACTAACTTAGACAGAAAATGAGTTACTCTCACCCTTGGATTGAATTTCCTAGATAATGTAAATTAAGAAGTTGTTAAACTGTAAGTCCCCTAAATCAATGGTTGTAATGAATTGATTAAAATAATTTTTTGTCAAAATCACATCCACAATGAGACTTTTTCATCACACCATGATTGACATGTATCTAATCATGTCTCATGAGAAGCTCCAATTAACTTTACCTCTCAAGAGGACTGAGAGTTATATCTCACCAGAATACAACTGTATTTATTTAGCACAAGACATTGGTAAAGGTGGAGTTAAAGTAAATAAACATGTAATGTGACATTCTTTACTCCACCCTATTTTGGCTTAAAAAGTGGAGCAGAGAAGTGAACTCATGAGTAACACTAATTATCTTTTACTCCACTAGCCTCTTTCTTCTCTATCTTTTATCCACATGAAAGTGTGATAAAATGTGGTCTTGTAAACTTTACGGCAAAAGGTGTTTTTTAATCCGCTCTCATCGGTATACTTTATTTCATACTATCCAAGCGGGGATCTTACTGCACATCTACTATTTTTAATATAACTTATGTTTTTACTTTTTATAATTTAACATCTACCTCACATTTACTACTTGCACATGTACATGTAAAAAACAATCTGATATCTTAAAAATTCAATGCAATGGACGATTAATTGAGTAAATGAATGGTGATATTTGACCATGAAGCAAAGGTGACGTCAAACGCATTCTCATTTATGGGTTTGTACATAACTGCTGGTCCCCATCAGCTCAGCTAGAGTACAATATTGCATTGTAGATGCAACTCATACACATTGAAATCGGATTGAAAAGTATGATCTACATTTTCAAAACCATACCATTTCTACCTTGAATTGCAATATCACAATATGGTGCCTATATAACATTAACAATGAATCTCATAAACTATTATGATACATGACTTAAAATTTGAAGACCTAAGACGAATGATCATGATCATTTGATTCGCTTTATATTTTTTGTACCTCCAATTCATCTTAAAATGTATCCTTCACCGATGCCTCTGCTCCGTTACGCTGCCTCATGGGTCAAGGTGGGCTCCACTATAAGAAGTGATCATTTTAAGGAGTGTTCCAAGGTTTTGACACCCAAGCTTGAAATTCAAACCATTAAAAATTAAAGTTTCACCTTGAAAATATGTATAGAAATCTTTTCTCCAATAAAAGTCACATCCACCCTGTAAAAATCATAATCTCATATTAAAATATTATTCTATACGATTTTAATTCAACTTTATCCATTGAAATAACTTGATCTCAAGATTAGATGATGACCATGTAAAAATCACAATCTCATATTAAGATATTATTCAATAGAGTTTTAAACCAATGTCATCTATTGTTATAACTTGAATCTCAAGCTCAGATAAAAGAGAAGCATTGCAGTTGATGTAAATTTTTTTGTCATAATCAAACATGAATCATGCGTCAATGTGGCTGAGACAAATTTTGTGTGGGGGGGTTTCTCTAATAATGACAGTGATTATGCAGATCACGGTAACGGTATTAGTTTGGATCGTCTAGATCTTGACCTATACATCTCCATCTCGGGACCGCCCAGTTCGACTTCGGCCAGAAAGCTCACCTTGGCTAAGTGTTTCACCTCGGCCAAGTGCTTCATCTCGGGCAAGTGCTCCATCTAGGTAGCAGTGCCAGTACGTCCTTTGTAAAGGTCGTACATGATCTCGGTAAAAGTAACTGACCTCGGTAAAAGTGTCAGTGATAAGACAAACACGCTGCAGTACGAACTGGCATATATGATAGGCGTTGAATGATCACATCCACCAGAAATCGAGGTATGGGCAAATGGGACATCCCCTTTCCACCGACCTCCACTAAGGTAGCTTTCGATTGAACTTCTCCCGGCATATATACAGGTAAGAGGTAAAACCCAAGGGGGCGGGGCTTGGACGTTTAGACTCCAGAGAGGTTCAGATACACAAGGACCCCCCCCTTACTCTAAGCTCTCTCTCTCTCTCTCTCTCTCTCTCTTCTTCTTCTTCTCTACCTCACTTCACCCTTTGTTCAGTGACAGTACTAACTCAGACGTCGGAGGGCCTTGCGCTGACTGCAGCCATGGTCTTTGACCGTTGCTTCTCCTCTCCTGTCAGGTTTCAGGCATCTGATCCTTCTCCCAAAAGCTTCCAGCAGCTCCACAAACCTCATATATCTATCTAAGTAAGTTCGCGAGATTTTTTGCAGTTACAATTGGCGTTGTCTATGAGAAATACGATCAGAAAGTCATGCCTCTAGCAGCGGTCACCATCATCAATGATTCCTTGCCGAACGAGATCGAGGGAAAGTCTGATACATCAAGGCGCGGGATGACCTGTAACTCTGACAGGTTCATCAGCAAAGGGGGTAATAACACCTCCCCAGCAGAGCACTCCTCTATCGGAGCACCCCCAAACAAAGTGTTGTCCTGCTAAAGACTCCCCTGCAAAGCAAAAGTTCCAGCAACAGCCGGGTCTCATCATTTCCTCCACCAAGTAGGTCGCGACAATGATATGATGAAGATCCATCTCTTGTTGATTTGAAGGCCCGAAGCCGCGGCCCTTGCATCTTTTAAGTAAAGCTTCGTTGCCAGCCAGCAAACTTCGAAAGAACCTTCTTTGGATCCCCATAGTCCCTATGAAAGCACTGATCAAAAGGGCGATCCAAGACAAAGCTCGAACTCAAGCTTACCAGAGCTTCATCCTTTGGCGGGACCCATCCCCCAGTGGAGAACTACAGTCCTGGGAGCAGTTCCTTCACTCGCCATGCTTGTCTTCGCCTCAATCTCTAGCTCAGTGCCATCGCCATACACAATCCGGATAGTTCCGATCGCGACAACTCCGGCAGCGGCCTTGGCGACATCACCAGCCACGACTGGGATAGGGGCACAAACTAGCTTCAGCTTTGGCCTCAGTTCAGCCACAGTACCATCTTCGGCTCGGTTGTGGAACCAACCATTTAAATCGCCAAAGTTATGGAACTCAGCATCAGCTCAATTATGGAACCAGCTGCTTAGGCTCGGTCACTGGACCAGTCTCCATCGGCTCGGTTATGGAACCAGCCATTTAAATCGCCGAAGTTATGGAACTCGGAGTTAGCTCGGTTATGGAACCAGCTGCTTAGGCTCGGTCACGGGACCATCCTCCATCAGCTCGGTTATGGAACCAGCTATTCAAATCGCCAAGTTATGGAACTCGGCGTACAACTCAACTATGGAACTAGGCGTACAGCTCGGTTATGGAACCAGCTGCAAAGTGTTGCAGTTATGGAACTCAACAACAGTCTGATCTTTTCCTGGAGCATTCCCGACAATTTTCTCCGCTCGGACAACTTTGATCATGGCAGCTCGACGTATCACTTTCAATCAGGGCAGCTCGACACCTCGCTTTCAATCAGGGCAGCTCCAGCTATAACCTCAACTTGTACAGCCCCAACTAATAGGTCATAGAGCTCAATGGACCTACCACGATCGTCCCAGATCCGGTAAGAGTACCGACTAGGACTCGGTCTCATGTAAAACCGACGTTCAGAAAGGCTCACCCATTATAATACTTGGCTCCAGACAGCCAAGATTGCTTAATTTCGGTAACAGCACCACCTCGGTCAACATCACCCCAGCTCGGCATCTTTCCCTAGCACCTGAACTCAATCCTCCCTTTAGCTTGGTAACGGTACCAACTCACCAAAACGTCGAGTCACGGGATTTCACAGCTATCCCAGTCTGGTTTTGAATCAACTGTACAACATCCAGCTAAAAAGATCCGGCGTTTACTTCGGTTGCGGAACCAGGTACTCTTATCACCTTATTGAACCTTCTACTACTACGCATGAAAGGGGTCCATACAATTTCATCCATTTGAGCTCGGACGAACTTGGTGCCCCTACACTAAATTCTTGAGTTGAGGAAACAATTCCTTATTCTGATTGAAAAACCAAACTCAGATACTTGGACTTCGGAGCATGAGAAGGGCTCGGTTATGAAACCAAAGTCAGAAAGAGCAAGGAGAAAACATCCAAAAAAGAGCATCACACAGTTTGAAGGCAAAAGAATTTCATTGCATTCATATCAAATTAGATTACAGTTTGCTTTCTATTATAATTTTTCCAACCAAAAGAAAAACAAAAGTACGTAAGTGACTCAGACAGCAGCAGCGTTTGCATTGGCATCATCAGCCTAAGGAACCTCAGTCGCTAGGTAGGAGCTTCGATCAAAGTGGGGGCAGAACTTGATTCCGGATCTGAGCTCGGGAACTTGGCCGGGTTTCTGTAAGCTGGGTCGTCCTCGGGGACGCCCACTTTGTCCAGTGCCGCCAGCCAACCAAGTTCTCATACTTTGTCTCGTATGGCCACGACTTGCACCTCGTATAGGGTTGTCGCCTCAACCACTCCCTCGTCATAGGTTGCCTTCGTCTCAACCTCGAGCTTGGCCTCGGCTTCTTCCCTCTGCTCGGCCATCAACTTTTTGTGCACTTCGGTATCGGCCTTCGCTGCTTCCACCTTGGCAATGAGATTTCGGATCAGTTGTTCTTGCTTGGCCGCCCTCTTGCTGCTCTCCTCCAATGCAGCTTCGAGAGTCTTCCTTTGTGCCTCCCCCTCTGCTCTCTTAGCTCCATTTTGTCAAACTCTCTCCAGTTGTACATGAGATCTTTGCACTTGCTGCAAGAAGATAGAAACATTATGAGAAACTATTACCGAGATCAAATTTGTGGGAAACTTAGAAACTCACCAACAGAGCCGCTTGCATTGACGCTAGCGCTAGCGACATGTCATCAGCATCCCTGTGCCTGGCCATATCCTTGGACAAAGCACAGGCACCGGCGAGGGCCGCCATGACAAGAGGATTTCTAGCAACCTGGTCCTCCACTGTGATGGGCCTCCTGGGACCGATCTGAAGACTAGGTCTCCATGGCGCAGGCCCAGGAGGTGATGACTCGGAAATCCTACGGACGTCCTCCACCGAAGCCTCGGTCTTGGCCATCTTCTTGGCTCGAGTCCCCCCCTCTTCTGCAGCCTCGGCAGAACGTTGCCGAACTTCCAAGCTTGAGGATTCCAATGGAGCTCTGACAGCAACATGCACCAGAGGAACTCGGGGAGTCGGATGAGATCGGCCCCCGAACACCAACGCGCTCATGTCCCTGACAGCGGGCTAACGTCTTGGCAGCATCTTTTCTCTGCTCTCTGCCGAGACAGGTGAGTTGTACTCTTCAACTACTCATTGGAGCTCAACCGAAGGAGAGGCAGAAGCCCCAGCATCCGAAGCCTCTTGGTGCTCCGAGCTCGTTGAGGTTGGTTCCGGTTCGGCCCTCCTCTTGATGAAAGACTGATACTTTGGCTCGTAGCAGAGCAGAGCGAAGGTAGCTCGGCCTTTGTGGCCTCAGTAGCGCCTCACTTCTTCGAGCCAAGCACTGTTCCTCTTCCACCCTGCTCGGCGCGCCTCCCGCTTCCTCTCTTGGACGTCTACATAGTGCAAAAGAATGTCAATTCGGCAGATATAGAAAGGTCCTATGTAATTCAAAAGGTATCGGTGATTACTCGGAGGAGTCCCAAGGCGACGAGGGACCTTGTATAACCTTCCCGGCTCGGTCTCGGCCTCCCTGATCTCCCAGTTGCCTGAGACGAATAGTCGTCGTCTCCGGCGTACTTGTTCGAATCTTTTAAGGCGTGGACGAAAGGATCCCGCTTCGCCTTTACCCGAAGATAATATGTGTTGTCGTCCGCAGCGGACTTACAAAGGTCATAAGCGTCCTCGATATCATAGACACCATGATGACCTTGAAGCCATTGGGCATGAGTTGGCAGGGGCACAGCTTCCACTTGCTGGGGCAAATCCTGAGAAGAGGGTGCAAGGGAAATCTGACCCCACCCTCAATCACCGAGACCAAGGGGAACGACATCCAGTCGTCATAGAAGTTCCGACCCTTGAAGGCATCATCTGGGTCATCAAGTCTAACCAAAACATCATCTGGTATCCTAAATCTAGCCCTGAAATCATCTAAGGCCGCAAGGGTGTCTAACATACACATATAGATTCTCATCCTAGAATCTAAAGAAGATGGGAAAATGAAACACAGAGACAGAGGTGCAGGAACCCTAAACAAAGCGGAGGATGGAAAGCAACGAACACTAGAACCGAAAAAATGTAACAGAGACGCAAAAGGGGAACTTACAGACGCGGTCCTAGCAAAGACGAATATCTAGGGGAGAACAACGATCTCGCCAACAATCCTCTCTGCATAATTTCATTTCCCTTCTCAGAACAACAAAAATGAGGGAGGAAGGAAGAAGCGTCCCTATTTATAAAGATAGAGGCATCGTTTCGGATTTAAAAAACTGCGCGTGCGAAGCATCGCATCGAGTACTGCACGTGTTTCATCATAATGATTGCGCAGCCAATCAGGCTATGACGCGTGGCACCGCCAGTTCGTCTTCTGCAGAAATTCGGACGTGCTATTTATTACCTTGAACAGACGAAGCGACATGGGCACACCATTAACATTGACTATCTCGGCCAAATAAAGCAATATCAAAATATAGATCAGACGTCGCTTACCGACACCGAGATGGAGTCCATTTAACTTCAAAGACTACTCTCGGCGGATCCTTCTCATACTTAGCTCCCGACTTCAGAGTTGGAGAACTCTGAGCTCCGGAGCTAGGGGCAATTGTGTGGGGGGTTTTCTCTAATGACAGTGATTATGCTGATCACGGTAACGGTACTAGTTCGGATCGTCTTGATCTCGGCTTATACATCTCCACCTTGGCACCGCCCAGTTCGGCTTCGGCCAGAAAGCTCACCTCGGCTAAGTGTTTCACATCGGCCAAGTGCTTCATCTAGGTAGCAGTGTCAGTACGTCCTTATAAAGGTCTTACTTGATATAGGTAAAAGTACCTGATCTCGGTAAAAGTGTCAGCTGACAAGACATCCACGCTGCAATACGAACTGACAGATATGATAAGCATCGAACGGTCACATCCACCAGAAATCGAGGTATGGGCAGATGGGACATCCCCTTTCCACCGACCTCCACTAAGGAAGCTTCCAATTAAACTTCTCCCGGCATATACGCAGGCAAGAGGTAAAACCCAAGGGGGCGGGGCTTGGACGTTCAGACTCCAGAGAGGTTCAGATACATAAGGACCCCCCCCCCCCCCCCCCTTACTCTAAGCGCTCTCTCTCTCTCTTCTTCTCTACCTTACTTCACCATTTGTTCAGTGACAACACTAACTCAGGTATCAGAGGGCCTTGCGCTAACTGCAGTCAGGGTCTCTGACCGTTGCTTCTCCTCTCTTTTCAGGTTTCAGGCGTCTGATTCTTCTCCCAAAAGCTTCCAACAGCTCCACAAACCTCATACATCTATCTAAGTAAGTTCGTGCGATTTTTTGAACATACAAATTCTAATGATGGTGATGCTGCTTAACTTTTAATGGTTTGGGTTTAAGATGGGAGAGACTCCGGAATGTTAACAATATACAACTCAGAGGAACCCGAAAGTCCAGGCCATAGGAACCAGATTCGAGTTCCAAAATGTTTGTCCTTTTTGGCCTACTTGTTCGGGCACAGCCATCACAGTGGGCCCCACGTGATTTGCAGATTTCGCATTCATACGGCGGTAGCTTTTGGAACTGTCAGGCAACGTAGAGGCCCAAAATATCGCGAGACAATGACAAGGATGAGATGAGTCTCCGATTATCATCTCGTGCTTGTGACCAATAAAAAGATCCAGAGAACATGCATGTATTAGTATATGTACATGTATTTTATTTTCAATATTAATGGTGTCACTGTGGAAAATGTCTATAAAACCATTATTGGGGGCAGTTTTTTTTTTTTGAGTTTTCCTGACACATACTAACACACTCTACTGTTATTATGTCAGATTAAATGGTGGACCCAAGAAACTTTCCTTTGCCAATTGTGTGAACCTTATGTTTTAGTAGTTAGGCCGTTTTGAATCTAAAATTTAGGCCCATTCAATGTTTGGGCCAGATTTGAATTAAATGATAGAAAGCGCAAAGTCCAACTTGGCTGAGCCCAAACAAGTAATACTTGTATTTCTTTCTTTTTTTTCTTATAAAAGTAGTACTTGTAATTTAGTGATTGATTTTGTCCAAACAAGTATACAAAGACATTCCAGCTTTAGTCCAATTAAATAAATGGATGGGCTTGGGCCCAACATGTTTCAAGCAACTAGGATGACGGTGGACACTTGTAGGTTTGGATGTAAATGGGTCCCTGATTATCTGACCTATTAAAAATCGGGTCTAGGCTCTTATTTAGGCCCTGATATGTAAATGGGTCTGGTTCCACCTTGGTTCGTACCCGTGGACTCGACATATTACTTAAATTTTCGAAAATCTCTCATAAAAATTATATGTTTTTAATATAATTCTCTACCTAGATCCGAACTTATATCCAGACCCGTCCCATATATGGTTTTGATTCCGATTTTGGAGCCAAGAAGCCGATTTTGGGTTTGAATCCGTTCCACCTTTTCTTTAGTGGTTCCGGGACCCGGACCTGAATCAACCAGTTTACAACCCTACTTATAGGTCATGTCGAGCTTAGGTCGGATACAGACCTAGGTTTTTGCTGTAATGTTGGACCTGAATATGCCTCAACCTTGACGGACACCCCTCATCCCTTGGTAGTAGTACCTCTTGACATTTTGAATTGAAACCGCTGAAAATAGAAGTTTCTTCGTATATTTGCGCCAAGGAACAAACTCAATAGCAATAAAAACTAAATGTAGAGATTGCTTAACCATGTGGCCATAGCCACTCATTGTCCATGGTTCCGCACCAAGGCAGGTTCATGATCGGTTAAAAATAGAAGGCTCCTCATATATTTCGCTATGGGACACTTTATGGTAGCTAAGTCCAGCTATGACTGCCCATGTGGCCATACCCAGCCCTTGCCTCCTGGTTCCACCCTTGGGCAAGTTCATGACCTGTCAAATTTAATCCCTTAAAATAGAAGTTCCCTGTTATATTTGTGCTTCAGGACAAATTCAACCGCAAAGTGTTGAGCCTAGCGATGACTAATCATGTGGCCATACCCACCCCTTGCCCCGGGTTCAACCCTTGGGTAGGGTCATCACCTGTTGAATAAAGCTAAAAATAGAAGTATGATAGCATGCTATCTCATGTATTTGCACTACGGAACATATTCAATTACAATAGTGCCTGAGTTCAACAATGACTTACCATGTATCCACAGCCACTCTTACTACTACCCCCTTGGTTAGGCCCTCGGCAAGTTCATGATCTGTTGTTATATTTACGGTGCTTAAACAGTGCATCCTCAATTTCATTATTGAAAGCCTATTAATGTCACAAGAGTCGTTTGACTCTGGTGTATGTTTATATTATTTTTCTGCCCCGGATCCCATGATATCAAGATATTTAGGTTTTTTAATGTACGAGCTTTTCAACTTTTAGCATTTGGATCTTATGATAGCATGTGTTTTTAAACTCTCATGATATCAAGGGATTCATGGCAGAAAAGTTTAATATATATATATATATTTGTGGACCAGAGTCAATAGGATTTTAGTCGTGAAATTGGGAAAATAGAGTTTAAAGAGAATTAATATATCAAATCCCCTATACTTAAACTAAGAGAAGTGTCCTTGTATTTTTGTTGCATGAGACAAATTCAACAACAATAGTAGCCGAGTCTTGCAATATCACTAACTACGTTGTGGCAGCTATTGAAAAGTGTTTCCGCTGCCTTTACTAACATCTCAACTTGTTAGTACTTGGTAGGAATGATTAGAGGGAGAAATTTAGTAATAACCACCCCTTGTTCCACTCTTGCTCAAGTTGATTACCTGTTAAATTTAAACAGCTGAAATAGAAGTCATCTATTTCGGCGCTATGGGACAAATCAATAAAAATGGTAGCTGAGTGCCATGACTACTGGCCATGTGCGATAGCCACCTCTTGCCCTTGGTTGAATTGCTTTGTGCAAGTTCATGACAGGTCAAATTTAGGCCGTCCAAAATAAAATTCTTCTCCCATATTTTGTATTTGGATCAATGCATTAATAATAATAGTTGAGTCACTTGAGTCCAGAGATGACTGACCCATGAGGCCATAGCCACACTCGTGGCCCCTTGGTTCCGCCCTTGGGCTAGTTTTATGACCTGTTAAATTAAAACCACCTGAAAATAGAAGTTCCTTCACATATTTGCACCATGGGACAGATTCAATAACAGTAGTAGTTGAGCCAACCTTGTCCCGCCTATCGGAGAAGAGAAAGGCCTCATTTGAGGTTTATATATACCCAAGATCAAGAAGATTTCGCCCATTGTAAACGTGATATTGTCTGTTTTGACTAATGGGATTTCATTGTAATATTGGATGCTAAGGCCTAGTCACACTTATATGCTTAGAATAATGACTTGTATGTTTATGATGTAGAAATCCAGTCTAAAACCAGTTTTTTAGAGACCCCCCCCCCCCCCCCCCCCCCCCCCCCCTCTCTACGCGGATGCCCCTCTCTCTCTACGCGGATGCTCCTGAACCCAACGCCCTTTTGACAGGGGCACAAAACATGACATAACCTGGGCAAGTGGCCCCCCCAAGGAGAAAACACAAGTTCCTGTAACCTCCAATTCCCGAGCCGTGGTGCTAGCCAATTGGCTACCCCTCAAGCTTAGGTATTTTATATGTAGCTACACTAAGGATACAAATAATATGATATACTTAATTTTTATTATAGTGAACTCTAAACAAAAGAAAAAGAAAAAACGAGGCATTTATTTTTAGAAATGCCCCTGTGAGAGTGAGAGTAAGGGGGGACTCATTGGATCCATATCCAATGTCAATAGCTTAAATATGAGGATCCCCCTACTATGAGAGTTATTATTATATTAGCATTTTCCTTTATTTTTAGTAGTATTAATATTATAATTAGGCCCATCCTGGGATGGCCATAAATAAAAAAGAAAAAAGAAAAAAAAAGAACTAGTGCCATTGTAAAACTAGTCTGGTATAAAAACACATGAATAAGATCTACAATAATAGTGAAGTAAAGCATATGGTTGGCAAGTAATCATCTCATATTTGGCCCAAAGTTAATATACAATAGGGCTTTTATATTATGCAATTTTAATTTCACAGGTCATAGTCACCCATTTCCCTCTAGCAATGTCCCAAGGCAGGACCATGACCTATTAAATTTAAACTGCTGAAAATAGAAGTGTTTTGGTCCTCTTTTTTCTTTCTTTTTCCCTTTGCCAAGGATTAAATTTTATACTTAGTAACTCAAATTTATTATAGTGGGATCTGAACACAACAAAAAGCATAAAAATCATTTATTTCGAATGGTATCAATTTATTTATAACCAAGCCCCATCAATGAACATATAAATAAGTGCAACAAAAGAAATCCAGGCATTGAACCCATTGTAAAACTGCACATGCATATCAACAGTTGGATAAAAATTAACAACACTAAATAAGCAAAGACATCTTTGACATGCAGTCAATCTAACATTGACCCCAAGTCAATATACAATGTGAATGAGCTTCTATTTTTATGCATTTTTAGCTTCATAGAGATTTCCACAGGATTCCCCTGATTTCCATCAACAGAGGATCCAGACTCCAGAGTGCCATTTTTGGGTTCGTTGCTCTCTTTTTCTGTCGTCCCAAAAGCAAACAAAAGAGAGGAGGAAAAAGGTGAACAGGAAAACGTAATAAAAGGGCTACAAGAACCCAAGCAAAACCCCCTTCTCTCTCTCTCTCTGCTCTGTTATGCTCTGTTCTTGCAACAGTAAGAAAGGAGAAGAGGAAAAAAGAGGAATTTTTTTTTCTGCTGCAACTGCAGCTGTCTAAAGAGAGAAAGATCAAGTAGAGATGCAGCAGCACCTCATGCAGATGCAGCCCATGATGGCTGCTTATGACCCAAACAACATCACCACTGATATCATCCAACAGGTCTCTTTCTTTTCATTTCATCCCTTTTTTCTTTGCTCTTCAATACCCTTTACAGTTCTTCTACTGCTGGCTCTTCTTCTTCTATGTGTTTATTCTTTTGCTTGCTGCTTTGCTTGTTTTTTCATGTGTTTGTCCTTTGGTGTGAAATGGGGTTTTCTTGGTTGGTTCTTGTTTTTGAACTCTAGATTACTGTGTATTTTGGATTCTCTCTTGTTTTGAAGATGGATGTTTTGTTGGGTGTTGCTTGTTTTAATTTTTCTTGTTTTGGAATGATTGCTTTTCCTTGGTGTGAAATGGGTTTTTCTTGGTTTAAAGGCTCTTGGCTTCTTGTTTTTGAAGTCTAGGTGGCTGTGTATTTTGGGGTTCTTTCATGTTTTATTGGTCTATGTTTTAGTGGGTGTTTGGCCATTTTGACTTTTCTTTTTCTGTGGATTCAAATGATTTTTTTTTTCCACTCTCTTTTTTGCTTTCTTCTCTAGGTTCAGGTCTTGGTGGTGTGGTATTTTGATATGATACTTTTTTTATTTATTCTATTGACCATGGATGGCTGAAGTGTGTGTCAGCTGTTTTGATGTTTATCTTTTAGCTTATCTGAACTTGTTCTTCTTTCTTGGGGTGCATGGTGATGGGATTAGGTTTTTGGGTGTTATTTTACTCTGTTGCTGGGTGGATCTTGTTTTTGACGTATGAACGGTTGTTTCAAAACCACCCCGCCCCGCCGCCGCCCCCCGCCCCCTTTTTTTTTTTGGCTTGTTTACATCACTTTAGGAGTTTTTCTCCTTTAGTTCATGGTCCGGGGTATAGTTTTGGACTTTTCCTTTGCGTTTTTACTGGGTGCGTCTTCTTTCTTGAAGGCAAATGTCTTTTATGAGACTTTCGCTTGTTTTAGTAATGAGTTTTTGAAGATTCGTTTCCCCCTTGACACATTGCGTATGTGTTGGTTCATGATCTTGACACATTGTATGTGTGTTTAGGTTCATGATCTTGGCTTGTGGAGTATTTTTTTTTTTTTTCACATGGTTTCCACATTTGGGTGGTTTGGATTTCTTGTTTCTTTTTCTTATTCGGTTTGGTTTTCTAGATGGAGGTGATTTCCATGCTGTTGTGAATTTGGGATTTGGTGGTTTCTGGCTTCATACTGTTGAAAATATACATTTGGATGATACTGATTACCATTTCAGGTTTAGAATTATTGTCTATTTTATATTGGTTACAATAAAGTAGTTTATGTATTGCTGTGTATACTATAGACATAGATTGCAGGTGAAGATCAATGATTGGACCTTTTTTGTGTTCTTAATCAAGGCAGCAATATTAGCTCTGCGATTCATCTAGAGGAGTACAAGCATTAAAACTCTCTTCAACTTAGTCTTACCGTTTTTTAGTGAATCTGTCATGCCCAATCATCTATGCCAGATTCTAGGTTAAGAGTTTATAAATTGCAAATGTAAAAATGCATGCAGGAGGCTAATGACAAATGTATTGACATAATTGATTGTTGGCTTGATCTGCTTCACCTCCATACTTAGAATCGGCTCCTATTCTTTAGTCCAAAATATGATGCCTCTACAAATTCGTTACTAGGAGAGGAAGGGACCAGAAGCCCTTTATAGAATTCTGTATATTACTAATATTCTATCAAGGATACCTTCCCAAAGTGTTACTTTACCATAGGACTCTTCCATACTAAAATACCTACCTTAAAATAATATTACACCTCTAGAAGTCCAAAGAATTAAACACCAAGGAAAAAAAATCTAGAAAACTTAGAAGCAAGTTACTTAGGGTCATGCCTATCTATGTGGGGCACAATAAAGTACGTGTGCGGTGGCAGAACCAAGAAGATTTCCTTGTGGGGGCACTATAGAAAAAGGATTTGTTTTTTATTGTTGGTTTGTTTTGTACGAGTGGGTTGAGGGGTTTATAGAACTTCTAAGTTGCTCGTATGTAGTTCCACCCCTGCATGTGTGGTAGTTTGGAGTACATGCATCGGGATCAAATTAACGGTAGTGGCCGATGGCCAAAACACTATGTAGCGGTAGCGGCGTCGTGGTGTGAAATCGAAAAAGTGGTAACAAAAATTCCAAAACAATATCCAAAAAATCCAAAATATTAAAAAATGTTAGAATTTGATGCTTTTCTTCTACCCTAACTAAGATCAAGAGATATAGCGGCCCCCTTAGTGCATGGAGGTTTTGTGTTGCTGAATGATTATAAAACAACAATATCTATCTATTTTTTCACATGTTTTCATGTTAGTTAATCTAAGTTAGAAGCTATTTTACATTTTTAAATTCATAATTTGTAAGCATTTTTGCATAACTGTACATAACACAAGATAAATAAATTATAAAGTAATGCTTAAATAAAGCTAAAAGCTCAAACCAAATGACGAATTAACTTTCATTAAACACAGACAATGTACTTTTGTAGAGAGTTGAGAAAAGAATGCATCTACTAATATGAAAGGGTGTATTTACCATGATATACCTAGAGAAGAGCCCTTAAGATAAACTCTATGCATCGGCTTCAATTTGGTGAAATCTTGTGTTTTTTAGTCTTCTTTAAGTATGGAAGGATAGAAAAGCTGAATATAAATGTTGCTTGGAGAGAAGGAAAGAAGAAAAAAAAAAAGCTCTACTATGTGTTTTAAAAAATTATGAAGAGTAGATGTCAGTCATACTCTTTAGTGGGCCCGTAACGGACCGTGGAGGCCATAGTGGTTTGTAGAGGCCGCTACATTTGCTAGTGGCACTAAATTGTTTGTAGAGCTGCTACACTAAATTGTTTGCATGCATGTAACCCCCATTCTAACACAAAAAATAAGGAGTTTGCTTTACCTCTATCTCTACCTTGGTTATAGTTATCATAATTATAAAAATATAAATCCAACAAATTTACATTTACCAAGGAGGAAATGATTTACTAAATCCTAAGTATACCTATTCAAAATCTTTGAATTTTTTAATGAGTCTCACCTTTCATGGAAGAAGTGTTGGATTTCTACTTTCCCCTTGTCCCAAACATGGTTCAAAATCGTAGCGGCCGCATTATCGGCCATAGCGGTCGAGGCCGCTATGGTATTTTGAAAATAGCGGCGCTACATTCTAAAAGCTAGTACAGCCAAGTAGTTTTAATTTTAAATATTATCTTTCCTATTTTTTCTGCTCAATAGCCTTTCCTAAAGCAGTCTCTACCCTTACATGGTTTCAAATCACTAAAAAAGCACAAGATTGACCGTTATGCAGTATTCAAAAAAAAATTTTACCACTTAAAAAAATTCACACCACTACATTTCTATTATTGCCGTAAGTGCTACGTAGTGTTTTGGCTATTGGCCGCTACGCCTGCCGCAACCACTATTTTGATCCTTGGTGCCAAATATTACTCTTATCTGAAGTTGGATCATTATCCCATGAGGTATTATTCATATCCCATGGAAGTGAATTAGGCATTCTGAGTTCTAACTAGATTCAACTCACTGGATAATCTCTCCATCTTGTTGGGTGCCTACCTTCATCAAGTCGCACGATGAGCGCTTTGGGAAGAATCATGCCATATCACTGACACCGACAACACTTAAAAAGAGTAGGTTGCAATCGTGATGGACTCGACAAGATAGATGGTAATCAGTATCACTGATAAAAGATGAGATCAACGGTTTGTACTCACTTTTTGTTACTTTTTATGTTAGTAGATCCTTTCTACAAAAGGTCTCAAAGGAAATCTGAGAGAGTATTCAGTTCCTTGGTTCCGCTCATCAACCCACATCTCATCCACCTTCCAGACACCTCACAGCCATTGAACCCATTTCCACACCCTTTCATCTTCCAAATACTGCACAACTGTTGAACTCACATCTCATCCATCTTCCAAACACATCACAGCCCCTGAATCCATGTCTCATCCATCTTCCAAACACCTCATAGACGTCGAGCCCACTTCCTTCCCATTCATCTTCCAAACACCCTTGCCATCACCAGCCGACCATCTTCATCAATGATCTTGGGCCCCATCACCTCTTTTCTCTTCTCTCTCTCTCAATCTCTCCCCCTTTTCCACAACCGCACTTCTCTTTCTCTATCATCAAACTTTCAGATCCTAGGTGGAAGAAGATGAAGCAAAAGGTAGTTTTTAGCAATGGAGTTGCAGGGCTTTATCGATCTCGTCAACTGATTGACGACATCGTCAACAAGTGCAGTTTGGTAAAAAAAAAAAGTACGAGCAACTATGGTGTAGTTGTATTGTTTTTCTTCATAAATCCATTTAATCAGAGTTTAAGCTTAATTTTTCTTTGTAGAAGTCCATATTTTTAATCTCACTTTTTCCTTATCAAATTAATTTTTTAAGTTTTTACTGGCCTTTTCTACTTCTAATTTGTGCTGTATATACCTGTGCAGTATTTGGATGAGAACAAGCAGTTGATCTTGCATATTCTCGACTGCCAAAGTTCTGGGAAACTGGGTGAATGTGCAGAGTAAGTGCATCATTTTTTGGGTTGATAGATGCATCATAATTGTGAAATTGCCTGTTAAGCACAGTAGTGCAATTAGTCTTTCTAATTGATACAGATTCTTGCTTTTCATCACTCACACCTGCTGCATTCTAAATCATTAAGTACCATTAATGTGTAGATCTGTTCAATGCAAAATTATAAAGAGCTTAGACGTAAGTAGATATGGAAAAAATATGAAGAAAGAAGAAAGAAAGAACGAAATAACCAGGGTAGTGTTGCCACACCTAATGTGCTTTTGAGGCTTTTGGAGAATGAGCTAGATGCCACAAGACTCTTAGACTTCTCTAACTTCATAAGAAATTAATGAGAGAGAAATGTATGGCTCTTACTATCAAATTATTAGACTTGGAAATTCAAGAAAAACACACTATTACACTACTTACATTAGCAAATAAAAATAATAAATGAAGCAGGTCTAAATTTTCTGACACCTTTGACCAAAATGAGGAGAAATGATATTCTCACTAATGCAAACCTAGAGACCGATTAAATGCCAATAGGTTCTCTGCAGCACATGTGCCATGTGGCTTGCATGTGCAAGTTACAGCTGTTCATCCGGTGGACCTATTCTGAATCTAAATGTCCCAGCATTTTAAACTAAATTGAGAGAGCCCTTGTATGGTTAAATTTAATAGTCACTTTACTAGGAGAATAATTCTGCTAGGTCCCTTCACAGCTTCACTCAGTGTGCTGTATTCGTTAAGGTGGTCTGAAGTAACCAAGAAAAAAAATCATCACTCATGCCACCTCAAGTCCTTAGCAGCTTCATTGCTATAGTGATGATCATCTGTCAGGGGACCTGGTAAGAATTACTTTTGTATGTTAAGGGACTATGTGAATATTATTGATACCTCCATGACTCAAACCTCCACCCTTGTCATTGCAATGCTAAGCACCTTCCAGATGTGCTACAGGATTGTCCTTTAGAATTAGTTGAAGAAGGATGTCCACTGCTCATGTCAAAACTCAATTGTTACCTATAAAATGTATTTTAGGCCTTTCTGAACTAATTTTCTGATAGACTAACAGTTCCTATATGTCATGATTATGTTTCTGATTTTTCCCATTTATTAATACTATCATCTGTAAAAATGTGGTTTATGCCTTCTTGGACTTAAATTTATACAGTAGTCTGTTGAGATCCATCATTGACTTGGACAAGTCATTAGCGGAGATTGGCCGGTGGAGAATATCTTGTTAGATCACTTCAAAAAAAAAAAAAAAAGTTCGATTGGGATTTCTACAACTTGTTTGTTCTGTTTTTAGGAGTCAAAACTAGAGAGTTAAGGGGCACTAAATTTTTTATCTTTTATGCTTTACAAGAGACTTGAGTGCATGCATCCACTTGCACTACAAGATGTCCCTAACCAACTTAGGAACAGCCAGGGAGGGACATGTATATATATCTTTTTACTTAGATTAGGAAGTAAGTACTTTAGTTTGAGGAGTTTTGTTTTTCTTTACATATGGCAGCATTGTGTTCTCCTTTCAGACTTGAAATAAGAGTGGAGCTTGTGAACTCCATCTTTGTGTAGCTTTTGTCTCTCTTTTTTTTTATTTTTATCGAAAGGAGTAATGGTGTTTATTTTTTTCATGCATGCATAGACAATGGACATGGTTTACATGCATAGTGGGTTGCATGTATTTCGTCTTATAGTGAGCTTCCTTATTCCCTGAGGTGAGAACTCAACTTTTATTAAACATAGGATTTCTTTTCAATTCCATTATAGCACTTTTTTTTTATTGGATGAGGGTGGCCCGCCGTGGATCTAAGAAACAGTGCCTCGGACGTAGTCATGGTTCTCATATCAGTAGTTTCTACATTTAGGGTGTGTCGGATATCTTTTGCTTCCTGTGTGATACACTTCAAATCAATGTTATGCACATGGTCATTTACAAGTTCCATGTATTTATGCTTTGATTGACTTTCCTCCATGCTTTAACTTGGAGGAACAACTGAACATGACCTAGTAACTTAAATGACATCAGAAGTCGCTTTAACTACTAAATACGTGAGAAATGAGACTGAGAAGCTGGCATATCTTCAAAGGCAACATTTAGATTTAGTTGAGTTCTATTCATATTGAGCGTCGGAGATCTACTCTTCCCTTTCTTACATCTAGAGGAGTTGGGGACTTCTTGCGTACCCCCCCCCCCCCCCCCCCCCCCCCCCCCCCCCCCCTCCTCTCTCTTGCTTTTCTTGTTTTTATCTTCCAGCCATGTGATTTATCCATTCATCTCTAACTTATGATATAACTCTAATGCTGTACTTTTGCAAAGAAAACTTCCCCTGGAAAATTTGACCATTTTCCTTGTGAATTTCTGCCCAACACAAAAATAATATTGATGCCTATCCACTGTTGCAGGAATCAAGCTAGGCTCCAACGCAACCTTATGTACCTAGCTGCAATTGCAGATTCTCAACCACAACCAACCCCATTTCATACTCAGGTATAATTCCACCTAATCATAGCGTCGTGTTGCATCAGGATGTGTTCAGTGTGGGCAATACCCTTCATGTTGATCCATGGTAAAGTCACCCACAAGGTTGATCTCATGGGTTTTACCGTGGATGGGTGGTGCGCTTTATCTATTTTAATATAATTTTAAATTTTCATTTGCCAGAGCTTATTAGCTTATTTTATGAATAATTTTAAATATTCAATTGGCAGGGCTTATTTTATAAATAGATGACTAGGGGGCAAAACATCAGCCGTCTCCAATCATTCAGTCTGTGATATCCAATCAGTCAAATTATCTGGATCATGGAACCACTGGCCAGGGGTGGAACTAGGAAATTTTCCTTGGGGGAACCACTGTGTAAGAAAAATTCTGGGGGGATGCCACTAAAAAAACTAAATTTTCTACAACATAAGGGGTTTTCCAACTTTTTTTGAGGGCCAATTTAAGAAAATGAAAAAAAATTATTAAAGGGGGAGGGGACCTGGTGGGACATGGCCACCCCAGCCACTACAGACTGCACGGTTTCTTCCTGTTGCCTATTCCACACATATAGGTGGATGGCTTGATCCAGATCACTAATGTGGTGGATCTCACAGGAATTGGGAGGTTCCCATTTAGAAAGAGTAGATGCATTTAGAAAGAGTGCCCATCCACCAGATACTTAACAGTATTCCTTTGCCATTTATTTGTAAATTTTTATGGTAATGTTTAGATGGTTTTATATTCAAAATATGATAATTTTTTATGGCATCCCCAGTCTAAGCTGGTGCTGATTAAAAGAACAGCTTTGAGTACAAAATTATGAGCGTCAGTTGTGCATATTGGTGAATATTAATACTGACCATGCGTCCTTGATTTCTCAATCACCCATCTCTACTTCTTTAAGTATTTTTTTCTGGAGAACTCACACTGGAGTCCCATCTTTGTTCAGTTCCCTCCCAGTGCAGCCATGCAACCAGGTGCCCGCTACTTACAACACCAGCAAGCGCAATCGATGACACCACAATCACTTATGGCCGCCCGTTCTTCAATGTTATACAATCAGCAGCCAATGTCTGCATTACAGCAACAAGCCTCCCTGCACAGCCAATTGGGCATGATCCCTGGAGGGAACAATGGACTCCACATGCTACACGGCGATGGCAGCATGGGAGGTAATGGTGCCCTTGCAGCAAGAGGCTTTCCTGACTTTGGTCGCAGTGCTGGAGAGAGCTTGCATGCTGCAACAAGCAGGGGGATGACTGGCACAGGGAAGCAGGATGTGGGAAATGCAGGGTCTGCTGAAGGGCGAGGGGGCAATGCAGGAGGCCAAAACACTGATGGGACTCTGTACTTGAAAAGCTCAGAAGAAGAAGCGAATTGAGGGGTTCCCACAGCAGTGGTGATTTTGTGGTCCATGGAAAGAGCAGACCAAGTAACCTGTGGTACGTTGTTAACATAACTTGTAGTTAGGTTGTTTCTCTTAGAGCTAAAACAACAAGTCACATTTTTGCCTATTCTGAGCAGGAGGTGGATATCATTCATCTGTTAATGATATTATCTGCAAACCTTGTTTTGTGGTGTGGGACCTAGGTGCATTAAGTACTAGTTTCTTGTAAATTTGTAGCTTGATATTGCCATGTATGATGGCTGGACCTTTGTCTTTGGCCCTAGATGAATATCATCTTAAATCCCTTGTGCTTTCTTGAAACCTATTAAAGTGCTCCTGCTATTTAACTGGTTTAACATGGAGAGAGATTTTGACAGTATACAATCAAGTATGCATGACAATGGAAGGTTTTGTACCATTTCCATGGAGGGTGAGTATGATGAATTACGGGTTAGGCTAATGTGGTGGTGCTCATTTTTTTGAGGAAACACTAATCCATGGTGAGAGCTTTCGAATTCCTTGGCCACACTAATAAGCATGTTTATGAACTGAATTGCATACTAACAGGAGAAAATTCTCCTTAATCAACATGCTTTCTGGTTGTTGGCAATTTTCAAAATAATACTGTAGCCTATTAGCTTTATATCTTGAATTCCACTTTGGATATGGTTGAAAAGAGCATTTCATTTATATATATGCTTCTTTGGATAACTCTTAGTATGAGGGATTTGACTTACGCTCGGGCTTATGCTTAGGCTTGGAGCTTTAAGGAGGTCCTAAATTTAAGATTTATTGGGCCTGACTTGGCTTGATTCAGTTTCCTTCTGGGATGAGTTGGGCTTCTTTGGGGCTTTGGGAGTGATGCATATTCGAACTGAGGACCCACCGGTTAGATCTGCTAATTTACAGTGAAGATCAGATCAACAATTTTAGTTTTGGCATTGGCAAGATTATATTTGTCGGAACAACATCCTAAATGCGATTGTGGACTCTCTTTATAATGTTTATCGGACGACCAAGACATCAAAAAGGAGCTATGGAATGCTTTGGTGCAAAAATATTACTCCGAGGATGCAGACAATCAGAAATATTTGGTGAGTGAATTTTTTATTTCAAAATGGTGGATGGTAAACCAGTTCAAGATCAGGTCCATGATCTCTAAATTATGATCAACCATTTATTGGCTCAAGGTTACAATTTAGATGAAGATTTTCTTATTTCAACGGTAATTGCAAAATTACCTCCTAGTTGGAAAGATCACCGAAAAGTTTTGACATAAGAAGAAAAAATGTAAAATTAGAATTGAGAAGGTTTCTAGAATCTGTGATTTGAAAGAGGAATAATATGAGATTATAGCAAAAGCCAATATGTTGTAATCAAATTTCATTCTAAAATTAAGCAGAAAAAGAATAAAAATGTTGATAATAATGAGAAGTCTAGAATGGATTTTAAGATATCCAAGCCTAAGAAAAGAGAATGTTTCTATTGTGGCAAACTGGGCCATATTAAACGGGATTGCTGGATTCTCAAACAAGCGAAACAGGTTAAAGGTCAAGCAAATGTTAATATGGTGGGGAATGATAATGAGTGGTGGGTTGATACTCGTCATGTCTCCTATGATAAAGCATTATTTAAAACATTTGTTAATGGGAGAGATAGTTATGCATTGTACAGGAAAAATTCGTCCACTTCTAAAGTGGTCGCTGATGGAAGGGTGGACCTTAAGTTGTACTTTCGCAAACTTCTCACCTTCAATGAAATCCTGTATGTGCTCGGAATATGGAAAAATCATTTCAGTGCCAACCTTTTGGTCAAGCATGGTTTCAAAATGGTCATCAAGGCAGATATGATAAAAAAAAAAATGGGACATATGTAAGCAACGATTATGCCACCAATGGAGTTTTTAAAATTAATATCAATAATGAATCTTCTTTCCTTATTTGATTTTATCTTTTAATACTTCGCATGCTAGATTAGGCCGTGTGAATGCTAATTTTATTAGATCTTTGATTTTCTTAGGATTAATTTCAAAATGTGATAATAATAGAAGTGATAAATGTGACGTGTGTTAAAGCTAAAATAACACGAAAACCATTTCCCTCTATATAAAGATACTCACAAAAATTGGGTCTAATCTATTCTGATATATGTGAGCTAAATGGAATGATAACTGGAGGAGGAAAGAGATATTTTATAACTTTTATAGATGACCACTCAAGATTTACTTATATTTATTTAATGCATATTAAAGATGAAGCATTATCTAAATTTAAAATTTATGTAAATGAAGTTGAAAATCAATTAGCCTTAAAGGTTCAAACCTTAAGAAGTGATAGGAGAGATGAATATACTTCTAAGGAATTTGATGAATTCTGTGGATCTAAAGGCATTAGACATGAAACCACAGCCCCTTATTCTCCCAACAAAATGGTTTTTTGGAATGAAAAAACTTGGGTAAATTAGCCAACAGTCCCTCATATTGGTCTTGTAAGGCAATCAGTCCAACAACTTTTTATTTAATCTCTATAGTACATACAACTGGAGATAGTTTGGTGAGAGGTCCATAATATGCCACATCATATATTTTGATGACTAATTTGCCCCTTTCAACAGTTTGAGCATAAAAGTTTGAATTTTAAAAGTTCAAATCGTCCATTCTCCCTCATTCCTGGGCCAAATTCTCTCTCATTCTCTGTTGTCTTGGAGAAAACCCTTCCGTCTTCTTCTCTAGGAAAGAGGGACTTCACTAAAGAGCTCTGCAAATCGAAGTTAGCCATCTCCGACTACACCAGCAACGATGGCGACAGCCAGGCGATGGAAACGCGACAGGTCCTAGCCTTCTCCTTCGACAGGTCTGCATAACACAAAAACCTATTGTTGTATTTGCCCTTTCTTTCCTTTTTCCGTTTCGTGTAAGTCTAGCCCTTGCAATCATAGCAACAAAAAATGGGACTCTTTCTTGCAAGAAAATTGTTGCTATTCATCTGAGTTTATTTGAGTTCCAGAACAAATTTATCTGAGTTCTGGACAAATCTAGCTGAGTTTTTATTAAATTTATCTAAGTTTTGAGTTTTTGTCAAATTTATTTGTGTTTTATACGAATTTATCTGAGTTATGGACAGATTTATTTGAGTTCTAAAACAAATTTATCTGAGTTCTGGACAAATCTAGCTGAGTTTTTATCAAATTAACCTGAGTTTTGAGTTTTTGTCAAATTTATTTGTGTTTTATACAAATTTATCTGAGTTCTGAACAGATTTATTTGAATTCCAAAATAAATTTATCTGAGTTCTGGACAAATTTAGCTCAGTTTTTATCAAATTTATCTACGTTTTGAGTTTTTGTCAAATTTATTTGTGTTTTATATTAATTTATCTGAGTTTTGGATAGATTTATTTGAATTTCAGAACAAATTTATCTGAATTCTGGACAAATCTAGCTCAGTCTTTATCAAATTTATCTAAGTTTTGAGTTTTTATCAAATTTATTTGTGTTTTATATGAAGAGTTCTGGACAAATCTAGCTCAGTTTTTATCAAATTTATTTAAGTTTTGAGTTTTTGTCAAATTTATTTGTGTTTTATATGAATTTATTTGATTTATGGACATATTTATTTGAATTCTAGAACAAATTTATCTGAGTTCTGGACAAATCTAACTCAGTTTTTATTAAATTTACCTGAGTTTTGAATTTTTGTCAAATTTATTTGTATTTTATATGAATTTATCTGAGTTTTGGACAGATTTATTTGAGTTTCAGAACAAATTTATCTAAGTTCTGGACAAATCTATCTCAATTTTTATCAAATTTACCTGAGTTTTAAGTTTTTGTCAAATTTAGTTGTGTTTTATACGAATTTATCTGAGTTCTGGACAGATTTATTTAAGTTCTAGAACAAATTAATCTGAGTTCTGGACAAATCTAGCTCAGTTTTTATCAAATTTATCTGAGTTTTGTGTTTTTGTCAAATTTATTTGTTTGAATTTTTATCAAATTTATTTGTGTTTTATACGAATTTATCTAAGTTCTGGATAGATTTATTTGAGTTCCGGAACAAATTTATCTGAGTTCTGGACAAATCTAGCTCAGTTTTTATCAAATTTATCTAAGTTTTGAGTTTTTGTCAAATTTATTTGTGTTTTATACGAATTTATCTGAGTTCTGGACAAATCTAGCTCAGTTTTTATCAACTTTAACTAAGTTTTGAGTTTTTTTGTCAAATTTATTTGTGTTTTATACGACTTTATCTAAGTTCTTGATAGATTTATTTGAGTTCCAGAATAAATTTATCTGAGTTCTGGACAAATCTACCTCAGTTTTTATCAAATTCACCTAAGTCTTAAGTTGTTGTCAAATTTATTTGTGTTTTATACGAATTTATCTGAGTTCTGGACAGATTTATTCAAAATTTTGAATTCTTGAAATCTATTTCTTTTTTTGAATTTTATTTGTCTTTTGAAATGATAGTTAACCATTATTAATGGCATATCCCACTAATCATGGGATATGATTTATATTTAAAGAAAGTGTAACTTAGACATTTTAAGTCTTCAAATTGGAAAAAAGGACCTACCACATTATGAAAAGAGATGGTGGATCTAAGGCCATAAATCAAATGTTGAGGGACCTGTCGCTAAATGCCCCAAAAAAATTCTACCTTAGTTGAAATGGTAAGTTCTATGTTAATTAGACAAAAAACCATGGGGAGAGACCCTATTAATTGCATGTTATATATTAAATCGAATACCATATAAAATGACTTGTTTGACACCATTTGAGATATGGAATGGAAGGTCACCAAATCTTTCTTATTTTAGAGTCTGGGGCAATAGGACTTTACTAAGATAACCGGATCCAAAGATTTCTAAAATAGGACCAAAGGCTTTGAATGTGTTGTTTATTGGATATGATTTAAATAGTAAGGCCTACATATTCTTAATATTAGAAAGTGTAAGTGACAGATAAAAATGTTATTATTGAGTCTCGTGATGTAGAGTTTTACGAAAGTTCTTTCAAAAGAAACTTATATGTTGACCCTTCAAATTATGCCGGACCTAATACATCTCCTTATGATGAACATGATACGGATAAAAATATTGATGAAGATCATGAATCCCAAACTGAGATTATGCCTAGATGGAGTAAACATGGAAGGAAAGATCCTTCATGTAATTTTGGCTCCAATTTTTATTTGTATGTTGTAGAAGGAGATAGGTCCACCTTAAAAAACTCTTTTTTTTATATTAAATATTGATAATGGCCCCTTAACCTTTAATGAGGCAATGAGTTCTAGAGATACCCCATTTTGGAAAGAGGCTATCAATGATGAAATGGATGTCATTTTGGTTAATAATACATCAAAATTGGTAGACTTACCACCAGATTCAAAATCCATTGGTAATAAGTGAATCATTAAATGTAAATCAAGATCCGATGGGTCAGTGGAAAAGTTCAAAGCCCGATTAGTGGCTAAGGGATTTCACCAAAATGAAGGTATAGATTATTTTGATACCAAACTCATGTTGCAAGATTATCTACTATTAGAGTTTTTATTACTATTGCCTTTATATATAACCTGGTAGTACATCAAATGAATGTTAAAAGCGTCTTTTTGCATGGTGACGTAAAATGAGAAAATATATACGAATCAACTTGAGGGATTCTTTTTTATGCCAGATCAAGAGCATAAAGTATGCAAGCTCCTTAAATCCCTTCGTAGCCTCAAACAAACACCAAAACAACATGATAAATTTGATGGTATTATTATTTTCCATGAATTTTGAGTGAATGATGCTGATAAATGTGTTTATTATAACTTTATACATGAAAGATGCACGACTATATGCATATATGTTGATGACAATCTTATATTTGGTACTGATCATGTTATTGTTATAGAAATCAAATAATATTTATCACATGAAAGACATAGGGGGATGTCAATCTTATTTTGGACATAAAGATTGTGATGGGAGAAAATGGTATTTCTCTTACTCAATCCCACTATATAAAAAATATACTTAAATAAATATGATAGCAGTAATTCAAAGATGACATCTACTCTAATAGATCGTAGTATTAAATTGGTAAAGAATGATGATAGATCTATTTCTCAATTAAAATATGCTAGTGTAGTTAGCAGTTTAATATAAGTGATGCATTGCGCTTGTCATAGCATTGCTTATGTTGTGGGAGTATCGAACCGTTTTATCAATAATCCCGGACACATGCATTGCAATTGTATTCAAAGGGTCTTTGGTTCTTTGAAAAAGACAATGAACTATACTTTACATTATAATCAGGAGCCAGTTGTACTTGGAGGGTTTACTAATGTAAGTTGGATTACAGGTTCTAATACCTCTAAATCCACAAGCAGATGGATTTTCATACTCATAAGGGCAGCTGTCTCATGGGCTTCTAAGAAGCAAACATGTACAAGTCATTATACAATGGAATCAGAGTTTGTAGATTTGGTTGCCGCGGGAAAATAGGCTGAATGGTTAAGATATTTACTAATAGAGATTCCTCTCTTGCCTAAATCGATATCAGGTATTTTCTTACATTGTGACAGTACATCAAGGCTGTTATGGGCATTTAGTGGCACGTATAATGGCAAGTCCATGCATATTGCCTTTCGACATAGATGTGTGCTGAAACTCCTTAAAAATGGAGTTACCGTTATTGAGCATATTCAATCAAAAACTAATTTGTTGGATCCCTTTACAAAGGGCCTTGTAAGGGAAATGATATAAACAATGTCCATGGTGATGGTTTTGAAGCCCTTAAATGAATCATTACATATGATGGTAACCCAATCCGACTATGTGATAGTATCAAATTTTTGGGTTCAATGGGAAGAACAAGCCATAGATGTGATGGGTTGTGAACAACATACATAGGATCTGAGCATGTTTTATCTTGGAGGTAAATATGCTGGTAATCCATTTGTAGACATCAATTTGGCGTGTGTGGGAATTTATTGCCTTAAGGAGCGCGGGATCCGCAACTCAAGTGACCCATCCAATCAAAGCTATTCATTTATTATATATATATATGTATTTTTATCTAACACGGATTACCCCTAAATTTAAGGTTCACAACTCTAAAAGTAGTTTTGTAGTGATTATCGTCTGAAGGTATTTCTTTTCGCGGCATGTGTAAGTGGGATTCTATGGATAAGTCAATTTTGGAATGCCTATTTTGTAATGAGGTCTCCGGGTGCACCTTTTACCCATCCAATCCCTTCACGCGCTTGTTGGCTCCATGAATTGACACAAGCCCAAACTTTACATTGTTTTAGATATTATTTGCCATGGGGTCTTATCAACAACAACAAAAAAAAAAAAGAAAAGAAAAGAAAAGGAGAGAGAATGGTGTATAGTCATTAAAGTCTGAGGACTTAAAACGAAAGGTCAAATATTTTGATTTGCCTAATATCTCATAATCTTCTCATTAATGTCCAAACCTACACATCCCTAGATTGACACACATTGACGTAGGCTCCAATGGAGTGTTTTTTTTTTTAAATGCTAGACGTTTTGTACTTAAGCCCTATGTGGTATGAATAGAAAGTCTTTAATATCCAATAATGGATCATAAAGTTGGCCTGGCCACGTGGAGTTAGATTGAACCTATAATAAAAGTTTGAACATAATCATCTTATTATTCGTTTGTTTGCATGAGAGATGAAACGAAATAAACTTAATGGTCAAATCAAAAGAATAGAAAGAAGAGGGAGTTGAAAGTAAAAACATTGAAAGGCAATAAATTACTCCTCTCTTTGATGTCTTTTTTACCTCCTTGTCATTTAGTGTCATTTTAGGGAACATTTTTTTTAATATCATTTTGTGCCTCTACTTTCAACTCCTTCATCTTACATTTTCTCTCTCTCTCTCTCTCTCTATATCATTTTGTCCCTTTGCTGCTCTATCTTTGATTGTTGTGCTGCCTCCATCAATCTCTTTGTTATTCTCTCATGACTCCAAGCTCAGATCTCGCAAGAAATAGTATGGCAGTCTACTTTTAAGTACATTATGAATTAATGAGTGGTAAGGAGATTCAAATTCACTTGTTTTTTAGATTGAATCTCAAAAATGTTATTTGCTCACCTATTGAATCACGAAAAGACTATATAAGTAAGAAAAAATTGAGGTTCTTAGATCAAGGGTTGGGCTAATGTGGGGGAGCTCATTTTTTGCCTGGTACTAATCCACGATAAGAGATCCTCTAGCCCCACCCCACTGATAGGAATGATCTAGGTGGGCTCCATGATTTGGATCACATATAAATTGTCCACTCATAAGAGAAATTTCTCCTTGATTAAGATGCATTGAGTGGCTTGCGCATTCAATATTCAGGACTTTAAAGTAGTATTTTAGTAATAAACAAATGGAGATGGTTGTTTAATATATTTAAGTGGAATTTAGCAATTGACCTACTTTTGGCCACCTTTAATTAATCCAATTCTTCCACACTCAACAAACCTATTGAATTGAAGCAAGCCCAATTTTCATATTATTCCAAACATTATTCAACATGGGACTTTATTAAAAAGAGGAAAAAGTTGCATGATGTAAATTCATTAAATTTTAAAGTTAAAACTAAGGGTTCGGATATTTTGATCAGCTTGATATGGTCATATGCTACGCATTTAGGCACAAACCTTCGCCCCATGCCTCTCTCGATTGTCATGCATCTAAAAGGTCTTTGCCACATTGAGTTCTATTGGACTAGCATTATAAGTTTGGACATGATCATCTTATTGTTCTTTTCATTGGTTTTTGGTTTTGCCTTTTATCAGATGTTATTTTAATGTAAAAGTACCCTTATTCTTATGTCTCCTTGTATTTCTCATCCGCTACCTTATCTCTAAGGGCTCGTTTGGTAATTTACTTTTAAAATAAAGTGGAGTGAAGTGAAATGAAAAGAATGAATAAAATATAAGTAAGTTATTATGATATTTTGTTTTTAGTTGTTTGGAATGGAATATTTTTGACTTTTTGTATGGGGAAATGTAGATTTTTTGTCTTTTAGTGAGTAAATGTAGTTGCTTTTTGACTTTTTTTGGAAAAGATGGAGGGAATGTTTCTAAAAAGTGTTTTTGATGGGATGTTTAACTTAACTTGACTTTATTAGTAAATTTACCAAACGGGCCCTAAGTGCTAAGCTCTCTCCATCAATCTCTTTATTAGTTCAAGCCTAGTAGGAATAGTATGTGGTCTATTAGACATGTTTGTGTAGTGTCAGTGGAGCACTCTTGCCTTTTTTATACCCTCGTTAGAAAAACTTTTTGGTCCATTCACAAAACATAAAAGAGAAAAAGAAGAGGCCCCTTTTCTTACGAAAAATTATACTCACCAAAAGACAAAAAATGAAGTCGAAACATATTTCCATATCTTTGTTTTTTATGTGGAAAAATGCATTATATCATAGACCGACCCAAGGGGGCCCATTTTTTGCCCTTCCATAAGGAGAACTTTCCATTGTCCTAACCTTACTTATGGGCATGATCTTAGTGGGCTCTATTAGCTGGACCACAAGTATACAGTATTTTGTTCCTTATAGTTCTCTATGATTAACTTGTATCAAGGTGGCCCACATACCTCAACTATAATGTTGATTTTTCAGGAATAAAATTGAAGGCAATTTTTAGCAATGTATATAATCATCGTCATCATTATGTTTGTTCAGGTTTGGATTATGACAATTGTGAAAAAAATCTCAATCAATAGAAAGTCCTTAATCTTGAACCATTGATCATAAAAAATGGGCCCCACCACATGGGGGTTGGATTGACATGTGTTTCAAGATTGGAAATGATCTTCTCGTTATTCTTTTCACTGGCTTTTGGTTTTGCCCTTGTTTTGGGTTCTTCTTTGTTCGTCTACACATCTCCTTATATTTAACGTCAATTGCAATCTCTCTGACGGCTATACTGCTTCTTATCATTCTCTCTGTTTTTCTCTCGCCGTTCCAAGGTCAGGTAATTCTCTTTCAGATTCCCAGATCCTGGGAAGCTCATTTGGGAAATCTATATCTGTAATCAATCCAAAGATTGGTTTTTTGACATGGGTTTTTCGGTATTGAGCCGTTAAGTTTTAGATTGTTGAGGAATTCCTGATTTGGGTCATCTCCAGATTGGGTTTTGCACATGGGTTTTTGGTGTTGGGTCCCTTTTGTTTTCAATGATATATGTTTGTGATAAGGTGGGGTGACTTATAGATGTCGGTTTCTCTGGCACTTGTTTTTGCAGATGTGGGTTTTTCTGGAACTGGTTTATGAATTCCTGTTACAATTTGCAAAGGTGGTTAGATGGATTTTTTTAGGGTTTCTGATACTGGGGATTTCTTAAATTCAATTGTATTTGATAATTGTATTTTGGAGAGAGGGTTTTTATGCTCTTTGATCTGAGTGATTCTACAATCGGGGTTTTCCTTTTGGTTTTCTGCATCTTTCCTAGAGGTGGACATTTAGTTGTCACGCATTCGGACATTGTTTTTTGATTTTTTTCTTAGAAATTGATTTTCTGTTTATTTTTATTTATTTATTTTGGTTCTGTTTTCTTTCATTGCTTTTTTGAAGAGGTGGATGTTTTACTGGGTGTTTCTTCTTTTGGGCTCTGTAAATTTCCATTTTTTCAGAGATAAACAGGGGTTTTTTTTTTTTTTTGGGGGGGGGGTGTTTCTTTTAGGGTCCGTTTGGGAGGGGAGGGGAGGGGAGGGGAGGGAAAATTTGAGGGGAAGGAAAATGTAGGGGAGGTTAATTTTCCCTCCACTTGTTTGGGAAGTAAAAAAATAAGGGGAAGGAAAGTGAAAAAATATAATTTTATTTTTAGTGAGGTACTGAGAAAAAGACTATTTTACCCTTCTCTTGAAAAAAATTCAAATAGACTCTAAAGGGCATTTTAGTCATTTGGTGACTCAATCCTCACTTTCCCCTCATTTTTCCCCCTTGCCCCCCCCCCCCATTTTCCCCCCCTTCCCAAACAGACCATTAGGATTGGGAGGGTCTGCATGGTGTGTTTCTGTAATGGTTTGTGAGTTTTGAGAGGATGGGACTGTTTATGACTTTCTGTTTATCTGATTGGAAGTTAATTTATGGTGTGTTTCTGTAATGGTTTGTTAGTTTTGAGAGGATGGGACTGTTTATGACTTTCTGGCAGTAATGTTCTTTGATGATTTATCTGATTGGAAGTTAATTTAAAATTTCATTTGGGATAGGCAAACAAGTATTGGGGAAGTTGTTGAAGTGGACCATGGCTGGGAGTGTGAGCGGGGATAGTGGAGTTGGGATGTCTTCAGAGGGGATCTCGAGTGGACAGCGGTGCCAGTCCGGGGAGTCCCTGTCGGAATGGCGGTCCTCTGAGGAGGTGGAAAATGGAACTCCCTCTACTTCACCCCCTTACTGGGACACTGATGATGATGACATTTGTGGTACTCTCTCTCTCTCTCTGTGTGTGCATGTGTGTGTATACACGTTTATTGTAATCATCTTTGGTTGTTATGATTATTGATATATTTGGGTATGCATTTTAATTGGAATGTGAACAAGGGCTCTAAATGGGTTCGAGCCAACGTATCTAGACTGAATCATAATGATTGGAATGGGCCAGGATTCTGGCCAGAAGAGTGCTGCAGGGGTGGGGGTGGGGGGGACAGTGTCTCTGTTATATACTCCAGGGAAGAAACAGTCCAGCTAGAATATAGAAAAGAAATTGACAACTATGCCATCATCTCCATCATTAACGAAGCCTTGTGATATCTGTGTTCTCTTTGCCATTCATCCTGGAAACATTCTCTCTCTGCAACCTTACATGTTTTATCCAAGTACGTCCTTCCAAATCTTTATTGGCCGCGCTTCTTTTAGTAGCTTGTACTGACAACATTCAGTTCCCATGCATGGGCTATTTTTAGTCTTCTAAGTACATGCTGAAACAACCTTAGGGGCCATTCATTTATTGTCTATTAAATTGGTGCTATTTGTTGTTTTGCTCCTACGTATTCATTTCTAATTCTAGCCTTCCACATTACAATGTATTTTCATGTCTTGGCCACATATATTTTGTCATCTTGACATTTCTTTGTTGCCCAATAATCGTCTCCATATAGTGATTCAGGGCCATCTTGTATAAATGTCCCTTTGATAACTTGGTTCAAAATATGGGTTGATACAGGTTCATATCGGCCATTATGAATCATTATCAATCGTCACTGCAACGATATTTTACATTTTATCAGTCTGCGATCGCGGATAACAAATTATCGCCAATATATTGGCTGGTATCATCAAAACTTCGGTTTGAGCCGATATATTGAAAATATTGGCCGTGGACCTTTTCTCAAAAGCCTCATTTCTCCCTCATCGCTTTCATTTCCTCCTCTCCAAGTGCAAGCACAAGAGAGGCTCCTCCAACCACTCTTTCCACTAAAACTCAACCAAATCATAAGATTTTGATGGATTTTCACGGCAAAACCAAACAGCTCAACCAAAACCTTATAGGTAAGCATTTTGAGGTCCTTTCTTGATTTTTTTTATAACACTTTTCTTGATTTCTTTTCCAAGATTCTTTCTCCAAATAGCTTAGAAACGGTTGAAACATGTTAGATTAATGCAACCCTAGATCTGCAAATGGAAAAGGGACCAATTCCATGAAGGGTTTGGGCTGAATCTGTGAAGGATTCAATGAGAGGGGCCAAGATCTGAATCCCGAGATGGATTCCTAAACACAAGCACTCTCTAATAGAGAGGCTCTCCATAGAAGAAAAAGAAACCAAAGAAAATCTTTTATTAAATCATCAAAGCTGTATATCCCAGCGAAGAGATTACAAATATATATAATGAAGTTGGACGTCTAAAAGGAAAATATATCTTCAAGAATAAGGAAACTGAGTCTCCTAAATCTTTGCTAAAACTAATCCAAATCAACCTAAATCTCTTATTTTAAGGATTTCTAAATATATTAAACTACCAATCAAGTGACAGGTCCATTTAGGCTTGTGGGCTGGACCTAACAGCCTGGGTCGACCCATGGGTCATGGGTCTGGTTTGCATCATAGATCTAGAGTTCTGGAGCAAAAGTTTGAAGCATGTTTCTTAAGTTAAGTATTTAACACTAACATATAACTCATAATTGTGGTTGCATTCTGCAAATTTTGTGATATTTCTACTTGTTTTAATATGTGTTAATCTATTTAATTAGGGCCCCTTTTGCTAAGCACCAATGCTCACGATAAGGTGAGCACACTATCTTGTGGGCCTCACCTGGGGGTGGCGCTTGGGGGATCAAAAGATCTCCCACCCACTTCCTTGTGTTTGGTGATGGAGGCTAGAATCATCATCCTAACCACTTGATCAACGGCTAACAAGTTCTCACCATCCAAAATGAGTATGCACTTGAACCAATTGTCCAATCCATTCGGATGGGTGCCTAACCCTAACCTGGGATTGGTGACTATCAGGGGGGCCCTTAATTTTATGGTCTGCTTAGATGGATCATAAGGTGGGCCCCACTAGGTGACACGGTGCTCACCTTATCGTGAGCACCGGTGCTCGGCAGAGGTTTTTCCATTTATGAACAAACTTTGAACAGTTTTAAATGAAACATCAGTATAGGATGTCATGACTTAGGGGGACTAATAGTTTGGTTTTTTGTGTGTGCTAATGGAAAAAAAAAATTGTTTTCTAACATTTTCTAATGTTCTGGATTTTTTTGGGATATTTCTCAATTTTTTTGGGGGGATAGAAAAAACTCTGTGATGCGATGCTACCCCGTATCATTTTTCAGGGTCAACCGCAATGACAGCTGCGGCCACGATTTTAGTTTGGTTGAAGCGGCTTTCCACAATCACATGATATTCACTAGCTTATCTCCCAACTTGCCTACCTACTTTAGTGTTATTTTAAATTTCCCCATCAACCACTCCATTTTGTCTAATAGTTTCTCTCATGTATCAAAACCTAACACACTACAGCATTCGTGGTTTACAATTTTGATTTGATCCTTTGGCTTTCAACTTCAAGGTTTAAAACAGCTGTATTGGAAGACTATGAGTGGTTTGAAAAATGATACATCTCGGGAACTTTATCAGTTTAAAACAATTTTTTGAGCAAAAAATATTGAAGAATATCACAGAAGAATTTAGAATGTTAAAATAATGTTTGACTTTTGTGGTTTATTTGCATATCAAGTTTTAATTGAGAATGTATTGGACCCTTAAATGTCATACAGGTTCTTTATATGGGTCATTCGTTGCTGTTGAATCCGTTCAGGTGCAGTCATTTCATTCACTTTTTTGGCTGAAGTTTATAAAATAGAAGTCAAATACATGTAATTTATGTGTTAATGCTCATGTGGCTCTGTCAGTTAGAGCATTGATTTTACCACGAATTTAGTAGAAAGATGAAGATCCAATAATAAATTATTAGGAGGACGGATTGGCATAAATCAAATTGATTTGAGCTAATCGTAATCAACCTTTGCTTATGTAATTTGTAAAAACAAACCCAAAAATAATATTATGGATTTTATAAAAACTGAAAATGAGGGAACCCCAAAAATCTGAAAATAATGTTGCAAAATCATACCAAAATAAATCAATGTGTTTGCAACTAGAACATAAAATGATTACACATTTAATGTACAAATCAAGTTGAGAAATCGAAGACAAGTGATGAAAAAGAACTGAAAAATAATGAGATGAACTATTTTGAGGTAGTGATCTATTACCAAAGATAAATTCCGGTCTGTATTAATTTTCAGTTTATAACCTATTCATTTTTTCAGAAAGTTTGGTATCTCATACTAGTTTAATATCAAAATTTCCCCCTTTTTTTATTGTTGAATGTGGAAATGAACTATGCTGGGAAGCAGAATTAGGTACTAATTGAATTTTAATGAAGCAAAGCTGGTGGATATTGAATCATCATAAACAAAACCCAAATTAAATGTACATTTTACACTCATCATTATTTATCTTCATCACACATTTAAGGCTTGCTTCTGTATCATGCAGTGTTATTATACTATTAATTATGTAATTTAGAATATGAATGGTCTTAATGTTCCTGTAGGGGCAAAACCTTCTGAGCTGTATGAAAAATTTACATGGAAGATAGAACAGTTTCCACAAATTAACAAAAGAGAACTACGAAGTAAAGCATTTGAGGTTGGCGGTTACAAATGGTAAAATACCCTGCTTATCTGGTTTTAACTGTAGCATTTACCTTTTCCTTTTAGATTTTTCTATCAATTTGTATATTCTCTCTTATCTACAGATAAAAAAAGTGCCCCTCTCTCCCCCTCCCCCTCCTCTTCCCCACTTCCACTCACACACAAATATAAGACTGTGATCTGATGTGCACCGTTTGCACAATAACCTATGTGCAAATCTGGCTGTGGGGTAATGTGGAACAGAGGTAGAGATGTGGGGCGGGCAAGGAAAGAAGATGGATAGATAGGGGGAAAAATTGGGCTTTCACCAAACTCCGATCCGGAGGCGTTAGAGATCTCGAGGAGAACTCGAAGAAAGCTTGGGGAAGATCCCAAAAGCACTCAAATTTCATTAATTATCAACCATTACTTCATTACTAATTAGCCAAAGAGACTTTATATCATTATATAGGAAAGGAAATAACCCTAGGACTAATTTGGACCATCCAAACACATTGATAGTTGGGATTAAATTATCCTACTAAAACAACATAATTAAAAGATCTAAATAATATAAAATAAAATAAAATGAATGGGCTAAGCCTAAAGGCTTGGTCAAGACAAATGGGTTGGCTGGTCGACCCATGGGATCTGTCTTGCATCAGATTTTCCCCTTGGAGAGAATTCGACCTCGAGTTCTGTAGATGTCCTCTAGGATTGAAAGTCAACCGTATGAACTTCTGACATGCCACTTGATCCTTGGTTTTTGTGCATGACTTGAAGGCTTGGCTCACTCTTCTCGAGTTCGATACAGTATGCCATGTGGAAGTAGAAGGGGCGCATTGCTTCTTCTTATTTTGGAACTCAACTTAGATGTAAGATCTAACCGTTATATGCATTAGTCTTTGAATTTTAAGTGTCTTCATATAATCTTCTAATATGAATGAGCAATCTTCGAAGATGAAATCAATATGTGAAACCTTAATGATTTGATCTTCAGCCGTAACTTCTTGACCAATATCTTTCTCTTCTGATGTTTGAATTGACTTTTCTAGAGGTGGTTCTACATTTATGTCTATCGAGTTTTGAGTTTTCTTGCTAACATTATCCAAGACTTTGAACTTCTCTGTTGCTTGCATTTGTTGATCAAATCTCAACATTGTCCAAAAGCGGCAATTCGGAGACCGCTGTAGTGATAGAAGCTTCTGGATTTTCGTCTTGTATCTCATTGTTCATATTACACTCATGGTGATCTCCATTATCATCATGACGAGAATTCTCAATTTTCTCAATCCGAGCATTGATTTTGTCTTATTGCTCCTTTTGTTCCTGCTGTAAATCAATCATCCGTGCCATCATGCCTTTGCATTTGCTTGGCAAATTGTCCTAAGGTAGCATTGAATCGGGAGGAATTTTGATTTGGCTTCTCAACGAGAGTCTCGATTTCATTTGCCACGGTCTCCACAATATGTGCTTTTGTGGATTGTCAAAATTTTCGTGCTAGAGGCTTGTAGATTTCCATGCGAGACCGATTAAGCATGCGCTCAACACTAATTGCTTCTCCACATTCTTCATACTTGGTTTTGCAGTCTTCCATGTTTTCCAATATGCTTGGCCTCATACCTCTAAGAAATATAAGTAAATAATGTTGTTTATCCTCCTCTAGTCTACATGCCTTTTGCGACCATGAAAATTTTTCGAAATACTCATCAACTGTCAATCCTCGTCTCAATTTAAGAAACTGCTGAACGGATGTTTTATTCTCATAATACCATGATCTGTAATTTTTTTTTATACATAACCCTTTGAAGTTGATCATTGTAGTTCTTTTTTTGCAACCTCATTTTAGCTTTATGCAAAGAGGATTTCAAATTTAATGATCATAAAATATTCCAAACTGACTTGATGTGTAGATCTGATTTCTAGGAATTTGCGGTTCAAAACTGATCAACGATTGTAGTCTGGATGGCTTCAATATTAGCAAATCAAATTCGAACCTTTTAATTTGATCAAAGTGGGCCTTGACATAGATAATTTCCAATGATGATGACCGCTTGCCTCTCTCTCTCTCTCTCTCCCTATTGTTGTTGCTATTGGATTTTGGCTAAACTTAGACTCAGGCCCAATTGGGCCGTGGGCTCAAGATGGCATGTGTCTCATGGACATGTGTGACGGAGGAGAAATCCTCTTCTCTCTTATCAATTCTTGTGCATGTAGAGAACAAGAGGAGGGGGAGAGGTCTTCGACTCGACTCCTCTTTGTTGTTGGTCTTTGACGAGGAGATGGAGATGGCGACCACAATGATCGGTGGACAAAACAATGACGACGATGCTTGACAAGGTGATGTCGACCTTGCTGTTGGTGACGGTGAGTAACGACGAAGATGCAGGCATTGATGGTCGACGACGAGTTTGACCGCCCCCGGCTCTGCTGCTTCGATGAGAGAAAAGAGATGGAAGCCAACCGATGTTGGAGATTTGGAACATGTATGCCTATGCTCTTCTTTCTCGATCCCCTTTTTTTTTTTTTTGCTGTTTCTTCTCTAACTCGCTTCTTGGTTTTTTTTTTGGAAGTCGAATTGGGTTTCGAATGGGTTTTAGGGGTTTTGGACCTCAGGGTTTTGATGAACAGGGCTCGGATTGAGGGTGCTTTTGGGTGTTTGATTAGGATGAGGGATTGTTTGGGGGTGGGGGGAAATTGACGAAGTGTTTTTTTTTTTTGGATTGGAGTCTCGATTTGGGGATTTTGTGATTTTATGGCAGGGTTTTGGAGTTTGGTAGAGACGTTCAGTGATAGGGTTTCCAACCGATTGGGATTCGGTCAAGGGAATATGGTGGGATATGAGGTTCCGCTTATGTGGAAAGGGGTGTTGATGGGTTGGCTACTATGGGTAAGGGTTTAGAGTGGTATGGCAGTTGGTTTGGGATGGTTGGGGTGATGATCATAGGTTACTTGGATGATTGCTGGGTTTGTTGAATGCGGTCAAGATGATTGGGCTTGGAAGGGATTCGTTTGGTGTGTGTGGGCTAGAATGCAGTTGGCCGGAGGGGTTTGGTTTTGGCATGGGAGGGGTTTGGTGATGGGTTTGGGAGACAGTGGGTGGTGTGGATGATGGATTTGGGATTTTTGACTGGAGAGGGCCTTGTAGTGAGGGATGGGGTTTGGATTTAATTCGGTCAAATGGGACGATTTTGGGGACTTTTGGGGTTCTCGGGGATTGGACTTTGTGGTATACAATTAGGGTTTGGTAGGGGACGATGCAGATTTGATGGAGGCAACATGGGGTTAAAGATGGAATGAGATTTGAAGGAAAATACCTGATGATGGAGCCAATTGAATCCCGGTTGGATCGATCTTCGTCTCTGATACCAAATAATGCAGAACGGAGGTAGAGATGCGAGGCGGGCAAGGAAAGAAGATGAATAGATAAGGGAAAAACTTGGGCTTTCGCCAAACTCTAATTCGGAGGCGTTAGAGATCTCGAGAAGGATTCAGCGGTGTTAGAGATCTCGAGAAGGACTCGAAGAAAGCTTGGAGAAGATCCCAAAAGCACTCGAATCTCATTAATTATCAACCATTACTTCATTACTATTACCCAAAGAGGCTTTACATCATTATATAGGAAAAAAAATAACCCTAGGACTAATCTGGACCATCCAAACACATTGATGGTCAGGAATAAAATATCATACTAAAACAACTTAAAACATAATTAAAAGATCTAAATAATATAAAATAACATTAACTGAATGAGTTGGGCCCATTGGCGGGTCGACCCATGGGGACCATGTGTCTGTCCTGCATCATGGGGATGACAAGAATCATGGGGGTTGGAGGGGATGCAAGATCTAATTGTCACCTAGGGCTGTGGAAAAAAAAAAAAAAACACCTTAACCCCTTGATCTCTAGTACTAAAACTTCCGGTGACTTTAAAGGCATCGATCTTTTGAATCCAATGGTAATAGTTGGATGAGTGCATCGATGAAAATAGCGGTAGCAGTGGGCGTAACGGCCTGCCACCAAAATGCTACGTCGCGTAGTGGTGCGATTTGGAAAAATCGTCAAAAAAATATGAAAAAATTGTAGAAAATTTAGAATATTGGAAAATGAGAGAAAATGTATTCTTTTTTTGCAAAAATAACTAAGATAAGGGGGCATAGCGGTCCCCTCATTATATGAGGTCCTGTATCGCTGTATAATATAAATAGAAAATAATAGTAATGATCATCTTTTTTCACATGTGTTTATGTTGCTTAGTTATTCTAACTTAGAAACTAATGAAAGGCTCGTAAAAGAAAAAACTATGTCATGAAGTCAAAGAGTACATAGAGAAAAAAATACATCTACCAAAGGGGGTGTCTAATAGGATGTACTTAGTGAAGAATTCTTGATAAGAACTCTTTGTATCGACTGTAATTCAGCAAGATCATGTGCTTTTTTGTGTTATTTTAAACATAAAATGGTAGAAAAGTTGTGTAGAAATGTTATTTGGAGAGAAGATTAAAAGAATTAAGTCTTATTATGCATTTTAAAAAAATTTGGAAAGCATGAATTTTTCTCACCCTATAACGGCCCCGTAGCGGACGTAGCGGCCGCTACGGGTGCGACGGGCGATAAATCCGCCACGCTACGGCCGATATATTAGTGGCCGATATTTTCATTCATGGATGAGTGTCACGTTGGATCATAACTGTACATACACAGATATGAGTGTGACGACGGTTGTTGGATCATATAGGGGCTAGGTTCAAAGAAAAATGAAAAGTTCACACTCCACTTAGTGTGATCTATTCACATTGGATCGTAATTGTATACACACACATGGTGCAACCCTCCCGATCTTCGATTGAATAGACCAACCTCTCAAATGAGGTTGATCGAATCCAACGAAGGGATTCCACACAAAACAACACTCAAAGCCATAACACTTAAGAGGAATAACTCACGATAATTTTATTGATTGAATAAGCATAGAAATAACAAGAGGTTCTTTTGTATATATAGAAGACACTATTTCTAAACGAACCAGGATATTGGAAATAGTAACATACCTATTCCTACTCAAACTAGTTATTAGAAAGCAATCCTATTAAGCAACTAATTGATATATTCTCAAATAAGGATAGGGATCTTTGCCAAATCAAAGATCATATGGACCCCATCATATGGTCCATCAGGACCTGCGGGTCCTAGTCTGTTGTCGGGATGCATCAACACATATGCAGATTGGTATGCAAACATCCTAAAATTACATTTTCATAAAATTCATTGTTTCTTTATTGATGAAAATCATCCCAATTTATAGAAAGAAGAATGGAGAACTTGTAATCAAATTTTCCTAATATCTCTCTCTTATCTCCTAATCATAGTTGTCAATTCCGTTCCGTTCTGGCTGGAACGTTCTGGAATTAGCCTTGGGCGGAATGGAATGGCCCTCTAAAACTTTCTGGTCCCAATTCCAGTCCATTCTGGCCGTTCCCGTCCCAATTCCGGACCAATTCCGCCCCATTCCGGCCAAGGTTTCGTACTTCCATTCATATGTAGTGAAAACTAGAAAATGGTCAATTGTAGAGTGCACTTAAATTTAAGTGATGTAAGTATGTATTTTTAGTATTATTTTAGCATTCAACTATTTTTTTTTTCAATTTTAGGTATTCTTTTATATTTGTTTATTTATTTATTTTTCAATTCCGTCTTTTTGACATGGAATACCGGAATTGACCGGAATTGCAAAATGTTCCACTATGGGGTCAAATTGGAATGGTGAACGGAACAGAATTGACATCTATGCTCCTTATATCTCCTCTACTATCTCTAACACCCTCCTGCAATCGCGTGGTCGTTTTATAGAAAGGATTGTGCAATTGTTAACATAAAAAGGATGCAAACCAAATGACTTATTTTTATCTTGCATGATCCTCATTTTTTGTTGTTGAGTACCATCTGTCTTGTAGAGTCCATCACTGCTGTAGTCCGTTTGTTTTTTTTTGGTGTCGAGGGACCACCAGATTAGATTTGGCGTGATTCTTCTTGAAACTTTCGTCATGTGGCTTGATTAAGATAATGAGATCGTGAGACTTGGATGAGTGTGTGGAGATGGGGATGCTCGATTTTATTCACGAGAGGAATTATGGCAAGATTATTGGAGAAACGTAAGAGACAAGATCATGGTCAGCTGATCACAAGATCACTACCGGGCCATGGCTCTAACACCATGAAAATAATTTAAAACTACCTTGTCATAAAAATCACCGTAACTTTATTGAGAAAATGATCCCAATTTATAAAAGAAAGAATAGACAAGAAACTTAAAATATTTGAAATTCAACTTTCCTAATATCCATCTAATTATCTCTCCTATCTCTAACAGGGTGGGCAACAGCCTAGCAGGTCCCACATCGCAAGAGGGTGTTGGATTGGCAGAGCTACATTTGGATAAGGGGCCCACCAAATTTTAGATCCCAATGCTTTGGGATTATGGAGAAAAAAATATGGTGGCCCTGAAATCAACTGCATAAAATTTTCATGGGTCATATGAGTATCAAATTGGGTCGGATGGCAATTCTGCAATGAAAGAAGTGGCTCCTATGTGGTCCACGTGGATCTTGCAATCTTGAAATGCAGTTAAATAACTTTATCCTTTAGGGTTTACATGTGTTTAAGGGATACTTATAATTCTAACAGAGGTCGTAAGCATGGTGAAATGTTACACTCCCAGATGCATGTATGTATACACACACATGTATGTATGTACGTGTACATGTGCATGTTTGTACATGCACGTGTGCATGTGTATGTGCATGTATGTACATGTACGTGTGCATGTACATTACATGTACATGTATATACATATATGGGAGATGCTCCTATGAGAACATCTTTCACCTTACTATGGGAGATAGCGTGGGGGCCCTCACATCCATATCCAATGCCAACAACTCAAATGTGAGAGCCCCTAGCCTATCTCTCATAGTAAGGTGAGAGATATCTCTCATAGGACCATCTCCCTACACACACACAGATATATATATATATATATATATAGGAAATTCTAAAAAACGCCCCTTTTTCCGCCCCCTTTTTTTTTTTTTGTCATGGGGCCTATGTTGAGTCAATCTAGTATTTTCACACACTACCCCACCATGAATAGTCACAAGTCTAAGTTTGACACTCATTCAACTTTTCATTACCGTTGCATTGAAATCATGATAAAATGATGCCTCTAAACCATTAAATTTTAGGGTCATGGATCAAAAGGTTAGGATGATCTTATTGATCTTATGGACTTAAGATTTTGTATATAGGTTGGCCTCATATGGATATTTTCATCCAATGGACTTCCATAATCAACATGCATCCCAGTGGGCCCAACTAGGAGGGGCGTTTTCGGTTTTTTCCTAAAAAATGCCGGGCGCTGTGTAGCGCTGCCCTTTATATATCCGGTATCTTCAAAATTTTGGGTGGCAATTTTAAAATTTGAATGGCTCGGGCTGATGTCATTGTCTTCAACCTTCTGCACTTCCTGCAATTCCGATCTCCAACTCCAACTCCAACTCCAACTACTACTACTTCTCGCCTCCGTGTAAAAGTCCTTCCTTCCCCACTGTCCGAACAGATGATTTCCTGTCTCGTCCTCCTTGATTTGGATGGAGAACTTCAGCTCTTCCACCCATGCTGGTATTGAGCATGGTAAATTTGCTGTTTTGTCAAGAACTTTTGACTCTTCCTTCCTTCAGATACTCTTTAGAAACTGTCTCACTCCCTACCTCCACAGTGCAGCCTTAGCAATTTCCTATGAGTTTGAAGGCATCCTCATGCCATACGTGGAGGGGAACTCCTCTAACTTTCATCCAGGATGGGCGGGGCTGCGGCCTTAGAAATTCCATCCGTCTCTCCACCCAGTAGAAAGGGTAGGGGATATTTTTGGCTTCTATGCTCTAAAGAACCTCATCTACTTCCTTTTCTGATAAAAACTCCATCCAGAACTTGTTTCTTAACTGGCATCCTTCCTCCCCTGCTTTCCAACCACGCTTCAGCTCTGACGACTCCTCTTGATTTAGATTTCAAGAAACTAATTAGGCTACAGAACAGTGGCCTGCTACTCCTGAACTACTTGGTTTTGCATCAGGCTCGTTGTCTTCTAATGACATTGAGGTGGGACTGTCATTTCTGTGCACATAGGCTTTGCTCAGACCCATTTTCTTGTGGAGGGTTTCTGGTCCCTTTAAAATAAAACGAGCCATATTGACTTGTATTTTCCCCCCACCGCAGGATCTGCCCACTGCAAGATCAATGGCCAATGCTTATCTATTTGTGGCGAATCTTACAAAAGCGAAGCCCCTGCTCCACTGGGATGAAGATGTCTACGATCTGTCCTGCCCTACAAAACATAGCCTCTAGCTCTGCCTTTGAAACAGTATCGGGCAGTTTGGAGACGAAGATGGAAAAAGATTTCTTTCTTAGTCTCTGAAGCTGCTTTGGTAGGAGCAGTTTGCTGCAATTTAGCTGGCCTCTGTTCCTACTGTCTGATCTTAAAACATCTGCCCAAGATTTTCTAGGTATTGATTCTCCAGCCTCTTCGTCATCTCACCATCTCCTGTTGTATGTGTTCTCTAGTTGTCTTGTTGCCATCGTCCCTCTCTTTGCTATCACTTCGTTCATCACTTTCTCCTTGACAAAACTTCAGTCAACCTGAACAGACTTGCAGCTAAGCGGGAGCTTCATTTACATGGTTGAACCATCAGTCCCCTCCTACCATGTCCAGATTGGATAGATTCTTGGTTTCTAATGACTGGCTCTTCCCAAGCCCTCTTCTGACGATTGCCCTATTCTGTTGGATTCTAATTGCGACCGATGGGGCCCGGCTTCTTTTCAATTCGAGCTTATGTGGTTGGAGGAGAAGGAATTTTCTCATCTGATCAGGGATTGGTGGAAGAATATTGAAGTGGAGGTTTGGGCTGGTCACAGATTAGCTGTCAAGCTGAAAATTATGAAGCAAAAAACTAAAGGTTGGTCCAAATCCAATATCGTTGAGGTGGAGGCAGCGAAATCCAAAATCCTGGAAGAGATTCAGGACTTAGATCAAAAGGAGGAACGTAACCAGATTTCTAGTGAAGAGGCTAAAAAGATCATCACCGAAGGAGGAATTTGAAAGGAAGGTAATACAGGAGGAGATTAAATGGAGACAGCCTTCCAGAGACAATTGGTCGAAGGAGACAAAAATTCAAGGTTTTTTCGTAGCCTGTTATCATCAAGGAGAAGATCATATAGAATTGCTTCCATTATAAATGGGGAGGAGACATTGGAAAGCATGGAGAAGATAACTGATCATATCATTGACTATTTTTCCTCTCTTTATTTAAGAGAGGAATGGAATAGACCAAAGCTGGACGATCTTCACTTTCCAAGTATTGGGGAGGATAGAGCCCAATGGCCTGAAAGGGGTTTTGAGGAGGTTGAGATTCGTCGAGCAGTATTTGATTTGGCTGGAGATATAGCCCCCAATAATGCTCTTTCAAAGGTTCTGGGAGTCGACGAAGGAGGATATTCTTGATCTCTTCAAAGAACTCCACTCAAGAGCCATCCTCTCTAAAAGATTGGGGGCTACATTTATAGCATTAATTTCAAAAAAGAAGGTGATCTGATCTCAGTATCAAAGACTGTAGGCCCATAAGTCTAAATGGAAGCGTATACAGGATTCTAGCAAAGGTTCTCCCTGGTAGAATCCAGAAATTCTTAAATTGTGTCATCTCTCAAGAGCAAAGGGCTTTTGTGCAAGGGCGCCAAATCTTGGACAGCATTCTTGTTGCCAACGAGTGTGTTCATGCAAGAAATAGGGACAAATTACCAGGGCTCTTGTGCAAATTGGATCTTGAAAAGCCTACGATAGAGTGGATTGGCAATTTCTCTTGTATCTGCTCCGTAGAATTGGTTTTGGAACAACGAGGAGAAGATGGATCCTAGAATGTATTTCCTCATCATATTTCTCTATTCTTAGTAATAGATCGCCAAAAGGCTTTTTTCTGGCTAACTGGGGGCTAAGACAATGGGACTCACTTTCTCCTTTCCTGCTTGTAATTGTTGGAGAAGTTTTTATCATGATGGCAATGGCAGCAGGCAATGCGGGTCTGATAAGAGGCTTCAAAGTAGCAGCAGATGCTCCTATTATCTCACTTACAATTTGCAGATGATACATTGATCTTCTGTGAAGCCAATGAAGGCTTCATCAAGAATGTTAAAGCCATTTGACTATGTTTCAAACCAGTTTCAGGCCTGAAAATTAATTTCTTCAAAAGCAAACTACTTGGGATTAGCGTTGATGATTCTCTCATGCAAGAATTTGCTGAAATTCTGGGGTGCAAGATAGGATCGTTCCCAGCCAAATATTTGCGACTTCCTTTATGCTTGGGGCCTGTGAAAAAATCCATTTGGAATCCTGTGGTGGAAAGATTGGAGAAAAAATTATCCCTGTGGAGTTATATATATATATATATATAAATCCCTGTGGAAAGCTAATTATCTATCATTGGGTGGTGGGATCAACCTTGTAGAGTCTGTCCTCTTCAACCTCTCAATTTATTTTCTATCCATTCTGAAATGCCCGATTTTGGTCCTTAATCATAAGGAAAAGCTGCAAAGGGATTTTCTTTGGCATGGAAGGAGTTTAGAGAAGAAATTCCACCTCATAGATTGGAAATCGGTTTTCAAATTGAGAGAGGAGGTTGGCCTGGGCATTAGATCTTTAAAATGCATAAACTAGGCCCTCTTAGGAAAATGGCTTTGAAGGATAAGGGAACCCTCCGAGGGTCCATGGAGACAAGTTTTTTATGTCAAAGTATGAGGTCGTTAGATCCGGATGAGATTGCAAGGGTGTTCCTTATAAACTTTCTGCCATTTGAGGGGCATCATTTCAGTAAAAGAAGCTTTCCTCCAAAGTACCTTGTATAAGGTGGCGTCAAGTGGAAAAATTCTGTTCTGGTTGGACACATGGATAGGAAATAGTCCTTTGGCTTCCCAGCTCCCTCTTCTCTTTGCTGTGGCCGAAAGCAAGGAAGCTACAATATTAAATTACTTACAAAGAGTGTGGAATAGCAATGCTTGGAGTCCCACCTTTAAAAGGAATCTTCTAGAGGTTGAAGAGAGGCAACTTATTACTCTTCTAGACCTCCTTAATGATGTGAATATTCAGGACGAAGGAGAAGACTGTAGAATTTGGGTGGGTACCAATGACGGATCCTCCTATGTTTCCTCCTTTTTTTTATTTCCATTACAAAGAACCGGACCCCGAGAAGTCTGGTAGCTGCTGTTTGGAAAAATTAAATCTCCGCCAACGGTGACTGCTTTTGCGTGGTTGGTCCTTATGGTATGATTCTTACTATGGATAACCTTAGGTGTAGAAGAAGATTCATTCTTAATGCTTGCCCCTTATGCTTGGCTGATGAGGAAACGGTAGATCATCTCATGCTCTTATGCAAAACAGCCCGATCACTTTGGTCCAAGGTTTAAAAATATTGGCCGTTACGATATTTGGCATATAACGGTCACGTTATGGCTAGGAGTAAAATATCGCCAAAAAATTGGTTGATAACAGCCGATATCGGTAAAATATCAGTTGATACCCATATATCGGTCGTTATCAGTCAAGTAACAGTAAAAAAAAAAAAAGAAACACGAGGGAGGAGGGAGGAGGATGAGTACCTGGAGTGGGAGCTCCTGATGCCTGCAGCGCTGACCGGAACAGCATCGCCCCCTGGAATCGCTGCTCTGCCTGCTGCTGCTGCGTCCCTTTCTTCTCCTCTTCCTCTTCTTTCTCGCTCTCGATGCCTCCACCGCTGCCCGGGATGGCGGAACCACATCGCCGCCTGGAACTGCTGCCGCTGCCTCCCCTTGTTCTCCTCTTCCTCTCTTTCCCTCCTCTCTTCCCCTCTTTCTCTTTTTTCTTTATTCTTTTTCCTTCTCTTGTTTTGGTTTCAGATCCATCGAGAAAAGGGCAAGTTGCCCCTTTCCAAGAGATTTTACTGTGTGAGGCTGCCACACAGTTTTTTACCACAACATAAATAAATAAATAAATAAAAAAAAAAAACAAAAGTTCATGGGTCCTTTGTTGTTTAAAAATACCAGAATGTAAAAAAAGTTCATGGCCCCCAATTGTACCTTTTGGAATTTGTGGGCTCCGTTTCATTGTTTTTTAACCTAATCCTTAATACATTCAATTTTTTTTTTTTTTTTTTTTTTTTTGAAACCATCATGGTCTGTCTATAATGGGCCCTTACCAAATTTTATTAACATAGGAGTTAGGCCCACTATCACATTATTGCACTTATTAAAAAACTGGACCTGTTGTCATATTATTGACCACTACTGAACTATAGTTCACAAAAAATATGTAAATAAATTATGAAGAAATTCAACTGTATCACAATAGTCAGATCAACAATGGGCCAAGTCCTATTAGAGTTATATTGGTGGATTTATAAGTCATAAAGTTAGAAAAAAAATTAAACTCTACAAGGTTAACATATTTAATAGTTAAACATTAAACAACGATATAGGATGTTATGACTTAGGGGGACCGTTATTTTCCTTTAAAGTGTGTACTAATGGAAAACCTTATTGTTTTCTATCATTTTATAATATTCTGTTTTTGGGGTTAAATTTAAACTCTCACCGCGATGGACCGCGAACCGCAATGCGATGCGATGACCGCGATTTTGAACCATGCTTTGGACAGCTATTTTGGAATGGTTTGGATGCCGCTGGGTATTCCCGAGATCTATCCTTGCTTCTTTTGAGTGTTGGTAGATAGATGCCTTTAGGTTCAGATAAAGGCAAACAGCTGCGGAAGACATCCTTTCTTGCTACTCTTTGGATCCTATGGAAGGAGAGGAATGCCAGATGCCTTGAAGGAAAAGCTGCGAATTTGCAGTCTCTAGTAGAAATGCTTAAATACAGCCTCTTGGATGCTAGTCCTTCCTCACTTCCATTATTATTCTATAGACCAGATTGTGCGCAATTGGAAGGAAATTGCTTTTGGATGAGTACGTTTATATCTTTGTATTATTTTGTATCTCCTCTCCTGGACTGTTTTCTCTAGGAGAGGTTTTTTTGTTGTCTTCTTTCGGGTCCTCGTGTTTTTGCTTGTCAGTATATTACTCTTTACTGCTTGCTTATTGCAATGAAAGTATCCATTTCAAATACACACACACACATATATATATATATGTATATATTGTTGATATACATTGTTGTGCCGTTCATTATCAGCTCGAGCTTTTGGTGACTCTGGTCATTAACATGGTATTAGAACCAGAGATCACGAGTTCGAAACCCCTGGGAGGCATGTTACCTCCATCTGTCTGGCAAGGGGGGTGTTTATATGCATTGTTTTGCCGTTCACTAACAGCTCAAGCTTTTGGTGATTCTGGTCATTAACACTCACACACACACATATAGGGAACCGGTCCTATAAGGACCGTCCTTACGGTCTGCACAGTTTGGAACGCCCATTGGGGCCCACCTTATGACCCATCCAAATTGACCAAACATTCACAACCCCCTTATAGGTACTGAATCCCATGAATTTGCATGGATTTGGACGAACTAGACTGTTGGATTGAGGGTCAATTTTTCTTGTTTGATATAAAGCTGTTGAACTTGTGGATCATGGATGAAGGGGTTAGAGGTATTATATTGATTTCAACTTTGATATGTATGTTGGCCCCACTTGGATCTTTTGTTCCCCCTCTGTCCCATGACCAGTGCGGTCACGGTGGGCCCCACTAGGTAAGTTGTAAGGATGGTCCTTTTAGGACCGGTTCTATATATATATTGTAAGGACTAAGGACCCAATTCCTAAGTCTTTATTGTGATTATTGTTATTATTATTGTTGTTGTTGTTGTTTTTGTGGGACCGTCGCGTTCCAGAAATCTGAGGGTCCCAAGGATCTCAGAATTCGGGGCGTGACATATACACACACACATCAGGTGTACGACTTGCACTGTGCGTGAGTGTGCACCTGGCTCCCTTAAAGCTGGAACTAGGGGGATTTGAAGATCTCGGTGTGCCCTATCTATCTACAGAGTTTGGGTCTCATTTGATCATCCTATCATCCTTATCCGGGCCTCACAAGTTCAACGGTGTATAGTCCATCCGAATCAGTGTACATTTGATGGTGTATAGTTCATTCGGATGGGTGCAGCACATATGTATTTATGCATGCCTGCAAGTAGAGATGTCAAACGTGACGTACCATGCTAGCATGGCACGCCTCAACCTAGGCACAACACGTCTCATCAATTGTGTCGTGCCGTGCAAGGACTTCGTGCTGGGCTTTCGTGTCGGGCTTCTAATGTGTCGCGCTTCCATTTTTAAGGTTTTAGGCTTAAAAAATTTGAAAGATATACACAAGGAAGAGTAGTACACAGATTTAAGTGGTTCAATCAAACTCAACCTACTCCACTTATAAGAGAACCATCTGGATCTTTTCTATTGAAGGTTTTTCAACAGGATTACCTTAGAAATCTTTACAATTTTTGTAGATAATAAAAAAAATAAAAAAGTAAAAGACTACATTGGAGGGGTAAAACGATCAAAATACACAAAATATGACTGATTTGCAGTCTACCGTGCCGTGCAGTGCCTAGGCATGTTGACTGCTGCTAGGCACGGTAAGCATGTATGTATCCCTGCATTTATGTACTTGTGTATAAATGCATGTATTTATTCATCATTTAAAAGGATGCATTTCTCTCTCTCTCCCTCTCATTTCAATTCTAATTAAAACTTATGGAAATTGGTCTGCAGGTATATTTTGATTTATCCTCAGGGGTGTGATGTCTGCAACCATCTCTCTTTATTTCTCTGTGTTGCTAATCATGAGAAACTTCTTCCTGGTATGTGATGTATAGTGTGGTCTTTTGTTTGCTCCATATTATCAACTTATGTACTCAACACTTCTTGTTTATGTTCTATTAATTTAATTTAATTTTTTTTTTTAAAAAATTGGCAGGATGGAGTCATTTTGCACAGTTTACTATAGCTGTGGTGAATAAAGATCCAAAGAAGTCTAAATACTCTGGTTAGGTGACTTGTGACGTTACATTACTTTAGATGCTATATGCTCTCGTAAAAAAAATGCTATATGCCTATATCCTTTCACACCTCAAGTAACTTATGTGCTCGAGAAATTATGCAGATACATTGCACCGGTTTTGGAAGAAAGAGCATGATTGGGGTTGGAAAAAATTTATGGAGCTATCAAAAGTAAATGATGGCTTTATTGTCTCTGACACTCTTGTGATCAAGGCTCAAGTTCAGGTTATTAGGTACTCTCTCTCTCTCTCTCTCTCTATACTGTGTGTACAGCAGCCTATGATGAATCCTAACCCTTAAAACATGCCTACACTGTGAATTGTTATATGTAGAAATTTGATTCAGATCAGAGTGATAATCATCTCGGATCTGTAGCTCAAGACTAAATTTATTCTTACACTCAAGCTAAAATGTTAAAAATGAAATCTAGGTTTTGATATGGGCAAAGGGGAGGAATAATCCTCGTTCAAGTTGAGAAAAATAAAGAAGGCATCTTGTTGAGCTCATATGATCTTTTGACATGTATGAGTCCATAGCTTAGTTGGAAGTTGGAACTCAGTGTCACTACCACGTGGTTACAAGTTTGATTCATGTTGCCTTTAAAAACATGCAATACTAAGTGATCACATATGTATGGGGACTTACAACGCTTAGATGACATGCATACATTCTCTTAGACACTCTAATTGACATGCATATAGGGACTCATAGCAATTTGTTACAAATATGGGGATGTTTTCTCAGGATATTAGTTGGAAAATTTAGCAAAATATATTAAAGTTTAAATAACTAAACATAATAGATAAATTAAAAATAAATATAAGATATTTTTAGACAATAACACAATATTATTGGGAAAATACCGTTTCAGGTACATATTGTGATAATTTCAATATACTGCCATATGTTTATAGTGCTTACAACACTTTAATGACGTGCACACATTCTTCTAACATGTTAATTTCCAATTTTGACTAGAGCCCATGGTACAGTGAAAGGTGCTCTGCTCACTATTGCAACCTTGAGGTTGTAGGTTGTCATGTTACCAATCGAAAGGAAGAAAAAGATATTTAGGTCTTATTTGGCAACCAAAAAAAAAGAGTTTGGCTTTCCACGAAGTCATGGAAAATTCACATTTGGTATTTGTAAATCCTTAAGGATTTGGATTTTTGGACCAATGGAAATCCTTCTCGCCCTCCTTGCCAGCTTCACAATCTTCCAACAAGCATAAACCACCTCCAAGGAAGTGCGACTGGTGGTAGTCCCTTTTCTTGTGCAGAATCGTTCAAGGTCCCCAGCTTCTGATGGGCTCCTTTGGTCCTTCTCCCTGCAATTGTATTTCCCCCGAGACGATCGCCTCTCTTTTCTTCTTGAAGCTTAGATCGAATTCCCTGTTTCTTCTCTTTTATTTTCCTTTAATTGTTAAAATTACTCTTTTGCCCTTGTTTAAAGCAGTTTATTCTGGAGATTTGAGCTCATCAAGAGTGGACCCCGTAAACAGCCCATGAATTTGGGGGCTTGGTGGGCTATCCGAATAGGTGAAACTGGTTGATGGGGCCCCATCTCTCCCTAACAGCCCAAAATCTTCAAATTTTGGTGGACTTCGAAAATTTTGAATGGCTAGAGCTGACATCATCATCTTCTTCCTTTTGCTCTTCCTTCGATTGTAATCTGCAATTGCAACCGCTTCTTCTCGCCTCCGCATTGATATCATCTGTTCTCCAACATCCCAACAGACCACTCCCTATCTCATCCTCCTCGATATGGATAGAAAATTTCTATTCTTCCACCCATATTGGCATCAAGCAGGGTAAAGATACTGTTTTATCAAGAGGAACTTTGATCCTTCCTTCAAATTTTCGTTTGAAACTCCACAGATAGCCCAAGTAGCTTGCTATGAGTCTGAAAACTTCCTCATGCCACACATGTAAGCAAGGATGAAAATAGCGGCTACGCCCGCCGCCAAAACGCTACGTAGCGGCGTAGTGGTGCGATTTGAAAAAATTGTTAAAAAAATCTGAAAAAATTGTAGAAAATCTAGAATATTGGAAAATGAGAGAAAATATATATATAGATATATTTTGCAAAAAGTAACTAAGATGAGCGAGTGTAGCGGTCTCCTCATTGTATAAGGTCCTGTATTCATAGTTATCAGAATCGTACGATTCGATACTCGTTTCATTGAATCTTACGATTCAAGCGATTCGACTAAGCGAGAATGACTATAGCCAATAAGCTAATATTAATAATCTTTTACCTTTTTTCTTTTTTTATTCTCTCTTTCTTTTTTTGCTTGTATTTTTATAAGGTTATTTAGTAGTTAACGAAACCTCGTAAGAATTTTTTACGGCTTTGATAAGGTTTTAAAGATGAATAAAGAACATGCATTTAACTAAAGCATTCGACTGTCTGTATGGTGCTTGTTTATATCTTCTTTTTTTAAGCTATTTTGGTTTTTTTTTCTTCATGAACACTTTCTTAACTTTAAGAGATATCTTATCGTGCAAGATCGCTTGTTTGGATTTTATTTTATTTTTATATTATGATTTAAAGATAATAAAAAATCTATATTGATACTTTAAACTTAATCAACTATATGTAATAATATGTCATGATGTTCTTGATATGATTGTCTGATAGACTTACTTGTTATTATATTTATACTACTATAGATGGAAAAATGGATGGTTATGAATAATTACTTATTCCTTTTTCTTTTTCTTTTTAATTATTTTTCATTTTATTAGAAAAATAAAAAATCCTACGATTCATGACACGATTCACGATTCAATTTGATCCATGGGTATGAATGATTTACAATACGATTCCGATTTTGAAAACTATGCCCGTGTTGTTGTATAAATAGAAAATAATAGTAATGATCATTTTTTTCACATGTATTCATGTTGCTTAGTTATGCCAAGTTAGAAACTAATGAAATGCTCATAAAAAAAAAAAAAAACTGTGTCATGAAGTCAAGACTTAAGACTCAAGAGTATGTAGAGAAAGAATACATCTACCAAAGGGGGTGTCTAATAGGATGTACCTAGAGAAGAACTCTCTATATCGACTGTAATTTGATGAGATCATGTGGCTTTTGGTGTTCTTTTAAACATAAACGGGTAAAAGAGTTGTGTAGAAATGTTATTTGGAGAGAAAAAGGAAAGAAATAAGTTTGATTATGCATTTTAAATTTTTTTGGAAAGTAAGAATCTGTCTCTCTATAGCGGCCCTGTAGTGGACGTAGTAGCCTTGTAGCGGGTGTATTGGCCATGTAGCGGCCGTAGCAGACGCTACAGATGTGAATGGCGCTAAATACCATTTAGCGTAGCGGTCTTCACCGTTATGCTCGATATAGCATAGCGGCCGCTATTTTGATCCATGTATGTAAGGGAACACCTCTCACTTCCAACCAAGATGGAGGCGAGCTGGAGGTCCTTGAAGCTCCATTTATGTCTTCAACCAGTTTGGCTTTTGAAAGCTCGGGATCCGAACCGGGGGGGGGGGGGGGGGGTGGTGTCGTGAATAGGGTGAGCTTAATTTTTATCCAATTATGCCTAGTTTTAACTTCTTTTAAGCAATTAAGCACAAGTGATGATTATGAGAATAAAGTGCAGAAGCTATCAAGATAAATAATCACCACAATCATTCACCATAACATAACTATGTATAGTGGTTCGTCCAAATGCTTACATCCACTCCCAACTTGTTTTACTACACCCCACCGGCATTCTACTATAAATATGCTTTTCAAGGCTAAGCAATAACCTTTACAATAGGCTAAGCAATAACCTCTACAAGATGCTTTTAAAATGCTAAGCAATAACATTTACAATATGCTTTTCTGGGCTAAGCATTAACTTTTATAAATTATAAGGTTTTTCTCTCTAAGATGTGTCTAAAATACACAAGAGGAGATACAATTTAAGCTCAATACAAAGCCTTTGGAATAGGCTGATATGAAAGTGAAAATCCAACTCTAAACATACGCACACTGATGCAAAGATATGAATTCAATGTGTATGCATTTGAAAGTTAAAATCATAGAAAAAGTTTGATTGAAGTAAAAATGCTAATCACATGCAGTTCAAAAACAACTTGATAATGATATGACTGATCAATGCGAAGCAAGTTGTATGAAATTTCAAAACTAAAACATGTGATTTTTGAGCTATGTTGTTTCCAAATGCAAACAAGTCTCACTATGTGTTAAAGGTATGGAAATCAACAAACTAAAGATTCGACCAAGTATGAGAATCATGCTACAAGTGATTTCAAAGGTGTTGGCAAAGCATGATTCAATAAGATATACAAATTTGAGTCTAAGTTGGTTTGAATCAAGATGAAGAATCCAAAACTATAAATTAATTCAAAATGATGTTCATGTTATGGATTCAACAAATCATAGTTTTTTTTTTTTTTTAAAAGATGACTGAATTCATTTCACCAGGGAGCTTTACAGTATAAGAGGTGTATACTGATAACAAAAAAGCCCAAAAAACCAATGACAAAATCCTAAATCCCCAAAAGGAAAGGGTTGTCCATCCAACAAAAAATCAGGCATGAACCTAAAGGCAATAACATACTAACAGTCAGCTACAATACACAAAGACAGTCTAAATACTCCCTCTTTGGCTAGGCTGTCCGCTCCGAGTTTGCAGAGCACGTAATTAGGTTATATGAAAATTTGATCTTCTTAGCTATCTCTGCCACCTCTTCTACTACATCTATAAGGTACCAAGGAGCCATGGAAGCTTGAGAAGCCCACTTTATTGCACATGAAGAGTCCCCTTCAACAATCAACAACTGAGGATTTAATCTCACTGCTTCTCGTAACCCAATTTTTAGAGATAATAGCTCAGCTTTATTACACGAGCATAGACCAACTGGACCTGAGTATGATAACAGGGTGACTCCTTGATCATTGCGAATCACCCCACCTATACCCGCCATTTCTAGATTCCCTAGTGCACTTCCATCAAAGTTCAATTTGAACGCACCATTTCTTGGAGGAGTCCATCTATAGACTATGCAGGGTTTATGTGGATCTGTGAATGCTTTTTCCATCCAATTTTGAATGATGGAATTTGCTGAAATACCTTTGAAGAGTGTTAATGAAGTAGCCCAAATAGTGACCAAATGTCTCATTCTCTCTCCTAGTTGATTATCAGTAGAAGATAATCCTTCAAAGCATCTTTTATTTCTCTTAACATATGCACCACAAAACCGCCAAGAACGAAAGATTCCACATCGTCTTTCCTCTTTTCGACCCCACTCCCATTTTCCAATAGTCAAACAAGGATGGTAGGGATTTAGGAAGAGGCCCACAACAGTGAAACCAACCCAATGTAACCTTCCATATGAATTGTGCTCTTTTGCAATTGAGCAAAAGGTGGTTGATGATTTCCTTAGTCTGATTGACACATTGGACATGCATTTACAACCATCATTCTCCTTCGCCTTAGGTTATCCGTTGTTAAAACTCCATCAACTCAACAAATCATAGTTATCATGCTTAAATAGGTTTACCAATAATTTAAACAAAGCATGAAAAACATATGATGAAGAAATCAAAGCTTACTAGAAAGATTTAATTGATAGATCCAAGCTTTTGCATTTCCAACGGCCCTCTAGCCTTACTTAGCTCATTCCCCTTTCTTTGGCCCCAAAACACCTTAATGAGTCCCTCAAAGTTCATACCCTTGGAATGAGATAGCATTTATAAAAACAATTGCAAAGCTACTGTAGCAACAGTACTGTAGAAATGGTCACTGTAGCAAAGTATTGTAGCAAAAAAATTCTCTTTTTTTTTTTCAAAAATGATTTACCAAAAATGTTTTTCTGGTGGGCATGGAAATCCATGTTTTAATCAATTCAAAAGCGTTTTTTTTTTTTAAACATGAAGCCATTATGCCTTAAAGGATTTAACTATAATACCATGGGGATGCATGATTAAAATCTAATTGACAATGCGTCCAAGTTTAAAATAAAAAACTTGCATGAAAAATGAAGTTTTAAAAGTTATAAAACCATGCATGAGTAATTTAAAGATTTCAATATTTTCTAAAACAATGCATGTGTAGAAAATTCAAATGACACTCAATGAACATGCATCCATCAAATTGCAACACACAAAATCCCTAACAGCTTGAGCATTCTGAAGCACCTCATCTACTTTCTTTTCTGATAGGAACTGCATCCAAACAACCTGGTTATCCAACATTTGTATCTTCACTGACATTTTTCCCCAACAACTTTCAAGCCTCGAATCAGCTTGGAGTAAGCCTCTTGATTTTGATTTCAGGAAGCCAACTAGGCTACAGAACAGGGTTTTCTTCTGCTTTTTAATCTCCCAAGGGGCTGCCGTTACTCCTTTTTCCTTTCCATCAACTACAATCCACTCCGTTATTGCTGGACTACTTGGCTTTGCATCAGGCTTCTTGTCTCCATAGGGCTTAGGAGCAAAACTGACATTTCTTTGGGCATAAGCATCTCTTGAACCACTTCTATTATGAAAGGTTTTTGTGCTTTCATCCACCGTTGCACCCTTTGAGTTGAAGTGAGCCATATTAACTTGTATTTTCCTTCCCCCCCAGGATCTACCCACTGCTTGATCAATGGATTTCTCTGCTTCCCTGTTGGCGGTGAACCTCACAAAAGTGAAACCGCGTTCTTACTCCCCTGCTCCACTGGCATGAAGTATATCTACAATCTGGCTTGCCCTGCAGGGAACGTTGCCTCTATTCCTGCCTTAAAAAACTGTTTCAGGCAGGTTCAAAACAAAGATGGAAAAAGATTTCTCTCTTTGAAGCTGTTTCGGTGGAAGGGGCTTGCTGCGATTGGGATGAGCTCCATCATCGTTCCTGTCTGATCATGCATCCTCTACCCAGGATTTCCTTGCTTTTGATTCTCCAATCTCTTCATCTCGTTGCCATCTCCATTCGTAGGACCTACACTGAACTTTTGTACCTGTTAAGTTGGCTACAGTAATCCAAATAGATAGATTACCATGGTTATAGCTCTGATATCACTAAGACTGAGTGAATTTCACTCCGATTATCTATTTGTATTACCCACTTGGATGGAATCAGCATTCGTGATCTGATTATCCATCTTGAATGAATCCAGTATCTCCAGGTTTAGCATTCGTAATCTGATTATCCATCTTGAATGAATCTAGTATCTCCAGGTTGATTCTATCCAATAATAAATAATAAGCATTCATGATGTCATGGACCAAGATGACTTGACTCAATTGGAGTTGTGGAACGTCTACTAATACAGTCACATGTGTCAATATAGCCCACTTAGAACGTGAATTGCCAGCTGATAGCTGTCAAATAGTCTACTAATCCAAACAACACCCTCAGAGGGAAATCAGGCCCCTGGAATGTGCATGATGGGCTGAAGCAATTTAACTTGAAGCGCACCAGGATGCATGGTTTAGATTACAAACAGGCAACTGAACTCTCCTTTTTTGTGGATGAATTTTAGCTTTCAGATTGCGGCATTTACATTCCCAACTATTCACCAGGATCTATCATTCAGTACAAATAAACCCAATCTTATACTGATATTTTCAAGGATAAACTCACCTTAAGATAGCAACTGTAAAGGTGTTGATCATACAATGAAAATAAGTAACAAATATAAAACACTCCAAGGCTCTTTCCACACCCAAAAAGTAAGTAAAACCCTTTTTTCATCAATATTCCAGAAAAATATCCCAATCCAAGGTCTTTCCCATAGTCGTGAATTAAATTAAGACTCCATTTTGGCTTGGTCTCCAAATGAAATGTTTCGGCCGATGAGGAAATTCCGGTGGCATATTTTGGAAAAAAATATTTTCTATATTAAAATGTAAAATTAATATATGATACATTTAAATTTATTCTACTAAATCAATGCAATATGTCAATTTGATGGGCTATTTCATATTAGAGTGAAATTTGGCTAGCTTATTCATATTAAATTTTTTTTTATTGGAATAAAATTTGATTAGGGCACATATAGTTATATAGAGTTTTAATAGATGGGCTCCACAGTAGAGCCCATGAATTTCTCTGAGCCAAAAGGCCAAAATGGTATTTTTACTTTTACTTTTAAGTTAAAAATATTATGTTTAGCCCCTCACTTTTCATTTTTTTTCTATTTTAAAGGTTACCTACATGTTGGGACGAATAATTGGATGAAGCGGATGAATTGGACAAATTGGCCAAAATCATAAAATTCAGACCAAATTGGAACGAATTCCAGGATGAAAAATTACAGGGGTCCTGTACATTTCAGTGGCGCAAATGAACCGAAACAAACTGATTTTTGTGACACTGCTCTTTCCACACCATAGTAGTAAAGTAAAACCCTTCTTTCACCAATATTTCAGAAAAATAACACAATCCAAGGCATTTTCCATACCTAAACGGTAAAGTAAAACCCTTTAATAAAGATTTCCTGACCCATGTCCTCTAAACCTCTGAGGATGCCTAAAGAAAAGAAGAGAAGAAAAGTTAATCCTCCTTTTAAAATTTTCACCTGACCATTTTTGGCTTTAATGCCTTAGTACAAGAGTCCAGTAGAAGACACTCTAATCTTACTGGAATATAGTAAAACAAAATAAACTCCTATTCCAATACAAAATCTAAGGATTGTATGATTGAAGAAATCTTCTACTTGCAAAAGAAAATAAAATTTGAAAATTTCTTAGTTCTAAAAATATGTTTGGGAGTGTGACCCATGGGGCCAACACTACCTAATTTCAGATATGGATTTTAATTTGATTGTCTCTTGAATTATTGTGCAATACTAGTAGTTGATATCAATTCAACACTAACTTTTCGCTCTTCATTATTACAACTGTAATATGTTTGACATTGTTCTGGCTCCTGTTTTGACAAGTGCTTTTGCCTCTATATTTTGGTATTTCAGGGAGAAAGCACACCGTCCTTTTCGTTGCCTTGATTGCCAGTATCGGAGAGAATTGGTTAGAGTATATCTTTCAAATGTGGAGCTAATTTGCCGCCGCTTTGTTGAAGAGAAAAGAGGTGCACTAGGCAAATTGATTGAGGACAAAGTCAGGTGGTCAAGGTATATATGGTTTTGCTCCAAAAATTGTTTACACTAAATTTCAAAGCTTGCTGTGTTTTAGTTTTGTTCTTTTGATGAACATTAATTTATATTAGTTTTGTTCCATCAGTTTTGTCATATACAATTAAGACTGGACCAAACTATGTTACATTTGTTGATGTGGCATGTGTTTAACAAATCATTTCTTGGCGTGGTTGCAGCTTCCATGCCTTTTGGTTTGGGGTTGACCAAAATGCTCGGCGACACCTATCAAGAGACAAACAAGATGCCATATTGAAAGATGTTGTTAAAAGTTTTTTTATAGAGAAGGAAGTCACATCAACATTGGTAATGGATTCTCTTTATAGTGGTCTGAGGGCTCTTGAATGCCAGAATAGGAACAAGAAACGAACTGAGAAATTAGTGGAAATCGAGGAAACATCTGATCCCATTGTCTTCGTTGAGAAAGACATGTTTGTTTTGGCTGATGATGCATTGGCTTTACTTGAGAGGGCTGCCATGGAGCCTTTGCCTCCAAAGGATGAAAAAGGCCCCCAAAACCGTACGAAGGTAAGCTTATGAATTTTGCAACTACGAAATAATTGAAGGAAATTCTTTCTTAGATTTGTTATGCAACTATCTATTAGTCATTAATTGTATAATTTTACAGTGGGGTAGCATATTCTGCCTCATGGAGCAACTGATCAGTGCACACCACTGTATCTGAATTGGAGTTGATGATATTGATAATTACTTGATGTCTTCAATGGTTTCCATCTCTGTCCAAGCTCTTCCTTGTTGAAGTATCAACCTGCACATTCCTTTCATAACTCTCCCTTCACACTTGCATCAAAACCGTGGTACCCTTATGAGACACTTTAGTCAACCCTTCCCCTTTTTTTTTTTGTATGGTCTTAGTCAACCCTTGCTCGCTTGACACTATGACCAAAGTTTTGTTGCAATGCATTGCTTCTGGTGGATGCCCTAGCAATAGGTCATATGTTACTTCTCTTATTATATGCATATAGAAAGAATTGGAACTCATAATGAAGTGTGGCAAGTTTTTTTATTGCCAACTGCTGATCGGACACAGCCCTTCTTGGCTGGGGATCGGCATGTGGTGATGAACGACACATGGCAGACGAAGAGGTAAAAATTCTGAAAGGATATCCACTTATTTTTCGATCACTAAACTGTCATCCTACTATAAGTGTAGGAGTCTTAAAACCAACAATAAATATCAGCTCAGCTGCATTAAGCATGTAAGCACAACTTTCATGAAGAATCATCAGTAGTTTTCAACCCCAATGTGAATGTATTATTAATATATGATGATCGGAGTGTTGAATTTTATTTTAGGTTTACAAAAACAATGTATAATTACTCTTAACACACAAAGGAAACGATAAAATGACCATAGATAGGTCTGACTTTATAAAGGTTTTACAAATAATGGTAACGAATACAAATGGATTTGGAATACACTATGGTAAAGGTGGTCAAATTTCAGATTTCCAAATCTTGGTAGAATAGGTTAGAAGTGAGTTTTAGAGAATGTGGAATTATTTCAAGGAATCTGTCCTAAATGTCCAAAGATTTGTACCTTAATTTACCTCTTCCGTCTTGCTTCCTCAAGGAATAATGTGACCGTAGAAAACGGTGAGAGGTCAGCCCTTGGTCTATAACAATTTGTGGGAGGAGAGCCCACGATCCTATGTGAATTGGTGCGAGGAGAGCCCAGAATCAAATGAAGCTTCACTGGAAAGTGAAGAAGATCACAGGTTCCACCAATGTTTTAAAATCTTGTGTGAATTGGTGTGAGCAATCCTTTGAGTCGAGTTGACTTGCTTCTTGGAAAACTCCGAGTCTTAACGCTAGAGCCCAATAACCAATATAAAATATGGAAAAATAGCACAAAAATAAGTAGCATAGAAAATTATGTTATGTGAATCTAGAATATCAAGACTAAATATGTTTTGCTTATAATAATGAGGTTAAGAAGAAATGGGCACCCATGTTTATGTTTCATTAAGTTGGATGAATTGTACCTTCCTTTCTTTGAATGCTTAGATCTTCCAATAAAAAGTTGTGGCTGTGATCTTTTAGAATCAATGTAAATGCCCCTAGGAGCCTCCCAAACCTTCTTCCAGTAGAATAAATCAGTCCAAGATTATTTTAATGGCTTCTTTACTTTATGGAATGAAAAGGACTCCATGACTTTTAATACAGTTCCTCCTCATGTGCTCAGATTACAAGAAGAGTCTTGTAGAAGTTAATTCCTGATGAACTTATGACCAATTCTTCCAATGGAATCCTCTTTGCTTTTCACATCTCTGAAAAAAAAAATTTAATGGTAAAAAGAAATGATGAACATCAAATCTCTAATATTGTAACATGGTATCAGAGCACCGACTCTAGGATTGAGAAGATTGATCACACTGAATGATTTATGAATTCTTAGTCAAGTTGTCATAGTAACTGGTATCCTCTTCTTGGTTGACGAACTCTGCATCATTGAGGAACTGAAGAAGTTCATCAAGAAAAGATTTTGAATCTTTTCAATCAAGTCCAGAGCCTTCATCTGCCTCAGATCTAGTCATCTGATCAGTAATATTGCATAATGCTCTGCCTCGGAAGCACTGCCAACTTCAAGTGGTGGGCCCCACTTCTGTGGATCACAAGCTCACAGCTATCAACACATCTTTCGTCGACCATTTATTCTGGATTTTTATCAGCTTTTTTTTTTGGGGGGGGATATTTATCTGCACTATGTGAGTTTGTCCTTCCACCTCAAGCATTTCCTGGAAGGACAAGGCCTTGCCGGATATCTTACAAGAACTGAACTTCCTCAAACAGATGCAAAGGCATTTGCTACTTAGTGTCAAAACAACTCCAGAGTAGTTACATGAGTCCTGAATTCCATAGATCCATCGATCAGCCTGTCCTGCTATCATTTTCCAAGGCCTCAGATATGTGGATTCATTTGAGTAAGCTACATCATCAGGCTAATAAATCACGGAAATTTTACTTTGGATGTGAAACCTGCAGAACTATTGCCAAGGAGATAAATCACTACATGATTATTTTAATGGCTTGCTTACTTTACTGAATGAAGAGGACTCCATGACTCGTAATACAGTACCTCCAGAGCGTCTTCCTAATGTCCTAAATTACACAAGAGTCTTGTATAAGTCAGTTCCTGATGAACTTACGGCCAATTCTTCCACTGGAACCCTCTTTACTTTCCAAATCTCTGATATTGTAACAGGAAATTGGGAAAAAGTGAGTCTAGGGCAATAAAACATAGGACTTTGCTGATTGGTGACATGGGGGTGACTAGGCTGGAATATCAATACCTTCTCAGTCTGAGTCAATTCGGACTTGGCTGACTTTGTAAGTTCCTCAAGGTGAATGGGAAAACCGGTTCATGACATGCTTAATATATCAGTTTCTTCTTTCTTGAGATGGTAGGATTTCAAGAGGGTTTGTTCTGAGTTCTGACAGAGACCAACGAAGACTTGAAGAGTTTTTTAATGAATGTTAATGGCAATTGTTTGATCGTGGGTTTAGTTTGATGATGGATCTTGGATGATATGTTCCATATGATGATGATAGATTAGGCTATGACATAATATGTTTTGTTTGTTTATGGCCTATGGGTTTTGTTTGATTGGATGTTGGATCTTTTGTGATAACGGCATATGAGCTTTATTTGATGATGGATCCTTTGTGATGGATATGTGATGATGGGTTTTTATTTTTATTTTTATGTAGGATCTTGTATGATGGGTTTGCTTGATGATGATAGGTCAAGTCCAGTCATGTGGGTTTTCTTTGATAATCGCATATAGGTTTTCTTTGATAATGGCATGAGTTTCGGCTAAAGATTATAAGGTTATAGACTTATAGTGTATGAGTTTATTTGATGATGTATATTGAAAGGTGGTTTTGTTTGATGTTGATGATGATGAATCTTGTAGGGTGGTTTATTTCTCAATACTGATGGATTTGAGTGTAATTCTTATGAGATTTGAAAAATTAAAATGGTAAAGGGTTCAACCATGGAGGACAAGGCTGGCAAATGAGTTTAGTATGATGATAGGTCTTCAGACAGGTTTCATTTGATGATCGATCCTGGATAATGTGTTTTGCTTGATGATTATAGAACATAGCTATGGAAGATGGGTAATCTATACTTGTGGCGCATGTGTTCTGTTTGATGATAGATCTATGATGATTGGTTTTATATTATGATTGATCTTGTTTGATAGTGACTTTTTAAAAAAAAAAAAACTTTTAAATAGTGGCACATTGGTTCTGTTTGATGATAGATTATGGATGGTGACTTTTATTTGATGGTGGATCTTAGATAATGGGGCTTTGTTTGATGATGGATCATGCATGGAAGGTTTTATTTTCGATGATGATGTGTATTGTTTAATGATGTATCTTAGACAGTCGGTTTTGTCTAATGATGGATTTTGGCTGTATCTTTTATTATGTGTTTTGCTGAAGATGGATGTTGGATGATGTGTTTTGTTGGATGATGGATCTTGGATGATGAGTCATGTTTGATGATGGATCTGTTTGAAGAGGAGTCCTGTTTGATGTTGGATGTTTGATGATGGTTTTGTTTGATGAGTTTGGTAAAAATTGTCGTGAAAGTACAAGTCATGAACTGGTTTCAATCAGAACCAGGGTTCAAAATAACACGTAGCGGTGGCATTATCGGCCATAGCGGTTGAGACTGTTATGCTATTATGTAATTAGTGGCGCTATGGTCTAAAACCTAATACAACCAAGCAATTTTAATTTAAAACATTATTTTTTCTGTTTCTTCTCCTCAATAATCTTTCCTAAAGTTGTCTCTACCCTTATATGGTTCCAAATTACTTAAAAAACACAAGATTGACTGCTACATAAGATTTGAATTCTTTTGACCACTTAAAAAAATCACACCGCTAAGCTGCTACGTATCGCCACAACCGCTACATATCGCCCGCTACGTAGCGTTTTGGCTACTAGCCACTACGCCCACAGCAACCGCTCTTTTAACCCTTGATCAGAACTCCACCAAAGGCAAACTTTTTGCCTTTGTCGTCTCGAGTTCAGTGCCTACCAAGTCATATATGACTCAATGCAACTTGGATGGGTCACATCGAGGTTGCTAGCTTTCTGTGTACCCCATGAATGACTGCATGAGTTAGTGGTTGTCTACCGAGACTGTTAGGTCTATACACGTTCTCTATGGGATCTGACTTCTTAGTTATTATCTTGCATGATACCTTTGCATGCTCATGTAAAGTATAACATCGTAGTTTTCCTTTCGAGTGTGTGTATACTTCTATACTGGCATTGATAATGTCTCTGCAATGGTTGCCTATTTAGGAAGGAAGTTCTGGAGATGACTTCAACAAAGATTCAATAGAACGTGATGAAAGGCGGCTTACAGAGCTGGGTCGCAGGACTGTTGAAATTTTTGTCTTAGCACATATCTTCAGGTATGTATATGCGGGCTTTATTTTTTAATCATTCATGCAAAAGCTCTAAGCACTGGTTACTTGCTCTTGGAACTTCTGGTGATCTGTTTCTGTAATCTTACTTTATATATATATATATATATATTTTTTTTTGTTTTAGACCTACATAATTTCGTATCATCTTTGTATCTCAAATGTCTTGGCTCTATCAAAGAGACTTATGTAACTACCGCAGGTTTTAGGTTTGGGCTAAGTTTGCATGCTCTGGATAGGGTTTTTATTTTTTTATTTTTTTCCCCTCTCCCAGTGACAAGTAATGTTTTATTAAAGATAGATAGGAGTAGTCCAGGACATGGCACTAAGATGTCTGCAACCACAACGACGAAGGTATAAGAGCATTATACCCAACACGCAACACGACCATTACCTGGCCACTACATTAAGAGAAGAAATCATGTCCACCCCTGCTGTAGCATGCAGCTCTCCCTTCTCTTTCCTGGACCTCTATAAATAGAATTCGATTCGTCAAATCTGCCTCATCATCCCCGAACTCAATTCCTAAATCTTGCCCACACCTATGATTTGTTTGCCTTAATCTTCTATGGGGTTGAATTTCCGGATTCATTGTTAAACAACTGCACAGAGGAGACTAACTACTATGCCATATCTGAAACAGCTGCTGATCTTTTGGTCTGCCCTCCGTCCGCAAAATTTTCTAACACCAGATTAGATCCGCCATTGCCATCCTTAGACTCAGCACCTTGACTACTCTTATACAAGTGAGGCATGGGCTATCAGGGGCGGACCCAAGTGCATCCATGTGTGGGCAGTTGCACCCATTGGACCTCAGCCTGCTTCTAAATCCATAATGAAAATTCAGGCTTGGCTTTGAAAATTCACATAAAAATCCTACATCCGCTCCCAAGACCCATATGAAAATCCTGGGTTTGTTCCCAAGTCCAATTGCCTGTATGGATCCACACCCATCAAACAAAAATCCTGGGTCCGCCACTATGGGCTATGAACCTGACCCTGAACTCTGGGATCAGACAATCTTGTGACAGCCTCTATAGAACTACTCCTAAAATGAGCATGATGCCCTGTAAGTGACAGACGTTGTTTGCTGTCAGAGTCCGAGCCAGAGTGATGTCTCACTATAATGAGACTCATGCTCGCCATAGCGAGCGAAGCAGACTACGCCCGGACCAGACTCTATGGAAGAGTTCTAGAATGCTTGTGAGGAGTCTTATGCACGGATTTGGAGCTATAAATTGGGTGATTCTCTCAACCCAAGATACATGACATCTCTCATTAATGAGTAAAAGATATCTCAGAGAGAGAATTATTCTCTAGAGCAATTGAGAGAGTATTGTGAAGGGCTGCTCTAGAAGGTTGTATTGCTTCTACTCTCTTGTAGAAGATTGCTCGTCTTGGTTGACAAGGTGCGGCGAGATCAAGGAGAATGGTGCACGATGGAAGTCGTGTTAGTGGAAGTTGTGCAAGAACAACTACAGTCCTTAGGTCGAGGTACTGACTAAGGTAAAGGAGTTGTGAGTATATCTTGTAACTGATTGTGAGTTATTGATTTCTTGATCGTGGTTTTTCTCCCTGGAAAGGGTTTCCACGTTAAATATTGTGTTTGTTTTGTGGTGATTGCTTGGTAGATTTATTTGCTAGTTCTATCTTGTTTGATTGGTTACATCCGCTACATTGATTTGATTAATTAGACTAGCATCATTCTAGTGGGTCCTGCAGAACTTTCAATTGGTATCAGAGCGGGTTACACTATTTTATTGTGTTGATCCAAATATTGCTAGAATGATATCTACCACGAACGCACTGCTACCAAAATCGCTAAATCTGTTGGGAAGAAGAAATCTTCTAAAGGGATTCAGTGTTATAAGTGTCATGGATATGGACACATTGCTAGCGATTGTGGTAATAGGAAACCAAAGGAAAGGGCTTTTAATTTAAAAAGGCCTGAATTTGAGAAGCCTACCACTAGCAAATAGAAATTCATGGCTTTTCTGGCATCTATATGTTCTGCTACTCCACAAGTTTCTTGTGATGATGGGACTGATCATGATGATAGTGAGTCAGAGGTAGAACAGGACTGGAAAACTGAATATCAAATGTTGTTTGAGAAGACCATGAAGATGCTAAAGATGAATGAAAAAGTGGCCAAAAAGTGGAAAGCATTTGAAGAGCAAAATTCCTCCCTTAAAGTTGAACTTGCAAAAGTACAAAAATTGGAGGATGAAAATAATAGATTGGCTGGCAAATTGACTGCAGAATCACATAAGTGTGACTTGATTCTGGTATGAAGACTTTGAAAGCAGAGAATTCTGAACTAAATGGAAGACTCAAGATGGTTTTATCTGAGTTAAATATTGCTAAAGCTTCATTGAATAAAATGAACACTGGATCTAGGAAATTAGATGACATCCCGTGTAGTCAAAAGGCGCACACTGGCAAGCATGGCATTGGCTACGCTGACAAAGCATCCACTTCGAATGCCAAAGGTGCAAACTGTTTTGTTAAAAATTCAGTTGTTACTAATCCTATTGTTAGTGTTGCAAAGAAAGCTCCAAAGAAGACGAATGTGTCACATCCTGAACGAATTCCCATGTGCCGTCATTGTGGAATTGAAGGACACATTCGACCCTATTACAATAAGCTGTGAAGTTTACCAAATCAAAAGCAATGGAAAACGCAGAAAGCTGAGCTGAAAAAGAAGAATACCAAAGCTGTTTGCTCAAGAAAGAAGACTTACCTTCTGTGTTGGTACACACTTTGCTGAAGTGTTTAAATTTGCAAGTGTGTGTGCCGAAGTGTCATCATCCCTGATCAGCACGATCAAGCCCCCACCCAGTGCTAATACAAAGATCATATTGAGGGGGAGTCAATATTGAGAGCGAGCTACTGGATCCAAATTTAAAGAAGCTGCATGATGATATTTGTTTGTCAATTATGGGCAAATGCAGGGGGAGAAGAATGGATCTAGGGGGAGCTATACAAGCCAATGCAATTCAAGATCTAAAAGTTCAAGCAAAGGCAATGCAAGATAGTGCTGTATTTTTTTTAGTGGGTCCTGCAGAACTTTCACGCCCTTTATTGGATTTAACACTCCAGAGCTTGTCCACTTTTGTCAACAGAAGTGGAAAAGAGAGATTTCATATGCTGCTTCTTCCTTGCCATGTCACTCAGTTCTCCTGTTGACTTGGCAGGCATAGAATACAAAGATCTAGAATAACCGGATCGAATAGAACTAGAAGAGGGTCCTGAAGGCAGACCAATTAGCAGCAACATGATTCCTGGAAAAATCAACAAGAAGGGGGAGGGGGGAGGGCGGGGGAGTGGAGACGGACTTGAGGGACGATCTGAGGCACCTTAACTGAATTTTGCACATGATCTGAAAGAAATTCTGGGCCTGAGGCCAAATAAGCTGTGAACACCATAGGCCAGGGCCTTTGGCTAAATAGCAGCACACTATGCAATACACTGAGCATTGTCCACATCGGCCCTATTATAATGAAAATCCTTCAAGTTCAGGTGGTCCACTTTGTGCGATGGACTGCCCACATGAAAAACGCCGTTGCCTTTTCCATCCAAATCTCTATCCCGTTTGAGAACTGAATACCCAAAGAGTTACTGCTAGCATCAGATCCATCATACATCTGTGAAGCTCCTCTAGCCAAATCTGAGCACAACATGATGTGAGACACTGTTGAAAACATTCACATCTTGTGATAAACTCAACTTCTCCTTTTTCATGCCCTCGCAGTTTACTGCCACATGAAGAGTACAGTTGGAATTGCCACTGCCCAGAGTCACCACATCATCTCTTATGATGCTGTGAGAAAACCTCCCCTGATGAATCAACGTGATAATGAGGGGGGTCGAACACCAGGCCTTGGAACCTGTACCCTTGTTCTTCCCTTTTGGATGTAAACCTTTGCTGAAGTTTCCTTCACCATCCTCTCTCCTCATTCTGCATGAAGAAAAGTTTTGAAAAACCCCCAAAATCTGGCTCAACGGACTATTTGACAACCTCCTCTGCAACCAACCTGCCCTCTGAATCTGCCAATGAATCACAAAGGGCCATGCCAGTGTCTGAGTTCTGCAACTTGTGGCTGGACATGCAGATCTGGCCACTTTCTCCGGCATCAGAAAGATGGAAACTCAAACCTCAACCGCAGCATCGTCTTCTTTATCCACTGACTACCAGGACTCCTGCAAAGTGCAATCCTTCATCTGAATCTTCTCTTTCTCTAAGGAAAATAACATCTGAGTTGGTTCTTCTCTCACCACAACCAAAAAAGGATTACCAAAAATCTCATTAGTCACTCCTATTCTATTTTCCAGTGGCTTGTTACTCTTAAGCACACCTTACCATATTCCAAAAAAGTCTTGTATGAAGTCATCTCTTCTTTAATGGGGTTTGACGTGGCAAATTTCAGAATTTTTTTTTCTCATTCTATATTATATTTTCATTTTAAAATGCACATCTTTTTTACAGGAAAAGGAATTTTTTTTAACTAACACAATACGCAGGAAAACACCGACAGAAATTATGTACAAGCATTGTTTTAACAATTAGTTCTGTCTGAGTAAGGGGTCATTTAAATTTGGCCAAAATTTATTGAAAAGAGTTAACAGTTCGTAGTTTATTCTATCAGACGAATTGTATATCTAACACAGTAAAAATATCTTATTAGTTTGACATTTGCTCCAGGAATATGGTGGTGACACTCCTATAAATACACCTACAACTTTATGTCATATTTTTGTTCCTGCTATTTACAGTTCTTTGTTTCATATGTGATAAGTTTGGTTCAATATATTACCACTAGTATGCTTGTGTTTCAGCAGTAAAATTGAAGCTGCATACCAGGATGCTGTTGCTCTTAGGAGACAGGAGGAGCTGATTCGCGAGGAAGAGGCTGCAGGGCAAGCCGAAACTGAGCTCAAGGGAAAGCGTGGAGGAGCTGAAAAGGAAAAGCGTGCTAAAAAAAAGCAGGTCTGCAACTGTATATTCTTTATGTTCTTCATCAAGTATCTTTTCCATGGATCCTTGACTCCTCATTTGATGCTAATATTCGCCATTGGGGAAACATGAGGGCCTGTGTAGGAGTTTTCGATCTTTCTTGGACAAATGATTATTTTGTCAGATCCTGCATCATTTTCCCCATTAAACATATTAAATCTTAGATGCATGGATCTGTTGATGTTGATATATGGCAGTATGGCACTGCCAATCTGCAACTGTAAGCCCATTGGGACACAAATAGGTATTTTTCATATGATAGCATGAATTTGACAAGTTCTGGCCTCTTCACTGCAGATCTGTGAATTGATTGAAAAGAGTCTTGGGAAAATTTCAAACAAAAACTTAAGTTTTTACCTTATTTCAAAAAAGGACACAAGTTTTAAAAAATTTCAAATTAGTCCCTAAGTTTTCCAGAAAGTTTTCAATTAAGGACATCCATCCATGTAAAGCTATTTTCTAGTGATTTTTCCCTCAATTTTGTTAAACTATCTAAATTACCCTTCATTGAAATAAAACCCTCCTTCACTTCAATATTCTCCTCCTTTTCTTCACTGGCGTCCACACAGTGATCAAGGACAACCATAGTCCCCACGGCGATCGGTTGCATGTAGTGGCTGCCGGAGGCCCAGAACCATGTCATGGTGGCTTTAAATGAGGGTGATTTGGGTATTTTAAAAAATTGAGGGAAAAAGTCCCCCGAAATTGACAATTTGATGATTACAGAACTTAGAAAGCCCAGAGTTTTGAGTATAATCTGAGAATGTATTGTCGTCTCTCTCTGGAGATCAACCCCCACTTTATAGATATTACATGCCTTAATGAAGGCTCTAAATTAAGTCATTACAACAATTTCTATTCTAGTTAGGTAAGCTACTAATAGAAATACATGTACAGCTGTGTCTTCATTTAACACAAATCAATCCACGTGAGAAGCTTTATTGGACTGGATCTTTCATGGGCCTTAGGCCTTGGACCTGTTTAACACCCCCCCCCCCCCCTCAAATTGATGCTGGAGAATCAACAAGCATCAATTTGCCAACCAAGAACTGATGACGCGGTCGGGGAAGGCCTTTAGTAAGAATATCAGCAAGTTGAGGCTCAGTGGAGATATGTGGAAGACTAATTACACCACGCTTAAGTTCATCACGGATGAAGTGACAATCAACCTCGATGTGCTTAGTGCGTTCATGAAAAATCGGATTTTCAGTAATCCGAATAGCACTTGTATTATCCGTATAGAGCGGGGTAGCACCTTCCGCTAGGAACCCAATGTCGGAAAGTAGTTCGTGTAGCCAAAGAATTTCGGAGCACGCAGCAGATATGGCTCGGTACTCAGCCTCGGTAGAAGATTTGGAAACTTTTTCATGTTTCTTGCATTTCCAGGAAATCAGACTATCACCCAAAAACATGCACCATCATGTTGTCGATCTGCGACTATCCGGACACCTAGCCCAATCAACATCGGAATAAGCTTTGAGAGTTAGAGGATTGTGTGATGGAAAAAACAACCCACGAGTCGGTGTCCGAATAAGGTACCGAATGATGCGGCGAACAGCAGCCAGATGAAGGTGACGAGGAGCAGTCATGAACTGACTCATCAGGTTGACCGCATAAGAGATATCAAGACGAGTGTTAGTGATGTAGATCAAGCTACCAACTAACTGGCGATATGCAGTAGGATCAGAAAGAAGATCACCCTCCTCTCGACTGAGTTTAACATTCAGTTCAACCGATGTATTGACTGGAGCTGAAGCAGTAAGGCCAGCCAAGTCAATGAGATCAACAGTGTATTTGTGCTGATTGAGAATTATACCTTTAGGCGATTGATGAACTTCAAGACCGAGGAAATAGTGTAGGGGGCCGAGATCCTTCATGTGAAATGTCTTACTAAGAGAAGCTTGGAGCTCCTAAATCATGGTGGCATTAGGACCAGTAATGACAATGTCATCAACATAGACAAGTAGTACAGTGATCCCGGATGGAGCATGATGTAAAAATATAGAAGGATCATACGTGCTTGGATGAAAATCCAAGCGGAGAAAAGCAGCTTGAAATTTCTCAAACTATGCGTGAGGAGCTTTTTTCAGACCATAGAGGGAGCGACGAAGTTGGGCAACCATACCCTTCCCGGATGAGCATCCCTGAGGCAGACGCATATAAACATCTTCTTTGAGATCACCATGTAGAAACGCATTTTTTACATCTATCTGATATAGAGGCCAAGACTGAGATGCAACAACAGCAAGAATTGTGCGTACGGTGGTCATCTTGGCAACCGGAGCAAATGTTTCATCATAATCAATGCCATATGCCTGCTGATTCCCAAGAGCGACAAGAGCCTTATATCGATCTAAAGTGCCATCAGATTTTAACTTGAGAGAAAAAACCTACTTATAGCCAATAGGTTTGATACCTACAGGAGACGGGACAATATCCCACGTATGATTTTGCTCTAATGCATCCAATTCATCTTGCATAGCCTTGTTCCAATATTGGTCCTGCACAACCTGAGAATAGGATTGGGGAATGGAAGAGGAAGACAAAGTGGCCATTAAGGAAGTATGTGAGAACCCATAACGGTCTGGTGGTATCGAAATATGAGTGGAGCGACACAGTGAAGGATGTCTAGATGGATCAAGGGCCGGAGGTGGACCGGATGCCGGAGGAAGATCAGGAAGGGGATCCTTAGGAGGCGCTTCTTTGTTCCGTCTGTGATACACAAAGTTAGGATTAAATCGAACAACTGACAGGGTGTCAGAAAAACCAGGTAAAGACACGAAAGAGGAGTCAGGAGGATCAATGTGTTTTTGAAAAAAATATTGTTGTTCAAAGAAAATGACATTCCTAGAGGTACGTAAACGACGAATGTGAGGATCATAACAAATGAACCCTTTCTGGAAGGGTGCATAACCTAAAAACACACACTGAGCTGATTGTGCGATTAGTTTTGTTCTCTCAGAAGGAGGCAAGAGCACAAAGCAAGTAGAGCCAAAAACATGAAGATCATCATAGGATGGATAGGTCTTGTACAATCGGTAATATGGGCTTTGATTCTCAATGGAGGTTGATGGCGTACGATTGATAAGATGAACTGCTGTAGCCAGTGCCTCAACCCAAAAATCGGGTGGGAGCCGATGATTCAAGAAGAAGGGAACGGGTGACATCAAGGAGATGTCTATTTTTCCTTTCAGTGATCCCATTCTGCTGTGGAGTATAAAGACAAGTTCTTGGAGAAATAATGCCTTTGTTTTGCAAAAACTATTGAAAATATGAGGATATATATTCCCCGCCTGAATCAGATTGCAAGATTTTAATGTGGGTGGAAAATTGATTCTCAACATAAGCTAAGAAGATTTTAAAAACATTAAAAACATCAGATTCTGAATGCAGAAAGTAGACCTATGTGAATTGACTGAAATCATCAATAAAAGTCACAAAATATTTATAGTGAGTGTGGGAAAACTGGAGCAATTCCCCATACATCACTATGAACTAAATCAAAACACTGAGTGGTGAGTGAAGTGGAATGAGGAAACGGAAGAGTTTTGTTCTTTCCCATTTTACAAGTAGCACAATCAAAAGGCACACAAGAAGATAAACCAATAGATTTATTTAATAAACCAAAATTTAAGATAAGGGACAAAGCCTTGGAATTAGGATGTCCAAGTCTATTATGCCACAATCGGCAGTTATCTCTAAGAGAAAAACAAAACACATTATTGTCAAATTGATTCCTAGAAATTTTAGAAAAATCCAGCGAAAACAAGCGTCCACACTTAGGCCCCTTTGCGATCTCCTTCCCGGACAGCTGGTCTTGCACAACACAACCAAAAGAAAAAGAGATGTTACATTTATTTTCAACAAGCTGCCCGACTGACAAAAGGTTGGAAGTTAAATTGGGACAAAGATAAATATTTTTCAATGGAATGGGACCAAGGATGTCACCGACAGCAGTAATGGGTATACGGCCCCCGTTAGCAGTTTGTATTTGAAGAGGGCCATTGTAGCTTTGCACATTGGAGAGTGGTGCACTGGAAGATGTCATATGATTAGACGCCCCAGAATCAAGAAACCAAGTAGAAGATGGAGGGGATGTACCTGAGAGACAAAAAGCAGAGAGGGCATTGACAATCATTTGTTGAACCAATTCAAGAGAGAGAGGATGCGGGCCCAGGTAGTGAGGATGTAGATGTAGGAGCAGGTATATCCGAAGAAGCAACATACGCATGCGGAGGCTGATACGAAGGAGTCAGAGACTGTGGCGATAGACGTTGTAGGCGGCGGCGACATTCAGAGATGATATGTCCCGACTTTTTACAGTAACTGCAGACCTTCTGTTTGCATTGAGTTGCAATGTGTCCAAATTTTTGATAACTGTAACACTGTGTTTTGCTTAAGTCTCGAGGCAGAGGCTGAGAAGCCTTATTTGCCGAGAACGCGATTGAATAGGTTTCCGTCTTTTGTTGGGCTATATGAGCGGAGGTCGCAATGCGTTGTTCTTCGCATAGGAGTTCATTCAAGCATACATCCAAGGAAGGTAATGGCATCCGATTCATCAGAGCAGATCGGACACTTTCATATTCATTGCGCAGTTTCATCAAAAACTGATCCCTTTGACTAGAGGCCTGAAGATCTTGAATCACTGTCAACACATTGTTAGCCACATCCGCATACTTAATACTATCATATTCTGACCACTGTGTACGAAATCCGGAATAGTAGTCTTGTACCGACAAGGTCCCTTGTGCATACTTAGCAATTGCACATTCAAGATGAAATTGACGCGCAGAGTTATCTTGATGATATACTTTCTTCAAATACTCCCACATGGCTTTAGAGGTTGAGTAAGGCTTGAGATTTATTATCAGATGAGGCTCGACAGATCCCAAAATCCAAGATTTGATTTTGGCATCTTTAGTATGCCAAGAGGAGATCTTCTTCTCATCCTCAGTAGGTTTATGGTCAGTGCCAGAAACAAATCCTCATAGTTCCTTAGCTTCTAGGTAGATTTGAAATTGGAAAGACCAAGCGGGGTAATTCTTCCCTGTGAAACGGATCAAGGTAACCTCAGATTTGTCCATCGCAAAAAATTGAGTGAATCAGGGTTAAAAACGATCCAAAAAAACAAGAAAAACAATGTAGGATTTCTGTCCTATGTGTAGAAACCACAATCCAACCAAGCCAGGAAGAAAAATACCAAACAATACACTTGCTGGGAAGAATAAACAGCCCAGACGAACTGTAAAGGGGCTGTAGTTTCACCATGTGGGCCCCACTGATGATGCTGGACCAAGATCAGATCACAGAGCTATGGAAGCACAGTAATCTGGCTTCTAATGGAAGAAGAATGATCCAATTCTGCTGAGAATCCAAGAGTTTGGACGGTCTAGATGAAAACAATATTAAAAACTGGAAAATCTCAAGAATGAGAAAAGATCCAACTTGGAGGTGCTGAAAAATCCTGAAAAAATCGCCAATATTCCTAGAAATATCAGGCGACCATGTCTATGTAGTTTTTGGAACTTGATTTGATTGATCAAGGGTGGGCCACTAAGGGGATGTCGTTGTTGGGAGAAGAAGTCGCTGGATCTTCTGGTTGCATGAGAGAGACTTATTTCCTTCAATCTTGTTGCCTTAAAACTATGTAAGATCAAAAGAACCTAGATTTCTTTGAACCTTGCTCTGATACCATGACAATTTGATGATTACAGAACTTAGAAAGCCCAGAGTTTTGAGTATAATCTGAGAATGTATTGTCGTGTCTCTCTTTGGAGATCAACCCCCACTTTATAGATATTACATGCCTTAATGAAGGCTCTAAATTAAGTCATTACAGCAATTTCTATTCTAGTTAGGAAAGCTACTAATAGAAATATATGTACAGCTGTGTCTTCATTTAACTTCAATCCACGTGAGAAGCTTTATTGGACTGGATCTTTCATGGGCCTTAGGCCTGTTTAACAAAATTACCTTTAAATGGCCTGATGTCCTTAATTGAAAACTTTCTGGAAAACTTAGGGACTAATTTGAATTTTTGTAAAACTTGTGTCCTTTTTTGAAATAAGGCAAAAACTTAAGGCCTTAATTGAAACTCTCCCTAGTGGCGCAGCTTCAGATATGGATCGGAAGCGAAGACCAATCTCGGCGAGATTGATCGAATCCAAAAAGATTCTAGCCCCAGGGCATAGCACAAACCATAACCATAACACAGAAGAGAACTCATGATATTTGAATTAATTGACAAGGCATAAAAAAAATAACAATAGGGCTCTTCTGTATATAATATATATAGAGCACACTGTTTCTAAACTAATCAGGATATTGAAAATAGGAAAATACCTATTCCTACTCAAAATAGAATTTAGAAAGCAATCATATTAAGCAACTAAGTAATATCACTAATTTAGAGATTGTCTCTAATAAGGATAGGGTTCCTGCCAAATCAGAGATCATGTGGACTCCATCAGGGCCTGCGGGTCCTAGTCTTGGGTCAGGCTGCATCACCTAGAGTTTTTGAACTGTGATTTATTGATAGAATGAAATGATTGGGTTGCATTAGTATATGCCCTGTTGGAAGTTCTTCTGCTGCTTTTCTTCAATGTCCTATTTTCCCTTCTTATTTTTGCTCAGCTTGCATTTTTGTAGGTGCAGTTTTTCCTGTATAATCTAGCAAATATTTGTTTTTGTCCCTAAGATTAATATTTCTCTGAACATTTATTTTATATCTGTTGGGATTAGTTCTTTCTCATTTTTTCTAAACTTTCATGTGGTGAGAGTGTGAGACATCTGTTGGCTTGTTGCGTGCTTTCTCTCAATTTCAAAAGTTATCTGTCTCTTCATTTTATCCAAGCTTGGAAGAAAACTAATATTTCCATAAATTTGGTTCTGAGTAGAAAGCTTCTACTCGTTTATCTTCTTGAATGCATATGCTCTCAACCCATTATTTACATTCTGTTGTTTTCTTGTCCAGTCAAAACAAAAGAGGAGCAGTCGCAAGGGAAAAGATAGGGCAAAGGATGAAAAATTCGGCGTGATTGGGCCAGATATGAACCAAAGAGAGAGCCCTTCTGGTAAAAGAACCATAGGGGACATATCTATGAAGCAGGGGTGGTCTGTCCTTGAGAAACCCATTGCACTGGAGGATATTTCCGATGCGTCTGATACTGATGATGATGTTGCTGAAACTCTTCAATGTGATTTGGAAGACAGAGATGGCAGCCTTGTCAGTTGGGATACAGAGACATCAGAAATTCATACATCTATCGAAGTAAGTGGTAGCACAAGCTCCTTGCCTGTACAGAATGGGGTCATAGAGAAGAAGAGTCCATCTATTATGGATGACAGTTCCTCAACATGTTCCACAGACTCAGTTCCTTCAGTTGTAATGAATGGACCATACAAAGGGAACTCCTTTCCGAACAACAAAAGCCAAACATCATCCAGCAGGTAACTTTGGTTTTATTTGGTTCCTGCATTGCTATCATACGTGGTTTGGATCTGAGCAAGTTTATTACTGCAGAGGGAAAAATCAGCACAAACAGAACTCAGGTGACTGGACTGGTAGGGGCAATGACAGGGATAACCAGCGGTTTTATTCTACCGCTGACACATGCCATCTACATGATTCTGCTAGCTGTTGTACGGGAGATGGACTTGAATCTGATGACGTAACATCCTTGAAAGATCGAATACACATGCTCAAGCAACATTTGATTGAGAAGGTGGAATTAGTATTAAATCTCATATTTTAGCTTTACTGATTGGGAAAACTGACTTACAATTACTATTCAGGGGAAAAAAGATCTGGCTTACAATTATGAGGCTAAGAGGTTGAACTGAAGTTAATGGCATCAATGACCCCAGTTGGTGCACCTTCATGGTCAACACACAAATGCATGTTTGCATTTGCATATATAAAACATACATGAATCTGAACATGCTTCTGTGCTTAGATGTACACTGTTTTTGAAAAAACTCTGATTGGAGTTGAGTTGCGGCTAGGGGTGGGAAACAGGTCATGTCGGGTAAAAATGGGTTGGGCTGATCAAACAGAAAACCCCCTTAAGTTTGAGGAAATTCTATAATTTTTTACATATGCTGCCGCCGCCACCCCCCCGCCCCCACTTCAATTTGTTTTGTTTTTTATCGCCCTCCGAAGAAAAAAAAAATTTCCTACATAGTTGGCCCCCCTCAAAATGAAGAATTCCTGGGTCCACCCCTGGCTGTCTACAGGTTGAACCTTAATCCGTACCCGGCCCTTTTTCAGAAAGGGTCACATAAACTCGGCCCTCACCAAATACGAGTCAACTTGACCCAACCTGCATAACCTGCATCCAATGCAGGTCAACCTGTTTAACCTGACACAACTAGGACAAGCTTGGGCCAATCCCAACCCATCTCGAACAATAAGGCTACATTTGAGTTTGATTGCAAGCCAAAAAAGGCCCAACGCAACATCAGCTCATTCCATATAAAATCAAATATTTTGAGTACCAAAATATTAGAACACTAAACTGTTATAATGGGTTTAGATATGCAAGTCTACCCTAACCCGACCCATTTAAGTGCATTATGCAGGTCAACCCTTATTTAACCCATTTAAAGGCTGGTTGGGTTTTCCTGACCAGTGATTGACCTATATTTTTTGTGGGTTGGGTTATGCGTGTCAGATACAGGTCGGATTAGTGTGCCAGGTCAAATCTTTGATCTTTCTACCCTTGGTTGTGGCTTTTCAACTCAATTTACTCCTTGTTTGCATATATAACCATGCATGGATAGATGCCCATGGTGCGTGTGCATTTTTTCTTTTTTTTAACTCAGATCTGTAATATTCCTTTAGACTTGCTGCCAAGGAGAAAAATCTTGGTGCTGATTGGCGAAGATGAGGGTGCTGCCTTTGGAAATCATGATGGCTGTTCCAACCTTAGAAGATCACAGTAAAAATAAAGGAAAGATAAGCAATGGTGAAAAATGGCTTAAAAAGTGTTAACAATTCAATTCAATTCAATGCAAATCTTGAAAGATAGATGTGTTCGAAGTCAAACTTTATCAAGAATGTGACAATCGCAATTGGCTATTTTCTGATCCACGAAACTCAGATTGCTTTCTTTGCTTTTGTTTGGATGTGAGGATTTCTAGCATGGATTCCTCAAACGTATAGATTCATGAATCCATCTCAATATCTCATTTTCAGATATATGTGAATTTACCTTTATGCAAATCCTTGGATCTAGGAATCTTTTAAGAGCATGAATTTGGGGGTAAAATTGAATTCCACCCAAGAGGTGTTATTTCAGAATGCAGCTTCTGAATTCCGTTTAGTGGATTTCTCCTGCGAGAAGCTACATGCAAAACCTTTGCCATACTCACTATTATTTATTTTGCAACTGCCATACTCGCTATTATTTATTTTGCAACAAGCATGAAGCTTAAGTTGGACCACACAATCCGTATGATAATGATTTTAATTTTATTTATTTTTTCCTTTTTAATGAGACGTGTATTAGTAATCAGACAAACCAAAAAAAGGGACTAAAATTATTCTAGAATCTGCCAGAATCCAACTGATAGATATCCAAAGTCCAAACCTAGTGGTTTATTTGCAAGATCATAGAATCTTCCAGCTGATTTTGGATTAAGAAAAAACCAATCATTTTAGAAATTTAAAGATTAGAAAACCAAATCAAATCCATGAATCCAAATGAGACCTCTGTTGAATTAGGATGTCAATAATTGCGTTGTCTCAACTTGACGATGTGCCTAGATAACAAGGGTTTTCAGCCATTTCAGATATCCAAAGTCCTTTTGTTTTGTTAGATTTGGCTTACACGGACAATTTAGAGTATTCTCTATGTTAAATTTGGCTTACACGGACAATTTAGAGTATTCTCTATGTTAAATTTGGCTTACACGGACAATTTAGAGTATTCTCTATGTTAAAACTGTTCCATAGTTTGATATGTTGCCTTCTCTCTCTCTCTCTCTCTCTCTCTCTCTCGTTTTCTTTAAATGATTATGTTGGTCTTCATTTGGATGTTTGGCACAATGTATGGGTTTCTGTTTACCTAGGAAACTACGTTGTTTGGGATACAGTTCCTCTATCAGTCATCATTGATAATGGAATGCGAAAGCAGTGTCCCACCTAATGTGGTTTCAACTGCTCCACTTGCTCAAGCATGTTCTGGAACATGTGTATGTTATTGGTGTGCATATTCATGTAGTGTTGCTGGACTCTGTAATGTTGCAACTTATTTACAGTAACATGCTCAGCAGTTGCATTGGTTGATGGATGCAAGGCATATATATGCCTTGAATCATTATGATTTATGGTGCTTTGGATTGGAGTGTTTAGATTTCTGGGATTTTCCAGGGCTTGCTTGATGTGTTGTTTCTTTTAATGGTGGTTCTTCTGCAGTTACTAAATCACCCAATACAGATTTCATGTTGGCTAGATGGAATTCAACAAAGACAAAATGCTTTACCTGGTTGCTCCTGAAGTAATTGGTTTTGTGGATTTCATGCACGTGTGAAATAAGCAGGAATACATATCCATGCAATTTTCAAATTATTCAGAGTTATTGTAGTTTGAGATGCATATAATGCTGCTTGATCTCATTAATTTGTGAGGGCATTAGAGCTTCCTTTTCTTTTCTTTTTTTAATGAAAAAATACTATCATCTTAACCTCAGCTAGGCTTATCCTGATTACTCTTTTATAATAATTATTGCTGCACGTCTGTAGACAGAGCTGTATAGAGTTGGTTTGCTGGAGCATGAAATGAACTTTATGATATACAGTATACACTTCTCTGGAGTTCACATTCCAATACTCCATTTGTTTCAGTCTGACCCATTTAATCTATTTACCTATGGAATCAGGATAAAGTAGTTTCACTGCAAAAGAAATGGAACGTCAAAGACAAGATTGATGTGGATAGACCTCCCAAACAAAAGACAGTTGAAGCATCATTTTCTCCCAGCAGTCCCATGACAACTGCAGCCCCCAGTTCACAGCCAAAGCAAGCTGGTGTTGGAAACACAGCTACAGCCATACCAGTTAGGGAGGCATATTCAAACAGCCCAAACCAAATGGAGAAAGTGGTTCCTCCAGTAAATTCACCTCAAATTCGTGCCATCCCCAAACCAGAAGTTCAAAAGGCTGCTGCTCCTACATACACACCCATAGAGAGGAAGCCTGCAACTCAACAAGTTCCTACAATGTCAAGGCCCTCAAGTGCCCCGGTTGTCCCTGCACCAAGTCCAAATCCTCCCGTTGTTTCTGTGGTTCAGACTTCACCATTGTTATCACGGTCAGTGAGTGCGGCTGGTCGATTGGGCACTGACCCCCTATCATCAGCTCATGGTTATATACCTCAGTCCTACAGAAATGCCATTACAGGCAAAACTACAGCTGCAACCTCCGCTGGTTTTGCACCCCACCCCTCTTCTAGTTCCTCTGATCCATCCCTATCTTATTCTCAAACCCCCTCTGCAGTGGCCTCCTTACCCTTACATTCACCTCAGATATCCTCAAGGAGCGATCAAACTTCGGTCTTTGGCAGTGTAGCACCGACAGTGCTGCACAATCAGTCTCAGTGGTATGAGCACTCTCAACAGGAAGGGAATGGCATGATGGCATGTGACTCTTACGCTTTAAGTGGCCTCCATTCCCTCGACATTTATGGTTCAAGTCGCAGTCGGACACAGATGTTCTATGCTGACGAGGAACGGGCGGGTGTACCACCACGGCAAGTGCAGGGTCCACCAGATGAGTTCCCCCACTTGGACATCATCAATTCCTTGCTTGAAGAGGATCACAACATTGGGAAGGAGGGGAGGGCAAATGGTGTTTTCCAGGGTCCCAACAACAGACACCATCCTCTGAGCAGGCAGTTTACATATCCTGGAGACATTGCTTTGGGAGATGTTGGCTCCTCTGCCAATTATTGCAGGTTTGATTGGCTCGGGAGGCACCCTGATGATGGAATTGGGAGGATGTACAGCTCTTCCAGTGGGCTTCATGATGGTTCGAGGGATGTTGGTCCCCAGGTTGGTTTGTCAGGTTACATGAATCGACAATTGGATGGGGTGATTCAGAACCAGTGGCAAACTCATAGTCCTGATCTATCATTGTTCAATATGAGGAATGTAGAGGGTGACAGGTACCCATTTCCACCATCGGATTACACAAACTTGGCATGTGGCGTTAACAGGTACTCTTTTTTCAGGCCTGCAAATGGACGTTGAGGTCCCTTGCTGTTCTTCCCTTGAAATTATTTGTTGTTGTCAACCATAATAATGTACTCAAGGAAATTGTCAGTCTCAGCTTTGGAAGGGGTGTAATCCTTTTTTTGTAAAGAGTTATTTCCGTTTCTTTTGCTTCCATTTTTTTTTTTTTTTTTCCTTAATTTTATTACAGGGCGCCTGTGTTAGCTTTTATGTCTCTTAGTAGTCATACGCTTGTGCTATTGAATCATGTGAAATTTCCAGCTTCTTGTTGAATGTTGGGGCTTGTGTCTCATCTGAGAGATTGCCAGACTGCCTGCAATACTGGAAGATGTAGTATTGTTGGCCAGGCGGACCTTCAAACTGGGTGTCCAGATTGCTATGATATCTATAAAAACTTTCTCTCTCTCATCTGATACTTTTCTTGGATGAATGAATGAAGGTGTATTTCTTGAGGAAATATGGTAGGATATTTAAACTGCTCTCATCCTCCAAACTATCACTGGGAAGAGTGTGCAAAATGATGCAGTTGCAATTAACGACCGGGATCATCTGATGATGTGGAAGGCGCAGAGTATGAAAAGTTTGATGAATTAAGAACCCCAAATGGATGGTCAAATAGACTTTCCCTTGAATATGGACGATTCGCTCTTGGGATTTTTACCTTGGGCCTTTTTGTTTAGCAATTAGCAGCAGTAGTAAAAAATAGAATAAATGTAACACATTGTGACGTTTTTTACTTCAATCTATCAGGTAAAAAGTGAGGTGGAGAAGTAAAGTCACGACGTGACGTGTTTTTATATTAGAGCTCGGAGGAAGTGGAGTGGGAAAGTAAAGTTTCGATGTGACACCATTATCTCTTTTTGTCCTTTTTTTAAAATTCATCTTCTACAACCGAGTGTGATGCACCATAGTGATTTTCATGTTGGCCCCCATTATTTTGATCTTTTTCTTGATTTGACCTTCACTTTACTCCACACATGTAACAAACCGAAGGGAATAAATCAATTAATTTGATTTACACATAAAATGAGAGTTAATGTGTTTCGATGCCGCGTGTAGTTTTATTCTTGGCCATGACTAGTTACAGTTGAGTGTAATTAGATTCACAAGTAAATTGAGTTCGGGGAAACCGAGTTTGAAGGGTCCAAAAGGGCCCCAAGGCTTGTTTATGTTTTGTTTTTCGTATGGTGGCCCATTCACTGTAGGATTCACTAGATGGACAGTCATGATTCACCAAAAGGTACAACTGTGTACAAGATTTAATGGGCATGGACCATTATAAAGGATTTATGGAGAGAGTAACCATTGTGCAGTCCCAATAGGAATGTTCCCTCTCTGCTTTCACAGAAACAGTCTTTGATTGTCAAATACTTCTTTTTTTTTCTTTTGATAGGAGATTGTCAAATACTTAAAAGGAAAGGAAGGGGGATTTTCGCCTTTAATACAAGCTTTGCAAATCCCTGTAAATGCATGTTTGGTGAAATCTCTACATTGATCAAAGATAACAAGTGTTTGAAACCGTTGGAGAAGCTTGAAAGTAATCCCTTGCATATCTATTTGGGTTTCCTATATGATAAGAGAAAGCTGCTTCATAAAGAAACTTCTCAAGAAATGACAATTACCTTAGGAATTGCAAGTAACTTACCATTTTATTAGTCAATACTAAGTTTTGAGTAAAAATTTAAGTCTAGATTCTCTACTTTGCAAATCTAATCTTTACACCCATCTGAAAAATGAATGGCGCCCATCTTTTTGAGTCCAAAGTGCTGAAAACAAGCTTCCCCCATTATTGTCACCGGGCCGAACTTCATCAAGGTGGAGGTGGGACCACCCATCAAGATCAATCTTGTTTTATGTCGATTGATCTGATGGTGGGCCGAACTCCAATTGGAGTGAAATCTCGCTTTATTTCTGAAACAGGGACAGTGTTTTGAGAGGTTGGGATTTAAGTTGGGGCCCCTCTAACCTCATTTATTTTTAGATGGGTGTAAAACTGACACTCAATAAATATTGACCCGTCTATTATAAAAGAACAAGGTTATGTTAGAAGTGAGTTGGGACCATTGCTCCATTAAACGACATTCCACTCTGCAACATTGAGAGTGGCTTGTCCCCACGTTACCCACAAAAGGTTTAAAAAAAACAAAGCAGGCTAGAGTTGTGTGAAACGAGTATAAGTATTTTAAGATGACAAACATCTCCCCTATGGTTTTTTACTTGTGCATGCAAAGGTTAATATTTCTACTACAATTGCACTAAACTTTGCCCAAAATCCTATCTTACCTGTTTTGAAAAGTACAGGTTACTCAAAGAAAAGAAATGGGTTTCCATTGACAAAAGTCAAGTCAGATAAATACACAGAATTGTTTTATTTCATAAGCAGGGTTGCCAAAAAGCTTCTTTCTGGCAAATGGATCTTATTTCCTTTATTTTAGAGAAAGGACCCATTATGATATCTTCCCACAATATTATGATACAAAGGCCCTTACACATGATAGTGGGGATGTCCATCTTAGAGAACGGCTGGATAGGAAGGGTCTACATTGAATGCAATAAGAGTATAAAGGCCCCTTCTGTCACCTTGGTCGGATTTTTTTATTTTTTTTTCTTTGCTGAGTGTTTAATGTGAGGTTAAAAACTCCCATTACAATTGTATACCAACATTACATTTTTTTTTTTTTTTTTCAGTTGATACAGCTTAAGAGGATGCCATGATCGCCAAACCTTAAGTATTGAACCTAGTCCATCAGGCCTACATTATGATCTAGCTAGTCTTTATTTTCATAATGTCTAATAAATGACCAGATTTGATGCATAGAAAGAAATCAAAATGGGATAAATTCAAATCTATTGGAAAGATTGAGGTAACATTCTTTTTTTGTTTAAGTTTTCTGCTTGTTTAGTTATTTTCTTTGATCTCGTTGGTGGACTTTAGGAATAAGCCGTAAGGGGGATTAATTCAGTTGATAAGCTTCCTGGATGTTGTTGTAGTTCGGAACCCGGATTGGCCTACATGATCAGTAGTCAACAGCAGATTTGTATACTAGAGGACTACTATAGCTTTTCTTTGTCTTACACTCATTGGTTTACTACTTACATGTAACAAAATGCACAGTAAAACTGTTTTCCCTAATAATATTCTAGTGCTGTGAGTAAGAATGTAAATGGGTCCCCGATTCTCCAATTACTCGGACGTTCCGACCCGTTAAAAACCTAGTATGGGTCCATATTTAGGCTCCGATAAGTAAATGGGTCCAGTTCCACCTTGGTTCAGAGTACCCGTGGACCTAAGACCCGACATCTTACCTCAATTTTTAAAAATCTCTCTCAAAATCCGTGTTTTTTAAATATCATTCTCTACCTAGACCTGGGCCTGATCCAGGCCCGTCCCATATATGGTTCTGGTTCCAGTTCCGGATCCATAAGAAATCAGTTCCGAAACGGTTCCGGGTCCGGTTCCAGTTCCACCTTCTCCTTGAAGGTTTTGGTTCCGGGTCCACTATGAACCCGAACCGGAACCGACCCGTTTACGACTCTAACTGAGAGAGAGGTCTTCTCCTACTTGCCTGTTTTCTGATGTATCTGCTATTTCTCCACTTTTTACTGTTTTAGTGAGATCTTTTCATTTGAAAAGATTTCACGAAGGCTAACTCCAGCGACTCAGTTGAAGGATGATATTGGCTAAACTGGTTGCTCACCTCTCCTCTTTTCTTGTCATCCTAACAGCACCAAGAAGGCTACTTTTATGTGTTTTAAAGACATAGGTGACACAATACAAGTATGCATAATAGAGCATGATCACGCTCTATTGCCATGAAATGAAATTATCTTCCACTTAGTGAATGGATAACAAGGGTTGGGGAAGATAGCATTTTCTCAATGAAATTGAATTTTTCATTATTAAAAGAGACATTTAGCCATTTGTTTATAATCAATTTTTTTTTTTTTTATACTAAAACGAGTTTCAAAATGGCTTTTCCATGCTTATCTCTCTCTTTCAAATCCAAATTCGTTGGAGAATCATCACTAGAGAAAAAAAAAAAATTCCTTTCCTATCTTTCTCTTTCAAATCCAAACACACTAGAGAAAAGCAGTGAATCTTTCAAAAGACATTTTAACTCCATATTTCTCCATCTAGTAGGATATCACTCTTCATTTTCTTCTTGTCCAAAGGGAACACTAGCATGTTGCTTAGGGCATCTCACCTCCATCAAGGAGCCAAAGTCCGAGGTCTCTCTCTCATTTGCCAAAATGTAAGGCTTGAAAGCCAAGATTAAACGTTTTTCTTAGATAAAGAAAATGAAGAATAGAGATTCCTAAGTTTACATGTAAATACTTGCCAAGGGGAAATTCTAGTCAGCATGTAAAAGAACCTAACCCTAACTAAGCATCGTTTTGTATCATCACATATGTTACAGGAGAATTCAACTAGGAACCGCCTGCATGTATCTGTTAGAGATATTAGAATTAGTTCTCAGGTTTAGGATTAGTTTGATAGGGACTAGGATAAAATCTGTAGTTTGAACATTTAAAGTACTCTTTTATGATTCTTATTTCTCGTATAAATTGATAAGCTTGTCTTAATAAAATCCATGAGAAATTTATGCAATATATTCTTTCCTTTAAAAGCCTATCATGGTATTAGAGTCATGGTCCTAGCTCTAATGCATCTATCATGATTTCACAGTCAATTTTCCCCTTTATTAAATAAGCCCAAACATCTTCTCTCGTCTAAACCTTACGATTTTGTCCCCTTTATCAAGCTGCCACATGTTTTGCAAGAACCATGACAGATTTGATCTAGTGGGCCATCAGCACCGATAAGCCCAAAAAGAGCGGATTGCGATAATCATGGATTCTATAGATAAACGGCGATCATCAGCTTGATCGTTTTAGTCAAATATCGATTGAGAGAAGGTATTGGTCTTCTTTCTATGCGAACAATCTCACCATCCTTTGCTTGATTGAGAGAAAGTGCTAGAGATATTAGAATTAGTTGTTATGGTTACGATTAGTTTGTTACGAATAAGGATAAAATCTTTAGTTTGGGTATTTTGAATTATTCCCTTATGATTCTTTTCTCTGGTATAAATTGAGAAGCTTGCCTAAAGCACAATGCTTTTATGCAACATATTCTTTCATTTAAAAGCTTATTAGTATCAAACTTGCAAACCCTTTTGTGGGAACTATCTTCGAAGAATAGTAGTAAACTATTGAAAAAGGGTGAGATTGAAAAATCTTAATGTAGATTAAGGGTGCTTATAAAATAGGCATTATTTAATGATTATAATCATCTATTTAGAGACCTCAAAAAAATTTAACATTGATGAATACACCTTTGCATTAAACTAAGGGCCCCTAAGGATGTCTATGATCTAATAATTGTATTTGCCCCATGTTTAATCCATATTAAGGCCTCATATTTTGGACCTACCACATGACTGATCACATTCATCTATGGTGCACCTCACAGTAGGGTTGGCAAGTTTAAGATCTGTAGTAGGTTTGCAGCCGAGTTTTCTCCATGCAGTAAACCTTATTTCTAAGCACTGTTTTTTTTAATCGTTTTCTATCATGTGTGTGTATATCATCATCGTGATCATCAAAGTCTTATTCCAACCATGTTTGCATATAACTCCATGAACTTAGTTTTGCGACAGAGAGGAAAGTGAATCAAAACACCCCTTCAAGTGTTAGCTAGGATAGAAAATTTTCCTATCTCCACATTAATTGGATAAAGGATGACGATGATCACAATTTTCTTTTTCTTGTGCACATTATTCTCTCTTTCATGTTATTGCAAAAGGTATCAGTGACAATCAATTTTACCTTGAAAACTAATACCATGACCGAATTAAATTCATGAGCTTCCTTTTCAACCCACACAAATCCATCTCTCTTTGATCATCGGCCTGCACCAACAAAATTGCAGTATAGGTCTCTTAAAATCCAAATCACAACCTTTTAGCACCACAAAAAAGAAAAATCAAAATCAAAACCATAAAAGGCTCACACTTAAAATTACCACATAATAAATATATGTAAAGGCGGCCCCACCTCACATTGGAAAGTATAAGCCAACTGCGCATTCAAGTTGGTGAAAACACAACTGATAACAGAAAGCCCCTCTCCCTCTAACACTTGAATCACCATTGACAAAGTCAATCCACCCAACAGCTGCACTTTGCCGATCACCACCTCCACCCCATCCAAACAAGGCCTGACTGCTACACTAGGTAAAGAGAAGCTCCCATTAATTTTAAGGCTGCAGCGACGGATTGACGAGGGCGACACCACCCTTCTTAGCCCATCTCGCTGCTCTGTCAGCTCTTGGATCTTCTTCTGCTTGTGCTTAATGTAGTTCGCTGCCTCATTCATGTGATCGGAGATGGACCGCTTTCCCTACAGACCATCATATATATAAACACAATATGAATCTTGGTAAGAGATTAAAAACATGGTTAATGCTATGAAAGAATGTGATTATGTGTTTATATACCACCTGATTTTCTTATACAATTGAATGAGAGAAAATAACCACAATTACAATGGGTATGAGATAACGATAAAAACAAAATTTAAGGACTTGTTTGTACAATAAGAGGATTTCATGCTCCACATATTTCAGATTACAAAGGGGAGAAGAATCCTGCATTACTCTCTTTGGAAATTGAAACCCTCTCCTTCAAGGAATCTCATGTATTTTTTTTATTTTTTATTTTGCAAGGTAAATGTGTCGCATGCAGATAAATCAAAATAATTTTCCTCTATATGGCAGAATCCTCTTGTTGGACAAACACACCCTAAATGTATGGGCTCATTCTTGACCGCTTAAGCTAATCCTAATCTATTTAACAAACATCTTGCTTTAGTCCTCATCTTTAATGGATATGAAAAAAGAAAATAGCTTTGACCATGTTTTAAAACCATGATTAGAAATGAAAGGAGGGTAAGTTTGATGGGTCTTGTTGCCTTGAGATATTCTATGGGGAGAAGCGATCGCAAGGAGGAGTAGAGCGTTGCCATCTCATACCGACGCTGCCGCTCTACATCCCTGTGCATCATCTTCCTCTTCTTGTTGGTGTGGTCGTCGGCGACGGTGATAGGTGCACCCATGTTCCTGCCTTGGGCCTTTTGAAACTTAATAGTGGGCTGACGATAGTCAATGGCTGCAGGCGGACCCACAACAAAGAAATCTTGTACTGCCTGCTGTTGCTGCTGCTGCTGATTCTGCTGTTGTTGGGAGCTAGGAGTCTGAAAACATAACTCTTCTCCTTGCTGGAAATGGAATGTGGGTGCAATGAAATTCATGTTTTCCAGCAGTTTAAAGCTCTCTCTCTCTCTCTCTCTCTCTTCGTGTTTTCCAGCAGTTTAAAGCGCTCTCTCTCTCTCTCTCTCTCTCTCTCTCTCTCTCTCTCTCTCTCTCTCTCTCTCTCTCTCTCTCTCTCTCTCTCTCTCTCTCTCTCTCTCTCTCTCTCTCTCTCTCTCTCTCTCTCTCTTATATGGTTTATGGGGAAAGTTCAGCTATTGAAGAGGATCTCTAGTCGACCCTGTTTCTTTTATTCTATGTGGGTGCCTCGGGACAAAAATATATATATATAGAAAGAGGGGTGGGAGGGGAAAAGGAAGTGCAGAAAGAGCATAAAGGAGAAGCTGGAGAGTAGCTGTTTCGCTTTTGCTTTTATTTTATGTAGGCACCGTTCGCGTTGGGAGATTGGAACTGGATTATGTACAGAAGAAGAACATGGGAGTCGAAAAGGACAACAACATGCATCCTTGAAAGTGAAGGCTATCTGCTCACATAGCGGCACTACAATGGGGCAGTTGTAGTCCTGCAGGGGCATGTGTTGCTAGGGTGCAACTTGGGCCATTCCAAGCCCTAGCCCGGATGTCTACACCCATCCAAAAATCCAATTTGGGCTGCGCTTGTTCAGACTTAAGTTGAGGTTACCAAATTTCTTATATACTGAAATCATTATCATTAAATCCTTGTCCCAATTATATTGGGGTCGAAATGAATTCTGTTTTTCCGTCTTTTCCATTCCAAATTAAATTCTCAGATAAGTTGCACTTCTTTGCATATGTTCTTTTCACTTCCATCTATGTCTTATTTGGCTTATTTCTTTTCCTTGATAGGATTTGGGATCACATTTGGGTTACACCTAGGCTTGAGCTTACCCGCATGCAATTCAGTCAGGATTTGAGCTTGATCAATACCTCGCCCAGCCCACCCAAAATCGCATGCCTACCGGTCAGTTATGAAGGACAACAAAAATGAATGGTTCTTTCACAATTTATATACATCTGAGAGCAGAAATGAAATTTAGCTCTCATGGTGTACTTAGTTTTTAACAGTCAGAGAAATAGGACTAATTAATTGGTTCTTTATTTTATGAAGCATTATTGGGTTCTCTTTGAATACAGTACATTATCCTGATCTTCATTACAATTCCGTACATGTAGGGCCTGAAGGTTTGAAAACAGCCTTCTATTTAAGCCTTAACACTAGCGACGTCCTATCTCAGATTATTGTATGCAATTTTAAACAAAAAAAATCTCAAATAATTAATCACCACACAAAGAGAAGAGGCCCAGAACTTTTAAGTGGAAAACCCTACTCGGGAAAAAACCACAGGTGGCAAAAGCCACAGGAAGCAATGCACTATAAAAACGAAGATTACAAAGATCTCACAGGACTTGACCGAGTTGAAATTACTCAACCTAAAGGACTGTGGAGTACTCGTCGACAACCCGCCGTTCACCTTCCACATTCTTGCTTGAGACCCACCTTGAATGCCCCTTCAAGGTGCTTGAGAGAAGAATAAGAACTTCAGCACAATCTCCCTTACAAGAATTAGCCCACCAAACTCTCTCTTAAATCAAAGAAAAATGCTTGAGAAAATTAATAGCTCTGTATCTCCAATGGTGTTGCAAGTGGTCTTTAAATAGTTTTAGTTTCGTGCACAAGACTTGTTTGAAAGAAGGTAGAACTCTTAAAGGAAGTGGAGAAACGTCAGCTTTAAAAGAGTCATGAATGGACCGAACTGAGTGGCACACTATAGCGAGAATGGAGCTCGCTATAGCGAGCCCAGGTTTTGTCTGTGCCAGAACTGTGGCTTGCTATAGCGAGCCTCAGTCTCGTTATAGCGAGACCAATTTCTGTAAAATACGCAGAATTGACGTAGAATTGTGTGCAAAATTTTCTGGAGAACTTCTTTAGTGATCTTCAAGTATGAGAAGAAGTCTTCAAGACGTATCACAAGTATCCAGAAGTAGTCTTTCACAGCATCTGGGTTCCTTCACAATCCTTATCTAAATGAAACAGAAAATACAACTCAATTTGGACTATGAACACAAGTTTTGTTCAAACTAAAAGAATTAGCCAATACAAATTCTAACAATCTCCCCCTTTGGAAATTCGTGAACGAAACTTCAAAAAAATCCTACTAGAAGACCCAGGACAACAAAAAGAATAACTTCAACTCTGAAGAGAAATTGTCACTACTTGCACGAAACAAACCTTTGGCAAAGATCCATAAAATCAGAGAAATGATAGAAATTCAGATATTAATATGAGAAATTTGAAATTCTATTCAAGGTTCTAATGCAAAGCAAAATGCTACCAAAAGCAGTTACCTAGTCCTTCTAACAACTAAACTACTCCCCCTTTTTGTCACAGAATTGACAAAGCAATACCAAAATAATGGAGGAAATAAACAAAAGAGTGAGATGATATAGTAGCAAGAAAAAATGCATGATAATCAGAAACAGTGAGAAGTCCAAGGAAGCAATGTCATCAACGTTGACGTAGGTGATTGAACATGTCAGTCAGTTGATTCTTAAGATTATCAAAGACAGCAGTCATTCTTTCTTGTAAGTGTTCAATATGAAGTTACTAATCATAAACTGCGTGTTCAAATGCAAGAAGTCGATTTTCAATAGAGCCTTCATCTTCTTCTTCAAGATCTTGATCGCGGGCTTGCTCCCCCTAAATCCGATTATTCACATGAGAGTCTGACATTGTTTTAGTGTGACGATCAATCTTTTGTCTCTTTGGAATTGGTATTTCATTGGGATATACATGACAACCAGCCTCAATCAGAAGTTTACTGATCATTGCACCAAAAGGAAGAGAGAGCTTCTGTTTCTCATCATAAATGCGTAACATCGAATTGAAGATGGTGAGTGCAATATCGACCGAAGTACCCGTGCCCAAATAATACAAAAGAGCAGCTTGAGGGAACAGGAGATCCGATGAATGACCACGAGGCTCCATATTATGATAAACAAAGTTGTTGAGGAGCCGATAATCAAAGGTTAGACCATCGATCTTCAAAACAACTGAATTCCAGACGGTTGGTTCCCTACATAAGACTGCAGCCACTTCATCTTTTTGGAGCTCAACATTATCCGGATTAGGGAAAGGATAAGATGGATTAGCTGGTCTCTGTAAATTTGGTAGCAAAGCAATCTTATCGGCATCAGTAGACATCTTCCCCCTAACAAATGTCTGGAACTTAGAAGCCGAAACATCATGCATATTGCAATAGAATTCTCTTACCCAATCGTCAAAACATTCATTGATCAAGTTCATCAAAACCATGAGGCGGTTAAGATGAAGCCAATTCAGGAAATGGGTAAGACAGAAATCTGTGGGCACAACAATTCTTTTGAAAATCACTGTCCTATCTTTGAAGTCAAATTTAAACCGATTAGCACTTTCAGCATTTTGAAAACGTTCTTCATCAAAGGTAGAAAAAGATGCAGCAGGACGTTTTCCTTTTGAAGACTTGGGAGCCATACTGCACTTGGGAAGGACAGAGAACCAAACCATCAGTGTTTTGAAGCATTAAAGTTGAAACAGACATTTTGTCAAACTCCTTGTGAGCAGAAATTATCACAACAAGTATAGATGCTCCAAGAATGCTACTAGAAGATCCCAAGGATCATACAACATAAAAGGATGAAGCATAGAGCAAACAACAGAGAAAAACTTCCCAAAGTAGTAAATATCACAATTAGTTCACCCATCATAACCAAATAGTATAAAAAACATACCCGACCTTTACCAAAAACTAAATATTTGATGATCAACCTTCAAGAGAAACTTCTTTCATATCCATAATGCAGAGAAATTGCCAAGGACAAATCATTTGGAAGAATCCAAGCATCCCACAACCAGTGCACAGAAATAAAATCAGAAGAATAAGAGAAATCTATGAAGAGGAGAAGAGCTGATCATATATACCTGAAAAATGGGTGCAGATTGATATGCAAATCCAAGTGAAATCGTTGGGGGAATGAGAGGTGGAATGGAGAGAGGCAAGGAAAGAACAACTCCAGGAATCCCTAATGAAAGGAAGAAAATGTATGGGAAAGAGAATGGGCTGCAGGACGGTTTGTGTTTTTAATAGGAAGGCAGCGCCCAGTCTCGCTAGAGCGAGAATAAGTCTTGCTCGAGTGAGACAAGGTTCTGGATTTTTTTTTTTTTTTTTTACTTATAAGCTAACATAAAGGGATGTGTGTTCCATCTATGAAAATATGTACGGATTAGTGTGAAAGTACATAAATTAACCGAAATCGTGTGGTTGTGTGTGAAATATGAAATGCTCCCCCTTAATTAAGACAAGAGTTAAAAACTGAATGATAAAAAATAAAAAATAAATAAATAAAGAACTACAGAGCAAACCCAGAGAATTATCTAATCAATTTAAAATCTAACTTCTCACTACTACATTGGCATAGTTTCTTCCCCCATTTTTTTTTATGAACTTCTCGGCATATGATAATGCACAAGTTCAAGTGCTCATCTTTTGCAGAGATTTCTGAACCCTATAGGATACAGTTCCATTTCATCGGTCTACAAAAAATCTCTACGCACTTTTATTTTATAAGAAATATAGCCATCAGAGAAACTGGACAAGCCTAATCGAAATCAAGGGTGAACATCCATAGTGCAAAGATTATGATAACGGTCAACCGTACACTAAACACAACTAAATCACATGCAAAGAATTATCATAGATGGAGGTGAAATTGTGCACGTGCAAGTCAAACAAAACTAGGGAAAAAGAACTAAGAAAATGAGGAGATCCCCAACGATTTGCGAAGTGATTCAAAACAAGTGGGTTCCAGTGGTTTGGTAAAGATATCAGCCAATTGGTGTTCAGTAGGGATTTTATCAAGGACAATGATCATCTCTTCAACCAATTCACTGATAAAGTGATACCTAATATCAATGTGTTTGGTCCTAGAATGCTGGACTGGGTTCTTTGATATGTCAATGGCACTTTGATTGTCACAGTAAACCGTCATTGTATCTTGATCAATCCCATAATCTGCGAGCATTTGTTTCATCCAAATAAGTTGAGTGCGGCAACTTCCAGCAGCGATATATTCTGCTTCGGCAGCTGACAAAGACGTTGAAGTTTGCTTTTTGCTATGCCAAGCAACCAAATTGTTTCCAATGAAGAAACACCCTCCAGTAGTACTTTTTCTATCATCTGTACAGCCTGCCCAATCTGCATCTGAGTACCCAACCAGAGTTGTATTGGTATCTTTACTTAGCCAAATACCAAAGTCAACAGTGCCACTCACATATTTCATGATTCTTTTCACCGAATGAATGTGAGATTCCTTTGGTTTAGATTGATACCGAGCACAAACTCCAACACTGTACGCAGTATCAGGTCTACTTACAGTGAGGTATAAAAGACTCCTAATCATGCTACGGTACAGTGTTTCATCCACATCTTTTCCATTCAAGTCAATGCTCAATTTAACAGTGTGACTCATTGGAGTTCTGTAATGTTTATCAGAAGTCATTCCAAATTTAACAGTGTGACTCATTGGAGCATACTTTGACTGAGAAATAACGATACCATTATCCCACTGTTTGATTTGCAGCCCCAAGAAAAAGGTAAGTGCTCCAACCATACTCATTTCAAATTCAGAAGACATGCTTTTGGAAAATTGGTCAACCATCTTGGATGAGGTAGAGCCAAAGACAATATCATCCACATAAATTTGAGAAATTAGTATGTGATGATTGTCTTCTTTGATGAACAGTGTCTTGTCCACACTTCCACATTTGAAACCATTATCCAACAAAAAGACTGTAAGTGGCTCATACCAAGCACGATGAGCTTGTTTCAACCCATAGAGAGCTTTTTTCAATTTAAACACATGATTCGGGTAATGAGGGTCTTGACAACCTTTGGGCTGTTCAACATAGACTTCCTCATTTAGATACCCATTTAAGAATGCACTCTTGACATCCATTTGATATAGTTGGATGTTAAGGAAACACGCAATGGCTAATAATAACCATATGGATTCCATTCGAGCAACAGGAGCAAACGTTTCATCAAAATCAATTCCTTCAATTTGTGTGTACCCCTGTGCTACCAACCGAGCCTTGTTCCGAATCACCTGCCCCAGTTCATCAGTCTTATTTTTATAAATCCATTTGGTGCCGATGACATTTGTGTAAGTAGGACTAGGAACTAATTCCTAGACACAATTTCTCTCAAATTGTTCTAATTCCTCATGCATGGCATTGATCCAACAATCATCAAGCAGAGCTTCTTTTATGTTCTTTGGTTCAATAGAGGAAATATAGCAAAAGTTACTTACCTCAGCGCGTACCTATTTTCTTGTTTTCATGGGTTCCGTAGAATCTCCAAGAACTTGTGAAATTGGATGACTCTTCATTACCTTTGGTACTGGGCGGGAGCTTTTAGAAGCACTATGTTCTTCAAAGTGTTTGATGATGTTTGGTACCATAAGATCGGTGGATGGAACTTCTAGTTCAGCTTGTTTATCTTTAGATGAAGCATTAGCGCTATTTTCCGATCCTGGTGTTGTGTCTGATTGCTTACTTGTGCTTGGTTCAACAACCTAAGTAGAAAAAGGATCAAGAATTAAATCTTCTTCATCGTCAAGATATTCTGAAGTGCCAACGTCATCAACAACGACATTTATTGACTCCATAACAAAAAAGTTTCTCAAATTATAAAATCTGTTTGCCTTACTTTCCATAGAATAACCAAGAAAGATGCCCTCGTCACTCTTGGAGTCAAATTTGCTTAAGTGTTTCATATCCTTCAGGATGTAACACTTACTTCCAAATGTTTGAAAGTATTTAACAGTTGGCTTGCGACCACTTCAAATTTCATATGGGGTCATTTTCGTTCCAGGCCGTAGGTTAACTCTATTGATGATATGGACAGCAGTGTTTACAGCTTCGGCCCAGAAACGTTGAGGGACTTTTTTACTGTGCAACATAACTCTTGCCATTTCTTGCACAACCCGGGTTTTCCTCTCAACAACCTCATTTTGCTGGGGTGTTTTGGAAGAAGAATATTCATGTTTGATACCATGTTTTGAACAAAAAGAATTGAAATCAGAATTCTGAAATTCAGTACCATGATCTGAACGAATACACACAACACTACCAAACACTTTTCCTTTTTCATTGATAAGCAAAGTCCATAAATCAAGAAAAACTTCAAAAGTCTCGGACTTTTCTTTAAGAAATCGAACCCACGTAAGCCGGAAAAATCATCAACGGTTAGAAAGATATATTTCTTACTGCCAATGCTTTCAGTTTTTGCAGGACCCATGAGATCCATATGCAGTAATTCAAGTGGTCTAGAAGTTTTTAAAGCATCAACTTTCTTATGTGAGGACCTGATTTGTTTGCCAATCTGACATGGACCACAAATAGTATTTAGTGCTTTTAAATGCTTAGGCAGTCCTAGTATGATTTCATTTTTTGCCAAGTTATCCAGGTCCGTATGATTAACATGGCCTAAACGTTGATGCCACAAATCAATGTCACTGATCATGGTTGTGTGACATGTCATTTTGGTTTCTGTGGCAACTACATAACAGTTGTCAGATGTACGTAATCCATGAAGTACATCATTACCCTTCTTGTCAACATAACACAATCATGAAGAGAAAAATGAACTTCACGGTGAGAATCACATAGTTGGCTGATGCTTAACAAAGTCACTTTTAGACCATTGACCAGAAAGACATTTGAAAGAGCAGACATACCTGGTATTGAAACTGTACATTTTTCAACAATGTTTGATTTGCTTCCATCACCAAACTTAAATCTACCTCCAACACAGCTTTCCAGGGAGGTAAACTGTAATTTGTTATCAGTCATATGTCTGGAGTATCCACTATCCAAGTACCAAATATGGGAATCTTTTACATTAAGTGCAGTTAGAACCACGTTACAGTGAAGATCAGATTTTCTAACGCAGATGGATTTTGTCTTAATTTGTGGAGGAGATAAAACACTTTTCCTTTGTTGAAGTTGCCTTTGATTCCACAGTTTATGACAATTTCGTCGAATATGCCCTTTTGTACCGCAAAAATGGAAAATCGGGGTAATTATGGGTTTAGACACTTTCTTATATAAATTTGAGCTCCCATATTCAACATTTGGAGTAACGAGAATACCAATGTATAAGGCTGGTCCTTTAACAAAAACAGATTTACTAGATTGCATAGACGTTGATGATTCCGGATTAAATCCAAGTCCAGTCTTTTGTTTCTCACTTCTTTGCTGCATCAAAATTTCATTAAGAGTTATGGAGCCTTTATTCATTCTTTCAAGCGAAGATTTGGCTGAGACAAGTCCTAATAGCGCCATCCGGAGTTTGCCACATACATCATTCTTTTCAGCTTGCAACAAATTGTAGTCAGTTTGCAAAGATTTCAGTTCCTTTGTAACTTCCTCTAATTGTGCAATAAGTAAATCTTTCTCTTTTCCTGCAACAATAATGTTTTCAAACAGAATTGCACATTGGGTTTCTAATTGACTTACCTTCGCACGAGCATCATCAAACTTAGAAGAAAAGGATAAGTTTTGAGATTTAGAAACCTTTAACTTGTGAGAGAGCTTATCATTGATGCGTGACAAATGCAAAGAATCGTTCATAAGTTTTTTATAAGCAACTTCAAGATCATGTTCTTCATCAGAAAGATCCTCACTCCTTGACTCATCATCTGACTTGGAATCCTTGTCAGATGACCCCTAATCAAAAGATAGGTTAGTAGAAGACATAAAAGCAACAAATTTAATAGATTCAGATTGTGACTCAGATTCACTATTCTTATCTTCTGAATCTTCTTCCCAAGAAACATTCAAAGCCTTTCCTTTGTTTATTTCCAATCGGTTTGCACATTTAGAGGCAGGGTGACCAAACCCTTGACATTCAAAGCATTGTATAGGCTTATTTGTGCTCTTAGAAGAAGTATTCTCATTCTTTGGTCCTGTCTTTGGCTTATTCAAGGTTTTATTCTTGGGAAATTCCTTTTTGAGGTTCTTTTTATTTTTATTTAAATATTACTTGAATTTTTTGACAAAAAGAGCCTCAAGTTCAACATCATCAAAATCATTATCAGACATATCATCATCATTGTTCTTAGATGACATTAGAGCATTTCCCTTGGATTTCTTATCAGAACAATGATTTGATTCAAAGGTTTGTAAATTTCCAACCAATTGTTCAACAGGGAGATCATTGAGGTTCGTATATTCCTTAATTGCAATCACTTTTGACTGAAATCTCTCGGGCAAGGACCGAAGAATTTTCTTTACCACCTTTTGATCTGGAATTGGTTCCCCTAAGTTAAAACTGGAATTAACAATATGACTCAGTTTGGCATAGTAATCATCAAAGGTCTTTTCATCTTTCATACGAATAGTCTCAAAGGCAGTTGTCAAATTTTGAAGTTTAGTCTGCCTAACTTTATCAGTGCCTTCATGCACTGTTCTCAAGAGATCCCAAGCCTCTTTCGCAGTGGACAAGTAGAAATTCTGCGAAATTCAGAGTGACTGACGCCATTATATATAGCATTCATGGCTCTATCATTCCAATGGGTCTGATTCTTTTCTCGTTGAGTCCAATCAGCCACTAGTTTGGGAACACTACTCCCATAAACTACCACAGTCGGTGGTTTATAACCGTTCACAACAGTTTGCCAAACATCATGATCCAGAGAACGCAGAAACGCAGTCATTCTTACCTTCCAGTAAGCATAATTGCTACTACCTTCAAACAAAGGAGGCTTGGTGGTGGAAGTGCCTTCTCTAGTGAGTTCCATAGAATAAATCTGAGAGGATCACACCTTTTTAAAAAGTGAACTCGCTCTGATACCACGTGAAGGTTTGAGAACAACCTTCTATTTAAGCCTTATCACAGGCTACGTCCTATCTCAGATTATTGTATGCAATTTTAAACAAAAAAAAATCTCAAATAATTAATCACCACACAAAGAGAAGAGGCAGAGAACTTTTACGTGGAAAACCCTTCTCGGGAAAAAACCACAGGTGGCAAAAGCTATAGAAAGCCATGCACTATAAAAACGAAGATTACAAAGAACTCACAGGACTTGACCCAGTTGAAACTCAACCTAAAGGACTATGGAGTACTCGTCGACAACCCACCGTTCACCTTCCACGTGCTTGCTTGAGACCCACCTTGAATGCCCCTTCAAGGTGCTTGAGAGAAGAAGAAGAATAAGAACTTCAGCACAATCTCCCTTACAAGAATTAGCCCACCAAACTCTCTTTTACATAAAAAAAAAAAAATGCTTGAGAAAATTAATAGCTCTGTATCTCCAATGGTGTTTGCAAGGGGTCTTTAAATAGCTTTAGTTTCGTGCACAAGACTTGTTTGAAAGAAGGTAGAACTCTTAAAGGAAGTAGAGAAACGTCAACTTTAAAAGAGACCTGAATGGACAGAACTAGGCGGCTCGCTATAGCGAGAATGGAGTTCGCTATAGCGAGCCCAGGTTCTGTATGTGACAGAACTGTGGCTCCCTATAGCGAGACCAATTTCTGTAAAATACGCAAAATTGTGTGCAAAAAATTCTAGAGAACTTCTTTAGTGATCTTCAAGTATGAGAAGAAGTCTTCAAGACGTATCACAAGTATCCAGAAGTAGTCTTTCACAGCATCTGGGTTCCTTCACAGTCCTTATCTAAATGAAACAAAAAATACAACTCAATTTGGACTATGAACACAAGTTTTGTTCAACCTAAAAGAATTAGCCAATACAAATTCTAATAAGGCCAATGTCACCTAATGGTGCCATTCAAATCCATAAATTCCCTGAGGAAAAAAGACGATGCCTTCAATCCTGCAATCTCTGATTCTTCTGGAGGCTCTCTTCTTTGACTAGCCTCATTTTTTTTAGCCCATGAAGGCCTTATTAGTGTCGTAATCATATATGCACTTCTTCAATGTTGTCAATTCCTTGCCAAGTTAGTTTGACTATTGGTTAAAAACATGGCCTTTGTTTTATGGCTAGCTTCGCGGCAAGCCATAGGGCACTTACAACTAGCTGAGAGCTAATCGTAGCTTACATATTCTAAAAAAGTTTAGCTAATGGAAAGGTGACAGTGAGCTGACCGTGGAGGCTTATGATTAGCGATACCTCTGCTTCAGAATTAAGCAATTTTACTACTCGGCCAAGACATTTACATCGTACTGATTTTACTATTTGATTTAAGGGTCTTAGGGACCTTTTCTTGGTTTGTCTAGGATTCAACTTACCTAAATAAGTTGGCACAAATTGGAGAATTTCATGACTTGGTGATCCACTGGCCTTCCGAGACTTGATCTTGGAGTCCAAGCCAAGTTAGAAGAGTCCAAGTTAGAGACAAACTATGAGCTAAAGAAGAGAAAAAAATATATAAATAGGGCCCTAGGGGGGACGTCCAAGCGATGCTCTCTCTAGGCTTGCATGTCTCACTCCCCTCTCTCTTCTCTCTCCCCTCTTCCTCTCTCCCCTCTTTTAGTTATAGGTTTTTAGTTCTCTATCTCCACTTATAGTTTTTTAAAAGTAGCTTTGGGCCTTGTCTAAGCAAGACTTAGATCTAGGAGGAGCTGAAGCTTTGTACTGAAAATATGCTATTAATTAATGAAAGACTTGATTTTCTTTTATACAATGACTGGCTAAGTTGTGATTGAGGCATAGGAAGAAGCTAAATAGTCTTAATTTCTTTCTTTTTGTTGATTATGCTTGCTTGTTCAAGTTATTAATTTATTGATTTACTGACATGTCTTCATACCAGTCGGTGTCTTCCATGTTTAGTGTGGGACATTAGCCACCCTACGCCTAAGGGTCATTGTTGCAAATATCATTATCAAATATAATATTAAATGAAGATAATTTTAATTATAAACTTCTGTTTTGGGTTTTATGGAGATTATATTACGACAACTATTATAGCAAATCCTAGTGTAGATAACCATACGTCCTAGGTGCTAAAAATGTGTTGGTTATAGTCTCGTCATTGTATCAATGATACTACTGTTATTAGATATTTTCCATAAATATTGCATTAAATGGTGAAATGAAGAATTGAAGAGGAGTTATGGTTATTGTAGAAACGGTCAAGAGGAGATGAGGGGACAAAAAATAGGTATGGTTTGGAGGATTTAAATAGGGCCAAAATCAATTTGGTAGTTAAAATTAATTTGGATTATTGCTCAATTGGAATCGGCCGTGTTCATATATTATAATTGAAGTAGTGTGAGGGTATGCTACCAGAGGGGCTTACTTTCAATTTTAATAGTTTGTATCATCATTATATGGGAGCCATAGTGAGTTCCACATGCCTCACTCATCAGAAGTGCGTAAGAGGCCACATAGGGGACCCAGGCTTTTTGTGTGATCGGACTGAAAGGTTTTGTAGTGAAGTTGGGTCAAAGTTCACTTGAAATGAAGTTTCTTCAAACGTGACAATGTTTGTCTTTCAAGTGGTAAAGTAAAATCCATGGGAAAGTAATTTTGATGGTTTAGATTTTACTTTAATCATGGAGTAGAAAAGTAAAATCCCTACTGCCCTTTTTCTGATTGATGGTGAAACATCTGAGCATCTTTTTATTTCATCCGGGCATCCTGATGTGGAAAATACACATGATCACAAGTCATGTCCTCGTCTATCCAAATGGCTAATCGGATCTTAAGGTCACATTAGGGCCCATTTGGCACCATTTAAAAATATTCTTGTACTTCTACATACCAGATTCCACGGACTAAGGTGGCCGGTGTCAAGTTTTTGGCTCATCCAAACTAGACTCGAATTATAGAAAAATTGTCATGAACCTAAGGCAAACCAAATTCATTGAACTGGAATTTAACTCAAATTCCTTAAGGGTCAACTTACAACCCACTTAATGAAAGTTGATACCATTGGACGTATAGGTGTTTTGAGCTACAACCAAGAAAATAAGTCTAGATCCTCTAAATGTCTCACTCACGCTTCCCATGAGTTAGGGAGGGGACTCCGCGAGAGGACCATCTTTTAAAAACAACTTTCTCAATCTGTGGTTTATCCTCTATTTTTGCTTCAATCAAGGGCACTAATTCTTATTAGAGTAAATTTGGGGGCATTCCATAAAAGGGGAAGACGTTCACTTTAAGAGTTCAGATTCTTTTCTATGAAAAAGAATGAGTTCAGTTCAATAAATGGACCAACTATACATTTAAATATAAATCATGTATTGATAATTATGCATTTTCATATGAATTATACCCTAAACCTGGAGGGCTAAGAAAATTAGAAAATCTGCAGGTTTGCCAGAACCATACCCCAGACCCATCCCAAACCTGGAGGGTTGAAGAAATGAGAAAATCTATAGGTTCACCTTCGCTTAGAGTAATGAAAATGTTGCATAGGGTGAGAAATTAGAAAATCTGCAAGTTCTCCTCCACTTAGAAGAGAGGAGGAAAAGTGCATTGTGTAGGTTTTCCTACACTTAGAGAGGAGGAAAAGTTGCACAAGGCGAGAAATTCAAAAATCTATAGGCTTTCCTCCGCTCAGAGCGGGAGAAAAGTTGCACAGGTTGGCAAACACGCGGTTTTGGCGAATTACCTTCATCTTGTCTCATTTCATGTCATTTACTCCAAAGTAGGGGTACTTATGAGTCGAACCACCATATAAGCTCAATCTGAACATGACCCACACTATAATATTAGAATTGGGTTGTGCTCTTAGGCCCGTGGGCTACACCAGAGCTTAACTTTTTAGCATCGCTAACATATTTAGTACGAGTAAAAGTACATATGATTTTCAATTTAGATGGGCCTCATCTTTTATTTTAGAGCCGTGGCTATAAGCTTATGCCTAAAAACCAAATGGATCACGATTCACAATTTTTGGCTCGGCTAGACCCAAACAATAAAGTCCCCATGACCTGATAGCAAGACAAGTGGCAAGGGTACTAATATAACTTCATGAAATATACTACATCTACCGGGACCTAAAGCCAATCAACATCCTCTTAGCCCCGGCATGGAGCCCAAGATCTCCGATTTCAGCATTGAAAGACTTCTTTCTGGCATCATCATAGTCGATTTTATTTTAGTTCTCTTGTGAACCTTACAGCAACAATGGTATGATATGAAAATTCATTAATGTTATAGAAAATGTCATAATTTTCTTTGGACAAGACTTTTCTACAATTTAGTGCAGTGCACTTCTAATAATAAAAAGGTGCAATGCTTCAGAGGAAAGAAATTGAATTAGTTTTCCTCAATACAATAAAAAAATTGATTATTACATTCACACAAAAAATGACTCATGTGGAGTGTGAAGTCCCAATGTTAACAAACAAGTCTCAACTCTTAAAAAAAAAAAAAAAGAAGAAAAAGAAGGAAGTCTCAAGGGTATGAGCCATGCTTGAATTCTTGGAATTATGGTCCTTTCTCGCCTTTTTTTTTTTTCATTTCTCCTTCATTTGATGGGGCGACCGTAATTGAAAAATAGTTACTCTTGGGACTCAATCAAATTCATATTAGTATGAAAGGGCCAGGGTTAGGCTTAAACTTGTCCTGACTAAAACATGACCCACTTTTAAACCTACATATCTCTATCAATCAATCTGGTTAGAGTGACATTCACCATTGGATTAATATGATCTTCCACTATGTGCAAATCATTGGAAAGAGGAAAAAAAAGAGGCGCCTAAGTATAAACTGTCTACACTGAGGGTTTTAGAAGTTCAGGATAAGTATGGATTTCTAGACTTAGACCTGAGCCGAGTTCAGGATGGGCTCAAGTTTTAGTTTACTTGAGCCATCAAAATGGCATCCAAGAATAGTTTTTTCAACGTCATCCTAGTATGATCTCTTTTTGTATGTTGAATGGGGGAGGGGCCTTTTCGTTTGTTATCTTTTAATTTTAATGCTATGATCCTTTTACCTGGTAAAAAGAACGGAAGAAAAATAAAGGAAAAGATGAGCTATTGAGTGTTGGATATTAGCCACCCTACGCCTAAGGGTCATTTTTGCAAATATCGTTATCAAATATAATATAAAATCGAGATAATATTAATGATAAACTTATATTTTGGATTTATGTATTATAAAGACTATTCGAGCAAATCCTAGTGTAGACTCTTTTTTTTCTTGTGCATATTGGATCTTTTTATCAATATTTTTAGATTATGTTTATATATATATATATATATAATCATATGTCCTGGGTACTAAAAATGTGTTGGTTGTGTTCTCGTCATTGTATCAATAATACTACTGTTAAAAGATATTTTTCATAAATATTACATTAAAGGGTGAAATGAAAATGAGTGAGAGGAGTTATTCAGGTTCTTGTAAAAACAGTTAATCAAAGGAGATGAGGGGACATATAATAGGCACGGTTTGGAGGATTTAAATCAGGTTAAAATCAATTTGGCTAATTTCTCAATTGGAATCAGCCGATTTCAATTCATATATTATATATAATGGTTTTTGCTCCTATGCAATATCTAGATTAGATGATCAAGACGTTGGTCATTCGCAATACTTTCAATTGTAATTTTTTCTTGAGACTTGAATCCATTCATATATCTTAAGGATTGCTCCTTCATTTATAGTTCTTTCTTCGAAAAATATTGCATTGAACGGTGCTAAGAACCCTTTAATGTTGTTTTCTAAATGGCACATCAATTGAACATTTTCAATTTCTTCCCTACCATTTGTGGTCTTTGGCATATGTTGTTTCTCATCGGAGAAAGGAAGAGGTTGTGGTCAGATTAAAAATAAAATAAAATTAACTTCTCAAAATCAAATTTTGATTCTCCATTGAAAGAGTAACAAAACGAAACTCAACTTGAATGGAATATGATTTCAAGAAATGATGATTGTAAGGTCCATTTTTTAGAGAGAAACAAGATGGAACAACCTTACTTCTCTATTTGGTGCTTTCTCTTCTTCTCCTAGCGGGATCTCCTCCCTTGAATGAAATACATGTTTAAGAAGAAAAGAACACAGTGAAACTCGATCGGTTGGCCCGATCGAACTTTCTCAGATGCTTAAGTTAGCCACCGAGATTGGAAATTCATGTAATGATTAGTTTTTTATATGATTTTGGCATACCTTTTCCTTCATCTCTTTCCCCCTTTTATTTCCTTATTCTCTAACGTCCTCATGTTACTTGACACATGTCCTTTCCCACCTTCCCCATTATAGCATGTGAGAATATCATAGCCCCTTTTCATGGGATGTTCCTTCCCCACTTTCCCCATTACAGCATGTGAGAAGATCATGGCCCCTTTTCGTGGGATGTTCACGTAATAATTAGTTTTTTATATGATTTTGGCATACCTTTTCCTTCATCTCTTTCCCCATTTTATCTCCTTCTTCTCTAACTTCCTCATGTTACTTGACACATGTCCTTTCCCACCTTCCCCATTATAGCATGTGAGAATATCATAGCCCCTTTTCATGGGATGTTCCTTCCCCACTTTCCCCATTACAGCATGTGAGAAGATCATGGCCCCTTTTCGTGGGATGTTCCTTCCCCACTTCCATTCTTGGGCTAATTTTGCAGGTGGGTCTGTTTTTGCCCAAACTCACTTCCAAGTCATTCAAACTTTCCCCTCACAATTGCCCTCCAAGCCTCCTTTCTTCTTTCCCGTTTTTCGAGAAAAAAGGGGGCTTAAGATTCTTCAGGGACACGCGGCGCTTCCAAGGCTGCTCGGCGCTTAGCGGAGTCTTAAGCTACTAATTCTTCCAAAGCTGCGAAGGTTGTAGAGGCTAAGGTGGTCGCTGCTTTGAGTCGCCTGACTGCAAGTGAGATGGAGCTCGAGGCTATCCGTTCCAAGCTAGCCGAGATGGAGGTAAAGATGCAGGATGTTACGGAAAAGTCTAAGGATGTAGTGTTTGAAGAGGTCAAGGCAATCTATCTTGAGCAGGTTGAGTGGATGAAGACCCTCGTGTTCTAACAAGGGTATGATGTGGGCTTAGTGATGCTGGTGTCCTAGGAGATTCTCCCCTCTGGGCCAAGAACACAGTTTAGTCTGTCGTTGTTCCAGCTCAGCCATCGCCTACTGAAACTTCTGCTCAAGACACTGTAGGAAGGTCCAACTCACCTGTGGCTGGTGATAATGATGCTTCTCCTGCCGCCGACCCTGCCGCTTCTGCTCTTGATGTCCTTAAAGTTGTTTAGAGAATTAAAGAACTCTCCTCTTTTTCCTTTTGGTGTATTTTGGTTTTAACGAGTTGCCCGACCTGTGGGCCAGACATAATATCTATTTGATGTTCTTTCTTTTGTGCTTTTGAATGACATGCTCAACTCTTTGCATCTCTTTTTGTTAAATAAGCATTTCTATGCCTACTGCCACTGTTGGTCTTTGTCCGAACTCCCTTTAGATCAATGTTTGCATTGTCATCCCAAAACATTGGTTAAAGGAAGATCAGTGCAGTATACCTAGTTTGGGCCTCTCCCAGTTAGGACTTTTTTTCTCCTTCAGCCCGAAGTAATGGGTCTGTTACTACCCTCAATTTTTAGGCCTTAGCCTTATCATGGTGCAATTATCTCGGTAAGACATGGTTCCTACTGCGGGTCCTCGCCCTTATACAAGTCATTAGGGAATTTCATCCTTGGCACAAGAATATAAATAAGAAAACTTTCATAAATGTAATGCGAGAGTGACAATTTCTTTGGTACAAAGATATAGAATTTCTTTAAATTCGCTATGTTCCAAGACCTTGGCAACGCATTTCGTTCAAGCGTCTCCAAGCGGTAGCTCCTGCTCCTCCAACGGAGGTAACTCTATATGGTCCTTCCCAAATCAAACCTAGCTTGTCGTGACTGGGCTCTTTGGTGTTCAAGAGTACCTTTCTCAAGACTTGGTCTTTGACCTCAGATGTCCTTATCGTATATTTTTCCTGCAGGCTCCGAGCTAGTTGTTGCTGGTTGGCGGCCAACTTGATCAATGCTCGCTCTCTCTGCCCCTCAATCATGTTCAGCTGTTCGGCAATCCTCTCTTTATTTTTCTCATGACTATATGCCTCCGTCCTTATGGTTGGCAACCCAATCTCTAAGGGAATTACCAATTTCATTTCGTATGCCTCCGTCCTTATGGTTAGCAACCCAATCTCTAATGGGGTTTCTCCTATTGACCTTCGCGGGGTGATTCTGTAGGCCCATAGGACTCCAGAAAGCTCGTCCGCCATCTTTTTCAAGCCGTCCAGCAAGGTCTTGTCGGAGCTTTCTGCTTGGCTATTACTTTGTGGGTAAACAGGTTGAAAAGTGATGCATAATGCCATATTGTTCACATAGATGCATGAATACCTTATCCTCAAATTGTTTCCCATTGTCGGTCATCAGTGCCGGGGGTATTCCAAATCTGCCGACCTCCGGTGCTCGGCTCTGATTAATTGCCTTTCTTCTGACCTTCCAATTCTCCTCAGAGTCTTTTCGGAGCTATCCATCCTTCAAGCACTCTATTATCGGTGTCATCCATCTTGGAGTCTCTTCAACCTGGTTGGCGCACATGATGTGCCGACCTCTAGTGCTCGGCTCTTATTGGTAGTCAACGAGGACCTCTCTCTTTAGCTTAGATTTGATGGTTGTAACCAAATTGCCCAAGCAATCAGCATGTGAATTTTCTTCCCGATCATTTTGCTTTACCTTAACGTCTCCAACATCTTGGATCAAGCGCTTTGCTTCTGTTACATATGCAAAAATCTGATCATCTCGAGCTGCATATTTCCCGGTTAGTTGACTAGTAACTAACTGTGAGTTGCAGTCGACTGTCAGTTGCCTGGCCCTGAGCTCTCTAGCCATCCTGAGTTCGGACAGTAGTGCTTCGTACTCTACTTCATTGTTCGACGCGTCAAATCTCATCGTGACAGCCAATTCGATTACCGCTCCCTCTGGCATTATGAGCACCACGCCGACGCCTGCTCCTCGTGAATTGGATGCTCCATCCACATATAGTTGTCACTGCTAGTCAGTCCTTGCTCTGTCCACCTACCAACCTGACTCATTTTGCTCGGGCGTCTCCCTGTAAGTGAACTCGGCTATGAAGTCGGCCACCACCTAGCCCTTTATCGCTCTTCTGGGAACTATTTTGATGTCATGTTCTTTGAGCTCTATTGCCCATTTCACTAGTCTACCGAAAAGGTTAGCCTTTTGAAGAATCATCCGAAGTGGATGTTCAGTCAGGACTGTGATCGTATGAGCCTGAAAGTGGTGCTTTAGCTTCCGAGCTGCACTCACCAAGGCCAGGGCAAGCTTCTTAAGCAACAGGTATCTTATTTCGGCATCCAGCAGGGCTTTGCTGACAAAGTAAATTGGTTGATGCTGCTCCCCTACTCCCTCATCAAGGCTGCACTGACTGCATGCTAAGATACTGCCAAGTACAACACTAGCTCTTCCTCGGGACTTGGAATATAAAGGACAGGAGGGGAGCTCAAATATTGCTTAAACTGTGCAAGTGCTTCATCACATTTTTCGCCCCATACCTTCTCTGCCCTTTTCTTTAGGGCGAGAAACTTTGGTTGGCATTTGTCCAAACACTTTTCTATAAAGAGATTCAAGGCAATGAGCATTCCTGTCAACTTCTGTACTTCCTTGAACCGGGTCGCTCCACCCTTTGCACGGCCGAGACTTGGTTGGGGTTGGCCTCTAACCCCCTCTAAATCACAATGTATCCGAGGGATTTTTCTGAGCTAACCCCGAATGAACATTTTGAGGCGTTCAGCTTCAGTTTATATCTCCATAGGATGTCAAACACCATCTTCAAGTCCTCTTCATGAGTAACATTTTCTTTGTTTTTTATTACCATATCATTAACATAGGATTCCACTATCCTTCCAATCAGATCCAGAAATATTTTTGTAACTAACCTTTGGTATGTTGCTCCCTCATTCTTAAGTCCAAAGGGCATTCTTTTGTAACAGAAGGTCCCCTTTGGTGTTATAAATGTTGTTCTCTCTTGGTCGGTTTCCTCCATTGCAATTTGGTGATACCCCTGGGATGCATCTAAAAAGCTCATCCGTTCATGTCTGCCGTGGAATCCACAAGTTGATCAGTTTTTGGGAGTGGGAAGCTATCTTTAGGACATGCTTTGTTCAGGTCGATGAAGTCCATGCACACCCTCCACTTCTTGTCCTTATTTGGCACAACAACTGTGTTGGACAGCCACTCGGGGTATTGCACCTCCCACATGGCATCCGCTTCTAGCAGCTTATCAACTTCCTCGTTTACTGTTGCTGGCAATCTGGGGTGCTTCTGCACCACCGGTTTGGCTCTTGGGTCCAAGCCTAATATGTGGCTAATGACCTCGGGGTCAACTCCTAGCATGTCATGCGGAGTCCAAGCAAAAACATCAGTGTTTTGATTGAGTCAAGCCAAGCTATGGCCTCATCGATTAGGTCGGCAATTTCCCAATCATTCAATACCGCTCGGGAGATGGCACACCTCCCTTTTGAACAACAATCTTTTTCGGCTCCTCTATGGCCTCGTCGGTCAGGTCGGCAATTTGATCTCTGACCTCTGACCAACTTACTGTAGTTGCTATTGTTTATCGGCCTTCTTATCTTGACCTAAGCCTTCATCGTCTGCCCTTTTTACCTTTCATTTGATTGCCGCTATCAGACAACTTCTAGATGCTGCTTGATCTCCTCTGATCTCCATGGTCCCCTTCAGTGTCGGGAAGCGTATCTTTTGGTTATAGGTTGAAGGAACAGCCCTCATGCGATGAATCCATGTTCGCCCCATAATGGCGTTGTATGGAGATGGCACAACTACCACTAGGAATTCCACGTCTAAGCGGACAGGACCTGCGCCAACCTGCACGATTATCACGCCCATCAAGTGCGCCGCTTGGCCACTGAACCCGAACAGGGGTATTGAGGTCGGCTTAAAATCTGAGTGCTTTAGGCCGAGCTTATCAAACAGCCCAGTATACATTATTTCCAATGAGCTTTCCTAGCCCCTTTTGGCACGCGTATCCTCCATATATTCCTTCAAGTGTCCTTCCTTCACCAGGTCTTGCAGATGTTATTTAAGAATCCTTCACCAGGTCTTGCAGATGCTATTTAAGAATCTGGTAGTTCTCCTGGTGGTAAGAACACCAAAGGTTCGGATTCCGGCAATCGGGGTCGGTCGCCATCTTTGAAGGCCTTTTGATGTATGGCTTATCCTTGATTTGGGTCAGGATCCTATAGATTGGGTCCTTAAAGATCGTGAACACCCTTTCAAAGGTTGCTCTTGTGGGTTCGGTACAACCCGTTCTCCTTTCTGATCCTTCATCGTACTTCCTTCTCCTGGATCACTCTTCCATCGAGCGAGCCCATCTTGGCTCAAATACACCCATATCATCTTCCAATTTTATGAACTCCTCGATCCGCTCCATCAGTTCTCCTTATGTAGTCGGGAACCGCTTCGTTAATGATTGGCGAAGCTGGCTCTCCTTTGGCAGCCCGAGCTTAAGGGTTGCTACAATTATTTGCTCGTTACTCCCCTCCATCTCATTATAGAGGCGCCAATAATGCGTGCTGAACTCTTTCAAGCTTTCCGAGCTATGTTTTTTGGGAGGCAATAGTGCCCCAATGTCCTTTGGTTACTTGGAATTTATTACGAAATGTGTAACAAAAGATCCAGTAAGCTCCCAAAAGCTGCAAACTGATCTCGGCTTTGGCCACTTCAAGGCCAGGTCTCCCAAACTTGAGGGGAAGACTTTGCACATCAATGGCTCATTTCCTATCCATAATGCCATGGAATGCTGGTAATACTGGACATGGTTGGTGGGATCCAAGGTTCCATCGTAGACTCTTAGGTTGGGGATCGAGAACCACCAAGGTGGGTCCACTTTTTCTATCTCCCCCGAGAATGGAGACTCGAAATTTTGAGTGTTTCCCAGGTACCTTGCTCTGGTCGAATTCTCTAAAGGGAGCTTCCGGCCAGCCAACGCCTTTTTAATAAGGGTTTGTACATTCTCCTTGACAAGTGCTCGTGGGGGTGCTTTCCTCCTCGGGGTTTCACCAACCTCAATGCATCTGCTCGAACGAGTTTTGCCAACCTCAATGCATCTGCTTGTATGAGCTTTCGCCAACCTCAATGCATCTGCTCGGACTTCGGCTTCCCCTTCCCTCCGGGGTCAAGAACTCGAAGTCCTGCTTCCTTCGTCGCCTATTCTAGCTTTAGCTCGGCTCTGCCAAGCTCTTTATTCGAAGTGGTCAGTCAAAGGGTCTTCGCCCGCCGTTCACATCGTCCCCTGATCCGTGCTTCCTCCACCTGAGACGGAGGTCGTCCAGTCTGGGGCGGTGATCCTGGATTCTGTTCTTGATCTGTTATTTTTCTTAGCAAGAATAAGCGTTAGTAGGTTTTTCCCACCTCGCTTCCCACAGACGGCGCCAATTGTAAGGTCAATTTTTGAGAGAGAAACAAGATGGAACAACCTTACTTCTCTATTTGGTGCTTTCTCTTCTTCTCCTAACGGGATCTCCTCCCTTGAATGAAATACCTGTTTAAGAAGAAAAGAACACAGTGAAACTCAATCGGTTGGCCCGATCGAACTTTCTCCGACGCTTAAGTTAGCCACCGAGATTGGAAATTCATGTAATGATTAGTTTTTTTATATGATTTTGGCATACCTTTCCTTCATCTCTTTACCCCTTTTTATTTCCTTCTTCCCCAACTTCCTCATGTTACTTAACACATGTCCTTTCCCACCTTCCCCATTATAGCATGTGAGAAGATCATGGCCCCTTTTCATGGGATGTTCCTTCCCCACTTTCTCCATTACAGCATGTGAGAAGATCATGGCCCCTTTTTGTGGGATATTCCTTCCCCACTTCCATTCTTGGGCTAATTTTGCAGGTTAGTTTGTTTTGGCCCAAACCCACTTCCAAGTCATTCAAACTTTCTCCTCACATTAATTACAAGGATGCAACACTATCCAGAACAAGAGATTAGTGATGTAATCTTCTCTTTCTTGAAGTATTGAGCATGAACTAGCTTTAGCAAGTGAACTCCCTAACATTTTCACATATATTGTTATTGGGATATTATCGATCGGTGATACTATTGGGAGTTTTTCAAAATTAGGTTTTTAAAAAGAGATTATGTTGGAAAAATCCCTTTCTTACAACGAAAGAACTCTTTTGTAAACAAAAACTGAAAGTCTTGTGAAAATAATTTATTTTATTTTGCTTGAGCTAGTCTTTCTCTCAATCTATAATATCATGATAAACTCAGTTCTAGTAACAACTTAGTATTTCAATATTATCATAACAATGTAAGTTTATAGTAAATCAAAATATTATTGAAATACTGGAGGTTTAAATTTGACACCAGCTTGGCTAGAAAGTAAGACCGGGTAGGAAACATATGAAAAGCAACATAAAAATATCTGTCTTCAAAATATAAGGGAGGTTATCGATTAGCCATTTGCAAAAAAAGAAAGAAAAAAAATAGATCCCTTTATACGAAACCATGTACCAACCCAAAAGCTTAAGCTGATAGGTGTAAGGCCATATAGGTATATTAAGATATGTCAGGTCTACATAGTTGTGGGCCTTCCCAACACTCCCCCTCACGTGCAGGCCCGACAAATCTCATGGATGGGCCTGTCACGTGGGCTGCATAAGAACAACGGGATCGGACCCCGCTCTGACACCATTTAAAAAGTCATGTACTAACCCAAAAGCTTAAGCTGATAGGTGAAAGGCTCATACGGGTATATTAAGACATGTCAAGCCAATTATTTAGGCGTTGTGGGACGTCCCAACACCCTTAAACATTATTAGCATTGTATTCTTTTTATTTTTACCATGTATTTCTAACATTCGATGAGACAACTTGCTTGCAACATCTAATAGAATTGATTTTTGAAAGATGACTAACCTTGCTCCTATAATAATATTGTTTCTTGGACCATAGATTCCATTCACCAAAGGACATGATGACCTGTATCACTTTCACTACCTGCACGAAATGTTGCTCATAAAGAAATAAATGAATAAACAATTGAAGATGAGAATTGAGATCAGGGAAATCTTGTTTGTTCACATTATTGTATTGAGTGGTTAATGCATGATTTGCATGTCCTTTTACTTTATGACTGCATGATTTTATTTCATTGTTTTTTTATTTTAATGAAGTGAAGTTCTCTTATATAAAGAAATAGATAAAATTCGACCACAAGAATGAGGCTGTTTTTATTATTATTATTATTATACATAGATAATCCATTAAACTCTCTTTCATATGGTGTGACAAGTCGGTGTAGACGACATGTCATTTGTCGCCATTGGCATGCTAACACATAAAAGGAGTTTGGTGTAAAAAATATTTCACTAAATTCAGAAATTAATAGCTAAAACTAGCAATAACTAAAGTTTCATGCACCTCATTATCTGTGATTAACATTGCAACCAACCTTTTTGATCAATCTATACCCTTGTTGCGACTATCACTTTAGTTGACACTTATAGGATTGAAGTATAGAAGATACTGTAGTAATACCCAACAGTGATGTTATGACAAAGCTGAGATTAGGTTAAATCAGATTTGATCTATTACTTGATTATACTAATTATAACAGAGTAATTATATATTCAATCAGATCTTCTTAATTGTACTTTATAAGAAGCTATTGGCTATTCTCAATAAAACCATGAGTTTAATAATGATATATAGTCCTTTAATTTTGGTTCGATAGCATCATTTTTTTGAGACCCTAAAATCATGGGCTAAGAATATCTTACGAAGAGCACAGATCAACTACTATCTTTGCTGTAACCTATAGGAAAGTGATATTGGCCTCCTGAGAGATCCACAGTGGGGATTGAGGGCCAGATTTCTAGGGATCTTGTAACCAAGAAAGGGGATATTTAAATGCTTTGTACTCCATTTTTATTGTCATCCATCTATTGCTATTTATTATTTTAGATATGGGCTATTGGTAGGTGAAATTTTCCCTATGCAAGAGAATGTTCTCCTACAAGCAAGCTGCATAGCACTTATACACAGTCTAGCTTGTTGGGTCACTTGGATGAATGTCTATCAATGCGAGGAGGGTAGATGGAGAGCCAAAAATTCAATCCCACCTTATTTTTCTTGTCCTAGATTTAACAGTCTTAGAGTTTAATGTTATCTTCACTTTAATTATTATTATTGTTATTTTCGAGTTTCAATTCAGTGGTGAGTGAAGGTTCAATGCATGTAAAATCAGGCCTAATGACAAAACATGGGACGACAAGATTATTAAAGGGGCGGGCTAAATTGATCATAGGTGGGCCGAAGTGGGCCCCATAGAGTTGCAGATTACAATCCAATCTGCTCTTTGGCATAGGAATCCCTTTGACCATAAGACTGCATCTCAATAATCTTATTTTAAGAATAAAAAACTATTATATATTATAGGGATAGGACTCCATTTTGAAATTGGAACTCAATTTCGATTTTAATTTTTTAATTTCAATTTCAATTGCTTTTATTTTATTAAGCAAGAATGGGTTTTAATGCTTATCGGTCGAATAAAATCTTACTATACATTTGAATCCTCATGGCCTTCTTTTCTGTGTTACACAAAAGCAAGTCCCGGTTGAGTCCTTTTTTTCTCTCTATATGAGAAACTACGATGTTTATATCTTCTCTTTCCCATAATTTTCTTTTTTCAGTTTTTTTTAACTTTATATTTGAATCTTTTTCTCTTTTTTCAAGTTTCATATTAGTTTACTGATGATTGTATTCTACATGTCTTTCTTTTTTTTCTTTTTGGCAAATTAAAGAATAATGAGATATATGGTGATCTTGGTATCTTCCAACTTGCCATTGCCATTTGGAATCAGTATTATTATTGTTAAATGAAACATGAACAAAGTGTATTGATTCAAGTATTTCTCAGTAGATTTGACAGTTTTTTTTTTTTTTTTGCTGATTTTTTTTTTTTTTTTTTTTTTTTTTGTTATTTTGTATCGTCTGGTTGCTTCTACTCATTGATTCTGTTTTTCTTCTCCATCTCTTTGTGAGCTCCATCAACTTTGGAATGCTTTATTATAAGGTGAGTACTTTGATATGACCCCCATTGGCCCCCTATTAATTATAGGTCAGATAAATCTGCATCCATTGATCTTTTTCGAGGACAAACCAAGCATCATCGCTTTTGTAGCCCATGTGAGTACAGTGGGCTCTTTTGAACATTAATATTTCTTTAGATAAGTATGTGATGATCCAGTGCGGCCCACCTTCGATGCACTACAGCTATTTTGGTATTTCCTTTGAAAGCTGTGCATTTCCTTCAAAATCAACACCTCGTATCCTTCAAGATGCCCACCCTCATGCATCTCCTTCAAAATTACATGTGGGCATTTCTTCAAAAGTTCGTCTGGGATTCTCAATTTTGATGCAGTTTTTGGATGGATTTTCGTTTCTATACTATGACTCTTTTTTGTTGTGTTTATGGGTTTCGTTGCCTTTTGTTATGTTGGTTTATCTTTTTCAGTGTTGATGTGTTCTATTTAGTTCTTTTTTCTGTGGTGTGTTTGTATGGACTTGTGCGTTTTTTTTTTTTTTTTTTGGTTTCAAATTTTTACTTTTTGGCATGGATTCTCATGGGTTTGTTTATTTCTTCTAAATTGTTCTTCTTATTGGAATCTCTATTGATTTTTCGTTTCTATATATTTTTATATTTTTTATGAATTTTTTTTTGTTTTTTTATCATGGGTTTATTATATGGATTTGTGAGTTTTTTTTTTCCCCCTTATATATGGAGTTTTGTTTATGTTTGTGGTGTTTTAATTCATTTGATTACTTTTTATTATGGGTTATTTATTTTTTCCAGTTATAATGGGTTTATTTATTTAGTTTCTATTGATGGGTTTGCAGGATCTTTGGACTTGGTTTGGATGATAATTTAGTGGCCCACTGTTTGAGAAAGGAAGGAAAAACGAACAGGTTAATTAATATGCACATGTGAGTTGTTGTTTTGGACCTGAGGCATATCCAACGGTTCTCTTTGTTTTGTCATTTTCTCAAGATCTACATTGAATCAATAGTTGAAATTTGGAGCCATATCCGTCTTCAGTATTGCAAGAAGGATCCACGGTTCTGATCATATTTTAGGGTCCCACAGTTGTCCATAAATGTACATCTGTAGTTTTGTGATTTTTTGCAAATATCTCTAGATTGGAGATAGATCAACGGCTCAAATTCTGACCCATAGCCGTTCTTGTTATTATGAAGTGTTTCAAATATTTGGATTATCAATTAGAAACCCACAATTTTAAGAAAAATACAAAAACCCTGGGAACCCATGAACAATGTCTTTTCTAGTGTAGCCACTGATATCTGTGAGCTTCAGACTCTCATGTTTATTCCAAATCTGACAAGCAGTGTGGCTGTCCCAAAAAGAGGCATTTCCTCTTTAGTAGAGTTGGAAGTTGCCAAACACTCTTATAGAGTTTTTAATCCGTTTTGAAAGTAAACAAGGTAGAAAATAGAGGTGTCAAACGCTACCTAATTCTAGGGTGAGTGATTGATGATTATAACTTGAGAGGCTTAAAGATTATCCTAGAGGAGTGACTCCACTAATCACACTTAATTAGAGCTTTGAATGCTTTTGAATATACCAATTAAAAGCCTAAGTGTGAGTGGAATTGGATTGTGTGAGCTCTAAGAAATTGCAACTTAGTGGGCACTTTGTGTTGGAAGAAAAGTTGATGAGTCCACAAAATTAGATCATAAAGCCATCATTTCACGTACAATTGTAGACTTAATTAGGGTCAATTGCATTAGAATTTCAATAAAAAAATCATCAATCTTGCATGAATTTGTGAAATCAGTAGTATGCATTACTCCAGGGTCCCACCAATTAGGCTTTTCTGTCTCAGAGCTTTGTGACACCATTGCACAAAGTCATTATCCATAAATTGCATTAAAGTAGGTCTCATGCATAGCATGCATGCATTTCATTTAATTTATTGTTAGTAATTTAGTTATTTCATCTTTGTAGGAATTTGTCATGCAAGGGGGCCCACATTGAGAGAAAATTTGGAAAAAGAATCAAAGAAGAAAAAAAAAAAGGGAAACCACACCCCACACTATGCGTGAATCCCCATGCACGCTCAGTGATGGGGTGGGTCCTAAAGTTGCTGCACAAATTGAGATAATTCTCTCTCCAGTTTCCAAGAGTCGAAAACATCCTTCCTCTTTTACCAAGATTCAAACTTCAAATTAAGAAGGAGACTTTTAGATGAAATCAGAGATAAAGTCTTAGTTTGAAAGCTCTCCCAGAGAGATTTAACTCAGCCTAAGAGATAGATTCCATTGCAAATCAAAACTCAAAATTTCGTCCCGTTTTTCTCAAGAAAGCATATCATAAAATAGCCATAACTTTCAACCCAACCGTTAGATCGGTGAGATTTACCTACTATTGGAAAGCTTATTTAGAGTAGATGTCCGCAGAGCTTAAGATTAAGAGATTAGAACTAAATTGATCAACTTATGGGCCCAAAGAGTTTGATGTACATTTTTAGGTAGGATTACAAACATATCCACAACAATGATACATACAAAAAGAGATCATACAAAGATGACGTTAAAAACATTGTTCTTGGATGCCATTTTAATGGCTCAAGTAAACTAAAATCTGAACCCATCCTGAACTTGACTCGGGTCAAAGTCTAGAAACTCATGCCTAACCAGAATCCAACCATTTCACTATAAAGCCCTCCTCTAATTGGAGATTGTCATATTTTAAATTTCTTATACATTTCTTCCATCTCAATAAAATTTATATAAAAATATCATATTTCAAATTTCATATAAAACTCTTATATTAATTTTTTTTAATTGTATGGAAGCTTATTATTCCGTGTTTTCTAATTAAGACACGAAACAAAGCATCCTTCCTATCTGTGATTATAATTTTAAGCCTTTAAGTGGTTTTTTTTTTTTTTTTGAGAAATATTTTTGTTTTAGATTTTATATGATATAAACATATTATATTAAAATAACTTTTTTATTTATATCATAAAATAAAATTATATTATTTTTATGAATTCTATTGTCCGTGCTAAGCATGATAGCATTTTGCTAGTGCTTGTTGATGACACTTTACCAAATTAGCCAGAATATTGTACTTGAGCTGTCCTACAACATGAAGTCTCTTTCCATACTCCCCACATGATCGAAATACAAGCTTACCCAATATTAAATTAACTGGAAAATTTACATCACCATGAGTATGATTTACAGTACTCTTCAAGAGTTCAAGTTTATTAAATTATACCACTCTTCTTACACCAGATGCATTTAATTATATAGTCAACACAAGAAGCATGCACAAGCCTCTCACACTTTACTATTATTTGATTTCTTCACATTCAAGGGCTTGTGTTAAATCCAAAGATCTATGATATTCTATATATCCTTGTAAAAGAAGAGATTATAAAATTGTAAGAATCCACCAAAACCCAATAAAGTTTTTACTACAGTAATGATTGAAATTGTAGTTAGTTGTTTACACGAAGATCAACTTACATCAGCTAGCTTAAGAATAATATGCACGAGCCTCACACACTTTCAAAACAGCTGTGCTATTCGGCCCGACTGGGGACGTGGGATCCAACGGCCCCTCTGGTGGACCGGGCCAACATTCGGTCGCCCAGGTCGGGCCGAATGGATTTTTCCCTTTCAAAAACACCTGTGACATTTTAAATGGATTGGCCTCTCCTGAGCACCCACACCGTGTGAACCCCGTGGGCCTCTCAAAATTTACGGTGAATTCATGCAAAGCATTCATTTCTTGACAGGTAATACCCGTGTGCATGCAAGAGGGGCTACCTACAAACTGAATATCACTTTACACACACGCACTCTTTTTCTTAATTCCTAAACTACCCATTCCCCTCCATGTTGGCCACCCCCTCTGCTCGACCTCACCGCCTGCCCCCTCCGCCCGACCCAATGTCGATCACGTAAATATGATAGTTTTTTTCTTTTACAGAACTCCATGCCCTTTTATTTTCTATAAATTAGGTGTTCATTTGGATTCCTTTATGTAGAATTAATCTTAACATTATCAAATAAGCATGTTCAAAACCTCAATCGTATATGTGCTCCTCCCACAAACCCACCACATAAAAGGCCAGATTCATTGTAAAAAAATCATTATGGGTATGCCTTGCTTTCAATCCTTTGTTTGATAAAATGTTTAGTTCAATCGTGAATAGCTAGGGATGTCATTCTGAGAATGCATATCTGCAAGATATGTTTTGTTTTGTTGCCACAGTCCGGAGCGTGCTTAAATATTACATATTTCATATATTTATGGGATGTATTATGAGTAATTGTGGTAGGGAGAAAGGCAATTTGATGTATTGATATTTTTGGGCAAAGGTCTTTTATCTTGTAATGGAAAGGCCGCCACATGAGTCATTACGTATATCTTTTTAATCAACCAGTAACTTGGTGCAGACTCTTTGCCAAATCAACCCAATGAATAATTGAAATTAACGTTTCAACCTTCTTTCTTTTCTTTTTTTTTTTCTTCTTCGTTTCTCATGGGTTTTTCTGTTTCTTCTAAACCATGCTCGCGTCTAATTTCTATACATTTTCTTTTAATGTATTTTTTGGTGTTTAATGAATTTTCTTTTTCTTCCTTTTAACAGAATCATGATTTATTTTTCTTCAAAGTCTGATGGATTCTTTTTTAGTTTCTGTGCCGATAGGTTTTCATAGATTTATGGTTTTTCTTTTTTTTGTTTTTGTTTTTATTTTATTTTTTTAGTCATTGGGTTTCCATGGGTTCATTTGTTTCTTCTAAGCTGTTCTTATTATTGGATTGTTTATTAACATTTGTTTTCATGTTGTATTTTGTTGTATTTTTATCAATTTTATTTTTTATTAGGGATTTATTCTTCTTATTCAAAAAGAATGTATGAAGTAAAATGCTTAACTAATTTCAAACAAATTAAAGTGATCTCATTTTAAAATTAACCAACTATATTTTCCAATTATTATGATAGGTTTTAATTCTGATTGCAGTATATTCTTTTTAGTATTTGAAATTATATTGCCCTTGCAAAGTGCGCGCATGTTTTGCTAGTGCATAATGAGGGCAAACAAATATAATCAATGTAACCACATCATTTACATGTGTAAATAAGTGTAAACAAATGACCATTGCGGGTCTAGTCAAAACATACGATGATAAAAGATTACTAACCACAAGCATATAAATGCTCTACTGCACCCAACCAAAAGTTAGGAGGAAACCAGACCCAAACCAAAACCAAACTCGAATTAGCAGGTTGTGTTTGAGTCGGTCCAGTAGGTCGCGGAGTGAAATGAGTTGCTTGGGTTGGGCCAGCTCACAAGTATGGACCCAACATGAACCTGGCCCATTTATTATTCAGGTTGGAAATGTCAATAGAATGACACAAACACACCCGGGAATAAAAAGGGTCTAGCTGGAGTCCCCAGGTTGGATTGAGGTCAAATGAGGAATTGCTACCCTTCCTTTATTAGATCAATTCTTATAACAGATTTCTTATTTTTAAAGTATAAAAATAAGAAACTACACATCTACAATTGTCATAATTTTGTGTATCAAATTCTATTAGTAAACATGGGGGGCGGGGGGCGTGTGTGTGTGTGTTACTGTTGCACAAAGAGTGAAGGTGTAAGTGCAGGTATTCCTCCGCTCTTAGGGGAGGAAAAGTTGCAAATGCATCTTTACCACCGTATTAATCAGTAGTAAAGCCTCAAGCGCAAGTTTTCCTCTGCTCTGAAAGGAGGAAAAGTTGCAAATGCATCTTTACCATCATACGAGTTACTGGTAAAGTCTCAAGAGCAAGATTTCCTCCATTCTTAGCGGAGGAAAAGCTGCAAATGACGCATATCATAGGAGGCTTCCCAACAAAGTGTTGGACCCATAGTAACCTCAATCTAAAAGGGACCCTGGTTCGATAAGGATTGAATCCTTGCTTTAAATTTGTATTGATATAGGCTTCCAACCATTACTTGACCTTGGTACAATCCAATGGACAATTATGACTTTAGCATTGTTGGATTTGGGAAGATGCGGACTTAGACTGATTGGTCGGGATTAAGCCCATTCATAGCCCTATAAAATGACTTGCGTTGCAACTAGGGCTGTCAAAGGACCTTGGTGACCTGGCATGGATTTTGGGCTGGACTCGTAACTGGGTCTTGGTCCATTATTTAGGCCTAGTTAAGAATGTGTTTAAGACCAATGGATCCACAACCAAACCTTGTACATCTTTAGACAGAAATTTGTTCTATGCTCTCCGCCTTTTGGCTTAATTCCCAAAAATCCCCATAGTTTTGAGGATTATTTTTAAGTCCTTCACTTGTTTAATTTATAAAAGTGGAGTCCTTCTATTCAAACTTCTTTTAGCAAATGATACAAATACCCTTTATGTTCAAAAAAGTTCAATCTTTTGAGGATTTTTTTTTTATTCTTTTTCTCTTAAAAACCTAATTTCTAATTGTACGTATTATAAAATGGCTTCATAGGCTAGTTAGGAGGTGTCGATTCCTAGCCTCATGTGCCAGCCTGACTCAAATTTGATCCTGCAATTCAAGGTTTGGGCTGACACCAATGAAAACATGAGCAAATTGGTGTTTTTTTTCTTTTTTCTATCCTGGGTAGAATGACCATTAGAAGATGGGTTGGGATTGATGTTGAGTCCATTTTTAGTATGCAATCTGCCAACCTCACCCCAACATGAATTAGCTCAACCAGAACCTTGCCCATTTATTAATAGAAATTCGAAATGCTGGCCCAAATTGGACCTCAAAACTAGAAGCAAATGATGCAAGACAAGCCTGACTAGGCTCAAACTCAAGCTTGTGCCTAGGCATACGAAGTTCGAGGAGCTCGGCTCAAGCTCAAGCCAAAGCTTGAGAAGCCAAACTTGAGCTCGGCTTGATTTTTTCTCCCAAATATTATTGTCAGTAGTGTGCGTATATTATACATAAAACTTAGGCTTTTTGACATAATACCCCCTGTAGTTTTTTACGTTTTTCAATTTACACCCTAAACTATTAAATTTATCAATTTACCCCTTATATCAATCGATTTTGTATTAAGTTGGCCCCTCCGTCTAGTAGCCGTTCAAATCAGAAACGGGGAGTCAAACGCCATTCAAAAAAATAACGGGCTACTAGACGTTGACGTCCCAATATACAACGGCTACATATATTAGGTTGAGATTGCCCCTCTCCTGAAAATAGGGATTCTATCATACTTCTTCGTCTGGGAGGGTCGAGCGATGAAAGGGACGGGCAGCGAAGATGGAGATGCATGAAGGTATGTTGACTGAAGGCGACGTCAGGACTGAAGAAGCAAGAACGTGATTTGGTTGAAAAGGCAAGATCAGAACTGTAGCTCCATTGACTGATTTGGGTAGGCAACAGCAGTAGTGGAAGGTGAAAAGAGGCAATCTGAAGTGGGAAGCAGTTGATCACCATGGAATTCGTATGTCACTGTGGTAAGGTGGTCGAGAAGAAGACATCTTGGACTGATCTCAATCCAGGGCGAAGATTTGTTGCATGTGAAGATCGAGTATGTGGTTTCTTTCGATGGGTCGATCCAGTCACGTGCAGTCGTTCACGGCAGATTATTCCTGGACTGCTGCGAAAAGTGGGAGCGCTTGAGAATCAACTCCAGAAGAACAGAGCACGAGAAAGGAATTTGTGGGCCGCTTTGTTTTTTTCATGGGTATTGATCGCTGCAATATTTATTGGGAGAAATGTATGTGATTGAGTTGTGAAAGGGCTATGTGAACTATAATCCGATTTTGGGTGGGTGTGATCTAGTGGGATCTGTAACAATGGGCAATTTTAGTGGTTGAATGGAGTATAATGTAATTCAAAGCCCATTATGTTGTTGTAAATTTTGATGATTAATGTACATCCACCAACAGATTCCCATGTTTTTTCTCTTGTTTGTTTTTGGAATTTTGTTTCAAATTTTAATTCCTTGCCACTGGATTGTCACCAGGTGGACATTGGCGGAATGACCTATATTATCTCATGTCAAACAAATGACCAAATCTGAACAATGCAAGTCCTTAATGTAAAAACATTCACTACAAACAACCAGAAGCACAGAATATACAATGCAGTTTTCAAGAAGAATACGAAAATGCTTTCATTCATGCTATAGAAACACCACGACCCCTACGACATTAAAGTTTGTCTTAAAAACTCATCAGAACCAGGTATGCCTTTCACAGGCCTCCCCATTACTTAACCTACAAACTGTGGTCTGCTTTTTACATCAAAAAATTCCCACAACCCAACAAAACACAAAAACCACATTCTTATTTTGCACTATGATTTCTGATCCTTCTGAGCTCCTCTTTGCTGAGTCGTGCTCCCCTTGGCTGTTGAACTTGGCTTGCAACATTAACATTCACCGTCGTTGATGTAGAAGAAGATGAATGAACTCCCATTGAGAGTGTAGTGGGAGATGGACCCCTAAGTACTGGAACAACTGCACTTTGATATGAACTTGTATTACTGGAACAAAATCCCATTGAACTTGAAGTAGTTGGAGGTGAAAGTCTAACTACTGGACGTACTGGAATGTGAACAAGTGGACGTGGAGCCCTCGACACTGGACCTACTGGAATCTGACCAGGTGGTGGTGGACGTGTCTGTACTGGATAACCAGGAATCTGAGTAGGTGGGCGTGGTCCTAGGCTAACTGCAGATCTTCCAATTCCACTTACAGAGCTGGATTGAAGTGGAGGTCTCAACTGAGATGGTCTGACCTGTTCATGACAGGATATATGCATATGAAAATTGAAAGATGAAAAAAGACAACTGAACAAACAATTACAATGAACAAAGACAAAGGATGAGAGGAATCTAATTTAAATACTGACAGAAAATTTTGGTCTATGACTTGCATCTGTCATTGTTTGAGAAGTAGTATTCTGGCTTGGAGTCTTCACATTGCCTTGTGAAGTGTCATGCCCTCTGCCATGTGGTCCACACTTCCTTTTGTTGTGCCCCTCATTCCCACATTTGATAGTGGTGTGTTTCCTTTTCAGCTTGGACCCTTTGGGAGCTTCATCTGGTTCCCTCCTTCTAGATTTCTTTGGTCTCCCAGGGAGTCTAGTATCTTCGGGAGGCCGTAAAGGTGTTAATCCCGTCCTTGGCCAGTCATCCTTCCCATGCATTGGCTCTAACAAATACTTGTAACACCTCAAGAAAGTGTCTTTACTGTAGGCCTCATGCACGTAATCCTCTGGATTGTGTCCATAGTGGTTGATCCCTGCAATTGCATGCTTGCATGGAATCCCTGTGATGTCCCACAGTCGACAGCTGCATGTTCTATTAGTAACATTCACTACAAACTAATTTCCATGCATTCCCACAACTTCAAATTTGTCTTTGCCATTCCAGTGAGGAATGTATGATGCAGATTCGGCCTTCAGTTTCTCTAACTTTTTCTGAATACTTGGACAAAGAATGCCTGTGGAGGCTGCTACTATCTTTCCTTGTTCAACTAACATGTTCATCAACATTAGCCTAATCTTCTCAAGCATTGTAATTATAGACCTTCCCCGTGCTTCTAAGATTGTCCCATTAAAAGCCTCACACAAGTTATTGACTTGTAGATCACACTTTGGAAAAGGACTAAAATGTGATCTAGACCAGTTAACAGGTAGTCTTTCACATAACCAAGTATAGGCTTTTTCATCAACTTCTTTAATCTCTGTCATTGCATTCTCAAAGTCCACAACTCTAGAAGCCCTTGCAACTTTCCAGAATAATTCTCTCAGTCTTAATCCTCTATGTTCCAACTTGAAATTATTAAGCATGTGTCGAACACAAAACCTGTGTTCTGAATTTGGTAGTAGATTTTCTATTGCTTCCCTCAATCCCTACATAATATAACAACAAACAATAGGGTAATGAATTAGATTTAGTATACATATGAAATCAATGTACAAAGAATTAGTGGGAGAAAAGTAAAGGTGCAAAACATATACCTTCTGTTTGTCAGATATGATTGTCCAACCGTATGAGTTTACCATACACAAGTCCTGCTTCAACTTTTTGACAAACCATCTCCAAGTTTTGGCTCTCTCTGCTTCAACTACAGCATATGCAACTGGATACATCTGATTGTTTCCATCTCTGCCAACAGTTGTAAGTAGTCTACCAGACCTTGGTCCTGTCAGGTGACATCCATCCAACCCAATCACAGGCCTACAATATTCACTAAAACCTTTCTTAAGGGCTTCAAAGCAGATGTAGATCCTTTTGAACCTGAATAAACCTGAACCAATAGGTGTTGTCTTGATCACTACAGTACTACCAGGATTGGTTCGCTTCACTTCCTCACACTACTAGAAAAAAGGGCTTTTATATCGGTTGCAAAAACTGCCCTATATCGGTTTTTCATATAACCGATATAATATCTTCAGTCAAGGTATTTTATATCGGTTAATATTTTTTTATATCGGTCAATTTTTTTTTATATCGGTTACACTGGAACCGACATAATAATCTTTATATATAATATCGGTTAGGAAAATATGTGATATTAATTTCAATAAAACCGATATTATAGACAAATATTTTATATCGGTTGTATACATATATTTTATATCGGTTGTATAGACATATTTTATATCGGTTATTATGGAACCGATATTATATATACATATTTTATATCGGTTATTTCCCTCCTTTTTATTTTTCCTTCTTCCCTCCCTTTTCAGGACGTCCTGCGGCTAACCGCTTGTGCACATGCGGCTAACCGCAAGTGCACATGCGGCTAACCGCCAGTGCACCTGCGGCTAGCCGCCAGTTATATATAATATTTTATATCGGTTATTATGAAACCGATATTATATACCTCAAATCCCTTAATCCCCCGCGCGGGCTCAGTCCTTCTTTCCCTCTTTTTTTTTCTTTCCCTCTTTTTATTTCCTTCCCTCCCTTCTCTTTCTTTCTCCATCATTCCTTCTTTCCTCTCACTCTCGCTCTCTTCTCTCCTCACTCTCGCCTCTCTTCCCAGCGCTTCTCTCCCTCCAAAAACCCATTTCCTCTCACTCTCGCTCTCTCTGCTCTTCTCTCACTCTCGCTTTCTCTACTCTCTCTCTGCTCTCCCTGTCTCTCTCGCTCACTCTCGTTCTCCGGAGAAGAAGAAGACGACGACGACGAAGAGGAAGAAGCTGTTCTTCCGGCGCTGTGCAGGTGCCAGGTACATCACGTTCTTTCCTTTCTTTTTGTTTCGTTTCTTTCTTTCCCTTTTCTTCTGCTGCTACTGTTTTCTGTTCTCTCTCTCTCTCTGTTTTTTTTTTTTTGTTCTGTTTTCTCACGATCTCTGCTGCTGTTATGTATTTTTTTTCCCTGTTGTTTTTCTTTCCCTGCTGTGTTTCTGCTGTTTTTTTTCCCTGCTGCGTTTCTTCACAATTTTTTTTTTCCCTGCTGTTTCGGCTAGCCGCCTCCAAGTTGACGGCTAGCCGCCTCCAGAAGTTGGAGGCTAGCCTCCAACTTGGTTCGGCTAGCCGCCTCCAAGTTGGAGGCTAGCCGCCAGAAGTTGAAGGTGATTTTACACTACTTTCCATTCAATCTGGGTTAAATCTTAAAACATGAAAGTTGTAGCCCTCTGAAAAATCTTTCATTTGGATCAAGAATCATGTTGTTTGGAGTTCAGAAGAGGAAGTTATGAATTTTCTACTGGAGACAACTCTGCTTCACTCGGGTTGCTGTTTTTCTGTGACCAGTCCGCTTCAAGGTGAGTTTACACTACTTTCCATTCAATCTGGGTTAAATCTCAAAACATGAAAGTTGTAGCCCTCTGATAAATCTTTCATTTGGATCAAGAATCATGTTGTTTGGAGTTCAGAAGAGGAAGTTATGAATCTTCTACTGGAGACAACTCTGCTTCACTCAGGTTGCTGTTTTTCTGTGACCAGTCATCTTCAAGGTGATTTTACACTACTTTCCATTCAATCTGGGTTAAATCTCAAAACATTAAAGTTGTAGCCCTCTGATAAATCTTTCATTTGGATCAAGAATCATATTGTTTAGAGTTCAGAAGAGGAAGTTATGAATTTTCTACTGGAGACAACTCTGCTTCACTCGGGTTGCTGTTTTTCTGTGACCAGTCCGCTTCAAGGTGAGTTTACACTACTTTCCATTCAATCTGGGTTAAATCTCAAAACATGAAAGTTGTAGCCCTCTGATAAATCTTTCATTTGGATCAAGAATCATGTTGTTTCGAGTTCAGAAGAGGAAGTTATGAATTTTCTACTGGAGACAAATTCTGCCATTCAAATCAGGATGGCTCACGGCTAGCCGCAGGAAAAGTTGGGGGCTAGCCGCAGGTGCACTGGCGGTTAGCCGCAGGAAGCACAGAAAATCATCCTGAAAAAAAAAATGCTTACTGGAAAGCTGACCGTGGGTCTGGCGGCTAGCCCCCTTGCAAAGGGCGGCTAGCCGCCAGGTGACCGTAAGGTCACCTGACCCTTTCTAGAAGGACTATTTATAAAAAAAAAAAAAATACATATATAATATTAAATCGGTTACAGAACAAACGATATAATACAATCCCAAAAAATCGATATTATAAATACTTTTTATATCGGTTTCACTTTTTTTATATCGGTTTTACAGCAATATGTGTTATAATTTCAGGTTTAAAAGACATCAGTTGTCCAAAAACCGATATGAAATAATACACATATTATATCGGTTATAGTTATCTATTATATCGGGGGTACTTATATCGGTTTGAAGTTTACTGAAAAACCGATATAATAGGTCTTTTATATCGGTTTTTAGCCGATATAAAAACCTTTTTTTCTAGTAGTGTCACAATAGTCCCATAGCATGGCATACTGTTCATCATCACTTCCATCAATCATTGAAGCTGACTTCTTAATAGCCCTGTATATAGCTTGCTTATTAACTTTAAGCATGGTCTCCTGCTGGATTGTCTCGAGTAATGACTTTGCAGGCCACGTAGGATTAGTTCTAATCCTATGCTTGTAATTCTCTGCAATCCATGCACTGTTTAGCTTACTGACTTTCCAAGCCCTATTGCAAATGTGTTTTTTCCTAAGGGTCTTAATCTGTATGGATGACTCACCTTGCATTTTTGAAGCAAAGAACAACCAGTCACATTTTGGATCTTTACAGGCAGCTCGAATTCTAAACTTCTCGTTCACAATGTATTTGTGATCTCTTCCATTTTTTATTGAGTAATTTCTCAAAGCATTCCTCACCACTTCTGCTGTGCTGAAAATCATACCAAGGTAAAATTTTGGATCATCCATATCAGTAGCTGGATTGAATCTCGTATATTTTAACATTTGTTTCCTACTTAGAGTTTCAGTTTTTCCTTCTTCACCATCTGATGAGCTACTAAGACTCCTTAAGTCATCAGAATCATTACCTTCCCCAGCATTATCCTTTGATGTTGCCTCAGTCTGACCTTCCCCTGTCCCCTGCTCATCCTCATTCCTAATCCCAACAAATTCAACTTCATGATCAACCGCTGCCTCATATAAGGCATCATCATCCTCAACACTAGAATCATTTGACAGTTGATAATTACCATCGGTCCCATTCTCCGAATCAATCCCTTCATCCAATGAGTACAAATCACTACTGTCAGAATTGACACAGTATCCAGCCACCACATCAACTTCATATTCAGCATCAACTTCATGTTCAGAAGTAGAGCTTACTACATTTGATTGAACCTGGCTTTGTATATTCACATTCACACTGCTTTCTTTCACATAAAGATCAATTACTCTACTGGAATCAACAAATAGGCCCATCTCCAGAGCATCAACATCTAAAATTACTTCCTTCCATCCATGATCTTGCAACTTATACTGGAAGGATATAACTTTGTCCATTCCTATACCAAGTTGCTTTGCCATTGCAAATAGTTCTAACACTGACATCTTATCTGAGTGGCAAAAATCAAAATGACCCACTTTTCCACCATGATGCATTCGAATGGTATAATACCCATCCCCTTCGTCTGCAATATAAATGGATACAAAGCTTAAATTTACAAATGAAAACATTCTAAGCAAAAACAGAAATGATGCTTACCATAAGGAAGAGAATCCAAACCAGCCAGATCCTCATAGGTTGATTCTCTATGCTCCCAGTCCATTTCTTCGATGTCACTCTTCCACAAACCAATAGCTTTCTTTGATTTCCCTCTTAAAAAAACCAGGGCGTTTCTTCAATTACCCTCCTCCAGAAACCAGGGCGTTTCTTCAATTTCCAGACAACAATGCCTTGCTTTCGCCCTATTTCTTCGTCGCCCTCTTTCTTCGTCGCCCTCTTTCTTCGATCGCTGTCCCTCTTCGTTCGCCCTACTTCTTCCTCGCCCTACTTCTTCGTCCCCCTCTTTTTTCATCGTCTTCCTTCTTCGATCGCACTCCCTTTTCATTCGCTTTCCTTCTTCCTCGCCCTCCTTCGTTATACAAAACTCCCTGAGCCTTTGGACACTCTCAAGCAACTGATAAACGGGACGTCTAGTGGCCGTCATTTTTTTGAACGGAGTTTTGACACCCCGTTTCTGATTTGAACGGCTGCTAGACGGAGGGGCCAACTTAATACAAAATCGATTGATATAAGGGGTAAATTGATAAATTTAATAGTTTAGGGTGTAAATTGAAAAACGTAAAAAACTACAGGGGGTATTATGTCAAAAAACCTAAAACTTATATATATATATATTTTCAAATGCATTTTATCACATGGGCTCCACATGAAAATAATGTTCCCTATGCAATTCTCATGCGAGACATCATTCAGACCCCCCCCCCCCCCCCCCCTTTTTAATCACGTGGGGACCCATAAAGCCAATCCTACCCCCTTACACTCACTATCCCCGGCCCCACCCCTCCCCCTCTTTCTACAATTGAGTTAGCACAAGCCCAAATCTTTTGCTTATTAAATTGTCACTCATCGTTAGATTGAAAATCTAAAAAAACGACGCATTCTAAAATCACGTTACATTTGAGGGTCATAGATTACGGGGTTATGATGATCTAATGGAGTTTGAATTTTGCAGACATGTAGGTTTTATCAAGATCTTTTGACTCTCCTCCTCACTCATGATTAGCATCGCACCTGGTGGGCCCCTTAACGGAATCCGCACATAAGGTCAATGAGAGACTTTTGCACCAAAGCAGGGCCTTATATATGCGACATATATATAAAATGTAAATCAGATGAGTTGAGATCGAGCTCAGGTCAAACCGAATAGGATCCATCATGAGCTAGGCTTGTGAACTTATTGTGCGAACTTTGAGATCCGCTTGATTTGCACATGAGGCAAGCTTGAGAGAAGTCGAGCCAAGATAGCTTAATAGTTGGACCGGTGCTATGTAAACTTGCAAGAGTTTGATATGAATCAAAATCTTACTTGCTTGATTTGGACAAGTATATTTGAATATTTATACAATCATACTGTTTGGAAGATAAGAAGATAATGAGAGATCTTAACCAGTCCGAAGGACTTGGTACAGTAGGTGTTTGTTACAACTGAAACACACCCAGTCAATGGGCCTAAGTTAGATGGGTCAGGTATGGTTGTGGACGGGTCATGAGTATTCTCTATCACCCCCCTTCAAGCTGATGCGGGCGAGGCCGGACGCAAAGCTTGGCTTGGAGATCACGAACACGAGTAGAGTGAAGACCTTTGGTAAAGATATCCGCCACTTGATCCAAGGTAGAGATAAACCGGACCTCAAGCTGTTTGTTGGCCACTTTCTCATGTACAAAATGATAATCGATCTCAATGTGTTTAGTGCACGCATGAAATACCGAGTTGAAAGCAATAGAAATTGCACTTATATTATCACACCAAATAACTGGAATTGTGGACAAGGGAATGTGAAGATCACGTAAGAGAGAGCATAACCATGTGACCTCAGCAGCAGAATGAGCCAAGCAACGGTATTCAGCCTCTGTAGATGAACGGGCCACTGTGGGTTGCTTTTTGGCACTCCAAGAAATTGGGTTAGGCCCTAAAAAGATACAAAACCCACTAGTGGAGCGGCGATCAACTGGTGAACCAGCCCAATCAGCATCACAGTAAGCTTGGAGAGAAAATGGGCCTAGCCTAAAGAGTAACCCACATTGTATAGTACCCTTTAGAAAGCGCAGAATTCTTTTGACAGCAGACATGTGAATATCAGTAGGGGCATGCATGAACTGGCAAACTTGATTGACAGCAAAACAAATATCAGGGCGGGTCAGAGTGACATATTGAAGGGCGCCCACGATACTGCGATACGTGGATGGCTCATCTAAAGGGGACCCATCAGAAGGACTGAGTTTTGCTTTGGATGCTGGGGACCCAATTGGTTTACAACCAACCATGTCAGACTTGAGAAGAAGATCGGTAATATACTTTGCTTGGGATAAAAATAATCCATGTTTGTTGCGTTGTATTTCAATGCCAAGGAAATAAGTTAATTTGCCCAGATCCTTCATCTTGAAGTGCAAGCTGAGTTGGGAGATGAGCTGACCAATAAAAGTATTGTTGTTGCCAGTAAGTATAATATCATCCACATAAATGAGAAGATAGGTGATACAACTGTGGTCTTTGTGAACAAAAAGTGACGGGTCTGATGTGGAAAGGAGAAAGCCCAAGTCTAGAAGTTTACTGGAAAATTTCTCATACCATGCCTGTGGCGCCTGGCGTAGACCATAAATAGATTTTATCATGCGGCACACATGAGTAAGTCTAGTGGAATCTATGTTGTCTTGTGGTTGAGCCATGAAGACAGTCTCATGAAGATCACCATGTAAGAAGGCGCATTCAACATCCAATTGACAAAGTGGCCAATTGTATGCTATACCAGTGCAAGAACCATACGAATAGTGGTGTGTTTGACCACTGGGCTGAAAGTATCAACAAAGTCCACTCCAGGCTGTTGATTAAACCCTTTGGCAACTAAACGGGCTTTATAGCGATTGATGGTGCCATCAGGATTGCGTTTCAAGCGGTACACCATTTGCAACCAACCACATTCATATGAGGCTCATGTGGGACCAGTGTCCAAGTTCCAGTTTGCTGTAAAGATGTGAATTCCTTATCCATTGCAACCCGCCAATCAGAGGATTTTACTGCCTGTGTATAACAAGTGGGTTCTGATGGTTGGGATGCAGCCAATAACCCACATGGAAGAGGATGTTTAGTGCTTAGCCAGACCTTTTTCTTGATTATGCCGGACTGAGACCTGGTGCTCATGGAATGAGTGCGAGTAGGAAGAGGAGGAGGGGCGGTGGTGTAGGAATAGGACTGCTGGATGGTACAGTGGGGCTGCTGGGATTGGCATTTGGATGTTGTGAAGTGGGTGAGGGGCTGGAGTGGTGAATGGTAGTGGACAATGGTGAAATTGGTGGGCTGTTTAATAATGACATGGGCTGGCCAGAATGGGAGCAGCTGGGCCCTGCTGTAGGCGCTGCCAGAGTGCATGTGGATGGGTGTGATGAAGAAAGGGACGGGGTGGGTATGTCCTAAAGGGAAGACTTGGTAGTGAAGGAGTTTGTGTGGGAAGCCACAAATGAACAGTGCCAAAAATGGCATGAGGATCAGGTGTAGAGGGGAAAGGAGAACTGGGTTCAGCCATGCGAAAAGGGAAGGTGTGCTCATCAAAAATTACATGGCGGGAAATATAAAGTCGACCCGTAGAAGGATCGAGGCAACGATAGCCTTTATGCGAGAGACTATAACCCAGAAAAACACATTTAATTGATTTGAAGTTAAGTTTACGGGGCTAATAAGGCCTTAGCCAAGGGTAACATGCACAGCCGAAAATGCGAAGAGATGTATAGTCAGGGGCTGCATGGTATAATACCTCATATGGTGAGATTTTTGACACAATAGGCATCCGATTAATTAAATAAACCGTTGTATTGAAGGCTTCAAACCAATATTTAAGTGGTAAAGATGAGTGAGCCAAAAGAGAGAGCCCAATCTCAACAATATGACGATGTTTACGTTCAGCCACACCATTTTGCTCAGGTGTGTGTGGACACGATAATTGATGAACAATTCCGGTCGAAGAAAACAAAGACTTAAAAGATGTATTTATAAATTCACCTCCGCCATCGAACCGGAACACTTTAATTTTTTATTCAAAAAAGCGTTCAACATAATTCTTAAAAGTGCAGAAAATTTGAAAAACATCAGATTTTGAACATAATGGATAAATCCAGCAATACCGAGTGCAATCATCAACAAAAATGGCATAAAACCGATAACCACTTATTGAAGTTATTGGGGATGGACCCCATACATCACAATGAATAAGATCTAAAGGGTGAAGAGAAATGGAAGAAGACAAAGAGAAAGGAAGCTTTGAACTTTTGCCCAAACGACAAGAAGAACATACTGTTTGCACCGGTTTATAAGAACTGGAGAAAGTAGATAAAACAGCTCGCTGGAGGGTGGAAGACGGATGGCCAAGACGACAATGCCAGATGTCAATGGGGATGCATTGGCTGAGAAGTGATGTCTTGGTGCCTTTATGGGATACTACTGACTGAGCAGAGCGAATGGGGTAGAGCCCTTGTTCAATTGGGCCTTGGAAGAGCATCTTCCCCGAAGTTTTGTCCTTCACACAAAAACCAGTGTCATCAAAACAAAAGTAACAATGATTATCACGAGAAAACTGTGGAACAGATAATAAATTAGCAAAGGCCTGAGGACAATGCAAAACATTACGAAGAGAAAATTTAGACCATGGTGTGTTGAGAGTAGATGTACCAGTATTAGAAATAGAAAGGTAGCGCCATTACCAACTTGGACAGAATCAGTGCCAGGATATGGATTGTGGAGAGAGAGATTATCCAGATCAGAAGTGATATGGTGTGTGGCACCAGTATCCGAATACCAAGACTGAGAAAAAGTAGGCTGATGAGATGCCACCATGGCAGCGAGTTTTTGAGGAGGGTGACGCCCCTGGAATGCGAAATCCATGCGATGGTAACAATCGATGGCAAGATGACCAACTTTCCCACAAATCTAACAAGTGGGTCGTGGTCGAGGAGCACCAGAATTAGACCCTTGCGGCAGTTGCCTTTGGCCTGAAGATTCATATGAATTGGTTGGGCGATTGTTTGAGCTTCGATATTGACGAGATGGTGGGTTGTTGGTTCTGCGTTGATACTGGCTTGGAGCAGTAGTGGACCGGCCTGGAGGAGCTGGTGTACTCTTACTGGCAACAAAGGCAGTAGCAGTTTCAACACTGATATCATCTACAAGGCTGAGTTCTTCACAAACAAGAAGAGTGTGGAGTTCTTCTAAGGAAACTGGGTCATGCCTTGACCTTGTGCGAATGGAGGTCTGAAACGGTCTATACACGGAAGGAAGGCCTGATAAAGTGTATAGAATGAGGTCATCCTTGCTGACCGGAGCTCCACATGTGGCAAGTTGATCGGAGAGAACCTTGAGTTGATGCAGATACTCATGCATTGTAGAAGAACCCTTCTTTACATGCTGCAGACGTATTTTGAGCTCAATGACATGTGAGCGAGAGAGAGAGAGAGCCATACCTGTTTTCCAAGGACTCCCAAGCGTCCTTTGCAGTCTCCTTTCCAACAATGTAAGGGAGAGTAGATTCTGAAATTGTGGCATTGATCCAGGAAAGCAACGTTTGGTCACGTTGAAACCACTCAGAGAAAGCATGATTAGGAGTCAGTTTCCCATCGGCAGCAGCAATTTCCTTTGGTGATTGGTTGGGAGCCATCGATGAAATGCTCAAGATGGTGACTGCGCAAAATAGGTCGAAATAAAGATTTCCACAATAAGAAGTTGGTGCTATCCAACTTGATGGGAATGAGATTAGCGATGTTGGAAATCACCAGGTTGGGCGTTGCAGATTGTGAAGATGATGAAGCTAGTGTAGTGGAAGATGACAATGGGGCAGAAGCCATTCTGTGAGAAGGCTGTCACAAGCAAAAGTTGCAATAGAGAAGTGACAGCAGAGAATTTGCAGCAGAGAAGTTGCAGCAGAAGAAGATGCAGCAAGGAAGGAGATGAAGTGTCTGTCGCCCCCACAGAGTTTCCCTTTAAATCGATGCTCTGCTACCATAAACTTGCAAGAGTTTGATATGAATCCAAATCTTACTTGCTTGATTTGGACAAGTATATTTGAATATTTATACAATCATACAGTTTGGAAGATAAGAAGATAATGAGAGATCTTAACCAGTCCGAAGGACTTGGTACAGTAGGTGTTTGTTACAACTGAAACACACCCAGTCAATGGGCCTAAGTTAGATGGGTCAGGTATGGTTGTGGACGGGTCATGAGTATTCTCTATCACTATGGAGATGGGCAACACGAGTCATTCGAATATTGTTTGGATCGGTGACGTCTGCATTCAAACCGGATGTTGGTTGCACAATGACATTGAAAGATGTGCGACATGTTCCTGATATGCGGTTGAATATGTTTTCCGGGACTTCATTAGACCGTGCAGGTTATTAAAGTAATTTCGGAAACGACAGGTGGAAGCTTGCTAAAGGGTCTCTTGTTACAAATTTGTCTCTGCTGCTGTTTGCATCCGATTTTTTCTACAAATTCGATGCAAGTCTACTCCGTTATTACAGCAATTGAAATTGTAGGATTTTGATTCAATCCATCAGGCAATCTCCAAAACCCAAGTCTTCTTACTTATATCAAAGTTTCTTTATAAGACTCAAATGTCAATTACATAAATATGATAGTTTTTTTTTTCTTTTACAGAACTGCATGCCCTTTTAGTTTCTATAAATTAGGTGTTTATTTGGATTCCTTCATGTAGAATTATTCTTAACATTATCAAATAAGCATGTCCAAAACCTGAATCGCATATCTGCTCCCACAAATCCACCACATAAAGGGTCGGTAGTGAGATTCCAAGATTCAATTTGATCCGAAGAACCACCGCTGTCTGCGTACCGTGTACCTATTTATGTGCATATCTTGCACTTGCAGTGACATTAGGTTTGATTCCATATATACATGCCAGATTCATTGTAAAAAATCATTCTCGGTATGTCTTTCTGTCAATCCTTTGTTTGATAAAATGTTTAGTTCAATCGTGAATAGCTAGGGATGTCATTCTGAGAATGCATATCTGCAAGATATGTTTTGTTTTGTTGCCACAGTCCGGTGCGTGCTTAAATATTACATATTTCATATATTTGTGGGATGTATTATGAGTAATTTGTTGTAGGGAGCAAGGCAATTTTATGTATTGATATTTTTGGGGCTAAGGTCTTTTATCTTGCAATGGAAAGGCCGCCAGGCCACCACATGAGTCATTGCGTATATCGTTTTAATCAACCAGTAACTGGTTGCGGACTCTTTGCCAAATCAACCCAATGAATAATTGAAATTAATGTTTCAACCTTTTTTTTTGTCTTCGTTTCTTATTGGTTTTTCTGTTTTTTCTAAACCACAATTCTTATTTCTATACATTTTTTTAATGTATTTTTGATGTTTAATGAATTTTCTTTTTTTTTTTCCTTTTATCATAGTCATGTGTTATTTTTCTTCAAAGCCTGATGGATTCTTTTTGAGTTTTCGTGCCAATAGGTTTTCATGGATTTATGGTTTTTCTTTTGTTTTTTTCTTTTTTTTTTTTTTTTAATCATTGGGTTTCCATGGGTTTATTTGTTTCTTCTAAACTGTTTTTATTATTAGATTGTCTATTAACATTTGTTTTCATGTTGTTTTTTATGTTATTTTTATTAGTTTTATTTTTTATTGTGGATTTATTCTTCTGATTCGAAAAGAATGTTTGAAGTAAAATGCTCAACTAATTTCAAACAAATTCAAGTGATCTCATTTTAAAATTAACCAACTATATTTCCCCAATTATTATGATAGGTTTTAATTCTGATTGCAGTCTTCACCATCTCATTTTAAAATGTAGACTAAGTATAATTTAAACATAATATTCTTTTTAGTATTTTAAATTATGTTGCCCTTGCTTAGCGCGGGCTTGTTTTGCTAGTGCATTAGTGAGGGCAAACAAATATGATCAATGTAACCACATCGTTTACATGTATAAATAAGTGCAAACAAATGACCCCTTTCGAGTCTAGTCAAACCATACGATGATAAAGATTACTAACCACTAGCATATTTCCAAGGAGTAAAATTTCCACCAACCATAACGTGTGAATGGGCCCCGACAAAGGCCCCACCCGAGGACCCGAGCCAACATTGTTAAAAATCGTGGATATGCAATTGGTGTGGAAAAGCAGCAATTTCCGGATTTCCGCCGTTCCAAGCAGTGGAAAAACTGCACTTGGAGGGTTTCATTCCAGCCTAGTGGAGGGCTCAACTTTCCATCTTCCTTTCATAATTTTCTGGCTTGTAGATGTAAAAACATAACATATTCCAGCAATTTTCTGGGACTGCCCTACCCGCCTTGGGTATTTAGACTGCACAGCTAGAGGGGCTGACCTGGCCCACTCTATGATCAAAATAAACCCCTAGCGCTCACTAGTCACTGCCCCCACTCCCCCTCAATTATCAATCATGCAAATTTAACTTTCATCTTATAGTTACATGCGCTTTGATTGATAATGCATATTTGACACTCCTCTACTTCCAGTCATCCAAATAGGCCTCTAGAGCTCATTTGGGTCTTACTAAACTGAGTGTCGCAACTTGTTTACACTAAAATAAGAGAAAGAGAATGAGAGTTCTGAATTCTGATAACTTGAGTTACCTGAAGAGTTAAGTTGTTTTGGTCTTTGACGTGAACTATTACATGCAAATATAGCTACATGTAGTTAGATTTACAAGCAACCCAGGTTTTATGCATCATAACAAGTTCTAAAGGCACGTTTGCATTAGTAATAGAGGATTATCGATAGCGCAGAAATGCCTTTCAGTTTATGTTGTTTGATATGATACGGGAAGAGAAAAAAAAAAAAAATGAACCACTTTTACTTGACTATGTCTGTGTAGATCACTTTTTTGGAGCACCAGGAGACATTACTAAGGGTCTCTATCGTTTTCAGTAGTAGGATTACTTCATTAAATCCAAATCACTCAGATGATGCTCTTATTGTACTCCAATATTAGCATCAAGCTAAATTCCACTCTAATGCCTAATACGATTCAGTATTAGTTATTCACTTTCCTCTTTTCATCTTTAATCACATGTCCTACATATGATCAATTTAGTTGTTGGAACCACCGATGACGAGGCCATAGGGACCACTGAGGATGATGAGGGGATAGAAATATTATAATACAAGCGAAATTCCCACTAACCAAAAGGCGTGGATAGGCTTTGCAAAAGATCTGAACCAAGGTCCCGAGCCAAACCTGTAAAAATTTTAGTCATGATTTCTATTAGATTCAATCCAACGGTGAATAAATGTTTGATAGATCATGGGAGTTGAGTGTCAAATGGCATGCACTAAACTGATCAAATGTTGACTCAAGTGGGCCCCACAACGCTGAACTGCATATCATACTGTACCATTCTACTAAATGATAATCAACCACAATTTGATAGTTCCATACAACTAATTTTTCTTGTATAAACTTGAGTTGCAATTTCCTTTTAAATTTCGAATTGAATATATTTATATATATATATATGGGGAGTGTTCATATGCATCTATCCCTCACCATAGGGTGAGGGATAGATCCATAAATGGGGGGTTTCAAGGAAAAAAGGGGGATTTCAAGTACATTGGGTGTACTTGAAACCCCCCATTTATGGATCTATCCCTCACCCTATGGTGAGGGATAGATGCATATGAACATTTCCCTATATATATATAAGCTAGCTCTCCTAACTCAAGCTTAGGATAAAATAAGCTCAAGTGTGTGATTGGGCGCACTTGGGGGCCCTCATGGGGATGGAGATGTGGGGCATTTCAAAAACTTCGTGGAATCCTCCTATCTGCAAAAAATCAGCCCCAACCGTGATTTCTATCATCTCCATATAGGTCCAAAAGTTTCATAATTAATAGTCCATTCGGATCGATACATAGTCAACCCAACAGGCCGGTAAATTCGAATTCAACCGAAAGTTGGTGGACATGTGCAATTTAGGGGAGTCATGTGTTTGATCCATTTGGATGGGCCAAAGGTCAGCTCCACAAGCATGAGCTTACAAAATTCTATCCTAAGCTTGAACTTAAGAGCTCTCTCTCTCTCTCTCTCTCTCTCTCTCTCTCTCTCTCTCTCTCTCTCTCTATATATATATATATATATATATATATATATATATATATAAGAATGTTCATATAGCCTTGCCTGTGGAGCCCATCCGGCCTATCATACGATTAATCTGAGCTCTACACACGTTTTAACCAACTATTTGACTCGGAGAGACCACTCAAATTTGACATTTATCAGAGTTGGGCTGTAGAGGACATTCAATTAATCATGAAATCTTGACACCCATCCCTAGTTATCTAACAGCTAGGATTTGGACATCTTGAAGCGGGATACCGTTTCAGAAATATGGTAGATACGCTAAAGCAATGTAAAAGCTTTTAACATGATAAGCTGCAAGCTATCGAGGACAGTGTACATAGGTCATGTAATTATATTTAAAAATACAGAACACGAACAATATATACACGTCTCAAGTTTCAACTCATGTATTGGCACATCTACACTCGTCAATAAGTGGGATCTTTGGGTTAAAAAAACAATCATAATTAATGCAACATTTTTTGTGTAGTTTTTAAAACCTGCCCACTTGGATTTTCATATATCTGCATGCAGTAGCTCAGTTTCCAAGTAAATGAAGATTCGTATGTTTCGATTTGAAGAAGTGCAACCTATTCGAAGATTTGGCCCAGGCCTTGTCCCTGGATAGACTGGAATAATGCATATGAATTCATGTAGCTAACCCAATATAGTTCAATGAGGCTTTGATAATGATGAAACAACTACGAGTGAGCAGGTAAACAGAGTATATTTAAAGGTAAAAGGAGTGCAGGGCAACTGGGCACTGAGGATCCATAAAGGCCTTGGGTATCTATCAAATGTTTCTTAGTGATTAAATCAAACAAATGATGTATGCCATAGAAAAGTTCTTAGAAATTCTCAGCATATGCAATAAGATCATTTATGATCCTAATAAAATGAATCAAAATTTACTCTTAGTTTATTGAGTGGGCAAAGGAACGTGGCCAAAAAACGTTATATCTTCTTTACAGTATCCAGTTCTGATGCTTCCATAAGTACCTTCTGCACACATAGAAGCTGAAGAACATAGCTCTCAAGCATTACCCCGTAAGATTGGTTACGGGTACACAGTGACTTCTTCTCAATGTTTATTCTTACAGATTCAGAGTTTTCTGTCCCTGCATCTACAGGAAAAAAAAAATCAGTGCTAATTTCTACTAAATTATCTGAAAATGCTTATGTGAAATCCATTTATCACTCTGAGAAACCTAAGAAAGAACATCAAACACAAAGAAATAAAAGAATACACAGAAGTTCCATTGACAACAAATATACCTTTATCTGCACTTCGATATTGAACCGTATTGCCAGATTCATTGCTACATCTGACAAAAGAGGTAAAGATCTTCAACATAATAGTCTTTCAATCAAATAACATCAACATGTAGAAATTATTCAACCACAGAAGGGCCTGAATTCATGGATAAAGGAAAAAAGCAAAAGGTAAAAGATAATTTTAAGGTAGTTTTACTTTTTATCATTGATACAGCTCTCAAGCTTCACGGCATTCTCCTTCCTAGCTGATGAATCTGCAGATTCAGAAGAAATTCCTCTTTTTGGACTCTCAGTTCGTTCTGGTGTTCCGTCTCTCATGTTTTCAATCTTGCTGCAGCTGTCCTTAAAATCTGCAACCTCCACAGCTTTCTGATTTCCTAATGGAAAGACACTATTCTCGACTGATACTTCATTTTGTGGTTCCTTCTTATCTTGCAAGCAATCAGCTGACTGAGATCTTAATTCATCTCCATCTCCATTAACGCTGTGTTGCCCAGATAAACCAGGAATACCAATGTCTTTCTGAAGATAAGAAACACTAGATGAATATGGAGGTTTGGCTTCTGCTTCAGGAGTGGGTGGATCCGGCTCCCACGGCTTGGATCTAATGCTTGAGAAAATGTCAGAATCATAGGATACAGGATCCATTGGTGATTTTGCTAAAGCCTTATCAGAAAAAAGTCTTCCATAAGGTGCATGATCAAAAGGCTTTTTGGATTTGGATCTCTTATGAGATAATCCTGTGTCTGGAAATAACTCGGGAACAAGAAATGAATCAAAGGGAGGTTCAGAGCAAAACATATACTGCAAAGATGTATTATCAATATCCCCACAAGTCCCATGCAAAGGGCTGAGATCCAAGTCCATGCTAACTGAAGTACACTGTTCCTCGAATAACATACTATCTGTTGGTTCTGAAACTCTCTGGACTTTAGAGAGTTCTTTAATGTAACTACTATTTCTGGATCTCAAAAAACTTGGCGTTCTCATGCAGTGTCCTGCCCCTTTCAGATTCTTTTCTTCATGAGGCCCATCCAGCTTTGCATGCAACATTTCCTTGACAAAAAGATTCTCTACATTGTCTCCTAAGCTCTTCCAATGCTCATTGCCATGACTTTTCTTGCTCAATCTGAGCTTCTTCATCAAGTTAGACGCCGAGTTCTTAATTTTCTTACCCCTCACTACAATCATAGTTCCCAACATGAACAATTGAATGAATCTAAATATTACTTGAAACAGAAGTGTATTTCATGTCAAAACAAAATTATCTTTAGATACCTGCACTAGATGAGCATGACTCTTCGCTGTACAGAAAAGTTCACCAAGAATAAACAGTAAGATCCATCAAGATGGATTAAATGCTAAACTTAGTAGACAGAAAAAGTGAGAAGCCATAATACAAAATCCCAAGATTTACCTTAACAAACTCACATCATCCCCTTCATCTTTTGTCGCCAGAGGAGACCAGAGAGGTTGATTGGAGATGCTCCTAAAATCCCTACTACTATGAACTACAGGATACCTGTCCATCAGAAGGAATGAGTTCCCACAACAACCCTATCTCTTACTCAAATATGCCCACTAAACTTGAGATACCTTTCCTCATGTAGGGTTAAGAAATCATATTCCTTTCCTGATGTAAAATGCTTGCAACATTGCCTAGGTGATTCTACTTGCCACATGTCAAAATAAAGCATACAGGTTAAAGGGAAAAAGACGATGCAAGTGTTTTACCTCCTTATCAGAAGGTGAAAAACAGCATATGCACAAAGGATAGCCAAAAATACCAAAGATAAAAGCTCACAAGATAAAGACATGGTAAATAAAGGATATTTTATTTATAAGTGTCAACTTAATTATAATAGTCGGAAACCACATAAGAGTAGATAATAGATGGCACAGAAGCAATGAACACTAATTACTAGCAGTTGATCTTCATTTCAACATCAATCATTGAAGGTTGTCGATGATAGCATGCATACATGGATGGTGATTTCTATTGTTTGTCCCTTTAAACAAAAAGGAGATGTCAGATAAAGGCTATTTTGTAAAAATGAATGAACTTAGAAAAATATTTGACATGAGTGGAATTTGCAATAAACTGTTCTAGTGTTCTTGTTACTTGTTAGGCAGCATATAAAAATTAATGCAACTTGTTTTTTTTTTGTAGTAATGTTGATATCTTAAACATATTTAACTATTTACACACATCATTTATGATATATTAGTATATCAATGTCATAGCTTTCTTCATACAATGTATCCCTAGTCTTATTTGTTGTTGTACTTATGCTACTATGGATGAAAATGGATGGATTTCAAATCATAAGAATAATTATTATTATTATTATTATTTAATTATTTTTAGCATTTTCCATATTTATAAGAAAATTTTAAAAATCCCAGGATTTGTGATACGATACATGATAGGATTCGATTCATCTCCTTAAACAATTTGCAATACAATTTTCATGTCTTGAATCTGATCCAGAGTCAGCATCATGGTATTTGTGACTTGAAGTGGTCTCCTGATTATGAAGTTGAGCTTGAAAAGCAGTGTGTGTGTGATCAGTTTGTGGCTGGAACCTGGAACTGATCATTTTTCCACTGTAGACGCCTAATACAGTCAGAAACAATGTGGCTGGTTCATTTGCAATAGTTACAACTTATAAAAGTTCTTTTTCTTGCGATTACGTGCCACATGCTCATTCTTTACATACGTAACATTGAACTTTCTGTCCACGAGTTATGAGTGCCACATTATTGGAAGATGGGGAAAAATTGAAAGCCTTGGGTTCTTCATCAAAAGAATGTTGAGATTGGAGACGAATCTTCTATCTGAGTACTTCTTGTACACTAGTATCCAAGTCTAGGGATATCTCTCTATCCATCAATGCAGCTCGAAGTGACTCAAACTCAGGGCTCGGATTCATTAAAAACTGACTGACGTGAGACTCCTCTTAGATCCAAATTACATGAGAAACGGAGTGTGAGGGTACAGTGTTAAGGATCATAGAATACTTTTCCTTCTATAAGTGAGAAAACCACTGAAAATCTCTTGAATTGCCCTGTCCCCTTGACAATACTAGGCTAGTTCATTATCCAAATCAAATTTCCGAGCTTTATTTGTCTGATGATATAAATTATGTAAGTGGCCCAACATAACAGAGGTTTTAGAAAAAGATTGCAATGATAGAGCAATAGATGACTCAATTGAGTTCAGGATCCATGTAACTATCTTAGAATTATTCTGACTCTAAGTAGCTACTGATTTCTCTTTAGTGGGCTTAGTAGCAGACCCATCTAGGTACCCAGCAAGTTCTTAGCCTTCAAAATGTTTGGATGGAAAGATCAACTCATATAATCTTTTCCATTTAGTTTGATAGGAATATCTCCTTTTTACCTTATAAGTAAAAGGAACAAACAAAGTGCAGCAGAATAGTTTCCAGAAGATCCAAACTCAGATCTTAAAATTTTGAAAAAATATTGACTGCACAACATACTGTTTCACGTTTGAAATGTGAAAAACAAAAGCTCTTCAAGTTATAAATCAGACTTCCAGGTTAGGAAGTTTAGGTATCTGTACATCTTAGGATCAAATATGGGAAAGATCTGACCGTTGATTTGAAATATTAATGGTGATGATGAAAACAGTTATTAAAAACTGTCAGACTAGAAAAAGATAGAAACTCACTGGGCTTGAGAAGCCAAGAAATTCCAGAAAAAGGATGACGAATCTTGAAAATACCAAGCAAACCTTGCTGTGAAATCTTGCCTTAATTGGATCAGTAATGGTGGGGCCCACAGTAAAAATACACCTCGGTGACAATGCAAAATTGCCGACGGAGAATTTTCTCCATATAAGAGATTCAAAAATCTCTACTTCTTCAGTACTCTAAAGTGCAATCAACTTCCAAAGAGAATTTCGAAGAGATTCAGAAATCTGAAGAGATCCATAAATATCTATTTCATATGATGATCAGAGATGGATCGGCAGACAGCCAGAAAAAAAAAAAAAAAAAAAAAACAATTTGAAAGTTCAGATTTCTGAAGAGGCAGCAGGAACCAAAGATGATGATCTCTTCTTAGGTGATGCTCTGATCACATGGGACCACTTGATTTTATCTGTGGTCCTTATCTCTACAATTATATGTTAGCTAATGACAGAAAATCCCTTATAACCTAGTATAATCACAAAAAGGTTAAAAAAGATAGAACCACCTTAATAACTTAAAAAAACATCATTAACAAGAGCAAGCATAAATGCATGACAAAAATATGGGGCAGTGTCCACGATCTAATAGAGAAAAAACATGCCAAACTTAGCATACTGATTAGCAGTCATTCAGTACTATTTCAACAGAAGAGCCAAAAGAATATAACACGTCATTGGAAAGAAAGTACAATTGTACAAATATCTACTTCCTCACTATCTTTTGAAAGGGAACAATAATTGTGATGCACAATCACCTGATATATTTAATTCATCCCAATCTGGTTCCGCATCCCTACATAAACGCAAAGTTTAATCATAAAGCTATGTAAGTTATAATCTCTTCAGTGGTAGAAGAAGAAACATTTCAAAAAAACAACCTTTCTTTGAGTAAATAGGAATCTTGTAAACCATAGTCAGACATTTCATATTTTCGAGCCCCTAGAAAATAGTCAGAATCACTGCCCACTTGAAAAGGTTGATTTCTCCAAGCTTTACCATCTTTCCTCTCATCGAATAAGTCATCATCTAGAAAGCTCAGCCTAGCTGGTAAACAGATTCTAAAGACTAATTAATGCAACTTCTACACGAATGAAAAAAACTGACTAAACAAAATGTTTATTACGTAACAAAAAAAAAAAAGCACCGACTAAATAAGTGCTGTAGTAAAAAGTTTCATTATGTACACTACTCAGTAAAAAAATTCCCAATGCCGGTGTCTGACTCTGAAGACATCAATGTGATTAAGGAAGCAAATATGAAGCAACCAATTAGAATCATTGGGGTAATATTCTCCTGCGGACGTTCCCGCATATGGCCAGGTGACGTTGTCGTGTCACGGATGGAGCTGTGAAATTCAGGGGGTCCCACCTGATGGATGCCCCCTGCCTCTTTAATGTCCAGATTGGGACATCGGTCATCCCATAGGAGAGTATTTTGCAGAATCATTGCCACAATTCTCATTCTTGGTAATTTCTTGCCTCAGGCAATTCCAGCGGAATGTTCAGACTGTTTGTTTTCCTGGGATATAATTTGAAAATATGCAAAAGATAAAAGAATTAAGAATATAAATGGGGAAATTTTGGTATAACATGGTAATCTTCTATAAAGTTGGTGACATTTTGGAAGTCTTTTAATATTAATAACTTGTATTGCAGAAAATGTTTCAAGTGTCGAATGATACCTCTAACAAGAGGCATAGGTTGTATTATTAACATCCTAAAATAAACAAGCACAAATAGGCCCTCATATTCAAGTGAAGATACATAGGATAAGGGGAAAAGAAGGAAAAGCTCACAATAAATATAGTCAAAAAATTTTAAAAAAAATCAAAAGATGACAAGTAGATCCTTATCAATCAACCTCCCTCAAGCTGAAGGTATAGATGTCAAGCATGCCCTGCTTGTTTATGATACGCAGCAACTGATCTTGTGGAAGGGCCTTTCAAACATATCAATCAACTGATCTTTAGACTTCACAAAGGGGGCACAAATAACTCTAGATGTAACCTTGACATAGATGAATGACAATCAACTTCAATGCGCTTCATATGCTAGTGAAACACTTGATTTGATGAGATATAAATAACTGCTTGGTTATCACTATGCATAGGAATAGGATACTAAACCAAAATCCCTAATTCATAACCAAAATCCCTAATTCATCCATCAATAGTTTCAACCAGACAACTTCATATGTACTTAAATCCGTATCTCTATGTTCAAATTCTGCACTTGGAAATGCTACAACAAACTACTTTGACTTCCATGTAACTACATTACCCCCAACAGAAGTACAGTAGCCTGATGCAGACCACAAATCATTAGGAGACCCAACCATTAACATCTAAGTAACACAAAAAATATAGATGACCAAGGTACCTGCCTATAAAGAACACCCTTCAATGCAAACCCTCAATATACCATAGAATACTTGTACATCCTCCCAAAATGAATGGTCCAAGGTGATGCTTAAACTGGCTAACTACACTAACTGCATGTGACAAATCTAGACAAGTACTAGTCATATAAGTTTTCCCACAAACCTCCAATACACTTGTGGATATTCCAAGAGTTCCGACTATCTAACTGCAATTTGTGATTCACCCTCTATGGTTGTATTGTATCAATTAGTCTTGCCCCTAAGTCCTAAGTTGCCTGTAGTATGAAGCAGATCAAGGGCACACATATGCTATGATATGAAAAAACCATGTTGAATGCGAGAATCCTATAGGCCTATAGAGTACTTCAAGAAACCTCACTCTTTAATATCAAACTCTCGACCTAGATATCCTTTAAAGTCCACGATATCATCTCTATCATCTCCTGTCAACATGATATCTCCACGTATACAGTAAGGATAATGGTACCTTAGTTTGTTGCTTAACAAAGAATGGTCTAGACTGCACCTCACCAATCCAATGTGAAGAAAGACTCCAATAAACCTCTCATGTAAATCAAAATCAAGGTTGGGAACAAGCAGGTCTCTAGGCTGAATCAATCAATCAACCAGCCGGCAATAGACAATATTCAGATTATCAGAACACTGACATTCTGCATAATCCAATAATGTGGGCCAGATTTGTTGCCATTCCCTGATTACTGTCTGATTGTGTAAATAACATTCTGCAGTGGTATGATGTGTTGATCTAAATATTGATATCACAATATTAACGTGGTAAAATTTCAGAAAACCCTGTACACCATCCAAGATGTAATGATGTCTGACTACACAGCACAGAGCAAGATGGCTGCCTTTCGATCCTTTCCAAAGGGATGGGTCTCACACCCAGTTTCACAAAGAAATGAGAGAAAGGGATTTGACAAAGAAACGGCCGACTTTATTCAATTAACTCCAGAAAGTGCTATGGCCGAATGGTCTCCATGGGTTTTTATCATGCACTTAATGCCATAAAGACCTAATTCTAATCCTATCCATCTAAAATTAGAAAGCTAATTGTAATATCCTGGATTATGGGCTAGGATTAGTCTGGCCCAGATAGCACTTTAGTGGTTCTCTTAGTATGAAATTAGTAATACTACTTACTAAGGAATTAGAAATTGGAAAGTGTCCCACGTTTTGTTTTGGGACTGGAGTGTATAACAAGTATAGTAGAGGAAATAAGAGATATATTAGGATTAGGACTTGCCTTCTCTTTATATATACAAGTAAACCAACAACAGTTGTTGTATTCTATTCCTTTGGAGAAGATTCTGAGAGAGAGAGAGTCTTGTGGTTGCAATCTAGGAGAAGGAGAGGAAGGTTGATTGATGTCCTATTCGCGCCCACACATTGTAAAAGCAACGATAGCATATCAAAGGTAAGTGGATCTTCCTAATTAATTGGGTGATTAATCTAGATGATTGTTAATGGAATGTGATTCAAATGTTCTGTACTGTTACTAACAGTTATGCAGTGATTTTTAAAACCATCACATAGGCATAAAAGATATGTTTTGAGGCAAGGAATATTGTTCGAATGGTGATTTGAATGTTACAACTTGATAAGGGGTGTAAATCCTTGAATATATGTTAAACAGGCACAAATCTGTAAAAACAGAACACTGTCGTCAATGGTAGTATTGGATGATTGTGAGTTGTGAGACCCCATGGCCCACTAGATGGAGAATCAGGACCATAGATCCACAAGGGGACTCATGGTCGACTATAAGGAGAAAGATCATCTTGGATTTAGACCAGTAGATTCCATTATTCCTTAGAATCAAAAGGACCCAGGCGTGACTGTGTACAGAACAGCAGCAAGTCCGTTTTTTATTTGTGGACCCCAGGACAGGATCTGATGATGGATCAGATCCATTAGGATGATAGTTTAGTAGTGGTCGACCATCACCTAGATGGCTGATCTTGTTTTAATTAAGTGGGACCCACTGGATACCAAACTTGGAGCATTACAGCCGTGAAACTGGCGTGAGACAGACCGTTGGTCGACAATAGTAGTGGGACCCACTAACTAAACCAATTGTGGATTAGGACCCCACGTCTTGAAGTAGACTCAGAAACGATCCCAATCGTGGTGGTCCCATGTGGCCTGGTCTCCATCTGACCAGTTATCCAGGAACTTCAATTTCGTTAACAATAAGGATTATTTATGAATTCCAATCGTATTTGTTAATCTTGTGGGGCCAGAAAAAATATCTGATGGTGAATCCAATCCATTAAGAGTACAGCCTATACTTGGGTAACCCTAGAGAGTAGACCTGATCGTGATTTAGACCAGCGGGACCCACTGGATGTTATATGAGTGTGCCATCAGGCGTAGACAAACCAGTATTGGTTCTGTTCATTGGTTCTGTTCATGGACGTGTGACATGTATAATTGGGCTTGGCCCAGGATTGGTAGGAGATGATCATACAAAGTTTATATGCTGATAACTTAAGATTAGATGATTAATTAATTGTGAGTAAATAACTGTGATCAATTTAACTGTGATTAATTTCATGCATTAAGATTACTTATGGTTTGATTTATAGTGTGGACCAACCATACTCCAACAATACCAATTATGAGTTGGAGTGGGGCAATAAACAGTGAACTTAGTAGGGTTGGGTCCACACTGTTGAGATGTAAATGAGGAAAATTGTTAATAATATTGAGTTGTGGTTGTTATGAGATGGTGAGGTCCCAAACGTGGGATGTTGGACTCAGTGTCCGAGCCGTATAGCGGCTGGTCCATAGGGGACGTGTCCGATGAGACAGGGTCATAGCGACCGGTATACATATATACAATGGGCCTTTGAGGCGTGGTAAGGTGCATGGGCACGTAGATATATATGGATGTATTTTTATGGCATTTAATATATTGATTCAATTATGTTAATCATGTGATATTATGTTTTATGCTGCTTATGTAATTAGGAATATTCATTCACCAGTAATACTGATGTTGTGTTGCCCCCTTCAGGTAATCTTACTGCGGGAGGGATGAATCAGGATGGCGTTCAGCACGTAGATTTTGGAATGCGTGGCTGAAGGGAGAGAACGAGAAATATTTATAGGAGTGACAAAAGGATTAAATTTTGTTTAGCAATTGATTTAATGTTTAGTACATTAGTAAATTGAGTCAGAACATAGGGATTTGGATTATTCAGAGATTTTGATATTGTTTGACTTTATTTAAATTAATTAGAATTATAGTTGATTTATATGCCAAATCTCTTATGCGAATAATTTGATAAATGAATGGTAAACACTGCCAAGTTATTACGATCCGAATATCCGACAGGGCCCCGGAATTTGGGTCGTGACACTAATCTCAGCCATCCTCTCTACTAAATGGATACTAAATGACTTGACGGCTAAGACCCTTTAAATTAAATAACCTAACGCCAACACATTCATGGTTGAGTAGTGTTGGCAACTTAGTCACACATAGATACCCAGAGATTGATACCTGGGTCCTAAAGTGAAAGTATCACTCCTAGACCAGTGGCCCAGCATAGTTTAAAAAAAAAGGGATAAAAGGTAATAAATATTCAAAAGTTTGAAAATAGTAACTGAAATCCACATCTCTCCAACTTTTAGTAAACTGATGAAAGGAAACCTGAGCAATAATGGCTTGTGCAAGTTTTCTATTGGATTCTTCACAGATCCCATGCAGACCCCACCCATGTTATCATCAGACCAGTCAGGGCCTCAGTACCCAAACATGGTCCACTTGCCCTTTGCAGAACCTGTATGGTTGCCTGGGCTGGTTGGCACAGTTGGAGTAGCCTTGGCTGCTGTTTTCCCAGGCGACCAGCCAGGGCTGCTGTTCACCTGGGCTAGCTGCTCTAGCAACCAGGGTGAACTGGTTCAGGCAGCCAGCCAAGGCAATCTGCTGAAAGAGTAGATAGAACAGGAAGAGAGAGAGAGAGAGAGAGTGGGGGGGAGGGAAAGATGCTTATGCTCATGTGTCAAAGGGGAGATTTATCCATTCTAGTACCGTATCATAATGAAGGGTTTAAAGAGCCAAATAAGGCCTCTAACAAGAGGAACAAGTTTATTATTGAAGCGCCAAAATAAACAATTACAAATAGGAGTGTAATTAAGTGAAATACAACATGAGTAAAGGGCAAAAAAAGGAAAGTACATAGTAAATAAAGGGAAACTAAATAAAATGATGATCCTACTAAGTTAAAAAGTTTCCTTGTCCTTCAACAATTAGAACCGTTCTTGATCAAAATAAAGCTACAGACTATAACAAAAATTATCAGTGTTATTTGCAACTCCTTGCCTCTACAGTAGCGGGTGAGGACTATCAAAATAACTGTTCCATAAATAGTTAAATACAAATAAGCATGTCAATATCACTTTCCATGCCAAATCTCTTCATTCTTTATTAACATGGTATCAAACCCTAACAGTCACCATCATATTGAAGTCATAGTCTTGACATGCAATCCCAGATTTTCTTTATCAAAGGTAGAAGAAAATTACTCCAATCTAACAGTAAATATCACCTCAACATGAGTATTTTTGGGTGTTTTGATTTAACAATCTTCATTGACAGGTGGTTCCTAATACAGGTAATCTCACCCGTTTAACAATATTTTCACTTGCATATAGTTAACATTTGCTTTTATTAGTAAATGGTTGATTGAAAATAAAATAAAAAACAAGAAACTACCATTCCATTTTTCTTCATTTCTGTCCTCCATATTTCTCCAGAAATTTGTTTCTTCACCAAGAAAGTTGTCCATAGTACAATTAAATGCACTCAGTGGCACACATCGTTCAAGAGTGGGCTGCGTGCTTCTTGAATTGCCTATATTATCCTGATCCGTCATGACCCTCAAGTTAACAGGAACGCTTGGTGGACTGTGAAACTGTTCAATATCATCTATATTCCCATTCTGCAGACAGAAAAAACTTTTATTTCGTATAAATGATCAACACCATGAAGGTGAGAAAACAAAGACACAATCATGATGAGTTAGTATAAATATAATTTATTTACCCAGTTCCATTACTCTGAGCCAAAGGAAAAAGAGAACTTTACTTAATGAAAATAAAGAAAAAAGACATTGCTTATGTTTTGTAAATCAATTGGAGTTAAGAATCCAACTAACCAGAAGCAATGGCTACTTTAGAAGCCTTGAGGTTATATTTGGCATCCTTTTGAGGGATCGTCAATAGTGGAAAGTGATTTGTCTAATGCAAAGGGTGCAGGCCTTTGGAAATCCCAATTCTAAGTAAATAAGATTGAATCCTTCTTCACAAAATAAGGTTGAATTTCAATATGTTGTTCATCGACTAATGATGTTGCAGATTGCTTGGCTAAGAATGGAGTGTTCGGTGATGATTCTCTTATTGATCTTATTTTGTAGTATTTTTTTTTTCATGTTTGTCATGTTCATTGTGATTGAGGTGCCTAGTGCTCTTACACCCAAGCCTTCATTTCTATTTTTTGTATCCTCTCTTGTAGTGTGCGTTCTATTTTTCTTGGAATAATTTTTTTATTACCTATCAAAAGTCAAAACAAACAAATAAAGAAAGAAAATGACAGTTAATGCAAATCGCACTGACTTTTTTACTTAAAGTTGAATATATTCACAGCCAAATGCCAACCAGTGTTGAGAAATTCAGTTCGGACTCTGTGTCAGTTTGGAGGCCAAACCGAATAATTTCGGCCGATTTGGAATTTCAGGAAAATATTTCGGAAAACTACAATATAATAATAATAATTAAAATAGTGAAATTTGGCAGGCTCTATTTCCTAGTAGGGGTGAAGTCTGATTAAGATGCTATTTAATGTTACAGTAAATTTTTTCCAGGGCCCACTTATAAGTAGGCTTATTTTAAATGGCTAGAATAGTTTTAATATATGAGCCCCACAGGCTATGAGTGCAGCCCAGAATAATACTAGAAACCAATTATGTTCGGCAGACCTCTGATGTCTGGAATGCTGATATTTTTTTTTTCGAAAAAAAAAGGATAAAAGAATACATGAATACTTTGTGCATGCAGCAAGATCAACATATCATGTTGGACACCATAACATGCATACACCATTAGTAGACTCAAATTTCGTTCGAAAATTGATTTTTCTAAGGCCCTCTAATCCCTAATATCTTATGCCTGAATTTTTCTGTTAAATTATTATATTTTTGGATTAAATGGTTAGATGGCTACACTGACCATTCTTCTTATCTATTTTCTGGATTAGTAATGTTACTAATGAGCCATACAATGAAATTATGGGAGAGAGTTATTGAGAGAAGACTAAGAAGAACAACAAACATTTCAGAGAGACAATTTGGTTTCATGCCTGGGAGATCAACCATGGAGGCTATCTTTCTCCTGAGAAAGTTAATGGAACAGTATAGAGAAGGTTAGAGAGATTTGCATATGGTGTTCATTGACTTATAAAAGGCCTATGACCGAGTTCCTAGGGAGATTCTACGGAGAGTACTGGAAAAGAAAAGAGTGTGTCGCGTATATTGAGGCGATAAAGGATATGTATAATAGAGTCGTGACATCTATAAGAACGACTGGCGGAGAGACTAAAGAGTTTCCTATCACGATTGGTCTACACCAAGGCTCAGTGTTAAGCCCGTACTTGTTTGCCCTAGTTATGGATGAGATTACAAGACATATTCAGGATGAGGCGCCGTGGTGTATGCTATTTGCAGATGACATTGTTTTAGTGGATGAGACGAGAGAAAGAGTGAATGCTAAGCTAGAATTATGGCGGAATACATTAGAGACAAAAGGGTTTAGGCTAAGTCGTTGCAAGGCGTAATATATGGAATGCAAGTTTAGTCAAAGTAGGACACATGGTAACTTAGAAGTAAGTTTGGGCACACAAAAGATTGTAGAGAAAGACAACTTTAGGTACCTTGGATCTATGGTGCAACAGGATGGAGAGATTGATAATGATGTAAGTCACAGGATTCAAGCCGGGTGGACCAAATGGAGGAGTGCTTCGGGGGTCTTCTGTGATCGGAAAGTCCCCCTCAAGGTTAAAGGAAAGTATTATAAGGTGGTGGTACGTCCAGCATTGTTATATGGATCAGAGTGTTGAGCAATAAAGCATAATCATGTTAAGAAAATGAAAGTTGCGGAGATGAGAATGCTAAGATGGATGTGCGGGATCACAAGGAGAGATGGGATTAGGAATGAGGAGATTAGGGGCAAAGTAGGAATAGCACCAATTAAAGATAAAATGAGAGTAAATCGACCGAAATGGTTCGGCCATGTTAGAAGGCGCCCAACGGAGGCACCTGTTAAAAGGTGTGAAAGCATGGAGATTGCCCGGAGTAGGAGAGGGAGACTCAAGAGAAGTTAGAAAGAAACTATTAAACATGACCTTGCCTACATGGATCTAACAGAGGACATGGCCCTAAATAAATTTGATTGGCGTCGTCAAATCCATATAGCCGACCCCACCTAGTGGGAAAATGCTTGGTTTAGTTTGGTTTGGTAATAATGTTACTGATGTAGGAGCCCATGTCCCAGCCCAAAAGCTTAAGCTAATTTAGGTGGAAGGCCCAAAAAAATATATGATAGGCCCAAAATGAAGCCCTGTCAAACCCATTACTTGGGCGATGTGGGATGTGGGACTTTCCCAACAACTGATTCAGTGACTTGTAATATGTAAAAGAATATACCATACTCATGCATACATTTCCAGTAAAAAAAAAAAAAGCTCATGTGAATATAACTGCTGCTGGTTTTTTCTCTTAGCCCTCACAATCCTCTTTTGTTAAAATTCTATGTTCTGTACAAGTTTCTAACAGATTTTGCATTATACCATTGGACTGTATATACCAAGACTGTCACAGAATGCAAACCCCTCTTGCATCAGAACACTGTTGGTTATCCAAGTAAAACGGTTAACAAGCAAAGGATATGGACAGCATGATGAAAGTGATCAACAAAGATATTACAAATTGCATGATAGAAAAGAATTGTGATAAAACACTAAAGACACAAGTGCAGGGCAATGTAGCAAACAGCATATAGAAATAGATGTACATCCATATCCCATGAAACAACAGGACAACAATGTCCAAATATTTTCTAAAAAGTACTAAGTTTCTTTCTTTTTCTTTCCAAAAAATGCATTGACTATTCATTCTATGATTAGTTCTCATTCTTCATTGAGTGCATAGTTGTCCATAGAAGAAAAGTATCTATAAGTAATCGCATAGAGACTAGGTAATTGTGCAGTCCTTACCAGTTTTATCTCAAAGTCATCTGTGACTCTTGTTGTGTTCTTGGAAGTGTGAACTCTCCTTGAAGCACCCGGAGGTTCATAGCATCCATTGAAGGAAACTCTACTATAAATTATGCAAAATAAAGAAGCATTTTTAGATCCAACTCATTACATAGCTTTCATTTTCTCAATAGTTCATGAAGCATTTTTTATATTACAGTGATGCCAGAAACTTGGCCACATTACAACTAACTAGCACAGGTAACTCTCAGGAGATTTTTCAAATTCCAATGGCTTCTAAAGAAATTTTCAGGAAAATGACTAATCAAGTGAAAAGTCAAATAATCAGAAATAAACCTCATAGGGACAATAAGAAAGGTACATATACCACTAGGAAGGAAAGTTCCAATGGTTCCAGAGGGAAGTAATTTTGATGGGAAATATGGGAAAAGTATCATGAAGTAAGCAGTTGAAAGCATAGAAATTTTTTTCTCATGTTTCAAAAACCTCACGAAAATATTACGGCTTTTTCAAAATATTGGATATTTGTAACAATGCCACTATGAAATGGTCTTCACAGTGTCTGGATATCAAATATCAATCCAGCCTAAACATGATTGGTTCTGTTAGTTCTTTAACCATTTCTTGTTCACATTATGAATGGTGCTTGATGAGCCTTTGAATCTTGATGGCTTGAAAATTTTGTGAACTTTCTTAAAACTCATAGTTATTGTAGAGCTCCATTTCTCATTCTTCTTGTTTAAATATTGATCATGTTATAATCCCACAAGACTCCATGAAAAACACTGCCCACTCACAAAAGAGTTAAGCACCACAAAGTTTCCAAACATCATTATGAAATATTAGGATTTATTTTATCTGAACCTAACCAGCTGAATCAAATCTTATGAAACAATTTAAATCAGATGCTTGAATCCATTTTTTTAAGTTGAATTTTGGGCATCATAAATCTGGAAATGAAAAGATAATAGAGTATGTAAAGATAATAGAGTATGTAAAGATAAAACCATTTCTTTATTTATTTTTTCTCCTTTTGGGGGTTGGGTGTGGGTGTGGGTGTGGGTGTGGGTGTGGGTGTGGTGGGAGTTAAGAGAAAGGGTTCTTATATCGTGTCACATGAAATGCCATTACATTAATGTTATGAGAAATGGCAGTTGTGACGTGTACCATAGTGGTGGATGTGAAGTATTCTTTTATTTTCCTCCTGCTTTGTACCATACTATGCACATCTTTTGTGATCGTATTTTATTCCTACCTATATAGAAGATTGTAGCAGACAAATTCATGGGATTGTAGCCACGGTTGTAATAGGCAGAGTTGCCTCGAACTTTGCAAGGGCCAACACAAGTCAATATATTTTATATATAGAAGATTGTAGCAGATAAATTCATGGAATTGTAACCGTGGTTTTAATAGGCTGAGTTGACTTGGATTCGAGCTACTATTCAGCTGACTCAGTAAAACATAAATGTGGGTGCCACAGGCTCCTTTCTGCTACTTAAAATCATTACCAGTAAGTAAAACATAACAAGTCCTATAATTCTAGATTCAAAGAAAATAATTTTCTATTTTCTTATATTTTTTCTATATTTCATTTTTATAAAAGTAATTGGGCTCCAGAGGAGATTCAGTCCCACTCGGCCGAATGATAAGGGAAGGAAAAGCGATGAGAAGAGGAAAACAGCGAAGAAAATGAGGGAAAGGGTTTGTATATCTTGTTACATGATACCATGTTACTCTTCATCACTTAACATAAGATATAAGATAAAATACGAAAAAAATACATTGAAAAAACAAGCTTCTACAAATTTCAATAAGCCCCCAATAGAAAAAATCTATCTACATTTTCAACTAAGATTTTCTTTCTTTACACATGATATTTCTCTTCTATGACATGAATCTTACAATTCATTCTCAACTCCTGATTCCCTTGAAGGTCAAACTGAATTGCCCACTCTCTCTCTCTCTCTCTCTCTCTCTCTCTCTCTCTCTCTCTCTCTCTCTCTCTCTCTCTCTCTCTCTCTCTCTCTCTCTCTCTCTCTCTCTCTCTCTCTCTCTCTCTCTCTCTCTCTCTCTCTCTCTCTCTCTCTCTCTCTCTCTCTCTCTCTCTCTCTCTCTCTCTCTCTCTCTCAGCTTCTAATGGCATTTTAAGCCAAAAGATAAAACTACAGGAGGCACTTAGAAAGGGCTCAACTTATCATGGTTTTAGATGCAAGTTAAATGTTAGAAGTTAGAACAATGAAAGGTAAAGTATCATGGTTAGCTTACAATGTATCATCCAAAAAAGAAAGAAAGAAAGATGGTTAGCTTCCATTGCCATGCACAAAGTATAATGTGATAAGATAAAAGAAAGAAGATTTTATCATTATAGTGTTTTATAGACGTGACAAGAATTCTCTTCAGTACAGGCAATCAATCCACTCATTGTAATCTGATTTGTAGGAGACAGAAACTAATTTATTTTGTCAAAACTGTTGTTCAAATTTAATAAGTTTGCAACAAAATTAACCATAGAAATTACCTATCTGACAGTCTTGGTGAGTGAACTGGTGTTTCCATCCCCATTAAACCTAGACCTAACAAGCAATGCAAGATGTAAACACAATAACAAATGACAAATTACTGAAGATCACGCAATAATACAATATGAAATAGCGATGTCATGCATCCTACATACCTTTCGCCAATTTTTAGACCGAAAACATATGTTCACAGCTAACCAAAATAAAGTAGTAGCAACTTGAAAAAATTAACATTATTATGTATGAATTTATTGTGAATTTTTTTATTTATTTTTTTGAATGGTTACTTTCATTAAAACAAAAACAGACAGTACAAGAGATGACTACATATGAATTTAATGTGAATGACTATTATATATGCTGTTGCAGAGCATCCCAGGATGTATTTGTTAAACAAATGCGGGCTTTAGCCAATCCTTACATAGTCCATCTCCTCCTCCATTTCTTTTTCCTATTCCATGGATGATGAAGGTGTAGAAAGCAGGGAGTTGTGTGATGGGGTAGATTTGATGAAATTCTTGGAATCAACATACGTAAAAATAATCAAATCCCATCTCCTTCTCTTTCATTTTTCAACATTTCTCTCATGGATGATAAGGGGGTAGAATTTAGGTAGTTTGATGTTTGGGGTGGATTGAAAGTTAGGGGATCAACTTGGGTAAAAATAATCAAACTATAGAGTTTCACTGTTGTTGAGTTTTGACCGAGCTCTGGTAGAAATAAGGGAATGGGTGAGGCCAATTACGAATGAAGATGATAACTAAGGTGAGGTCAATCTGTGGGGCGAATTTAGTGTAAAATGATGGCTAGATTTGAAGTGTAGAACAGTTGGATTTGCAAATGTGAAACCTTATTTAAATGAGAAGTTATGGATTGGTGAATATGATTAGTCCAAGGTGAAGAATGTAATAAAGAATATTTCAGAGAAAATGAATATGGAAAGGATGACTTCATTTCAGATTATGATAAAATTAGATTTGGGTTAATATTAGGCTAGTATTATCCTGTAACTATTCTTATCTCTATGAGATTAGGTTTCCTAGTAGGGATATGATTACGTTTCCTAGTTTAAATCAATTTCTTAGATTGTATTCTTATAAAAGTCAATAGCTATTCTTAATACAACTGCCACGCATAATTGCTCAAAATTAGTAACTCAATTTTCACATGGTATGAGAGTCATGGCCAGTAACAATCCTCCGATCAGGCTGATCATGGTCCTGTCTTCTTCCGCCTACAATCATCTTTTGGTGCGGCCATCTTCCACCTCTGATCTACTTGTGTGGTTTATCATCAAGGTCATGATTGTGCTTTCAATAACTCCTTTCTTGGTTCAAATGCTGCATCAAACGAACACACGGCTTCACTCGACTTCATACTATGCATCAGGCCATCTGTGATCGACCATGGTGCGCTTCTTTTTTGCAACAAAAAGAAACTGTTAGATGGTTCACTGATCTCGATAATCCAGCCACGCTCTCCTTCTACATGAGGAAGAAAGAAGACATGTCACAAATCCATGAGAGCTGAAACGTGTCGACATCAGCATATTAGCCTTCAATGAGTCTTCATGCAGTTTCTTGAACAGAACGGGAGAACCTAAAGAGGGTATTTTGGCCATTATATGGATCTTTTACTTTTGAGCAAAAACACCATCTCTTATGTCACTTTCAGCCCTATCAAAGCCACAACAAAAGTCATTATTTCTTTTCTTTTTTAACTAGTAGATATTTCTTTTGTCCATTTCCCAATGGATAATAGCCTAGGAAGGTTTGGATATTATCTAAGAGCAGAGAGAATTTCAGCGACAAGGCAGTCACTGACATTAGTGTGATTGTAGAGCTCTTAGGTATGTTGTGCAAGCCAGCCCCATAGGTCGAGTTGACCAGTTTTTCAACACGTATAATTATAAAGTCCATTCATTCTTTCAAGCTTTTCACACACTCTGAAGTCCATTCGCTCTTTTGAGCTTTTCACACCCATCTGAACTCCGATCATCATATCCATCTTCTCCTACATACTCGTGACAATGAGATAATGAGATATACGCATTGAAAGGATCTCCAAGACAATTCAAAGATTCAAAAAGGTTCTCTTTTATAATCATGCGCGTGTTCATCAAGCCCTAATCTAGTCTTTATTGTCAAGCCTCGTGATATATATGTTTCTAGGAGAATCATGACAGATCTGATCTCGCGTCCCACCAACTCCGACAGACTCAAAAGGAGTGGGATGTGACAGTAATGAACTCTAGAAATAAACGATGATCACCAGCCAAGCACAATGGATATTTTGGCAAGACATTAAACCAAGATCAAAGGGTTATTTTCACCGTAAACAATCGCAATATCCTTTTTTTTAAAGGACCATGCGATTATGGAGCAATATTAAAGACTATTTCAGAGAAATTTCATATGGAAAGAATGAGGTCGTTCCAGGTTATGATTCAATTGATTTGGGTTATATAAGGCTAGTATTATCCTGCGATAAGATTTCTTAACTCTGTGATTAGGTTTCCTGGTAAGAGTGTGTGTGTGTGTGTGTGTTTTTTTTTTTTTTTTTTTTGGCTAGATTGGGATGGTAAAACGGATCGATCCCCGGGCAGCTATTACCACTAGGGTGTTGTTTTTCTCTAGCAGGGATATGATTAGGTTTCCTAGTTTAAGTCAATTTCTTTGATTGTATTCTTATAAAATCCAATAGCTAAAATTGCTCAAAATGTAGTCCCCAAGTTTTCACATAATAGACCATCATATGACAGGTATGCTAATGAGACCTGTCTCATGGAAAACTAATAGTTGGTTTGATTAGGAGCATTTGCAGTTGACTTAGTGAAAAACAAAAACTACAGTTATTTGGGCTCCAATTTGAACATGCAAAGGGAGATAAGCGCATTTATGTCATTTTGCATCTTCTAGTTAACACCATCACTAATGGCATTGCGGTTAGTGAAGAGCAAGAACCTGTTTGAAAGTCGCCATAACACATAGGTACCTTTTAGATATTATGGATTCATTGAACCTTTTCTATTATTAGGCAAAAAAAAATTGAGGATTATTTTGAAAATTTCCCAAAGTAGAGAAAATTTTCTTAGCCAAGTATCATAGTGGAAATAGCACCTTTTCCCTATCTTATGTCATGCTTTCCTTTCCTTCATGCACCATGGCAATGCTTGGATTATTTAAAACAAGCAATCAATGTGAATTGTAATATGAAACTCGGATCAAACATGTGAAATGACACTATCAATTAACACTTAACAGCTTTGCCTTTTGCTCAAACAATCTAAACCTAATTAAATCTTCTTTAGAATTTGACATGTATGCCACTTTCTCCTTATGTAACTTGCTTCTTAGTAGAAGCATCATTTTAGAATTTAATATAAATGTTCTTTCCGCATTTCTTAAATTTTTTATTTGCTTCCAAATTCTATGATCTAGTTCTAGTTCTTTGCTAATTTCTTTTTAAAATATGACTTAAGTCCAGACAAACACAACTGAGTCATAAGACCGGTCATAGCTAATATCAGTTCTATATTTTATTTGTGTAACTTGTTATTTCCAAATTCTTGTCTTTTTCTTCTTAAAGATTAAAATTTTTGCTTTCACTTGTGCTTTTATTTGTGAATTGACATCTCACTATAGTTTACAGTCTGTTCTCAAACTATATAGAAGGATTTTCAGGAGTAAAAAAGAAAGTGACAAAAGCTCTTGAGTTTTGAGGCTACTATGCAATATCAAGCCTAACAACTAGGTGTTAACTGTTAACATGTGACATCATCACAGATTTAATGCCACCGAGCCATTTCACTATCCAAATTAACCAGCTGAATACCTTCCACAGTAAATGCAACATGAGCTTCATGCGCTGATCTTTGTCCTGAACAGCCAGAGAATCCATCATCCCCGAGTAAATCAAGAACTGATAACTCTAACAAAAGAATTTCAAAAGTTAATATGCATACCTACCTGCTTTTATACCAAAAACCCAAAAAAAAAAAAAGAAATGCCAGACATGGTTTTAAATTATTTAATGACAATTACTATATAAATAATGATGACTAAAATAGCGTTTTATGACACTTAACGATTTTTGGATAATGCATCCCACGCATCCGGTTTACTGGCCTTGGTATATTTAGGAGTAGAAGGTGCATTAACGTGATCAATGGTACCAGAAACCCTGTGAGGAAATAACAGGTTCAGTTTTAAAAATAGGATATGGGCAGGAGGAACACTATACTTGGTGCCTACCTTTCAGGGAGTATAGCCTCTGCTTTATAACATGTTGATTTAACCGCTGTTTGAGCATAACAAGCACCATAAAGCATGTTATATCCAGCTTATATAAATTATTATTTGTTCCAAACAGATAAAGGATTGATAGACATAATAAAAGTACAGATAGATGATTCTAAACCAACATTTTAAGTAGCAAAAGAGCTCATTCAAAACAAATTTCTTTTAAAAAAAATCTAGGATTCTTTTTCAAATTCCCTCAGAATCTTTCTGAAAAATTGTGGACAACCCATTTGTGAACAACACAAACATTTGTGTATAATCATGTCTCGAATGTAAATATGTCACTTACTTTCTTCATTCAAATCGGAAGAATCCCCAGGAGTATTTCTGTTTACAGGGATGTCTGGAGAACATTTTAAGACATGAAAGTTCTCTTGTCGATCACTGGTCTCTGGATTTTCCCTTGCTTTTAACCAAAATAAAAATGAAGCTAAGGTTTAAATAGGAAAAAAAAAAAACACCATATCAATCAAGAAAATAATCACATTTAAGACATGAAATGGGTGTGCCACTAAATAAGAATTATACATGGGAGAAACTTGTCATACTTCTACATAGCCTCTTTGACAGAGATTTAAAAGCTTCGTTCAGAAAGTTCAAAAGATAGATGCAAGTTTTAGGAGTCACCATATTAAGAATATGCCCACGTGATTCATTAAGACTGATAAACAAAGTCCAAAAAACCGTTGACAAGGAAACCATAAATCAAGGGGAGCACATAAGTACATAACTCACCTAGGGTTGTCATTTGTCAATGAGTTGGGATGAGAGAGAGAGAGAGTCAAATACATTCATCGTGGTTGACATCAAACAAGGCCAGGGGAGAAGATAGGATCTAGTTCGGAGACCTGACCTCCAAAGTGCGTGTTTGATTACTATTTAATACTGGAGAAAATATGATTGGCCACTCAAGATAATGCTTGCAATTCATCTTTGATTATGGCAAAATCTATACAAACTTCGCTATCACTTATGTTTGTTTTTGGGATTATGTTGTTCTTTGATCAAGTAAGTACTCCCTTACCTGCTAGACCATGATTGACATCTACACTTAACTTGACACAAAAAATGCATTTATTTATAGAGGCGTTCGAGAAGAGGTATCCTTAGCGACCCCCACCCCCCAACCAAAAAAGAAAAAAACTTGTCTTCCTTTATAAGAAATCTACGTGAGGTCTCAAGCAGCCTCCTCAGGCACTATTTAACAGATCGAACAAGACTGTTGAAAATTAGGTGCTTTGAAAGCATTATGGTCATTTGGGATCTTTGAAGTGAGGTGTGAGAAAAAAACCTCCTTGATTTTATGAGTAAGAAAACAAGAGAAAACCTCCATGCCATACAGCAGTTGGAAACTTTTCTTGGATAAGTTTTGATATTGAAGGATATATGATCTTTTACAAAATGGGAGATAAAATCAACATATCTTGGAAAGATATTTTTATCTCAAAGCATTATATGTTCTCAGTTCCTTGAAGTGGACTGGGTAGTAAACTGATAAGTCAGTTAATACTAATATTATTTAAGTCCAGAAGTTAAGGAATTACTTGTTGACTAGGATTTGTGTCAAAGATAGGTTGACAAGGTTATGCTCTTAGCAATCCTATGGTGCTGGTCAATTCATTCACTCTCACATCAATCATTTCACAACTACATATCATATTGTGAAGTACCGCATGCATATTGTCCAATTTGATGGGTCAACTAGGAACAAGTCTACTCAACCCGGTCACATAGTGGGTGATTTGGTTGGGTCGATCTTGGTCTAGATGATTTTTTTTTGAAACACAGTTGACCCACCTGGTTGATTCATGACTTAGCTTGATTCAACCTGTGGTCTGGACAAGTCAATTGGGTCGTCCTAGAGCAAGTTAGTCTTAGAGAAAAAATCTCTTATAAATATGTATTTATAGTAAAGCATATATTAACTTATGTATCTGCCAAATAAAGCATATATGGTACAAGTCCCAGGCTGTAGCTCAGTTTGTTGGTACAAGGGTGTGTGAGTGGGAATGCGTGTTTGAGTATCCAATGTAGCCGAGAGAGGAAGAGAGAGAGCAGGGGGGTGGGGGGAGCATGTCAATCCACTACTAGTATTGTAATATCCCGGACCTCGAGGATGTAATTAGCCTAATTAATTGCAGTGTTAGTTGATTAAGCTCAATTAGTAGCCAAACAGGTCCGATTAATTATTAGGATCGTGTGCGAAGTTTAGTTTAGATCCGGGTTCATTTGGGTATAGTAAGGGCGTAGTTAGCAATTTTTCAGAGAATTTGCGCGCGAGGGGGGGGGGGGGGGGTGTTTGTAATTTTAGATTTTGGTACCGTTGGGTAGGTGTTTTAATTTCCTACACTTTAGTCTCCTGTCTCATCTTGATCCGGAACCCCGAAGACCCTCTAAAACCGGGCTTGACCCAAACCCATTTAAACTCTTTTTTCTCTCTCCTCATTCATTTCTTTCTCTCCCCTCACTCCACATGAATAGCCACCTACTCTCCTCTCTTTCTTTATTTTCTTTCCTTTATCCTTTCTTTCCTTCTTCCTTATCTTCCTTTCATTCTTTCTTTCATTTCATTTCTGCCTCTCCCCTCTCATTCCTCCTCTCTCTCGTTCACTCCCTCACTCTCCTTGCTATCACTGGACTCCGAGCACACCATCACCACCCCCATGCTCTCCTTTTTTCCTCTCCACGCTATCATCTCTCTCACTCATCTCTCATTTGTTGGGAAGTCCCACATTGCCTAAGTAATAGGCTTGACATATCTTAATATACCTGTATGGGCCTTCCACCTATCAGCTTAAGCTTTTGAGTTGGTATATGGCTTCTTACATGGTATCAGAGCGGGTTTCGATCCCGATGTTCTTGTGTAACCCACGTGACAGGCCCGTCCATGAAATCTGTTGGGCCTGCACATGAGGGGGAGTGTTGGGAAGTCCCACATCGCCTAAGTAATAGGCTTGACATATCTTAATATACCTGTATGGGCCTTCCACCTATCAGCTTAAGCTTTTGGGTTGGTTGGCATATGGTTTATTACATCATTCACCCAGCCTTGCTGCCCACCGTCCCAGAAGAACCACTTGCGCCGCCACCAGCCACCATCGAAACCCAGCCCATTTCTCTCTATTTCCTTGGTTCTCTCTCCCTCTGTTTTCCCCCCATTTTGCCTTTCCTTTCTCCCTTCTCCCTGCCACATTAATCAACCCCCACCTCCCCAATTCTCTCTGTATTTCATCCTCACTCACTCTCCCTGTCAACATGAGTCAACCCTACCCATCTTATTCTCTCTCTGTTTTCCCCTGTTTCTTCCTTTCTCCCTCCAATGGACCACCAAAGAGACCTCATCACCACTATTCCAATGGGCCACCAATCAAGTGGACCCCACAACCTCAACCATATCAATTTCAATCGCTCTCTTAGGTAAGCTTCTTTCTTTTGATTAAGTTGGGTTAATTGGGTTTTCTATTAATTAGTGTTGGATGGGTGTTTTAGCATGTCAGCTATTGATTTTGTGCAGTGATTTGGTTTGATTTGGTTATTCTATTTAGGTTTGGATTTTGGGCATTTTATGATTTCTCACCCAAAGGCAAGTGAATATTTATTTTATGATGTAGATATGCATGTGTTTTATGGATTTATTGCTTTGAATTGGTTTAATGATGGTTTTGAACTCAATTGTTAAATAGGTTTGAATTTATGGAAAATAAATGGATAGAATGATGGAGATGATGAATGAATGAATTTGATGGTTTTGATGGGATAAAATAAGGAGCATGTCTGTGTAATATGTAAAGGGCTTGGCCCTGACATTTGATTGCAGGAAATGGAGAAATAAGGAATTTTGAATTCCTAAAACTAAAGCTTTCAAGCTTCAGATTGAAAGTTTTGGAGCAAGTCGGTTAACCGAGTTTGGAGATTGGTTAACCGACCTATAGTTCGGTGACCTGTCGGTCACAATTCCAGAGGGCGTGATTTTTAGGGAATTTGCACAGTGGGTTACTTGGTCGGTCACCCCTCGGTTAACCGACCAGTTCGGTTAACCGACTGTTATTTATAATTTAGAAAACTGGGTCTTTTCCAATAGGATTGTATGACTTTATAATGCCCTTTGAAACTATATTAGAGGACTTTCCACATGTTTTAATGGAAATGATTACTTTCTTTTTATAAGCTTATAGTATGAATTTCTGTATATACGAATGAGCACCACTAAGCTAGTATGATTCCACATAAGAATTTCTGTACAACTGCAGCTCGGTATGTATGAACTTATAGAACGATTGATCACCATAGTATGAATTTCCGTACAGGGAGAGATTAACCCTTGAATGCATGCAGAATCTATGATCCCATGATTATGTATGAACAGGCTAATCGCCTAAAGTGGATTAAAGAACTTATGGACAGGGTAAGGACGCAAAGTGCCATGACTTATTGTCATGGTAAAAGCCTAAATGGTGTATTTTCTGATATAAGAATATGTTTTCAGTGGAATTTATAAAAGTACAGATCGGTTTTGTAAGTAGGAATTTCTGGTTTTATATGAGTATGAATTCCATGCTTTGAATTGAACTTATGAAATATTGTTTTAATCACTTCTCATTGTATATCTGTTTCTATTTATATATATTTACCTGCCGGCTAGTCATAACCTGATGATGCTATCACGTTAATTCCTAGGCCCATTTCTGGGGACATGACAAGTATGTGTGCCAGTTACAAGTAACTTGGTCTCCCAAAGGAGAAAGGAAACATATGGTTGACACATCTAGTGCAAAATCTCAATATTATGCCATGGTTCATAGCATTCGTGAACTAATGTTGGTGGAATCTTTGTTGAAAGGGAGGACAAATTTAATTTTATAATAAGATTATATTTTGATAATAAATCTGACAATTCACATATCATCTGATCTGTATATCAAAAGAGAACCAAACACAACGAAATGCTGATCAATTCATCAAGAAGTAATGGTGAAAGATGTGCAATCAGTACACCTATTAATTGTTAATTTCCTGATACACCAAAAGCTATAATTAAGGATGCAGTTGACTATCTAAATAGTTAGACCCCTACCAAAAAAGAGCATAGTACAAACAGCCAAAATCACAAACAGCAAATTGAAGAGCATTACAACAAATGAAAAACTAGGCTGAGCATGCTGCCAAAACAGAAAAAATGCTACATATGAAGAAATAAAAAGATATCCGAAATACTCCAATTTTTTATTAAAAAATTACCATTTATCGTGTGAACAGATCCATGATCTTGGGCAACTGTGGCCAAGTTAGTCAAGCTGAGGATATCCAAAGAGCGTTGTTCATGTGCATATTTAGTTCTTTCATTAGCACAATTCTCTAATTCAGTCGTCTGCTGTTGTCTTTTTCTTTGATCGAAGTACTGCTTTTGCCTTGAAAATTTATAAGTTTGGATAAGAGCAGGCCAATGTACTATATTATATGTGCAAAGATGAGACTTGCATCATGCAATTTAATAGCGCAATTGAAGCATTGGAATAACAAGAAATTCTCTCTAGCTCTATGGGCCCACCTTTGATCAATGCACTCATTCATAAACCAACCCCCCCACCCCACCCCCCCAAAAAAAAAAAAATAGAAAAGAAAAAAAAAAACAAAAAGAAAACCCTCACATGCGCATGATCTGATGCAATTTCATACTCATCTGACCTTTACTCACCATTGAAAACTAAAGGTTAGGATGACATGATGGGACTGATTTTTTTCCTAAACCTTACCCATGATGAGATCTTTCCATCCCTCTATCCCCACTGATAAGCATGCAGTGAGGTGGGCCCACCCAATGAGCTGGACTGCATTTGAACTGTATGCTATCTCTTAGGTGAAATTTCCTCTTGAAAAAACATCCAACTATAAAGAATAATTAACAAGTAAATAGCTTTAGACTGACAGTTCCCACCAGAAGAAATAAATCCAGTAACCAAATTCCTAAACAAACTAGGGGAGGTATATTTACTAAACTCTTAACAAAAACTAAACTGAAAAAAGAAGAGCAATTTACCTTTTTTGCATTGACTTTCTTGACTGAGGTTCCCATCCCATCATCAGCAAAAGATAAAATGAGAAAACAAGATGTTAATGGGTCAAGAATGATATTCATCATCATTTGATCATATAAGTAAATATCCCACATACATCACTGAGAATGATGCACATTTTACAAAGAGAATTGGATTCATGATAAATCAAGACAACACAAAATTCTGTATTATTTAGATAAACTCTTCGAAAGAAAATCTAAGCATAAGTTGGTTGCAATCCATAGGAATATGTGACGAAGAGTTCTCACTTTGGATTAAAGGCCCAATGTTTATCATATGTTTTCACCATTGATCATTGTAAACTTAGAGTCCATGCCTAAGATAAATTGATTAAGTTGAATTTTGGGGAATCCGTGATCTATGCATAGAGACCCCATCCCCCATGCCCCACCCACACTGAATTGATGGAGGCCCCAGATGAGCCAACAGACTCATATATAGCATAAATGAGAGTCTCACTGGACAGGAGATCATCATATAGGAAAATGATAATAAGATATGACAAAATGGTGAGATTACTTTTTGCTGGGGGCCCACAAGGGAACAGATGGACGGGATTAGATCATGTTTGGATAGGGGTGGGTGGTTCATGTTTCAACTTTCATCCCCATCCAATCACTTTAGAATAATCACTGTAAAGATGTGAATTTTCAACTGCTGTCTTTGGTTTCACTTAAGTTGTGAGCGGATATGAGATAAATTTCTTTCCTTTATTATGAAAGTATACAAATGGCTTAGATAAAGTGGCCTGGGGGTGGGGGGGGGTGGGGGGGGTGGTTGGGAATCTTTACATAATACCTCATCTAAGTAGCGTAGCCGCGTAGGGAAGGAGGAGGATAGCCAACGGGCTAAACTCCAAGCCAAAAGGCATAGGGATCCATAGGATCAAACCTGTATTCGTCTCACACCACAGACAAATCCTCAAGGGAAGAAATTTTATTAATACTCATACTTAAAGAGGGATTAGTGGATTACAATCCTTTATATATACTCATACTTAAACCTATTCTTAGAAACAAATCAAATTGAAATAAATTCTAATGCAGAGACTTTCTAATTAAATTCATAAATATCTCTAACTAAGAATTATTACTAAAATTAAATAGAAACTTGGGTTGCACGGTTATGGAAGTCTTCTCTTTATGGGCAATTAGTGGACTTGGGCCCAATGGGTTGGAAGACCTTGGGTCTAGCCTGCATCACTCATCCACATCCAACACCCCCATTAGTGACATTCTTCAGTCATTTCACCATTGCAAAAGAACACCACATATACATAAGAAATGCTTAAATGAAAACAGCCTTCGTGGCCAATGTCATCAGAAGGGGGGTTGAAACTTTACCCACCTCCCTACACAATATCTCATCCACATCCAACACCCCCATTAGTGACACTCTTCAGTCATTTCACCAATGCAAAAGAACACCACTACATAAACATAACAAATGCTTAAATGAAAACAGCCTTATATTTTAAACTGGAGAACTACTTTTTATAGGCCACCTAGATATTAGTACCATCCACAAGGGTAGGGAGGAATTAGAAGGTCTTAGTGTTAAATAGGGGTGGTAAAAGAATCACCATGATCTGATGTACCAACCACCTCTTTATGTGCCCCTAGATTTAAATTTTATAAGTTAATATAAAGTCATTATAATTTTGGGGTCCTTGAAGGTTAGGCAGATCAGATCATGTTGGTATTTGATTCTCCCCTAAGCCTAACTCCACATTGAGACCTTCCAGGCATGCATTCAGATGTGCCCCATGAAACAGTGCTCAATTTCAAATTTGAGGTCTCATTTGAAGATTAAGACAAATGCATGTGCATGGGTATAGTCTTAAAATGCACAAAACAATCCTAATCTATATACTCTAAACCTATTACCCAAGGCTCAGCCTAACCTATTAAAAAAAAATTCCACACAGAACTCATGAAAGTAAGCGAGAGCATCAAGTATCATGAAGGTGGGTTATATGGTAGTTACCAAATTTTCACTTCTTCTAATTAGGATTCATGTCCCACATCATTAAAAAAAAAAAAAAAGAAGAAGGATTCATGTTCATAGTTCTCAATTTGATATCTTGATAGTTCTGTAGATCATTTTGGAAGGCTCATTCAGTTTGTCTTATAAGTTCACTGACTATGATGAATGAATTCATTTCTAGTTCAATATAACTTTATACCATAAGTACAACATTGACGTGTCCTTTGCAAAAATGTCACATAGTTAAGGTGAATCTGCACATTCAGAATAAGCTTCATATGTAGAAAAGTAGATTTATTAGTCCCAAATAAATTACCTGGTTCATTCCACTTTGTGAAATAGAGCAAACACTTCAAAATATTGAGTGAATCAAAATTAGAATTATTGAAAAGAACTGGTTTGCAGTTCAAACCTAGTTATTAATGGACCAGGTAACTATGAGTTATGCAACATTGCAGCTCCAACTAAACAAAAGAAAGATGAGTAAAGGGCGCAACCACCAAGCCCCAGTTTGGGTACAAAATAACAAACTAAACTACAAGGCACCAATTCTCATAATATGTTATAATGTTGTGTGCACCGCACAAAGATGAATATATGGGAAACAAAAATACAACATGCCACTTCCCAAAATTCAGTGCATGGCTTTTGTAGCATGCTATTCAAAAATAGTTTCATATCGCTGATTAAACATTATAACATTTAACCAACCAACGAGGTAAGGCTTCAATATGATGATGATGTCATGATTTTATGTTTTACATCTCTGCTATTAATGCTTTAGTTATACAGAATAGAGCAATCATTCTAGGCTCTAGCATGATGTACCAAGATTAAAGCCAATATTCATAAAAAATTTACGACCTTAATAGCATTCGTTTTATATAATAATGGTACATTTGTATTATATACTAATGGCTCATTTGTTTTATATACTTCTGATGAAAGATAAAAATGAGAGAATAATTTTACCAGTATAAATGTACTAACCAAACATGATAGAACTTAATTAAAGAATATTTAGTAAATGTCCTACGAGTATCTGGCACTAGTATTGTATCATACTGTTTTTTAAATGTTAAGTTGAACACACAAGTTTGCATCACAGTATGACGCTACTGTTACCTAAATTGCTTTGCAAGTCAGAGATCAAGCAAAATCTGGTAATTTTTTTATACAGAGAACCATTAAAATATAGTAGATCCCATACTAATACACATTCATTCAACATGTTGTAATTTGCCAATGGATACCTTTGAATTTAACAAAACACATTCTTTCAAGGACATCTTTAGACTACATTCCATCAATTATAAAACAAGAAATAGAAGGAAAAAAAACAAACAAATAAACAAAAAAGTAAATCATAACTATACTTACAGTTGTCACTTTCCGCCTTGATCCACCCATCCATTGTAACATTTTACCTAAGACAACCCTCCATAAAATAAATGGAACAAATTAACAACCAAGCTGACAAATGAAACCAAAATAAATGAAATCCCCTAAACAAATTAAAAGAAAATAGTCCATAGATTAATCATTTAATGCAAGCACATCATCATAGCCTTATCCCATTTATCTGGAGCCAGCCTTTTGAGTTCTACTTTTCTACTCAACCCTTTTAAAAACCATTTGCTCGGTAACCATGAATGATCAATGTCTTCTTCTCATTACTTCATCCAAGGTCCTTACAGGCCTCCCCCTTTTGCTAGTTCCTTGAACTAGTCACCTTCAATATGTCATACAAGGGTAGTTTTTGGTCTTCCACTTATATGACCAAACCATCTCAAATGACAATCCTTGATTTTTCACTTCTATTGGAGCAACCCATAAGTTTCCCCTCATTAATATTATTCCCTCTTTGGTCCTTTCCTGTTACTCCTCAAATCCATCTTAATAAGCACATCTCTGCCACATGTATTTTAGCTTCTGCATTGCCCAACATTCAGCTCCATCCAACAAAGCAGGTCTAAAATGCTCGCTTCATGAAAATGCCCTTCAATCTAAGGGGCAATCAGAGATTGCATCAAACTGCACCAGCTTGTCCCTAGTTTGGCCACCCTGGAAGGCCAACTCTTATCCTAGTTAAGGCATCTAGCTCAAGTAATCTATTTGTTGTATGGTTGTTCTTAGATATTGAAATCTATCTGACAATGGAAATAAGTATTCTTCAGTTTTAACAACTCCTCTTTCAACTCATGGATCCACTAAACTTCACACTCCATAACATTATGTCTTTAGTATGCTAACTGAAACCAAGGAACTTCATCTTGGATGCCAGAGACTGATGTCCATAATTAAGAAGAACAACTAGGTAGTCAAATTGACCCTTGGTGCAGTCCATTTCCAACAGAAAATTCAAACATGTCCACACACACAATTCTCACACTTGTTACTACACCTTCCATTCATGCCTTGTATAATTTTGATGTAATCATTGAGAATGCATTTTTTTCCTTCAATAACCTCCAAATTATTTGCTTTGAGACAAATCATGGTCCTTCTCTGAATCAATAAAAACCATTTGTAAATTCTTCTTCTTCTCTCAACTCTTTTATGAGTTGTCTTAATAAGAAATGACTTTTGTAGAAGGTTTGCTTACCGTAAAGCCAAACTGGCTTCTAAAATATTTTATTATTGTTTAGTTGTCGCTCTTTTACCCTCTTCCAAATTTTTGATCACAATGGATCATAAATTTGATAGCTCATTACTTTGCACAAATTCTAATATCTCCTTTTTTTTAATGGTCTAAAACTCTAAATATCTCCTTCGTTTTAGTGAAAGGAATAAGAATGCTATATTTTATTATCGTTTAGTCGTAGCTCTGTTACCCTCTTCCAAAGTTTTCATCACATGGATCATAATTTTATTTTATTTTTTTGAATGGTTTAAAACTCTAAATATCTCCTTCATTTCTATCTATCTATATACAAAATTAAAATTATGCATACGTGTGTCGTTCTTATTTAAACCACATAAGCATCTATCTGTCTACAGTGCTCACCTAGATGCATAGCAATCTCGGGGGGGGGGGGGGCGGGCGGGGCGGGGCCCGCAGAATTGAGCAAAAGACCCGTCCAATCACATTGTGAGTCATAACCCTTAAATCTACTAGGCCTAAAAAATTGATGGTTTTGTAAGTTGTGGTTTACTGGTTTTACAAAAATTAAAAAAAATCCACATTATTATGGATTAGGCCCAAATTGGACTGTCCAAGTCATCGTGGGCGAGGGAAAAGGTTTGGGGGTGGGTTTTGGTCATGTTGGCCAAAACAGGGACATGTTGGCCAAAACAGGGAGGTGCTTGATTTCTTAATGCAAGCATCTTGGTTCTGCGATCAAACTCGCATGCATGTGTGTGCAAACACGCAAGCAAGTGCAGATCTTATATCCTTCAGTTCTAACTCCAGAAGCCCCATAAAATAAATAAAATTACACCAACCTGCATCTTTCCCAAACCCTATTGTATGGATCTCTCATCAAATATGAAGATTATGTGAGAATCAAACTGTTGCTACAAATCCGCAAGCATATTATAAAGGAAACTAGAAGACATGATCAATTCAACTAACACCAAAACCTAAATTCAGATTGCTCCAAATCCCCATTGCAGATTGAAATATGGCATCTTCTTTAGTAGATTTTCTAACAAAATGTAGCTTGTATGGGTAAATAGAAGCACAAAAGAGGAACCTGATTCTTAGAGAAATGGTGATTCTTTCTAGTTTGGATGGGTTTGCTGCCTTTCAAGTTCTCTTCTTGACCGAAGCAGCAGCAGGTGCTGCTTTTCCTTCAAATGAAAGCGCTATTCATAAAAGCCGGCTTTTATTGAAAGGTACCTTTCAGCAGGCAATGAGCCACAGAAGAAAAGGGGCTGTGTCGCTGTTAGCAAATCAAAGGAGAAATGTCAAACGAAGATGTGGCCACCAAGCTGTTTACAGCCAAAAGGACGGACATATAGAAAGAGCATCCACAAAGCTGTTGCTTTACAGCCAAGGACATATGCACCATGCAGTAATTCTACTGGATACAGCATAAAACGCTGAAGAATCCTCGTTGCATCTTGAAAAGGGCCAAAACAAGAGGGAAATTTCTATGCATTTTACAAAAAAAAAATCCAAAATCTTCCATGAATAGCTCAAAACCGCTACCGATTTCGCTCGGATGAACTAAAAAAATCCTTCATACAAGTGATTTTTCGGAGATTTAACCTAAAAAGGCCGAAATATCGCATTGGAAAAAAAAGAATTCCCAAACTGCACCTAATGCATTGCGTATATCAGGAGATCTGTTTCAAAACAACCAAAAAGAATTCACAAACTTCCATAAATAGCTCAAAACCGATACCGATTTCGCTTACATTAACTAAAAAACCTTCATACAAGTGATTTTCAGAAATATCGCATAAAAGCAAAATGCATGTCACATATAGAAAGAACGCATCGACAACGAACTCAAAAGGCTCCAGAACCTCCTAAAAGCAACTGACGAACTCATTACAACTCCAGAAACAGCAAAGATAAGCAGAAAAAAATGCAGCAGATGAGATTCAAAGACGTAAAACTCCAAAAAATCGTGATTTCCCGAGAAAGATCTGATGAACGAACCAGTAACATTCACGAGACAGGCTCGAGAAAAGCGAGAACCACTTCCAAACCTACTTAGATCAACAGAGAATCTCTGGCATTCGTCGAAATAGCAACGAAGCAGAGGAATTCGAAGTTACAAAGCTAAGAAACGCCATAGAGATCTTACCAGAAACCAAAAAAGCCCTAGACTTCGAGCGAGAGAAAGCGCTCTCCGCAATCACTCCCGCGCTCCATCTGTCTCTGCGCTTCGAACTTGCAGAGCTCAAATACAGTGGCCGAGGCGTACGGATTCCATCTTGTCGTATCTCAAGCGCCACATGTAATGCGCGGGAAGAATTAATATGAAGAGAAATACTCGCCTTCAATCGCAACCGTTTGATCAAAACATACACGTAGGAGATAGTAATATTCACCGTTGATTATCTGAATCGCCTAATACTCACATCTGATTGCCAACCCCAGTGTGCTAGGACCCAATGGAGCCCACCACCCCCAACTGGGAAGAGGAGTGCACATGTGTGGTAAAAAATGCGCACTAAAAAGTCGAACCTCTTCTGCGACATGGCAGAGGAATGAGATGTCGGATTTCCGACCAACTAATTTGTTTGGCAAATCTGATTCTTTTGAAATATATATGTATTTGAAATAGATCTATTACAAATGGAGTTGCTTGATATAGACATTTTAACAAATAGACTGTTTGGTAATATATATTTTCATATCTAATTTTAAGGGTAGAAAAAGAAGTTTGATAGGTTTGGAAGAAGAAAGCTTGAATAAATAAAAGTGTTTAAATTTGGAATCATCTAGAATGGGGTCCACTCGAGCGGCCAGTATTATCCGCTTGAGCGAACGTGAGTCAAAATAGCCAAACACCTGACTGGGCCCTTGGGCCTGTTTGGCATCGTTTCAGCATTGTTCTTGGTTTTGTGCTGAGATCAGGTTGTTGCGAGACCGATCCATTCAGAATTTGTTTAACAACGTTATCTTAAACAAAAAGTCTATTTGGACAAACTTTTTTGCCAGAATTTTTGACAACCCCTATGATATCGCTTGAATGTCCCTATGATATTCAAGGGATATCATAGGGGTTGTCCAAAATTCTTGCCAAAAAGTTTGTCCAGGTAACACTATTGTCTCTGAAATTGCTCCATTGAGAATGTGCTGTGCATCAATTATTTGGTAACGATATAGTTAAATCTGATGAGAATGACCCTGTAGGCCCACTTCCATTGCTTGCATAGTTAAACAACTCATCTGGCTTGAACCATAGGCTCATCACTCCCCCCCCCCCCCCCCCCCCCCCCCCAGGCATTGCTTGCTTAGTTAAACAACTCTTCTGGCTTGAACCATAGACTGATTTCGTCCTTGCTGTTTCAGGCCCATCACTCCCATGGATGATATTTTATGCCCCCCCCCCCCAAAAAAAAAAGACAAGTACAAGTCGAGAGCTAGGAAAGTCACAAAGACCATTAAAAAGAAGGGTCTTTCCTTGAGATCATGATAATGTTTATGATGTTTATGGGCAAATTCCTTGTTAGGAACAATTAACTTAATTGCCACAAGCTTGTATCCTTTTCGTTCAAACATTGATATGATTTCTGTAATCAGTCATCTCTGCACTCCATCGAGTTTAATTGCAATAAAAGTACGCTCCAGCTCGGCAACATGTGCCTCCTACTCTTGGAGCATGTACATTGTTGTAGGAAGAGCAAGGGCCCCAAAAACCCAACCCCCAAAAGGATTCCCGGAGTCTCCCCTCAAATGAAATGAGCCTAGTGACGGTGCCTTTCCTCTAAGAGTAGTCACAATTGCTGCCACAGCTCGTCCCTCTAAAACGGAAAACAATGCCTTGGTGGCCTTGGAGACGGATCTATAGATCCGAGACCTCATCTTCGATGGATGCAGTGGAGAAATCGATCGACATGCTTCGAGATCTGGTATTTGGAAAGGACAAGCAGGATTACCCATTATTCAGTCTCTTCTTTGTTGTATTCAACCATTTTGACTGATGTTCAAGAAAAAAAAATTAGAGAAATGGATAATTTACGGTGGCTGGGTGGGGAGAGGAGATAGGAAATAGGGATTGAGGGGGAGAGAAGAAAATAAGGGACAAAGGAGGGGGAAGAAGAGGTGGTAAGTGGCAGGGGAGAGAGATACGGAGAGAGAGAGAGAGAGATTCTGTGGGGGTGGCTGGTTGGGAGAGAGGAGAGAATAAAAGGAAAACAAAAGAAGATGAAAAATTAGGAGGAAGAGGGGCATAAAAAATAGGGCAGTGAAAGACGGGGGCGAAAGTTCCAGCGAGACTCTTCCAAAAAAAAAAAATGAAAATTTTTTGTTTTCACATCCTTACACCCCGGGTTCAAATTTTAGGATCGTTTCACCCAAAACATCCGCGTGGAACGTCATATTCAGTTACCAAAGGTGTTTTCTTTGACTTATCCACCGGGAACAAAAGAACAACCCATTGACACGATGTCAAACATGACATTTTTTACACTGAAATAGAACCTCATCCACTCGAGCAGACAAGGCGGTAGAGTCTTACGTAAATTAGAAATATGTTTCTAATTATGTCCAAAATGCTTATTTTAGTCATAATCAAGTTAAGCAACCTTAAGCACGTCCTAAATGCTATTTAAATTACTCAAGAGCTATTATAAAATTGTACCTCACTTCTCAAAGTTCTGAGTTATATACTATAATTGAGATAATTCTTTTATAGAGTTATTTGAAGAGTCGTATTGAAGAGTTATTATAGAGAGTTAGCTTCTTATGCATTCCTTGTAGAAAATCATCTTCTTGTGTAAAAGATTTGAGCAGTCGATAGCAGGATTGAGTCTGTTGTAGTCAACGGTATGAAGCCGTTGAAGTGTAAAGGAACATAAGGTAACTGCAATCCTTATGTGGGGGGCATTTGGGGAAGAATTTGAGTTTTTTGTAATTGTGAAATTCATAATGATTGCTTGTTAATCCAGTTCATATCCTTAGGGTTTTCAACGTTATATCAGGTGTCCTTGTGGTGTGTGCATATGATTTTATTATCCAAAAGATCTTTGACCACATGATTTGGAATAGATATACACAACACATTTTCTATAGACCCCCATCTGAGTGAATCCAATTACAATTCCAAACGGAGATACATTTACGTTTTCCAATCACCCATCCTACCTTATCATTAACGAGCTCCAAAGCCTTAGTACAACTTTTCCAAAACCAAGATTTTCCTTTCCTAAATTTGTCTTCCCTTCAAAATTTGTTTGGGCTATATTTAGCATTGAAGATTCTCAAGCAGAGGAGGTCATTCATGGATAAGCATAAAATAAATAGGTCCGACCATAAACATTCAAATATTTAACCACAAAAAGTGTCACCCCTTGCTCAATCCATGATAAGCACTCTTAGCATAATGTAATTATACAAATATATACATATGTTTATAGATAATCATAATTCAGGCAATCAAGTCCAATTCAGGTTGATTGCTAGAATTATGATTATCCATAAACATATGTAGTTTCTATTTTTGAGCATGTCAATTTTGTTGGGAAATTGAATGGAGTTACTCATTTGCTAGATAAAATGAGCTACTCCTTGAACATTTAAAGCTTTATTTGGGACAAGGTCTTATGGTGTGGGGTATCCTCTTGTTGGTGGGTTTATTTATTTATTGGGAAATGCTCATACGAGAGATGCTCTCACCCTATCACGAGAGATAATGCGTGGGCCCTTACATCCATATCCAATGTTAATAACTTAAATGTGAGGGCCCCTCACTCATATCTCTCATATAAGGTGAGAGATATATTTCATATGAGCATCTCCCCTTATTTATTTATTTGTGCAGATGTTGTTTTATGAATTCTCTCTTGTTATTTGGTGTATTATGTTGCTTCTTTTTCTTTTCTTTTTTAATGAAATCACCCTTCTACCTAAAAAAAGTCAAATTTGGGTATTCAAAACTTTATATGAGTTTCATATTGAGTTCCAAAATACAAACCCAAGCCCAATCCTTATCCAAATAAGCCCAACTCAAAATCACTTTTTAGTAAGGTCAGGCCATGCTGGCTTCAAATTTAACACAACCCAAGTTGTAACCCCCTAGACTTCATAATTAGTAAGTGCTCGTGCATCCAAATAGCATATCTGACTTGAAATTCTAAAGTGCAGTTTTTCTATTAGGGTACCAAGCAGCAGCAAGCCTGTTTCCTGAATTCCTGAATGGAATTCCTGAATGGAGAATTTTGAAATTCTCTAGCATGGTGGAATTCTTGAATGCTCCCTTGTACCTAAGCATTCAAGAATTTCATTTCATTAAAAAGCAAAGGGGCTGGTCAGGCATTTTAAAGATCATTTGGGACCTTTTAGGTGGTTGGAATTTTGAAATTATTATAAAGAAATGCGATATTTACATATGCCAAAGGACAAACTATTGCATCATGTCCATAAAACCCAGTACTCAAATTCCTATAAGAAATTATAGTAAAGAATTAGGGCCTCTTTGTTTGGCCGTATCTATGATGAAAATCGTGAGTAATGATAATTGCAAACTCTAGTGTCATTGAGCAAATGTTGTATTTGATTGACCCACCTGAGAAGTCACTTTTAGTTGCGGTTGCATAGTAGGCCCCCTCTTATTCTTCTTCTTTTTGTTTTTTTTTTTTTGGAGGGTTGATATCGACTCTCTGCGAGTAAAAAAGAAACAAGGTTCCTATTAGGTTGAGATTGGGGAATTGTGGAGGAGGAAGATGATGGAAAATCTTTATTTATTTATTTTGCATGCGGAGGGTTGATATCGACCCTCGTCTCATTTCACAAAAAAACGGAAGTGGTCTTCAAAGTGACAGCAACTAAAATGACCCTTTTGGTACCATGTGCACCCAACACGATTTTTTTTTTGTCAAATCCTCTTTAGCTTTTAAATTCTCAAAATTATAACTAAATGTTTGATTACATAGGAGTATTTGAAATTTCACTCGAGAGACATAATTCGTAGAATTCCAAAATCCTCGTATAAAAATTCTCAACGTTCATGAGGTTCAAACTCACAGAGTCACAGTCACTTATTGTCAGGCAGGTTAGGTTTCAGCTGAGGAGGCTATCGCACTTCATCTCCATGATTGAAGGTCTACTCTGCTCCCTCCAAATTTCGATTCTTTGGTCGGCATGTCTCACCTTTTGCTAGTTGTAGATGCTTGATTATCCTCCATTGTTTCGATGCTCTTACAATGTTCTTTTGGCTGGCCCGGCCTGTGTGGCCTTGTTTCTCCTTTAGCTGTAAAAGGCTTTTGGGTGCTTTTGGGTTTTACTGTGGCCCTTTTGAGGTGGTAAGTTTGAGGGAACTTTCCTCCGGACTGATTGTACCTCATACATATTCTTTTGGAAATTACATACACTAATATTTTCCCCGAAAAAGACTCTTTTACCATTCATGGGAGGGAGGACTATCTAATTACCATTTTATACTCCTAAGAATCTTATTTATGCTTTATCGACTCGTCTCATGTCATGGTTCAGACATGAAAAATCGGTGGGGTCTACTACATCTTTTCAAAATCCGAAGAAGTTACTACAGAACTTTTTTGATTATATGTTAATGGCTCAATCAATTACTTATTTGTAATGCTAAAAAAAGGCTTGGTTTTGTTTTATATAATATATGCCTATACTTATCTTTCTCCATTGATTCTTTCAATGGATCCCCGGATCCATATTGAAAATAATCAGAAACCCATGAATTAGAATAGTTGACATTTGATTAATTCAGATTGACCGGAATCAATACAAATTAATGTAACAAAGAAATAGAATTGGAGTGTTTTGAATTAAACAAAGTGGCCCCTTCAACCTAGATCCTGGGAGATACATTGTACATTTTTGTACTGTATGGTGGTGTATCTCAATAACTCATTTCATATTAAAGGGCACATGAACTCTTGGACTGTATCCTTTACTAATTTAGACTAATATAAGCAGAAAACATAATAAATTACATTCAAGTGCAATGCACGTGGAGAGGTTTTGAATGCACATCCCATTGCCAGTCAAGTAGAGGTGCTTTGAAAAAAAAATAGCTGTTGGATCAGGAGCACATGGAAATGCATGAAGCTTCTTCTATATTATAAAGTTTCATATCTACAGATTCAAGGAATCAGATGGCGCCTGTCACAGAGAGAAACAAATAGGATTTCTTTATTATGAATCAAATTCTATGCTGTCCTTCTCAAAACCGAAGGCCTTTTTGTTGGTCTGCTTAAAAAAATCCCAATAGAAGTTCAATGGAGCAGGTTTTTAGTCTAACTCTATGGGACCCACTTGTGCCCGTCTCTGTTCATTGTACCCTATTCACCTTCTCCACCTCATAAGTTGGCACTGTGCATAATTTTAGAATCATCAAAAAAATACATGGTCAAAAGTTAGAATACTCTAAAGTTTGAGAATGTTAATTAAGGACACTTTTAAGGGTCTAATTTTTTGTGTGACCCCTATTGATAATGACCCTTTACATGCCCTATCCACATTGGTGATAACCATGGGCTGAACTGAAAATAAGCAATATACAGTTGGCTCGTATGTGAAAATTCCTTGATTGAACAATAGCATTCTTCTTAATTCACCCATTGGGATAAAGAATGAAACAATTATGATGGCTTAAAAAGCATGACATGATTAGATTCCACCCTCAAGGGTTGCACATGGGCCAGTCCAATTTTTGTGCAGGCCAGGTAGTCATCGTCCTTATTAAAGATGAATCCAGCACAAAACCTTGAGCCATGCATGTGGAAGCTTTAACTTACAACAAGGACTCACTCCTGGGACAATTGAATTTTTTCTGCCCCTGCGAAAAAGCAATTTCTACCATTTTCACAGTTGTTAATCGTGTCGTGTTAATGAATTTAGGTTAAAATCAACTCAACTCGTATCCGAATCGTTAACTTAACGGGTCAAAAAATCTAACCCGAATACGACCCGTTAATTTAACGGGTCACATGACCCAACCCGTTAACCCGTTAAGTAATTAAGTCATTTTGAAAATAAAAATATATACAAAAATAGAAGGAGAAAAATTAATAAGCCACATGAAACTATAAGTGAAGATCTCGAGTGGATCCCACCTAAAAACCCACTATAAAATAATAAATTTTAATTTATTCTTTATGAATATAAATTAATTCTAGTTACATTTAGGGAGTAAAAAAAAATTAATGGATTAAGCAGGGTTGTTAACGAGTTACTGATTTACCAAGTATGAAAGATTAGAAGCTTTTGTTTACCAACGCATAAACATCAAAGCTACATAATATATCCTATTCCTTTGGAATCTCACAATGGACTCTAGTAAAACTTTATAGCATAGACTAGCTATTTGTAATATAATTCATACAAAATAAATGCCTTCCTCTCACATGAGATGCGGCCGAGATCACCAATAATAGATTGTCTCATGTGATCGAGCACACAAAAAACTTCTTGAATTATTACTTTTAACTTGAGGACACGAGATTGATCGTGGGGCATGTGGTGCCAACACCACTCAACTGTGAGTGCATTAGGCATATTAAGTTAAGATTATAATATATTAATATGTAAAGACATTTTATAATAACATAAAAGCCGTGCTACCTTGGGGCCGGTCCCATTCGGTCCATGTGGACTTTCCCATAACATAATGACATATCTTTGCTTGAGTGGGGCCCATGTCCCATAAATTAGACACGTCAGATTAGGTTACAAAGTTCACATATGAGCTCTCAGTGGGGGGCCGGCCTAAACCGGACCCGAACTCGACCCATTTTCAACCCAGAGCCTCTCTCTTCCATTCCAATTTCCATGTGGTTGTGCCCGCAGACAATGGATGTGTGTCTGACTGTCTGTGCTACTGCTAACTGGTGGTAAGGAAAGGCCGCCGAGTGGACTCACGAGACGCTGTGCACAGACAACTTTATCTCCATTTTCTTTTGTTTAGACCTGTTTGGATGCATGGTTGAATCGCACTTTCCTCTCTTTTTCTCGTAAGCATTCCACACCTTCGTTCCCCACCTTAGCCTTTTTCTTTCACCGGCCATTTTTACACAGAAACTCGCTTTCCTCTTCTTCTTCTTCTTCGCTTTCTCGAAGACCATGGCGGATTCGAGAAGCGATCTCATTTCTCCTCTCCTCCCAACAGAAGCCGAAGTCGTTCTAGACATCGAATGCAATCGCTCATATTCTCACGCTGCAGAGAACCCCTTTGAGTTCCTAGCCGCGGAGGCTCTGTCTCTGCCCCCACCTTCTCCAGTCGATCCGTTTCGCAATCAAACGCCCAAAATCGAGGGGTTGTATGAATGGGTCAAGATAATCGTCTGTGTTCCGATCGCTCTTGTTCGTTTGATCCTCTTTGGTCTGTCGCTCCTTGTCGGATTTGTTGCAACCAAGTTTGCGTTGCTGGGGTGGAAGGATAAGGAGAATCCGATGCCTAGGTGGCGTTGCAGGGTCATGTGGGTGACGCGGATATGCACTCGATGCATTCTTTTTTCATTTGGGTAAGATTTGGAAGCACACATCTGCTGTTTTGCCTTTTTTCGTGATTATTTCTGCTGAAAGGTCATTGCTTTTTGCTGTTTTTTTTTTTTTTTTTTTTCTTTTGCTGGTTGGATGTTTTGTTCTGGGGGGGTTGAAGATTTGTTAGTTGATTATGGTTTCATGGTGGGGATTGGTTGTGACTGAGTCTTTGAGTTGAGATTACGAATAAAAGTATTTTGAATTTGTTTGGGTTTTGGGTCTGTTTGGATGAGGAATAGTGGTGATCTCTGTCTTTGATAACATCAAGTTAATCAATTGTTCTGCTTAACTGGACGTTGCTAGTTTGGAATTACTAGGAGCCATCTAGGCTCCACCGTGTTCAGAGGAGTGTATTTAGTGCTCATTTGTTTGATGGGTTTTGAATTCCTAGGAATTCTAAGCAATACATTCTTAGAAGGAACTGAAATTGAAGATAAAGGTCCTTTGGTGGTAAATGATCAAGCCTATGATGCACGGATACTTCAAAATGGACAATGTATCGTGTTGTATCGTATCTGATACTTCACTTTTTAGGTGTAAAATACGTGTCCCTACCGTGTCTATGACGTGTCCTTGCCGTATGCAGCTATCACCCTAGTAAATCAAATTGGTCTCAGATTCATCCCATGACCCCGTCTACATCTCATCAAAGTACACATTGTGCTTTGCACAAGAGGATCAACGATTGTTATTTATCTTCTCATTAATCTGCAAAGGATCAATGTTTGTTATTTGTCTTCTCATTAATCCTCAAATAGGCACGAATGTCTTCGCTAGGAAAAAAATAAGTCTGGTAATTGATTTGAACCACCCAAGTGGATTCTAGTCAAGTGTCGTAGGTTTCTAAAACACTCTCCTACGATGTGATCCTTACCTTTGCATCCATGTCTTGGAAAGTAGAGAGTTAACATGACCAGGCCCGTGTTAGGATTGATACCAGGTCATGAACTTTGGACTTAACCTTATGGAGAGTCCTGATCAATTGTTGGGTTGTCCATGTGCCAAAATGTTTTGTAGTATTATATTGGTTTGAGAGAAATGGAGCATATGTAGAGATTTATAATAAAGGAACGGAGCCATGCTTTTATATCACTATGACGCTTTGAGAGACATGAGGTATCTGTGTGTGGGGGGGATGTATGTGATCTTACTATTGATGTTGTCCATGTGCCAAAATGTTTTGTAGTATTATATTGGTTTGAGAGAAATGGAGCATATGTAGAGATTTAAAATAAAGTAACGGAGCCATGCTTTTATATCACTATGACGCTTTGAGAGACATGAGGTATCTGTGTGTGGGGGGGGGGATGTATGTGATCTCACTATTGATGTTTCCGCTATGCCCGAGTAGTTCATCAGTCATTATTGTCATCATCATCATGGCCATCTTACCAGGTTTGGAGTTTGGACTGTCCTGATTATTATGAATATTTGGACTGTGCTGATCGCGATGAAATATGAATATCTCATTGTGGGATGAGAATATCTCTACAGTCCAAACAACCAGGGTGACTGGGACTCATGTGCTGGCCGTTATTTGAGTGCCATTGAGGGCTAAGTGGTAAAGGCTTTTGAATCTCCTTTTCAGGGTTTAAGTGTTTAACTGTTTTAGGAGGTTTGATAATGATGAATATGCTACTGCTTTTGGCGATTCTTGCATTCTTTGTTTTAGGTCACTCTATCTACTTTTTGTGGAAAGATATTGGAAGCATTGGTCACTTATTATTTCTCTACACTTCTGCCTCACTGTTTAGCCTCACTTTTTACCGATCAGACCATTTCTCGAGAGATCCTTCAGTGGTCACACACAACAAATCCCATAGGCTAGAGACTTTTACTGTCGTGGAGTTGGTAAGATCCAGACTATTCCTTTTGATCATCCTTTTGGATGATGCAGTGATGAAAGACACTAATAGGTGGTTTATTTTTCTACATAACCCATCACATCAGGACCCACTAGCTCGACAGTCTGGATAGCCACATGATCCATCATGTTTTGATTCATTAGTTGAGTGGTTTGGATCAACCACAAGGCAAGGCACAGGGGGCAAGCAAAGGGTGGAAAGCATTACTAACAATTACATGTGGGAGTGAAGTGGGCATTGTTAACCATTCAATAAAAAATAGGCCTCTTTTCCCATTCTTTTGTCTAGTTTACAGACGATTGTATGAAACTCAAGGGCCGATGTATGAAATTAGTACAATCAGCTTGAGAAGACCACATCTCTATTGATGTATAATGATGATACCCATAAACTGTGTCGGTAAAAACGTAGAAATGTCCACTATCCTGGACATATTTATATTTAAAGTTCCTTCATTAAACACTGTATTATACTTATTTGGAATTGGAAATTTGGTGTAGCTTCCAATCTTGGAAAATTTGTAATTTGTTTTTGGGAGAATTCACACCTTGGAAATGTGTGTGGGTGTGGGAGGTTATTAACTGTATCATACTTATTTGGAATAGAAAATTTGGTGTAGCTTCCAATCTTGGAAAATTTGTAATTTTTTGTTTGGAGAATTCATACCTTTTTTGGAGAATTCATACCTGTCACCTTGCTTAGCTTCTGTGTGTGTGTATGTGGAAGGTTAAGCGGTCTGGTGATAAGTTGATTGCAGGTACTGTCTCTTTTATGTTGAATTAAATTTAATCTTTTCTCCTTTTTCTCTTGTCTTGCTTCAGTTATCATTGGATAAGGAGGGTAGGAAGGCCTGCTTCAAGGGAGACTGCCCCGATAGTTGTATCTAACCATGTCTCATACATTGAACCCATTTTCTTTTTCTATGAGTTGTTTCCAACCATTGTTGCTTCTGAGTCACATGATGCGCTACCATTCGTCGGAACAATAATCAGAGCAATGCAAGTGAGTGTATGCCTAACCAAGTCAGCTTATTATCATTGTTGTTGTTGTTGTTGTTGTCATCATCATCATTATTATTGGAAGAAGTAAGTTTATTTCATCTGAAATTATTGGTTTTCTTAAATCAATTTAATTGCTGGTCAGACTGCTATATATATATTATTTGATATATGTTTGTTTTAATGAGGCTGACTCTTCATTCTTTTTCTTTGCAAAATATGTTTCATAGGTTATCTATGTTAATAGGTTCTCAGCACCTTCAAGGAAGCATGCTGTCAGTGAAATAAAGGTAGCTGGCTTTATGTATTTAATTATTTATTTCCTCACAGCTGGTTTCATTATAAGGCCTCACTATTTTTAAGAATTATTAACTAATGGTTGGAATTTGTATGCTTAGCACCAATTTTCATAGGGAAGTTATCCTTTTTATGATCGATGTTATGCGTGAACACAATTTCAGTGTAGTTCTATCTGGGACAGCATGTATTCAGTTTCTTTGCTAGTGATTTTTTCTAATGTTTCAAAATCAAGTCAATTTATTATTAAATGATGAAACCAAGCACATGAGCTAGGTTGCATGAGTCTGAGCGAGTGTCTCATGCAAATCCCAAAATATAGACTTCATGGATTCAGTGAAACATTCAAATAAATTTAAATAACTATTTTTTAAATAAAATAATATGCAAAAAATTAGCACCACTTGTTATGGCTGAATCAAGTCAAATATAATGGGACTGACTGCTGAAGTTGCCAAACCGATGCATGTGAACCTTCTGGAATGAATGAGTGCCTAGTTCTTCTGTTAAGAGTTTCTGCTGCTTTTTTCACAATGCAGAGTGACCAGTTGCATTTATTTAGATTCCTGGACTGGTTCAGTCTGCGAGAAAATGGGTGAAATTGCACCTTTGAATTGGAACCAGAGAGATCCCCAGATATAGGGATATTGTTGATTCTGAGAACCCTTTCTCAGTTCCATGCATCTATACTAATATAGGAACTCCGTTGGAATTCTCAAATTACGGACCTCTTCTTGGGTTCCAAACTGGTCTGTAAATGTATATGATCACTTCTCCTTACATAATGTCTTTTTTTTTTTTTGAATTTTATCTGCATCTAGTTGCATCGATCATTCTGTCCCCCTTACCATTATGATTGCTAATGGGATCATCTTGAATATGAGGAGACAAGTGATAAGTGATAACATTTTGAGAATGTTACCGTTAATGCATGCACGAATGCTACTTTTTACGGGAAAATTTGTGAGAAGAAGCCTTAAATGTTTTCCAGTTTATGAGCTAGTTGATACATGAAAGTGCTTTCAAGAATCTGAATGCATGCATGATTGCTTACTTTCTATAGGAAAATTAGAGAGAATAAGCCTTTTATTGATGTTCAATATATTATCTATTTGATACATAAATATGCTTTCAAGGAGCTGAATGCAGAGAAAAGCTTCATCCGACAGGTATCCTCGAGTTTTATTGTTTCCTGAGGGTACCACGACTAATGGGAGGGTTATTATATCTTTCCAACTTGGTGCATTCGTTCCTGGCTTTCCAATCCAACCAGTGGTTGTTCGCTATCCCCATATACATTTTGATCAATCATGGTAAGCTTTATCTTATGTGGAAATGTTTCAATAATGTCTTGAACAGGATTTTTGAAAATTTTGTTTGACTTAACGCGTAATTTATTCAGGGGGCATATTTCTTTGATGAAGCTCATGTTCAGGATGTTCACTCAATTTCACAATTTCATGGAGGTATATCTGCTTCAAATGGATTTTTGCTCATATTCAGGTTCCTTAAGTAGTTCTTAACCAAATGTATCAATTGCTCATGTACCAATACCTTGGCATGAGTTGTCTAAATATACAGTGATAATAGACAAAACAGAAAATTGTCTAAATATACAGTAGTTAATTCACGAAAAGTTGTAATCTAAATTAACATAAAATGCTGTATACGACACACACTTTTAACCATCCATCGACCAACAACTTGGCATGAGTTGTTGTAATCTCAACCCTTAAAACTATTTAAAATTAATAATGAAAAGAATACTCAAATTGCAAGTCCAGTTTATTCTATCAAAAAATGAGCCAAATCTTTTCTTAACACCTCTTAGAATTTTATACCAAAAAAAAAAACACCTCTTAGAATTTGACCAACTTGGTTCATTGGAAAAGCAACTGAATATCTATGAGAAATTCCTGATTTCATGTCAATCAGACTTTATTTGACAATGGTGTTTATTTGAAAAGAAAATTTAAACAACTATCCATATGGTGCCACTTTGCATATTGCATCTGTGCCTAGTTTTGTTGGTCTATACCGCTGAACTTGGTCATGCATTGAGTTTCAGGTGCTCTCATTTCATCATTCTGATATTTTCGGTTTGTGTGGGTTGTGTTCTTTTCTTGAGGGGTTTATTCTGTATTATACAGGTGGAATATCTACCCGTCATTGCTCCTCTTGACAACAGAAAGGAGAATGCTAGCCATTTTGCTGAACGGGTGAGTCTATGCATGGTCAAGTTGTCAGGAATATGTCATATGTTAGTTCATGTCAAACAGTTCTAGTGCATCTCATCACAAGGAACCAGACATCATATGCTACACTTGACATTTTCGCTTCAACCTATTTTTATTTAGATGTGTCAACGCACCATATTCTCAGGATTAACACTAATGTAGAAAATTTAGTCTGTTTGAGAATGGCGGGCAGTCCAAGAAGTTGGGTACTTGTTGCAAAGCCTATTATTATAAAGAAAGTGGATATGCTTTAATGCAGTACATATTTCTAACTTTGCTATTTTGTAGTTGGACACAAATTTTAGATAGAAGGGACAATGATTCAGTGATGGTGATGATATATTTTTAATTATGACATAGTTGTTATGTTTATTGGTTTCAACAATTGCTCTGAAAATCGAAATCATATTGCAAATCGTTCAAGTGAATGAGTCGAATTGTAATGTAAATCATATTGCGAATCATATCGTAAATTGTATTGCAGTCGTAGGATGTTTAGTTTTCTTATAAAAATGAAAAAAATAATTAAAAATTTAAAAAGAAAAAGAAAAATGTCGTAATTCATAACCCATCCATTTTTCATCCATAGCATCATAACCATAGACTATGATACGATCATATGAAGAATGTCATTGGCATATATTAATATGTCATATGTGATGTATGTGAGTAGTTAAATGTTTTAAAGAGATCAATGGCTCAATGCTCCTGGGAAAAGAAATAAACAAGTTGCCATTTTTTTTCCCTTTAAATAAAAAATAAAAATGAAATCGACATCGTCAACCTTGCGTGGTTAGGATGTCTCTTGAATTTAAAGAAGTGTTCATGAAGAAAAAATCAGAAAGATTTAAAAAAGAAAAAGAAAAAGAAAAGGAAGATAGGAAAAACCTTGTATAGTTGAATGCTTTTAATTTTGTCACATACTTGTTCCTTATTTCTCTTTAAAACCTCCCGAAATTCGTAAATATTCTTAATAGGTTTCGTTAATGACTAAAAGACATTTTAAAAATAGAAATGCTAAAAGAAAAGAAAGAAAGAAAAAGGGAAAAAAATTGCTTATATGAACCTCTATATGCCTATTCCCTCTTAGCTAATTCACTTGAATTGTAACATTTGATAAAATGAGTATTGAATCGTAAGATTCACACCTGAATCCTGAGATTTACTTGTAAATGGGATTCGTTGCATAGAAATGAATCTTTTTGCTTCGGATTCGGTACGAATTATAGGATCCGACAACAATGGTTTCAACAGTTTCTTTATAGATGTATTTTCATTTTCATAAACTGACATTTTGGATATGTAAGAGTTTAGTTCATGGTTGTTAGTTTTGTCCCATTGATCATTGTTGTTGATGATGATGATTGAAGTACTCTTCTATGCATGTGGGACAATGATCCAGATTGTTGATATGATGGGTTCTCAACAGAAAGGGTTGTTCCAATATATCCCTTACTGCGAATTTATAATTCTGCAGCTGTGGCCCTTTTGACAATTGCCATATTGTAAACTGTCCACTTGCAGGCTACCTATTGAGGGTTAACATTATCAAGGGTAGGAAAATCCCCCAGCTGTGATGGGATCTCTAGAATTTTAGTCTGGAATACAGGTCCAATGGACCAATATTTGTGGAGGCACTGGGCCGAATCTATTAGTATCAATTTGTAAACACATTTGTAGTAATCTGATGTAAATTGAATGCCTAGAGGGATAAAAAAGGAGACCCATATTCCTCACGAAAATGAAAGTAGAACCACCCTGGCTTTCCTTTTTTTTAAATGGTAGAGCTGCCTGAGCTTTGAGTGTGAATTTTATTATGAGGACTCACGGGTGAGAGAGTGCTGGAATTGTAGAACCAACAGTAGAAACATAAATAATTTCATGAATGAAATTTCACAACTGTCTTTAGCTGTAGAACAAGTAAAAGTTCTAGACACATGAAGCAGGCGTTGCATGGAAATTGAATGATTGCTGCACATTGTATACACATTCTAGTATGCTCTGATTATGAGCGCACACAATGATTTTCGTGTAGAAAATAGTTTAACAAAAAGATTTATTAGTATAGTATATTTGTTTTAGTTGCAATTTTTCTTCTTTTGACACCATGCAGACTAGCTATGCCCTTGCTAGTGCGCTTAATGTTGTACAGACATCTCATTCTTTTGGGGACTTAATGCTTCTCACAAAAGCATCACAATCAAAACAGGTGAGTACTTTTTATTTGTTTAGAAGTAAATGATGAAAGTTAATATGAAAAGGGAAAACTATAATTAAGCTAACAGCCCATCAAGAGTCTCTGCTGCTCGAGAGCATCAAACAAAATTGGATACAAAATGTATGAAGTACCAGTCATCATTTTGGCTTTTGAAACCCCTGCCTGTGCTGAGGTGTCTGCTTCCTTATTGATTTAAAAGTGAGGGCATCTGCTTCCTCATTCAAATCATGCAGAAGGTGCGCTATGAAACATCTGCTGAGGATAACAATAATCATGACTCGTTGACAGCTGTAACTAATTTTCAGTGGGACGATATTGTTTCTGAACTTGTTGACAACGGGAACCAATTCTCATGGGTACTCTGGGCCCATGTTAATGTTTCATTCAAACTCTCTTCAGTTAGTTAAGATATCAACTGGGACTTTATTAACAACCTGATTCCTTCTCTCATTGCCATGATTTCAGCTCTTCTGGAATCACCTATTACTATGTGTCGGAAATATCCATATTCCAAGTTGTAAGATAGTGGTGAAATAAATGCACTTTGTTAGACCGATTTGTGGTGAAGAAGCTGACATCTTTGGTAGTACTGATGGTCTCAAGTTGGCGCCACAAATTGCTAAAATGTTATTTCTTGTTCATGACATAAAATGAGAAACAATTCTATGCTGAATGCTGATCCCATTCTGCCACCACCTCTTGTGTGGAACCCACCTTTGCTTTATCCAAGATATTCATATCAAATGCATATACTCATTTTTCTAGCTTTGTGGGGGCTAAAATGGATAGACAATCTGAAGGGTGCATGTTCCTGCAAAACATGTTGGTTCCAGCCTGGCCAAGTCAACCTTATTTTCAAAAAGCAGGACTATGGAAATGGAGGAGAGATGTTTCCCATTTCTTGAAATCCCATTTCTTGAAATCAAGTTTTTTTTTACACCCACATGATCCACTAAAGAAGATTGGTAATTTCTTATAATGAGCACATATGTTGGTTCCTGGAGTCCCCGAACATAGGAATTCTGACATGTCCCATGCTTCTTCATTCAAATATGATATACATGCAAGCTCTGTCAGAACTTCCTTTTTATGGTTTTCCACCATGGTCAAAATGGGTTTCTAATGGAAAATATTCTTTCTTTTTGAAAGGTAGAAAATATTCATTTTTGAGTTTTCTCCATTGGTTAAACTTAAAAGTCATGTATCTTAGCTTTCAAAAAAAAAAAAAAAAAAAAGTCATGTATCTTGCGTTAATATATTTGTTTGGAATAAAAAGTTATGGCTCTTTTGCTGAAGCGAATGGAATTGATGGTACAACTGTGGTTGCACATAAAGCAATGCATTTTTTCTCTAAATCATATTATTAATGATAATATCCTTGCGGTTGTGAAGCTAATGAAATTAAATTCATAATTCTATCCTTGCAGCAGTCTATTTTTATTTTATTCATTCTCTACATGTTATTGATTTTTACATGTTATTGATTTTATCTTTTGCAGGAGAAGGTTTCACTTTATCTGGTGGAAATGGCTTGGGTGGAAAGTGTATGTCTCTAAGTTGCGTCTTTTCATCATTGAAATCAAGAAGATTGATAAACTAGTATATTATAGTGAAATCTTCTAAGTGGCCAAATGATGCTAGAATGGGAGGTGTAGTATCTAATGCGAAAGGTTTTATTATGATTTATGACCACAAATAGGGTTGAGTGGGAATGTAGAACTCATTGAGCTGAGTCCAAATAGATGGGGTAAGACTTCGATGATGATGAAAGGTTCTATTCAAGTTACTGTCATTGGTCCAATAACACGTTTAGGTGATGCAGAAGTTTGCCTGTTAGTGTGGTCATGGGGAAGACGATCAGATCAGCTGACAGTGTAGAGCCATTCTACAAGTGCTGTAGCTGCATTTTGAATTTAGGAAAGGTCCATAGTAAATGAGATTTATTTTGAAATTTGAATTACATAAAAGAAAGCTGTAAGACTAAGGATGGGCATTTTATCATATTGTGAGGATGAGGTTGCTGATTCATTGACCAAATAGGCAGTAGATAAAAATCGAAAGTATATAAGGTCTATGAGGGAAATATTTATTTTCTCTCTTTTTTGTATTTTTGTTTGCCCGCTTTAGGAAAAGGGAAGTTTCTTTTTCTGCTTTGTTCAGTAAACGCTTTTTGTACCTCTTTTTTGTCATCGTAAAGAGAAGTGATACAGACATGAGAGAGAGAGAGATAAAGTGGAGATGAATGTCGTCCCTTGCATGGTCGACTGAGATCTATATTTAAAAGGGTTTAATCCCTGATTACATTCTAACAATGCTTATCCATTAATTACACTTGGGTTTAGATCCATACTAATAGCTAACAACTAACTAGTATGTAAATGGGCCGTAATCAAGTCAGCAAAAACAGCAGGACAGCAACAGGCAGCAACAAAATAGAAGAGGAAAACAGCAACAGGAAGAAGAAAACGGCAACAGTAGCAAATACGTCTTTGGATGTGAGTGGAAAAATGTCCACGTGGGCCCCAGTGGATGATCAGAGATCTGATCAGAGTGGGGATGAAAAAGCAAGGATTTTTTGCAACTATAGGGAGAAGTTCCACTAGAAACGGATCAAACTCCACAATCTTGCACGGCCATGATGAAAACTTCTTGATAAAACTGAAATATCACAAAATATGCTAGATGGCCTACCTCTGATGAAACAAAATTACTGGAAAAATTGTGATAAATAAGAGGAATAACAGGCAAGCTTGGTGACTGATTCCGTCAGTTTCTGGTATGATGATCTCCGGTGGGCCACGGGTGATTTGCGATGATCAGAGATGATCCGGTTGAAGAGGATGATTTCAGATGATCACAGACTGGCTTCCAATGCTTGGAAGATGACGTAGGAGAAGACCACAGATGATCGACTCAGGCTCTGATACCATGTCATCGTAAAGAGAAGTGATACAGACATGAGAGAGAGAGAGAGATAAAGTGGAGATGAATGTCGTCCCTTGCATGGTCGACTGAGATCTATATTTAAAAGGGTTTAATCCCTGATTACATTCTAACAATGCTTATCCATTAATTACACTTGGGTTTAGATCCATACTAATAGTTAACAACTAACTAGTATGTAAATGGGCCTGGAGGCCCAGGATTGACATTTTTCATCTTTTACTGAAGATTTAATGTTAACTACCCAAAACAGAAAGTTAATGTGGCAAAGTTTGATTAGTCAAACTAAGTGATCCTCTGTTGGTAGCCTGCCTTTGTGATAAATAAATATAGTAACAAATATTATATAACTTCGTAGGATTATCCCTTGTTAAAGTTGACTTGAAGACAACCAAAAGATCTTTAACCTATTTAGTGGCCGCAAGATTTTGTCAATCCAGGCCCATCCATTTAGGCCCATTTATTGTACCCATTTATTGCGTTGTAAATAGTCAAAGGTTGTTACTTAATTTGTTGCTTCTGTTTAGGATCTAAGATTTGTAATTGATTGTAATTAGGGAATTGAGCCCTTATATAAACAACAGTTGATCCTCAAAGGAGGCACGACATTCATCTCTCTCTCTCTCTTATGTTCTGTATTTCATCTCTCCAAATGTCATGGTATCAGAGCAAGGTCGACCAACTTTGATCTTCTCCTAACTCATCTTCCAAACATTGGGAGCCAGTCTATGATCATCTGTGATCATCCTCTTCAGCCAGATCATCTCTGATCCTCCCTGATCAGACATGGCCCACCTGTGATCATCACCAACACATTAGTGGAATATTACCATCTTGGTCGTCTGGAGCTTCTTGGATTTCTGAAGAATTTTTCCTGATTTTTTGATCATCAGAGCTAGGTTTTCTACCATTTTTTTGTGAAAATTCATTCTTTGCCAATAGTTTTCATCTCGGCTGTACAACATCTTGGATCTGGATTTGATCTTCATGTGACCACTTCCAGTAGTTGCATAAAATTTCTCTCTTTTCATCCCCACCCTCTGATCTGTGTCCAGATCACCAAGTGGGGGCCCACGTGTGGATTTACCCACTGCCAGCAGGGACCTTTTTGCCCTTTTTTTACTGTGGATGTGGTCTGCTTTGAGCGATCGTTGGTGCTACCCTCTTTCTATCACCTGATACTAGCTACTGTTGATTCCTGTTATTAATTCCTGCTGTTTATTGGTGTTTTCTACTGGATTTCTGCTGTTTTGTCTACTATTGCTACATTGCTCCTGTGTTGGTGATTGTTACGCTTTATACTTTTGTACCTTGTTTCTCCCGTGTTTTCTGGGAACTGATCTGGGCTTCTTTATTCATCCAATCTTGTCTGCTGGTTGCTCTTTGTTATTATCAATTGTGACTGTGGTCTATTTACAATTGGACTACCACGGTGAACATAGAGGATCTACACTTGTTCTCCTTGACCGTCTCTGTGTACTTCTTACTAGTTTTTTTGTAATGGAAAAACATGAGATAGCCCTGATTCGTTTTGATGGAACAAATTACACCTCATGGGCCTTCCAATTTCAAATTTACTTGGAAGGAAAAGAACTATGGGGACACATTGATGGATCTGAACCTCAACCTGAGGAAGATGATAAGAAGATTTTAGCGTGGAAGACAAAGGATGCTAAAATCAAGACCGGGTTGCTAGGCTCTATTGAGTCACATTTTATTCTCAACCTAAAACCCTGCAAAAATGCTCGTGAAATGTGGGACTATCTTCAGAAAGTTTATCAACAGGGCAATGCTACTCGCCAGTTTCAATTGGAACTTGAAATCTCTCAATTCACTCAAGGTACCCAGTCTATTCAGGAGTATTACAATAGCTTCCGCCGACTGTGGTCTGAATATGATGAGATTAAGTTTGCCACGGTATCTGCAGCACTTCTACCGGAATTACTTCCATTACAGGAAAGTAGTCATCGGGATCAGCTCCTCATGAAACTTCGTTTGGAATTTGAGACAGTTCGATCGAACTTGATGAGCAGGGCTCCTCTTCCCAACTTGGATGCCTGTCTTCAGGAACTTCTGCGGGAGGAACATCGTCTAGCTACTAAAACTACTCTGGAACAACAACGCTCTGCTGAGACTCCATTTGCCTATGTTGCCACAGCCAGACAATCTCCTCGAGACATCAGTAAAGTTCAGTGTCATAACTGCAAGAAATATGGTCACTATGCAAATCAATGCAAGTAAAAAATTTGCAGATATTGTAAGGCCACTGGTCATGTTATTGAAGAATGTCGGAAGAAGGCTCACAATTCTACTTCCCGCAATTATGTGCAGTCCGGCCCTGGTACTTCCACTGTGTCATCCGCTCTTACTGTTTACACAATGACTACTCCACCATATGCTTCATCTGACTTCAGTGGTTCTCTGCAGTATGATTCATCCTCACAGCCTGGTTCCTCATCACAATCTATGTCTCCCTCTCCTCTCACCCCTGATATGGTTAACCAAATAATCATCAATGCCTTAACATCCATGAACATCGCAGGTACTGCTTCCTCTCTTTCCAATACCTGGTACTTAGATTCTGGTGCAAGTAACCATATGACCTCATCACCCGCCACATTACAAAATGTTGTTTTTTACACTGGTCATCTTACTGTTCAAGCTTCCAACGGAGATCATCTCCCCATCACCTCTGTTGGTGATACCCCTGGCCCCTTACCCTTAACCAATGTTTTGGTTTCTCCTCCTCTTGCTACTAATTTGGTTTCTGTGGGTCAACTTGTTGAAAATAATTACACTGTCTCCTTTTCTTCTTCTGGATGTGTTGTGCAGGACCAGGAGTCGGGGGAAGTGATCGCGAGGGGGCCTAAGCGTGGCAGACTTTTTTCCTTACCAATGTCTTCTATTATTGAGAATAATACTTTACATCAGTTATTTTGTTTTTTCATTCAGAATCATTCTCGTTTGTGGCATAATAGACTTGGTCATCCAAATGCTTCTACTATGTCTACATTATTTCAATCTGGATTAATAAATAAACCTGTTGCTTTTGCTTCTTTTGACTGTGATGCTTGTAAATTAGGTAAGAGTAAAACTATACCCTTTCCAAACTCTCACACACAGAGCACTGCATGTTTTGACTTAATTCACAGTGATGTTTGGGGCATTGCTCCGACCTTTTCACATAGTCATTTCAAGTATTTTGTCACCTTCATTGATGACTACAGCAGATTTACTTGGATTTATTTCTTACATTCGAAGTATGATGTTCGTAATGGAAAACCAATTATCTAAATGCATTAAAACTTTGCGCTCAGACTCAGGGGGGGAGTATGTTTCCAAGGATTTTCAACCCTTTTTCACCAATAAAGGAAACATTTCTCAACGTACCTGTCCGTATACTCCACAACAAAATGGAGTCGCAGAACGGAAAAACAGACATCTTCTTGATGTAACTAGAACTCTTCTGATTGAATCATCCGTTCTCCCTCGTTTTTGGACTGAAGCTCTCACCACGACTGTCTATCTCATTAACCGCCTTCCATCACCTACCATTGCTCATTTAACGCCTCATTTTAAATTGTTTGGTCATCATCTTGTGTTTGATCACCTACATTTTAAGTACAATTCAATATATTTTTAATATAATTTTATTTCTAGCATGGTTAATATTGGCAAGATTTTCCTGATAATGATAGATTATTCTTTGATCTTTACGATGTATTGGAATGAAACAACATGAAGTTGATTTGTTTCTTTGGTTTCTACAGGCATTTGGCATAAGTACGTTGGAGGCTTTGGAATTTTTGGATAAGTTTCTTTCAATGGGTCCAGACTCTAGGTAATTTTTAATGATTTACCAGAACACCATGAAAGACTATTAATCATGTTTAAATCTCTATTTGATCTATGTATCCAATGGATCCATCATTCAAAAAGGAAAAAGAAAAATGCATCCAGTGGATCTTAGGGGTGGTTATTTTGAATGGAATCTACTATCTTCTTTTTCTCCATCTTCTTGGAATGACACCCAGGCAGGCATTATCCATCATTGTCGCTAGCAAGCGAATTGCCAGTATGGTAGTGTTGTATATCATATCAAATATCAATCTTCATATTCCTGTTATGGACATGGTAGATACATCAATCATTATGTATTAGTTTAGGGTACAAGCTTTATATTCTACCTCTGTAAGTATTTGACCAGAAAGGGTCCTATAGATTTCTATTGGGTGAAGTAGCATCCTTTTCCCTTGGAAGCCTATGCAGCGGGTCCTCATCCGGATCCTCGTGAGGTTGTTTGGCCAGAACCAGCACTTGACCTTAACCTCTTTCTCAAGAGGAACTGCTGCTCAACCAAAGCTTTTGAACCTCGTCTTGAAGATCACTTTGATGAGATCAATGTTTAGGTTTCTCATGTATTATGGAGATATGGTATGATCCAATAGTTTGCCTTCATACAAGTGGCCTCAATGTTTGGATTTTGCTGTAAGATCCTTCTAAGAGCATCTCTCTCTCTCGCTCTCTCTCTCTATGTGTGTGGAAATGCTCTTGTGAGAGTTAACTCTCACCGCTTATGGGGTGCACCCGGCCCCCGCCCCCCCCACCGACCCAACTGATCATGGGACCAAGGGGATGGAAAGTGCCATCTTTGATGGGGCTTAGCTATCAAGTTTGGGTTCAATCCCATGCCTCTACCTCTTGATCCGCGACCCACCAGTTTAATGACTTATATTCAATCCAACAGTCTAGTCATTCGGACAGGTGCAAACCCATGGGCTCCGGTGTAATTCGCAGGGGTGGGGGTGGGGTTGGTTGGATCCCATGTGGGTGGATGTTTTGGATTGGTGAAAATGCTCTTGTGAGAGTTAACTCTCACCATCTTACGGTGAGAGACGCCATGATGGGCCCCATTGATCATGGGACCAGGGGGATGGAAAGACCCATCTTTGATGGGCTTAGCTATCAAGTTTGGGTTCAATCCCATGCTTCTAACCACTTGATCCATGGCCACAAGTTTAACGACTGACTGACTTATATACATTAATATATATATATATGTATGGATGTGTGAATGTATGTATATCTATGCATATACATATGTCAGACATATTTCTTTGTGTATTTGTGTATTAATCAACCACATCTAATTGCCATCTAGAAGATCATATTGATCCACAAAAAAAAGACCATATTCATCCACGTAAAATAATCCTAGGCAGTGATTTTGTAGCTTGTTGACTATTGATCGAATTCATAGCTCGCTTTATTTATGTTTTAGAAAAGCTACACTGGTTAGAATCTTACTATATCACCCTGTTTGCAGTGGACGTGTAAATATTGATGGCTTTTTGAGGTCATTGAGGCTGGGGCGGAGTCCGCTCTCCGAGAAGGTTGGTTGATTAATTTTGGCTGTCCTGTAACTTAATAAGCTACTATCAGTGCTACTGTATGCATTTTCTTCCTTTTTTCTTTTACTTACTGTTACTTTGTTCCTTTTTGATTGCTAACTATGCAGTTGAATTACTGTTAAACTAGTTTTTATGAAGTATAAACCATAAACTCTGTCAAAGATAATGCCCGGTGGAGTAATTATAGGAAAGGGTTGACTTTGTTGAGAGAGAGAGAGAGAGAGAGAGAGAGAGCATTGCTGAAGAGGAAAAGTGCTGAATTTGATTCAGAGAGAGAGAGCATTGCTGAAGAGGAAAAGTGCTGAATTTGATTCAGCATAAATTTTCCCATTAATCTGGAGATGTTTGTTGCTAATTTTGAAGACAGGTTTGTCCTGCTCTCCTAGGTGGGAATTCAATGGCAGTCTGTGAAGCTTCTTTTGGCCATGGAAGGAAAATACTTCAGTGTTGTGCGTTAGTTGCATTTTTAGCCTTCGAGACAGTAAGGGCTAATGTTGAATTACAAAGCCTTCGTTCTCACTCAGAGATTCAAAGTCGGTCACTATAACCAACGGGGGCGATAAATGCTGGGGGGATGCCAGACCAAAGCACCGACTTCAACATTTGGCAATGTTAAAAGAGGAGCCAGCTGATCAGTCCCTGCCTTTTGATCGAAGTTGCAAGGCACATTGAGGTTCTTCCAACAAGAGGTGATCTGGGTCAAAGAAAATTTCAATAATCGTGGAGGATCTATCATAAAAGAATTCTTAGGGGGTTCCATTTCAGAAGGAATATTTGAGTAAATGCTAATGCATAGGTTGCTAAATTGAAGAGGGATGAACGCACTAGCCCCTAAGCTCCATTCATGGAATATTAGTGTCGTCATCATCATCATCAAAGCCTTGTCGCAATTGTGTTGGGGTCAACTACATGAATCTTGTTTTGCCATTCCAATCTATCTTTGGCCCAAATCCTCATATAGATTGTGCCTTTTCAGATCTATCCTTACTACTTCCATTCACGTTCTCTTTGGCCTACCCTTATTCCTTGGGGGCCAGCAATCTATATAGAGAAACTTTTCCTCATCAGCGCCATTGTTGGCCTGTGTTGGACATATCCAAACTATCTCAAATGAGTCTCTCTTGATTTATTGCCTATTGATGCTACCTCCCGAATGCGCTCTTTATTTTTATTTTTTATTCTTTCCTAGTTTTACCACACATCCATCTCAACGTAATCTCTGCTACACTTATTTTTTGCATGTGTTATTTCCTATTTGGGTAACATAATGCTCGATAGTTCATAGCTGGTCTAATCTTTGTCTTGTAAATGACATTGATATTCACAGGTTGCAGGTATATTCATGTTGTATCTGTCTCCCACTAGGAGCAAATGCAAGATCACCCTCCATTAGGGATTTTATTGTTGAAAGATTCACAAAAAATAAATCAATAAATAATTGAAAACAAGAACAAAAATAAACCAACAGGAGCATGCGGAAGAAGTCACACCTGTCATTTGTTGGTAGAATCGCTCATCAAATAACTCAGTGTAATCTTCTGGATATTGTCTTTTTTTTTTAGAATTCCCATCTAGGTCGCCAATTGTCACGACCCAAATTTCGGGGCCCACGAATTCCACGTCATGATTAACTTATATGACATTCCACATCATAAATTAAACATAAAAGATTTTCAGGGCGTTAAATAGAAGGAATCTAAATAAAATAAAGACTGAATAAGTTAACCAATACTAAATAAAAACCATGACAAATCCAACTAATAGAGTTCTATTGTTCAGAAATAATTAAATACAATCTAATATAAAAAAGGAGACTAGTCCTCTAATAGTCTATTGAGCTTGCGGCTTTGCGCCGCTCAGCCACATATTGAACCTTATCTCCTGATCATCAAAATCACTGTCCGCTTAAAGATTCTGGTCACTTGATGGGGGCATTCCAAGAATTAGTAGAACTGAGTGAAATTGAAAATCCCATCTATTTGCATACATGAGACTTGAATTATTCGAGCAGTAAAAAGACAATACAAATACATTGAATTCATTATAGTCCACACCAGTTCCAATTCCAAAAGAATTCATGGTCAAATTCTTTAATGAAGGACATCAACTAGGTTCGAGATCTCCACAAGAACTGACCGCTAGTCAAAGCAATATAAAAGTTCGATGACCTTTACAAGGCTGGTAGGATAATTGAGTTCGAGGACTGCGGTTCAGTTATAGTACAAGTTCAAGGTCTTTGCATGCGTACATCTCTCCATACGTGTACTAATAATTTAATGATGCCCAAGATAGTCCGTCACATTCCAGTTCTGAGTCCTCCCCTTTCAATTTAGTCACATATTCAGAAGATCTTACGTTACAATTCAATAGCAGGGCTCTTAACACTGTCAATCCCAATATCAGATTGTGTCTGATCCAACCCCTTATGCACTGGATTTTGACAGAGCCCCTATCTTGATCAGTATTGGTATCCAATTGGCATAAGCTCATGTTCATACCCAGTATGTATAGAGGCTAGGAAAATGGTATTCACAATTTCATATCATTCCTATAATCCAATTTACCAATTTACATAATTCCAACTGTTGAGACTTAGGAATTTTGCATTCCCAGCATATGTTAGGAAAATTTGGTCCTCAGATTTAATTTCTCTTGGGTCTTTCCAGCTTCTTTTCCATCCCTCATGAACGTCTATTGGGCCTTATAAGGGAGGGACCAAGTTCTGTTGGGAATGGTTCCACTTGCAATTTTATGAGAACCTGGAAGTAGTGAAACAAGTGCATCTTTGAAGGTAAGTCGAAGTCGTCCCTGATCGGAGAAGTATCAATCAGTTAAAAATATCGATCGCTTTGCTTGGGCCTAGTTATCCGAAGTGTTTGCAAGGTTCAATAATGGGAATTGCAAGGGGTGTGGTTTCTAACCATAGTTTGGAAAATTGGAATCATATTGCAAATCGTTCATACCATGAATCGAATCGAATCGTGAATCATTGGATATTTTATTTTTTTAAATAAAATAAAAAGTAATTAAAAATAAAAAGGAAAAAAGAAAAAAGTAATTATTCAAAACCGTCCATTTTCCCATTTATAGCAATATAAAGACAATGAAAAATAGTTCTAATCATACAATCATATCATGACATTAATATATAATAAATGATGTGTAAATGGTTAAATAAGTTTAAGGTATCACTATTTATTTATTTGTTGTTATCTTTAAATCAAAATATAAAAGTAAAAAAAATAAAATAAAATCCAAACCATTAATCTTACATGGTAGGATATCTCTTGAAGTTAAGAAAGTATTTATGAAAAAACAAACGCCAAAAAGATTAAAAAAGAGAAGATATAGACAAGCACCATATGTATAGTTGAATGCTTTAACTAAATGCATGTTTTTTTATTCATCTCTAAAACCTCCTCAAAGCCGCAAAAATTCTTAAGAGGTTTCGTTAACTACTAAATAACATTCTAAAAGTAAAAACACTAAAAAAAGAGAGAAAGAATTAAGAAAGAAAAAAAGGTTAGAGATTATTAATATTCTTGCTCGGCTGAATCGCTTGAATCGTAAAATTCGATGAAATGAGTATCGAATCGTGAGATTCACACATGAATCCTAAGATTCATCTATAAATGGGATTCGTTGCATGCATACAAATCGTTTTCCTTAGGATTCGGGATACGAATTGTAGGATTCTGAGTACTATGTTTTTAACCATTAATGTGAAGCCCTACAAGTGCGCTTATTAGGACTTGGGTTCGACCACTGGCAGGCGAGCTTAAATTGGATACCCATGGGTCCTTAATTGGAAATTCATACCTATCAGGAGCGTGGGCACGACTATAGATGAGGGGGATATTCTTGCTTTTTATTTGGGCCTTGTGATGCAGATAGACCTTAGGCCACGTGTAGGGCCCAAGTTAATTTAGGAGTTTTATTTCACTAATTATCTGGTATTAATTTTTTTAAATTTGATTTAAAAAGTTGTAATTAGGATTAGGCTTTCAATTTTATTAGGATTCTTATTTTATTTCCTAAGTCGCAGTGTACAGAATGAAATTTTAGAGAGTCTGATTAATGAAATTTGAGTTGAGTTTATCCCTTGGATGTGCCTCCTTGCGAAGACATGTTGAAGTGTCTTGCGTACATGTGCTTGGCACCATCATTGTGCTTCGGTACTTCCCCCCAAGCCCTGACCCTGGGGCCTGCATTAGTTTGGTATCACAAAGAACGATCCTCGCGTTCGATCGGTATGATCCTTCATATATTCATATTCCTACCAATCCCATTCCATCGCCATTTATCCATTCCATCATCACTTTCCCTACCACCCTTGCCAACCCTGTTGTTCCACAACCAATACACGAAGTCCCATCTCCGCCAAAAAAAAAAGAAAACCACCGAAACCTAACCCATTCACAAAAAAAAGAAAAAAAGAAAAAACCATACTCCATCCCGATACCCAGAGAAAAAAGAAAGAAAGAGGAGATACGGGGTAAAAGTGTACCTTATTCAAAGCCGAGCCACAAACTGCTTCCTGCTAACTCAATGCCCACCCACCATCTCCATTGTTATCATTTTCATCGTGAGGGTGAGCCGAAGTTGCCAAGGTGTAGTCGACCTCTGAAGAAGATGAAGCACTGCCACAGCCTGCCACAATTGCACGATGATCGCATCTCCGTCATCATCGTCGGTATCCCCATCGTCACTCATCTTTGCTTCCTCTATCTGTCGTGCTTCACCACAGAGCAAGACAAGAAGTAAAATAGGGGTTTAAAACGCTTCTCTTTTTGACACAGACTAAGAGGAAGTGCAGATCGGGTTGAGTCCAGTTCAGTCTGGGTTTAACCTGATCCATTAAAACGAGAGCCCAAATTGAGTGCAGATTCGGGTTTGATACAGGTTAGGTGGACCTGACCCTGCCTAGCAGCAGCCAGAAACAGTTCATCATCGCTGACCTCATCACTGCATCATCAAAGAGTAGTCAAATATTAGATTTGACCAGCTCAAAGGCCGAGGAGACCATCTGAAGTACTATTTCGAATCTATTTTCGCCAGTGTATTTCTGGAGAGCGGATATATGACATCAGGACAGCCAAATTTTAAAATTTTGCATTCATGGAGAAATTTCCCGCAGCTGTTGCGAAATTGACTGGAGCCGTTGCTCAGTTGTCCACTGCGGTTAGTCAACTCCAAGCAACTCTTGCAATGATGGCAATCAGACCTATTAATTTAGAAAATGATCGTCATGGGGATAATTATCAAGGTGAAGGTCAAGAAATGGAAAAGTTCAAGGTAAAATTTGATGCAGCCGCTTTTAAACAAGGGACAATGTTGATGAAAAGAGGAAGATGTAATCGAAGAGGAAGGAAAAGTGGACTTTGAAGACATGGATCTAACAATTGGCCCAGTGCTTTCACAAAAAAAATCTATCCGTTGTCATTCCTCAGATTGACTTCATCTTTGTAGTTGAACAATGGGTAGTTAGAGATTGTGATTTGATAGTGCAGATTCTTATTTTAGGATTCTTATTTCATTCTCTGTAATTAGGATTAGGTTTCCACGCAAGCCCTAACCCTACGGCCTGCATCACCCTGTTGATATTGACTATTGAAGTCTCAAATAGGATGTGATTTCAGCAGAGCAGAAAGGCCTAATTTTGTCCAAGAAATGGTTCGGGGGAGCAGCTGAAAAGGGGACTCACTAGTCACTACACTATTGTTTGGGTTGGCTGTTGGCAGAAGTGTCAAAAGACTCAAAACAACCATGGAGGTTGGATTTTACTTGTACTTATATTTACAAGGAAAGCCAACAGGGAGGCTGATTTGCTCACCAGGAGAGGGGTCACACAGCATGGACTAGATATTGCCTATTCTTTCAATTTATTGCTTATCACACCAGTTTTTTGGGGTCTCTTTGCAATTTCATTTTCATAATTCCGTTGTCTTCTTTCAATAAAATTTTGTTAAGTCCATCCAAATTATTTAAAAATGTGAATGACTCTGTAATCTCTCGTTATTAATTTAATAGACTAACAGATGCTGCTTGCTTACTCCCTTCCAATAATTAGATAATTTGTGTATTAGCTGTAGCCCCCGAGCTATTGTCAGCTAGACTTACCATGGTTCTAATTTTCCACACCATAAATGAGAGCATTTTTTTGACAAGCAGGCTACTGAAAACATGCTGTGGGGCAAGCAGATTTATCTATTTATGCGTCTGTTGACAATTGTGGATTTATCTAACAGTTAGCCACCAGTTGGACAAACCTGCCCATTAAAATGGGTATTGGTTCCGTCCATGTTCTGAAACACTGCACTAGGTACTTGAAAACTAGTAAAACAATATAAAACATGTTTGTCAAAGAACTTTTGTCTCAAGTGTGGATTCGAGTGTAACATGGGTCTAAGAAGGATTGTATTTTTTTCCCTTGAATCCATGTCTTTTAAATATTGATGGTATCCATGGATTTGTACAGAGAGAAATCCACGTCTATCCAATATGGTATTTCTGACATGGATTCTATAATCCATGGATATGAAGAATCCAAGTTAGAAATTGCCAAAATCCAAACAAGCTGTACTGTTTTCATCATCACAGAAAATGTCTTTTGGAATGTTTATGTATTTTAAGGGGGCTTTTGAGGTGTTTTCCCTTGTTATAGTGACTTGTCTCCCTAAAAACTCTGCTCGGGCTTCGATCTGAAACTGAGTGACACTTCTCACTAAAATGACAATATGCATCTTCTCAGATGAGCAAACCAAGGTCCTGTGACCTTTCAGAAAATAATAATAATAATAATTAATTAATTAATAATAATAATAACAACAACACACACAAGCACACAATATCCTGTGAAGAATTCATGTGAATTCAGAGATATGAACTATACTTGCCTAAGTATAGCACCTAGTTAGTTTTTGGTTTTGTTCTTATTTATACTTTTTGTGTTTTCCTCCAAATCGGATTGATGCTGTGTGACTGAAATGTGAACTGCTCTTTTTGCATTTTTATCTGCATATTGAATCATCTTCTGCTGAACCTACTCATACATTAGATATGACAGTAATTGTTCCTTACCCTCTGCGACCTTTGTATATTTTGGTTTTCAGATCTTTGGTTTCATTGATGTGGAAAAGCTTGGATCCATTACATTTAGACAGGTATTTATGATCAATATTATTTTAGAATTTTCACAAAGAAAAGAAAGAGTGATGTTTCCATTTTTATATCATTTATAACATTTTTATATCATTTATAATTTTCACAATGAAAATAAAGAGTGATGTTTCCATTCTTTAAATCTCTTGCATCTACCCCCGTTAGTAGGGACCTTTTTGTGTACATATTGGATTCCTAGGAATTCATGGAGTATTAGAGAGGTGTGGACTGGAGGGTCTAAGGTGGGGATCTAGATGGAGCCATCACTTTAATAGGATTTACTTTACCAAGGTCATGAGTGCGTAATAATTTCCTACAGAAGGGTAATGTTATATGATGGCCCCTTGTGTATCTTCCACATCCTTCACTTCAAGCCTTTTGGTAGAAAGGCACTGCTTAGAAATTCTAGGAATTCAATTGAAAGTGAGCGAGCTCTGGGCATCTCTTATACTTTTTTTTTTCTTCCATAGAAACAAACCAGCTTTTATGTCAATTCTGTACCCTTGTGATGCTGAAGCTTTGGGATAAGGGTCATTGGAATCCAAATCGTCTTGGTCTCATACCACAGACACACAACTGAGAAAAAGACTCAATGGATAAATTTAATTAATCAACCAGCTTATCTCTCAGGATTGATGACAATCCTTTATATAGACTCTAAGCTCTAATCAATTCTTGGAAATAATTCTAATTAAAATAAACTTAAATCAAATAAAATAAAAATTTCTAATTATTCTCATAACTATCTTTAAATTTAGCTATTTGCCTTTTACTAATAATAGGCTTGAAAAATTCGGATGCATGATTTGGAAAACTTCTTTTAGCGGACCAAGGACCTCTGGGTGTAAACTTTTGGGCTGGGCCCAATGGGCTGGCCGATCATGGATTTGGCCTGCATCATATTATCACCACTGCAAAATAGAAGCAACCTTCACATTTGTATAGATTCCTTTAATCTGCTGCAAGGCTTTAGGATTTGAAAATCCTATCAGCAATGGATGTTACTTGGTGAATTTTCCCTTTTCTTCCCCTAAACTAACCGAAAATAGAGAAGTGGACTGACTTGACTAATTTAACTTGGACCCGTCTCTTCTGCTAGTAATAAAAGACAGCTAACAGAAATGAACTCTAACAAAGCGCAATCAATCTAATGCTCTCAAGCTCGAGATCCTATCTTCCAAGCTAATTGGTCTCTATCAATTTCAGTCTATTTTACTGTGATTGAAAGTCTTTCTGGATGGATATCAGTTCCTTGTATTGATTTGCAAAATTTGCAGTTCTTTCTTGGATCGGCACATATGTTAAAGCAGCCATTATTTAGGCAAGCTTGTGCTGGAATCTTCAATGTCTGTGACCAGGAAAGCAAAGGCTTTATTTCTAAGCAACAGGTAACCCTCCCATGTATTCTCGTGTTGGGGGGCTGTAATATCTTACTGCAGCTTCTAATTTTCTAACCACTTCTAGATACTGCAGCTTCTAATTTTCTAAACACTTACTTTTTGCAGATAGAAGATGCTATTCATTCTGCAGTCCCAAGCACAAGTGAGGAGGACGTGAGTAGCAATGAAGTATTTTTTATTTTTATTTTTTTTTTTAAGTATATAGACATTGCATATCCATGGTCAAGGTTCTGATTGAAATGGCTTGCCCAGCAGGTATTTGAACTATCTAACATGTTTGATATAGACAACGACGGGACTGTTAGCTTTGATGACTTCAATACTTACCTAAGGAGGAATCCGCTTATGATTGCACTCTTTGCTTCTTATTGGACACATAATGACTCACTGGCAAATGGGATGTTGGAGGTGGTGTGATGAATGGTGATGGGTATTAGGTTTACACCATGTGAGGAATGCCCAGTTCAATGGCTGATCTTGGCATTCAGATCCCTGTAAAAATGCCTGATTGACTGGTGCTGTTAATTTTGCTACTTTTTTTTTTACAAGCAAACTCAATTGTTAAATGGTCATGGTCATCTTTTATATTTGTTTCAAGAATACATTTTGGCCAAGAATGGAATATATAGTGTCTTGTGTGAGGGCTTTTCAATTGGACTAATGGCAGAACTCATTACGCTGGCCCAGTTTGATGGGACAAGGCTAAGATGATGATGATGATGATAATGATTGTTATCAGAATCTCTATCATGTTACATTTTCATTTGCTCTATCTGGAATCAGAATTTTGTTGTAGCTCATCTGTCCCTGCCCTACATGTCATTCATGGTTATGTGCTTTTTATATATTTTCCAAGAAGAAATGTCATAGGACCAAAATTTGTTTAACAGTGACAGCAGACTTGGGTCATCAAATAGCTGCATACAAAGGGATTTCCTATTTACAGAATTTACCACTTGCATGTTGACTCTGCTTAAACTTGCCCCAGAAAGAAATTTACAATTAACGTAGCAAGTGCTTTCTAGGGATGAAAGCTATTATAATTGGACAGGTCAGGCAAATAACAAACCCAAGCTGAAGTTTTCTATGAATTGAAGTGTCATGGCAGGCATGTCTGTTAAGATAATTTACAGGAGAGCACTTTGCTTTGCTCAAAGAGGTAGAGACTAGGATCTTGATGAGATTATTGTAGCATGACTAGGGTTCAAAATGCATGGGGGCTGAAGGGTGAGCAACCATTTCCTATCAAATATAGATTTTCATTTTCAGTTGCAGGGATCTTGCTTGGGAAATCAGAGAATTCCAAGGGTTTAATTGAAATGGAGGGTGAGCAATCATTTGCTCTCAAATGGTGGATATGATGGTCCCTTGTAGATGTTTTGCTTCTCTGATGAGCTTGTCCCAAATGGTGGAATTTGGCAACTGGCAGGAAATTGAAGCTGTGCTACAGGGGCTTCAGACTAATATACAAGTTAATTAGAAAATAAAGGGCTTTTGCATGTAACCCCCTGCCCTTTGAATATTCATGAAAAACTTCCTGCCTTTTCATGAAATGTTGAAAAATGGATTACACCTCAGATGAAAGCATTTTTTTCAATCGATTTCGATTGGTGGGCTATTAAGGATAACATTTATTCTAGTAGATGTATGTCCCTAAAGATGGAAGACATCCACAACAGAGAATTTATTCTTAGAAGGTGGCATTAATGGTATTCTTGTACGTATCTATATACAGATGGAAGATATAACATCAGCATAATAAAGGGTTGCAACAGCAGCCAAGGGATCGATTCTGGAGTGAGTAGCTAGTCTCACGTCTTGTATCAAAGACTCATCTAGCCAAAAACCAATGTGGTTATGCACCAAAGCTATTGGGATCACCCCATATGAATAGTCTTCTAGCTAGCCTCTCACCTCGAGTTAAAGAGAGCATTGAATAGCAGAAAAGTAGGGAATGTGAAAAAAGAGGAATCCTTTGTCATAAAACCAGTGTGCAAACTTCCCATTTCCTTTTCCATTTCTTCTTGTCTTCCCCTGGTACTGGTTTACACAAACAACCCTGAAAACCTAAGTTTGACCCTATTCCTATAGAATACGATGGGCCCATCCATGATCAATTCAATCGTTTTGTACAAAAGATGACTGTCCTCGGTAAATAATCAAGAAGTTGCTACTACATGGCCATTGTCCGTCCAATTTGTCAAGTTTGAGGTCTGTATGGAACCTGTGAATTTATAATTGATGTGTCCAATTCTTTTTGTGGGCTTGCGAGCCAAAGCTATTCTCAGCGGCTTGATTCAACGGAGCTCATTGTTGCTCAGTTGGTTAGAGATACAGATAAATAGATAATACATGGTACATGAATGTAAAGCCGTAAAGGGAAAAAAATCCGAACATCCATCCTACTCCCAAGCCCAAGAAAGACAGTTGCATCAAGGCAGGCAAATTGCTTTAAAATTTGGCCAATACGATTAGCTTTACTATTTTTTTTTTTTTTTAAATTTTTGCATGGTTGTACTTGTTTCCTTCATGAACTGTTGAACCCTGGCCTTTTTTCTTGGGTTCTGCACCTAATGGAACATTGGATCCTGGCCTAGCTGCTACTGGGTTTGGGTGGGAAACGGTCCCTACTTTCTATAGAGCACGGCTGATAACACCCTCTACCACTGAGTTGGAAATCTGCAATTCCCATCTCCTAGGGGAATATTTGATGTCCCTTTACCAGTGGCGTAGGCAGGCAAGACCCACAAGCAAATACCAAATAACAATAAATCACACAATTATAGTCATTTTCATTATTTTATATTATGTGCCTCTACCCATACAAGCATTATGTATAGAGTTTCACATTCGAAGCAGCTCTCAGTATTTATGGTGATTAAACTTGTTAGGTTGGGCCATCAACATAGCCCAATGATGCATGTATTAAATTCACCAAGTACCCTGAACATTGTTCATCAAATGAGAAATAATTAAAAGCACCTGTTACACCACTGATCATTACAATGGGGGTACCATATGACCCTCACAATGTGGTTGCATATTAGCTTGAGACTGTTTCCCCTTTCTTTTCTTTTCTTTTTTATATCTCAGGGTATCTCTCGCCCAGCCCAGCCTAGCCCAGCCCAAAAGCCTTTGGTCTTGAACCCGAAGGACACTTGATTCTAGATAACTGAGAGACTGTTTCCCTATTGTTGAATAAACCCTGGAATTTATAGAGATGCAACATCTAGGCCTCTGCAAACTGCAAGCAAATTAGTTTAAGTGCAATCTATGGGCTCATGTGTTAAGAACCTGAGTTACCTGTGAGTGGCAGCTATTTTGTTCTCTGCCATATCTAATAGCAGTTAAACAGATTTATAGGTAAATAGATTTAAAGGTAAACTTAATGTTTGACAACCAACTTCCATGGATCCAAGTGGTGGTGGCCTTTGAATAGGATGAAACACTATCACCAAACATAACATTGGTATTAACTCAGCAGAAAATGCATCACTTTTAGCAGCTTGCTCACTGTTCGCAAATATAAGATATTAACAAGGTTTTTTATTTTACCAAAAAAAAAAAGGTTTTTTTTTTTAATGTTCTGGGGCCTTTGAGAAGATAGAAGCATGCTTAAAGACAACTAAAATAATTGTATAAAATTAGCCTCTAACTAATCATAATGAGAGAATGTGCTCATGGGTGCAGGTGCATCAGAAAGTCACCAGTGCAATGAACAAGAAAGCCGCAAGAGAATGCCCTTTAAAAGGAGTAGGGAAGAGGGACAATCAGGCCTTTTCAGCACAATAAAAGTGCGAGGAGATAAATTAAAAAAGGGTTTTTGCTGTGTATCATGCAACTATATCTGACTACCCTTCTTCCAAAAATAACTGCAGCTTTGTCATCATTCATATTCAACATGTATGAAAGCTTCTTAGAAGGTAACATCAAAACAGAACATGTGATTCATAGTATGTATCCTACAAAAGAGTGCCCGGTTGTTTAACAAAGCATGCATATTTCTAATATCCATATGAACATGCATTGATTGAGTAGAGAAAATGCCATCTCCATATGAACACCTTTACCACCATCTCCAAGTAACCTGAGCACAATACCATCACTGTTTTGGGGCATTTCAGAACTACTCTATAGGATCGCCACATCCAAGTAGTCTCCAATCTACAAAACAATGAGAAAATGATCAGTTGATGTTCCAAATGAAATCCAAAGAGCATAGCACCATAAACCTGTAGTTTTACCTGAAAGCTAAGTCCAGCCAATGCCTTTCCATCATCCAATCTTCTCCCATTACCATACGAATGAGTCATCCCCACCTTCAGAATATAGAAGAAAAAGAAATGTTACGAAAAATTATTCTACAACATAATTTTAGAACACAATTTCATCCTAAATTTATTTGGTAATTCAATTTCAACCTATATGGTTCGGTTTAAAAAGGTGAAAAAAGTCCGTTTCATAGCCAATTTATGAATAGTATTTGAAAATAATTAAGAAAATAAAATGAAATGATCATCTTCGTTTTTTATTGTATTTTGGAGTTTTTAGGTATAATAAAATATTTAGAACATGATATAAGTGGCGAAGATAAAGTTCCATTAGATTTCAAGTTTCAAATCCAGTCACAGCCAGAACTAGCATGTAAGGTAGTAAGACTTGGTTTCAGCTGACAACCCCACCCAAGTCGGCATGAAATTGTCCGCTTTGGCCTCATGTGCACATGCGAGGAGTTCCCTAGAGGTCCACTTTGGCCCCACGTGCGAGAGCAAGGACTTCCAAGGAGGTCACCCATTCTAGTTTGCTCCAGCCCGAGCATGCTTAATTCCATAGTTTTTACGGTCTTTGGGGCCGCACGGTTTTAAAAGGCCTCATGTTAAGTTAAGATGGAGTTTGACTTATAAGCCCAGCGATCTGGATAGCTCATTTCCAGTGTGGGTTTCATGTATTCCTCACATTGCAAACCCAGTCCATATGCGGACCCTTTTAATCGCCTTTCTTCAAAGGGGTCACAATTGTGGGGTGTTACACATGGCCGTTAGAAAGTGTACATGTTTCAATGGTCTGCATGTAGGTCCACTCATAGAGTTACTAATGCTGATTAGATCACCTAACAAGGAGTTTCTATTCAACTCCAGATTGATGAGATAAGTCTTAGTTCATGATGGTGATGACTGGAAGAGTATTTATATAGTAACAACCTTGTCCTTTGTGAGTTGCAACATGCGCGGACAAGAATGAACAATGCTACCTGCTTCCATATAAATTACTATGGCCTCAACAAAGTTTGATGTTTGTGGACATTTACGTGCAGACAGAGCTTACAGCTGTGCTGGATGATTTGCAGCATATAGATCAAAATAAAGACTATTTGTCCTATATTAATATCCATCTGTTGGTTAGAAATGGGCTCTAATCCAGCAAGTTTTGAGTGGTAACATGCATTCACTTGGGGGTCACTGTTACAGCTTTGATGGATTTTATGTTCAATGAGAGAATGCATGTCTGTAAGAGGTTTCCTTGGAAGGTGCCTTTTTAATCCCAACAAATGAAACTAAGATACAACTTCCACCTATAAGGCAGTGAAAAGTTATACCCAGGTTTCTTACAATAATGTTGATGTATGAAAAGTTATACCCAGGTTTCTTATAATAATGTTGATGTAGGATCACGGACAAAGTCAGTACCTTAAGTTCCTCTACAGGATAAAGATTAGACAAGAGCTTTGAAGTCACCAAATGGAAATAAAAGCAAAGCATCAATTGAAATATTCTTACCAATAACATCAGTTTTAAGGTCTCATTGCGAGTCTAGGAATTGTAATCCTTGTTACAGAGAAACTAAACCAAACCCATTTATTCTGTTTGTAAAAATAGAACAAGACTCTGTAGACTAAAACTCTAAAAAGAAACCTCAATGGACATGATTTATCGACTCAAGCTATATTGAGTAAAAGAACATATATAAGAACTCATACACGATGTATATCACTTAAAATCGCAACTAAAAAGCTAAAAAGGAAGAAAAAGAAAGACTACCATACCACTAAACCAAAAGGGGGATTTGTGCTAAAACCCAAGAAAAGCTCTTTTGGTTGTTCTGAACTTTCGAAAAAAAGGGGTCCGGCTGCAGGATGAATCTTGGAACTTGGATCTTCATCAACGATAATATTAAATTACAATTGCATGAAATTCAATCCAAGTACCTTGGTTGCTTCTTCCTCTCAGTGACATGGAAGATTTGAAAAGAGAGAAGTAGAATCACCTTTGAGAACACTGCCAAGAATCCTCAACTTGTCTAGGCACTAAAAAATATGGCATTGGCACCTGGGTGTCTCCTTAAAAGGATTCCCAGACAGGCATATTCTGTAACTGGGAGATTTCATAGAACCTCTTAGTTTTGCTTGGGTTTTCTTGTTTTGAATTTTGCCCTCGGCTCATAGCCATTTAATACCGTGCTCTTTCAAAATTATAATATTATATTCATATTTCCAATACAATTCTTTTTTACAATAAAAGCCGAACCACTAGAATTCTAATAACAATACAGACAAAATAACTTCAAGACGCATAAAAAAAATGGAAATGGCATCTCCAAAATATAAGAGGCTCTAACCTGTCTCACCACAAAACGACCGTGCTTATCAGGATATACAAATGCAAATGACAGTTTTGCATCTCTTCTCCTTGCAGCAGGGGCAACTTCTTTGACCTAAGAAGATATATTATTGTAAAATGCCATAAATATGATCAAGTTCTTAAAACCCTTGAAAAAATAATTTAATATACCAGATCTGTCAACTCCCGAAGAGTGGCATCTTTCCATGTATAAATTTGAACCTCATCTCTGGGTTCCTTCCCTCTCACCGCAAAGTCTTCATTGGAATGATGTCCTCCAGTCTGTGGCAATCAGAAGGGATAAATTTTGAAGCTCCTCACACGTGTGTCAGTAAAATTGTTAAGCATAGAGTGGCAAGAGGTAATCACAGATATGCTGCTGACTACCCCATTCAGCTGGACCAGAAGGGACCAACAAATTTAATATCAATACCAGTGCAAAAGATAATTCAGATGAAACACGTATTGGGGGCTGCCTCCACAAATTGAAAGTGTCCCTAGGGTTTTCTTTCCTATGGACAAATGGGGGTGAGAACTATTAATGAGGCACGACCCATAGCCATGCTTATAGGGGCGAGGAAGGCTACAAAGCTCGACTTATTCCCATCGACCGTGCAATGTGATTTGGTGTGTGCAATAAGGTGGGTAGAGCAAAGGAGTGAAGTCCCATCAAGATTGGGACCTACATGTAGCAGTTTTGGGTTGCGGTATATGGGGGCTCAGTGGGTCCTCCTCTCTCTTTTGGTTTAACATGCCCATCATGAGCATCCATCTAAATTGCATCATGTCTTCTTTCCCCTTCCTTTTGAAGCTTTGATAAAATCAGTTATTGTTCCCAAAAAAAAAAAAAGGTATAAATGCTTGACATTGATAATAGCACATAATCCTTGGAATCGGCCCAAACAAAATACAAGTGTGTGGGTGTTTTTGCTTTGGTACCGGTTTGAATGCAGACTACCCTTTTTTTCCCAATGCACCCCACCCAAATGTCAAGTGAGCTAGATGTACTTAATATTTGAGGTGGAATGTAGAAACCTTCAACACATCAGCCAATCTGCCTTGATACCCACTTGTGATCATGCCACATCCATGAGGTCATGGGTTAAAGTCACATTACCCAAAAAAAATTTAAAACTTGCAAAAATTGGTAGAAGCAAATATGCAGAAGTGCCGGATACACATAACAAAACTAGAATCAAACAGATACAATTTATAGAGTAAGTCATGTGGGGGGGATGAAAAATGCCCAAGATGAAAACAAAAAGTTCATCAGGTTTCTGAAAAGCTTAGTTCAATGGCCTGGGTTAATGGTGGAAATCCCATGATAATCAGTGATTCAAATCACTTCTAACCATCAAAAAAATAAAAAATAAAAATGACAGGAGACTAAACGTGAACTTCAGTGGTCTAAAAAAAGAAAAGAGAAAAAGGAGCCCACTAGTTACTTCGTGAGGCGCTTCCATCTTGCTGGATTGTTGAGTTGAGACTTGGATAAAATCTTACATTGTTAATATGGTAAAAGCCTCTAAATAAAGCTACCGTAACTGTTGATACTGCTCACCCAACTAATCAATTTTCAAGCATCTCTCAATTATGTGCATGGCATTCAAATCTGCTATAACTCCTAATTGCAATTTTGGAGGATTTGAATTTTGAGAAGTATATGTCCTTTTATCCTCTCCTAAAGAAGCCATAGAACATCCTACTGAGTGGACTGATATTTTTCCACTGACTGCGTCAGAGTCCCCAGCCCTAGAATCCACTCAATCACTTCATCCCCCATTTAATGCTTCTAAAAGTTTCATAATTCCTCGACAAATATATTTTATGATCCCCTCCTGCTGTTGCCTACAATTTTATATCAGAAGTTAAAAAAATAAAATAAATGAAGCGAACAAATGAACAATTCATAACCATATGTCCCACTTTTTACAGTTCCATGCAAAGTCTCTGGGACCTTTTAGACTGGGGCAACACAGCACAAAAGCAATCAACTTGTTGGTCTTTCATAATGCTATGCTAAATGGAAAGGCCATACCATTACCAAACCCCTTTTCTTTTTTAACAACTTCATGCATCTATAGCCTGTCATGCATATAGACTTCGCAAACAGAAAAAAAGAAAAGAAAAGAAAAAAAAAACATATTACATGGTCCCTAAATCCCAAACTAAAGTCTTCTACCCTAATAACCAATCATGATTCCCAACGCATAACGTCAGCTTGCCAAGATTGATTAGAAAAAGGTTACCAGAGGCATGTTTGTTTTATTCAATGGTAAATTAACAGTGATGTAAATTCCAAGTCAATGGGAAAGGTAACGGTAGGCAATGGTGAAATAAAATCTCTAATAGAGCAAAATTTGAGCTTTTATTTTGTATGAGGTAAAGTAATAAGAGAGAGAACGTCAGCTTGCCAAGATTGATTAGAAAAAGGTTACCAGAGGCATGTTTGTTTTATTCAATGGTAAATTAACAGTGATGTAAATTCCAAGTCAATGGGAAAGGTAACGGTAGGCAATGGTGAAATAAAATCTCTAATAGAGGAAAATTTGAGCTTTTATTTTGTATGAGGTAAAGTAATGAGAGAGAGAGAGAGAGGTAAAATAGCCACTTTTACTCTTTACTTTATCAGACTTAGCTATATTTTATAAGGAAAAATTTTCTGGCAGCTGGTAAAGTATGGGTAAAATTTTTGGCAGCTGAGAATTTACTTTCCCACTCATTTTGACCAACCAAATATGGGAAGGTGAAATTTCCGATGGCTAGGATTACTTCACCACTTTTTTACTTTACCACATGTAAACAAACATGCCCAACAGGGACAGTAAAAGGCAAATTAATTTACCAATAAAAATTATTAAAAACTGATGGTCACAAAAAACCCTAATCTTGAATTGTTAATATTCAAAATAAAAGGCCCCGATCTTCTACAGATAAATGTAGACTAGAATAACAGTGCTATTTGCTAAGCATTACAAAGTACACAAATACTTAACAAACATCAGTGCTAAAATGTATGGAGGGAGAGGGTCAGGTAGATGAGAAGAGTGCAGCATATACATACCTTGGTAAAAACACGAAGCAACAAAGGGCATGTCTGCAAGTAAGACAGTTTAAGTTTCATCAGTACAAACCGCCATGTACTAAGTGCGTGAAAAATTGGTGGGCACAAGCGTGCGTGCGCGTGTGTGTGAGTGGGAGAGAGAGGAAGTAGAAGTGATGGTGTCGAGGGCACACTTTTGTAACTATGGGGTTCCTCCATGCCGCGGAAAATGATCTAATTTTTATTGGCTGCCAATTTTCTATAGTTAGAAAAAAAGAGTAATATTTGAACAGATCCACCTCAAGTTGGCAGAAAACCATTTTGCATGAGGGTTGAAACTTGGAATCGCTTTTTGATGGTGCCTCAAAAATAAAAATCCGCAGACCACAGAATTTTTAAGATGTTACTACAAGTGAACAGGTAACCATCATGTGAACTTGTTATTCATTTTAATCAATGAACAAGTGTATACCAAAAGCAACAAATGAATAACAAAATGATCAAAGGACAACGCATCATACATTCAGCTATGCAGTAAGGAAACATGGGTTGGGTTTTCTTTTTTTCTCTATTCATCAGTTAGGGCAAGACGAGAATGCTAAAAAAAACAGACCCATGATACAATTTCTCCATGTCTATCAATAGCAGCTGTTTTGGGGTTGAAAAACTAGGAGAAATCAGCAACCCAAACTAGTGTTCTTCCAATTTCAACGACTCCCAAAGCCAACCGTGGAGCATAGAATCGCCCCCAAACCGGTTTCAAACCCTAATGAGAATGACAGAAAAAGGGTGAGGATGGCATATGTCCAAGATAATGAAGAATAGCGATCTGGGGTACCTCCAGACAAATCTCAACCCGCATTCATATGTAATCCCCATCGATTTCTCTTGAAAGTTGGAAACTTTTCATAACCCACATAGAGATAGATTGTGATTCAAGGTTTATTGGGGGTAGAGATTCAAAATGACATACATAAAATGAAGATGGAAATGGAAATGGAAATGGAAATGGAAGTCTCACCTTCTCGCGGTCAATGGGCTCGAAACGGGGACGAGGGAGAGGAGGAGGTGGTGGAAGAGCTCTTCCTGCTCTGTTCTGCGATTCAGCCATCTCTTTACTTTCTCTGCTGCTTCCTTCTCTCGGCTCTTTTTGTTGCTCTTGTCAATGATGCAAGCTTATGTTCCAAATGCCATGATATGGTGGAACTCGACGTAGGGGTCCACCGCCCACCTGCTCGAAATTCGAACATGCTTTACTATTCAAGTAAAGGTGAAGAAGTAAAGTGAAGGTAAAGTAAAGCCTCCCCATTTGCCAGACAACAAAAGAAAGTGGAGGGGGATTATCAAAAGTACAAAATTTCATTCTACACCATCTCTTAGGTAAAAGAAGAGGGCGAAGAGATCCGTACCTTATATCATTCTCTCACCTAATATCATTCACACTTCACCTCTTTAATAATTCCTCGTTAGAGCCCATTTTAACATGAATTCCCGCGCATTCAATTTTTATGTGTTATAATGCTACTAAATAGGCCCTAATGGATTCGACCATGACTCATCTTGCATTAATGACAATTTTTAGATAGTCCACGGTGATTAACAATATTAGGCATGACTTCCTATAATAGGGTGATAATGTGTTGAGAGATGATCCATACATAAAACCTTGTGTAGGGATACCAATGGTTTGGTTTTTACAAGGGTCAGCCTAAACTCAGACTCGATCCGATTGATACATGTTTTTCTCCATACTTGATCAACCAATGACAGTTTTATGATCGTCCTTGATACCAAAACCTGCACTCATCATAGGTAGAGAGGTTTGGGTTGGATCTGATATGTAAGGTTTCTTTCTTCTTGCATAGAGAAGTATTGGATCCTACAACCAACCTAATCACATCCATTGTTTGCTACCATTTTCATAGAGAAACTTTGTTTGCTAAGAGGTAACTCTCACTGCTTGTATGAGAGGTAACCCACACTTTGGTGCATGTCAATTATGGGTGTGATGGAAAGATCTTGTTTTGAATATGATTTTAAGTAAAGCCCAACCAAATCACATCATTACCGCCGTTGATTAGGGCCTTCAAACTTTAATAGTCACCTAAGTAACTTTTTAAATTTTTTTTTTTTTTTTATGAAATTCAATTCAACTGTGAGTATTATTTAGATTAGTGTAAAAGGAGGGTGAGTGTCGATTCATGGGTGGTGAATGTAAGGGTGTCGAATTGATAAAATGAGGTCTTACATTCATGATAAAGAAAAGTTACCTTAGGAAGCCATGTGAGGAGAAATCCTTTATTATATTTATTGGGGAGGGGAGGGGTGGATGCAACCAAAATCCTATCTATTTGTTCCAAACTCAAATCTAGAGACTCATATTTGCCTTGAATATGAAAAACCCCTACCAAACTCGCCTCTCGTAGGATCAAGTTGGGAAAACCAATGTTAAACCCAACCCATTGCCATTCCTACCTATGTGAAACAGCCCATATTGACCCACCTGGATGGATGCCAACTAAGAGTGAAACATAAATATAAAGCCCTCTTCATGATGAAGGACCTATAAAGAGCTAAATCCATTTGACATTTCTAACCCCTTAATTCAAGGTTAGGATTTGAAAGATAGCTTTGAAGTGTGTTTTCTTTTATTTCTTTTATTGTTTTGATAAATCAGATTTGACATTGATAAGTAGAGAAGTAGACTTCTACGATTACCAATTTTATAGAGGCCGGTTTAGTAACAAGTGAGAAATACATGAAAGTGATTTAGATTTGAGGACTCATCACTGCCCTTGGAATAAAGATTCCTCAATGAGAATTTTCATAGTTGATTATTTCACATCGATGTCAATGTTTATGATACATATACCCAAGAAAAAGGTAGCAAAGAAAATGATGATTTCCAAATCGCATAGGAGGAGGTTGGACATGCATGATTTACCCAACTCCACTTGTATTTACAATAACCAAACATGGGTTAACCGATGAGGAATCTACGAGGACTTGATTGCCAAATGTGACCTAAAAGACTACTCTCCAAATATGCAAACAAACATGGGTAACTTCTTATCACAAATGGGATGGGTGTACGTAGGGTTGTAAATGGGTTGGTTCAAGTCTGGATTCACCATCGGAACCGTATCTGGACCCGGAACTGGTTTCTTGGCTCCGGAACCGGAACCAGAACCATATATAAGACGAGTTTGGATCCGGATTCGGGTTTAGGTAGAGAATGATATTAAAAGAAATATGGCTTTTAAGAGAGATTTTCGAAAATTGAGATAATATGTTGGGTCTCGGGTCCACAGATCCGAACCAAGGTGGAACTGCACCTGAACCCATTTACTTATCGGGGCATAAATAAGGATCCAGACCCAGTTTTTAACGGGTTGGAACCTCCGGGTAATCGAAAAATCGGGTACCCATTTACGTTCGTAGGTGTAGGTTAGCAATTCTCAACATGCAATTATATGGGTTGGGCCACTGGAGTCACACCCATTGGGTCAAGAACCTTCCCTTTCCATAATTATAATTAGGCGACCCTACCCGATTTCATACCCGGCAAGGTCCAAAGACCCCACCCACTCCTGTTATGCTATATTCCTGTTATATTCCTTTGCGTATCCATCAACGACCTTCCAATCTTTTCATTTCCCTCCCTCCCTCCCTCTCTCTCTCTCTCTCTCTCTCTCTCTCTCTCTGAAGAAGAAGAAGAAGCAGAAGGAGAAGAAGCAAACCCCCTTTTCAGGTAGTCTTCTTTATAGCATCTTCTTCTTTGTAATGTGAAGAAGCCCTTCTCTTTCTTGTTAATTTTTCTTTACAAGGGTTTCTATGGATTTTGAATTAGGTTTCTCCTTTGGCCTTTGAAAAATGGGGTTTTGATTAGGTTTATGAATTTGGTCTCAATTTAGAGCTTTGAGTTGGGTTTGGATTACAGTCTCAAGTTTTTTTTTTTTCAATTATTTTTCTTTGTAGTGTGAAGCCCCTTCTCTTTCTCATTATTTATTCTTTAGAAAGGTTTCTATGGATCTTGAATTGGTTTTCTCCGGTTGGGCTTTGAATTTGGGTTTTAATTAGGGCCACGAATTGGGTTTTAGTCATAGTATCAATTGGGTTTAATTGGGGTTTCTAATTCTGGGGTGGGGTTGATTAGGGTATGGTTGGTTGGTGTTTAATAAGGGGGGTTGATTAGAGTTTTTAACTGGGAGTTTATTTGGGGTGTCATTAAGTAGCATAACGGGTTTGATTGGGTGGTTTAACTGGGGTTTTATTATTGGGTTTGACTAGGGTTAGGGTCTGTTTGGTACTTAAAAAGAATTAGGGTTGCAATTTTTTTAGGTCATTAATTACAGACTTGGAGAGGTTGTAAATGTTAAATTTATAGTATCAGAGAGCGCTTGTTGGTATGTTTTAGAAGATGTTTTATTATTTGATGAAAGTATGGACTCAGTAGGAGATTTTTTGTTTTGTTGAAAGAGGTAGGGATTGAAAGCCTGTGAAGCTAAATTACAACGGGAATATCATGAGCAAGATTTTTCTGTTAATAGTAAAAATTATGCAAACTATTATAAGATGTTTAATTGTGATGACTTCTTATAATACTGTAAATACCGAACTTAAATATAATAATTATTGCTGAATCATGGTACAACATCGATGTATGTGTTGACTACAAGGAATCTTCGATTGAGTTAATTATCTTTAATTTTAGGGCCTTTTCGTTTGCATGGAATTGATTTCGTACGAATTCAAGACATGTATTCCTAGAAGTGGCTAAAATTTAAGAAACAAAGGTGAAGATCCATAAATGACCATCAAATGATTTCTCCTTTAATAGAAAATGAATTAAGGAGATTTGAAAAATGAATGCCCATCCATGACCCTAGTAAATCATTTCCTAGGAAAGTTAGGACCACATCTGCACCTCCACCTTATATAACCTTCACCCCTCACCTATTTAATAATCCTTTGTTTGAACCCATTTAAGCATGACGTCCTAGGAATTTGATTCTGGAATAAAACAAACTGGCCCTAAGTTGGGTTGCTGAAAAGGGAAAGTCAAGTGACTTGTTTTTAAGAATATCAATAGGACTAGAATTGCTATTTCAAACGTCTCTTCCAGAAAGCTCCTGGGGTGAAGAAAAAGATGATGTTTTCACACATCAAATGAGAAGCAAAGAGACACCTCTTTGGAAGATGAGAGATGACAGCAGCTTAGATTTAAAACCTTATCCCAAAACCATAAGAGGATGAGTACAAACTTTTATATGTTTCACATGAGTCATGACCAAGCATTATATGTTTCACACCAGTCATGACCAAGCATTCTCCACACGAATACTCACTCGGTCAAAACCTCTCTCTCTCTCTCTCTATGTGTGTGTGTGTTTGTACCTCTGTGTGTGTGATATTTTTCTCATTTGCTTGGGCACTTTCCACATCCATCACCACAACAAGCTAGTATTACAGCTATTACTTTGTTTGCTAATGTGCGCGCGCGCGTGTGCGTGTGTGTGTGTGTGATCTTTTTCTCATTTGCTTGGGCACTTTCCACATCCATCACCACAACAAGCTAGTATTACAGCTATTACTTTGTTTGCTTCTGCTTTGAAGTATTGACTTTGATTTGATCTTTTATGCATCTTCTAATGATTTGCTTATGTATAACCTTTGTGTATTTTTGGGGGCTTCTTTGCTTTTGCTTGTTATATCAAGTATATTCTAGGGTGCAAGACCTGGAAAGTATGCTGTGCAAGCAAATCAGGCTACAATCAGTTGAAGGTGTCCTGAGGGCTGCATCTCAGCCTGTTTATAATTGGGTCTCAAAATTAGGATCTTCCCTATGGCCTTGTCAAGCTCAAGCTTGGGCCTTGTCAAGCTCAAGCTTGGCCCTTGAGAAAGATGTCAAGCCCAGGCTTGAGCCCAATACTTATAATTGGTGATGCTTAAGTATTTTTGTTTTTATCTAAATGTGAAAAATAAAAAATTTCCAACTATGTTGGACCATCAATTTTAGTTTTAACTATGAAGTATGATCCCCATCAAAGGCTAATGAAACACATTTTTAGCCCATCTTCATCTGAAGTAGAGATCAAAATGGTAAGTTTAGAATATGAATAAGAAACTACAAAAATACAATAAACCATGCAATCATCAAAAGCTGAGTTGTTTGTTGATATAAAAATACAGATGTACCATGCTTTTAGTTTATCCATGAACAAGAATATGAATATATGATATCATATTAGGTCTGTTTGATTTTAGTTGCCTTTCCAATGCTATAGTTCATAGTTCACACCGGAACTTAAATTCTTTACACTAGTAATAGAAAGATTATATAGTGTGGTTTAAAGGTTTATCATGATTAGAGAGAGTGCTAGTTGTTCAATTAATCAAACACCCTTTTTTTGGGCAACTCAATCTTATAGGATAAGGTAGGCAATCACAATGTTACCATAATGACACTGTAAACCAAATGAAAAACCTTAAGTACTACAATTATATTGTAATTTTTTCATTTTATATCTTTGACCCAGTGGGCTTTGACATAGAACCTTGAGCACAGCCCTTACAACAAAAGGTCTTACCATTTAGAATTTGTCCTAGTCCAGGGGGTTAAGGCTGTCCAAATCCAACCCATCACCTGCCCTAGTGAAAAGGATCCAATTTTAGTTGTGCCTATTTTTCTTAATTTTAGCCTTGGCCTTTGGTTTTACATCTTAGATGAATCTTTTTAGTTTCTATTGTGCTTGCTTTAACGTGTGCAACACATTTGGTGGTCTGCCTTATCCACAACTCTTCCAATCATAGCAAGAGAATTAGAATCTCCATCAAACCTTCCTCCGTTAATGAAAGAGCACTGATCCCATGTACATGGGTGTAGGGAAATTATGGTAGGCCCTCTTTAGTTATTATTGATTCAGTAACCCTCAAGGACTAGATGGGAACTGTTCAATCATCAGCCCCACCATTGACGAATTTAAGCTAAAGATGAGAAGAGTAATAGATAATCAAACCATGTTATTTATTTATTTAATAATAGAAGATGATTAGTAAACAGTAAAACACAAACTTTTGTTGATGCGACAATTTTATTTAGTAATCTTGCAAAGGAGGGCCCACTGTAAAAAAGGTTTACCTGTAAGCGTAACTAGAATGAGATGGAATTATCTTTACCATGGTGCTGACTGGTGAGATGCATGAGATCAGCTCTGCTTTTAAATATCTCATCTCCCAATATTCATAATATTCATATTTTCTTTTCAAGCACTAATATTTCTTCACTCTATGCAGTCATGGATATGATGGATTCATATTCAGAAGTCAAATATTATTGCAATGTAGAAGGGATTATAGGAAGAGGATTACGAATAATACGGCCTCCGGCGAATAGTCCGACGAGTACAAGGCGAATATGTCAATCTAAGGTTTTCTAAAGCTTCTTCTGTAAGTTCATTAATCCAAAAGCTTTTCTATGTTTTCATTCTCTGTTTGTGGATTTTGTTTATTTTTCAGGGCTCTGACAGGAGATTGTGGTGGATTCTGGGTTCTGTGAGGGCCTTTTTATTTTTATTTTTTGCTGTAGATGTTTGTAAAATCAGTGGTTTATAGGGTCAGAGCTGCTGGAACTAATTTTTTTCTTAGGCTTCTTTGGTGTAATCTATAGTTGGATAACAAGGTTTTTATTTATTTATTTAGTATTTCTAATGCTTTTGCATTCGATAATAGGGAACTTACCTTGGGGGTTTAAAGGAGGTATCTTGCTTGTGGGAATTTCGTGGTTCTAAGGTTTAGTAGCAGGAAAAAGTTTCTGCTATTGCTTTTGAAGAGCTTTTACGTGTTACTAGCTGAAAATGTTTATTTGACGGTCTTTTAGGCAGGGATTTGGTGGAATTGAAGGTCTCTAGAGTTCAGACAGATAATTGGTTGAATTGAGGGTTTTTAGACAGATTTAGTGGAGTTGGGGTCATATATACAGAGATTTGGTGGATTTCTTGTTTTCTGACGCTTGGCGTTCTTGTTAGATTCTACAAGTCCATTTGGTGGTGTGAAATTGTTTCTGGGCAAATTTGCAAGATGCTGGTTTCGTATTTTCGTGGTTCAAATGGATGTGAAAAGAAGTAGAGCAGAATGGCAGCAGCGGGAAGAGAACTAGGGTTTCGAAAGACAGGAAGTTGCAGTCTGAGAGAAGAGACAGCTAGGGTGACTCTCAACAGAATCCGGCATCAGGGGCATCCATATGTCGAGCTTAGGGAAGATGGAAAACGGTTTATCTTCTTCTGCACGCTCTGTCTCGCACCGTGCTACAGCGATACTGTGTTGTATGATCATCTCAATGGAAACCTTCACAAGCAAAGGTATGCTGCTGCAAAAGTCACCCTTTTTGGACCAAATCCATGGCCCTTTGATGATGGCGTTTTCTTCTTTTGCACTTTGCCTGAGAAAGAACAAGTGTCTGCAGTTTCAAGTTCCCAAAGAGATAGGGTTGTGAATTCTAATGATGGCACTCTTGGAATTGTTATCAATCATAGTTGTTTCAAAGCTTCCAAAGCTAAGGACAATGGTATAGGAGTTAATGGGAGTGAAACTTATGGCAATTTGAATCCTGATGACTGTAATTCTGCACTTGTTTTGAATGGTTATGACAAGATCTCCAGTCCTATTGACAGTTATCGCCATCTGGTTATTCCTGGGGTTCTGCTAAATGATGAAGTTTCTATCTTAGCAGTAAGATCTATTGGGTATGGGCAAATTGGTTCACGGATCCGAGAAACTAATGAGATGAGTAATATGATTAGTAGGATGTGGTGTGCTTGGTTGGGAGAAGGGGATTCTTGTGAGAGGAGCATTGCAGCACCCGACTGTGATTTGTCTATCATTACTTTCTCTTACACATATGACTTGGGTAGAAAACCTGTTGGAAGTGATTTAAGCCTTCCACCCTCTAGTCCTCATCTGGAACTCGAGAGTACTGGGAGCAATGCAAAAAAAAGAAAATTATCATTCTCTGAACCTGAGGATATGCATGAGGCAACTGGTGATCCTTGTGGTTCTACTGAGGAAGATTGTCTAGCTTTGAATGATTCTACTCAAAATGCTCTAGTACTGCAAAAAGACTCAGCAGCCAACGCTCTAACATCTGACCAATACAATAATCAGCTTCAGCACTCAAGGTTTATATCGAGCAAGGCTGTTAGACGGGAGTTAAGGAGGCAACAGCGGCTAGCGGCTGAAAGGATGTGTGATGTATGTCAACAAAGGATGCTTCCAGGGAAAGATGTTGCTACTCTTTTAAATAGGAAGACTGGGAATCTTGCTTGCAGCAGTAGAAACACAAATGGGGTAAACATCTATGGATACTAATTATGTGCTACTTTACAACATATCGAATAGTAATTATATATATGTTTATGTATGTCAAATAACTTGTTCAGGGACATCCTGCACAGAATTCTGCGTGGGTCAGCATCTGGGGCTCACCTGAATGGATGCCAATATTTGCACCCACAGTCGTCAGTGTGAGGGTTGGATTGTCATAGGTGGGCCCTATATAGTATGTGCGCTTGGCCCGCTTGCATTGTTCATGATGGATGTCTCTTAGCAGAAAATTTGATATTTATTATATTGGGTTTAGTTACATAAGTTTCTGTCTTAAACCTGTAGGCCTTTCATGTTTTTCACACATCCTGCCTCATACACTGGGTTCTTCTGTGCGAATTTGAAATATTGATGGATCAGTCATCTAATGCTGAAAACCCCCAGGGGAGTGCTCCTGCGAAGTCTCGGAGAAAGCGAGCAGCCAGATCTAGCAAAATGAAAGTGATAGATAGCAGAATGGAAGTTAGGAAACCTCACATTTCTTCTGTATTTTGTCCAGAATGCCAGGGCACTGGTGTAAACATTGAAGGAGATCAACTAGAAAAGCCAACCATCCCTCTTTCTGAGGTTCGAACTTATCATATTACCTTTTTTTTTTATTAGGATTTTTATTAAAGTTTTTTCCTAATATATATTTTTATTACTTATAGTTGTGACCATTCATTAGTGGTGTTTTCACTTTTCATTCAGATGTTCCTTTACAAAATAAAAGCACTTGAGTCACACAAAGCTTGGATGAAAAATCCCGAATGTTTACAGGATTGCTCAACTGGTCTTCATTTTCCTAGCAGTTCCGAAGAAAGTTTTCAGGTTTGTTATACATGGATTTCTTATTTATTTAACATGCCTTTGTGATTCATTCTGTCTTCCGTCATCCTGTCCATTGCAGGAAAAGGTGTTGCCTCTAAAGAAGCTTCATTTCTATCAGGCGTTGGATAGATCTTAATTGGAGGCTTTGGTCTTTTGTTCTGCAACTGCGAGCAGGCATTTTCAAGAGTACTTTTATTCCTGTTAACATTTTCTGAGACCTTGGCATGTTGGCACTTAATTGGTCTATCGCCTCTGATAATGACTTACCATGTTCCTATTACCTCTGATAATGTGACCTGCCACTCTGTGTAACAATGTAAATTCCTGTTTAACATAGGTGGACGTAGAAATGTATAGTGGTGACACAAATTAACTGGAGGCTGATTGCTGATTAGTTTGGAAATAGATTTTACATGATTGCCTTTAATTGCTGACTCTTTTCTTGTAGACAGTAGATTAAGTGAGATACATGGACTCTGTGTGTGTGTGTGTGTGTGGACATGAAGAAATGCATATTTCTGATTATGTTGTACATGATATAACTCTTTTTTTTTTTAATGATTGTATTTTTATGTCAACTTGCTCCTATGAACATCATATGAAGGTTTATTTTTGGTAACTTTATTATCCAAGGCAGAAGAAAAAGAAGACAGCAACATCTGAACGGTACAATGAAAAAAAAAGGGTCAAAGGACTCCAATAACAGACCCTGAAACATACAAGAGAAAAAAACTTTTCTGCAACATAACAGACTACAGAGACCAAGAAAGAAACTTTGAAACGTCCTGATGTGCTGTGTGGAAATTCAAAAAAAAAAAAAAAAAAAGGTACTTTTGTGATGGCATATGATGAAGTGCTCTGATCATTAATGAGCAGCTCTGTGGTGTGTGGGGCCAATACTCTCTGAAGGGGCATGCTATTTCAACTTAGGATTGTTTAAAATCAGGTAAAAAGCTGCGTTGTTGGTTGGTATGGGGCCCAAAACCGTGTTTTAACCATAAGCATGTATGGTTGTGATTAAGTTCAGCAATACCCATCTAGAGATAGAAAACTGACAGACCATCCCAGCTCTTCTAAGGTCCCATTTGGAACCTCTAATCTAATTAATAAGAGCTAGTTAGATTAAGGTCTAAGATAAAAGCTCTAATTTACAATGTTAGTGTGTGGTAAAATTGTAAAAAAAAAAAGAGCTAATATTTCATGATATAATCAGGCTCACCTTTTATAAATTACAATGTAGAATCCACCATTTGGGTCATTTTGAAAATTTTATAGGGTTATTTTGTTGAACACGTACAATTATAAATTTCGCATTGTCCACCTCTATCTGCTGTCTTTGTTGAAAAATTAAGCTGCCCCACTTAGCTTTTTTTTGGACCAGAGGCAAAAGCTCTAATTAAACACGCTCTAAAATGAGGAGATATAATTAGAGGTTTACCAAAGCTCTTAATCACAAAATAAGAGCCTGTTTTTAGAGTAAAAATAATATGGGTTCAAGTTGCCATTATCCAGCAATAAGGATTGTGCCTGTGGTATTTCGTTGAGAATCTGATGGCCTCTGCTGCCGATCAAGTAGCTCTCATCCCAACTTTCTGTAACAGGCTTCAACACTTGGTCCATCAGATACTGGTTAAAAAAAAAATCCTCAGCAGCCCTACCCGTTCTTTTTTATTTCTATCGGAAGGTTCCCAATCCTTTGGACTTGGCGAATCCCTCCAGGTCTAAAGTGGAGCCAGGTAAACTCCCCTATGGCCCCAGTACAATTTTGAACCTACAACCTCTGAGTGCAAACCATGTTCCTAGGCCAACTGAGCTACTATCCCTTGTTAATAATTTGTTGTGTCGACGACTTTCCTTTTAGTTGATGAACGACTCGCCAATTTGGCTTGATAATCTAGATTTTCATTTCACTGATCTAAAGTGGGTCCAAGTGGGCCCTATATATCTATGGCAAACTATAGTAATACTAATAGGGCCTCAAGTTGGACTCTTGGGTAGAGACAAACTCTAGCTTGAAACTTACTCAAACATGACTTTTGTTGTTACTGTTCAGGGTTGAATTTAGGACCTACGAAATGAAATGAAATGAATTGTATGATGTCATGTAATTAAAATAAAATAGAATTTTTTTTTATAAGATTAGCTATCTATAAATAACTGCCCCATCAAATATCAAATATTGGTAGTTTTAGATAAAAGGGAATGAAATTGAATGGGGCAAAACATGAAAACACTGAATAGATAAAAATTATCATGTTTGATTGAATAACAACAATGGTAACATTAGACCCATAATTATAAATAACCAGTTCCCCCATGTCATTGCCATTTATCTTGTATCAGATTTACTGAGTACTAGAGAAAAGATAAGTTAAGAAATTTTGTAGTGAAGCAGTTGGCAAAAAGAGGGCCCTCACCATAAAATGAAAGCCAAAACATGTAGGCATGTGAGGGCTCCTAAGCAGGGAGTAGGGGGACATGATATGAGTGAGCACAACTGTTATTTGAATGGAAAGGGCCCTTCAGGCCTCAATCATTGCCTAAGCACGCTTGCTTTTTTTTTTGATTAAAGTGTAATCCTTCACCCACAGCCCTAATCATTTTCTCCCCCTTTGTCCAAAAGGAACACCATTTTCGTTTTTTAAGTACCAAGTATAGATTGACTTGTGTTGGTTGCAATTGTGTCCTTGCGGATGAAAATGGGTGCCTTTTAGGGACCGGAACTGAAATGGGCGATGATAATAAACTTGTATAGGTCCAATTTTTTGACCCATTCTCAGTATGGTGTTTGTATTGGTCGCCATGTCATGAACCCAAACAGAACTCAGTCAGGGTTCAGGTCCATGTGGTCTATATTCTGAAGACACGTATGCTCAATCCCACAGTTGTATGTGATATATATATATGATTTTACCAGAAAAATAACTTTAAATGGCTACTGCACCAAGCATGAAACTTTAGACAATAGTGAACCAAACAGGTAATTCGTACAGAAAAAGTAACTTTTTTTTTTCACCATTTTTTTTGGGTGGTCGCATTGACTTTCATTTTCTGTATTGAGGGTTGACTGCGAACCTCGCTATAACAAGTAAACGTCGCATTCGACCATGAGCAGGCATTACATCTTCATCTTCTTCCTTTTTGCTCGAGTGTTTGAGTTTTCGATTAAAGGAAGAGAGGACGAGAAGATTTGTGACTTAAAGTTATTGTTTTGGGAAATTTCTCATGGAGGATCCTTCCGGAAGAACGCTCTTGCAATTTCAAACTCAGATTTCTAGCATGCTATGGTTTTGTGCAATATCACGTGAAACATATTTTGCTAAAATGGAATGGATTGGAGGATCAATTCAAAAGCTAGGATCCACGCTCATTTGTGCTTTGGGCTAGAAAAATCATGCTCATACAAGAAGATACCAATGGCCTAAAATAAAAGATATTACCAACAAGAAAACCAAAGACGAGGAAGAGAACAGGGCACCGACAGTTCACATGATGCACAACCAATCGACAACATTTATTAGGGACTGAACCTTTCTTAAATTGACCAACCCACCAACAACATTTTTAGTGCCGATTGGCAATTTACCAGGCTAGATCTTTCGGTCGTCGTTTCCTTTATCGAAAACTCGAACACTGAAGGAAGAAGGAAGAGGATGAAGAGGTTATGCCTGCTCAGGGTCGAATGTGACCCTTACTTGTTATAATGAGGGTCACAGTCGACTCTCAATACAAAAAATGAAGGTTGAACGCGACTACCAAATAAATATGGTGAAAAAAGTTACTTTTTCTATATAGATTTCCTGTTTGATGCACTACTGGCTAAAGTTCATTGTTTGGTGCAGTGACTACTTAAAGTTAATTTTTTGGTAAAATCCTCATATATATATATATATATATAAAGGGGTCAGCTCTCCTAAGCTCAAGCTTAGGATAAGGTAAGCTCAAGTGTGTGGTGGGGCCCACCTGGGGACCCACATGGGAATGTGGGTGGGGTGGGGTGGGGTGGGGGGGGAGGGGGGGATTTCAAGGACTCCCTTGGATCTTCCTCTCTACAAATAATCAGTCCCAAATGAGATTTATATCATGTCCATATGGGCCCAAAAGTTTAATGGTCAACGGTCCATTTGGATTGATACATAATCAATCCAACGGTCAAATAAATTTGGATCTGATCGAAAGTTGGTGGACATGTGTAATTTAAGGAAGTAATGTATTTGGTCCATTTGGATGGACCAAAGGTGGGCCCCACAAGCATGAGCTTATGAAATTTTTTTCTAAGCTTGAGCTTAGGAGAGCTTTGCTCATATATAAAAAGATATGTTGAGTGTATTAAGTATTTTATATATGTATTTATATGAATTTGGTCTTGATACAGATCTGGGTCTCCAAGCCCTTTCTTTTGGTTGTTGGTATTTGGGTTTGGTTCTTTGAGTGAGATGGGTTCACATTTGTCGCACCACAATTTACGAGTGGCTAGAAAGAGGAGAGAAAAAGAAGAGAAGAAGAAGGCTATGGTCCCAACTCAGGAGACGACAAACACAAAGCATTAAAGCACCGATCCTCTAGCTTTGACAATTCTCCTTTGAGGCTTTGACTTAAAGATCATGAATTTGGTTGATGTCATCAAAGGGATTTGACATTTCAATACCATTTAAATACTTAATTTCCAATTTCATGACTAAAAATATAAAAATGTCACCAAAGTCGTTTGACTTTGGTACACTTTTTTTTTTAAACTTTTTTGCCATCGATCCTATGATATCATGAGAGTTTAAAAACCAATTGTATCATTGGATCCAGGTAGCTTTTCAACTTTTAACATTTGGATGCCATAATATCATGAGTTTTTAAACTCCCATGATATCATGGGATCGAGGGCATAAAAGTAAAAAAAAAGTGTACCAAAGTCAAACTGACTCTGGTGACATTTACAGAATTTTAGTTATAAAATTGGAGATTGAGTGTTTAGGGGCATTGAAATGTCAAATCCCCTATTTTGAATGACTTGAACTTTTAATAAGCTAGCCTTACAATGGAGTTCTACTCCTTCAAGGTTTTGGTACTTCACTTGTAAAGTGAGTTCAAAATGAAGCGTCACTTTTAAGATACAAGAAAAGAGAGGTCTTATAAAAAAATGTAAAAAATCTCAAAAATCACCCTTTTGTTTTTTTTTAAAGTTGAAAAGTTAATCTCTTATTCCAGTAATAGACAAAGTGACCTCCTTTTTTTTTTTATCCAAAAATTCAAAAAAAGTTCCTCATATGCCACAAATGACAAAAATTGTCAAAAAGGTGGATTTTGAAATTTTGTACATTTTTATAAGAACCTCTCTTAAAAGTGACCCCTTGCCTTTTAACTCACTTTTCTAGTGAAATTCTAGACGGGCTCAAACATTGAAAGTTTATGGTATGAGATTTCTAAATTGGTATACTCAATAAATTAGCCCAATAATGTGCAAAAACAATAACTATGCAGTGTAAAATAAACTAAAAAAGTACACACCATAAGGACACCAGATTTAGTATGGAAAACCCTAATCGAGTGAAAAACTACTGATCCGAATTGGATTAACAATAAAACACTATGAATCTCGTAATTACAAGAAACTTAGATTTCCTCTTCAGATATCCCCTATCTAAGGACTGAAGTTACCTTGTGTCACTTCACACTTCAATGATTTCACACCGTTGATTGCAACAGACTCAATCCTGCGCTTGACTCCTCAAATCTTCTACGCAAGAAGATGATTTTCTACAAGGGATGCAGAAGAAACTGACTTTTTAGAGAACTTGTCAGCACAACTCTTCAATAAATCTCTAGAGAAAATTTCTCTCAATTAGATCTCTCATTCAAAACTTGAGAGATGATGTGTCTCTTTGGGTTGTGAGAAACACCCAATATATAGTTCTAAATCCATGCAAGAGACTCCTAATCATAATCCACTAAGAATATCAGGTCATCTCAAACTTTGACTTAGAGTTCGGATCAAATTGGGCTTCATGCGCTATTCTTGCTCTAGCAAGATTCACGCTCGCTCTAGCGAGAGCCCTTTTTGGCTCTGACACGATTTTGGCCTTACAAACGTCAAAGCCTTAGAAGATTCAAACTCATTCTTTTCTACATGGGTGGCGCTACATGGATCCCAGTGAGGTCAATTTACTCCACTGATATCTGGAAAAATATAAAAAAAAAACCTCTTTAATGAATTGAAGTTATGGGAAGCTTTTGATCCCACTCAAGCTAATGGGCCACTTATCTACCAAAAAAAAAAAAAAAAAACTAATGGGCCCAATTTTTTTTTTTAAAGAATTTTTTTTTTTATAGATATTTTGTCGGTAAGTCTTCATTTACCCTAACTCAACCTCTAAATACGGTATTCTGTTCGTATTAGAAGGAGAAAACCCTAATATTATCAAAAGTGGAAGACATATGTTGATAAAGGTAAAAATAAATTTAATCGATTTGTGGAAGATAAGTCCTTTGTTGACTCCACTTATTTGAATTTTTGGAGGTGCCACTGCTCCTTTACGTGTGACACATACATATGGCCGCTTGACCAAAAAGGATACTTATTGCCTAACTAATGAGAAAATCCGAAACAGGTTGGATGTTACAAGTTGGATCCATCCATTGTAAGATCATCAAATGGATAGCCAAAATTGATATAACTCTATAAATAGCCCTTTATGGATGACTTCAGTTCAGTTCAAATCAGATGGTTAATAACATCCAATTTTTCTAAATTTCGTAAATAACTAATCACTAATCTTTTCCCGTGGCCCCACACACATGCCATGTCTTTAAGGTAAAAACAAAAAAATCCACTTGCTATCAGATCTGTTTGGACAAACAAAACACTGCACCCACTAGCTACAACCTCCTTCACCAGACAAACCAACCCACCAAACGTATATTTTCCATTCATCCTTTTGCCCAACAATATCCCTAACTTCCGTTACTGTGCTCCTGTAGGCTCTGTAGACTCTCTTTATGTAGTAATATTGCACTTGAAGGATTGATGTTTAATGCTTTTGGTGGGTCTCGTATCATGTAATCATAAATCATTTCTGTTGTTGTTTTTGGTCTTGAGGTCTGTTATAGCTGTTGGTGAACAAAGTTTTCAAATATGACAATTTGAAGTAATGGGACAAAGAACTTTTTATGGGGTTTGCTAATATAATGATCAGTCAAAACCCTCTTCTCACATACCCTTACTTTCATGAAATTGAATGAGATTAATCCTAATTTGACACACATTTATGTACTGTTGGATTGAATCATGCTAAAAAATCATATTTACAAAATTACTGGACTTTGAAGCCTTAAAATCAAAAGGCTACTATGACGGCTTTTTCTTCTTTTTCCATACCTAGCGAAGTGGGATGGGACTCGTAAGAACTCAGCAATAGAAAAGTAGCCTGCTTCCATAGGAATAGAAGAGAAGCAATGGGGAAGGGCTATGATAACTTTAAAAGTGGCGTTTGCATCTAATTCTACCAGGTTGTGTGATGCATCTAATTCTACCCGGCTGTGTGATGAGAGGATTTCATGATAAAGAAAGATATTTATTTCAATTTTTGTTTTCAATCTACTCTTCTATTATTTGATGGAACACTTCTTTTTTAGCATGGAAACGGACAATTTGATGTGATCTTTCTTTAAAAAGAGATGATCCACTTACTTGGAAGGATAAGAATGCTGGATCTTCTCTCCCCAAACGAAGATTGGGGGTTTAGTAATTAGAATCCTCTTGTCGTACAAATACATAATAAAAATTTGTCTAGGTAAGACATATGTCACATATCAAAATGTTCCACGACTAACTTTTTATTAGTGTTCATTTATTTATTTAAAATTCAAATCATTCGAAATAAAATTATTTTTTTAGATTAAATTTGTTGCCGATAAAAACTATGCCCACTATTAGATTGAGTATGCATGCAAGTATTCACATTATCAATAAGATGAAGGCTGATCACATTACACATTGAGAAATTGGATTTTTATGTAAGTAGGCATTGTTTTTATGATCTCAGTTGAAATACCCTCCTCCCTCCTCATCTCCTACTTTTGAAAATCAAACCCATCCTCCCAAAACACATGTAGTCAACAATATTCACTTAAATGCAAACCATCCATCATTGATATGGGACTTTCAGTGGCGGCCCACCCAAGATAGGTTGGACCGGCAAGTTTTGCTTTGTGAGGGTGAGTGAGTGACAAACCCCACTAATTTTTCCACTGCCATCATTGAAAACAGAAGGTGAAAAAAGCAGCAGAGAGCAGTCCATGCTGTTTTTTTTTTTTTTGAAATGACAACTCTCCTCTTCTTCCTCTGATGATCCAAAGCTCTTCTTCTTCTTCTTCTTCTCCTTCTTCTCATGGGTTTTCATTCCCATCTCTTCTTCTTCTTCTTCTCTCTCTTTCTCATATTCACCACCTTCTCCTTATCCTCCTCCCAACGACACGACGACCCACGTCTCCTCGACAGCCTCGTGAGGGATCACGCTTTCCAGTGCTACGCAGACCACCAATCCACCAAAACGGCTCTCCTCTACCCCGTTCCTCTCCCTCCTTCGCTTTCGGGAGTCCGGGCCCACACGGCCCGCTACCGCACCGGAAGCCTGCGGAGGTATGGAGCACAGATTCACGAGTTCCGCCTCTCGCCCGGCACGAACGTGCGCCCGCACGTGGAAAGAGTGGTCCTGGTCCGCGAGAGCTGGGCACTTCCGTGGTCCTCCTCCCTCTACAACATCTCCGGCTTCCGTCTCCTCTCTCCGGTTCTGGGCATTCTCGCCTACGACGCGGGCAGCCGTAAAAACAGCTCCCGCACCCCATCAGAGCTCGAGATCTTCGTTGAGAGAAGACCCATCTCCATCGATTTCTCAAATATTTCGAGCACCCCATCATCTTCTTCTTCTGGGGTTCGTCTGTTGTGTGCTTATTTTGATGTGCATGGGAAGGTGCGTGTGTATGATCCGAGTATGGCTATGTTGAAGGTTTGTGATGGGTTTAGAGAAGGGCATTATGCATTGGTGATGGAGGGTTTGAAGGAGGAGGAGAAGAAGAAGGAGAGGAAGAAGAAGAAGAAGAAGAAGAAGATGGGTGGTGATGGAGATGGGTTTGAGAAGAAATGGAGGGTGGTGATTGGGAGTAGTGTGGTGGGTGGGGCTTTGGTGGTGGTTCTTTTGGGTTTGCTTTGTGTGGCTTTGGTGGAGATGAGGAAGAAGAGGGAGATGGAGGAGATGGAGAGGAAGGCGTATGAGGAGGAGGCGCTGCAGATGGCTTTGGTGGGCCATTTCATAGCACCCACTGCTCGTGGGACCCGCACGTTGCCTAGCATTGAGATTGATTATAAGCCCTTCTTTTGATCCTATGTGACTTTGAATTATAATTGTTGGGATGGTGAGATTGATGAATGCAAAGGACATACTCATTCTTTGGTATGTTTTCTTTTTTTAATATTTTTCTTATCAATTTTGGAGTTAGATTTACCATAATATGGTATGGATGGCAATTCCAAATATATATATATATATATATATGATTTTTATATAAAAAGAACTTTTAAAATTGAGAAAGATGATGGAGGGTCGAAACACTTCATAATGACCGCAGATGACTTCTTGCCACTTTTTTTTTAAAAATTTTTTTAACAAAATTTCCCCAATTCCATGATAATTGGAATGTCCTTTTTTTTGGTGAAATTTGCATATCGAATTATATTTATGATATTCCGAGATTTTGGGTTATTCCATAATATCATGGAACGGAGACCTGCCGTCATTATAAAGTATTTGGGCCATTTATCATTTTTCTCAAATTAATTTTTTTTCTTAAAAATCCCTACTTATCTAATTAACAAAACATTGAATTGAATTGGCTGAATTTGGACTGAAATTAGGCTGAACATCACATGTCTCATGTCCAAATCTGGACTGAAATTACATATACATATTGGGATGTTCAACAAGCTAAGCTGGCCGGAAGGCTGTTAGGTCCACTGTGCGAGCCTGAGCTCGAGCTTAATTATTGAGACTAGGGGGTGCTCAATGGCCAAGCCAGCCCGCCCGCTTCGGGCTAAGTTTTGGCCCGTGGTTTTAGTAACTGGGCCAGGCTTGGATCTAAGCTTTTGGTCCTTATAATAAATGGGCAAGGCTTGGCCAGCCCACTTTGGGCCAGGTTTTGGCCTGTGGTTTTAATTCTCAGACTGTACCTGGATCTAAATTTTTGGCCTGATATTTAATAAATTAATGGCCGGGATTTGATTAAGTGGTAGAAAGCCTAAAGTTCGGCTCTGCTTAACAAGTAATGCATCTAGTTTAGTAACTTTCCGCCAAAACAAGCAATTGAAAAGCTAAAAAAATTGATGGAAAACTTGACCTAATTGACTGAATGGGCGAGCCTGGGTGCAGGCCACACACTTAAGGCTAACTCGTGTCAGGCTTGGGCTGGGGTCGGCCCTCTGTTTCTAAAGGCAGACTAGGCCTGGATATGTCTCAACCGGGCCTGGTCCATGAACACTCCTAGATCATGAGACCATGAGTCAAGCTAAAGGTAGGGCTGGATTATTTATGCTCAACTCAGCTCATGTGGCCCAAGGCTTGACTCATGCGGATGTATTGCTTGATGCAAGACAACCCATGAGGCCCACCTGGGGCCCCACATGATCAACCCCAGCCAGTCACCCTAACCCCTTCCCTATATGTCACAGATCTTATGGGTTTTACACTAATCCAAATAGACTAGACCCTGAATTGGGATAAAATAAAATTGTACATTTTAACATCATTAAATTCGAGGACCCAAGATTAAAGGGTTAGGATGATGGATTTAACTTGAAGTTTAAATATATGGGGTGGTGCCATATAATCTTTTGATCCCCCACCTCGGCCTACTCATGCATGTATATTTAAGCATATATTTAATATGTTTATTCAGCTTTTGGTGAATATTAAATTAGAATTTTTATGGGGAAAATCTCCTTAAATCCCTCAAAAACATCCAACAAGGGACCAAACTCTTCATATCTATGACACAGGGTCCCTCATTTGCTGCTGCTGCTGCTGCTTCTTTCTTTTGTTTTTTTTGACCTTTTAGACTTTTTAACTCCCATTTCATGATATCCAGATTGTTTTTACATAAAACTTGGTTTTACATAAATTTTTTTTGGTAAAAAACTAATTTTACATTTATTCTCAAGATTTGGGGAAGAAAAGGCCATGATCAAGGGACCCATGTTAAATGAAGTCTACAGCAGCAACAAGAATCTAAAAACTTGTTTTCTATGAATTTACAATTGGCATTTCAGGTTCTGTTTAACCGGGCTTGGATATAAACATGGATTAGATGAGCTGCTATCTTTGTAAGTTTAGTGTTATAAACTCCTCACTGACTAGACTCTAGTCTAAACTTCAAGTCCACTGAACTTCTTGTTAGCCAGTTTTTATATTATATATGTATGTATATTATGTATGAGCCGTGCTCCATTGCATACCATCTGTGCATACCAGTTGCTGGGCCCCACTAATCATGGGACAGGAAGATCGAAAGATCAAGCTGGGACCACTTTCAATATGAAGTTTTAAGTCAACCCAATGTTTCTAACTCCTTTATTTGTGGCCCAACACTTGATCCATCATTCCAACCCATTTGGATCAGTGCAAACCCATGGAAAGTCCATTCGGATGGATGATAAGGTAGGCTGCAGTGGGTGGTATGTAGTGGCTCTGATACCACTTATTGTGGCTCTAATATCGCTTGTTGTGAATGTGTATGCGAAAGTGTGAAATCACTACCATCGACAATCAATCAAGTCACACGAGAAGATAGAACATCGACAGAGAGAGATTTACATAGTTCGGCAAGATTACCTACCTCCATGGAAAAGAAACTTGACTTTTCTTGATTAGCTCACGTGGTTTGCCAATATCTATGGGAGAGAGAGCTCTCACCTCTCTCACTTAGACAGAGTCTAGGGTTATAGATTACATCAATATATAATCTACACTTTTTTTTGTCCCCAGTAGCCCCACATATAAATCAATGCACTGCATGAGTAATCTTGATTTGGGCCCACCTAGTATACATGCATGTATGCAATTAATGATGTATTTTCATTATTTATAATAAAAATCACAATGAATAAATTATAATCACATGATGATGTCAAAATATAATAAATAAAAACAATATGGGGTAGGGCCTATAAAGGTTTACCAAGTCGCATGCCATCATGTCATCATTAATAAATACACAAAACTCCATATAATTAGATATAATAATTTTTCTGAAAATCCGGGTTTAGGTCCTTACATTCTCCCCTAATTAGAGGATTTCGAAATTGCATTTGGGAAGTGCTGGGGTATGAGAGTCTAAAAGGGGCCTAGTGCTAGATCATGGGGTATGAGAGTCTGAAAGGGCCTAAACTGATCAAAGGTGGGCTCAAGTGGGCCCTGTGGAGTTGGACAGCATATGTTGTAGCGTGTAGGAGACCATTTCTCATGTACATACAGGTAGGGATACTCAATGGTTGGGCCATCTTGGACTTGCTAATAACCAGCCACGCAATAGAGTGGATTTGGGCTCTGCTTTTATGCCTATGGGTGTCAAAGGGCCGGGCTGGGCTTAGGGTTGTCATTACGCTACCCTCAATATATGCAAGGCCAAGCCCTGGCGGGCCAAAGCCCTCAGAGGGCCTGGATTACTTAGGCCCTTACCCTATCCATAAGGTGATAAGGGTCAAGATCGGGCTCAAGGCCTCAAAATGAGAAAACCATTATTTTTTGACATTGTTACCAAGCATCGAGTATCAACCGAGCACTATCTTGTCTAATTTCTACTGTAAATAGATCACTAAGAAAATATTTAGAGAATAGAAGCTGTTTCTAAAAACTTTCTTTTATTGGATAACATTATAGATGCTTTGAGTGACTAGGGTTCTAGATTTACAGGTTTTTCTTCTTTTGTCAAAAAGAAGGGAAATGGTCAAAGAGTTTGTTCTAGCTTACACCTTTCACAACAATCTTCCTGTATCAAATCATTTCAACATAGTCTTATTTATGAGTAACTTAAACCATTTACAAGCAAGCTACCTTTTATGAATTGGCATTACTTTCAATTTAATGTTGATATGACTATTAAGTGTTATTGGATTTCAGTCACAAAGATATATGCACTTAAAAAATTACTGTTATTTTAGATTTAAAAAACTGAAATTTATAATTATCTAATTTAAAAGGATATTTGGGTCATCACATATCCTTTAAGTTCCATGTACATACAAACTACATTTAATATTGGTTAGCATCACAAGTCACTCTATAAAAGGAAAGAGTCTATTCTTATTAATAAGAGTACGAGTACACCCCCTTTTGTACTAGCATGAATATAAAAATAATATAAACAAACACAAATAAGAAATAAAAAAATTAGAGGAAAGGGATAGAGAGCAACCATGCAACATTTATTGCATATACATTAAGTATAATACAAACTTTAATAATTAAATTGAGAAGAAATGAGCCAAATATGTACAATATTGGTTTTGAGGGCATTTTGTAATGGGTACGAGGCTAGCTAGGAAATTACATTTATATCCCTATTTTATTACTGCTAAGTGACTGTTATAAGGGTATTTTAGTATATATTTACATATATAAATATATATTATATAAAATAAAGAAAAGTAAGAGGGCCAAAGCCAGGGCAGAGCCAGGCTAGCATTGTCCAAGCCGAGCTCTCAAATCTAAGAGCCTACAAAAAATTATCAAAGCCTCGCCCTAGGACTTTTTCTTAGAAACAAAAACCCTCATTTTAAGGCTTTTTGAGGGCTTGGCCAGGCCTAAGTCCCCTTGTCTCGAGGCTAAATTGACAGGCCTAGTTATGCCCCATCTTATGAATGTAAGCCTGCGTTTCTTCGGTGATTGTTTAATAGGCCCGGTCTAGGACTTTGTATGCTTAAAGGATGACTTTATCTATAAGTAACATTGATAACATTTGCAGATTGTTCTTAAACTTACAACCAAAGACAAATGTTATCAACAACATCTGTAGATTGTTGGAAATATCTTTCTTTTTTAAATTAAAGAGTGGCAATTTTGTAAGCATGAAACTTTACATGTTGAAATTTTGTATCCATTTTGAGCCTCATGTCATCTGTGATCCATCCCATATCTCTTAAAACCTACCTACTCCTGTAAATTGACACCGTTTAGGCAAACCATTATCTATTATTAAATTAGATTATGATAAAAATAGAAATGGCAATGGGTCAAATTTAAATTGAGACCTGCCTAAATTGGTAGTGGGTTTGTCAGGTTAAGAGAGGATATAAGATTTTGTATTTTGACCCGAATAAGATCATAGGCGGGTTCGGGTTTTGATCGTGCATTTTTCGCCCTGAATGTATAAAACTTTGGAAAATTGCCCATAGAGCTGCTCTTAGACATGAGATTCGCTCTTGAGAGGTCAAAGTTTAAGTATTTGTCTCGTGCGAGATCCTCGGGCAACGTGGTATCGCACACGTCATATTGTGTGGTATCCTAGGGCCGTGCGATATCACGCACATCATTCAATGCAATATTCTAGGGCCATGCGATGTCACACTATTATTGTATGAGAAATATTTCTGTGAAAATTATATAAACTTCGACTGTTGTGGGGCAAATATGAAATGGTAAGAATAATCGTACTATCAATACGCCTGAAACTTTTGTGGCATAAAGTAATAGCATATTTTTTACATAATAAGAGGTAGTAACACCTAAACACTGACAGGTTCAGAGATTTTACATATTGAAATAAAATCAACAGCATCGGAGCCGTGTCTAATATGGTAGTCCATATCCAACTTACAAGCCAAAAAGTATGACTTTGAGTCTAGTCCATTTGTAATATACACATTCATTCATACTTAGGGCCGTTTGTTTGTATTATAATATATAAAAATTGAATATATAGAGTTCATAGCGTAAGTAGTTAAAAATGAGAATTAAAGGTGGATTTTTAAAAACAAGCATGAAATAAACTTTTCTTTTAAAGAAAAAGAATCAAAAGAATTATGGGGAAAGAATAACCAACTATCACCGTAGTAGTTCACTCTCCATCTTCTTTTATTTTTATTTCTCAAAAAATAAAGTTGTTTTAATGCTCATTTTTTTATCTTTTACATTTGATCTTCATTTCTAATCACTAATGGTATGAATCTTATGCATTCAATTCCTATGTATTTTAATGTATACAATTCCTTAGGGCCTATTTGTCTGGATTAGAATACAAGAAATTAAATAATTAGGAATTAGGATAATTCATGTTATAAGTGGTTGGAAATGAATGCCAAAGTTGAATATTTCAAAATGCCCATCAGACAACCTCCTATTTAAAGGACATTGAATCAAGGGGAGACTGAAATGAATGCCTAGCCATTACATTAGTAATTCAATCTCTAGGAAAACCAATGTCTCATCTGCGTCACCGCCTTATTTTCTTCCGGCCTCACCTCATATCCTTCACCGTTACTTCTTTAAATAGTCGAGCTCATTTGACCTCGAGTTCCTACGTGATCAAATATGTTGAGCAGAGCCAATATCCAAGCATGCAAATGTCCACTTAGAGATGTCATTGGAATCTGGTTATCTGAAGGATAGACTCTGCAAAATAATGCTGTAAACGCTTTTCATCCCTGATTAGATGATCGGGTCCGGGTTTGGGTAAAAATTTATGGTCTATCAATGATCAGGTCTAATTAGACCAATGAGTGTTTTCGTGCGGCTCAGACACCACCAATGACAGTGCCATTTGGTGGGGCTCATGGGGCTATGTAGTCAGATCATCTCTTATTGGGCCCCACTCATCAGTCGCTCAAAATATGTCATCCTAACACCCAAGAAAAAGTTCCCCCCCACTAGGGGCATCTTAGCAGAGAGGAAGAGGGACAAACCGAAAAAGAAGGTGGGCTTATCAATCACAGTTATGGTTTAGTAAGGACAGTGATCGTCTACCATATATCCCTCTGTAGTGTTAGGTCACATCTAAGTGGGATAGCTCTTAAATTTCTTCGGGTAACTATTTCTACCAAAATCTCGGGGCGATTCACGACCGGTTATCTCTGATACTATGTTAAATTTCCTCCACCAACTAATACCAAAACCTCGAGGCATTAGCAGAGCAACCGGCCAGGTTAAAAGAGTTAGTCTTACCTACTCCGTCCTTGGGGCTCGAAAGTTTGATAGTGGCTGATTTTTCTTTTGCACAAGTATAAATTTATAGATTCTCACAAGAGTTGGGTTCAGGATGGGGTTGGGGTTAAAGTTTTGCCCAACTCACCTAAAATAACTTGCTAATATATTTTTTTTCTCTGATAGGCTATTTAAATACAAATCTTGTATTGTTTGGTAGTACTAGTGGGATATGTATAATTCTGAGGCGGGTTCAGGTTTAGCCTGTCTTCTTATCATCCACACATTATAGAGTTTGTAGGGCTCATAGTTTCTACTTAGATATGAGTGGACTTTAATTTCATCCAATATGAAATGATAAAGTTACTTGATATTGCTAATTACTCAATCTAGGACTATAAAATAGTCCATCACCGGAAGAAAGAACAAAAGGGCAAAATTTCAATTTTCATTATTTATTTTATAGCTTTAAATCAAATACAACGGCCCCTTACCCAAGTGAGAACGTTGGTAAGGAGTGACAGTTCTCTCCTGGCTGCCCAGGGTTCCAACACTTGGTATGCCACATTTTCCTGCATGTACGGGCTTCTCTCCCCATTTGAGTGGGCTATCTTCTCGTGTGTACGTGGGCACTCAGGTCTAAGACCTGGTAATGCAGATGGTGGGGCCCACATTCGAACTGTTGTCTCGAAACTTGGCTGAGTTTGACTTGGAATGGCAAAGGTCTCTATCATGACCAATACTGATTTCTTTGGCATGTAGAAGTATGGGTTCCAACTCTGGGTATGCCATATTTTCCCACATGTACGGGCTTCCCTCCCCACTTGAGTGGGTTGTTTTCTCGTGTGTACGTGGGCTCTCACTCGGATCTAAGACCTGGTAATTGAGATGGTGGGGCCCACATTCGCCATCCCACAAACTGTTGTCTCGAAACTCGGCTGAATTTGATTTGGAATGGCAAAGGTCTCTATCATGACCAATACTGATTTCTTTGACATGTAGAAGTATGGGTTCCAACCTTGGGTATGCCACATTTTTCCGCATGTACGGGCTTCCCTCCCCACTTGAGTGAGCTGTCTTCTCGTGTGTACGTGGGCTCTCACTCGAGTCTAAGACCTGGTAATTCAGATGGTGGGGCCCACATTCGCCGTCCCATAAACTGTTGTCTCGAAACTCGGCTGAATTTGACTTGGAATGGCAAATGTATCTATCATGACCAATACTGATTTCTTTGGCATGTAGAAGTATCTTCAAGTTTTTTAGAATTTCAGAATGACTATTCAATTCAAGGAACAATGCATCCATTGGCTTCTAAGCTGGTGCCAGTGTTTCATCTTTCATGTGCATTGAAATGGCCCCCCTGATGCACAGATTCATGGTGCCTACAACTAGAGCCAGCAAAATACACGTTTTGAGAGAAGCAGTGGCCCTTACGCTACTCTCTCAAATGTACGTATAACCTACCCTACCACCAACACATTACAGCGTTAATCCATTGTTCTACAGGAAACTGCTGGACTTCTGCCGACCTTTGTATATCCTTTTTGAGGGGAAAATTTATGAGAGCAGCGTAAAATCTAAACCACTTAAAATAAATGACTTTCTTAGTATACATACGTGCTTAGAGGATTTTACATTAATAATTGGTTGGAAAAAAAATATTGAGTCTCTCTTTCTTATAATATTTTGTTCAAGTGTTTTATAAGTGATCAATTTAATTAAATGTATTGTCCAATTGAAAACCTCACGAATTTCTTGTGAGTGAAAGTTGGGGAGGATCCTTACTCATGAATGCCATAAAAGGTTTAGAAAATGCAAACCCTACCATCCAAACTCATCCATTAGGAAAACAACAAAGAAAAGAAGAAAGAAGCTTCCACACTAGCTGACATGAACTGATCACTCTCAGGTGCCTCTATGTTCTTTTACTCTTCACTGTGTTTCTGGTGGATCCTACGGCAGGTTTTCTAAGATGGCACATTAAAACTACATGACTGGGCTCTTCTCACCCTTAAGGTCATAAATGGCTCATAAAACTGCATGATACCTTGGATATATATTTTTACTCTAAAAAGATGATAAGGTCCATTATCAGCTGATTAATAACTTATAAAATAGAGGATTTTATAAGACGAAACCTCTTACATGGATCGTGCATGAAAAAAAGCCCCAATAGACCTTTGCACACACTAATTAAAGGCCCTTCTACCACTTTTATTTATTTGAATTTTCATTTTTACTTTCTTGCCTTTTCAGCTTGAGCGTTGACGTCGACACTCATTGGTGCGTCCATATCAACACTCGCCCTAAAACTGTAAAACAAATGACGGTAAGGAAACATATACAAAATGGGCTGATGGAACTATTTCTATTCCCACATATCTATGGGAGCCTTTTTCTCGCACTGCTCATTTAAGGGTTTTTTTTTTTCCGTAAAATCTTCTATAAAATATGTGAATAAAATATTACAAAAATAATTAAATATTCTTTATTCATCAATCTTATGATAATCCTATTTTACATTAAATTAAATTTTTAAAAAAAATACCATTACATGTATGATGTAATATTTATTTTGTGTGATTTAGATTTAAATTTACGACATTGAATAACTTCTAATGAGAATGCAACTCAGAGGATGGTTTAAATTCAGTACCTATAAGCCACGTGTATGGCTACAACAGATGGCGTGAACTTGTTAAAAATGCATGAGGTTATGTACTATATGCGTTTTTCTAACTTGTCCACTTTGTTTAAAGGTCTATAGTGTAGATATTTTGGTAGCTTTGCTTCCCATTCAAATAAAACTACGTGTAAGTTGCTAGATGGGCCATATCAGCAGTTGGCCCATCACCACAAAACACATGGCACTCCTATTGGTGAATCTGGACCACACATCTGCCATAAGCTGGGCCCACATTAGTGGCGACTGATAGAATAACACACCTGGCAGACAAGTGAGCGAAAAATGAATTGTCCGGGTCGCATTCGAACCCAAAGAAGATCCACTTGTAGAAGTACAATCACCATCCAAATTATTACATGGCTGTCTTAATCGACAAGCATGACAGATGGACGGTCCAGACATGTCAATGTGTTCTAATGCTGATGCTGGGCCACGTTTACAGATCGATATATGGAACTAGTGTTTTGGACGGTCAGATCCAATATTCCTAAACCCATCAATCGATCAAGAAGTTGGCACAAGGTTTTAATCAGATTTTAATAGTTTGCACTGATTTTATATTGTTTGTTAGTAGAATGTTGTGATCCAACCATTGTAACCAACAGAGGAATTAATATGAAACAACCCCTCAACACAATCTATTTGTTTATGGCAAATTCTCCAAAATTGCTCCCTTCTAGTGCTTTCACTTTTTATCTTTCTTCTTCTTCTTCTTCTTTTTTAATATATAGTGTTACCATCATCTCAATTTAGTACCCTTAATTGGCACTAATTTGGATATCAGTCGCTTTTAGATTATATCACAATCAATTTCGCGCAATGTATGCCTGTTAATGATTGAGGACCTAAATTGTGGATTAAGATCACTTGACAGGACTGCTAATCATTTGATTTGTCTTGTGCAAGATAACCTTTGCTTGACATAGCAAGCCATGTTGCGCACAACACAGTGCACTTCGTATAGGAAATGACTCAAGTTTTACTCCAATTAAAGTCACATGCACTATTAGATAAATCATGTGTTGAAGACGAATCTACATTACTTACACGTGATTTATTTAGTGGTGTAGATTGCCAAGGTTGGAACAAAGCTTTTATTATAACCTGGATGGAGGGTCATTTGTAATAGGAGTTGAATTAGGATTTAGGCATAAGAAGCAAAAAGAATCAAAAGGGCAAAATATAAGCAATAAATGTACATATATTTCTTATAAGAGCCACCCTTTTCTGAGAAGCCATCTCTCACGGCTCGTGTGAGAGAAAATCCTATGCCCCTTGTTAGACTCATCTGGATACACACCAATCACATGAGAATAATGTAATGAAAACAGTTCATTGCGCATTTTATTTTAAACGGAAGTCATCGCAATTAGATCGTTGTAACATTGATTTAGAGGATGAATATAATTCGGATTAGTGTCAACTTAGGGTTGTGACAATGTGACCTATGATGGGTTTGGATCAATCATGAAAGTCTCATGTGGTGATAAAAGAGTTATCATACAATGCAAGGAGTGAGAGCCATCTATGAGGAGAGGGTGTTTTTTCATTCTTCTAACATGACATATGATACCATAAAAGGAGATAAAACACTAAGAGTATTTATGCCGGAATATTGGAAGAACCTTCTCCTTCATCCTCCCATTAACAACTGAATATCTGAACCACTGATCCTAGAGACAAGATTTTCCAATCTCAGATTATCTTAAATTAGGAAGACTTTTGTGTAAAGAATGCATTTACTGAAAGCGTGTGAAGTGCACAAATGTTTCAGTTGCCAATTTTAAATAGAATCCATTGATTCCAAACTATCCTTGAATTAAAGTCATCAGTGCCCAGTACATTTATGCCTATAGCTTATGGCATTTCCCTCTCCAATAACTTGCACAATAATAGAAAGAACAGAAAGTTGGTAATCACCATCATCAGATCATGATGATATAATAAAAATGAAAGAACCTAACGCCAAGCAGAAACAACGGTCAGGATTTGTCCCATCCACCCTATGCAGATTCCCCCAGCCTCCTCTTTCACAAACAACCCGGACTGAGTCCGACTCGTTCCTAGCTGAGTCTGCACCGAGTCGGAGATGTGGGCACCGAGCGGCCGCGCATTGAACCCGGCCATGCCCATCCGTGCGCGCCACTTGCCGAACACCTCGCACCGTTCGATCCGATCCATCCCCTCCCTCGCGACCGCATTGGCGGCTTTCCGAGCGAGGCACTCCTCGACTCGGACCCGGTCCCGGTCCGTCCCATCCCGAGTCATGGTCGAGTCAAGAGATTGGAAGAGCGTGAGGTAGTGGGCCCAGGCCGACCCGACCCGGGCCTGAAACGGGGCAGTGTTGGAGTTCATCTCCTGCTCTAGCAGCACCACCACCTCCGGCCTCAGCCCCTTTGCGGCACGAAGCAGCCCGTCGCGGGGGTTCACCGGAGTTACACTCTCATCGGCGACCTTCGACAGCCGGAAAGGGAAATTCACCACCACTGCCTCGTCTGGGTCGCAACCGATTGACTCTCTCTGGAGACCGGTGGCTCTGCGGCGGAGGATGGAGAATTTGAGGCTGATGCCGGCCAATTGCGCCACTTTCATCACCAGATCGCCGGCCAACTGAAACCCGTTGCTATTCCCTCCGTTTATCGAGATGGGGTCCAATAAAGCTGTGATCTTGACCGTTGGTTTGATGGGTTGCCGTTCGGAGAGGGCTCTGATGAGGTGGGTGTAGTGGGCCCCATCTCCGATGTCGAAGTCGACGATGTGAATCTTGGGGTGGTCTCTGGTGGCCTCCAAAATCGCGAGATCGGCGGCAAAAAGTCCGAGGTTGAAGATCGGAGACGCCTCGTAGAGCATCTGGGTCGCGGCCAAATGCTCGGCGCTGGATAGCTCTGCCGCCGGCGGAGCGCCGCCTCTCTCCGCCGGATTTATCCGGGACATCAGCGCTGACGCCATGTATGCCGCCAGGCGCTGCTCCGGGTCGCCGGCGAGGGCGTTCGAAGCCCGTTTCAGTCCGGCGATAATGGAAGTTGCAATCTCCATCTTCCCTTCAGAAATCGCCGCGGCAGAGTCCATCAACAGCTGCTTGTAGGAAGAGTTCGGAGTCCCCTGTGAAGGAGAAGATGATGTTGCAGTGGAAGAAGAAGAAGAGGAGGTTGCTGGGGAGGTGGGGAGGGGTTTTGGGGTGATGAGATTTTGCACGGTCTTGCTCCATTCGCTGGTGGTTAGAGCAGAGACGGTGCTGCAATTCCTTCCATCTTCTTCTTCTTCGTCGTCGTCGTCGTCAAAGAGGCGTCTTTCCAGCTCCTGCAACTGGTTCTTCATCTTCTCCTTCTCGGGTGGTTCTGTCTCGGAGACATGGAATCGGCTGGGAATTGCAGAGAAGGAGAGACTCGGTGATTTGGGGATGTGGGGTTGTTGATTCTGATGCTGAAAGAGGGAAAAACCGAATCTTTGTGCAGAATTTGCGGGGATTTCTGGAGAGGCAGAAGAGAAATCGAATGGAGAGAGGGGAGAAATGGGAGATGTGTGTAAAGTCCTCTGCTTTACAGATCTCAGAAGAAGGAGATTCTGCTGCTGCTGCTGGCTTTCAAACTCGGAGACGGATCGTTTAGCAGGAGGAGAAAGAAAAGGAGAAGGGTCGTCGACGAGAATTCCACCGAGTTGAGGGTGGTATTGGACTCGGAGTGAGTTGGTCATGGGCTGTCCTCCTCTCGACTGGGCATAGAAACCGCTACCAGAGAAACCAGAAGCCATGGAAGCTTTCTGACCAGATATCTTTTCTGGATTGGAAGAAGAAGTAAGAAGAGGAAGAGCTGCTTCTGCTTTCAGTTATTCTAACACTGCTTTCATGAGCGTGAGAATTGCATTGATATCCTTTCCCCTTTTCCCACCAGCGGGCACGTGGAATCCGGATCGTTTCAATGAGTTCTATGATTAAAAAAACAAATCCAATGGTAGGGAGCAGGGACCCAACTCTGAAATCCAAGCCCCTTAAAAAATACTCTCCCACTGTTTGTCTTTTTTCCATTTTTTTTTCTCTCAAATTTTTTTTTTTTTTTTTTTTTAACTTCTATCCAGAGTTGATCTATCATCAAGCTATGATGCCCGGATATTTCAAAATAATCTTTGTATTGTGTCATGTCATATTTGATACATCACTTTTTTATACGTTAAGTCTTTGTCTTTATCGTATCTATAGTGTGTAGGGGTGTAAAAGAAAATCGATAAACCGCCTAACTGAACGGAACTGAATCATATGGTTAATAACTGTGTTTCATAGTTCGGTTATTATTATGGTTATTGAAATTGAAAAACCGTGCTTCACGATTTGGTTACGATTTTAGTTTCAACTCACGGTTATTAATCGAACCGAACCATTAATCGCGGTTCGATTAACCGTGTTCGTAAAACACACGTTTAATCGATCCGTTTCACTAATAAAAAAAACCTAAGGGCTTTAATGAAAATTAAATTTTTTTTTTTTTACAGTAACATACTATGCCATTCTCCAACTATCTTCTTTTTTTTTTTACAGTAAGTTTGATTGGCAAATGGCAGATTTTTTACAAATTCTTTTTAAGTGACAATTAACCGTTAATTACGATTTAATTTTTAACAATTTTCTACAGTTTGGTTACGGTTTTCAAAAGCCAAAAACCGTGGAACATGGTTCGATTAACGGTTTTTTCAAAATGATCCATTAACCGAAAATGTGTCTTAGCCATATCCACAGCATGTCTAAGTGTCATATGACCCTACTTGTCAGGTGTTTGGTAACTGTTTTACTTGTGATAAATTTGAGAAGTGAGATGATTCTGATGCGAGTGAATATGGGATCTCTGAGATGAGCCCCACCACTGATGGATGGATTTAATGCAATGGCTCAAAGAATTGACCACTTGTTTTGCCAATGGGACCTTGAGTTACTTCCACACGCGTCCATCATTAGTGCACTGGGCAAGCCCCTTTCATTAGTAGGGAAAGGGAGCCACACACCTCACCCCTACACACACAGAGAAAGTAGAAACCAATTGTACTAAAAATTGAACTTATGGTGAACAAGTTGAGCAAACGGTTCGATCATTAATGGTGGCTTTAACTTAGTATACTATTTTTCACTGACGTCTTTGATTAGTTTATCCTGATTTTAGCCAATGTCTTGATTTTGATCTTGCCCAATCAAGAGTGAGAACCATAGTAAGTATTAAGAGACTTTCTAGATGAGCCACTGATGAAAATTTACTTCCTTTAGTTAGATCCATCAAAGCGTAACACATGAAATAAATGGTTAAAAGAAGTAATCTGCATTTTCCTTCCAGTCGTCCTTTTTTATATGCCTTAAATTAGGCAGCTCACAACATATTCTCACTTTAGGACTTACTAATACAGTAGGAGGATTTACTTTATGTAGGTTTTTGTTTTCACATGAGAGGAATCCATACTCCTACTCCTATAATGGAAGTCAAAATCTTCTATATCAAGAAAAATGCAATCATTATTATTCTTTTCGCAAAAAAATATGTAGCACCAAAATTAAAATAGCGGGCTTCATAGAAAACTAAAACAATTTTTCTTTCTATCCGGGAATCAGTTCGTCATACAAACACATGAGAAGATGATGCTCCAATAGAGAGGAAAAACTATTTTGAATTTTCTTGACCCACTCTTGTAAACATAATTTAAACATGTTAGTGGATGGCTGATCCTGGATTATCTTCTGTTTGATTGGACCTAAAATCTTCAGTTACTCTCTCCACCACATGTCTTGACTCTGGTGAGAAAACGAGATATTTAATGAAGCTATAGAGGAGGATCCCCCAATCATTGGCAATCTCTTTAATCCAAAGCAATGTCCTGATTCTCAATAGGCATAAAGTGCCCATCTTTTTTCCAAGGGAAGAAAAATGTAACCCTAAACCCTCTATCATCTCAGCTTTTAATCCCTCATTCTGTTTAAAGTAATGTTTGCAACAATCCATGTTTAAGAAGGTTCTCTTATCACTTTTCGTTTGCTAGAAACATTTTTTTTTGCCTGCCCATCATCACTACCTTCTCTCTTCACAATAATTTTACACAAGCATAAACAAAGTCATGCAGCTAGTGGGCCACCACATGCACGAGCCACAGTCCGAAATTGTGTCACCATAGCTCCATCCATGTGACATCTATGGCATGCAACATGGTCAGCCGCTGCCCCCACCCAATAGCTACAAACTACACACTACACGATCGAATTGCTCGCGAGCCATGCACGCATGCCTCATGTGTAAAAAGTGTATCCAAGCATATTCCTTTCTATGATTATTATCGTAAAAAAAAAAAAAAACTTTTAGCATATACCCCCCTAAGGCTTATATGATTTGTAAATAGGCCCCTATATATGGTTTTAATATTTGTAAATAGGCTCTGTCTTTTTAATTTTATGCCTTTCATGCATGTCTCCAACGGCTTTCCAACCACCAAAGGTTTTTAGAGTGAAATAACACTTTTGCCCATCTCTTTATCTCTATATGCATAAATTTCAAAGCTTAGACTTATTTTTCTCTTAAGCTTGTAACATTAATAATTATATTTAGTAAGAGAGAATAACTGTACATAAATTTATTTTTATCAATATATGGTCTATTTTATTAGATTCAAATCAATCATAATGACAATGAAAGCATCTGCTTATAGTTGGTTATAATTGATTCAAACCATGCATGACCGACCGTTAGATTGATGAAAGTCTCAAAATACATTATTAGTCTCCATTTGCATTAAAGAGTTTTTAAGAGAGACAGTTGAGACTTGGGATAAAATAATTGTATTTTTATAAATAATAATATACTCATTTTTGTTTAATAGATGTAAGGACAAAGCTGTTATTTTCATAAAAGTTCAACATAAATCTCACAGTGATTATCCATTCTCATTCGGAATATTGATTTTAGAAACATAAAAGATGTTGAAATAAAAGAGCAGGGGCCTATTTACATATATAAAAACCACCGGGGCTTATTTGCAAATCATACAAACCTTAGGGGGGTTATATACAAAAACTAGAAAAAAGTATGTCCTTCAAATTAAGTCTGAGTGTATCACTCATGTTTTAATTTTAAAAAAATGATCGTAAAATTTACAGCAAAACTCACTTATTGAAAATTCAAAATGCTGTAATATCTTTCGATTTTAAAGATTTTATTTAAATAGGAGCTGGTCCCACTGTTCGATTGAACATATAATTAATAATGTAAATAATATTATTTTATAATTATTAATCGTACGATCATCTTATAGTTAGGCCTAGTTTTATTAGGGTATATCACATTTGGCATTTATTTTGACTTTTAAAAGGGTGGCGGAGCGTGAGGCATGAAGTAAGAGGATCCGGGCCTTTTCAAATCACGTGAGAATCCGCTGAAATCGTGGAAATATCATTTTTCCTTGGAAACTCGTTCAAACGGCAGAAGCATTGCTGATGAAAGTTCGTGCGTTTGAACCGTGTCATGATCCATTAATGGTTAATACACGTGCGGTTGTCGTGATTCATGTGATGGATTTGGAGTTTGGACCCAATTTCTCTTCTACTGCTGTTGGGCCTATAGAGATTGGTGACTTGTAAAATACTTGATTTGTTGTAAAATACTTGATTTGATTATTTTTAATTTTATTAGAATTTTTACATGTGATCAATTTGATGATAACGTCCATTTCGATTGAATTTTTCTTATATTTTTTATAACGTAGGGTTCCCAACCCTAAATGATGACGTCGTTTTCGATTGAATTAAATTTAGCCAAATGTGACTATGGTGCGGGATTGTGACTTCAATTGTCTTGGATGCGCATATTTTGTAAGGAGATGTTTTCGTAATTGAGAGGAAAAGTAATCTATTTCTTTTCTGTAGATTATTGTTATATTGTGTGTTCAAATACATTTTACTAATGGAGCAAGAGAAAGATAAATTGATTTTTTAAAAAATATATAGGATTTTAATTTCCTATGAAAAGGATAAAAATGTGGGGTTCATCTCTTATAGCTGAATCCTTTTGTTGTACAAACAAGGCAACCAAATTACATGAGCACGCACATGGTTTGATGACTAAATCATAGTATATAGTTGATTGTTTGAAGGTTTTATTTATTTATTTTGACTCTCTGTATCACTCTTGAATACTTTTATACCCACATAAAACACCTTACCAAGTCCCTTATCATATGCACCACAACCATTTATTGATCGGAAAAAAAAAGGTCATGTTTGGCAACTAAATCTTTGTGGAAAAAACTATGTTTGACACCGATAAGTCCCGAGGATTCAGACTAGTAAAAATTCTCATTTGAGAATCCTCATTTTTGTGGATTTTTGCATTGCAACTAAATTATTTGCATTTATATACATTGATATATATCGATATCGATGTGAGATCTTTAGATTAACAAATCCTTAGCAAAGAATCCTTGTTTAATAGACAATGAGAAAACTTCATATTTTTGAATTTTTCACCCATTAAAAAAAAACGTGCTGTAATTGTTTTTGGAAAGAAGAAGTGTCTCACTGTTGTTGGCACCGTTTTGACTTTCAATTTTCAAAATTGCAGGGACAATGGTAAGGTATTGTCCCCTACCTTGTGTTGAAAACAATTGCGTTTGTAATAGCATGGGTGTACAAATTTTTATTCTTACATCTTCAGATTCATAGATGAGAGAGTGAGAACACAAATTTCATACGGTCAACCCCTCCTCTATGACATTTCAAAGTCTTTCTACTTTTTCCAAATTTTCCTTCAAAAATGGCAGCACGCACAAGACTTTTTTATTATTATAATTGGTTTTTTTTTTTTGCTATAGGAGGTTTCCCAATCCTTAGGTTGGACTAATCCTTTTGGGCTTAGTGGGAAGTCAGGTAAATTTTCCTAATGTGGTAGTGTAATTTCGAACCCACAACCTCTAGATGCAAACCGTAGTCCTAAGTGAACTGAATTAGCCCTTGGGGTTAAGCAAGTACAAGATTAATCAACAGTTAAAAAAAAAAAAAAAACTATAAAGCTTTCATAAAAATGTCAAGAGGAGCTACTAGTTGATGGTCCCACATAATAGAATCTTTCAACCACTCATTTCTGCCGACTGATAAAGTGGGTCACACCACCCTTGAGCATAACACATCCCCTTGTTTCCTACCTAATGTCTAGTTACATCAACATTTGATCACCACAAGATTTTTCCCAATTCAAGGGCAAATTAAAGGAACATAGGCTTATTCATCATGGAGATTGAATTTTTTTTTTGGTAAGATACATGTCTTGGAGTTGGGTAAGACTTAAAGATCAGAAAACACCATTGTAATATTTGTACACAGCTGAGTGGTCTGGTGGAATTTGGTCAGCTACCAAACCTTATATCCACCCAACTCCCCATATGTATCTCTCTACATGTGGCACTATTGAAACTCTCTTTCCAATAGGCCTGTCCTGAAGAATCTATGACCTACCTGACACGTGTAGGGCCAAATTAAAGCCAATCGAACCAATCTCTTCTTTCTGATAGAGAAAAGGCAGTTAAAAAAGGTGGCTGTCAAGTTGGATCAGAGAACGTGTCCAATGAGAGGGCAAGAAGTGCATGTTTCATGCGTGTAATATGCGTGTTGCCGTTGGATCACCTCGAGATTCTCATTTTTTTCATAACTGTTATTCTTTCTGCTCCAAATTAGAGAGGAAAGGTTCCGACTCGTTAAAAACTAGTCTGGATCATTATTTAGGTCTTGATATGTAATTGGGTCTAGGTCTGGTTCCACTTTGGTCCGGACTCGAGACCTGACATATTACCTTAATTTTTGAATATCTTTTCTAAAAATCATGTTTTTTTTTATCTAGATCCGGACTCGGATCCAGACTCGTCCCATATATGACTTTGGTTCCGGTTTCGGAGCTAAAAAACCGGTTCCGGGTCCGGATCCGGATCCGGATCCGGTTCCACCTAGACATGTTAAACGGCCGGCCCGGGCCCCCCACCCACCTAACATGGCATGAGCTAGCCCCACCTAATTGGCTAACAGCTCAAAGCGTAGTCTGGATCCTCTGAGGATTGAACCCAAAGAAATCCTCAATTAAAGCAGTGTAACTTCACAATGGAGTCACATAATGAGATTCCAACCGTTCAAAATAAATACCCTCATAGATATCTTTAATTTTTCACCGGTTGAAGTTTTTCCCATTAGTAGATTGATCATTCTACGAAAAACATGATAATGAATATGCTTAAGATTATGTGAATCACCTTTTATCAAAATGGTTAATTCAGCGGGGGTAAAAAACTCTGATTGATGTAAAATTTGAGGATATTATTTACCTAGTTGGAATTTATATTGAATAGTTTGGATTTCATTAGATAAGCCCCAAGCGTGGAGTTACACTCCTTAAACTTATTGTTTTCTTTTTCTCTCTAGGTTATAGCCTTTTAAAGTTAAAGGATCCGGATTTGTCAAACCATCGCACCCGCTAAACCATGGCGCGCTTCAAAAGGTTCAATTAAAATTATAGGCCCACCCTCGAAATCCATGATTTGCCCCCAAAATCAAACTACCGTTCGCACCCTTCAAATGAAAATCCGGCGTCCACCACTTATTCACAGCAGTGCAGGCTCCAAGGCCAGGTTTCTAAATCCATCAATGGGGATCATTTATTAAAATTGAACCGCTTAAAACCAAGGCCCCATTGTATGAGGCCAAGTTTCAATCCAGTGGGAATTGGGTGCCCCCAGAAATTATAATTCAGGTCAATCACTCAGGTCCTTTTCTTTTTCTTTTGGCTATAAAGGGAGATATACTACAAGTACAAGACGCTGGACATAATAGTACTATAGTACATACCCAGGTACAGCATATCTATATATGTTCAGTAGACTATTCTTTTTTATTATTATTATTATTTTTAAAATTTTTGCTAGCTAGTTTTTTTTTTTTATAACGGAGGGTTCCAATCATTTAGACTGGACTATTCCCTTCGGGCCCAGAGAGAAGCAGGGTAAAACCCCGGTGGCCCCTAGGTGGTAGCACAAGTGGACTCAACATTCGATTTCTGAAGAGGGGAGAACCGGGAGTCGATACCAGGACCCCTAGCTGCGGAAGAGCTAGTTTAGATAAGTGGTATTGGAGGAAAACTTTCACTTGAGGACCAAGCGATTGGCCCTGGACATGTATGTGTGAAACTAAAGTGCCAACACCACTCAACCATGAGAGTGTTGGATATAGTATGCTATTTCTATAGGTAATCAAGATGAAGACATGTTTTAGTATCACTATCGAGTGTATTTTACTCTGATGTAAGTTAGTTTAATCATTAGATAGATCAATTATTAAAAGTGATTACAACACACAAATCAAAGAGAGTAAAAGTAATAGCATTTTTACAGGTGACAAATCTTATGGTGGGTCAGACTTTGATTGGAGTGTGATTTCTTTTAGAACAAGTGCAAGCAATCTCAATTTCAAGTGACTTCGATTTTATAGATGAGTCCCTACTAATAGATAATTAAACTTTTTTTTTTTTTTTTTGCTATCGGAAGGTTCACTAATCCTTCCGGGCTCAGAGGGAAGTCGTATAAACTCCCCTATAGCCCCAGTGTGGTAGTGCAATTTTGAACCCACAACCTTTGGGTGTAGACCGTGGTCCTAAGCCAACTGAGCTATCCCTTGAAATTAGATAATTAAACATAGAGAAACATATGATGCATGTTTCGTGAGATAATGATAATGGTGATGCCATATAATACGCCTTGACACATGAGATTTTATGTGAGACCATTTCTTAATTATAAGGATTTGTGGAGCCCTTATATTTAAGTTGTTGGCATTGGATATGGATGTGAGCTCCTTCAACCAATCTCTCATTTAAGGTGAAAGATATCTCTCGTAGAAGCATCTCTATTTATATATTATATCATATGATATTTAGTTATAATATGTTGAAAGCTGTTTTTGCTAATGTTGTTAAAAGCAAACACGAGATTTACTCCAGGCCTTTGTTTCTCATAGGCCTAGCGTTAAAAAAGCAATTTTGTATTTGGAACCCATTCTAACATCCAATTCTAAGTTGCCTGCATTTTGTTCAGCCTCATCCCCACTTAACTTATGAACATTCCTATTCAAAACCCCTATCTTCCTATTCTGACATCCAATTTTATTTTGGCCTGTTTAATAGATGGGTTGGGCTTAGTCTCAGTTGTAAAGAGCTAAAAGCCCGACCCGGCTCGATTTAAAAAACAGTAATAGGAAAATATAAAGGATAAGGCCTTAAACTGTGGTGCTTTTACATAAATAGTAGTCAAGTCCAAACCAATTGAGCTACACATATAACCGTAACAGCTCTCTCTCTCTCTCTCTCTCTCTCTCTCTCTCTCTCTCTCTCTTTTTTTTATTTTTATAATATATATGAATCTCGAACTGGGCTTGGTCTTACAACTTTCCAGGCGGGCCGGACTTGAGCCAAGCCCGATACAGTTTAGAAGCTGGATAGAGCCTGGAAATTCCTTAGCCTGTTAGCCCGGACATGAACACCTCTACAATCCGCACACAAACAAAACACTATATATATAGAGGGCTGCTCCCCTCAGCTGCAGCCCACCTTAATATCAGCTGCAGGCATGTGAGGGGAGCAGCTGCAGCCCTCCTCACATGCCTGCAGCTGTATATATATATGTCAACTCTCCTAAGCTGAAGCATACTTTATCCTAATTTGAAACAGTACTGGTCCCACAAATCTAAGTCGATTATTATTTTTTTTTGCATAATGATTGCCTCCAAAATCTAGATAAATCTGATCAGAACTGGGTTTTTTAATTCCATCATGCAAAAAATAAATATAATCAACTTATATTTGTGGGACCAGTATTATTCTAGTTTAAAATAAGATAAGCTTTAACTTATAAGAGACCTGCTATATATATATATATATATATATATATATATATATATATATGAGCAAGGTTCTCCTAAGCTCAAGCTTAGGAAAAAATTTCGTAAGCTCATGCTTGTGGGGCCCACCTTTGGTCCATCCAAATGGACCAAACACATGACTTTCCTAAATTACACATGTCCACCAACTTTCGGTTAGATCCGAATTTATTGGACCGTTGGATTGACTATGTATCAATCCAAATGGACCGTTGACCATTAAATTTTTGGGCCCATATGAAGATGATATAAATCGCATTTGGGGCTGATTTTTTGTAGAGAGGAAGATCCAAGGGAGTCCTTGAAATCCCCCCCACCCCCATCCCCAAGTGAGTCTCCAGGTGGGTCCCACTACATATTTGAGCTTACCTTATCCTAAGCTTGAGCTTAGGAGAGCTGGCCCCTAGATATATATATATATATATATGATGAAAAGAATTTCGGCATATAATATAACATAACTATTCCGTCTTGCACACGCACGAAACCTAAACACATCTACCTGGTATGATTAGGCGGGATTTGAGCACTTAATCTTGAGAGCTAACCCACGCCTTATGCCAGTCACCAAACCATACAGTGAGTCCCCCGCATATATTTCTAACGTTGATCTCACAATATTCCATAGGTCCCACCATAAGAAGATCCGCTCTTATTCCTAATCGTTCATTCTTTTCCTACGAAAACGTCATGAAAAACCGATATTTGAAATCGTACGAATCAAGCCCCGCACGTGTGGCGCGCAGTTTCATCTGAGATATTTTCGCGGGAACACAGACGTAACTGAAAACGGCAATGTTTCCTATTTTTCAAAAAGGTTGGGAAGAACACTAAAACCAGGAAAGAGAAGGAGTGAGTAGTAGTAGTAGAAAAAGGAAAGAACTTGTCGTAATTTAGAAAGATTTCATAGAATTCCTCTATAATTCTCCCTTCTTATTCATCTCATTCATTCCAAATCTTCACTGACTTCTCTGATCATAATAACCTTGAACCCCAACCATCTCCAATGCCTTCTTTTCCTACACCTATCTACAGCGATCGATTCATTCCGAGCCGATCTGGGTCTAATTTCTCCCTCTTTGATGCCCCGCCTGCGAGTTCTTCCTCTGCTGCTTCTTCTTCTACTTCTTTTAATGGATATTCGGGCAAAGGCAGCTCGGGTTCATACTCGGCGCTGCTGCGAGAGCTCCTTTTCGAGTCTCCGGTGATGGGAGCGTCGAATAGGAACATATTCAGATTCAAGGCAGAGAGGCAGCGGCCTCAGCATGAGGAATTCGACAGATTGCTTCCGAGAACTAATTTAGCTGGATCGAGAAAGTTTCCGGAATCCTACTCTACGGTAATGCCGTTGTGGATTGAATTAGTCTTTTCTGGTATATGTCCTTGATTTTTGTGTAATTGGAATTTACTTGGTCTTTTACAGATTGAGAAAAATTGAACCCTCTCCTAAGTGTTTGAGATTTTGAGACATCAAAATTAATGTAATGATGGTTGGAATACTTGGAGGGAGGGGCCAAAGGTGATTTTTGAATGAGGAGAGAAGAAAAGTAATGATTGGAGTGTTTGGGGGGTTTTGAAATTCACTTTAGTTTAATGAATTAATTGTCTGTGATTTGGCACAGTTGCTTGATGCTCCTGGTTTGGAAGACAACTTTTACTTGAATGTGGTTGATTGGTCTTCACGTAATGCATTGGCGGTGGGATTGGGGAGTTGTGTTTATCTCTGGAATGCTTGCAGCACCAAGGTGAGGTTTTCAAAACTGATTATTTATTTATTTTTTATGGGTGTATGCATTACAGATTGCATTCTAGACTTTCTAGTAGAAGGTTTTTCCATAATGGATGGTTATCTGATGTGATGTATGTTGAGGAGAGTGATGACAACAAAATTTGCATTGCTCAATTTTTACTTTTCTAGCATCTTCTTCTTCTTCTTCTCCTTCTCCTCTCCCACCCTCTCTCTTTTTCTTTTTTCCCTCACCTCAGTCAATGTTTGTGGCGCCTTCAGATAACATAGATAACAATGCATTCTTCTAAATATTCTTTGTATTACTTCTAATAAGGGCCATTTATATTCGATGTTTGTACTAACCAGCACTGGAAGTGAACTGGTGCTTTCAAATAATTTTCAACTCTGTTTTCTTACTAGGTAGACCGTAGACAGATATTTGGTGCAGTTTCTTAATTTAACTGCAGTAGTTCTATTTCACTTCGAACTGTGTTTATTTAGAGAGGTTAGTTTTCAAAATCTTTTTCAAAACCATGTAAATTGAATCAACTATATTTAATTAAGTAGATTATCAGATACATTCGTCGAAGTTTAGTGAATTTTAACTACAATTTGGAAGGAGTGAAGAATAGTGAATGAAATGAACCTACCACCAACTAATGGGCGAACTGTGACAGGTGTCGAATGTGAATTACGAACTGAAACACAAATTAGTCAAACCGCAATTTGTTTGATTTAAAACATAGGAAAACTTTGTTTTCCTTTGGGCTTTTCCAAGTTCTCTCTCTTGACGTCTGGATTGCGTAGAGTCCAATATGTATAGTTTGCAAAAGTCTCAACCCCTATATATTAATTTGTTTGCCTGTTAGTTTGGGAGCAAACCAAAAAGGTGAGAAGAGTGGTATGTTGTAAAGATTTTTTTCATCTGCGCAATTCCCCTGATCTGGGGAGGATGAGGGAGGGACATGGTGTGGTGTGTGTTCACCTGTGCAAGCAGGGAACAAGCATGACCATGCCCATATGCTTCCTGTAAGAATTTCCCTTATTGGTCACATGTGTGAGATTCTTTCTTCGCACTCTAGCTAGTGTTTTTCTAATTCTATCTGTAATCCGCTTGGCTTTGTAACCATGGTCTAGCACCATGCTTCCTTGTATGAACTAGCTATGGACGCTAACTTTTGTCTTTTTCTGCTTTTCTTTTTCTACATTTTGCTCCATATGTTATTACCAAAGTCACCTCCTCTAGAGATTTTTGTTTTCTTATCTTCTTCAAACCTTTGTTGTCTCTCCTTTGGTTCGACTTTGGGCCTATCATTTGCAAAAATCTGCTTTGCTTGGATCATGTGCACATTGGATCATTTTCTACCCTGTGTATCATGTGTATCATCTGAGTGGGGGCAAATCTTTATTTAAGACGATGACAATCTTAACTCGAAGTTGCTTTATCTTTTGCTTGAGTTTTTTCCCTCAGTTACAGTTAATATTTTGGTTTCCATTTTCCACTCCCACAGCCAACACAAATTAGGTATCTATGTTCATATGTACCTGTAGTATCTTATGCACCCACTCAGCTACCATTCCTTCCAAAACCAATTGGTAATGAAAGAGGTACAACTCAATATTTTATACAACATTCAACATCGCGCCCGCAGACATGTTTTTAGAGTGGTCGCAGGCAGAGGCGGATGTAGTATGTATCCACTGAGGGCCTGGGCCCCCAGTGGATTTCTAAGTTTTGGTGAGGCCCACCCCCAATGAATTTTTTGGGCCCCCGGTGACATTGAAGCAGGCCCCTAATGAAAAGTTATCACTTATCAGCCCATTCTTTATACACATCAATATTTCTAAGTTTTATTTGTAATTTTGGTGAGGCCCACTAATTTTTTTCCATAAGGCCCCCAATGAATTTTTTGGGCCCCCAGTGACATTGAACCAGGCCCCCCAATGACCAATTTATGAATGATTGTATTGTATGTTTTATAGAAAAAGAGTTGCTTGGAACAATTACTAATGATATTGTAATAGAACTTTTTCAGAATATGAAAACTCGTAGAGAACAATTGTGATAAATAAATATGTCTTGTTTTATTGCTTGAAATTATTATATTATATTTGTTCCATATAAAAGGTTTGGGGTAAATCTGCACACTATTTGTCCTTGCTATGCATGATTTGCAATGCAGTGGAAAGTTATAAACTATCTGTCTTTGAATGCACCTTTCTGTGTATTAGTTACTGATAGTGTATGTAAAAGGTCCATTACCTTTTTTGTGTATTATTTTTTCTCAAGCATGAAGAAAAAATCATTTGCAATCATATAAATAACCCAAAAAAAAATTCTGGGGGCATTGCCCCCGGACCCCCTACTACTTAATCGTGCCCCCAGTGATTTTGAATCCTGGATCCGCCACTGGTCGCAGGGAGCGGCATTGTGGCACGCCTCTGCCCAACAGTACCCTTAACCAATTGGAAGCTGAATTGCTTTTTCTGTATCAGTGTGTATTGGTTTATCCTCCTCAAATTCTGTTCCTTGTTATTAATATATTGATTTTTGTATAAATTGGAATTGCTTTTATGTTTCAACCTTCAAGATGCATTTGAGCTAGCACATGTTGAGTAAATTCTGTCTGTTTGGAACAAATGCAGGTTACGAAATTGTGTGACTTGGGAATGGATGATAGTGCGTGCTCAGTGGAGTGGGCACAGGATGGCACACAATTGGCTGTAGGGACTAATCTAGGGGAAGTCCAGGTGAGAGATCTTTTAATATTTTGGTTGGTTACCTGACCAGTCAAGGCATTCTCCATGTTAATCATGTTTGCTTCAACTGAACCATTCCATACATGAATTTCTACATATGTCAATCATCTTTGCATCAACTGAACCACTACATGTATGGTTTTCTACATAAACTCATCAACTTGGTGGAGCGATCTTCAATATTATTGAAAACTGGGAACTATTCTTGGCTTTTTTACTTCATAATATTTTAGTTGGTTACTTCTAGTCAAGGCCTTCTACATACCAATCATTTTTGCTTCAACTGAACCATTGCATACATGGATTTCTTCATAAACTCATGAACTCAGTGGAATGATTTTTAATATTATTAACATGGAACTATGCTTGGCTTTCTTCCTTAAATGGTCAACAAAAATTTTATTCCAGAAGAATAAGGGAGTAGAGCATTTAATTGTAAATTGTTGAAATGGTCTTTAATATTATTGAAAACTTGGATCTATGACTGGTTTTTTCTCTCAAATGGTTAGCAGAAAAGTTATTCATTGGCATTGCCAAAGTAATGTATGACAATGTAATGATAAATGATAGTCTGTTTTTCATAGAAATTGGTGATCAGTGGTCTTATCACACACCGACACACCACCACCACACACATCTAGAATCTCTTAAAAATGAAAGAAAATCATGTATTAAATACTTTATAAACATGCAGTGTTCCTCGGAATTACGGCTCTGTGTGCAAGCTGCACTTTATACTTACAGATGGTTTGTGATTTAAAAGATTATTTCATGCACTAATGTCTTTTTTTGAGGCTATAAGCGAAGGCAGCCATTAGTCTAAGCTCCTTTGAGTCACACTTGGGAGTAATCTACATCCTTGAATTGACTCACTGACTGGAGTTTCAGATTCAAAAGATTTGATCATCTAGTTGAAATGTTAGAAGAATCCTGTTTCATGGTCCTATGCAGACTTTTAGATCATCCAAACACTTCCTAAAGTTTGAGGCTTGGGGATTCATGAGTGATTCACAATTCAGGCATTCAGCACTTGCAATTAAACTTTGGAGCATCCAAGATACTACTTATATAGTTAAAGACATGAGAATGCAACCAAGCATAACTGTGTAGCATCCAATCAAGAAAGCTCTGCACAGTAAAAACTAAAAAGATCATGCAGAAGTTTTCCAGTCTGATCCAGTGAAATTCATGCATTTCATCATTTTGTATTGATGTCTATACCACTTAAAACCTCATGTGTTTCCCATATTCCATGGAATTTTTGCCTTGGGGCACCTGTTACTCTAACTATAAGTGTAAATCTTGCATCTGACATACAACCAATGCTGTACCTGGGTAGCATAGCTTAAAACAAAGCAGAATGCTAGGTTTTAGAATTTTTAGGTAGGTCTCTAAATGGGTTTGGTTGGAGTCTAGACCCAGCTGTATCCAACCTTAAGAATACCTTTTGTCTCAATGCTTACATCCAATGTCCTGGTCCAGCGTCTAAGAAAGACCCTACAAAACTAAAAACTATGATGATGGATCTGATTCAGGCCCCAATATTATATTAATGTTTTGCATTTTGTAATATTTATATGTCGTTTTGAATATAACCGTGGACCTAGATACACCTGATAAATATATTTGAGTCCAGATCCATATCTGTGTCTGGAAATGGAACCTGGACCTGATTTAATATAATTGAATCTGTGTTGGGTCCCTAACTCTGTATTCGTAGGGACGATCGCAATGCTTAATTTTGTATCCTTTCTAAGTTTCATGCCATGATACTAAATTCCATATAGTGCTTTGAATCTAAGTTGTATAATTTTCTTCTGCTGGATTCTATCAAATGTGACTCGGACCACATGGGCTTACTTAATTGACTTGGCTCATGACTCGTACTCCAGAAGATATGTTGAAAACCATGAAGATAGCATTGTATTATTGTGTTTCCTTAGATAAATTTTTGTGATGTTAGTGATAAGCCAACTCAACTAAATGAGTCCATGTGGGTCCAAATCACACTTGATAGATTCCACTACATGAATTCCTTATCTTAGAACCCCAACATGTGAGTTTTGTTCAAGTAATACATAAATTTATACTCAGTTTCACGCCTCTGACTTATCGGGAACTAGTGGTTTTAATGGAATAGAGTGCATAATTCTTACCATCTATTGCACAATTGGGACTAAGCATTCTACTTTGTGAAGATTTGGGATGCATCTAGCTGTAAAAGAGTAAGAACAATGGATGGTCATTTTCAGCGAGTTGGGTGTCTAGCATGGAGTCCATCCCTTTTGTCTTCTGGTGGTAGAGACGAGACAATTCTCCAACATGATATTCGGGCTCAACGAGATTCTGTTAACAGACTCACGGGGCACACATTTGAGGTAAGTATCATATGTATATCTTAAACTTATCTGCATTTCTCCTTCTGGAACTTTAAATGTTCCTACTCTTTTTGTAATCTCATGATTTTCTTTGCAAATCTCTTTGTTATATTACTGTTTAGGCACTTTTCTTGTTTTCATTAGATGCTCTAATGCTACTTGTTATGGTAGATTAAATATGATTTGTAATGTCATAACTTCTATTATAGTTTTTTTTTTTATATATATATTTTTATGTCACAACTAGCAATGGATTTCTTGGCCCTGACAGTTTTCTCTTGATTAGGTGTGCGGGCTGAAGTGGTCTTATGATTATTGCAAATTAGCGTCTGGTGGGAATGATAATAGAGTGAGTTGTTAACTCTCTCTCTCTCTCTCTCCCTCCTTGTATTTTATGAAGACTGGACAATAGAATACTGAACAGCTGGGAAATACTATATCACTAGTCCCTAATTGGAGGAGGGTCTAGTCTGCCACCATTGAGATTGTTGTTTAAGGGTTTTATTACTGAAATCAGAGAGTCTGTGAGAGGTGAGAGTGAGAGAAATCAGGAAACCCCAAGAAAGCTTTGTGAACCTATTTCTCTCAAAACATGGTAAAAGCTGGATCACACCAATAGAAGTAGGCACATTGCTGAATGATGTAGATCTTCGAGTTATTTATTTGTGAGTATCCATGCTTCTTTCCTTAATTTTGTAAAGACCATTGGTCGTTTTCGTGACCACTTTGATGGTCTTTCCTCATTGTATCATGAATATTTATCACTAGGTAGGCTATTTATTTACTTTCAATGTTATACTTCTCAAACTCTTTTTCATTGTCCTTGTGCAGCTTTTTGTTTGGAATCAACATTCAAGGCAACCCTTACTTAAGTACCGCGAGCATACCGCAGCTGTAAAAGCTATTGCTTGGTCGCCTCATCAGAATGGGCTTCTTGCATCAGGTGGTGGCACAAATGACCAGTGTATTCGGTTTTGGAATACAAATTCAAACTCACATTTAGGTTGCATAAACACTGGCAGTCAGGTAGATTTCTCATTACTTATCAAGCATTTTCAATTTGTTAACTTTCTGTTCTATGGAGATAACTGTTCTTGCACTAAATGTTAGAAAGATAATATATAGATGGAGAGCATGAAGATGGAATGTGGGTGGGTTGCAGGTGTGGGGCTCCTGGGTGTTGTGTGGGGTGTATAAAACTAGAGACTGAATCTTGCCAAATTCTTTGTGATGATTGTATTAAGAATAATGAGAAAAACTGGGACTCCAATTTGCTTAGACTCAATTTTCCGGATGTCGGGCAGGGAGACTTGGTACTTCACAATTTTGACTGAGGATCTTATTCTCTGGGGTTTTCAAGCAGTTACATTAGTCAAGGGGTGTCTGTGGTGATCATGGTGGTGATGATCATACACAAACACTTTTCAAATTGTTTAACTTCTGCTTGTGATGCATATGGAGAAATTCTCAATGAATTATGGGGCCACTAATATGAAAAGAGAGAGAGAAAACTGGTCCAACTTCCACAAAATGATGAGTTATATCAATGACACCATGACTAATGAACCGTTTCAAAGTTCTACGAAATGCAAGCCATACTAATCCCCACTGTGATGCAGGTATCCAATCTTTTGTGGTCCAAGAGCGTCAATGAACTTGTGAGCACCCATGGTTACTCTAAAAATGAGATAATTGTCTGGAGATATCCAGCCATGTCAAAGGTACATAAGCTGTAAATAAGCTAGCATGATTCAAGAACAACAAGAAAACAAAGCCCTAATTACTGATTGGCTTATGTTTTTTTTTCTCCTCTGTTTCTACAGCTAGCAACACTGACTGGCCATACAAAAAGAGTTCTTTATCTTGCTATGTCACCTGATGGGCAGGTAATGAAATCCTTGTACTTCCATGGGTTTTTTTTTTTTTTGGTGTGTGTGTGTGTAGAGAAGCTGCATAGCAATCCCATTTCTTATTCACATTCTACGAATAATAAGGAAGATGCAAAGCATCCCATTTCTTTTTCACATTCACACTCTGACATCACAATTTTGAACTGTCTTTCTTTTCAGACAATTGTCACTGGTGCAGGAGACGAAACACTTCAATTTTGGAAAATATTCCCTCCCATGAAATCTCAGGTTGAGTACCACATTAATCAAAACAAGAAACTTATTGCAGCTATTATGAGGAACTGCATGATCTCATATCTGTGTGGATATTTAGACCTTTAGTTCATACACGTGCGGGCCATATCTTGGAACTGTCTGATTGGCTCTGTGGTTATAACATGGCCCCAAATAGCTGTATTGAAAGATCATGTACATAGAATATTTGACATATTTGCTTACATTGAATGGGGGATGTCCATTCCTAGACATCCTTGAGGCTCAACAATAAATGACAACAGTTGATATTTTCCATTTTTTTTTTTTTTCTGTATGAAACCTACTTAATGAACATGTTCCCTTCAATGAAATGATCAAGTGTAAGTGTGGGTTACAGATTGATTTGATGATTGCAACCACTGAATCAAGAGCATGCAGAATGAAATGTTAGACTGAATCACTGTTTCCATCTATTTTGGAGGGCCCTCATGAGAGTTTTGATCATCAAATGAAGTTGGTGATGCTACCATGCATACATGTTGGCTCTCCATAATGTGGGTTTGGAGTACTACTGTAGTCTGATGGGCTGGACTCTTTCCTCTCCTCTTTTAGAGTCAATATCATGTCCTCTGCATACACACTGTAAAAAAATACTGTAAAAAAAGATGGATATGATATACTGATATGACTTTGATTGCAGATCTCAGATGGAGACATTAAATCATCCTTCTCTCTTGGCAGAACTCAAATCCGGTGACATCTTCAGGTACTTGGAAATTTGAACTAAATAGCTGGTTGAAATCTTGATGTAATTAAGTTAAGAATGAAATTAAAAGGTCAATTGTTCTATTGCAGGCATCAAAAAGAGATTTCCATCGCCATCTCGGGCGAAATGAAAGTGGAAGTATGCAATTTGCAACCTTTTTCACCATGTAAAAACTATATCTTAGTGATTTCAGAGATTTAGTATTTATATTGTAGGGAGATGATGAGGGATGCTTCCATGCCTTGCATATTGGTGGTGACAGGAAACATTTTGATGTAAGATTCCACCTACAATTTTGTATGGAACAATGTAAATAATATACGAATTCATTCTCAATTCAAGAATCTTAGTCTTTTCAAAATTTCTTTTTGAGACAAAGGGCTATTTGATTTTATCTAGAGTTCAAGTTCTACTAGGAAGAAATAAGACTCACTACTCAGTATTGCTGACATTGAGTTGAGTTTTGACAGTGTTTTTAGGCCCATTTGGTTAGGCTTTGAGCCTGATTGCTGCACTGGGATTAAGTTTCCATCGAACCATAATACACAGCCAATTATTGTATCCACGTCCAGTGAACCCCACCGAGATTACATGTGCCCAATTGGAATATGCAATGAATTTTCTTCAAGGCTGCATCTAACTGCTCTATTTGACCCATTTGGCTGAGATTCACTTGATTGATTGATACACAACTACCTATCCAATATAGATCCAAGATATTTCGTCGAATCATGATCATGTGAAGGGACATTAGCTTCAAGACATATACAGTCCTAGTGTCCAATCTAATCATGACGACTCCTCTAATAAGAAATCAAAATCCTCTCTATCGAGAAAAGTTAATTCATTTTTCCATTTTTACAAAAAATCAGCTACAAAAAACATGGATGTGTACATCTTGGGTTGCTCTCTGTTTTGGAAGATGTATAGAATCCAGATCCTTGGAAAAATTTATACAAGAGGTGAAGACCACCACATCTTTCAACAATCTATACAAATTCTTATCTACCTATGAACTATATACATATTCCAATGCCCTTTTCCACAATGTTGCATGTATTCAGAAGTAGCCCTATAAAGTATCATCAATAATTGAAAGTAAAGCCAGACTATATATTTATCAACTGCACCCCACACGTACATTCAAATTGGACTGCTTCCCACAATCTCATTGTGTGCCATCAGTCTTTTTTATACTTAGTGGCCCACTTGATGAATGGTCTAGCTCAGACTTGGATCAGAACATCCAGCATCTACAAAATGGTAGGGTGGCTGTCTAGAGACAGGAATAGATTCAGCAAACCCTGCCACAAGCTCTTTTTCTTTATATCCAAATAATCTCAAAGTGGTAAAAAATGGACAAAAGAAGCTTACAATACAATTGCTTATACACGCACCCATCTGCACTAGATAACAATCATAAGACTAAATGCCAAAACATCTCTGCCCTTCATTTCCAGTAGTCAAAGCCTAACTACATCTTACTGTGTATGTAAATAGGGCAAGTGTAGTCATTCATTGTGACAACATCCTAACAATGTAGTTTAGTGTAGTTAGCATCAACAAGAGCAGGAGGCATCTGGTGAGTATTAACACTATTAATGTTAATATGGTGGACAAACCTTGTGTATTTTCTTGTTTTCTTTTACATCTTTTTAATTCTACATTTCGTCTGATAGTCCTAAATCTATCATCTGGGGCCCACAAATTTTGTTTATTTGAAAAGATATATAATCGATCCAATGGCCTAGTCCATTCGGATTGGTGTAATTTTAATTGTGCTACATTATAGGTGCTCACTTTGAACATGATGTGCATAGGATGACATTTGCAAATGTGACATTTTCACCTCTACAGAGGCACCAAGATGAGTGGGAGGACCACAGATCCACCCTCCTCCGGAGTTATTGCTACTACTTTGGGGCCACATGCGGCTTCTTTATGAGCCGGAAGGATTAACCTAACTCAAAAAGTTGGGAACCTCGAATGGCTTAAAAAAAAAAAAAAGAGTGGCAGCGATAAATAATTAAATAAAAGAAAGAACGTTTGTGATGGCTTGCCCGTGATAACGTGATGGTAACGTAGCATCTAACGCCGTCACACTCACCGACAAAGAGATTTTGGAATTGATTCTTCGCTGCTTCTTCTCTCAATTTATCGTATCGTTCACGAGATTCCGTATGATAGCGACAAAGGAGGAGAGAAAATAAAAAAGAAAACCAGATTTGGAACACTGTGTCGGGTTGGGTTGGATAATGTGGGGACCACCGCAAACAAATAATGAATAATAATAGAAAAGACAACTGTCCCCATTTGTGTTTTCCCACTAATTGGCTTCCACTCATCTTGATTTTCATCAGAGGTCAGGGGTCCTTCAAAAAAAAAAAGAAGAAGTATATAGATGTAAATCTTGGCTCAAATTCATAGAAGTACATGAGGAGGATTTCAATATTTCAAAAGAAGTATAAAGATTTTTTCATACTTCTTTTAAACAAGTTTCCATGAATTTCATTTAAATGATAAAAATACTCTTATCGAAAAGTTTTTGTCTTTCCGTAACCTTTCGTTGTCCTCAAAACCAATTTTGGGCCTCATTGATTAAATGTTGGTGGTGGGATACCTTCTTTTGATGGTTTAGTCACTTAGGAGAATGCTAGACTTGGTCTTGAGGTTCTTTTCTCTATATTCTTATGTGGCCCATGTTTAAACTTAATTTTGATGGTTAATGAATGCTAATTTTTTAGTCATTTTGGAATCCATATAAACTCTTTTTTCAACATAAAGCTAGTTGAAGTGGGCCCCACTAGGTTGTTTGGGTTAGACTTGATCGTTTCTCTTAAATGACTTATTAAAGGAGAGATTCGAGAAAAATGACATAAGAGTGTTCTTGTCGTTTTTTATGGTGAGGACTTCATTGAAAGAAATATGAAAAACATTTATACTCTTTTGAAAATTTAAAATTCTCATGTACCTTTTCAAAAATGAGATAAAAGTTTAATACTATTTTGAAATTTTCCTTTAAAAAAAAAGAATATTTTCATCCCTTATATGTGTGGGCCCATAAAGCTTCATGCCGATTATGGGGTAGAGTAGATGAGAGAAGTATGATATTCGTATAAAGGTTGGATGGAAAGGCTGAAAATTGGACAAATAGACGTCATCTAGAGTTAATTGGTGTAATTATATTATTCTAACCCTTATGGCCTGGGTGCTAGTTCATAATTATAAGGCATGGATTTATTTCCCAACACTACACCACCCTGGATTTTCCTATTTACCTAACATACATGTGTTGTGAGGTTGTGCATGTGCCTAAGGAAATTAGCTCGATTCTATCAAGTCAAACACCATGAAAATACCCTTGCCAGCAAATTATAATAATAGGATTTTTCAATTTTTGTGCCATATCCTATTATATCATAGGATTTTTCAATTTTTATATCATACACTTTCTGTAACTAGCAATCAAATTCATGTCCTACAGAATATGAAAAATGACATTTTATGAAAAGTAAATACATATTTAACCATCATTTCTTATGTTCGATCATTCAGAAAATTTCCCCAAAGACATTGCATAAGATCCGTGACATCAAGGGATTTATCAATTGTTGCGAATGCACTGCTCCCATGATATCACGAGATCTAGGGAAAAAGTTTTTGAAAAAATGTTGATTAGAGTCGAGTAACACTAGTGACATTATTTAAATTTCGGTAATGAAGTTGGGAAAACTGGAGTCAAAATCCCTTTATTATTTTCTTCATGGAATTGTTTAATCAGAATTTAACTTTAATTATAATGTAAAGGCCCCATAACAAACTAATAAAAAATAAAAACAAATAAAAAGTTGGAGGTGCCTACTAAGAAAGAGGAATGTATAATTTGAAAATAAATAGACAATTAAATAAACAATATATTAGGGATAAAGTAGTGAAAATAAAAAAAAGCACAAAATAAAAATGGGCAAGGGTATAGGTGGTATGCAATGAGATTCTCATCCCAAGAATATAATGCCCAACTCTATCTCAACTCTGCACACAAGAGATACAAATCTAGATTTTTTCAAAAGAAGATAAAATTGAAAATAATTTTCTTTGAAGAAAAGTAAGTATTTGAAAGGAAATTATATGGTAATAGTATGTGTGTATTTTAAAAAAAAAAACCTTAATACAAGGCTTCATATAGAGTTTTTTTTTGAAAAAAAATGAGCCGTTAGATATAAAATTAACTGTGGAGATTTATGAGAAAAATAGCCATTGGAGGGAGTAATGCCCATCATCAATTTTCTCATTATTACTTAAACTATTTTTCTCATTATTGCTTTAATTATTTCTTCATATTATTTCTTCATATTATTTCTCTCAACCATGTAATTTTGTCTATCATTTTCTTATTATTTATTTTTAAAGAAAATATACAACATCAAGACTATCAAGAGGCAGAGAATCTTCCGTTCTGGCCAATGCCCCCTTTCCAAGCAAACTCACCCACCCACTCTCCCTCTCACAACTCAGGTTAGGTTCAAGAAACGAGGATAAAAGAAAGCAATAAAGCAATCAATCACAAGCAACCAAGATTCAGACACAAGTAGAAGGCAGACTCTGTCTCCCCTTTCCATTCCTCGGTTCATTTCTCTCACCCCCTGCCCTCTATCCTCCCTTCTCCTCTCATCCAATCAAACCCCTCAATCCATACACACTCAATTCACCCATCATCATCCCTCCCTCTCTCTCTCTTAAACAAAAGAGACCTTCTTCTGCCCTCTGGCTTCTGTTTATGATTCAGATCCCAATAAAGCTCTTACCAAATACAATAAAAGGTCACTTCTCTCACAAATAACAAGAAAACTGCCCACTTTCCCAACCCTACAACTTCTGCACCCCCTCCTACAATTAGGCCTCTACTCTGTCTGTACTTGCATGTGGTCCTCACCCAATGTTTCCTTTTTTTCGATGTTGCATCATAATTCAATCTAAATCTGATACCCCACCTCCCCACTTTTACATTCTTCTGTTGTATTGATTCTCATAAGAAGTGGAGAGAGAGTGTGAGAGAAGGAGATGCAACAGGAAGAGCCTGGAGTGGGAATTGTAGAGATGGGTGTGGTGATATCAGAGGAAGATGAGAGGAGAATCAAAGCAGAGATTGCTAGCCACCCTCTCTTCGAGCAGCTGCTTGCAGCCCATGTGGGGTGCCTCCGAGTGGCCACACCAATCGACCAACTCGGTCTCATAGACGCCCAGCTGGCTGAGTCACACCATCTTCTCCGCTCTTTCCAGTCTCATCATTACCAAATACTGCTCTCTCCTCGCGACAAACAAGATCTCGACTACTTTCTAGTCAGCTCTTTTCCTTCTTCTTTACTTTGCTTTTGGGGTCTTTCTATTACAATAAAATGGTGCATCCAAACGCTTGTTTATTTGCTAACAAGTATATTTTTGTTGGGTGTTTTGGGTAGGAGCAATATCTGTTGGTGTTGTGCTCGTTTAGAGAACGGCTTCAGCAGCACGTGCGAGTCCACGCGGTTGAAGCTGTAATTGCTTGTCGAGAGATTGAACAGTCCTTCCAAGCTCTAACTGGTACTTTCTCTCTCTAAGTAAACTTGTCATGATTGAAATTAGTAGTGTTTGATTGCTTGATGGGGGAAATGTTAATTGTAATGAGTTGGGTTTTGTTCTAAATGTCTGGTTCTGTTTTTATTTTTTATTTTTTGGTTTTGTGTTGGAGGACAGTAGGAGGTGGGTGGAGTTGGCCCTTCTGAGGTGATTAAGAAGGGGTTAGTTAAGTTTGGTTGGGGGGTTGGGGATGGTGGAGAGAGAGAGTGGTTGGGGGGTTGGGGATGGTGGAGAGAGAGAGAGTGGTTGGGGGGTTGGGGAGAGAGAGAGAGAGAGAGAGAGAGAGAGAGAGAGAGAGAGAGAGCTTAAATTTTAGTCTTCTCTGGTGTGTAAAGAGAGAGAGAGCTTAAATTTTAGTCTTCTCTGGTGTGTAAAGAGAGGTTTGGAATCTAAGTTTTTCTGATGCATGGGATTTACTATCAAAAGCTGTTGAAGTCATGAAATAGCTAAGTTAGAAAGAATTAGAGATACCTGAATGTTGATGTTGAGATGTAATGATTAGTGTTTAGTACACAAAATTTTATGGGGTTTTGATATACTAGTCCTCCTTCAGTTTTTTTTTCTTTTTTTTTCATGAACAAAATTCCAATAAGCGACTCTTATAATGAACATTTTTCTTAAATCTTTTTCACCCCCAGATTCATTGATATAACAAGAACAGTGTATGTCACATAAATTGATAAATTTCATAATATCATGAGATTGTCCCTTGTTGTCATAGCTTTTATGTTGAGCATCTTAAGGATTTTTTTTTTTCAATGATAGAACATGAGAAATGGTGTTAAGATGTATATTTACTTTTAACAAAATGTAATTTTTTGTATGTGTAAAAAAATAATTCACTTATGGTTGCAGGTAATGTATGATAGTAAAACTGATAAATCTCATGATATCATCGGAATATCTCATGATATATCTAAGATATGATACATAAAAGTTAAAGAAATATTGACAAGAGTCAAGCGACTCTTATGACATTATTTGAATTTCGGCCGTGAGATAAAAAAAATCAAATTTAAAGAAGATTAATATGTCAAAACCCCAGATTTATTTAAGATTTGAACTTTGAATGGTATAAAATTATCTAGAGTTGTCGGGGTGATTTGTTTATACATACATATGTTTGTAGGAATGTGATGAATAAGAAGTTGGGTGTTTGACATACGGAGTTGTTGATCAAGTCGGCACTTTGGTTTGATAATAATTTGAGCATCCTTTGATATAATCAGGCCCATCAAAATCATTTTAAGTATTTGTGGATCATAGGTCCCATATTTCACTTCAAATGGAGTCTTGTGCGTGGCATGTATGTTATTGATTACCCGAATAAATTTGGGCTAGTTTCACTTGAAAACTCACATCCACAGGGCAATCACGGCCTGCTACTTGAATCATAAATACTGGAACTGCCAATCATCTCACTTCCTATGCAGGTAAATTCCTAAGTTGAATTTCCTAGTATGGTAATGAAAAGATAATTACTGGAGATGCATGGTACCACCACCCTCATTACTCATAGGTGCTGGGAGATATGAGAATGCCTGATTACATTAAAATGGCCCTCACATGATAAATTAGGTTTTAGCCACAGCCAGCATTGTACTGACTTCAAAATCATTACTATGCAACTCTGCCACCCTCTTTTGATTTTCATGGCTCGGCTATGACCGATGGAATCCCTTTACACACCGGCATATTTGGTGCGGCTGATTTTCTCTAAAAACTAGAGTGATTTTTAAAAATGTTTTTTTGGCATTATAGTAAAATCCATATTTGGTGTGGCTATTTTTCCACAAGAAAAAGCAAAATAGTCAAGTGAAGTTATAAAATGAACTCTCTCTTTCAAAAGGGAACTTTTTAGAGTGTATGCTATGAAAAGTTCTCTTGCGAAGTGTTACAAAATATATGAGATACATGTGAAATTCAATTGTAAGGCCACTTATATGTGACTTGGATTGGAAGAGGACCGTCAATAGGTGGTGTATCCAGTTTCACTTTCACCCCTATTGAACACCTCTAACCTAGGGATAGGCCCAATCTATCGGTTGTGTTTTTGTGGTTGGATCACATTAATCCACGGTGATTTGAATCAGATGAAACTTCACCTACTCCTATCCACATGGTACGTGCCCTTTGCATCCCAACCACCCCGATGGACTGGGCACTTGCATATCAGATGCATTTCAGTAGAATGCTAGCTGCTTGTACAGATCACTAAAAAAATTGATTGAAACATGCTAAAATCAATGTATTCCTGCAAACTATAATCCTTGTGCCTACTCCTCTACCAAAACACAGCCCTTATTGTTGGTGACATGTTAAAATATTGATTAACATGTTTCTTTTCAAAACATTGATGTTGATATTCTAGGAATGGCAATGGCTCGGGGGAAATCTACACGGGCCACACCTGTTAAGTAGTTGTTCATGCAATTTCCTATCACCAATTGATTTTAGGGTTATTGGCCTATGAACTCTGTCATGGTATTAGAGTAAGAGGTCTTAAGCTAGAAACCACGCACGCAGGGCAAAACATGCCCCATGCTGCGTTATAGTCTTGTACGGTAGTATGCTTCGGATCCGAGCGGATTCGGGGGGGGGGGGGGGGGGGGGTGTTGTGTTTGTGGGGTTTTCTATCGCCAATTAGTTTTAAGGTTACTGGCTAGCCGGGGGGGGGGGGGGGGGGGGGGGGGGGGGGGGGGGGATGTGTTTGTGGGGTTTTCTATCGTAAATTAGTTTTAAGGTTACTGGCTAGCAACTTGAGTTGCAAACATGTATCTGATTCTCCGATTACCTGCAAGTTCTGACTTGCAAAAAACCAGGTCGAGAACCTATTTTAGATCTCGATTCATAAATGAAACCCAATTTAGCTTTTGATTGATAAACGAATCCGGTTTTGGGTCTATATAAGTTCTGACCCGAGACCCGACATATGAGTCTATGATATTGCAAACTATACATCAAAATCAACTTTTCTTGACATTTTTATGTATAATACTAAAGGTATTAAACTTGGTGAACTGTTATAAGTTAAATGATACACTTATTTTAAGAAATGATAAAAAAATGTAGAAATTAGAACAGATTTTGAAACTAGATTCCAGTCCTCTAGGTGGACCCAGTTTAGGAACCGAATTCAGGTTTTCCTATCGGAAGCGGGTTTGGAACCAACAAAACAGATTCGAGTGAAAATCAGATCCTAAACCAGAATAATTATTTAGAAATGGGTCCAAGTTCAAGTCTAGAGTATGGTTCCGACTTAGAACCATCCTGTTTGCAACCCAACTAGCAACTCTGAGAACACCCACCCCTATTCTTGATGGATTTAGTATATATGTTACAACTCACCTCATAATGGGTATGGCTCGAGTTAGGGTTAATATTGTTTATTTTTCTTCTTTATTGTTAAAAAATTAAATATGTTCAGAGAAATTTAACTTTTTTATATAATAATGTGATGCCGAGTGGTAGGAATCGTTCCCAATCTGGTTGGGTGACTCGGTTCCAATTTTGTAGGCTCTCTTTGTTTTTCTTTTGGATGTTTCCTTGTTTCTTGTTCCTTTAATATATTTTTTTCCTTTCCCCAAAAAATATTTAAATCACTCATATACGGGGTGACGTGGGGTTGGACATCCAAAGCCAAACTCGCCACCAAACTTGACTTTGGTGAAATCTAGGGGGTGTAACGGTTCAGTTGTTAACCGTGTGTTTTAGTAAAATCGGTTACCGAACCGTATTTTAGGATTTTCATTTTTTAAAAACTATAACTATAACCGTATTATGAGAAACCGTTAAAAAATTGGACTGTAGTTAACTGTATTAGACGGTTCGATTACGGTTAATCATCACTTAAAATACATATATAATTTTTCTTTTAGTCAAAATGCAAAATACATCTTCTTCTTCTTCCATTTTCCGTCTTTCAATTTTTGTTCCAACGATTATGGCTCAAAAGTTAAAACGGTTTATTTAAGCTATAAAATTACACAATACCCCATTTCTTTTTTTTTTTTTTTATTCTTTTAAATTGGGGTGTAATGGGTCGGTTAACCATGTGTTTTGGGAAAACGGTTAACCCAATTGTATTTTATGGTTCAATTTGGTTAATAACCGTGAGTCGAGACTGAAAATCGAAACCGAACTGGTTTTCCGATTTTAATAACCGTAACAATAATTGAAACCGTGAAACACGGTTATCAACTTTCAGTTCGGCCGGTTAGACGGTTTTTTTATTTTTTTTAACACCCATAGTGAAATCTATAAAGCTATACTGAGCTCTGAGCCCAACAAAACCACTATCAAACCTAACCATAATAAGAGAATGTTCTGTGTAACCCTACCCATATGCGTCTCTATTGATAATGGACCTCAATAAATTGTCGTTGATTTGAACCTCGTTTTAACATATAGAATAGAGTGAGATGTGTTGAGGTCAACGTCCACCCTCGCTCCTGAGAGGTCATAATTGTGGTCGAGCCCTCGCCCTCACCATAAAACTATTATTGTGCCGTTTCCTATCACCAATTGGTTTTGGGATAAGTGGTAGCTCAATAGGGTATAAGATCCTACAAGTGATATCAGAGCATGGTGGGTCGGGTGTTCGAGTCACGGGATACGCGTTTTGCGAGTTCGCAGCAGGAGTCGCGGCGGGTGTGCCGTCGCTCCTGAGCGGTCATAATTGTGGTCGAGCCCTCGTCTTCACCATAAAACTATTGTTGTGCCGTTTCCTATCACCAATTGGTTTTGGGATAAGTGGTAGCTCAATAGGGTGTAAAATCCTACAAGATGAAATTGCTGAGAAATATGCCTGTGAATGATGTTCATCTCATGTATTTAACTACTGATAATGGTGCTCTTCAACAATATTTTTGATGTTCCATATGGGAACTTGTTTCAGGTGTCCCTCTTGGTGAAGGAATTGGTTCAACCATGTCAGATGATGAAGATGAAGTGCAAATGGACTGTGCTTTAGATATGAGCTTAGATGGACATGATATGATGGGATTCGGTCCCCTGCTTCCGACTGAATCCGAGAGAACATTAATGGAAAGAGTTAAGCAAGAATTGAAGATTGAATTGAAACAGGTGGTGATCCTTGCACAATCAATCACAATTTAAGTACAGTCCATTTTTTTTTCTTTTGTTAACATGAGCTATTTTTATCATTCTTTACAAATGGAAATTTTGTTCTGGGGTAGGGTGTGGTACATAACTTAGTGATCCAAATGCCCCACCAAGGATAACATGGAGATCCTAAGCTCTAACACTTCCCTCTTTTGGTCCAGTGGAGGCTCTTGCATTGCTGCTTTATGATTATTTTTAACCATCTATTTATTGGTCACTGATCAAAGAGAAGATCTTATCCAGGAGATTTTTGGGTATTCCCTAACTAATGTTCTGAGTCAATATCATAACATCACTGGCCCCATGTAAAGAATCTAGCACCTCAGCAAAAGCTATATATACATATTGATGAGGCTCTGAGGCTTATAAATTACCTGTAGTTTGATTCTTGAGGTGGTTTTAGTTATTTTGTTACAAGGGATGCACTTGATGGACTCATTAGTATCAGTCCTCTGATCAGTACTGTTAAAATATTGCCTCTGCTGCAGGGTTTTCGGTCGAAAATCGAAGATGTAAGGGAGGAGATACTAAGAAAAAGAAGGGCAGGCAAGTTACCTATTGACACAACTACAGTGTTAAAGGACTGGTGGCAACAACATGCAAAGTGGCCCTACCCAACAGTAAGCAGATGAACTAGCTGACTAGATTTTTACAAAATTTTCTATTTTGAAACATCACAGATTAGGAGCATGTTCATATATATTCATGAAGAGAAATGATAGCTGCAGACTTTTTTAGTATGCAACTTTCGTGCTGATATGTAGCTCAGATCATTAGCAACCACTTTACAATACCATATGATCACTAAAATCACATTACAAGAGTAACTGTTCTTACAGATCAAATCTGGCTTAAGAACTCCCTCTTTGGCAAGATGATCTGCTTCTTTGGAGATTTGGTGTATAGCACCAACACACCCTGGAAGAGAAGCAATGTCTAATTTGGGCAAAAAAAATCTAAAAACTATTATTTGAACTAATTAAATGTTCTCTTTTTCTATCACCCCAAATGCAAAGTGAACAGATAGCCATCCAAAATTTTCAACCTGATTGCATACTGGGTCACATCAAAGCACATCCATGATCTCTTATTGAACCTTGATCTCCAAAATATATGTCAATTCTGCTCCAGGTTAAGATAAACATTTCCCTTCAGCCCATGAGTTCCCAGGCAGTGTTTGTTCTCCAATGACTTATTGACAAACTCCAATGAAATGAAATCAATTTAAAACTGATCATTGAAAAACACATTACATTGTTATTTATGTTTTTGCAGGAAGATGACAAGACAAAACTAGTGGAAGAGACAGGGTTGCAGCTAAAGCAAATCAACAACTGGTTCATCAACCAAAGAAAGCGCAACTGGCACAGCAACTCTCAATCAGTGACTTCTTCGACGTCCAAACGCAAAAGGTAGAGCAAAGAATATGGTTGTTATACATTATACAAGTGGCAGAATTTTAGGCCATATATGGAAGTGCAAGAACAACCCTGGCCAAGTTTTGGAGATAGATAGAAATCTCATATAAAGCAGAGAGAATGTCATAGATGCTCTCACTCTTTTTTATCTGTTGATCTTTCTGTAAAAAGATCTTTGGGCCTCTGAAATAGATTACAAGTCATGATATTACAAGATGGTTTTCTGTTGATGGTTTGTGAGAGATCCAGTGAGGACTAAGTTGCCATTTTGATAGTCAGAGAAAGTCCTACCACTGTCTCATTACCTCATAAGTGGCTGTGGGGTACTGGTCCATGGCCGGAGTGTGGTAGGTGTGGCCCAGATATTGATGGGCTAGGCTTGTAGGGCTGGAGCTATTAAAATTTCAGCAGTGTTTTTAGAAGTTGGTTTGGATAACCCAGTCAGACAGCTGGTTCGACCGAAACCAGTCTTGATAAAATCAAGGGTGGGAATTGACCCAGATCAGGAAGGTGAATATGTGCAATATCTTATGGATGTAGGATATCACACAATGTGATGTCCTACAATAGTAGGATATTGCAGAATTCAAAAGTAAGATTGTGATTTTTGCAGTGTCACTACAAAAGGCCAAAAAAAAAAAAAAAAAAAAAAGTGGGATGTTTTGCAACGGATAGAGTGACCTTTAGTGGGTGGGTTTTTTCGCTGCTAAAAGTCCTTTTGGGGCGGTTTTTATTTTCCAAATATTGTTTTTACAATTTATTCTTAAACGGTCAGTAATGAGGTAATAACAACACAGTTTGCTGCGAAAAAGAATTTTCACCACAAAAAGTAGGCATTAGCGGCAGGAAAAATGCCTCTAAATTAGCTTTTTTTCCACCGCTAAATGTCTTCTTTTTGTAGTGGGTCCTTTATTGTATGAATAGCTCTACGGGTATTTTTTAAGTTTCAACAGTTTAGAGGCAAAAGTCAAATATTAAGGCACCTGTATGTTCAAAATCTGCACCCTTTATATATGCTTTTTGAGACAATTCTCTTCTGCACCCTTTATATATATGCTATTGGAGACAATTCTCTTCACATCACATAGCCCTCTTACTCATAATAGGTTTTAGAAACTCCTTGTATTAGCAAGAGAAGGTTTTAAGATTGGCAGCTTTCCTAAAATCAATAAAGGCACTCCACAAAGAGTCTCTAATTTGAAAACACTAATTCACTAAGTTGTTTGTCCAGTGTGCTCACCAACATGGCGTGTGGTCATGTGCCCCACACTCATCGCATTAATCTCACAGATTAGTGATGTGCCCAATGTCAATTTGATCAAATGATCACCCAGTTAATTTCTAGGGCATCAAAATTAGGAACGACCAATCTATGCTCTAGGCCTATCTTCTCCAACCCAAAATGTTGGGTCAAGCTCTATCTCAAGGAATAATGGTGTTCGGATCGATATCACACTCATCCCACGACTAAAATAGTATAAACGGCACATAATGAATTCACTCTCTAATCATTTTTTTCGTCTCAATATAACAATGGATATCACTTTAAGTATTACAGTAATAATCACGTAATTAAATTAAATATGAAAATAATAAACTAACATTTATAATCAAACTTAATAGCATCAAATAATTTATGCCATGACATTCATCATTATAGTCAAGAATACACAGCAGCCCAACCTAAATTTGAACTTATTTTGACCATAAGATTCAGCATATGGAGAGCAAGAACACCCAAAAATACGACCAATGGCTATGTGCCATCTCATTTGAAGGGCGCCACACCAGCAATTTAGTTTCAAAATTCATCACTTTGCAAATACAAGTGGTGGGTCACTGTGACTAACCACTTTCTTATCACTATATATAATTAATTACATGCATGGCTTTACAAACTCGTAAAAATGTACATGACCCATCTCCTTTGATGACTGGTCATTGATAAACTCGAAATGCCAGTTGAATTAGAGCTGGCTAAGGTGAGAAGAAAGGTTGATATACACAAGGCAAATTTCCCAAGACCATGGTTTGTTTGCTTGCCGTGGCCCTACATGGGGATACATAGGAAAACTATATGTGGTTTATCACTTGACTGTTCTCTCTATAAAGCAGTATATGTAAGTGGTTAATAGGTGTGAAGCCACAGCCTCAAAGCTGTGAACTGTGTGGTTGGGTCACGGGTGTGCCTATTGGTTTACAAAGTTTCTCTGGGTCCTGTCGAAAAAAGACCTTTGTTGGTTGGAGCTCCACATTCACCTTCGTTGTGGTTCTTTACATTTTCCCATGTCCTGTTGTAAAACCTTCTGGTACATATGGAACCCCTTCTTGAAAGCAGAAACCTGCACAGCCCACACCATAATCAGACTTCAATCAAATCTATGATCATAGGGTTCATAATGCAATTAGGAGATGTAAAATAGAACTTCATATAATATAATATGAATCAAGATGTAGTAAAGTTGTAATGTAGGAGCCAACATGTAATATTATAAAGGGTTTCAGATAAAAATGTGGTAAAGTTGTAATGTAAGTGGAAGGGTGGGAGTAGAAAGTAGAGATTCCTATACTATATACATTTTTAACATGTCCATTTGGAAATGAACATAAACCTAAGGGGAGTATATATGTTGTGGGTCATGCCGGTTGGATAGGTTAACTTTAATGCTATCCGTTTTTTTTTTTTTTTTTTTGCGGGTCAAGAAAACCCGATCCATTTTATTTCTTTTATGCAAGTTGGGTTTGGCGGGTCAAATATGGTTGGGTAGTGGGTGGGGTCAAGTTTTGCCAACTCAAGCTAGCTGTTGGCTCATACAAACTTTAATCATGCCTCCAAAATTGGAAAATAAGCAAAACTTGTGCTACATTGAACATTGGTGCAGCAAATTCCATGGGATAGTTCAATTGGCCTAGGCCCACGGTTTACACCCGAAGGTTGTAGGTTCGAAACTGCACTACCACATTGGGGCTACTGGGGAGTTTATTCGGCTTTTCTCTGGGCCTGGAGGGATTAATTTGGCCTAAAGGGTTGGAAATCCTCCGATGGAAGGAAAAAAAAGAAGAGAACATTGGTGCGGCAACACCTTTATAAAAGTCATGAATGGAATTAACCCACTTTCAAAAATCCAAATCATTGATACACCCCTAATGCCCATTGAGATTGTGAGATGACAACCATTGAATTGATATCATCTTGGAAAGAGTACAACTTCTTTCATTTTTCTCTTCTTTAAAAAAAATAATAATAATTGAACGGAGTCCATGTGTAAAATCCAAGGATCAATCTAACAATTGGCCCATTGAAATAGACCTATAATATTTACAAACCATCAATATGAAGTAAGGGGTATATCAGCCATTTGGATTTTTCGAAAGAATGCCACCCCCTGTCCTCATGACTTTTATAAGTTGTTGCCTTGTAGTTGTGGGAGAAATTTCTCCTATGAATGCATGTACAGCCCACCTCTTTTGGGACTTGGGCCCACCTTTGATCGTGCAACTTCTTTCACACTCTTATTCACCTTTAAATTGAATCTCAAAAATTTAAAAGAATGGGCATCCACGCAAGTTCCACAAACAGGGACCATTGAAAAGTAATTCTGCCGACTGTACTAACACCTCAAGATTTTAATAGGAATAGTTAGGGAGAGGATCCAGTTCCATTCCAAAGGACACATCATCCACGTGGTACCCACGTGACCCTCAACGCGTAGAGCAAGTGGATTCTCAGAAGAGGGATACCATTACCACCCCATCTTTATTCTAAGCAAAACATGCCATGATGTTGATAGATATGTGTCCCCCTCAATCAGCCCTTTCTGTGGTGAAATTTAAGGGTCAGGATCCTCTATGCGTTTTCCACACCATAGACCTTTGGCAGTGGAGTAGGGGACACTTTGAACAAGAAAAAAACTCCCCTGACATATCTAAAGTCCCCCTAACTCCAAGGGATTGGTCGAGTAGTCAGAACCACGGTTCTTCCTTCTTTCGGAGCTAACCCTCTTCAGGAACCGAAGATTGAATCCACTTGTACTATACTACTTAGGGGCTATTGGAATTTTACCTAACTTCTCTCTAGACCGGAGGGAATAGTTCAGCCAAAGGGTCGTGAACCCTCCCTCTGTAAGCGAAAAAAACAAAGAAGTCTTCCCACATGCATGAAAAGTAAAAGGAATTAGGTATCTGATTGTCATACCGCTTCTAGATCGATTCTATACACAAGTAGTTTCCTTCTCTCTCTGCAGCTGGTCCTGTAGGCAACTAGGATGTGGCCCACTGCCAATATCAACGAACACAAGAACATGGCTTCTGTGGCCCACACAACCAGATCAGGCCGTTGAAATCTCATCATCAATGATTTTCCGCCGTTGATCTTCGCCCCATAAACACATGCCTTGAGTGAAACAAATGCCACTGAGATCAAGGAGCACAATGTGGTAACTCCTAGATATGGCCCATGAGAAAGCTTAGGCCCATCACAAACACTGTATACACCTGAAGTGAAAAAAAGAACAAATTGGAAAATCCACAATCAATAAAAAAGAACGGTTGAGATGAATTGTCACTTCAATGAGTAATGCTTATTAATTCTGATTTTCCATTACCCACATATATGGATATGGGACAATCGCCCCCATCAGACTTGGGTTCGTCTCCAAAACTCGCAAGAGTTTTGTTTTTCTGTCCACCTCCTAAGTCCACATGAAAGTTGGGCCTAACCCCAAAACCAACGTGGAAAACTTAGGTTTGGCCATAAAATCTAACTACCGATTCGAGTTTGCCCCATCAAATGAAAATCCTGAGTTTGCCGCTGCTTATCCACCACAAATTAGTGGTGCAACTTGGGCCAGACGAGATCCCCGACTTGATGGAAAGTGAAATTTAAGTTGGGCTTCTAAGGGTTTCAGCTAGTGCTTGGGCCTACATTCTGAATGATGCATCAGACTTAAGTAGGGTTTGGGATTAGGCTTTGGGTACTCAAATTCAAGTCGGTAGGCAATGGTTCAAGTTAAACAAATGACCTCCCCAAACTAGTTCCTATCAGGGGCAGGTTTGAAAGTAGCTTTTTCAGTAGGGTTTGGGTACTCAAATTCAAGTAGGTAGGGAATGGTTCAAGGTAAACAAATGACCTCCCCCAACTAGTTCCTATCAGGGGCAAGTTTGAAAGTAGCTTTTTCAGATATTGGGCAAGCATGAATTTATAAATTGTGACTCAAGTTGAGTTTGTGGTGGATTTTTTTTTTGGCTACCAGGTTCCAACCCTTTGGGCTGAACTAATCCCTCAGGACCTAAAGAAAATCCGGATAAACTCTCCTTGTAGCACCAGTGTGGTAGTAGAATTTCGAACCTACAATCTCTGGGTGCAAACCGTGGTCGTAGGCCAACTGAGCTACCCTTGGAGTTGAGTTTGTGGTGGATTTAAGTTTGGCAACCTGCATACTCCGTTTATGATTGATTTAGATATGTTTTAATTAGCTCTGAGACACAGATTATATACATTCAGGTATATAAATCCAATACATTTTCTAAATTCTATACCCTTTTATTGTAAAACCTAGACATTCAGACAATTGACCGGACCGGAATTAACCCAATTGCACTCGGATAGGAAATTTACAAATTCAGGTCAGGCTTGGATTAGTATGTACAGAGTTCACTCAGGTCAAGTTCAGATTCATGTAATTCAAGTCAGTCTTACAATTCCTCACCCAAAACTCTACACACCCAACAAAATGGCCCGTTTGGATGCACCCAAATTCTTGCAAAATCAATATTTTCCACAGAATTTATCACCACAGAAAACCAAAACAGCATCTATGTGGACACAGCTTTTCTTGGGTCTCTCAAACACATCCCAACAAAAGCTAATGGATACAGATTTTGGGTAGAAACCCATCCAGCCATCACTACTTTCTAGATACAACAAAGACCCCCTAGGATGAACCCAAAAAAAAAAAAAAAAAAAAATAGTGCCAAGGCCCCTCATAAAAGAGCTAATAAGATACATACAATTATATTGAGTTTGAAAATGGTCCTTACAGATGATGACGAGCGATCTGGCTATGGAGATGAGAGGTATGTCCACAATTGATGCTTGAAAGTCATAGTTCCTGAGCAGAGAATAGAGAGTATCTGAAGATAGAGGAGAGATGATGAAGGCAGAGAGCAGAGCAGAGGGAATAAGAGCATCAGTCACCACAAGGAGAACAGGAGCAGAGAAGAGAAGAAGAGAAACCAACATGTTGATCAAGAAGAAGAGAGTCTTTAATCCTCTCAAAATCTTGTTGGGTTTCTTCTCCTTAGAAAATCCCATTGCTTTACAGTTGATGACACCTTTACAGAAAGAGAGAGATTGGTGGGTTTGTTTTGTTTATTGGGATTTGAAGATGGAGAAAAGTTATACAAAGGGTGGAAGGTGGGAAAGGAGTTTCATGGAAATTGCAGGGGGTTGGTTTTTGGAGGCTGGACTTAAAAGAGGTGACGAGAGACGCGACTTTTCCGCGGAAACATGGAACTTACTGGTCAAAGAGGATTGCTCTGTAAAAGGCAGTAGTTGTTGGATCATGGATTCCTCCAAAGTAATGGCTTGAGTGGAATTCCTACCAAAGCTGACCTTTTAACGTAGAAATTGAATGGAGAGATGTCAGTATTTCAAATGTTTACTTTGTAGTGAAGGTAAAGTTTTTTAACTGTCTACTCCTTATCCCAACTGTTTGGTTAGAGTAGAATTGAGACAATTTCTGTGGAGAATTCGGCCTGGATTTAAGTCCTAAAAAGCTCAAAGCCCGCGCCAAAAAAGGAGTACTTAGTTTGATCACTAATTTGTCACAACAATTTCTAATTGATTAAATGAGCAGGCTCCAGCCGCCTAACACTTACAGCCCATGTCAGGCTTTGGCCGAATACAGATTTATATTGTTTTTAAGGCCCTGTTTCATGAGCACCCCTAACACCAGGGCATTTGCAACATGGTGAATTCCTGACTTTAGTGGGATTTCTGCCAAGAATTCACCATGTCTAGGAATTTTTGGATATAATATGACAGGCTATCTTCTGAAATTTTTAAATTCCATGTTTCTTTACTAGCATTTTTGAATTCCAGCCAAATAAAAGATTTCTTTTGACTTTTGAGAAACTAGGAATTTCAATCCCTGTGCATTTTGGTGGAATTCCTGGATCCCCTAACACCAGTGTATTTGCAACATGTTAGCCGGTACACAAATTAGGTAGCTGCTTTGGTGACATATTGTGCAAAACAGTCTTCTAAAACCATATCATGGTTTGGTGCGTGATCTGGAGTAAAACATGAACATTGTTTAAAATCCATAAATTTTTAGGGTTCTGTTTGGGTTCTCAAACCCAATTGCCTAACAATTAGTGTTTATCTGTAAACCCAATAACCTGCAACCTTGTTCATGTCTAATTAGTTATCTCAAACAACAACACAAACAACTCATGTCATCAACAACACAATCAACTCATGTCATCTAAGTGAATAAGTCCTAATCAACCAAGTTACCTTTGCTTGATTTATGAATAGACCAAGTAACATTCGACGAACGGGCTCTAATGATAGCAAGGGGTTGTTCATATGGTTGGCAACCGGATATCACCCAAGTGTCGAGGGATTGATCATTGGATATGTCACTATTCCCACTTTGCATGTTTCTCTTCCCTCTTGTATGGGTCCCAACCCCGTAGATAGGGTTACCAAAATAATGTGCCCTAACATCCACATGGGTCCCATCACATGATGTCTCTGTAAATGATTCACCTAATGTTGAGTTGAAGAGTCATCTCCATGTCACCATCGCAACTAACCCATTGTTGATATTGGGTATCTAACAACATGGATCATGACTTCAGCAAAACAAGAACACCATGTATCATGTCCAAATCAGCTTTTATTCCTTTTAAATAGATGTAATTTGTGCTATCAAATAGCAATTATTTAATTTGATTGTACCAAGAAGCAATAATGGAGTAGAGGTAAAATCCCAATGGAAGTTCTACCTAGTTTGAAAATCTTGTTGGAAATCATATCTTATCTAAAATTAATTGGGAAACTCTTTGAAAGATGTTATCCATGCAACTTTATGTTCCAAAATATTACTGAGGTGTGCCACCATCCAATAGAAGGAATGCATCTAGAAGGCCATAGTTGGCTGACTAGAAAGGCATGGAAGAAGTATATCTGAGAAATGATCTCATGCTGCTGGATTTGGTGGCAGCTAAAGTATGAGGCTTATCCACCGATCTAATCTAATGCTTTTCTACCACTTCACTTTATCAGTTTTCACTTGTTTTCTACCGTTTAATGGATGCTCTGAGGCATTTCCATCATTTGTTTGTTGATTCACATCTTCCAACTACCGATCAACTCTCGAAGGCTTTTTCATCATTAGACCAGAAATCTTTATTCTTTTAGCCGTTGGACATTGAATTGGGTTAATTCACCATTAGTTAGATAATTTGTATATTTCCTTTCCTTACCTTAGATGTCAAACCTACATGACACATTTGTGCAGCACTGTAGAAAATCAGTTCCGCAGACGAACCAAGTTCAACCCCCACCCCTCGGAAATCATGAAATGAAGAAAAAGTCAGTTCTTTTTTTTTTTACTTCTCCTTACGTAAAAGCAGTTGCACTAAATATGAATTTTATTATAGTGCGAAAAAGTAGGGCCTCCGCTTTTCATACCTTAATTTTTTTTCTTATAGAAAAAATGTGCCCATAAAGACTTTTCCACGGAGACAAATAGGTCAAATTTGGTGCATGACTATGGTAGATCTAAATCCGTCTTTATAGATTTGGTTATCCAGTCTGACATCAACATAAAGAAATAAATCTAATCTTGAGGCCTTATCGGAAATAAGATGTGGAGTGCATTAGTATAATTCGATAAAAGAGTGTCAAGATGGAATTGAAAAATATATGAGAAGGTTTATTAAATGATACATAATTAAAGCTATATACTCTCAAATATGAATATAACTAAGGCTATAAAGGATCATAAAACCTATATATATATATTTATATTTAATACATGAATGTAATCTTTCTAGACAGTAAGCTTGTTTGGCAAATCTTATCTTTACGAAACAGATCTGTATGATATAGATCTATATCAAATGGAGCGGTTTGAAATTGATGTTTTACAAATAGACTGTTTGGTAAGACATTGATATTTTAAAAATAGACTGTTTGGTAAGACACATGTAAAAATAGATTTAATGGTCTGAGCATTTTACAAATATCTCAAGATCTGCGACCATCCATACGTTGAGATTTTATCTCAAACACGTGTTCCACATTTTAATGACCGGTATGGATCTTGCATTTGGGGCCCACGGGTGTTGAAAAATAGATATAAATGTTTGTATCTTTTTTGCAAATATCTCAATATCTATGATGATCCAACGGCTAGAATTTGGACTCGTGGTCATTATTGATCTTCTTAATATATCCAATGGTTTGGATCATGGTTTATGGTCCCAAAATTTATTAAAAAACACAAAAATCGGACTGCCTGTGGCCATTTCAAAACCCAGTCAACCCATGCATATTATGTCAACGGTGGAAGACGTTTTAGCATGTTTCTTGAGATCCACATGGAATTAGAGAGTAATTTTTAGTCTCATTGCTGCTGTGGGCCTTGTAAAGAGGAGCAATGGTTCTGATCGTGATTATGGATTCCACAATGATAAAAAAATTGAGATCAAATGGTTTACATTGTTTTACACATATCTCGAGATCCGAGATAGATCAACGGTTGAAATTTGAACCTCTAGCCGTTTTTGGCCTTTTTAATACTTTCAACGGATTGGATCATCAACGAGGGTCCCATAAATTGAAAAAAAAAATTAAAAAAAGGACTGTCCAAAAATGACGCCCGTTTCAGTGTAGCTCCGCCATCTACCCGCTTTAGACTTATTCCACTGATTCAAATCTCCTCAATTTCCAGCCCATTTGAAATAGAGGCAAATCATCTAAACATCATTTGAAATAGAGGTTGCAACATATGTTTCCAAACAATCTAAAAACTTTTTCATACAGTTTTTAGACAATAAGAGGCAAGAATCAGATTTGCCAAACACAACCCTGGACCCTCGAGTTGGAACATGCAAGGATCTATTTCCAGGTCCTATATGCATGGATCCAAATTTCTTCTGTTTCAAAACTAGGTTCCCTACCTATTTTCTTTGGTACCTGAAACTTTGGATACTCGAATAATTGAATAGGCCTTTTCAACCTAGACTTCTCTGTCACTAGATCAATGATGTTATAATCATATCTTCGAGACTTGAGGGATGTCTAAAAACTTTATACTATTTGTGATATTTTTTTCTTGTATGTGGAGCTTGGGGCATTAAAGTCACCTGTACTCTTTTTTCTTTGACAGTAACTCAACTTCCTTTGCTAATCCTCCAAGATGGAATTTAGCAAAGGCTATATGAGGGGACAATTTGCCTTGTTAGTGATATTTTGCCAAGGAGCATTTAGAATTTCAATTGAAAAACCATGCTATTCATTTATTTTTTGTTACATTGACCTCCCTAAAAGTTTATATAACCCTCCAATCTTATAGAGATTTTTAGAGTTTTTATTTATGTTGGCCCCCCAAGAACATTTTTTAACATAGCAGCCCCTCCAAGAGAAATTTGTAGTTGTGCCCCTACGTTTGAGCCCAAGTTTTAGGAGGGAGATTCAGACTCAAAGGAGAGATTGTCCCTTTTCTAGAAAAGGCAACAGTTCCACCTTGAGCCTAGCATTGATTCCCTAACCTAATTTGATTACTCTAATTCAACCTGAATTCTTAGTGCTTGGATTTTGGATTTAGCTTAAATTCATTCCAAATCCAACCCAGTAATTCAGGGTTGGTTTGACATTTCTAATCTAATTAAAAATAAATTGGATTCGGATTAAGTTCGTTCTTACTATTTGACATGCTAACCCTATTTGAATCTGACCCAACCTAATTAGGTGTACTATGATTCACTAACCCGACCCAACTGTTATTTATGCATTGTGATCAACCCTGCCAGCCAGGGTGTTTATGACCGGGCCAGCCCAAGCACAACCCAATCCAATTTTTCCTGGGGTTGGGCCTTAGGTTTTATTACTATAACCAGATTCAATTTTGATTTGGACCCATTTTATACATGGTCCAGGCTTGGATTCAATGGTAGAGAGCCCAAGCCCAGCCGAAACAAAAATAAAATAATGGTAGGAAAAGACAGAAACAAGACTTGAAGTTGAACATATGATATGTCTCCATTCTCCAAGGAATACATAACAAAACCAGTTAAGCTACTGCTTGGGATATTTTAAGAATACCCATTTTTCTCCTTCAACTCGAGTGGATCTCGAGCTTTTTCTTCTTTAAGTAGGCCGTGTTTGGACTAGGTAGTTATGGCTCGAGCCAGGCTCAGGTCTAGAGTTTGGAATTCGGGCTAGACCTGGACATTCTTCGGCATGGCCCATGAATACCCCTGCCAACCAGAAACCTATTCATGGCCACATTTCCCTAATTCATCAGCCATTAGATCCAGGAGTTTTCAGGTGAGATCATGCACAAATAACTTAGATGCTAGTGTGACCACTTGGGTGCCCATAAATCATGAGAGGGTGGAGATGGAAAGATTCAGATGGGACCACCCCGGATATAAATTTTCAAATCCGTCCATGATCCTAATCCTTTGATTTGCAGCCCACAAGTTTAATGGTTTTAAATCTAAAAGAAATTTCTGACACTCAATCAAATGATCCAGTCCATTCAAATTGATCTAAACTCCTTGGGATCCATAAGATATAGGTGGCTTTTATATGGACCATTCTGATTGATCATAAAGTAAGGCCTACATACTATCTATCACAGTAATCTTATCTGAGACGAATGCACATGAGCGAATGCCTGTGTGTGTGTGTTTTTTTTTTCTTTTTGTTTTCTGGTGTGGTTGTCTTGCATGCAATAGTTTGCAAGACAGCCTTGGTGCCTAGTGCCCGGCTAGGGCCCTACTAATCAAAGACAATATGGGAGATGGAAATATTCAAGTGGGCCTAGCCCATAAAAGAAATTTCAGGTCAATTTCATCATCCTAACTCCTCAATTTGTCACAAATTTAATAGTTTTACATCATAATAGATATTGATGAGGTGGGGCCCTAAGTGGGCGTGCAGACTTTATAGTATAGTGTGAGACATCAGCACCTGAGCGCAGGTGTGTGTATGTGTTTGTATGTGTGTTAACTTTCGTTTTAAAAAAGCTTGATATAATTATAAAATAGCCTTGACCAAAACTTGGCCCAACGTACCCGATGGACCAATCCAATTAACTCTGAATACAAGACATAAATCAAACATTATTAGCACTAAGCCTATTTTCGCTCCTTATCAAATAAACTAATAACTATAATACTTTCATTTATTCAATCTTCTAGTAGAGATGAAACTAGAATTTTTTTTTTCTCTTGCAATGGTCATCTTTGAGCTCCATAACATCCTTATGTTTTCACTTGTGTGGGTTCAAGAATTCAGTAACAATTTATGTTCAATATGACTAGTCAAGTCTGGGATTTTAGCATGCATCCAAGTGTCCTTTTCAATCCACTGTCAAACCAAAAGTGTCCTGATACACCCTGTCCAGTTGATAAGGTTCAATGGTTCTGAACTCTTTCAATCAATCATGTGTTCCATGTTATCAGGTGAAATAGAATTGTTTTGATTCATTGGGTCCAGATGCAGATGATTTTGAGCATGTTTAAAACCTGTTTTCTTTATTTATTTCTTTATATGACTTCAACTGTGGGTCAAAGGTCGTTACAGTTATAAATGTCTTTCAACATTGGAAACAGTAAAGAAAACAAAACCCAATATTATTGTCTTGACTTCCCTATTAATAATAAATAGATATGATATAATTTGTAGTGCTAAGAAATTAGTAGAACTTGACTTGGTCAAGTCAATTCAATGAAAACCAAGGAGAATCAGTGGATAAAAATGAAAACTTACAATTCAGTTACTAGTGGGTTGATTCATGTAAGACTACATCAAGTTTATTTATTCATTTTGATAAAAGACTGCATCAATTGTTAGTTACAATTCAGATGGGAAAAATAAACCAAATGTGTTTCTTTAGTATGGACACATAATATAGGAGAATTCTCCAAATAACCCACTTTTTTTAGTGTGATTTTTTGGGGTTTCATATGGGGGGCTCACCTTTATATATGTACAATAATAATCACTTCACACACATAGTCCGTCTTGAATTGGCATTGATTTTATTTTACACTTTTCGGGACATTGTTCACTATTGGATTTATCTCAATCATGTGAAGTGGTTGTTTCAATCATGTGCATGGGATATAAAGATAGAATTTATATATGTAAAACTAATCATGTGTGCATGGGATATGAAAATAGAATTGATATATGTAAAACTTACATATATGAAATATATTACCGTATTTGTTTAGAAGCACCATTGTCATATGGGATTTAGTTGTGCTTGGGTTTTTTTACATTTTCTCAAAAACCATGAGGATCGAAGATATGAAAACCTCACGTCTATAGGTTTGTCATTTATACAAGAATATTGCACAATTCGGATCCTAAATTGGAGGCCACAAAAGTATAGATCTATATGTTAGTTCTTTTTTGGCATTTTCTCATATTCTTTAAAACCTTTGATGATTTGAAATATAAAACTAAATGTCTTCGGGATTATTAGTTCAATAAAAAATCAAATAGTTCGAATTACAGTTTAAGAATCCATGAAGAAATAGAAGGCGATTTATGGGTTTTGCAATCCTGCAAACTGTTGCATATAGTAATTGTATCAACGCCTTTTTGAGGTACCAACAGCCCTTGCGAGGTGTGAAATTTTTTAATGTAAGAATAGCCCTATTTACACATTACTTTTACATCAAGATTTACTATGAGTGCAAAGAAACTTGTAGATGTTAGATAAAGGTGGGACCCTCACTTTCCTAGGATTTGATTTTCTAAGACTTATTTGAAAACTATGGTATGTTTCGAATAGAGCTCATTTGATTGGATCACTTCAAAATAAAGTTGTTCCAATTAATAAAATATGTTCCAAATGATTTTTTTGGTAAGACACATGCACGATTCAATTGAAAAGCAAACTCATATATGATAAAAATAGTTTAGGCAAATTGACATATAGTAAAAATTATATGAATGATTTTTTCAAAAATAAGATACAAAATAATTTGTTCCATCATCTTAGATAGGATATAGGCTTTCCCAACCAGTTTAAAGTACTTAAACATCTGCATTTTTTTTATATTTTATTTTATAACCCAGGGTATCTCCCGTCCTGCCCAGCTCAGTCCAAGAGCCTTTGGCCTTGAGCCCGATGGACAATTGATTCTGGACGGCCGAAAACTAATCTTTAAGGGTATATGCAAACCCTCCTATCCACATGCACTAGATAAAACTGTAGGAGGCGGCACCATATAAAACCCTCCTAAACATATGCTTTAATCAGCTTCAAGTTAAGTAGACTATATTTTTAGACTAGTCAAATGATATCTAAGTTGCTTGAAGGAGAAAATTATTTGATACCAGTTTGTGGATTGTCAGCTTTGCTTCTTCTATGTTAGCCACTGTTATAAGAATACATCTCTTAAAACTTCATGGAATTTAATATCTTTCAAATAAGGGCCCTTTATTTTTTATATTTATATTTATGTCAATTCCTGAGATGATGATGAAAGGTATGGGTCCTAATTAAAAAAGAAAAAAAAGAGGTTGCCACAGTGATGAACTCTACCAGAGCTACAATGATCACAATGAAAGGTAACATTTGTGCACAATATAAAGAGAGATTAAAGGGTTTACAATCCTCTCCATGGAAAAGACTGTTAGAGATAAGATAAGATAGAATAGAGATTGATAGAAACTTTGTAGATTTGAACTGTTGAGAGGATTTCCTCCAACCAAAGATGCAGTGATTTATCTCAATGTGGTCCCTCCTTAATCAAACCAATTCTCTCCACTTTGAGCTTTAAAAATGAAGTCCCATCCAAATGGGCCCCATATTGATGATATTCATAATCCTTCTTATGAAACAGGTTCCATCAATCAATCTCATTGGATCTGTCAGATGAAATTTGATTTCCTACAATGGAAACAAAAACAAACAAGCATCTTCCAATTAGAAAACAGAGGCTGCTTGCACGTTTATCATTAAACAAAAGCACATGTGAAATGCATAAGCTTTTATTTTACTTTACTCAAAGGCAGAGAGAGCAAAATTTCATCACTCAAACGTAGTGATGGAACCGCGTCTTTGGCTCCTTCCTAGAAAGCAATTGGTGCTATTATATTCATTCGCTTCGATATCACTACACTCTTATCAACTGCACTCCACCACCCCTCTTTAAATTTCAAATGCCAGCTCTAAGAACACTCCAAGCAGAGAAGAAGAAAAACAGAGCAGCTGAGAGCTCTTGGTGATAGCTCTAAACCAATCTCTATCCCCCCCCCCCCCTTCACCCCACCCCCCCACCCCCCCACCATGGGAATTATCTTCTTCAATTCAGAGATCATAGTTCCCAAACTTGTTCTAAAGGTAAGATACCTTCTGGGTTATGTTCAACAACTTGTTTGTCACCTTTTCAGGCATCTGGGTCTTGCGAATTTCATCGAACCGGATGTCGTGTGGGGCGATTCGACAGTCCAGCAATCAAAATTCAGGCCACTGACTGCAATGTTCATCAAAGGGAGCCTTGGTGTTGTCAAGTTTGAGGAGTTGAGAGAGGATGGCAGGCCTGAGGGTTGCGCGGTTTGCCTCGAAGAGTTTGGAGATAGGGAGGAGATCCGACGGTTGTTCTTCTGCGGGCATGTGTTTCATCACAAGTGTTTGGACCGATGGATCGATTGCGATGGGAGGGCGTGCCCGCTGTGCAGGACTCCTTTGGTTGTGAGAGAGGTGGAGAAGGGCATCATCAAACCAGCTGCTTTTGAATGGTGACTAAAACTTTGGATTGTGTAGTGGTTTGTGTGTGTGTGTGTTGGGGGGGATGTAGATTGGTATGGTGGGGAACAGATGCTGGTGATTTTATTTCACTTGGTTCTGAAAATTACATCCATACTGTCCCCTTTCTTGGCACTTGGTGAAATGCCAAAACTTAGATGTTAGTGGTTAATAGAACTAATAAGGTTTAGAATGCAACTTTGTCATCCAGATTTCATCTGGAAAGGGTCTCTTTGGTTCTCAAAGATCTTTGTATCTTGACTTTTGGTAATGTTGTGTGACTTGTATGGTTAATTGGAACACCTATATTTTAGAGACGATCCACTACACACCCCCACACCCACATCCAATATAGTTAACTCCATGATAGATCTCACCTACTATTCTCTTTTGGCAAAATGATTAGGCACCCTTGCCCTCTCTTCTTTTAAAGACTTTAGGAGGTGCTTTTTCTCAATCTTTTCTCTGCTGTAGGACACTGAAATCAGTCTTCCTAAAAGACTTTAGGAGGTGCTTTTTCTCAATCTTTTCTATGCTGTAGGACACTGAAATCACTCTTCCTCTTGCCCTTTGTTATTTGAAAAGGTGAAAGTGTGAAACCCATTCTAGTTGTATTTGCTTGAATGCTGCTTGATTAGACTTGTTTTCACACCAAAATCTGTATAGCTACAATGATGGATTGCTTAATGATCAACCTAAATTAAATATGAAAGATATGCATCCCAGCTCTAGATGGGTCAGCTCCTCTCAAGTTGAATCGATGCAACGTCCCTTTCTAGAAACATCATTGCAAATATCGTTCTCAACTCATTGCATCCTTGTAATGCTGGCTACCCAGTAAATCTAATTATCTGAAACCAAGTTTACATTTAACAGGAGGTACAAATAGGCAAAAAGTTGTTAGCTGAATCCTCTGTAAATCTGATTACTTCCCATAGTGCAGACCAGTTGATAGAAGATCTGACAGCTAAAATTTCCATTTTGGAAGCATCCTACAACTGTTCAGATAACTGATCTATGGCTTACTGATGTGCTGTAATGGTAAAACAGAGGTTATTTTAAAATGAAATGAGGAAGAAGCATAGTCCAGTAGCATAACAGCACAAATCTTAAATAAATCTTCATTTAGATGATAACAGCAATAATTCCACCATAATGCAGTTTTTATATATGAAAGCAGCTGCTTTCAATTGAGAAATCAGTCTGAATTTGTTCCATTGATTTTGACTCCCCCCACCCCCCAAATGATTTTGATGTGTCTTAAATCCAATCCTTCCTTTTATTTCTCCTTTAAATCCTCTCCAACAGTTTTTAAAAACTAAAGTCCTCTCTGTAATGCACGCATTTTGCAACTTCTCCACTTTTTATGTACGTGATCCGTTATCTTTTCTTATTCCTTTCTCTCTCCGGCTCTTCTATTCGCGAAAACAAACGCACTCACCATCTTTCTCTTCTACCTATCCAAATACACATCTCTCTCTGCACCTATACAAACACACTATTGCATACCTGTGTGCCCTCCTCTCACTTCTCTTCTAATTTTTTTTTATCTTCTAGAATCTGGGTTCTTGTGTGGTGTGGGTGGTGAGACAGTTCTCAGTTCAATAGTTTTTTGTACAACTTTTTGAGCTCAAAGTTAAATCAGGCACTTAGGAACAAAAAGGATACAACTAAAGATTTAGGAAGGGTCTTTTCGAGTCTTGGAAAAAAGGAAGGTCTGCCACAATTATTTTCAATTATAATGTTTTTGATGGAATGTTTTCAGTTGTGTATTTGATTTTGGAATCTTACTTTTTATATGTGGTGAGTAGTGTTCTTTTTTTTCTTTTTTTTTAATCAAACAATCTTGTAGTAATGGGGTTCAATTTAAATGTTGTCATGTGTTGCTTTAAATTTCCATGTATGAACAAACCCACATGTTGTTTTGTGTTGTTAGTTTAGTTGTTAAATTTAAATGTTGTAATTTCTCCTTTTTGTAATGTCGTAGTACCAAATGGAAGTATGTATAAGAAGAATTTACATCAATAGAATTTACTTCAATTGAAATCTACCAGATTGATTTTGACTATGCTTTGTAATTTTGATAATTATTTGATTACAATTTAATTTATACATGCGGTTACTAAAAGTTTTAAATCTCTACTTTCTCATTTCAATCTCTTCCACTATCCCACCATCTAGCTAATTTATCTTCCCTATCATGTTATTAAGGGATACGATTACAGAAAACTTGGATTCGTTTTTCAAAATCTCAACATCTTTAAGAACTCTAAGATCATATTTTATGACTCTTTTGGTGTTTGAGCTCCTTATCTTCTCTTCTTGAGTAATATATTTTATTTGATTTCCAAACAACATATACTTATCTCCTTAAGAAGGACCTAGAGATTGGATGGACTTCAATTAATTTTGACAGAATGGAAAGTCGCCCAATTAGCAATTTTTCTTGTCCATACTCAACCGCAAAGGGTTTGGGGTTTGTGACGCCAAACCCACCCAGTAATTGGTGTTGGTCATGTTAACTTTATTCATTTTAAAAATAAAAGGGGTACTCATGAGATGGTTAGGAATGCAAACACATGATTGTATTGTGTATTACCACTTGTGCGACCGGAACTTTGCTTTGAAATATTTCTTTAATAATATATAAGTTAAAGGTAGACAACGCAATACAATTCATAAGGAAAATAAATATTTTAAATGTCATAAAATTTCAAAATCATGTATAATCTTTATATTATGATTCATATTGGCACGTGCGTGCTTTGCTAGTGAGATTGAGGCCGCTTAATCCAAAATATATATTAAATAAATTTGGGTCATCCCATCCATATGCTTGACAATTTCATTAAATGGTAGAAATCAGCTTTGTACAAATAGTTGTTGGATTGAGAGATTTTTCATAAAGAGAACAGATGTAAGATCTTACACCCCATTGAGCTACCGACCACAATTATGACTGCTCAAGAGCGAAGGTGGACGTTGACCTCAACAATCCATCATTCAACGGCACATCCGTTGTGACTCTTGTTGCGAACTCGCATAACACATGTCCCGTGGCTCAAACACCTGATCCACCAGGCTCTCATACCACCTGTAGGATCCCATTGAACTGCCACTTATCTCAAAATCAATTGGTGAAAGTAAACGGCAGAACAATAATTTTATAGTGGAAGCGAGTCCTCGACTATAATTATAACCGCTTTCCAAAACAGCCCAGAGAGCCACCTCCAAACGAGAGGAGTGTTGTTAGAAATGAAGACAACAAAAGTGAAATGCCCAAGCGACGGCTTTTTTTGTTCCTTTTTGGTAGGAAAAGGGCATGAGAGTCAAAATGGCTGCCTAAGAATTCAATACTGCGTCCACCTTGTCGCAATAGTCGGTGGCAATCCTCACACTTGATAGCGATAGGAAACGGCCTCGTTGAACAGGTTAGTCGCATCACTGTAAGCAGCAAAGCAACTGTTGACCTGCATCAGTGTTTGATCTAGCCGTGGTGGATCAACACAGGTAAATCCTATTCCTATTCATCACTTTGGTAGAGTGCACCATTTGCATTTCATGCTCCTTTGATCCAGGTGGTGGTCGACACAGGTAGGCCTTTGCATGTGAATAAATCATCAGATACTCCATGACCAAGAGAGATTTCGCAAGGCAGCTACAATTTGTCTCAAACCACTTGATACAGAATCATCCTCCCATAAACTTCAATGGGGTGTGTGTGGGGGCCCATTCAGTGAACCAGTTTCTCTTGGTCTCGGCTAGGGTGTGCTCGGTTAGCATTGTGTGGGGGCCCATTCAGTGAACCAGTTTCTCTTGGTCTCGGCTAGGGTGTGCTCGGTTAGCTACTGTTTGGGGGACCACGTCCCTTGATCTCGGCTATGATCCGATCCACTTCGGTCTCGGCACTACGCGCTGGTTTCGCCCGAACAGAATTCAGTTCGGCCGCGCATACCGTCCAGTCTCGGCAATGCGAGCTCGGCAATGCAGTTTGCGCTTGCAGCTAACAGCCACGGCCCTCTCGTGGCAAGGCCCAAGGAAGGGATCTGATGGGACATCAGCCACCACCAGATCAGGGCAAGATCAGGCCCAATGTGACTGGCATTAAATGCATTGTGGGCTGATCGGACCCACATTAAATGCAGTGTGGGCTATGATGGACCTTCATTAATGACTTTGTGGGCTGATGTGACCCAGGTCACATCACCAAGCCCACTGGCATTCACCCAAGACTGTCCCATATATAAGGCATGAGCCAAAGGGAGCAGGGGGTAAGCATTCTCACAGGGACACTCAGTTTTTCTTCTTCTTCTTCTTCTTCTTCTCCGATTCATTGCTGACTTAAGCATCGGAGAGCCCTGCGCTGCCCATAGCCAGGGTCCTCTGACCTTTGTCTTTCTCCTCTTTCAGGCTCAGGTCGTCGCAGCTATCTCCTCCATGCATTGAGTAAGTCCTAAGAGGCATCCTGATCTTGTGAGTATTATTATTTCTGCACTTACAATTGGTGCCGTCTGTGGGAACGATTTCTATAATATTTCCTATTCCTATTCCTAAACACCATGACGAGGAGAGCTGCGAAAGATGGAGAAACTTCCAAGGCAAAGCAAGCAGGGCCGCCCCCTGCCAACCAGAGGGCTGGGAAGCAACCAGTCACAGAGGACGATGCTGAACGTGCTCTCATCCGGATCAACGTTCAGGAGCGTGACCTCCGCTCGGAGTCCGCTCCCGGGAAGGGAGACACCCAGCAGCCTACAGGTCTCCTGACGGGGGGAGACCAGCGGGATAAGTCTCCAATGGTCGATGGATTACGCCCCCCGGGCCAAGCGGGGGACGTTGAGGGCCGGGTGGAGGACGTTGAGGATACTGAGGATGAAGACTACAACCCTGATGACGACTTGGACTCCACCCTTCTGACGGTTAAAGCACAGAATGAGGCCATCAAGGAGAGAGACGCTCTGATCCTCCGGCTCCAGCAGCAGCTGGAAAGAGCTACGGGATCAGCGGGGCTTCGGCAGCAGTCCCAGCAGCAGCGGACTCGTCGGGAGCAGTCCCAGCAGCAGCGATCTCGGCAGCAGCAGCGATCGCCACAACACGAGAGGGGAGTTACTCGTGTCACGCGCATCTCTTCCTCAAAGGAGGACCTGAGGGACCGCTTGAACAGGAAAAGGGACGACCGAACCCGAGATGAAGGCTCAAGCACCAGCCGTAGCTACTCGAGGAAGGCGTCCGAGACCATTCCGGAGGGTATGTATCATAATCAGGACTGGCTGGACGCGCACATAAGGGAAACGGTCCAGCGCAACCTGGAAGTAGCCGGCTTCGGCCGAGACCAAAAGAATGCTTGCTGCGACCCCGTTGATCTCGGCGCGTCTCCTTTCTCCCAAGACATCAGGAGGTACCCCTTACCGAAGAAGTTCACCGTACCAAGATTCGTCACCTATGATGGGGTCTCGGATCCAGCTACGCATCTCAGACACTTCTCCCAGAGGATGTCTGTCTGGGGAGACGAAGGCCATCTGAACTGCCGAGTCTTTTCCTCCAGTCTAGGCGACCTCCCCCTGAAGTGGTTCTGTGCGCTCCCAGAGGAATCCGTCTCGAGTTGGCAGCAACTCCAGCAGTCCTTTATGAATAAGTTCCAGGCCTACAGAGTCCTTCCGAAGACAGATGCAGACATCATGGCCATGAAGATGAAGCAAGGAGAGAACGTCACCCAGTTCGCCAAGCGGTTCTGGACGGTCTACAGTCAGATCGAGAACTCCAAGGACGAAGTTGCCGTCTTCGCATTCCAGAATGCCTTGCTGCCAGACAGTGATCTCCGCAAAGATCTGGCCAGGAACCCGGTGTCTTCCATAGCAGCGCTCATGGCCATCGCCAACCGGTACATCGCCCAAGAGGATGACCAGGCCCGTGCTCGGGAAAACCATGGGACCGTGCAAAGAAACCGAGACCGAGGTGAGAGGCCCCCCAAGAAGGACGGAGGACCGTTTCTGAGGGATGAGCCTCGGCGAGACGAGCGACGAAGAGGTGACTCAGACAGGAGTTGGGTGCCTACAAGCTCGGCAAGGACTCAGACGTTCGCCTCGGCAAGGAGCAAAAGGCCCAGGCTATCCGCGGACGCGCATCGGGGGGTCAACACGGTCTTCAAGATGCCGATCCACCGTATCATGTATAAGATCAAGAGCAGGCCGTATTTCAGATGGCCAGATCCCATGCAAGGCGACCCTTCTATCCGAGATCAGACGAAGTTCTGTTCCTATCACAAGGAGGGCGGCCACAAGACTGAAGATTGCAGGATACTGCGGTCGCATTTGGAGAAGCTTGTCCAGGATGGACACCTGCAAGAATTTGTCAGGAGAGAAACCAGGGCCGACACCCGGGCCCCGCGCCAAGACGAGGGGGGTCACGACAGCGACGGGACAGAGAAGATAATTGACGTTATCCATTTGGCACCCCCACCCAAGGGGAGTAACCAAGCTCGTGCCGAAGCCAGGAAAGCCGCACACGGCAAGCAAGTCATGGCCGCAGGGCGTGAAGAATTGCACTGTGAAGAAAGTCCTTGTTGACCCTGGCAGTTCTTCCGAGGTCCTCTATTTCGACAACTTTCGGAGGATGGGACTGACGGAGAAAGATCTGCAAGAGGCTCGAGTTCCCCTCATCGGCTTCAGCGCCAAACCAGTTTATCCCAAGGGGAAGGTGACATTCAGGGTCGAGGCCGGTGGCGCGTCTGTCATGGCAACCTTCATGGTGATCGACGCACCCTCTCCCTACAATGCTATAATGGGCAGGTCTTGGCTCCACAGCCTAGAAGCAATCCCTTCCACCCTCCATCAGAAGCTCAAATTTCCGTGGGAGGGAAAGAGCGGCCGAATTGAAATCATCACGGTCAGAGGAGATCAGCAGGCAGCTAAGCAGTGCCTGACCGCTGTGGTACCCGGGGAGCAAGAGCCCAAGGAGGTCAATGTAGCCGAGATGGAGAAGAACCTGGAGCAGGGGCTGGATGCGCTCGGCCAAGACCCAGGCAGAAAGAGCGTGGAGGAATTGACCGAAATCCGGATCGACCAGAAGGACCCGGATCGGTTCTTCCTGCTCGGCAGCCAACTCGGAGAGCCGGAGAGGTCCGAACTGGCCCAGTTCCTAGTGCAGAACAGAGATGCCTTCGCCTGGACACCTCAAGAGATGCCTGGCGTCGACCCCGAGGTAATGTGTCACAAACTAAATGTTGACCCTAACCACAAACCTGTGATGCAGAAGGCACGGAGGACAGGGGTCCCGCAGACCGAAGCCGTCGTCGAGGAAGTGGATAAGCTGCTTGAGGCCGGCGCCATCAGAGAGGTTCAATACCCGACCTGGTTAGCCAATCCGGTGGTCGTCAGGAAGAAGACTGGCAAATGGAGGGTGTGCGTCGACTTTACCGACCTCAACAAAGCCTGTCCCAAGGACAGCTTTCCCCTACCAAAGATTGACCAGTTGATCGACGCCACGGCCGGGCACGACAGAATGAGCTTCCTCGATGCCTACCGCGGCTATCACCAGATCCCACTGTTTGGGCCAGACGAAGAGAAAACAGCTTTTATCACGCCCAGGGGTACCTACTGCTATAAGGTGATGCCGTTCGGACTAAAGAATGCAGGAGCTACCTACCAGAGGCTCGTTACCAAGATGTTCCACGATCAGCTCGGCAAAACCGTAGAGGTCTACATCGATGACATGGTGGTCAAATCCAAGCAGGCGCGGGGTCATCTGTCAGACTTGACCGAGGTCTTCGCCACTCTAAAGGAGTTCCGGCTGAACCTTAACGCCTCGAAGTGCGCCTTCGGCGTTGGCTCTGGTAAATTTTTGGGCAGCTTGGTCACACGCAGAGGCATTGAGGCAGACCCAGATCAGATCTCGGCTATCCTCAGGGTGCAGAGTCCCACCTCGGCAAAGGAGGTTCAGAAGCTTACAGGGATGGCCGCGGCACTGAATCGCTTTATCAGCAAATCGTCAGATAAGTGCCGACCTTTCTTTCAGCTTCTTAGAAAAAATTATAAATTCCAATGGACCCCAGAATGTGACCATGCCTTACAGCAGCTTAAGGCTTACCTTTCTTCACCACCATTATTATCAACCCCGACCCACGGGGAAACCCTGTATTTATATTTGGCGGTCTCGGATCATGCGGTCAGCTCAGTTCTCATCCGAGAAGAGGACACGGTTCAAAAACCAGTGTATTATACGAGCAAGACCCTTATTGATGCCAAGACCAGGTATCTGCCTCTGGAGAAGCTCGCCTTGGCGCTGGTTAGCGCCTCGCGAAAGCTCTCCCATTACTTTCAAACCCATTCTATTGTGGTTGTTACGGAGCACCCACTCAAGTCTGTTTTTAGAAAGGCTGACTTTTCAGGAAGAATCTCCCGATGGGCTGTCGAACTGGGGCAGTATGAGATTCAGTATCAGCCACGGACAGCGAAGAAAGCCCAGGTGCTGGCAGATTTCCTTGCCGAATTTGATTCGAGTTCGGCACCAACCCAGCTCGGCACCGAACTGGGGGGTGAGGAGCATGGGGCTTCCACGGGTTTTGAACAATCACCATGCCAAGCCGAGACCCCAGTTTGGAAAGTCTTCGTCGATGGATCTTCCACCTCGAGAAGAGCCGGAGCAGGAGTTGTTCTCCAATCGCCAGAAGGACTGGTCATCGAGCAGGCTCTGACCTTAGACTTCAAGGCGTCAAACAATGAGGCTGAGTATGAAGCCCTTTTGGCCGGACTGAATAGCGCCCATATCCTCGGAGCTCAACAGCTGGTGGTCTTCAGCGATTCACAGTTGGTGACAAACCAGCTGACTGGGGACTATCAGGCTCGCGACGACCGGATGGCCGCGTATTTGGCCCTGGCCAAGAAGCAGCTCTCTCAGTTCCACACGGCCGAAGTCAAGCAGATTGGCAGAGAAGTAAACTCTCACGCAGATGTTCTTGCAAACTTGGCCAGCGCTGTTGAGGCAGGAAGAAAGAGGAGCATCGAAGTCGGATCGCTAGCTGCGCCCAGCATTGAGCTCCGTTCACCTCGGGAGGTGTTATGCATCGGTCTCGGCCCGAGCTGGATGGACCCCATTATCACCTACCTTAGGGACGACAGGCTTCCCGAGGACAGTGGCGAGGCCCACCGGGTCAGATTCAAGGCAGCTCGGTTCTGGCTATCTCCCGAGGTCAAGCTCTACAGGAAATCGTTCTCGGGACCGTACCTCCAGTGCGTCCATCCAAGTAAGGTCGAGGACCTCCTTTTCGAGATACATGAAGGAATCTGCGGGAGTCATATCGGAGGAAGGTCCCTAGCCTACCGGGCCATCAGCCAGGGTTACTGGTGGCCGTATATGCAGAAAGATGCGCAGGTATATGCGAAGAAGTGCCAGAAGTGCCAGAAGTTCTCACACTCTCTCCATCAGCCCGCGCAGGATCTCAGCCCGCTCTCTAGCCCGTGGCCATTCGCCCAGTGGGGGCTCGACATAGTGGGCCCGCTCCACCGAACCCCAGGGAACAAGAGATGGCTTATTGTGGCGACAGATTACTTCACCAAATGGATTGAAGCAGAGCCACTTTCATCCATCACAGAGCGAGACTCCAAGAATTTTGTGTGGAAGAATGTCGTCACAAGGTTTGGCAGTCCCAGAGCGCTGGTTTCGGACAACGGAACTCAGTTCGACTCTAAACCTTTCAAGACCTTCTGCCAGGAGCTCGGCATCCGAAACCATTATTCCACTCCAGCCTACCCACAGAGTAACGGCCCGGCCGAGATCTCCAACAAGGTGATCCTCGATGGGCTCAAGAAACGGCTGGACCAAGCAAAGGGAAGATGGGTGGAAGAACTGCCGAGCGTCCTGTGGGCTTACAGAACTACTCCGAGGCGTTCCACTTCGGCTACCCCCTTCTCGCTCGCCTATGGCATGGAAGCAGTCATCCCTCTGGAGATCGGCCTCCCCACTTTGAGGTCCGAACTCTTCGACCGTGGACAGAACGAAACCAATGTGGCCAGGGAGCTAGATTTAGCGGACGAGCGAAGGGAAGCAGCTGCAGTGAGGCTAGCCGTCTACCAGCAGCAGCTAGCCAGGGGCTACAACCAGAACGTCAGAGAGAGGAGGTTCTCTGTAGGAGAACTGGTCCTCAAGAAGGCTCTCCCAGGGGACAAAGATCCGAATCAAGGGAAGCTAGCGCCGAATTGGCATGGTCCGTTTAAAGTCACTTCCATTGCTGGACGGTCGGCTTATCGGCTCGAAGACATGGAAGGACGGCCTCTTCTGAGACCATGGAACGCGTCACACCTCAAGAAATTCTATTTCTAGTTTGTATAGTGCTTTTGGATTTAATAGAACTACGTTCGTTTTGGGGCAAGTTGATGATCAATGGCAATGTGACAGCGACAATGGTGCGAGTATGGAAGGCCGTCTAAGGATGGCACTCAGCCACCTAGATGAGTTGCCGAAACGGCCCATATCTGAGGATGGCACTCAGCCACCTAGATGAGTTGCCGAAACGGCCCATATCTAAGGATGGCACTCAGCCGCCTAGATGAGTTGCCGAAACGGCCCATATCTGAGGATGGCACTCAGCCGCCTAGATGAGTTGCCGAAACGGCCCATATCTGAGGATGGCACTCAGCCGCCTAGATGAGTTGCCGAAACGGCCCATATCTGAGGATGGCACTCAGCCACCTAGATGAGTTACCGAAACGGCCCATAGCTAAGGATGGCACTCAGCCGCCTAGATGAGTTGCCGAAACGGCCCATATCTCAGGATGGCACTCAGCCGCCTAGATGAGTTGCCGAAACGGCCCATATCTGAGGATGGCACTCAGCCACCTAGATGAGTTACCGAAACGGCCCATAGCTAAGGATGGCACTCAGCCGCCTAGATGAGTTGCCGAAACGGCCCATATCTCAGGATGGCACTCAGCCGCCTAGATGAGTTGCCGAAACGGCCCATATCTAAGGATGGCACTCAGCCGCCTAGATGAGTTGCCGAAACGGCCCATATCTGAAGATGGCACTCAGCCACCTAGATGAGTTGCCGAAACGGCCCATATCTAAGGATGGCACTCAGCCGCCTAGATGAGTTGCCGAAACGGCCCATATCTAAGGATGGCACTCAGCCGCCTAGATGAGTTGCCGAAACGGCCCATATCTAAGGATGACACTCAGCCGCCTAGATGAGTTGCCGAAACGGCCCATATCTAAGGATGGCACTCAGCCGCCTAGATGAGTTGCCGAAACGGCCCATATCTAAGGATGGCACTCAGCCGCCTAGATGAGTTGCCGAAACGGCCCATATCTCAGGATGGCACTCAGCCGCCTAGATGAGTTGCCGAAACGGCCCATATCTAAGGATGGCACTCAGCCGCCTAGATGAGTTGCCGAAACGGCCCATATCTCAGGATGGCACTCAGCCGCCTAGATGAGTTGCCGAAACGGCACATATCTGAGGATGGCACTCAGCCGCCTAGATGAGTTGCCGAAACGGCCCATATCTCAGGATGGCACTCAGCCGCCTAGATGAGTTGCCGAAACGGCACATATCTGAGGATGGCACTCAACCGCCTAGATGAGTTGCCGAAACGGCACATATCTGAGGATGGCACTCAGCCGCCTAGATGAGTTGCCGAAACGGCCCATATCTAAGGATGGCACTCAGCCGCCTAGATGAGTTGCCGAAACGGCCCATATCTGAGGATGGCACTCAGCCGCCTAGATGAGTTGCCGAAACGGCCCATATCTAAGGATGGCACTCAGCCGCCTAGATGAGTTGCCGAAACGGCCCATATCTGAGGATGGCACTCAGCCACCTAGATGAGTTGCCGAAACGGCTCATGTCTAAGGTTGGCACCCGGCCACCTAGACGAGTTGCCGAAACGGCCCATGTCTGAGGTTGGCACTGTCACCTAGACGAGCAGCCGAACTGGCCATGGCTATGGTTGGCACTCAGCCACCTAGATCAGCCGAAACGGCATCATTCGATGATGGTACCCAGTCTACCACCGCCTTGACAGGTCCGATACGGTTCTCTGGTCTCGCCGAAATAAAAGAGGCCTCCAAGGGGTCAGGGCGCTCACAGAGAACCCTAATCTAACCGGTCCACTCTAGTCCGAACTCACACCCAGATTCATAACACTCACGGAAAGCGTACAAAGGAAAGCAAATAAAAGCCACACCACACAGGAGACAAATATGAGAAAGGGCCTTTCATTGATAACATTGATACATACACTGGAGCTTACATTGAAAGAATTTGAAACAAAGACTACATTTTATAAGAAAGAGGAAGTCAAGCCGACGGCCCTGCTTCTATGTCTTCGATAACGACCACGGCGGCCTCGGCTTGAGGAGCTTCTTCAACGGGGTCAGGCGTTGGCTCGGAAGGGGCTTCGGCCGGAGTGGCAGGGGTCTCGGCCAGGGCTTCATCCAGGGGCTCATCTCCGAGCTCGGGGAGATTCTGATATATCGGATCATCTGCAGGAACCCCCATCTTCTTCAACACGGCCTTGCAGCCGAGTCGGTACAGCTTCGGGCTGAGTGCCGTGATTTGATCAACATAAATTTTCGCAGCTTCCTCAGTCCCCTCCAGGAAGGCGGCATCGACTTCGGCTTTTTTCGATGCAAGGAGTTCCTCCTTCGACGCAAGAAGTTCCTCCTTCGCCTTCCTTTCCAGCTCCAGCTCGGCCTTGAACCCCGCCGACCTTTTTTCCTCTGCCTGGAGCTTCGTTTGCCGCTCGAAGCTCTCTGACTTTGCTTTGCAGAGGTCGCTGGCCATTATATCTGATTGAGCATTGAGCTCTGCAGTCTTGGCCGCCTCCGCCTTCAGCTCCTCCTTGGCCGCCTTCAGTTCGGCTTCGGCTCTCTGCTTTTCCTTTGCTAGGCGGGCCAGCCGGTTGTCCTCTTCCGTTATTCTCTCAGCGACTATCTGGAGCCTTTGGACAGCCTGCAGTGGAGCAAACAAAAAAAAAAAAAAAAAAAAAAAAAAAAAACTCAGCACGAAAGCAAGAAATATCAAAAGACAGAAACACCTGTGACCAGGAAAGTCGGGCACTTACAGCGAGGGAATGCTGTATGGTCCTCATAAGCAGCAGGGGGGAGTCTTCCGACCTGTGCCTCTCCATGTCCCTGGGGAGTGCACAGGCTCGGCTGAGCGCCGCAATGACATCTGGGCTCCCCACCAGTCTGTCCTCAGCATTTAGGGGCCTCCCCTTCCTCAGCTCCATGTCCGGCCTGAACTCGGCCGGTTCGGCACCCGAGGACGTTGCCGCCTGGGGCTCGGAGCGACTCTCCACCAGAGGAACCGCCGGAGTGGGCATCACGTCCGCTGCCCTCTCCCTCACAGCTTGGGGTGAACGTTGCCGTGATCGCTCCTCCTGATCCAGCCCCTTCCCCTTCGCCTTTTTCCTCGGCCTCTCGCTTTCCGACTCTGGGGGAGGACGGGCCTCAACTCTGGCAGGGACGATGGTCCCGAAGGAGGGCGGGGCAGTGCGGGGTGCGGCAGCCTGTCTACCGCTACCGACGACGGCGTCCGCCAGATTCCGCGGCTGAAACGCGGGCCTACGCCTCTCCATATTGTCGGCTTCGGCCTCGGCTCCGGAAGAATAGTTCTCAACTTCCCTTGTCGGAGAGTCTACCTCGGCTCCGGAGGTATATTCTTCAATTTCCCTTAGCGGGATGCCCGTGACCACGGCCAACGTTGCGGACGCTTCCGCAACCGTGACGGTCCCGCTGGTTTCTGCTAGATCGGGGGCGAATCTCTCCGGGTTGCCGGATTTCCGTGTATAAGACACGTATCTCGGCTCGTACTTCAGAAGAGAGTAGGCAGCTCTTGTGTGGTGGCCGTGGTAGCAGTACACCTTGTTCAGCCAAGGTGAGTGCCTTCTCCAACCGTTCAGCTTGGCTTCGCGCTTGCGTTCGGAAAGGCCTGCGAAAAACAGCCGAGTTAGAATCTGGCAGCAGAAATCAAACATAAGAAAGAAATCGGAAACCCAGGGGGTTAGGTCTTTACTCGGTGGAGTCCCGAGGCGTCGAGGGACTCGGACCCTTCTAGTTGCTTCGGTCTCGGTCTTGCCGAACTCCCAGTTTCCCGAAACGAGCAGGCGGTCATCTCCGGCGTATTTATTGGAGTCCTCCAGCGCCGTGACGAGGGGTTGGCACCTCGCCTTGACGCGAAGATAATAGGTGCCCGCCTCCCTAGACTTGCAGAGGTCATATATATCCTCTATATCATGGACGCCGAGGCTGATGTCTAGAATCCTATTCAGCTCGGCGATGCCCATGATGATCTTATACCCATTGGGCATTAACTGACAGGGGCTAAGCTTCCAGGTCTCCAAACAAGACCTAAGAAGGGGGGCCAAGGGGAATCTGACCCCACCCTCGATCACGGCTATCAGGGGAAACGACATCCAGCCGTTGCGAAATGAGTAGATGGAGGGGTCGGCTGCCATGATCTGAACATCGTCTGGGATCATGTAGACTCTCCTAAGAGTTGCCAGGCCCGACTGGGAATCTATCCAGTGAGTAAAAATCCCCATCTCTGAATCTAAGGAACCCTAACAATCCCTAGAGGTCTAAACCGTGGAATCTGAGAAACGGAGGAGACCCTAGGTGGGGTCAGGACAGAAATACAGAATGAAAAGAGAAGAGAATCGAGGTAGGGAGACTCACAGACTCGGGCGAAATCACAACTCAGGCCGTTGATCCCTCACTGGTCCTGGAGGAAGTCCTGGACGAAGCTAGGGGGCGACGGAGGTGGTTCTGGCAATGAAGGTTCCGGCGAACAGAGGTTCTAGCAGAGCTTCGACAAGGTTCGTTTGCAGAGATGACAAAGGGAGAAGACAGAAGTGAATATAAAGGGGAGGAATGGGCGCCATTCCGGAATTCGAAGCGGGACACGCGTGAGATGTCGCCTCGGCTTGCGTCGCACGCCCCCTCGAAAAGACAAGAAAACCCACCGGGCAATAACGCGTGGCGCTGTGGCGATGATGGTCCGCCTTCCCATGCTAATCATAGCCCCGCATTTATTGCCCCCTTTATTATCTCTGGCAGACGAAGCAGCGGCGGCGTCTGGCGCCGAATGAGTCAGAACCCTTCAACAGAAGCGGATGGAAGGCGAGCACTATCCGTCTCGGGAGCTCGGTTCAGTTCTCAACCCTAGTGCGGAGGATCGGTCCAGCTCTTAACCTTAGTGCCCGAGAGAGCCCTAGAGGTCAAGAACTGAGGGGCTATTGTGTGGGGGCCCATTCAGTGAACCAGTTTCTCTTGGTCTCGGCTAGGGTGTGCTCGGTTAGCATTGTGTGGGGGCCCATTCAGTGAACCAGTTTCTCTTGGTCTCGGCTAGGGTGTGCTCGGTTAGCTACTGTTTGGGGGACCACGTCCCTTGATCTCGGCTATGATCCGATCCACTTCGGTCTCGGCACTACGCGCTGGTTTCGCCCGAACAGAATTCAGTTCGGCCGCGCATACCGTCCAGTCTCGGCAATGCGAGCTCGGCAATGCAGTTTGCGCTTGCAGCTAACAGCCACGGCCCTCTCGTGGCAAGGCCCAAGGAAGGGATCTGATGGGACATCAGCCACCACCAGATCAGGGCAAGATCAGGCCCAATGTGACTGGCATTAAATGCATTGTGGGCTGATCGGACCCACATTAAATGCAGTGTGGGCTATGATGGACCTTCATTAATGACTTTGTGGGCTGATGTGACCCAGGTCACATCACCAAGCCCACTGGCATTCACCCAAGACTGTCCCATATATAAGGCATGAGCCAAAGGGAGCAGGGGGTAAGCATTCTCACAGGGACACTCAGTTTTTCTTCTTCTTCTTCTTCTTCTTCTCCGATTCATTGCTGACTTAAGCATCGGAGAGCCCTGCGCTGCCCATAGCCAGGGTCCTCTGACCTTTGTCTTTCTCCTCTTTCAGGCTCAGGTCGTCGCAGCTATCTCCTCCATGCATTGAGTAAGTCCTAAGAGGCATCCTGATCTTGTGAGTATTATTATTTCTGCACTTACAGGGTGAAAGACAGCAATTAAAACAGTTTAAATCATCTCATAAACTTGATTACTTATCTTAAACTTCCCTGGAGACTAGAAAAATAAGCAATAAAAAATGCAACAATAATTCCACCATGGCAACAAACCAAAGTTCTCTGTTGTTTGTCATCATCATAGGGCAATAAACCAGTCACAGTTCTCTTCCTCCTTTATCATCCAAATACCAGAACAACAAAACACCTTCCTCGTCTCTCATATATCTAAATCCCTTCCAACAAATGCAGCTAGGACTGCTATTTAAGAAAGTTGGAACTATTTACCCAAAAGAACAAGAAAGATAAAAATTGAAAATAAGAAAGTCACTAAATGGCCATGCCTTTAAACACTTGATAATTTCTCTACAGCCTCAAATCATATCCCTCTGTCATCAGTTATTTCTCACTCCCATCTCAGCAAGAATTCTCGCACACAGGTGGAACAATCCGAAGATGACGTGACCTGTCACCTTCTCCGTTTCGTCTCCAGAAGGCCCTTCTCCACCATACCTCGAATGCCCGCTGCAAGTTGGGGCAGTCCTCCCCAGAATTCAAAAACCGGTCGAACCACGCAAGCAAGATCTCCTGCTGCCAATCAATGGGCAGGGTCAGAATTGTGTTGCAGAGGCCATCCTCAATCAGGTGGCAATCAAGGCCCTTAGAAGCCCTTCGCATCCATCCAAAATCATCATAGAATGGCTCCAACCATGTCTGCAGCAGCAAGCATCTCACCTCTTTGGAGACCAAGATCTGTCCTTTCCCAATCCCAACAAACAATCGCGCCGTGACCCTACTCACCTCATACCGGTGGATGGGCGGGACCTTTGAATGCGCCTCAGAGATCTCCACATGACCCGCCCACGTCTTCAGGAACTCATCTGCTATCTGACGGTCGATCAAGATATCAAGAATCCAATGAAGATTGTCTGCTTGCCTAGCAATCTGACCCACATCACTGAAATCTGATGCTTCCACGACCTGTCGGAAATTAAAGCGAAGCGCTTCCAAGCAGCCATTGCAGGCTGAATACAGGGACTCTTTGCTGAGGTCATTCTGTGAGGCATTTTCTCGAAGCATTTTGGAGACTAGACCTTTCATATCTCTCCTTGCCTTCTCATCTTTCCCTTGCAGAACCACATGTAAAAGCTGTGAGAGGATTTCCTCATTCCCTTCTTGTGGAACAGGAACTTCCACAGAGACCCTTTTCAGGACTTCCCCTGCTCCTACGCTCTCGAGATGGAGCTGGGAGAGCAGTGAAGCGACCTTCTCCTCTTCATCTTCTGCCCATGGTGCCGCTTCTAAGTACTCTAAACATGACAGAATCCCAGCATCAAAACCAATTGCAGCACATACCTACATAAGAAAGAAATTGGAAACACCCCATTACTTCAAAAACCATGATAGCCATTGGAAAATAAGGAAGAACCAGACCAGCCCAATTGGGACCAGAAAAACCAAGTGAAACCCAAACGACCTAACTTCAATCAAATCCTATTCACATCTGAAAAGGCAGCAATGTCATCTAGGAAAAAAAGGAGGTAATTACTAACAAAAAAAAACAAAGCGAATTTGAAAAGTGCACAGATGCAATAAAGCAGAAACAGACTGAAACCCAAGCAACCGAACTGAAATCTGAAAACAAGAGATTGAATCGAAACACTCAATTCAATCAGTTTTATCAAAATCTGGAAGAAGAAAGCAATGGCATCTCCAAAATGGTAGAGGACTGATAAACAGCCCCAATTAATCAATTTCATCCAAATCTAGAAGAAAACAGCAATTACATCTCCAAAAGAGCAGAGAACTGACAACCAGTCCCCTTTTTTGAGAGGGCAAACAGTCCCAATCACTCCCAAAAACCAACTAAAAGCGGGTCCATGAAATGCATTGAAGCAAAAAAAGACCCAAGAATCCCAACTGAAATCTGGAAAGAAAAAAATAAGGGCCAAATCCAAACACCCACTAATCTTTATCGATTCTATCCAAACTAAGGAATGCGGCAACGTACATTTGAAAAAGAGAGGAGAATTGGAAAGAAACCACAATTGCTCATGAAAAAACAATAATGGGTCTTTGAAATGCAATTGAATGCAATTATGTAGATTAACAAACAACCCCAATTAGTCCCAAAAAACCCATAATGACACTAACCCCTAAATGAATTGACAAACCCAACTGAAATGTAATCCAAAAATCAAATTTTAATCAATCCTATCCAAATCTGAACAAGACAGCAATGTCATCTACAAAATAGTACTGAATAGACAAACAACCCCAATTACTGACAAAAAATCACTCATGGTAGTCTTCTAATTCAATTCGGTCTGCTGATTCCTTGAATGAGTTCCAAACAGGTTCAATCACCCCAACTCACATCTAATAGTAAAAAAAAAATCCAAATAACCCAATTTAACTAATTCGGTTATAAGCTAGAGAGGGCAGCTACTGTCAATACCAACAAGTCGAGTATGTGAATTTATGTGAACGCAATGAAGCAGAAGAATGTGAAACCCAATCACTCCAACTGAAATATGATCCAAAAATCCATTTTTGATCAATCCATTCCTATCCAAATATGAACAAGACAACAATGTAATCTACAAAAGTGTACTGAATAGACAAACAACCCCACCCCAATTGCTCTCAAATATCAATCAAGCTAGTTTTCGAATTCAATTCAATACAATCAAGCAGAAACAAACCGAGCTTCAATCACCCCAACTGATATCTAAAAACAAGAAGCCAAATTCAATAAGCCCAACTTAACTAACTCGAGCATAAGCTGCAGAAGGGAATCATCGTCAATACCTTTAAAATGGCAAGAACTTTGGGGACGTCTACTTTCATGAGCCTCTTCCTGAGCTCCTTACAGTACATAAGCATCAGCGTCTCCATATAGATCTCAACATCATCACAGTCGTTTATCTCAACAAGATGAGGCAGTCCTTTCTGCTGCCTCGACCAACGATCCGAAAGCTTCCCAGCAAAAAATCGGCTATGGGCAACTAGAATCTGTCGATGAACGTTCATTGAAATACTCAATCCCTCTTTCGAGCTCAAAATCAGCTTCAAATCGCTCGTTGCCGGATCATTGAACTGGTTCCCAGGACTGCAACTGGCCAATATCTCCGCCGCCCGTTCCTGCAGCAGAGCCTCCTTGTCCTGGGACGAAACCGGCTGCCGGAGACTCGCCGTCATCGGAATCTGGCTTCTGGGTCGGCAGTCCTGCTCCTTGGCCATCATCTCGAAGAGGGTCGGGCTCGACCGGGCCAGCGGCGGCGGCGGCGGCGACATGGGGTTCAGGAGGCCTGCATTGAGGGCGGTGTTGAATTTCGTGTAGCTCGTGGGATACGGAGCGAAAGAGCCAGACCCAGATGAAGATTCCATTAAAGGAGAAAACCCACCCGGGGAGAACCTGATCGTTAACGGCGACGGTGACGGAGTGCTGACGGTGACGGAGAGGGGTTCTGGTTGGTGGGGTTCGTATGGGCCGTTGATTTGGGGATGGGTTTGGACGGTAGGGATAGGCCGGCGGTGCTGGGGTGGAGGAAGAGGGGGAGGAGGAGCGGTGGAGCAACACCAGCCGTCGTCGACTACTGTGGGTGGGTCTCGTTTGCGGTGGTGGGTCGGATCGGAAGGGGAAGGGGAGGTTGGGTCGTTGGGTGGTCCTGCGGCTGAAGTGGAAATGGTGGTCTCGCGGTGTTTTCTTCGTTTTGTTTTCCGGGTTTGTGTTTGGGTTTGGGTTTTGAGATGTGCAGATGCTGCCATGAAAATGTGGGTCTCTATTTAGAGAGAGAGAGAGAGAGAAGATAAGGAGAGATAAGGAAAATGTAGAGATGGGAAGGGATTGGGGAGAAAGCCAAAGAGAAAGAGCAGTGGAGAAAGAGACAGACAGGAGGTAGGACTTGGGAGAAGGTTGTTTTTTATTTTTATTTTTTTGTGTTGTCAGTGTGACAGAGGTGAAAATCAAAACTTGGATTCCACTCTATTAATTTTTATGGAGCGTTGGAAAAGCTGAGAAGAGAGAGAGAGAGATATGTGGGGAGTCCTGAATTCCAGTGTCTTTATTTATGGGGTCATGCTGTTAAGCTGAGCAGAGAGAAAGACTGTGTGTAAGGTAAGCTGAGAAGAGAGAGAGAGAGCGAGCTTGGATTTTGGAATCACTTGGAAATGATAAAGATAAAAGGGAGATTTTTGTGCATGTATCTGCAATTTGCAAGGCCTAATTCACACGCTTATGCTGTTAGTCTCTCCTCAAATGGTTTAGAGCTCCTTTTTCTCTGCGCTTTTTTTTTGGGAGTTCAATTAGGACGAGCAGAGCTAAAGAAATTTTTTCTATAGGGAATAACCTTTCTCCATTTCATTTGAATACAGAGAAAATGTAAAAATAAGTGAAGATAATTATTAGAGTATGAATTTCAAAGGGATTTTAATGGCAGCAGTACATCCATCCTGATACCTGAGTTTTGCCCGTTATAGTTGAAATTTAAAAAAATCTCATAGAAATGTTTAATTTTTCTTTTTCTTTGGCACCCACTAAACCCACAAAAGCGAGTACCAAAAAATCAAAGGTGGATTTCGAACCTAAAACATAGTTTGCAGACCCACACCTTAAATTAATTGTGTGATGTTGAGATCACACCCGTTCGCCTAAATGGAAAAGGACATGTAGTCACTTTTTCTCCCAAATCTGACAACCATTGTTTCTCAGTTCATATTGTTTGGTATAGAAGCCGGACTTCAAACTATATTTTATAAAGCAGTTGCCATTTGTATTGTCTTTACTTTACTATATTTTATTTTATCATAGTTTTATATGATAAAGAAAAGTAAATTATAGTAAAAAGAAAAAGAATTACTTTACTAGACTACTCTTTCATCCAAAATTAAATATAAGTTAAGTATTTAATAAAAAAATTATTCTAATAATGAACCTTACTACAATCGATAATATTAACTTCTTGTTATTTTCAGTTTTTCAATTTATATTAAAATCATAATACCCTTCAAACAACTAAATTTAAATTCTATAATATTCTTCAAAAATTGCAAAACAATGAAAATATTATAATATTATAATATTACACTATTCTATTATGTAAAGGTTCATTCTTATAAAATTTAAATTTGTAAATATTATATTATGTAAACTTCCAAATGGGCCCTAAAGCATGGGATGTATATATGCTATAAAAAAAAGTCACAGTTGCATTGATAGGGTTCAAGATTTTGAAGATATAATTAGTTTAAGAAAAAAAATCGTACTTAAGGTTTTATTGGCATCAATGTTCAAAATGTAGAAAAAAACAAAAAAATAATATAACCTTTATGTATATTAAGAAATTAATATAAAACTAAGGTGAAAGTAGCAAAAATTAAAAGAAAAGGGTATTCTTTATATAATTAAGAATAAATTCCATATCCCCAAAAGAAAAAAAAAATTGTAACTCCTAGTAATGATAGATTTCCAAAATATAGAATTACGAAAATACGTGAAGTAAAATTAAAAATGGACATGACTGTCATTGACGAAGTGTAAAATTTTAAAACTAAATATATGTTTGCATGACATCAGTGAGAGATTCTCTAAAAGAATATTTATTTTATGTTCATGTCGGAAAAAAAATTAATAAATATTGAAAAAAAAATACCTAAAGCAGGAAAAATAGATTAATTTAAAGCCAACTCTACCGATTTATAAAGGACTTTAAGAAACAAATGAAGCTATAAGCAGTCTTGATAAGTTTTTAATATTTCCAGGGGATTTGACATATTAATCCTCCTTAAATCCTATATTTTCAATTTCATGACTCAAAATCTATTAATATCACCAAAGTCGTTTAACTTTGGTTCACATTTTTTCTTTACTTTTCTGCTCCGGATCCCATGACATCATGGGATCCAGATGTTAAAAGTTGAAAAGCCTGTACATTAAAAAAATTTAGGGGATTTGACAGATTAATCCCCCTTAAACCCCATTCCCCAAATTTCATGACAGAAAATCCACTAATATCACAAGAGTTGTGTGACACTGGTCCACAAATTTTTTTTTTTTTTTAACTTTTCTACCCTGGATCCAATGATATCATGGGCATGCGATTTAGATCAAGATAAGAAGATAATCTAGATTTTTTTAATGTACAGATTTTTCAACTTTTTAACATTTGGATCCCATGATATCATGGTATCCAAGGCAGAAAAGTAAAAGAAAAAAAAATGTGGACCAGAGTCATACAACTTTAGTGACATTAGTTCAATTTCAGTTATGAAATTGAGGAACTAGGTTTTATAGGGGATTAATATGTCAAATCCCCATATTTCTAATCATTGAAAACTTTATGGGCTATATATTGTAGGCATGCATGCTTATATAGAAATAACCTTACGTATATATTGATAGATTCTCATATAAGGATGTAGATGAAATCATACTTATATAAGAACGTAAATATTAAGGTGTGAACTAGTTCTCACCATCCTTCTAGGAGAACTATTGGTGGGGCCCACCTAGCAAACCATCCAAACCATGCACAAATAGGGACCCCCTTGGTAGCCACTGATCCCAATGATTGCCACATCCCAATGGACTTAACCGTTGGACATATTCCAAGAATCTTATAAGAGACTGGCTTGTCTATAACTACTTTGGACATTTATTTAACAGGTTGTTATATAAAAGTTGTATTTGGTGTTTGAGTGGAGTACACTTTCAAAAACTTGTATTTTCTCATCTTAGATCTAGCAAATAGGTCATATGTTGTTTGTGGCGGCTAGTTAAGAGCAGGAATATATAAGTGAGAGTACGTGAATTTGAGTCTTTATTGTAGACAAAATAAAAATTATGGTTATATATATGTTGATCTCTATCCATAAGCACCAAAGACCATAGACTGGGTGTGAAATTTTAGCCATTGAGAAGAGGAACATGCCCAATTGCTGTGAGGCAATGAATTGCTTTTTCTCTTGTTTGGTACCTTAGCCAAAGGGGTCGGGCCCCATAAGAGCACCTGCATGGGCATGGGGGAGACCACACACACACGGAGAGAGCACCCACACACGTAGGGGAGAAGCAAGGTTCCCGACCAACCAGGCAAATTAACCCTCCTGTGGGGAGCAATATTGAGTTATATCATTCATTTGATGCTATTTTTATCTTCACCAATGACAGATTATGCCTACCTACTGAAGAAAGTTGTAGCTCAAGCCAAGAATTTCCCACTCCATAAGTTGGTGCTTACCTTCCATGAAGTTAATCTTCAACTTCCATACCCACTCATATGTTGAATTCTTTGTCAAAGTATCAGTAAGAGAAAAATTGAAAAGCTATCTGCCTCCCATGTAGATGTAATTTAAAAACAAAATAGTAAAAACTTCTATGGGTCATATTATCGTAAACGCCATGCAAAGTGTAATTAGTATCACATTGATATTTTGTATCGATTTCTTTACAATTGAATAAGTATCAATTCTATATTCAATTCATTCATTTGAGGTAGAACATGTGTTGTTGGGAAAATAGGGATGGCATGAATGAGGTAGAACATGTCCTGTTGGGAAAATAGAAATGGCATGTTGATAAGGCATCCTGCTCTCATCCCTTTCACCAGGAATCAATCCCTGGTGGGAGGTTTAAATATCTTCCTCCCTGCCAGTGAGCCATGGAAAAAAAAAAAAAAAAACATGTCTTGTTGTATGGTTCGAGATATATAAAATGACTCTCAAAGAGGTTAAGAGGCTGGGTCAGAACTGACGGCTTCCACCACTAAGGTAAGAAGCCGTTTTTAAGCTGGCATGATTTAGAAAACACTTACTGTACTTCAATAAACAGTTTCGATTTTTTTTTAAAGTTTGCGTATCAATTCATTTTTTTCTTTTGGACTTGACTTTGACTTCTTGCCTAATTTAAATTAAATAATATGTATTTTCTTATTGACTGATCATGTTGCTTTAGTTTAGTTTTGATATGATCTCTTGAAGAATGCATTGCTTTTATAAGGTGTGCCAACAAGGTAGGCTTGAGCTGATACATAAGTGGATTAAGGGTGGCAATTCCTGACCCCAAGCATTGCCCTATATAAACTTGACCTTGTAATTTAGGTTTTGGTTTACATTTTTCACCTGTTTAAGAAAAAGTTTGGTTTCAAATTGGGTATGTTAATGTGATTTAACCAGATCATAACCCGATCGAACTCAATTGTGACAGTTATTGTTAATTTACACACCAATTAACCGTCTATTATACATCAAATGGGCCGGTTAAAAATCTACAACATTCACAGTTTTTTCATTAAAAACTAAAATCCTTCACAATAGGATTTTCATTGTCACAAATTTAACCCAAATCTAGCCATCATTTCATAATAAATAGACTCCACAAGGTGTGTCCCACCTTCATTCTCTCTGGTCAAACTTAGCCCCATAATTCCCAAATCTCTAACCAAAACTTAAAATAATAACATATGGTTCATTGTATTTTGTCCATAGTGACAAATTCAACCGCACGTACTTGAAAATCACCTACAATCTTTCCTTTATATCCATGAAAGAAAAATTATATATATGAGTAATATTCAAGTGAGTGATTCCCTCACCATAGGGTGAGGGACACTTCCCTTTTTGACAAATTCATCCGCACGTGCTTGAAAATCACCTACAATCTTTCCTTTATATTCATGAAAGAAAAATTATATATATGAGTAATATTCAAGTGAGGGATTCCCTCACCATAGGGTGAGGGACACTTCCCTTCTTGGGAAGTTTCAAGTACAAAAGAGCATTTTCCCCAAAAAGTACAAAAATGCAATTATATATATATATACAAAAGTACAAAAATTTTCCTATGGTGAGGAAATCTCTCACTTGAATACTCATATATACATATATATGAGGCTAACTCTTCTATGCTGAACCTTACATTGTCTTAAGTTAAAATAGTGTTGGTCCAACAAATCAAAGTCGATTGTCATTGTTTTTTTGCATGATTATCGTCTCCAAAATCAATATAAATCCAATCAAAACTGGATTTTTCAGTTCTATCATGCAAAAAACATATATAATTAATTTTGATTTGTAGGACCATCACTATTCCAGCTTAGGATAAGGTAAGCTTCAGCTTATAAAAGCCCTGCTCTCTCTCTCTCTCTCTCTCTATATATATATATATATATATATATAGAGAGAGAGAGAGAGAGAGAAACCCACATAATAATAATTTTTAGCTAAGTCATGAGTCCATTGAAATTTCTATCTAATTTTGAGTTGTTGATTTTTTTTTTCCTTCCTAGTGACAAGGTGTCTTAGATGCAGCATCTTTTTACCTCATTAGAAATCTTGCTCATCTAGTAAAAAAATATATTATAAGGACAAATAAAAGGCATTTCAAATGTTAATAAATAAATATCTTCACTTTTAACCTAATTCTATACTTGGAGTATCATGTGCACCTATCTTTTTATTTTATTCTCCCTCCTCTTTACGTGCTTAATTTATATGCTAGACTTCCGAATCTTCCCCTGTGAAATAGTCTGCACTTTGCCTAACATGTGCATTCTCCTCCTCTTTTTATTCTCTTTTCACTTTAAGAAAAAAATGCCCTCTTCTTTGTGGCCCCATTTATCACCAATCCAATCCCTTCAGATACACTTTACCTCCTCAAATTAGCAAAGCTCTCAATTAGTTCTAGGACCAATTATCTATCATTGAATTCAAGTACAAAATGAGCATACAATATAAAGTTGTTAAATTTTGTAGCCTTAAAACTAAAAGGCAAATCATGTGATCGAAATGTTTAGTGGCCACCTCTAATGAGGTGACTCACCCATCTTTCACCAACCATCTATGTAGGAGGGTCTGAATTTAGGCTGGATTGATTAATTATATGCCTTAAAGGTTTGTTTGTCAGCACTTATTTATGTACGAAAATGTTATATGTTTAACATTTATGCACACGTATATTTGTAAGCATCGCATATGTAAATTTGTAAATAAGGTGTAAAAATGGCGTAGTAGGCTATTTTTATGTGAAATGATTATGCATCGATCTCTTTCATTGAAAAAGCATTTTTTTCATGTCTTGAGCCTTCATAGATTTTGAAATATATGAAGATTTTACATATATATAATTCAAAGTGTGAAACATTTCTTATGTGAAAATGATCCTTCCAAACAAATATGATACTATATACGCTTCCCATGTGTAAGTTTCACATATGCAAAACTCACACATGAATGTTTTACACATGTAAATCCCATGTCATTTACCTATGTAAATAATTACACGCATAGTAGTGACCTCTCACCACATTTGTTTGTGTTCATTTACACATGTGATGTAGAAATAAGATATAAAAATTATAAGTGAATAAGGTCATTCTCAAGTGAAGATTTTTATACGTAAGTAGGTGTGAAACTCACTTTCACAGCTCCTACTTGCAAAATAGACGCTAATTTCTTCTTACATGAGGATTGCATTTGATTGTGTAATTGATCATATGATCAAATCCCATTAATAACTTTTACATTTTTATATATTCCTATGGACCACATATTTGTGATCAAAATCGTATTTGTTTATTGAAATATTAAACCCCAAGACTTTTAAGTTTATCATCTTAAATCTTCATAAATTCTAAATAACTTCTGAAATACATTAAACAATCCCAACCAATAGGTTTATTTTTTCAAGCTTTTATGGGCCTCCAATTTGTCATCCGACCCGCTTAATATTCTCTTACTAGTGACAACTATCAAAGCATTTAATTTCATGTTTTAGATCTTAATGAAATTTTTGAAAACCATCCAACGTCAATACATCTAAAATTATAGGAATGTAATCATTTACTTATGTGAAGATGATGATTTTAACTAATATGAGCCCGAGGCTATTTGGTCAGGCAAAAACCTAGCTTAACTAGTGCGTGGGGGAGGCAGAGACTTCATGAACATGGGAGAATAGTCTGTTCTTGATTGGACACCCTCATTAGAGAAAAAAAAGGAAAATTTTCAAATAAGACCTTAAGTTTTTGTCTTATTTCAAAAAAGGATACAAGTTTTAAAACTTTTCAAATTGGTCCCTAAGGTTTCTCAAAAGTTTTCAATTAAGGACATTTGTCCATTCAAAGCTATTTTTTGGCAACTTTTTCTCTCGATTTTTTTAAAATACTCAAATTACCCTTTATTGAAATAAAACCTTCCACTTTTTCTATATTCTCCTCGTTTTCTTTACTGACATCCTCACTCTGATCAAGGACAACTACCGTCCCTACGTGATCGGTTGCATGTAGTGGCTACCGAAACCATGTCATGACTTTAAATGAAGGGTAATTTGGATATTTAAAAAAAAAATTGAGAAAAAGTGGTTAGAAAATACATTTAAATGGTCGGATGTCCTTAATTGAAAATTTATTTAAAAACCTTAGAGATTAGTTTGTAAACTTTTGAAACTTGTGTCATTTTTTTTAACAAGGCAAAAACTTAAGGCCATATTTGAAATTAAAAAAAAAAATTAACATGATCATATATTTCACATGTTCAATATTTGCACACTTAACATTTACTCATGTAAAATTAATTTTCTAAATCCAATGTAGAATTAAGATATTTATCATGTATCTCACTTATATGATATTGTGATGTTATCTTCTTTGCAGTATGTGGTTGCAATGTGCCTTGGATGCTGTATCCTGTCACCTCATGTAAAATCATGTTTATTTGGTAAAGAGACAAAAATGACAGGGAAAAAGGCATTTCAAATGTTAATAAACAAACATCTCCTCTTTAATCTAATTTATACTTTTTGAGTGTCATGTTAGTGCAATCTTCTTTTGTTCTCCCTCCTCTTTTTATGTGTTTATTTTATAAGCTAGACCCTGGTTCTTCCTTTGTCAAGCACATTCTGGAGTCAATCTAATCCTTCACATGTATGTACCTAATCTCAAGGCAGTCTCAGTTTTACAAATCATACGATATAAAACCATTAAACTTTGAAGACCTAAAATAAAGAATTAAGATCATTCGATCGAAGTCTCAAGTGTCCACCTCTAATCACTGGTGATACACATTTTTCACCAACTCTCTATGTAGGGAGGCAATGGTTGAGATTAGGTTGGATTAACTATTGCAGGCATTGATATAGACTTTGAATATTGTAAGTTGCAGAGGAATGCTTATCATTTGTATTAATTAGGCTAGAAATGGCAATCCAAACATAAAATGAGAATGATTCATTGGGCTGGCTTTAAATCACATTGATGGGTTTATTAGCACATAACAAGTATAAACCTAACTACATCCTGACCTGTCTGTTAATGGGTTGAAATTGTCCACTCAATCAAGAATTAGAAAGGGTCACTCAAGGACCTGAATCAATGAACCATTAATTAACACCATCACCATCAATTGAGTGTAAATAAATCAAAAAAAGAAAAAGAAAGAAAGAAAGAAAGAGAAGGGGGCAAAGCAAGTATAACATGCACATATTGCAAGTGGGCCTGATTGAGAATCAGCGTCAAACTATGTGCGGCCCAGATCGATTCTCCCTGCCTAGACGTTGAATAGGATGGCCCAACCCAACCCATACCATCCTAATCCCACTTGCCAAAAATTACCAGAGCCCCAGGCCGGGCCTGGGGACTGATCCCAGTCTGGCAAACAAACATTGACTTCCCCAATCCATGATTAGTTTTGAAGCCTGTTTCCTATGCCCTCCAACCCAGACAGGCCCACTATAATGAGGCTAGACTCAAATTGGGCAATCCGCCTATCCGGGTCTAGGCCCATTTCCTACTGTACTCAGGTTAAAAAAAAAAAAAAAAGGCAGGTTCTCAGTGGCAGATCTCTAGCCCAGGCCCTTGGGGAACCTCTTAGTCCAGCTCCATAATTTCATTAGTAGGGCCTCTCTCTTAAACTTGAGTATCAGAAAATAAGATCCCGGGTCAATCTAACAGTGGGCCTATAATCTAATGGAAGATTTGGCTGACAAAATATGTCTCTTCCAGATTGGTACTTGTCACTCTATGTAGAGTGTTTTGGAAGCCCAGTGTGAACTTGAAAACATGTAAAACATGTGACTGCTTTAAAAACCAAGGGTAGTGTAATAGTGTATCATGTGTAAAATCTCAAGATTGTGACAATTTTACACAGATCAATACATAAATCACCCATGATTTTATCACCAATAAAGTTACACTCAATAAACCATTTTTATATTCGACTCTCGAAATTTAGGGCATGTTTCTTTATGAGAATTCATAAAATTCTTGTATGGAGAATTTCAAATTATCCAAAGATTTGTCACCTGAGGTGAAATTCTAAAACCCTCCCTCCTAACTGGAGGATTTGAGATTCCAACAAAATGCAAAGAGATTGTAATTGAGGAATTTAAAAAGGCCATTTGAGACTTTTTCAAGTGGCTTCTTAAGGGGCTAGAATTTGGAATTCTGGTAAAAGAAACATGGTATTTTAAATACGGGGACAAGCCATCGCGTAATAACAAAAAAAATCCACAACACACCAACTCTAGTTTAGAAACAAGCCCTAAAATTCCATCCTTTTTGTATTTTGCTAGAATTTCAAATGCTCCACCCAATAGGAGAATTTAAGAATTTGACCTCAAGGGACAACTTTTGGAGAATTTGAAATTCTCTAAAAAGAATTATATGGATCTTAGTAAAGGTCTATGATCACCTGATTTGACAAAAAAACTTGTGAGCCCTTTAATCTGCATTGAAATCTATTCTTCTCATGATAATCCTTTAAATTGTCATCCGTTATGGCGGGCCCCACTATTTATTTCTAATAAAAGGTATTATATATATATGGGAGATGCTCGTATGAGAGCATCTCTCACTTTACTAAGAGAGATAAAGGTGGGGCCCTCGCATTTAAGTTGTTGGCATTGGATATGGATGCAGGGTCCCCACCTTATCTCTCATAATAGGAGCGAGAGATGCTCTTATAGGAGCATCTCCATATATATAAATATATATATCCCATTAAGTTCCTCAAATTTAAAAGTAGGTTTCTATGATTTCAGTATTTCATCATACATCTTTGACTCTTCATTTTAATACCTTCTATGTTCCCATAATTGATCATCTTAACAAGGAGTGGGCAACTGCCATTGAATTTGAGTGTGAAAGAATACTTATATCCTTTCCATGTAGAATTACAAAAATGCTATCACCTCCACCACTACTCTTTTTTCACAAATTTATCTTTTTGCTTTATTTTTTCACTTTACCTTTTCTCTTCTTCACTTTCTTCATCTTTCACTCGCTCTTCTCTTTTTATTCATCGTTCATTATCATACGATGATCTTCTTTCCCTTCCACTGGCAACTGAAGATGTCTTCTTTCCAACAATGAGGTAAATTTTCATGTTTTTTTAACAGTACATTTGGTGAGAGAGTAGCTTTATATAATAATAAAGGTTTCATTTCACTAAATCCAAACTGATAAGGAACATCAACCCTTATGCTTATAAATCATTCTAATCGACTCTAATCCATGCAAATCCCACCTTTAGATTGAATAAAGTTTCAAAACGCGTGATTAGAATTCTTGTGCATGATAGAGAGATAATGAGAGATTATAGAGAATCCGTTGGGACTTAAGACAAAGCAATGATATTCTTGCAAATAATGACACACTTATATTTTCTTGATGGATGTTAGGTAAAGTTGTTATTTTTATAGAAATTTAGTACAAACCTAATGGTGGCTATCCATTTTAGTGAATAGGGCTGTCAAAGGGGCTGTTAGGGTTGTCCAAGTCCTACGCGAGGAGTGTTCATGGGTTGCTTGGGCCGAGTTGGGGCATATCCAAGTGTGGACCGACTTTAAAAATATAGGCCCATAACCAGCCCAAGACCAACATAGGCCTTAAGTGCCTAGCATGTACTTGGCCTGCCTCAAATATGCTAGGCTTGACCTGGCCCATTTAGCAATTGGGTAGGGTCGGACCAGCTTTCAATTACTTATTTGGACTTTCTATGGCTTGTTTGAACAAAATCAATCACTAAACTACATGCATTACCTATTCAAGTCACAAAACAACATGCATTATCTATTCAATTCGAGCTACAAGCATTCGATCACTTAATTGCTATAACTTAATTCAAGCCTGGCCCAAATATTAATCGGACTTAGAATTTAGATCCTGGCCCGCCTTAGGTAACAAAACTCAAGTCCCACGCTGGTTGGGCCAGGCTCAGGCTGACCCAACCCTTGGAGGTCTTGCACTGTCTAAGCCCTTACTCGACTTTGGCCGAAGCCCGTGGAGGGCTTGCATTATCTAAGTCCTTACCCAACTCTCACGGGCCATAACTGGACCCAGGGCCTGAAAACAAGATAAACTTATTTTTATTTTCTTTTCTATGCTATCACAAGGATGTTTTGTCACCCTGTTTTTCATGCTATAGCTCATCTAATAGGTGGGCATACTAGAGTCAAATCTTAGTATGAGGCTAAACATTGATCTCATGTTATTAAGAACCTATATAAGAATCACATGAGAATCATGCATTGCTTATTTATATAAAACTCGACCGCATCAGAATCATATATAAAAAAAAAAGGAAAAAAAACTAATATAAGGCTCACGTTAAAACTCACATAAGATTTATAATCAAATAAATTTACATAATATATAAAAAATACAAACAATTTGAGGGTCAAGCAAGGACAAGCCTGGCCCTAAAATTTAGGGAACTTGCAAAACTTTTATCAAATCAAAGCTCATAAAAATCCTCATTTTGGAGGCCCACCAAAAACCCAATTCACAGGTACTTCTTCTAAACCCCAAAAAAGTGGAAAAAAAAAGAAGAAAAAACCCACAGGTATAGGTATATATAAAGAGCAAGGCTCTTCTAAACTCGAGTTTAATATAAAACTTCGTAAGCTCATGCTTGTGGCTCCGTACCGGATGTACTCGGCGTGCCTAGGGGGCCAAGCCTGCCGACCTTTGGTTTCCCCCTTATATTTGGATTTCTTATTGTTGCAAGGTTGCCTTCTTAGCCATTCCATGCCACAAGCTGGAGAGATAACATCATTCGTGAAAGTAAGATCAACGGTCTAGATCAAAACAAGGCTCCAACGTACCAAATTTTATGATTCTTTTGGATGGGATTACTGGCCCATCAATTAATGTGGCACGTTTGTACATTAATCCAAACCAATTTAGGGCCGCAGCTTGGATGAGGACCATAAAAGATAGAACCTCAATAATTTGAAAACCATGGTGGCTAAATGAAGGTTGTTCTGTCATCGACTTATATCCACCCCTAGATACTGAGCTAGGATAATAACTAAAATGTCGTCGAATACTATTACTTCATGAGGTACATGTGGCTTTTGAATTTCGCCTTAATTGGTCCGTCCACAGCGGGCCATGCCGAAACAGGCCGGCTGTATCCGTTCCCTCAGCCCAGCACAACCCATGGCATTTGCTGTGTCTAGTGTTGTCAACGAGTCGGTTTCAATTACGGTCCACGGTGGACCTGAAACCGAAACCGTTAAGGAAAATGTGGAACAAGATTCGGACCTGGAACCGTTTCGGAACCGATTTTTTGGCTCTAGAATCGAAATCAAAACCATACATGAGATTAGTCGGAATCCGGATTTGGATCTAGATAGAGAATTATATTAAAAAATCATCATTTTTATGAGAGATTTTCAAAAATTGAAGTAATATGCCGGGTTTCAGATCCATGGGTTCGAACCAAGGAGAAATCGAACCTAGACTCATTTTCTGATCGGGGAGTATATAAGGACGTAGATTCAAATTTTAACGGATCGAAACTTATGGATAAACGGAAATTCGGAAACCAATTACATCCTAGTTGTGCCGTGTCGAAACGGGCAGCCGGATCCACTTGCATCCACTTGCAGTGATGTTCATCTTCTTTAATTATCCAACCTGTCATCCACTTGTAGTGATGTTCATCTTCTTTATTCATCCAACCTGTCAAAAAAACGCGGAATTCTACCCACCCCTTCTGCATTGAACTAGTCATCCAAACACCACTTTTCTCATTCCCTTGAATTTCTCTCTCTCTCTCTCTCTCTCTCCATGGAGAAGATGAAACTCATCTTCCTCCTCTTCACCTTCTTCTTTTCTCTTCTTAATCTCTCCTCATCTTTCTCTCCTTCAGACAACCACCTCCTCAGCTGTGGCTCCACCACTCCCACCACCATCGACAACCGCGTCTTCCTCGCCGATTCCGACTCCGGCTCCTCCTTTCTCGCCGCCCCTCGAAGCATCTCCCTCAAGGATCAAAACCCATCTCCAGATTCCTCCGATCTGTACCACACGGCCAGGATCTTCACGAAACCCTCTTCCTACCGCTTCCGCATCAAAACCAAAGGTACCCATCTCATCCGCCTTCATTTCTCCCCTTTCTCTTCCCAAAGTTACAATCTTTCCTCCGCCGTTTTCCACGTTTCGGCTCTTGGGTTCTCTCTATTGAGAGGTTTCAGCGTACCCCACAAAACCCATGTCGTCAAAGACTACATAATCAAGGTAGATGGAGATGATCTCGTGATCTCCTTCACACCGGTCTGTAGAAAGTCCTTTGCATTCGTTAACGCCATTGAAGTCATTTCTGCACCGAAAGATCTAATCGCAGATGTCGCCCAGTTCGTCGGTTTAGAAGGAATTAGGAATTATGAGGGTCTGTTGGAAGAGGCTATGGAAACCGTTTACAGGATCAATGTTGGGGGGCGGAAAGTCACCCCTTTTAATGACACTCTATGGAGAACTTGGATTCCTGATGAGAATTTCCTTCATTTGAAAGCCGCCGGAAAGGCGGTCTCTTTCAGTGGTCGGATTAAGTACCGGGTGGGAGGTGCAACCCGCGAGATTGCTCCTGATAATGTTTACAATTCTGCTCGAGTCATGAATGATGTGAATATTTTGACATCCAATTTCAATGTTACATGGGTCTTTCCTGTGAATTTGGGGTATAGATACCTTGTTCGGATGCATTTCTGTGATATTGTTAGTATAGCACTTAATCAGCTTTACTTCAATGTGTACTTAAATGGGTATTTGGCGTATAAAGATCTTGATCTCTCTCGTCTCACTGATGAGATGTTAGCATCACCATACTATGCAGACTTTGTTGTTGATCCGGAGGTTTCTGGGGATATACGTGTGAGCATTGGACCTTCGAGTTTGAATAGGCCTTCGACGATTAATGCGATATTGAATGGATTGGAGATCATGAAGATTAGCAACTCAATGGGAAGTTTGGATGGAGAATTCAAAGCAAATTTGGTTAAAGAGACTTGGTTGCGTGCAAATGTTGGTGTTTTCTTGTGTTCAGTTCTGGGGGGATTCGCATTCGTAAGTGCTATGATGGCTGCGTACATGCTGGTATCGAGGAGGTGGCCTGCGTTGAAGGACTCTGTGGCGTGGTTGCCTTTGCCTGTTGATGCTTCAGAAGATAATTTGAAAAACAGGAATTCTCCATTGTCAGTTAAATTGGGTTATGCTAAGATCTAAAATGGGTTATGTAATATATGCTTTGGATCTTTGTAGAAGTAATGTCAGCGATTTCTCCACTACATGGCTTGTGTAGGAGTTGTATTTTATATGAATTACTGTGTTTAAGACTTCAAAACATTTGAAAGTAGAGCTCTTTGTTTGAAATTTGTATCAATCAGATGAAACTAAAAAATATATATTATTGTTGGATCTTGTTTGGCGTTATATTCTTTAATCCACCCTTTTTTATATGTAGAATTGTGTGGATGAATCATAAGAAGCTCTATATTGTTGAGTGAAGTTATGTTACCTTTTACCAAGTCATCTCCTTTGGGTCATTTATTTCCATTTTAAGTTTCCAGTTTGGCATATTGATAATAGGATTCACATCGAACCTTAGGCAATGGGAAGCAGAATTTTGACTGCTGCAGGGAGGAGAGGGGGTGGGTAAATGTGATATAGAAACTTCATTGATCTGCTATCCCTCCATTTCAGTGTCCTCTTTAACAACATTTTATGATTGACTATGAAATAGAATCTCCATAACTTATTTTATCAGACTTATCCCTCCCACAAAGGCAAATCACCTTAATGGTTCTAAGAGGCAAAAGAAAGAATTCTTGGACTGCTCAACCCCTCCTGTGATTACAAATACCTTACACTATTTAAGTGCCTTAATCCAACGAGCCTTGTGATTTGTGAAGACCAATGCCCTAATTTTCTATAGCTCCTACATGTTTTCCAAAGCAGAAAACCAGATTTTGTGACTCATTTGCCACATTTGAGCATAAACACTGTTTATTTCCAATCCCTTCCATATCCAGAGTTCCCTATATATCTTTTATCGACAGTAGTTAAAGCTATCTTCTTTTCGATTACTTACAGACTTTCTAGTGAAAGAATTTCAGGCTATGCTAGCGAATGGTTTCATCCACCATATCTGCTATGTGTTACAGATTAAGTTCTTTGTCAGTTCTACTATCCAATGAACATCATAACCATGTGCCCCTGCTGAAGATAGCAGCCATGTGACCAGACAATTTGGGCAGTCTTTTTAGCGGGCCATTCACAATTGTTGTGTTTGGTTGTGCTTTTCAGCTTTCTATTGTGTTTATTCATGCATTTCTAAGAATGTTTGAAATGCATCTTTATCATTTTTGGATTGATATAAATCCTACCAATGGATGCTACCATAAACCCATTTCTTTGAGAACAAAGAGCAGAAATCTCTATCAAGAGGCTAAAAGCACGTGGAATATTAACATTTTTGTTCAAACTTAATCACTTTTTATGATCCTGTTTTTTAGCAACTCATGTCATGTACAAGCCTTGATTCGATGCCATGGTTTCGAACTGGATGAGTTCATCTGCAGACATTAATTGGGGAGGAATTGCCTTGTTTAATGCCTCACTCTGGTTGATGTTATTAAAATCTTAAATATTGTAAGATCTGAACTATCAAATGTGTTTATATAGGAAAAAGAAAAAAGCAAAATTAAAAGGACCAAAGGATGTATGGGTGGGATTTTCCCATCAGGAGACTTGACAGCTGCATCAAAGTTCACAGAGCTTTGATCTTCTACTCATGAGAATAGGGAGGCAGGCAAACATTCACCAAACAATATGAAGACACCATTTTACTCTTCATCTAGACCTCTCCACCCCGGGCAACATATTAAGATCTCATCGCTTAGGTAAATTGCTTGTTTCCTGAAGTATTGCATAGAAATCCATAGAGATCCTTGTATTCATTTGTTGAAGTCTGAGAAAAACTAATAGAAAGGTAAAACCCCAGTGTCTAGACCAACACCTTTTTCCAGTATGCAATTCCAGTTGATCATATTTTCTTCTTTTCCATGAAGTGTTGTATCGCATCCTATACTTATTGTTCCATGAGAACAGATCTCTGTATCTGTGACCCGTGCTTAAATCAATCCTGCCAATTAGTGTTGGGTCCTGTTGATGGGGGAGAATCAGGTCCTCAAGAATACAGATTGGAAGATCATCATTCCATAAACAGTGACCAGGAATAGATTTTTTTTTTCTTTGAAAGATAATAGATTGTTAAAGGGTCATTTGTTCACTCATTTACATAAGTAAATGTTGCACATGCATAATATTACGCACTGTCATGTATATTTCCTCTCATTTACGCCTCACATGCATAGATGGGTGTGAGAATTTTGTGCAAATGTACCATTCAAAAAAAAAAAAAAAGAATTATGTGCAAATGAGGCCATTTTCGTAAGAGAATTTTCATGCCCAAAAAGGTTTGAAACGAGTACACACCTTGGTTAATTAGACACCAGCACGAAGGATGCTTGGGACAGGTTGGAGTATCAAAGCTCCTGACCACCTTATATTTTGTTGCAACTCCTAAGGGGCACCAAATTTTTAATCCAAACCATTCAAATCTTCTATTGACCGATTACACCCCAAAATATTTTGTTTCATGTCTTAAAGATTCATACATTTTGAGATATATGAAGACTTAACATTGACTCCTGAAAGTGGTTCTTCCAAATAAACATGGTATTGTTTTTTACATATGTAAATCTTATATATGTAAGATTCACATGTCCAAGGTTTACATACGACCCTTGAGCCCAGGGGATATTTTCAGCAGCCAACAACGTTCGGCAGAATATTGGACTGTCCATCTTAGTAAATATTCCAATCTGGTGGATATTTGGTGCAACCCAAAGCTACATTTGGCCCACGAGATCAGCAGCCAACATCACCAAACCATAGGCCTCACATGCACTGATTATGCCCATTCTCTCAGCCTGACTTTATTCACATTCATATCACGTTTTTCTTAAATGCCCCGGATGATTGAAACCTATGATGTATGGATATTTCAAAATGGGCAACGCATCGTGTAGTGTCGTATCGTATCCGATACTTCACCTTTTATGTGGAAAATCAGTGTCGCTTCCGTATCCATGCCGTATTCGGGAATCATCGATTGAAATATTTATTCCATCTCTTGATGATGATTCATGATCGACTTGGGAAATTGCAGATGTATCAACAGAGAATGAAAATAGTTCTGAGAATAATAGAAAGTTTAGGGGAAAGAATAATACCATTGTGCTTAGTGACCCACTCATCATCATTGCCACCATGCTATTGTCTTGGCGCTGTCCCATCTAACTGTGGTAGGCTCACATTTTCACTCTTAATGCTTGTGCTTATTGAATCAGCACAAGGATGGGTTGTAAATGATGAAAACCCTGGTACTGTCATTGTACTATTTTAGAGCCTCAATGCATGTCAAAAACCATATTCACCCATTGTAGGCATATCAAAACCATAGTCACCCTAACATCTTTCTACTGTGTCTCCAAAATCTGAATACCGTGAGTGATAGAGCATCGATTTTACCTCAGGTCGGCAGATCTATAATCTGCATTGCCCATTCAGCTAAGTTAAACCATTCACTTGGAAGTGAATGACTATGGCAAATTTGCAGATAGAGCTTCAAGAAGCACCAGCTAAAATGCTAAGACATTGGATTTTTCATTGAGAACACCAAAGCTTTAAATACTATGAACTGTCTCTTGATTTTGGTGCTTATATGAGACTGTCCCATTGAGCAGAATTTATGCTGATTTAATGTTGTCGTGAATTATTCAGCGCTGAACCAATGCGTATGTCTGAGTTCTGCTTCTAGGACAAACAGGGCAAGTCACCCTTCACAGTTGAATCTCCAGTATTCGATTTTCCATGAATTGATAGACCAGCGTCATCGACTTTTCTTCACAGTATCCAATCATGAAATGTCAATGATGTATTTAAAGAACACGATCTCAGTGAGGAATTTTGAAATACCCTGTTTACATCCTGCACTCCCCAGTCCCCACTTCACTGCAACTTTTATAGCACCGTTACCTTGTCAAATCTATTCTGAACATTGGGCATATTTGTATCCAAGTTCATGGTTGCCAACTGAATTTCAGCCCGAAGAATTACTTTGGCTAATGTTAATATTTGGGCTGTGGATGACCCCAGATTACTTTTGATTTCTTGTCCTCCTGCATTTCAGTTCCTGCAGGACTGCCACCTTTTTTGTTTATAAGCAAAGGCTCCCAAAGATAAAAGCAACTAAAACAACCTCCTGATTCTTCAGCTGTCTCTACACGCTATTTCAGTATCACAGTGCTTCTTGAGGTTGTGATCCTTTCTGAAGGACCAACGTTTACCAGCCTCAAATCATCAGAGTTTGGCAATGAAGTCTCGTGGCAAGGAGAGAAAACACTTTGGATGTAAGAGCAGAGATATTGAGATCTGAATAACCGCAATAGTAATTGATATAGTGGTTGAAATATTATATCATCTATATAAACATTTTTCTGGCAATGCAGGGTAGGTTGAGTGCTACTTTTATTTGAAAGTAGATTTAAAATTTTGGTTTGGTGAAACGTTGTCATTTCAAAATTAAAAAACTCCTAATTTTTTTCTCTGATTGTCCGACGCCAACCTCGTTTTCTCTACTAATGATGTTGTTAAACAACTGAAGAAGTCATCAAGATGATGATCAACTACTGGAAAAGCCTATGCTATGTTGAAACTCAGTGCCATGGGAGAGTTGACTCTATTCATCTGTGCCACTGGTAAAAATGTAATCCTGAGTGATCTCACCTCTCACTCCTTCCTAGGGCTTAAGAGCACCTAGAGAAAAGACCTGCTTTGCAGCAATCCTCAATTTCAGGCAGTGGTTGCAAATGGCCGGATTGGGTTTACCACATGGGGTAACATGTATAGGCTCAACCTGAACCAACTCATTTGTTAATCAGGTTGATAATCTCTACCCAAACACTTAATTAACAGATTGTGATCGGGTTAGGTCAATGGGTGCATTAGGACTCCCCACCAGCTAATCCCCTCTCCACACATGGCTTTTGGCCTTTGCATATTGCGCCGAGAATTAGTGCATTCTCAATTCCCTTCTGGCCATATCCATTGATGTTAGGTTATTGTGTGGATACATTAATTTAAACTAACCATTATGTCAAAGCACTTGATTGGTTTCCATTTACTTTTATGAATTAAATCAAAATTCTCAAGAATGCAATCAAGAAGGCCAAGACCAAAAAATGATTGTCACTTAGTACCGCTGCTCACAGTTTACTTCTAAATCAAATTATCTGACTCTGTTAACCAATAATTACCTGCGGAAAAGAACAAAACAACTTCACTTCCAAACTACTCAGGTTATCCTCGCACAAAACCCTTATTTATGTTTTTAGCCAAGTTACCTGCACTGGATTACGAAGTTCTAAACAAACAGGCCTTCGACAATGAAAACTGTCAAGGGAAGACCATCAACCTTATCTTGTTCAGGTGAGAGATACTTGGGCGGGGATAGTTCACTGTCCATTTCTTACACATACATTGCACCAATGGCAAGCGCCAAAGAGTGATTAGGACCATTAATCAGGTGTTCAACCACACATGAATTGTCCCTGCGGATATAGCTTTTGCAATGTGGATCATTACTCACTGTTTTTTTTTGTTTCAAGTTTAAAATGCTCTTAGTTCATGCATAACGAATGCAGAAGCTAAAATTGTTTCATGATTCAAGAATGGACAATGTCCCATGTAATAGCCAACTACTTTAATAGCTTACACAATCCTACATGATGGTCTGGTGTGCCGAAAAGATGCTAAATTGAGCAGGCAGCCATCACCGAAATTGCACACAAGTGATACTACCCAATCTCCTTTTCATTTCAATACTTTTCATTTTTTACATTTGTAAACCAATAGATATAACTAAAGTACATATAAACTTTGAATTCAATTAGACCATTGCCAATAGATTATAGAGGCTCAAGTGTTATGATTCAATTTAAAAGTCCATATAGAGAAACAAACACCTCCAAAACCTGCTCATATTACACATGTCCCTCCAAACCCCACCCCCCCAACCCCACCCCCACCCCCACCCCCACCCCCCCGTTTTTTTTTCTTTTTTCCTTAAATCACAAGCAATCCACAATTGGTGTCTGCATTTTAACATAATCCATTAGCAAACGTCCGCTTTTCACCCCAATCAGCAAAAAGATTATTTTAATCCTGCATATATTCTACTTTAGATGGTCAAGCTTAAGTCTACTACACACCCATAATTTGTTCAAATTACAAGTAGTAATATTAATCCTTGAATGATCTACCTGCCTTCACTGCTGGTCAATTAAGAAAAAACTCTGGTTGCTGCTTTGTGAGAACTGTCATCATTCGTTGTGCCCAGAGAATCGCTCCCAATACTTTCACCAGTAGGAGGAAGACGCCGAACATTGGGAAATGGAGACTCAGACAGACTCACCGTGCTATCTTCATGTGGCTCTCTATTCATTGCAGTTTCCTGGAGTTGCAAGGCATACTCCAAATTCCACAACACATCTCCCATTGTGGGCCTATCGACACTATACTCAGCCACACATGTCTCGACAGTCTCCCTGAATATCCTCAGTGAATTAGGATGAATTGTACCTGTTAGTCGAGGATCAATTATCTCCAGAAGCAATCCCTTCTTCTGCCATTGCAATGCCCATTCAGCCAAGTTCACCTGGTTGCTTGGAAGCGAAAGATCGATGACAGGCTTTGCACAAAGAACTTCAAGAAGCACCACCCCAAACGAATATACATCTGACTTCTGTGTCAGATGATGCCTTCTAAAGTATTCTGGATCAAAATATCCAAAGCTACCTTTAATGGCCGAGCTTACAACTGAATGTTCAGGAGAAGGCACTGCCCTCGAGAGACCGAAATCTGCTACTTTAGCCGAGCAGTTCTCATCAAGCAAGATGTTTGCAGATTTGACATCACGGTGAATTATCCCTTGTCCGAAGGTGTGGAGGAAGTGAATGCCTCTAGCAGAACCAATACAAATCTCAAGCCTCTGCTTCCAGGACAAAGATGGCAAATCTTTACCATACAGATGATCTCTCAGTGGCCCGTTCTCCATGAATTCGTAGACCAGTATCATCTCTGACTGCTCTACACAGTAGCCAACAAGGAACACAAGATGTTGATGGTGAATTTTCGACAGGACATTGAGCTCGGCAAGGAATTCATGTTGGCCTTGGCTAGAACCAGGCCTGCCTCGCTTCACTGCTACTTTTTTGCCATCTCTGAGAACTCCTTTATAAACGTCGCCAAATCCACCTGACCCGATGAGCAAATTCGAGTTGAAGTCATTGGTCGCCGACTGTATTTCAGCCAAAGTCATTATCAGGTCATGATTTATATGTGGGCCAGGAGATGCATTGGTTCTTTCAGGGGTTCTGCTATGGATGCTCTCTCTATATACCGGCAACTGGCTCTCCCCAGTTTTGGCATCCTCTTTCCTCCTCTTACATTTCAAAGCAAGCAGGTAACCAACCGCCATCACAAACACTAAAGCAAGGCTTCCTCCAATGCTCAAACCAATTAGAAGAATGCGATGTTTCTTCTCTAAATTAGATTTAGAGACCACGCCTCGCAGAGGATACACCTTCATGATCTCCACCCCATTCAGTATGGCATTCTTTCCTGCTTCTTTTGGCTCAACACTTATATTTATGTACCCCGCCTTACTGGGTTCGACAATGTAGTCTTTGTAGTAAGGTGAAGCCAAGAACCCGTACCTAATCTTGGAGAGATCCAGAGATGATTCTGCTATAGAGCTACCAATATAGACATTGAAAATCAGCTGATTTGTTGAACTACTACTGACTATGTCACAAAAATGCAGCCGAACGAGGTGGTTTTCACTAGAATTCACTGTAAACTGCCATGTTATATTGAATTTCATTGGCATAGAATTATTAATCGTATTCAATTCTCGGGCAGTACCATAGACACTCACAGGAGCGATGTCACGGGTGATTCCTGTGTTCTCATAGCTGATCTTTGTGGTGGGGTTGGCCTTCTTTGCAGCTTGTGCCAAAAACAAGTACTCCTCATCAGGAATCCATGTTCTCCGTCCCGTGTCATTTGAAGGTGTGATTTTGGGCCCTCCCACATTGATCCTGTAGACACTTTCCAACGCCTGCTCCAACAGTCCTTTGTAATCCTGGCTCGAGTTAACATAACTGGCCACGTCAGCAATGAGACCATCAGGTGCAGAAAAGACTTCAATTGCATTAACAAAGGCAAAGGCAGAAGATGGTGATTTAGCAGCAGGTGTAAATGAGATCTTAAGCTGGTTGCTGCGTGCATTGAGATAGTACTCCTTTTGGACACCAGCCTTTTCGACGCTGAAATTGCTGAGCAGTTGAAACCCAGAAACCGTAACATCGAAAACACCAGAGAAGAGATTGTAGCCTTGAGAAGAGAAAGGATAGAAATGGAGGCGAACTAGAAAGGTTCCATTGTCGTGGAGCTCCAACTCATAAGAAGATGGTCCTGTGAACACTCTTGCAGTTTTGTAGAGAGGATGTGAATCCAGATGAGGGTTTGGATCTTCCAACTGGATGCTAGAAGAAGCAGAGAGAACATCAGAATTGGAGTCTGGATAAAATGTCCAATTATCTACACTTAGAGAGGTGGATGACCCACAATTGAGTAAGTACTCATCTGAAAAAGTGAAGGATGATGAGGGAAACAGAAACAAGAAGAAGTAGAAATGGAGTTCGGGCATCTTATGGTTTTGCAGCAACAGCAATGGTAGGAAGAGATGTTGGTGCAGTTGTGAGATTGCTAAGTGAGATTCCTATAAGTTTAAATAAAAGGAAATTTTGTCAGTTTTTAGTCAAAATTAACACTTACTTATTTCACTGTTGACTTGAGAGACTTCAATATAAAAATACAAAAAGTAAAGGGCTCATATGAGGTTGTTTGGAAAGAGGGGCGATTTATTTATAAAGTAAAGATAAAGTGAAATAGAATAAAATGGTTGTATTTTTATTTTTTTTTTACATAAAAACATGTTTGTAATTGTGGAGATTGCATGCTATAGTTATCAATCGCTTGCAATCTTCGTAAACATGTTTTTTACGTGAAAAATGCAACCATTAGATTTTATTAGGCTCTCCTTATATGTGGTTTGTAATCTCAGTAAATATACTTTTGAGTAAGGAAAATAATGTGAGCGTTAGATTTTATTTTACTCTATTTTTATTTTATTCTATTGGCAAAACACAAAATGTCATTATCACTGTGTACTTTAAAAGTCGTCTTCCGAGTCCAAATCTTTTCCACAACGTTGAACACATTGGTGTTCATGTCGATCTTATTGGATTTGGACATTGGAGTGGGATGAAAAGCAGGGAAAAGGGGGTCTCCTTAAACCGTGTGGGAACCGTGTAGGAACCGTGTGGTACTCGTGGGTCCCACCATGACCGGAGAAAGTTTCCAAAGATTGGACTTTGTAATCTGTCTGATTCGTAGACTTCTCTGTGCAGAATGTGCACTCAAAGACCAGTCCATGATATTAGTTTCATGGAAATGTCGTCTGGAGACTGAGATACAAACAAATGATGAAAATCAAGTTGGGGAAGGGGGCAAGGGGGCAAGGGGGAAGGGGAAGGGGAAGGGCAAAGGCAAAGGGACTCTAGAGTCTAATGACACTAATTTAACTAACTGAAGAAATATGGATGTGGGTGGATAGGGTGGGTGGGATAGGGTGGGTGGGGTAGGGTTATTATTATTATTGGCTCAGCCCAAGTTTGATAATGTCTATATGTTGCTAATATTGTTTTGGGGATATTTGGGAAAATATTGTTCAAAATAAAATATTTTAAAATTATTAAAAATAATAATGAAAGTCCATACGCTAGAGACCTGGGCACGCTTGTTTACACACCCTTTCGGCGGAAAAGAAAAATTGCCACGTCAGCAGATTTCATAGAAATGAAAATCTCGAAAAATAATTTCCGTAGAATTTAGAAATTCATGTTTGGTGCAAAAAGAAATTTCCTCGTTGAATTGGTGTTCATGTTGTTTGGTGCGGCTGTGGATTCCTTATAGAAAATCAAATTTTCTTATTTGGTGAAATAATTTTTTGAAGAAAAATAACATAACATGTATATTATTTATTCAACATCAAATAATAATTTATTTAAAGAAATAAGAAATGAAAGAGTTGTAGGATTTTGGGTTGAAATGGACAAGAGTGAGGAAAAGAGGGAGAAGTTTTTCGAGGAAATTTATTTCCTATAACCCCCCTAGGAAACTCATTACCACCATTATTAAGGGGACGTTTGTTTTTTCCATTTACATATGTAATTGAATCACATGGGTAATGGATACACAAAAATCATGTTTGTTTGGTGTGATTTTGATTCACATGTGTAAAATAGGTGTGTAAATGGTGTGAAAGATGGCCATTTTCATGCATTGCATTTTCACACCTCAAGAGGTGTGAAAAACTTACCCATGTTACTGTTACTGGGCGGACTGCTACAGTGCCTCACTGAGCAGTCCGCCTTTTATTTTTTTTTAATTTTTTTGGGCCCCACTTGTAACATCTGAACCGTTCATTCTCTTGAGAAGCTCAAACACGGCCATGTGTCCAATTTTCAACCGTTGATGATGCATGGAGGTTGAGATATGATCAACATAATCACAGCCGTTCGATTAATCTATTGTTACTAACATATAGCAGTCCGCCTTTTGTGATTTTTTTATTTTTCTGGGACCCACCTGTAAGATCAGGACCGTTCAAATTCTTTAGAAGCTCAACCACGGCCAGGTGTCCAATTTTCAACCGTTGATGATGTATGGAGGTTGAGATATCATCAAACAATATACAACCTATTGTTACTAACATACCCAGTCCGCCTTTTATTATGTTTTTAATGTTCTGGGCTCCACCTGTAAAATCAGGACCGTTCATATTCTTCAGAAGCTCAAACAAGGTCATGTGTCCAATTTTCAACCATTGATGATGCTTGGATATTGAGATATCATCAAACAATGTACAACTTATTCATAGATTCACATGTGAAATGTTATGTTAGTAACAAACGGTGTAATCTGATCCACATGTGAGTCATTTACACATGCAAATGACTCATATGTGGGTCATTTACACATGTGAATCACTTTCACAAGAAACAAACGACCCCTAAGGAAAATGTTGACGAGGCAAGAAAGAGTTTCCGTTGAATTATTCTGCACCAAATGCCTGAAAATTAGGTTTTCAACGAAAAACCTTTCACTTTTCCATGGAAAAGTGTTAGACAAACATGCCCAAGTATATATATATATATATATATATTTCTGATGGTAAAATGAATTTATGGTGATTAGATATATTAATATTAAAAAAATCATCACTGTTGTTATGATGAATTTGTATTTATTGAATATATTTGATAGAATGCTAGATGATACTGTAACTTGCAAAAACTAACTGGTCCAGATGGGTATTGGAGCCGAACTTGCCGAAAACCTTGTGTGTTCCAGTGTGAGGTAAACCCGCGAACTCGCTGCCCATACTCTCAAATCTACTAGATAATCAAGTAAGGGTTCCATCGCCCTTATATAGAGCAATTCCTAGGAGTCACCACTACTAAGGACTCTACCCCTCCTGAAATCCCATATCTCCTGACCAGCGTGAGAATTCTGCCAACCGAGAGTCTGAACTTGATCCAAACTCTATCACCAAGAATATAATCCTTATCTGACTCAACCAGATCAAGACCTGTTGGGGGTTCATTCGCGGCACACCGCCGGGCTCGATCTGGCGTGAGCCTCATGACAGTTGGGCAACACAATTTTCCTAACATAACTTTGGTTTAATTTTTGAAGGGTTTCGCGAATTTTTATTTTTTTGTTGTTGTTGCCATCATCTCTTTGCTCTGGAAAATACACCCACACAACACACACTCACCAAAGTCCTTCACCGGGGAATAATTATTGAGGATAGAGGAGATGATCAGAAAGAGAGAACAAAAGGTACGTTTCAAATATGTGTGAACAGCAAGAGGCGTCTCTTAAAATTGAATTGGATAAGTTTCTGTTCTTGAATGGGTATTTAATTGCCCTTCAGAGCCTTTCCTTCCTTATGTGGGTATTGATGCTGATGTGGCTCAATAAAAGATCAAAAAGTCTACTTGGACAAACTTTTTGGCCAACCTATAAGGTTTCCATTGAATATCATAGTGATATTCAATGGAAACCATATGGGTTGGCCAAAATTCTGGCCAAAAAGTTTGTCCAAGTAGCATTACTCATAAAAGATCGATTTGGTCATTTTCGCCCTACCCTCTTTCAAGTTTTAGTACGAAGAATACCATAGTGGCCCCAATTGGAAAAAGCCCAAAACCGTGCAAGAAAATCCTGGATCCGCCTCCAAAACCCAAATGAAATTTCTGGGTTTACCCTTTAAATCTAACTACCTGTTTGGTTTTGTTATAGCGTCGATCATTAGTATGAACTAACCATTATCTAAAATGCTTGATTACTTTCCATTTAATTCTGTGAATTAAATAAAAATTCTGAAGAATGCAATCAAGAAAGCATAGGCCAAAGATTGTCACCTATTAACCCTGCTCTGAATTTACCTTTTAATTAAAAAAGAACATAATGACTTCTTTTAATAGTAAAAAGAACATAACAAATTCACTTGCAGGTTACTCAAGTTATCCAAGTACATGAACCATTATTTACTAGCAAAAGAGCCCTATGCTTAGCACGAGCAACGTACTTTAGGATGTAAAAAATGTAAAAATAGTACTCCATTGTAGATAAAACCAAGTTATTTGGATAGGGCCCACATTGTAAGCAGACAATTGGTGGGGCGTTAGAGAAACTTAGGCCTTGTTTGGATCGTCTTATTTTTTTGACGTCTTAATATGTCTGAAAAAGATCTGTGAGTTTAAGATTTTATTAGAACTGCGAGTTTAAGATTTGATTAGCTGTTCTATAATAATATCGTTTGGCAACACCCGAACACGATGGGATCTGAATTGAATAAGACTGTTTGGTAATGCATCTTATCCATGTCTTAAGTTAAGGGTAATTTCTGTCATTTAAAAAAAATTGGTTTTAAGCCTGAAAAACATCTGTGACACTCCAAATTTGTTTCTTTTTAAACTCGGACAATGCCCAATGCACTCTATACTCATTTTTTTAAACTTAAAAAAATCATGTTTTAACTATCACAATGCATGTTCCATGTCATAATCACCAACATTATTACATAAACTTTAATAATAGTTTGCTTACAAAAGGACTAAAGACACATCACTATAACGACCACCAAAATGATAAAAAAAAAAGAACAACCAAAGCCACAAAAACACTTTTGAGTCCACATCTAGAACTATTTGCACTTGGCAGTGATTCCTTTTAACTTAAAAATTTTGGCGCATACAAACAAGGAAGAGCTTCGTTTTAGACGCAGAAGCAATGAAAGAGATAGAGAGATTAGGGCTCGAATCGTTGATATTGGTGAGGGTTATTATGAGAATTTTAAAATTATTTTAAAGTCCTAAACTGTCTTACCGCTTAAGATGTTAGGGTCTTAATTCTAGGAGCTGGATTTCAAGCTCCTAGAATTAAGGTAAATCTCGTCTTAAATAACAAGTCGTCTTAACGCTTAAGACATGTTGTTATTGCATACCAAACAATCTTATTTAGTTTTTTTGTCTTAGCGCTTAAGACACAAGACATTAAGACCCAAACTTAAGATGATCTAAACATTTCCTTAGCTTTCATGAAGGTCTCCCTATGAGAGATGGGTAAAATAAAAATGGTCGGTTAATGAGCAATTGATGCAGCATTAAAGGAATTGAAGAGTCAAAATCAATTGAGCAATTGAGGCTAATTTCTCAAATAAAATCAGTCGCTTTCATATATATAAATGTGTAAGTCAAGTTACCTGCTTTGGATTAAGATTTAAGAAGATCTAAACTGTTAAGTTGTATGGCTCAATAGAAGTTAATTAATCTTGGTTAATTGAGCCTCTGGATTGCCCAACTTGTACTGTGATTAAGAAGTAGTGTTTGTATGTAACAGGGATTTGATGCTGATATTATAAATAGAGATTTTGGAGTCTCTAGGATGTACACATCTTCTGATTGTATGGTGAATTCTCCTGTCTTCCCCGTGGACGTAAGTCAAAAGTCGAAACACGTAAATCTCTGTGTTTTCTTGTGCGTGCTTGATCTCTTCTCGCAGGCCTAGATCACAACATAAACAAAAGACCTTCAACATTGAAAAGTGTAATGAGAGATCATTAACCTTTTTCTTTCTCGCCAATCTCTACCTTGTCTTGATGGTTTAGACCCTTGGTTTACAGCATTAGGTCATGGGCTCGAAACATGGCACCAATAAAAACCTTTTCTTTCTCGGTCGTGAAATGCTGGGATAGTTCACTGTCCATTTCTTACACCTACGTTGTACCAGTCGCGGCCACAAAATTGTGTGGGATTGTTGATCAGGTAGACAACCGCATGTAAACAGACAATTGTCAATGCACAAGCTAAAATTCCTCTATGATTTAAGAAATTTGGACTATGACCTGTGCAATAGCCAACCACTTCAATGGGTTAGACCATGTGACAATTTCTTTCTTGTCATTCCTCATTCATTAGTTGCAATTTTTTTTCTTCTTCAAGATGTGAAGGAAAATCCTGTAATGCTTTACATCAAGGGAGTTCCTGATGCCCCTCGATGTGGATTCAGTGCACTGGCAGTGAGAGTAATGAATATTGTGGGGGGGCATTTTCGTAATATCAAGGATAAGTCTAATTTCAGTAAAAATACCAGTTGAGTTTGTTCCAATCTCGGTCTCGTAACTCGGAAGTAAACTGCTAGGCCTGTCTCGGCACCACCTCGGCTTCGGCATCTGGTTCTGATAAGTCTCGATAAAAGTACCAGCTAGTCTTGGCTCGGCTCCAATATTGGCAGACCCATCTCGGTCTCAGTGTCTTCAGTCAACCGAGATGAGTGTCAAATGTCAATCATAATTAATACCCTATTAGGGTGCAGTGGCGTTGTAGAACGAGCTGTCAGATAGGGTATGCGCTTGATAAGGAGTTGGCCTTATAAAATGGTCACATCCATAACCATACAAGGTATGGACTGATGGGATAGAGCTTACACCTACCCCCACTAAGGGTACAAGGTATGGCCTGATGGGACGTTCCTTTTTTACCTACCTCCACTAAGGAAGCTTCCGATGGGACCTCTGCGCCTATATATATATATATATATACATGAGGTAAATCCAAAAAGGCAAGGCTCGAAAGCACAAACATTCTCTTTCACTTTCTCCTCCACTTATCCTTTGCTTAGTGACTGCACTAACTTAGGCATCGTAGGGCCTTCGGCTAACAACAGCCAGGGGTTTCTAACCTTTGCCTCTTCTTCCCATTCAGGCTCAGGCATTCAATCTCTCCCGAAAGCTTAACATTAAATCAGTATATTCATCTCTTAATCAAATCCATATTATTTTAGGCACTTACAATTGGCGTCGTCTGTGAGAAGCAAGTTTGAAAGCACCATGCTTCCGAAAGGTAAAAAGATCATCGAATCATCTGAAACTTTACGACTGTCACCAGTATTGGAAGAGATAATAACGTTGTCCGGGGGGGGGGGGGGGGGGGTAGATATGACAAGGAGCAATTCCAACACAATCATCACCGGTGTTGGAGGAATTAGTGCCATCACAGGCACGGCCGGCGCGACGAAAAGCGCGGCTGCCGCTGGTATTGCAAGAGCAACAACCACCAACTTCTCGACAAAGGAGGTTCCGCACCAAGTCTCGTCCGGGAGAAGCTCCCCCCGCAGGAACTTCAAAGGGGCGACAACACCTCCCCGGAAAAATAATCAGCTAACCAAGCGCCACTAGTAACGGCCACCAGTCACTTATCAGAGGAGATCCGAGGGCAGGTCTCGTCAGGCAGGAGCTTCCCAATGAAACAGGTCTCCAATGCCTGTTATATCTCGTCAGTCCAATTATGAGACTGAAAGGAACAATGAAGAGGATGACTACAATCCTCTCGCTGAGCATATCAGAGCCCAGAACGTCATTATCCAGGAGAAAGACGAATTGATTCGTCAACTCCGGCAGCAGCTGCAAGAGAAGACGACGAACTAGGCTCCGCCTTCCATGCTTCATTTAGTCAGACAAAATCCGAGAGAAGTCCTGAACAATAAGAGACGTCGTCGAACCTATGATGAAGGCTCAGGCAGTAGCCACCCAAGCAGCGCCCAAGGAGAGCAAAAATGAAGGTTAAAAGACAATGGCGACCTGCCTGACTGGCTTGACCAGTATATCAGGCAGACTATTCAACGAAATATGGAGGTGGCCGGCTTCGCCCGAGACCGGCTAAATACTTACAACTCGGGGAATCTCAGCACGTCTCCCTTCTCTCGGGAGATAACTGACTTTCCTCTCCCCGAGAAGTTCAGTATTCCGAGGTTCATCCTTTACGATGGAACCTCGAATCCTTCCACCCATCTACGAAATTCACCCAGTGAATGTCAATCTGGGGTGATGCCGGACACTTAAACTGCAGAGTATTCTCCTCCAGTCTCGGTGAACTTCCCCTCAGATGGTTCTGCGCGCTCTCGGAGGAGTCGATCTCGAGCTGGCGGCAACTCAGAGGCTCCTTCCTGGAAAAGTTCCAGGCACACAAGGTCATCCCAAGGATGAATAATGACCTGATGGCCATAAGGATGAAGCCAGACGAAAACATCACTCGGTTCGTCAAGAGGTTCTGGACCATCTATAGCCAGATCGAAGATGCCGATGAAAAAATAGCAGTCATGTACTTCAAAGAAGCTCTGTTGCCAGGCAACGATCTCCGAAGGGAACTTGTTCGGTATCCCGTAGCCAAAATGAAAGCATTAATGACCCGGGTGAATCAGTTCATTGAGCACGAGGAAGACGAGACCCGAGCTCGGGAGAACTTCGGTCTCAGACCCGAAAGCAGCCAGCGCGAAAACAGACCTCCTGCGAAGGATAAGAAGCCATTTCGAAGAGAGGAGAGGAGCCGAGATAAGGCTGCCTCAAGAGGCCTGGCTCCAAAAAGTTATAATTACCACGGTCACAAAGGCTGAGCTGCCTTTTCCCTGCTCCGGTACATGCCGAGGTACTAGTCTTACTTCAAAAGGACAACCGAGCTTCCCACCAAGCCGATGGGGGAGGTGGTGCTTGCCCTAGCCGAGACCAGTGGCAAGAGTTTTTGGGCGCCGAGGCCTCCAATCCAATCGGGATTGTTGAATGCAACCCTTCTCCAAACCCAGAAGAAGGATAAGAAGAGATGGATGGGCAGCGACCTCCCATCAAGGACCTGGGGGCCATGATTTTCAAAGGCTGAGCACCGCCTGCTCCAAAGCGTGCCCCCAGCGGGTCCCGCACCGCCCCTGGGTCCTCAGCCATTGTCCCCTCTGGTCCCTCAGATGCGGCCGGGACCTCATCCTCCGCAAGGAAGAAAGGTGCCCAAGGTCCTCATCAGGAGAAGAGGGGCAGGTCGGAGGAGCCGGTCAAGGAGGCTCGGCAGCGGGCGGCCGAGACCGAAAAGGAGGGGGAGAGGTCCCCACCCAAAAAGAGGCCCCAAGTGGAGGGTGGGCTAGAGCAGCCCGTTGGAGCGACCTTGCAGTGCCCGCATGCCGAGCCACCCCACTTTAGGCCCGACTTCCAGATCAATCCCGACCAATTTTTAAATACAGAGGACCGGGTAGGGACCAGCTCTGGAACTATCTCGGCAGTTGCCAGGGCCTGTGCTCTCCCGAAGGATATGGAGAAGCACAGTAAGGCCGGCCAACTGAGCCTGATTTATTCGTCAGTGAAGGCGTCGATCGAGGTGAGTCTTAGTACTGTACCTCGATCTCTTGTTTGACATGTTCTTTTTTTTTCACAAAATGTACAGAGGCTGCGGGTGATATCAGAGAGGACCGAGAAGACTGCAGCAAGACTTAGTGAGCTAGAGGGCGAAAAAAGGAGGATGAGAGAGGCCCTGGAAGCCAATGCTGGAGAGCTGAAGAAGGCAGAGGGGAGGAACGCCGAGCTCGCAGTGGAGCAATAGGCAGCGAAGGCCGAAATCATCAAGCTGCAATCTGAGAATAATCATCTGAAGGGCGCGACCGAGGCTAAGGTAAAGATGGTGCATGAATTGGAGAGCGAGCTTATGAAGAAGGAGATCGAGCTGGCAAGAAAGGAAGTTGAGATCGAGTCCTTGAAGAGGGAGCGGGCTGAGGCCCAATCCTCCTTTGGGGCCGAGGTCGCTCGCTCTTTCAAATAAGGAGTGGATTGGGCGACAGTGGAGTACGAGGCTCAGATTAGGAACCTGAGCCCGAAACTATATCAGATGGGCGGCAGAGACGGGCTAAAGGAATACGGGGTTCCCGAAGACCACCCCATTTACGAGCATCTGCCTGAGTTCCAGTCTGTCCTGCCCGATCCCGAGTCAGAGCCTGCCTCCGGTCCTTCTGAAGCCCCTCCAGAGGCCTTGGGTCCTCTTCCACCGCTCCTGAACTCAGTTGAAGACGTTCAGGCCCATCTTACACCCGAGACCCCTGGTGCCTCTGGCTCTCTTCCTCTCGTCCCTCCTACCAGCAAGGCAGCAGCAGAGGGTCTTCCAAAACAATGATGTATCTTTTTTTTTCTTTGTAATGAAAAATGAAAATGTATAGATCTTTGTAACCATTCTTTTCATCAATGAAATAGAATTTTTTCTTCATATTTGTCTTCTTGCTTCTTCTGTTAGTGGCATGTGTGTGCTTGATGTCCACTCTCTTATTTCTGAAAAAATCTGTAATAGATGCTTTTACTTAATGAAATAGAGATTCTTGCCTTTAGATTTTTCCTCTGTCTTTTTGTAATTCTGCCAAGTGACTGAGGTCGGTCCTTTAACTACTGGCCTTGGTATAGGAAGAGCGAGCTTGGTGTAGGAAAGAAATAACTAAGTTTGGTTCTATAACTGGAACCGTTAGATAGTCATTAGGTAGACAAACTTGAATCCGGAACCAGGGGAAGGTTAGCTTAACCAAGCTTGGCCTAAGGGTTCTGTCATTGTTGGTTCCATAACCGAACCAGGACGGTTGGCCCCATAACTCAGAACTTTGTACAACAGGGCCGAAGTTCCACAACTGAACTGAGAAGCACGCCGAGTCTCATAACTTGGAGATCTAGATAGCTGGTTCCATAACTCAGCTGAGAACGGCTGGTCCCGTGACCAAGCCTAGGCAGCTGGTTCTACAACTGAGCTGAAGATGGTTGGTTCTGTGACTGAACCGAGGTGGGCGGCTCCATAACTGAGCCATAGGTGGTTGGTCCTGTGACCGAACCGAGACAGCTGGTTCTATAACCGAGCTGTACGCCAAGTTCCATAACTTGGTGATTTAAATGACTAGTTCCATACCCGAGCCAATGGAGGCTGGTCCTGTAACTGAGCCTAGACAGCTGTTCCACAACTGAGCTGAAGATGGTTGATCCCGTGACCGAACCGAGGCAGTTGGTTCCTTAACCGAGCTGACGCCGAGTTCCGTAACTTGGCGAATTAAATGGATGGTTCCATAACAGAGCCGGGGGAGGCTGGTCTATGACCGAGCCTAGGCAGCTGGTTCCAGAGCCGAGTCGAAGATGGTTGGTCCCGTGACCGAACCGAGCTCCATAACTTAAAAGGAAACGAGGCAAATCTTTTCATAAGAGTTTCTTTCATTGATTCAATAGCTGGTACATTTTAGAAGTAGTATTTCTTGAGGTATGTGGCGCTCCATGGACGTGGTAACTCTCTGCCATCCATATCTTTAAGCCGATAAGTTGATTTTCCCGTTGCCGAGATCACCTTGAATGGTCCATGCCAGTTTGGAGCCAGCTTGCCTTCATTAGGGTTTTTGTCTGCAGGAAGCATCTTTTTTAAGATCAGCTCTCCCACTGAAAACTTCCTTTCTTTGACCCTTTGATTGTAGCATCTGGCCAGTTGTTATTGGTAAGAAGCTAGGTGGATGGCAGCAGCATCCCTTCGCTCCTCAGCCAGATCAAGCTCCCGAGCCAGATTTACATCGTTCTCACCACGATCTAACAATTCCGACCTTAGGGTTGGGAGGCTTACCTCGAGAGCGATCACGGCTTCCATTCCATAGGCGAGGGAGAAAGGCGTTGCTGAGGTGGAGCGCCTTGGGGTAGTTTTATATGCCCAAAGGACGCTCGGGAGCTCCACCACCCATCTCCTTTTAGCTCGGTCGAGTCTTTTCTTGAGTCCATCGAGCACTACTTTGTTTGAGATTTTGGCCTAGCCATTGCTCTGTGGATAAGCTGGAGTCGAGTAGTGGTTTCTGATACCGAGCTCCTGGCAGAAGTTCCTGAAGAAATTGGAATGGAATTGGGTCCCATTGTCGGAGATCAGGGTTCGTGGCACTCCAAATCTTGTGATGACATTCTTCTAGACAAAGTTCGTGGTGTCATGCTCGGTAATGGAGGACAATGGTTCTGTTTCTATCCACTTGGTGAAATAGTCAGTGGCTACTATTAGCCACCTCTTATTCCTCGGAGTCCGGTGAAGAGGTCCCATAATGTCCAATCCCCATTGAGCAAAAGGCCGTGGGCTAGAGAGTGGGCTCATATCCTGTGCCGGCTGATGGAGGGAGTACAAGAACTTCTGGCACTTTCGCACTTCCTTGCATAGAGCTGGGTGTCCTTCTGCATGTAGGGCCATCAATACCCTTGGCTTATAGCTCGTTAGGCTAGTGACCGACCTCCGATGTGGCTTCCGCAAATCCCTTCATGGATTTCATATAGGAAATCTTCGACTTTGCTCGGGTGAACGCACAGGAGGTAAGGACCAGTGAAGGATTTTCTGTAGAGCTTGCCACCTGGAAATAGCCAAAACCAAGCTGCTTTCAGCATGATCCTGTGAGCCTCATTCTTATCTTCGGGAAACTGGTCGTTCTTCAAGCAGGCGACGATTGGATCCATCCAGCTCGGATCGAGATCAACACATAAAATTTGCTGAGGTGGACAGAGTTCTATACTTAGAGTTTCTAGAGTCCCCACCTCAACTATTATTTTCTTCCCGGCCTCGACAGCTGATGCCAGGTTAGCAAGGGCGTCGGCATGGGAATTAGTTTCTCTACCGATCTGCTTAACTTTAGCCTTTTGAAACTGAGAGAGAAGTTGCTTTGTACGAGACAAGTAGGCTGTCATCCTTTCGTCACGAGCCTGATAGTCTCCGTTGAGCTAGCTCGTCACCAACTGAGAGTCGCTGAAGACTACTAGCTACTTTGCCCCCAGGATCTTGGCGCTATCGAGTCCTGAGATTAGTGCTTCATACTCCGCTTCGTTATTAGATGCCTTGAAGCCGAGCGTTAAGGCCTGCTCGACGACAAGGCCCTCTGGAGAATGGAGGACTATGCTAGCGCCAGCTCTATTCGATGTCGATGATCCGTTCACGAAGACCTTCCATGTTGAGTCGAGGAACTGCTTCCAAGATCGTTCGTGCCCCGGTCTTGGTGGTTTCATCCTTGTTTCCATCGTCTTCTCTACCTAGTTCGGTGTCGAGCTAGCTCGGTGCCGAACTAGGAGAAATGAATTCTACAATGAAATCTGTCAAAACTTGGGCTTTGTTCGCCGTTCTAGGTTGATACTGGATATCGAATTGCCCCAGCTCGATGGCCCATTTTGATATTCTTTTAGAGAAGTCTGCTTTTTTGAAAAGGGATTTGAGTGGATGTTCCGTAACAACCACGATCGTGTATGTCTAGAAGTAGTGGGAGAGTTTGCGAGAAGCGCTGATGAGTGCTAATGCAAGTTTTTCTAATGGCATATACCTAGTCTCGGCATCAAGGAGGATCTTGTTCGTTTAATAGATTGGCTTTTGCTGCTTGTCATCTTCCCGGACGAGGACCAAGCTCACTACATGATCCGAGACAGCTAGGTACAGATAGAGCGCCTCGCCCTGTTTTGGTGTTAACAGTAGGGGAGGTGAAGACAAGTAGTCTTTGAGTTTCTGAAGGGCTTGGTCGCACTCTGGAGTCCATTGGAATTTTGTTCTTTTCTTTAGAACCTGAAAGAACAGGCGACATTTGTCCGAAGCTCTGCTGATAAAGCGGTTGAGTGCAACGGCCATCCCTGTGAGCCTCTAGACTTGTTTCGCTGTGGTTGGACTCTAAATTCCCTGGATTGCCGAGATTTGGTCTGGATTGGCTTCGATCCCTCTTTTGGTGACGAGGGTTACGAGGAATTTGTAGTAGCCGACAACAAACGCGCATTTGGATGCATTCAGTTTGAGCTGGAATCTCTTTAGGATGCCAAACGTTTGACATAGGTCGGCTAAGTGGTACTGCGACCTTTTGGACTTGACGACCATTTCATCGATGTAGACCTCCACTGTCTTGCCGAGCTGAGCCTGAAACATCTTGGTAACTAGCCTCTGGTAAGTCGCGCTCGCATTCTTAAACCCGAACGACATCACCTTATAGTAGTAAGTGCCTATGGGTGTTATGAATGCGGTCTTTTCTTCATCAGGCGCATATATCGGAATCTGGTGGTACCCTCGGTAAGCGTCGAGCAAGCTCATCTTGTCGTGTCCTGCAGTGGTGTCAATCAGCTGGTCGATCTTCGGGAGTGGAAAACTGTCCTTTGGGCATGCTTTATTGAGGTCGGTGAAGTCCACACAGACCCTCCATTTTCCATTTTTCTTCTTGACAACCACCGTGTTGGCCAGCCATTCCGGGTAATGCACTTCTCTGATAGCATGGGCGTCTAACAGCTTGTCGACCTCGTCGATCGCGGCTTTGGTTTGTGGAACCCCGTTCTGCGAGCTTTCTGAACCACGGGCTTGTACATGAGATCCACGTTCAGCTTGTGGCACATGGTCTCGGGGTTGATGACAGGCATCTCGTTAGGCGTCCAGGCAAAGACTTCCTTGTTCTGTAACAAGAAGTGAAGTAGCTCGACTCTCTCGGCGTCGGGGAGCTGGCTCCCAAGCAAGAAGTATCATTCGGGATTAGAAGGATCGATCTTGACTTCGGTCAGATCTTCGACGCTCTTCTGCTTTGGATCTCGGCCAACGTTCTCCAGTTCTGCTTCGAGCTCGGCCATGTGTACTTGAGATGACAACGGTCTAGGGTGGCCTCTTTTCTCCTTCGCCGAACGCCTACGCAGAAAAAAGAAGGAAACATCAGCTCGGCAAAATAATAGTGAAGCGAATACAACACCATAGAGGAGGTGAGTATTTACTTGGGGGAGCCCCATGTTTCTGGGGAATCCGAGTTCTCCTTGCCACCTCGGTCTCAGACAGCCCGAACTCCTAATTCCCCGAGATAAGCAGGCGTTTGTCCCCGGCATACTTGCTCGAGTCCTCCAAAGCAATCACTAGGAGTCAACATTTCGCCTTCACCCGGAGGTAATATGTGACATCACCCACTGCCGACTTGCAGATGTCATAGACATCCTCGATGTCATTCACACCGAGAATAATATCGAGGATCTCGTTGAGCTCGGCAACGCCCATGATTATCTTGAAACCGTTAGGCATTAATTGGAAAGGGCAGAGCCGCCAGGTGCTGAGGCACGATCGGAGAAGATGATGGACAGGGAATCTGACCCCACCTTCGATAACCGATACCAAAGAAAAGGGCATCCCCTCCAGGGCTTGAGGGTTCTCCACCCAACGACTGTAAATCCCCATTTCTAAAGACTAGAAGGGTCGGAAACGATGGACGAGCAGGACTCAAAACCCTAGAAGGTAGAAGGACATGAGCCCTAAAAGGAGACGAAAAGAGCAAGGAAAGATAAAGAAAAAGAAGACTCACAGAGAGGGGGCAAGGGATTCGAAAAACGAAGATCTCCGGATTCGTTGAGTTCTGGTCTCGGCAAAGTATCTTCTCCGGCAGAGTTTCATTCCAAGCAAAAGCAAAAGTAAGAAAAGGAATAAGGGGCACTTGCAAGGTCTGCGACCTTACTGGGTCAGTTGGGCCCAATTACCGGCCCGTTGACCCATTTATTTTGATATTATTATAATTATTATTTTATTAGATATTTAAGTGGGTTTAGATGGTCAGCGAGTTTCTTTTAGTGTTAAAATAGTGCCTGCGGAGTTTCGTGTGATTCTGAGTTCGTTTGACCCTAGTAGGGGTAGTTTGCAAACAATAAGTCCACTTGGACATACTGGGGGGACCGAATGGTGGCCCGGTCCCCCCAGTATGTCCAAGTAGCATGACTCGTTTGCAAATTAGGAAAAATTTGAGTGTTTTTCCGAAAAATTCCTATCGCCATGATTTTGGGTTCGTTGGAAAGGTCTCGTTGCATTGATCAATTTTGTCTTCTGACTCGTTGCGATCCGATGACCAGAAATCCTTCTAATAATTCATTCTTTCTCCGAACCCACTTAATGAGTAATTTAGTCTTTTCTCTCTCCCTTTCTTCTTAAACAAGAGATTAACCCTAATCTCTTTTCTTTCTCTTTAACGAACGATAACCTACCGCAACCATTCTTCTTCTTCCTCATTCTTCCAAGGCTTTAGAACCCCTTCCCTAAGAGATCACTTCCGCGATCCGAGCCGCCCATCTTCTTCCTCGCGATCTCCTCTTTCCATTGACATCAGTTTGGTAAGATTTCCCTCTCTTCCATCTTTTCAATCAATTCTCTTTGGTTTAGATTTAGGTTAGATCTTGATCTTTTCCTCCCTTTTCTTCTCCTTTGCATGATAGATTGCGTTTGGTCGGGTAGATTGAAGTTTCCGCGGTAGTAGAGCTTCTCCTCAGATTTCTCCAATTCCAATCTTCTTCTTGGTTGAGGCAAGTAGATCTGCATTTTATAATTAAGCTTGTCTGTATGTCTTCCATTGATTGGATGTATGCGTTTTCTTGTTAGATTTCCCTCATTCCAAGCCTATTCTGTTATTAATTTGGGTTTATTTAATTTAATTGTTAATTGATGTAAGTGGAAATGATGATGGCTGGAATGGATTATTGGGGGAGCACGGTGGCTCAGTTTTGTGCAGGTGAGTTTTTTGAATGGATTGGGTGAAAGACTGCAAAAAAATGGGGTTTTTGTATTTGACTTTAAAAAAAAAAAAACAAGGAAAAAAAAATGTTGAAGGATGCTGGACATTCAGAACGTTCAATGGCCACTGAAACGTTCAGAACGTTCAATGGCCACTGAACGTTCAATGGCCATGACATCAGCGCATAAGATGAGTAAAAAAAAAAAAGGAAACAAAGAAACGTTGAATGAGCTGACATGAATGATGGGTGCTGTTGGTTTATCCCACCAATGAATCGAACACATGGTTGGTCCGTCGCACTTTATATATATATATATAACGGGACAAACTTCTATGGGTCATAACTTCTAAACCATACGTCGGAATTTCGCGAGCGATATACCGTTGGAAAGCTCTTTGAGCGTAGAATCCAATGATACATGTCTCGCGATGATTGGGGACCGAGAAGTGAGGTAGCTAAGGAGATTAATTATTTAGACCACTTTCTTGTTAGTAACGAGATTGTTAGCCTAGGTTTGGGCCTTAGACATTGGAAACCATGAAACCACTCTCACGTGACCATTAATGGAGTTTTGAAATCGTAGCACGTGGCTTGGTGTGCTTCGATGGGTTGTTTAGGTATTCGTGTATTGTGTATGGTTTAACCGAATGCGTATGGAATTGAATCAATCAATGCTCAACATGATTGTACACCAAGGAAATTCTTTATAAGCATTGATGATTCGAATTCCCCACGCACTCCGTTAAACCACATATGGTACATGGATGACAACACTTGCCTATGATTGGATTGTAATCTCTCATTGATTTGTTAATCGTATCCGTTGATTTTGTATCATTGTACACTCTCTTGGCATAAAACACCTAATTAATTATGAAACATAAACTCTTGTAGAATTATAACAAGGACCTGATTTAGAGTGTACCTTAGGAACCATGTATCGTGTATTGATAAACATGACTGGCTAGAATGTAAGGGATTATCGTGTGGATGGTCTATCTTGTATTGTTTGAATGAGATAATCCCTAAGAGTACACGCTTTGTGTGCTGAGCTAGCCAGACTTGCTTGTCTTGGTTTTTTCCCGCGTGTCAACACCATTTTATTATTATTATTATTATTATTTACATATCATGGCCGGCTGCAGTTTGGGGTTTATTGATGGGCCGGTTACTCGGACATCGGGGTGGGCAGTCGGCTATGGACGACGTCCATGGCCTTGAATAGTTTGGAGCGGGCTTGGACCGTGCTACTATTCCTAGGACCGAGAGCTTGGATCCCCCTGGAGCCGGACTTTGGTATCAGTAGTTCAGATAGGATTGTTACCGGTACCCCGTAAGGTGGCTTGGACATCCACAGAGTCTCCCTCTTGTGCATTGCATTGCATTGGTAGTGGTGATTGTTGGTATTGTTAGGATTTCTATTTATGATTCTGATGGTTACTCATGCTACATGCCTAGTATTGTTCCTTGTATTCCTACGATCTTGTACTTGTCATTACTCTTATATTTGATACATGTTATGTTTTAATTATATCTTGCTTATCTATTGTTCAACACGTCGTTGACTCGGTTCCTTGGTGTGCAGACTCCTAAGGTGAGTACTACTATGAGGAGCAGGCTGGTGAGGAGATCTCAGAGGATCTCCAACCAGCAGAGGAGGCACAAGAGTGGAGTGCCGATGACGTAGAGTAGCGTCGTCATTACCAGGCACATGAGAGACTCACTTTGGGACAAACATTAGATTTTATTTAATTCATTGTTATTCTTCGTTGAACTTTCTTTCATTGACTCTATGTTGTTTAATAGCATTAGTTTATGGGATAGCCATAGTAATTAAATTAACTTCATCTTTAGCTTTAATTGTTGCTTGCAACTTTAAATTTAATTGAGATTTATTATCCATTGTTGATATCAATGTATGAATTTCGCTATTGTTTTATCTTTTGAGGTTGAAATACATTATCCTCACAGCGGACTTACAATCCTTAGGCTAAAAAGGGGCAAAAAATTTTAATTGGCCCAAAATTTCACTCCCTGGATCCGGTTTATTTTCTAATCGGGTTCGGGGGGCGTGACAAGATGGTATCAGAGCAATGAATGGTTTCTCAGGGTAAAAGTTTTAGAAACCATAGGACGCGTGTGACGATTCCATTAGTTAGTAGGTTGGCTTTGTAGTTCTTTCTTAACATTGTATTGTTAGCTTGGGGCATATTGGAACTAACCTTGAATGTTTTACAAGACGATGGCTGGTAGACCCACTCGATCTAATAACGGACCACTGCCAGAGGGTAGTTCTGCTTAGAATGGCCCAGATAATCAATTTTATCAATTCATGGCAGCATTCATTCAATCTCAGAAGGATTTGACTTAGCAGAATACTAGGCAGAACGAGAGTCAGGCTGTATTCTAAGCTCAGATGCTTGAGGTAGTGCAGAAAGTGGGCCAGCCACAGCCCAAGGAATATGATCTCAACGAGCTGGTTGTGAAATTCAGGAAGAGGTTCCCACCAGAGTTTCATGGCATTGAGGACCCTGCTGTGGCAGATGAGTGGGTTGTTCAGATGGAGAAAATCTATGAAGTATTCAAGTGCACGGGTGTCCAATAGGTGCAGCTAGCGACCCACATGTTCTGTAGGGCAGCAGAGAGGTGGTGGAAGACAATGAAGCACCCTTATGAAACGATCGCAGAAGATGTAGCTTGGAAGACCTTCACTAAGCAGTTCCAAAAGAAGTTTATCCCTGAGCACTACCGTGATTAGAAGATGGAGGAGTTTGAGAGATTGGTTCAGGGCGATCTATCAGTACAAGACTATGAGATCTCTTTCACCCACCTATCCAGGTTTGCAGGGAATCTGATTTAGCCCAAATCGAAGAGAGTTCGGAGGTTTATCAAGGGACTGCGAGCAGATATCAAGATGCAAGTACAACGTAGTAAGCTGACTGATTATGATGATGTGGTCAAAGAAGCTTATTGGGCAGATGAGTCTCTTAAGGATGTGATTGCCTGGGAGCAGCAGAGGATCTTGGCATTAATACCTCAACCTAAGGCATAGGGTTCTTCCTCCTAGTATTATCAGCAGCCAGCATCTAAGAGGCTTCGGGTTGAACTAGTGCTTCGCTAGTTACCTCAGCGAATCACTTGCACTTTTTATGGGGGTAGCCATCATGTTCGTGATTGCAAGAAACAGACGGGTGCATGTTTCCATTGTGGGGACCCAGGGCATACAGTTCGTAACTATCCAGGGAAGACAGGAGTGGCACCACCAGCATTCCCAGCTCCGGCGCCCAGGCCTCCACATCCTGTGCAGTCGTTAAGATAGGTGCCTCCTGCTCAGGCCATACCCCATCAGCAGCAAATGATTGTCAGACCACCCCATCCACTGCAGCAGCGTCCTTCGGTACCACAACATCGATTTCAGCAGAGACCTCCGGCACCACCCAGATTCCAGGCTCGTGGTCTTAGGCCACAGCAGCAGTATCAGCAGCAACGTCCCCAGCTGGCAGAGAGAGCTTATGCTCTGACGCATGAGGAGGCAGAGGCTGCAGGCAATGTCATAGAATGTACCCTTTCAGTTTGTGGATTTGATGCTAAAGTTCTATTTGATCCTTGATCTACACACTCATTTGTTGCACCAGCTTTTGCACTTCACTTGGGGTAGGATAAGGAGACACTACCATATGATTTGATAGTAGCTACCCCTGTGGGAAGACATATACCTTGTAATGTTATCTACCCTAGATATAGTATTCAGATTGGAGGAGTTGTGATGACAGTCAGTTTGATTATTTTACCGATGTCGGAGTTTGACGTGATTCTTAGTATGGATTGGTTAGCAGCAAACCGAGCGGTATTAGATTGTGTTAACAAGACCGTGAGGTTATAGGATGCAGATTGTAGTGTTGAGTTTGTGGGAGCTAAGAAGTCTACTTCCACTCGGTTGATTTCCGCGTTGAAGGCAGAACGATTGATAAGGAGTGGTTGTTAAGGTTTTATCGCATTTATCGGGGAAGACAAGGAGTCTAAGACTGTTGAAAAGATTCCTATGGTGCGAGAATTCCAGGATTTATTTTCAGAGGAGATTCCTGGTTTGCCACCTGTTCGTGAGTTGGACTTCACGATAGAATTGCAACCGGGTACAACACCTATATCTAGGGCTCCGTATAGGATGGCTCCAGCAAAATTCAAGGAGTTGAAGACTCAGATAGAAGATCTGTTGGATAAGGGTTTCATCAGACCCAGTGTTTCACCGTGGGGAGCTTCGGTGATATTTGTGAAGAAGAATGATGGGACTATGAGAATGTGTATAGACTACCGACAGTTGAATCAGGTGACAGCTAAGAACAAGTATCCGTTACCTAGGATTGATGAGCTGTTTGATCAATTGCAGGGAGCCCAATTCTTTTCGAAGATAGATCTATGATCTGGATATCATCAATTGCGAGTCAGAGAAGAGGATATTCCTAAGACTGCATTCCGGACGAGATATGGCCATTTTGAGTTCCTCGTGATGCCTTTCGGGTTAACAAATGTACCCGCTGTCTTTATGGCATTGGTGAATAAGGTGTTTGCTCCTTTCCTAGATCAGTTTGTAGTAGTCTTCATTGATGATATATTGGTGTACTCAAAATCTAAGGAGGAGCATGAGCATTAGTTGAGGACATCGTTGCAGTTTTTGAGGGATAACCAATTATATGCTAAACTGAACAAATGTGAATTTTGGTTGGAGCAAGTGGCATTTTTATGTCATATTATCTCTAAGGGCCCGTTTGGTAATTTTACTAATAAAGTCAAGTTAAGTTAAACATCCCATCAAAAACACTTTTTACAAAAACTCCCTCCATCTTTTCCAAAAAAAATCAAAAAGCAACTACATTTACTCACTAAAAGACAAAAAATCTACATTTCCCCATATAAAAAGTCAAAAATATTCCATTTCAAACAACTAAAAACAAAATATCATCATAACTCACTTATATTTTATTCATTCTTTTCATTTCACTTCACTCCATTTTATTTTAAAAGTAAATTACCAAACGGGCCCTAAGGATGGATTGACAATGGACCCTAAGAAGGTAGCAGCGGTTGTTAATTGGGGTAATCCACGAAATGTAGCGGAGATTCGCAGTTTTCTGGGACTTGCGGGCTACTACAGGAAGTTCGTGAAAGGGTTTTCTACCATAGCATCTCCACTCACTAAGTTGACAGGGAAAGATATCCCATTTGTGTGGACAGAAGAATGTGAGAAGAGTTTTCAAAAGTTGAAGACCAGGTTAACTACAATGCCCATACTTGCTTTATCCTCAGGCAATGGAGGATTTGTGGTTTATACAGATGCATCAGGGATTGGCTTGGGTTGCGTTCTTATGCAGAATGATAGAGTGATAGCATATGGGTCCAGGTAATTGAAGGATCATGAGAAGAAGTATGCCACACATGATTTAGAACTGACAGCAATGGTGTTTGCATTAAAATTGTGGAGGCATTATCTGTATGGAGAGAGATTTGAGGTGCACATAGATTACAAGAGTCTATAATATCTGTTTACACAGGGTGATTTGAATAACAGGCAACGGAGATGGATGGAGTACATAAAAGATTATGATTTTTCGATTAAGTATCATCCTGGTAAGGTGAATGTGGTAGCAGATGCTCTCAGTAGGAAGGCAACTTTCAGTGGGTGTGTAATGCCAGAATGGAGATGGATGGAGCAGTTCAGAGATATGGATGTGGAGATACGGCCTATTAACGAGAAAGTATTGGTTGCTACTATGGGAGTTTGGGAGCCAGAAATAGTTAACAGGATCAAGGAAGCTCAGAAGGATGATCCTGAGTTGTAGAGAATTATTGACCACATTGATGATCATTCTGAATTCAGATTGATTGAACGAATCTTGTACTGCAGAGACAGGTTGTGTGTGCCAGATGTGCAAGACATCAAGTTAGAGTTGATGACAGATGCGCACCACACCAGATATTCAGTTCACCAAGAGAGCACCAAAATGCATCAGAATTTGAAGAATCACTATTGGTGGGTGAAAATGAAGAAAGAGATTGCAAAATTTGTCGCCAAGTGTATGACTTGTCAGCAGATTAAGGCAGAACACAAGAAACCTCCTGGTTTGCTTCACCCGTTGGACGTTCCCCAGTGGAAATGGGAGCACATCACTATGGATTTTGTGTCAGGGTTGCCAAACACCAGGAAGGGCAATGATGCTATTTGGTTGATTGTGGATAGATTGACAAAATCAGCACATTTTATGCCATTCAAGACTGGTCAATTTATGAACAAGATGACTGTGTTGTACATGGACAATATAGTCAAGTTGCATGGAGTGCCTAAGTCCATAGTATCCGATCGAGACCCTAAGTTTGTTTCTCGATTTTGGTCTACTTTTCAATCATCTATGGGTACTCAGTTGAAGTTCAGCACAGCTTACCACCCTCAGACAGATGGACAGTCTGAGCGTACCATCCATACATTGGAAGATCTTCTCCGAGCATGTGTTTTGGATTTCAAGGAGAGTTGGGATGAAAGCTTGCCTCTATGTGAGTTTGCCTACAATAACAACTATTATTCAAGTATTGGAATGACACCATTTGAGGCATTATACGAGCGAAGATGCAGGACCCCAGCATGTTGGGAGGAAGTAGGAGTTTGGAGTTTCCATGGACCCTCAGAGGTTGCTAACTCCAGTGAGAAAGTCAAAATTGTTCAGATGAGGATGAAAGAGTCACGTGATCGAAAGAAGAGTTATGCAGATAAGAGGCGAAGACCTCTAGAATTCCAAGTAGGGGATAAGGTGTTTCTGAAGGTGTCACTGATGAGAGGAGTTGTCAGATTTGGACAAAAAGGGAAGCTTGCGAAGAGGTTTGTGGGACCATTTGAGATTAAGAGCAGGATTGGAGACGTGGCCTATCGTCTTGTGCTACCGCCTGAGTTAGCTAGTGTGCACGACGTTTTCCATGTCTCAATGCTTAGAAAATATGTTCCAGATCCTACTCACATGTTGCAGCACGAGCCCCTTCAGATTCAAGCAGATGCAACCTATGTGGAGCGTCCGGCACAGATCATTGACACCAAAGAAGTAGTGCTGCGTACCAAGACCATTCAGTGGGTTAAGGTACAATGGGAGCATCATACTCCGGAGGAGGCCACATGGGAGCTCAAGGACCAAATGCAGAAGGCGTATTCTTATCTTTTTCCCAATTAGGTATGTTTAGGCATTTTGGGGACCAAATGTTCTTTTTAGAGGTGAGAGATGTAAGGTCTGCGACCTTATTGGGTCAGTTGGGCCCAATTACCGGCCCGTTGACCCATTTATTTTGATATTATTATAATTACTGTTTTATTAGATATTTAAGTGGGTTTAGATGGTCAGTGAGTTTCTTTTAGTGTTAGAATAGTGCCTGCGGAGTTTCGTGCGATTCTGAGTTCGTTTGACCCTAGTAGGGGGTAGTTTGTAAATTAGGAAAAATTTGAGTGTTTTTCCGAAAAATTCCTATCACCGTGATTTTGGGTTCGTTGGAAAGGTCTCGTCGCGTTGATCAATTTTATCTTCTGACTCGTTGCAATCCGACAACCAGAAATCCTTCTAATAATTCATTATTTCTCTGGACCCACTTAATGGGTAACTTAGTCTTTTCTCTCCCTTTCTTCTTAAATAAGAGATTAACCCTAATCTCTTTTCTTTCTCTGTAACGAACGATAACCTACCGCAACCATTCTTCTTCTTCCTCATTCTTCCAAGGCTCTAGAACTCCTTCCCTGAGAGATCACTTCCGCGATCCGAGCCGCTCATCTTCTTCATCGCGATCTCCTCTTTCCATTGACATCAGTTTGGTAAGATTTCCCTCTCTTCCATCTTTTCAATCAATTCTCTTTGGTTTAGATTTAGGTTAGATCTTGATCTTTTCCTCCCTTTTCTTCTCCTTTGCGTGATAGATTGCGTTTGGTCGGGTAGATTGAAGTTTCTGCGGTGGTAGGGCTTCTCCTCAGATTTCCCCAATTACAATTTTCTTCTTGGTTGAGGCAAGTAGATCTGCATTTTATAATTAAGCTTGCCTGTATGTGTATGCGTTTTCTTGTTAGGTTTCCCTAATTCCAAGCCTGTTCTGTTATTAATTTGGGTTTATTTAATTTAATTGTTAATTGATGTAAGTGGAAATGATGATGGATGGAATGGATTATTGGGGGAGCACGGTGGCTCAGTTTTGTGCATGTGAGTTTTTGGAATGGATTGGGTGAAAGACTGCAAAAAAATGGGGTTTCTGTATTTGACTTTAAAAAAAAAACAAGAAAAAAAAAACGTTGAAGGATGCTGGATGTTTAGAACGTTCAATGGCCACTGAAACGTTCATAACGTTCAATGGCCACTGAACGTTCAATGGCCATGACATCAGCGCATAAGATGAGTAAAAAAAAAAAAAAAGGAAACAAAGAAACGTTGAATGACCTGACATGAATGATGGGTACTGTTGGTTTATCCCACCAATGAATCGGACAAATGGTTGGTCCGTCGCACTTTATATATATATAACGGGACAAACTTCTATGGGTCATAACTTTTAAACCATACGTCGGAATTTCGCGAGCGATATACCGTTGGAAAGCTCTTTGAGCGTAGAATCCAATGATACATGTCTCGCGATGATTGGGGACCGAGAACGGACGTAGCTAAGGAGATTAATTATTTAGACCACTTTCTTGTTAGTAACAAGATTGTTAGCCTAGGTTTGGGCCTTAGACATTAAAAACCATGAAACCACTCTCATGTGGCCATTAATGGGGTTTTGAAATCGTAGCACGTGGCTTGGTGTGCTTCGATGGGTTGTTTAGGTATTCGTGTATTGTGTATGGTTTAACCGAATGCGTATGGAATTGAATCAATCAATGCTCAACATGATTGTACACCAAGGAAATTCTTTATAAGCATTGATGATTCGAATTCCCCATGCACTCCGTTAAACCACATATGGTACATGGATGACAACACTTGCCTATGATTGGATTGTAATCTCTCATTGATTTGTTAATCGTATCCGTTGATTTTGTATCATTGTACACTCTCTTGGCATAAAACACCTAATTAATTATGAAACATAAACTCTTGTAGAATTATAACAAGGACCTGATTTAGAGTGTACCTTAGGAATCATGTATCGTGTATTGATAAACATGACTGGCTAGAATGTAAGGGATTATCGTGTGGATGGTCTATCTTGTATTGTTTGAATGAGATAATCCCTAAGAACACACTTTGTGTGCTGAACTAGCCAAACTTGCTTGTCTTGGTTTTTTCCCGCGTGTCAACACCACTTTATTATTATTATTATTATTATTATTATTATTATTATTATTATTTACATATCATGGCCAGCTGCAGTTTGGGGTTTATTGATGGGCTGGTTACTCGGACATCGGGGTGGGCAGTCGGCTTTGGACGGCGTCCATGGCGTTGAATAGTTGAGAGCGGGCTTGGACCGTGCTACTATTCCCAGGACCGAGAGCTTGGATCCCCCTGGAGCCGGACTTTGGTATCAGTAGTTCGGATAGAATTGTTACCGGTACCCCGTGAGGTGGCTTGGACATCCACAGAGTCTCCCTCTTGTGCATTGCATTACATTGGTAGTGGTGATTGTTGGTATTGTTAGGATTTCTATTTATGATTCTGATGGTTACTCATGCTACATGCCTAGTACTGTTCCTTGTATTCCTACGATCTTGTACTTGTCATTACTCTTATATTTGATATATGTTATGTTTTAATTATATCTTGCTTATCTATTGCTCAACACGTCGTTGACTCGGTTCCTTGGTGTGCAGACTCCTAAGGTGAGTACTACTATGAGGAGCAGGCTGGTGAGGAGATCCCAAAGGATCTCCAACCAGCAGAGGAGGCACGAGAGTGGAGTGCCGATGACGTAGAATAGCGTCGTCATTACCAGGCACATGAGAGACTCACTTTGGGACAAACATTAGATTTTATTTAATTCATTGTTATTCTTCGTTGAACTTTCTTTTATTGACTCTATGTTGTTTAATGGCATTAGTTTATGGGATAGCCATAGTAATTAAATTAACTTCCTCTTTAGCTTTAATTGTTGCTTGCAACCTTAAATTTAATTGAGATTTATTATCCATTGTTGATGTCAATGTATGAATTCCGTTATTGTTTTATGTTTTGAGGTTGAAATACATTATCCTCACAACGAACTTGCGATCCTTGGGCCAAAAAGGGGCAAAATTCTTTAATTGGCACAAAATTTCACTCCCCGGATCCGGTTTATTTTCTAATCGGGTTCGAGGGACGTGACAGCACCCCTATTTATAGAAGGGAGAAGCGCATCTTAAAAGCACGCGTGCAAAACGTCGTTTCGAACTTTCCACGCATCGCTTCAGTAGAAGTAGCAACCAAACGGAAGACGACACATGGCACCGCTAATTCATCCTCCGTAATAACTCTAGCGAATCATTAGTCGCCTCGGGCTTATGAAGCGACGTACGTGTGTCCAGCCAGACGAAATGATAAAGACATGTCATTTATTGCCTCGGGCAAACGAAGCGGCTTCGTGATAAGGATCATACGCCAGCTGACGTCAGCGATTAGCACCGAGATGGGATCTGGGCGCAAAAATGTTCTCATATCTTAGTTCCCGACCTTAAAGAATATGAAAATTCCAATAGGTCAGGAGCTAGGGGCAATTGTGTGGGGGCATTTTCGTAATACCAAGGATAAGTCTGATTTCGGTAAAAATATCAGTTAGGTTTGTCCTAATCTCGGACTCGTAACTCAGAAGTAAACTGCTAGGCCCGTCTCAGCACCACCATGGCTTCGGCATCTGGTTCTGATTAGTCTCGGTAAGAGTACCAGCCACTCTCGTCTTGGCTCCAATATTGGCACACCCATCTCGGTCTCGGTGTCTTCAGTCGACCAAGATGAGTGCCAAACGACAATCATAATTATTACCCTATTAAGGTGCAGTGACGTTGTAGAACGAGCTGTCAGATAGGGTATGCGCCTGATAAAGGGTTGGCCTTATAAGATGGTCACATCCGTAACCATACAAGGTATGGACTGATGGGACAGAGCTTGCACCTACCCCCACTAAGGGTACAAGGTATGGCCTAATGGGACGTTCCTTTTTTACCTACCTCCATTAAGGAAGCTTCTGATGGGACCTCCGCGCCTATATATATATATATATATATATATATACACATGAGGTAAATCCAAAAGGACAAGGCTCGAAAGCACAAACATTCTCATTCACTTTCTCCTCCACTCATCCTTTGCTTAGTGACTGCACTAACTCAGGCATCGGAGGGCCTTCGGCTTACAACAGCCAGGGGTCTCTAACCTTTACCTCTTCTTCCCTTTCAGGCTAAGGCGTTCAATCTCTCCAGGAAGCTTAACAGCAAATCAGCATATTCATCTCTTAATCAAGTCCATATTATTTTAGGCACTTACAAATATAGTGGGTGACCGTGCTTTATTAAAGTGACTTTATCTAGGAATGAAGTTATGATAGAGATATGCACTCATACCCTATGTTTCACAGAGTCTTCATTTTGGCAATTTGTAGTGTAAGTACACACTGATATGAGGAAGCCAAAAAAAACAAAGATGTAATTTATGATCAACAACATAAATTGATTAATTCATGTGAACAATTTGTCCAAATTGGGTGCTGAGAAGATTATAAATTGAGCAGGCCGCCATCGCCGAAAATGCACACAAGCAATACTACCATAGCTAGCTACTTTTCTATATTTCAAAGTTTCTGATTTTTGCATTTATAAACTTAAAAGATGTAGTTAAGTACATATAACCTTTGAATTCAATTAGATTCAGATGCCAAGAGATTATGAAGGCTTAACTGTTATTATTCAAAACAAATCCCCATATAGATAAGTAGACACCCCAAAACCTGCTCACATAGCATATGTTGTTTATATTTAGGCAGTTTAAATTGACTTGAGGAGAAATGAGAGGTATCTCTTCCAGAATACAGAGGAGACCTCTTGAACCTCTCAAGCTCCTCCTTCTATTGTCCTTACAAAAAAAAAAAAGACCTTCATAAACAACCCACAATTGGTATTTGCATTATGACATAATCCATAAGTGAACAACAGCCTTTCATCCAAACAACTAAAATTTACTCTAACCTTTCATATACTCTAGAGGGGCAAATTAAAGTCTACCAGACACTCATAATATATTCTACTTAGTAGCAATACCTTATTGCTCAGGGATATTTAAGTCTTGGATGATCTACCTACCTTCACTGCCAATCAATTGAGAAAAGACTCTGTCTGCTGTTGTGTGTGAACTGTCATCACTCATTCTGCCCAGATAATCGCTCCCAATACTAACACCAGAAGAAGGAAGATGCCGAAATTCGGGTAATGGAGGCTCAGATGCGTTCACAGAGCTATCTTCATGCGGCTCTCTATTCATTGCAGTCTCCTGGAGTTGCAATGCATACTCCAAATTCCACAACACATCTCCCATTGTAGGCCTATCAACACCATACTCAGCCAAACATTTCTCCGCGGTCTCACCGAATTTCCTGAGTGAATTAGGATGGATTGTACCTGCTAGTCGAGGATCAATTATCTGCATGAGCAATCCCTTCTTCTGCCACTGCAGTGCCCATTCAGCTAAGTTCACCTGCTCCCTTGGAAGAGAGAGATCGATAACAGGCCTTGCACAAAGGACTTCAATAAGCACCACCCCAAACGAATATACATCGGACTTCTGTGTTAGATGGAACCTTTTAAAGTACTCTGGATCAAAATACCCAAAGCTACCTTTAATGGCCGAGCTTACAACTGAATGTTCAGGAGACGGCACAGCCCGTGAGAGCCCGAAATCTGCTACTTTAGCCGAGTAGTTCTCATCAAGCAAGATGTTTGCAGATTTGACATCACGGTGGATTATACCCTGTGCAGAGAAAGTGTGGAGGTAGTGAATACCTCTTGCAGAGCCAATACAAATCTGAAGCCTCTGCTTCCAGGACAAACATGAAAAATCTTTACCATACAGATGGTCTTTCAGTGTCCCATTCTCCATGAATTCAGAGACAAGTATCATCTCTGACTGCTCTACACAATAGCCAATGAGGAACACTAGATGACGATGGTGAATTTTCGACAGGACGTTGAGCTCGGCAAGGAATTCATGTCGGCCTTGGCCAGAACCAGGCTTGCCCCTCTTCACTGCTACTTTTGTGCCATCTCTGAGAACTCCTTTATAAACATCGCCAAAACCACCTGACCCAATCAGCATATTCCTGTCGAAGTTGTTGGTCGCCGATTGTATTTCAGCGAAAGTCATTATCAGGCCTAGATTTATATGTGGACCAGGATATGCATTGGTTCCTTCAGGGGTTCTGCTATACGTGCTCTCTCCATATACCGGCCAAGGCGACCAAATCAGGCTCTCCCCAGTTTTGGCTTCCTCTTTCCTCTTCTTACATTTCAAAGCAAGCAAGCAAACAACCGCTATCACAAGCACTAAAGCAAGGCTTCCTCCAATGCTCAAACCAATTAGAAGAATGCGATGTTTCTCCTTTGAATTAGATTCAGAGACCACGCCTCGCTGAGGATACACCTTCATGATCTCCACCCCATTCAGTATGGCATTCTTCCCTGCTTCTTTTGGCTCAACACTTATATTTATGTACCCTGCCTTACCGGGTTCGACCATGTAGTCTTTGTAGTAAGGTGAAGCCAAGATATCGGTCCTAAGCCCCGAGAGATCCAGAGATGGATATGCTAAAGAGCTACCAATGTAGACATTGAAAATCAGCTGATTTGCAGCTCTACTGACTATGTCACAAAAATGCAGCCGAACAAGGTGCTTACCACTAGAATTCACTGGAAACTGCCATGTTATATTGAATTTCATTGGCAAAGAATTATTAATTGTATTCACTTCTCGGGCAGTACCATAGACAGTCACAGGAGCGATGTCACGGCTGACTCCTGTGTTCTCATAGTGGATCTCTGTGGTGGGGTTAGCCTTCTTTGCAGCTTCTGCCGAAAACAAGTACTCATCATCAGGAACCCATGTTCTCCATACTGTATCATTTAAAGGCGTGATTTTGGATCCTCCCACATTGATTCTGTAGACGCTCTCCAACGCCTGCCCCAACAGCCCATTGTAATCCTGGCTCGAGATAGCATAACTGGCCTTGTCAGCAATGAGATCATCAGGTGCAGAAAAGACTTCAATTGCATTAACAAAGGCAAATGAAGGAGATGGTGATTGAGTGGAAGGTGTAAATGAGATCTTAAGCTTGTTGCTGCCTGCAGTGAGAAAGTACTCCTTTATAGGAGTCCTGCTACTCTTTTGGACGCTGAAATTGCTTAACAATTGAAACCCAGAAACCGAAACATCGAAAACAGCAGAGAAGAGATTGTATACTCGAGAAGAGAAAGGATAGAAATGAAGGCGAATCACAAAAGTTCCATTGCCTATGAGATCAAATTCATAAGAAGATAGTCTTGTGAACACTCTTGCAGTTTTGTAGAGATCAGGCTGTGAATCCGGAGTTGGGTTTGGATCTTCCAACTGGATACTAGAAGTATCGGAGAGAAAAGCAGAATTGGAGTCTGTAACAAAGGTCCGATTATCTACAGATAGAGAGGTGGATGACCCACAATTGAAGAAGTATGTATCTGAAAGAGTGAAAGATGATGACGGAAATTGAAAGAAGATGAAGATGGAGAAGAAGTAGAAAAGAAGTTCAGGCATCTTAGGGTTTTGCACCAACAGCAATGATAGGAAGAGATGAGCTTGGTGATGTTTTGAGTGCAGCAAAAGGGACTTTTTATAACTTAATTACATGTTTCCAAGAACCAGCTGTGGACAGCACTGTCCAAGAGGAGCACTTCTTTCTCTGTGGGCTTGGAAGACTTCCAAGTCTTGACGATGTTGACACATGTGTACTATTGATGTCTAATTGCATTGGGAGTGGAATGAAAAGCAGGGAAAAGGGACATCTGCATGCAGGAAGCATGTGGACATTAATCAATGACCAGGTTCTGATATTTCTTTCATGGAAAAGTCTTTGGAGATTGGTTTCCAAGCAATTGACAAAAAGTGGGAGTGGGACAGTAGTGGTGCGTGGGTGGAAGGGCAAGGGCAAGGTCCTCTAACCACACAATAAATACAGATAAGGTGGATAAGGTTGTGTTGGTGTTGGGTAATGGGTACTACTATTGGCTCAACCCAACTTTGGTGTCTATGTATGGGTGTCTATATGTCATCCTTGTGAGGTTTTATCATGTTTCTTCATTGTGATTTATTCATTTCTGATGATAAAATGGATTTATGGTGATAAGATAAATTCAAGAAATTATCACTGTTATTATGATAAATTCATATAATTAGATATATTTGCAACAATGATCGTCGACTTAAAAGCGGGCCATTCCGAACGAAAATTGACCCAAATGTTCATTCATACTGGACCAAGTTTGACCCAAATCCTGAATTCCTTGCCTGTATAGTATGAGCTAGTGATTACAGTTTTTGTTAATTCAGGATCAACTTGGGTGGCGTCGATTACTCAAAATTCCAATTTTGGCTTCCTTTCTGAAGGGTATTAAATCTACAAAATGTGTAAGGTATTCTATAACTGTGATGCATGGCAATATTCTGCAAACATATGTTCTTCTTTTGAGTGAGGAACATTTTTTTTAGAGGTCCAAATCATTCAGTCTGACCTTGTTGGGCCCATTGGACAGTCTAAATCTTCAATTATCAAAATTGGACTTGGGCAGATCCAGCCCAGATCTAAGCCCATTGGCAACCACACATGAAGAAGCGTAGACGAAGTAGAGAATACTCTCTTTTCTTTTCTTTTCTTTTGTGTAGGGCAATTTGATTCAGCCAAGTTTTAAAACCATGAAAAACACTTCAAGAGACAATATGGGTCTAAAATTAAATTGCGCGAAAGCATTCTCTCATGGGTCAGCAATGGGATTAAATTTCAATTTAACTCGAAGTTGAGCCCACATTATAATATATATTAAGCTGGAAGGTTTTGGATTGATTTTACTTTTTAATTTTGACCGGAAGTTATTTTCGATTTCTACAATTGGCTCCCTCCACTTTCCACTAATATACTTTCCCTATTTATAGACTCCGATCATCTCCCTTTCTAACATATACATAAAATCCTATCTCTTCGTGTGTATCCGTGATTAGCACGGGATTTTGTGCTAGTTCAAATTATAGGCAGTGAAATCATTCCTTCACATGTGATCAATCTAATGGTACACTTAGGGCTGTGGTCCGGATCACTTTAAAAAAAAAATCTACAAAAGGGTCCTACATTTTTACAAGTCTCTAAAAAAAAGACCAACCATATTTTATGTTTTTACTAAAATCTTTTTTGAACAAGAGTCAAATTGTACAAAAGTAAGTGTACTCTCCAATGTTTTATTTTTGACCGCTTTACACCTAAAAATACTTGAAATGACTCAAATAATGATTTTGCCAAATAGTACACCCATTTTCACAAGTGCTCTATTTGTACTTTTCTAGAGGGGAGCCCCCTCCGATCAATCCAACTCATTCACATACACCATTAAACTAAAAAAAATTGAAAAACTCATTCACATACATCAAGACACTTGATTAATTGGAACCGGTTTCATCTCAATCAAATTTGGACAATATTCACCATTGGATGTTATGATAAAAATCTTCAATAATGTATTGTCATTAGATTTTGAGGAACTAAAACTAAATACTAGGGTAATTTGATCAGGTTTTATCTAACATATTTTCTTAATCTAAATCCAAGACCTTATCGTCATGCCTCCCCTAGTCATCATGCATCCCGATGGGCCTCATCTAATTTGAGTTAGTGTGATTTTCTAAATACTAGCCTTTATTTATTTCACCGGATCCGAGACATTTTAGTAAAATTACAAAATTCAGCAGCGAAAGGAGGGGACCTTTTTCTCTGTGGACTTAGAAGAAGTTTCAAGGCTTTTGACTATTCATCTTCTAGACTAAGATCACCTTCACCACTGTGTATATGTCTTGTTGCATTTGGAGTGGGATGAAAAGCAGGGAAAAGGGGGGTCTTTCTGGGACCCCGTGGGTCCCACCATGAAGGTCCAAAGATTCCACAGATCGGACATTGTAAACTGTCTTATTAGTAGACTTTTCTATGCCGTATGTGGACTGTGGACATTAATCAATGACCAGGGTCTGATATTTCTTCCATGGAAAAGTCTTCGGAGACTGGTTTCCAAGCAATTGAAAAAATGTGGGAATTGGACTGTAGGGGACTGTAGTGGAACGTGGGTGGAAGCCCGGCAAGGGCAAGGGCAAAGGCAAAGGACCTCTAACCACACAAGCAGTACAGTTAAGGTGGATAGGGTTGTGTTGGCTACTGTTGGCTCAAAATATCATTAACAGGATAACATCCATGAGCAGGAGCGTACCCACATATATAGTTATGGGGGCAGTCGTCGGACTTTGATATGCTTTTCCACATCCTTTCCACGGAAAAGGAAAATTGTTACGTCAGTAAGTTTCATAGAAATAAAATCCTCGAAAAATGATTTCCATAAATTCATGTTTGGTGTAAAAAGAGCTTCCTCGTTGAATTGGTACTAATGTTGTTTAGTGCGACTGTGGATTCCTTACAGAAAATTAAAATTTCTTATTTGGTGATATAATTTTTTGAAGAAAAATAACATAACATGTATATTATTTATTTAACATTAAATAATAATTTATATAAATAAATAAATAATGAAAGATTTGTAGGGTTTTTGGGTTGAAATTGACAAGAGTGGAAAAAAGAGGGAGAAGTTTTCCGAGAAAATCAATTTTCCATACTCCCCGTAGGAAACTGATTTCCACCATTATCAAGGAAAATGCTGAAAATGTAGGAAAATATTTTCGCGGAATTGTTCCGCACCAAACGCCGGAAAAATGGGTTTTTCGCGGAAAAGTGTTACACACATGCTCTCAAAGTCTTGGGTTTACCCTCAAAGATGATAGGGGGCAATTTCAAATTTTGCATTATTTTATCCACATAATTGGATATATACTATTCAAAATAAGTTATTTTAATTTATTATTAAAAAACTCGAGATGTTACAGCAATACAGCCTATATATGTGTGTATATATCATGTTGAGGTTCTATCATGCTTCTACATTGTGATATGTTGATTCTAAAAAGCGGCCCACTTTAAAAATGACCCTTTTTCCATCCATCTTCTCCTTTGTTTTTTTTTTTTTTTTTTTTTTTTGTTTTTTTTGTCATGGTTACGTATAATGCAACACCAAATCCGTTCATTCGTTTCATTTTTTGATAGAAACAAAAATTTATTGAGTAGAACGCATTAAGCCGGCCCCAAATCATTGAAGTAAGACTAAGATGATCATGATATTTCATTTTAAAGTAGTTGACATCAAAGAAAAACAAAATTGAGTTCTAACCATGAGTACTTCATCTGCACAATGGGCCTGTTTGTCTATTGAATTTCTAGGTTTTTCAGAAGCTGAGATACCATGAGACAATCAAATATGCCCCAGCCTAAAGAGAATGATTGCATACAGCCATACACATTACCCAAGTAAATCGAATCCTACCAAATTAACAGTCTTTCACGTAAAAGTATTTCTCATGAACTGGAATTCAATACATATTAGAAAAACTACCCAGATATCAGTGTGTGGCTAGCCTCTGGAAAGACGATCCACTCTTTCTCTGTCCTCTCACACCTGAGGATTGGCGTGAAAGAATACCCATCATCCCCCCAGATAGTCAGAAATCCAGTGAGGCTCCATTTCTTGGTTTGTTCTTTCCCACCATTGCTGCTTCTTCCATTGCTCAAGAGAGACATACAAGTTGAATCAGCACTTGAATTAGCCATTGCAAACAAAGAAAAGTTGCTGGGAGAAGTGTGGATGTGAGGCACATATATATTGTGTTTAGAGAACATGGGATGTGGTTAAGTATAGAGACTTCATAGCAAATTCCACTCTTTAAGAACAAGATTGAGGAGACATTGAAATGAAAAAGAAAGTTCACAGTAATTTCCTCCCTCAAGAACAAGATTGAGAAGGAGATATGACCTTAATGAAGACTGGGAAGTGACATTTGATAATGATGGGGTTAAGGGTGGCAATGGGTTTTTTAGGTCAGGTTTAGGTCATGCTTATCTCTTGTGACGTTCGAATAATTTACCGAAAAAGTAAAGTAAAAATCAAATCAATAGAAAATGCAACGATTATATATATATATATATATATATATTTTCATGGGATAAAGTAATCTAAAGTGAGATGAGAAGTTAGCAATTAGTATTTACTTTTGTTTTGTGAAATAAGACTTTTTGGCAGTGGGATGGTACCTTTCTTCTCTTTTTTTTTAATTTTTTTAGCTATTGCTTTACTTTCCCACTTATTATGACCAATCAAATATGGTAAAAAACAAAAAACGGACCATTGGAATTACTTTTCCACAAATTTCACTTTACATCTTGAAAAACAGACATGCCCTAAAGAAGGGTGGCAATGGGTTGTTTAGGTCAGGTTGATCTCTAAGGTAACACATACAGGCCCAAACACTAACCTAAAATGTTTATTAATCAATGTAATGACAATGGTAATCCTCAATTCTGAAGTTTGGTGGGAATTGAACTGGCGGGTTAAAATTCAATAAGCCATTACATAGTTGAGTGGCATACGAAATCATGTGTAGTAACTTAAACTCAACCCATTTATTAATCAGGTTAGAAAAACGTTAACTAAAAATGAAAACTATTAAATTGGATTTGAGTCAGGTTGGCTAGTTGGGTTAAGAAACAGAAATTGGCGCTTATATCTGAGATAGAGAAAAAAATTAGTGTAAGGGAATGTGGATTTTCTCCCCATTGAGTAAACATGACAGGCTGGGTCTAATTGTTCATGAATATGAAAACCATGCTTAGGGTGATTTATTTGCTTATGATTTGGTTTTGTGACAAGTAGATTCATACATATGAACAGGTGCTTATAATTGTACCAGATTTTAATAAACAAAATCACAAGATTTATCCACTAGATGATTTTTAATAGGGTGTTACTATTTGCACCCACTCTAGTGGCTACCCTATGTAATAGGGTGGGGGTGTAAACGTACACGTCCCATCTAAAAAGAGAAGTTACTGGCTATACCATTGTGTCGCCAAAGAGAAGCAGTGTTCCTTGTCTTGCATCAACATCTTGTTTTCATCCTCCTACACGTGTTACATCATCACGCTTGGAGGCAGTACATGTCACATCCATCTCCTAGTGGCGCGTGCGAGAAAAGAGAGCAAATCATATTTTTTAATGCAGTGGGTTAGATCGGACCCAATCCAATCCGATTCTGATCCGGACCCAGCCCAACTGCAGCAACCTTACGCGCGGGTGATGCAGGCGGCGACGACGTGTGACGCACAGAGATCGTAGTGCTGACGTAAGGAGAGTGACCTTCAACCGTCAAAACTTCGCGATGTGATATCTTGAACATCCAGACTCCGATTGACGAACGGCTTGGTTCTACAAAATCCTTGCGGGCAGATCTACATAGTGGCATTAAAAGGAAGGCGATCCAGTGGTTCAGAAAAAAGGGTAATTTTTTCTCCTTTCATCTCTCGCAAAACGCCAAGGTTTTATGATATATTCTAAAAGATATATGAAATTGGAATCTTTAATCTTAGCTGAATGGTGGACCTTCTCTGTTGTGCTGAACAAGTTAATCACTGATGTTATTGAATGTGATGGAGGAGGAATCAGAGGAATCAGTGTAGCCGAAATTTCATACAACTCAGGAGTTCTGGTCTATGAATTGATAGCTTTTACAGTGCAGGGAAGAGTAACTGTCTCCGGGAGTTGCTTGAGTGTGAGATGTTTGAAGAAGAGTTTGGGAGATTTGGGCTTGTGGCTGTGGCTGAGTCTCTCTTTCTATGTCAAGTCTGTTTGCATGCGTGAAGGATTTCTATAAAGTTGCTGATAAAGCTTTCATGGCCCAACCAAGTTGAAGAGAATTCTTTCATGGTGCACATCATAGCACCCAAGTTGACAAATATTAGGGGTGCTCATGGCCCAGCCCACATGGCCTGATCCTGGCCCAACCCGCTTTGGCGGGGTCTTGGACATGAACCGAGCCAATTTAATATTTGGGTCGACTGGATTAAGTGATAGAAAGCCCAGCCTGGCCTGGCCTGGCCTGGATAAAGACTACTTCCAATTTAGTGATAACTTGTCAAATAGAACGCCCCTACAACTGGAAAAAAAAGTGGGCTGATTCTGCTTGACCAAATTGACTAAATCCATAGGTTTGGGCTGGACACAAGCCTATGCTTCTAAAGTTGGGCCTGGTGTGGATATACCTTAGGCCGGCCTAACCTGGCCATGAACACCTGTAATAAATATAAGTTGCATTGATTATTTATGAGCTTGTCAGGCCTAAAGTAACCTTGGAACCAAGGCCAAGTCAATAGATTATTTGTCAGACCAAAAATCAGTGTCATTAATTCTACTAAAGGCCACCTTATTTGCATGGAATTAGATTTCTAAAAATGATTAGTATTGTATTTCTAAATGAATTAACATTAAACAAACAAGGTTAAAGATTTTAAGCAATCATCAAAGAATCTTCACTTTTGATGAATATGAGATGAAAAACCAACACCCAAGCATCACTCTGCAGGGGTGGAACCAAGTTCATGGTTTTGGGTGCTGAAGCCCCCAAAGTGCAAAATAAAAAATAAAAAAAAAACTCTTACAAATTCTAAAAATTAATATGTTTTTTAACATTTGCCCCCTTCCCAATAATTTTTTTCTTACACCCCCAAAAGAGAGTTTTCTGGGTTTGCCCCCACCTTTTTAACATCCTTGCATATCAATCCTCTCTAACAATGTTTTTTTATGAATTCAAATTACCATACAAAGAAACTCATCCCCAATAAAAATTAATATTGTACCTAAATCTAGTAGGATGGATGATGAATTTTCAGAGATGAACACCTTACAGACCTTTTATCTTCTTCTTTATTAAAAAAGAAATTCTACACTATCACTAGAATTTGGTGAGTCAGTGGATCCATACACCATTATCCTCTATATTGTGAATGATAGGCCAGCCTCTTTTCAATCCACCAGCGGGGCCCATTAATGATTTTGAACCCCTTCTAGACAGGTTAATTCACGGTCAATGGATTTCACTCACATGCAAGTATGGCCCACCGTTTGATACACCCTCATTCATGTCAATGCCTTCACCTCAAAGTTCAGACATACAAACATTGCGAACTGGACTCTAATGTGTGCAAGAGCTATACGTACTCTCTCAGGTGGTCACAATTACATCCAGCAAATGGTCAGGTCATAGCCATAGGGTGGGTGTAAACCTTAAATAGGGTGGGTGTATTTAGAATTCCCCTTTTTCCTGTTTAAATTTCAGACTACAGACATCCAGGTGGGACCCACAGTCTGATTGTGCTCAGTGGGGGTATAGCATTGACAGCCTGGATTGTACCTTGTCAGACCCATAAATCTTGAGCCTTGACCTTCTGATTTCCCCTGCTGAAAGTGGACAGGACAACCTTTTTTTCTCGAATATAAGAGGCCATCATCCCATGAAGAAGAATCTTGGGCCACTTTCCATCAATCAGGACCCACCTTTTTGCCAATCCAAACTGGGACCCATAACTACTAGGCCATATTTAAATCCAGATCCAATGGGCATGAAAGCTAAGCCTGGACCAGCCCATATGAAACTACTGGGCCAGAAACGAGTGCGGTCCCACCCCAGAGACCTAACAGCATATCCGAAATCAAGCCCAATCTGAGCTGGGCTAGGGTCAGGCCCAAATGACCCAGTCCATCTTTATCATCATCTCACCACTTGGGATGACAAGGAGTGGATTTTGGTATGGAATGAACATGAACAGAGCCTCAACTCACACTAATGACTAATCCCATCCAAATCCAACTTGCCCCGCGACAGGTCATTTGATACGATGGAATCGTAGAAACAAGCTCTTATTTTATGATTTAGAGCTTATTTTATATTGTATTTTGTTTTCTTATTTACGTCTAAAATTATATATAAGGCAATAAAAAAAATAAGCCTAAATTTTTCTCAAAAAGAAAGCTGCAAATCTGCAGTGCTCCAAATAGTGTCCAAAATTGTGTGCTAAAACCAGGGGAAGGAAGAAGGAAACTTCTGTACAGATATCTTGGCTGGCATGTCTGCCTTGCTGGAATACACCCACCAGTTCGCCCCCCCACTCCATATCAGCCCAAAGGTTATTTTATGACAAACCCATCTTTCAGACTTTGCTATAAATAAAACCACAAACAGTAGCTGCTCTAACATGTATAAGCAAACCTATCAAGTAACAACAGGATCTAAGTAGTGAGGCTTATCCACTTTCATTCAGCAATGAGCAACAGGGCCAGTACCATCAGTGTTGGTGAAGGAAGCTTGAGGGGGAGAAGGCCTCTGCCAAAGAGAGGGCAGATTAAGTCTAGAATAGCAGCAAATGCTATCAACTCCATTGTCTCCATGCTTTCTAGAGCCAAAGCCATGTCAAGTGGACCACATGCTGATAGAAAGTCCAAGACTATAAGGAAAGGAAAGCCAAGGCAGCGTTGAATCAAAAGAAGAGAAATGGACATTATCTACAATGAAGATTACTCTGATCCATCTATTTAGGGTTGGCTTGTGTGAATTTTAGTTCCTTTAAGGCCTCTGAAGGTCTTTACTTTTTCTTAGTTCCTTTTACAGAGTTATTTCTGATGTTTTGGGAACATGTTCATGTCATTGCCAATGACTTTTTTTTTTTTTTTTTTTTGGAGTTACCTATAAGTTTTGTGTCTAATATGTTAAGGGTACATGAATCTTACAGGATTATTAATTAGTTATTGTTGCTACTGATGAAGTGATGAAGTGTTGTTCTTGGAAATTTTCAAACATTTTCAGGATCTAGTAATTGGCAAACATAGGATAGTGTTAAAAAGAAAATGGCATTTTTATGTATAACAATTTACTTGTATAAACCTATTAAGTTGGCTTGCAAGGACCCTTGGCTTAGGCATTAGTTGGATCTAATGGGTGTCATATAGGTCCACTATCACTTAAGAGAGTCCACTATCATTACACTATTTACGTGAACCGCCAAATTGATGATTATATTATCTAGGTGGGACTATTTTAAGATTTGATTCGATTCTTCATAGAGGGGAGAAAAGGTCTAACTCTCACTTCCACTTAAATCATACAATTGGTAAGAGAGATTATTCGTCATTTCATCTTAAATGTCTACGACCCACTAAACAAATATCCCCTACACACCTTAACTTTACCTAAATAGAATCCACTACAAGCTGCCTTCCCCTCTTACCCAACCTATTCTTTGTCTCCATATACATGGGGTCCATTGCATCCAACCGAGCCACCCTTTCATGGAACCCATTGTTCACATGATGGATCTCATATGTCCACTAATTATCATTCAATAAAATCATATAGTTTTTTTATTAACTACAAAAATAAATTAATTGTAATTTATTAATCAATTTGCATAAGATTTAACCTGGTCTAAGGTCTATGCTAGTGTTGGATGAAAACTAGAATACTTTAAGAAACAGGCCCTAAACTTTGACAACTTCTCCACTTTTGAATATTTGGATTTGAGGCCAGCCCTGTACATAAAAGGTGATAATGGTTCGATGGGCCTGGCATCAGAGGAACCAAAGTCTGAGTCATTTGGGTTCTGCTTACAGGTCCACAAAAATATTTCAATCAGTGGCCTCATTCGGTACAGGAAATCAAAAAGATCAGATGATAGAAATGTCAAATTAATGGGCATGTAGTCCCAACCCATGATGCTAGAGTATGGTCAATTGTCCAAATTCAACTGGTGAAATCAGTGTTGGGTGTGGGACTAGATGTGCAAAGTGATCAGTTGTCTAAAATCTACACCACTATAAACCGAGAAAAAAAAATTCAATTGATGAATGTTAAATATTGCATATTTTACTCCTCATTAGTCTGAATTTTATCGGCATCTCATATGCATATCATTTTGCTTTACACGGAGATTTTATCCTTCTATCACATTAATGGATTATCGGATTATCATGCATAAATTCGTTTATTTATAGTGTATTTTTTATGTAATTTCTCTTGTGTAGGTGGACCTCGTGACTACCCCAACCTTCCGGCTAGTGTCCCAAGGCATCAAGAAGAGATTTCAATAAAGAAGTTACATGAAGAAATCTTAGGAAGAGTTGAAGAATTCTAAAATAAGAGGAGAAGACTTTAAGGATAAAAGAAGTCATTTTCTAACACAAATGACTGGTTGGTGTGAAATGAAATGAGCCAATCAAATGTCTTCAGTGTTTCTATAAATTAGAATGTTTTTGTAGAGAGAAAAAGGAATTTTTGGCACAAAAAAAAAAACACTTTTGACAAGTTAGTCATTTTGCAATTTTATCTTTACTTTTAGATTATAATTAGGAGCTTAAGTGTAACTAATCTAGAGAAAGTGTGTAATTGAAGATCATTAATGAAAATTAAGAGCTCTTTCTTGATGTTTAATGGTTAAAGCTCTTAGATTAAGCTCTCCTTTTGAAGCTAAGTAATATGATTAGTTCAATTATATGCATGTTTTAATTTAAATTCCATACTTGTGCCTTAATTTATTAGTAGATTTTGGATCAAATTGTGCTAATCACTCTCATTTCTCATGCTCTATCTCTACACTTGATGCTTGGATAATCTCGATTGATGCTTTGTAGTTAGATTACGTTCTCTTACATAGCATGCTCTAGAGCCCTTATCTTTGATATTTTGTAGCTTGATTTTGATGATTTATTGTTAGGGTAGCTAGATGATGATTTAGGATCTTGGCCTTTGATTTTTTTTTTACTTTGATCTTTATTGTTATATCATCCAATCTAATTAGGCAAGAGATTGTTAATTGGATTGTAGATTTGGGAGTTGAATTAGAACATGCATTGTTTGAATTAATTACATGCTTAATGAATTTTGGATTGCCTAATCTCTTATTTTTATTGTTGTTAATTTAAATCTTCACTTGATTTGTTATTTTCACTTTTAGATTATTATATCTACATTTCACACACTTGTTTTAAAACCCTACACATTTCACACCACATGTTCACATTAAATCTTTCATTTCCATCACCATTCATCCACTAGTTTAGTGTAATTTGTTAGATCTTATTAATTTCATATTTTAGATTATTAATTAGAGTAGTTTAGTTGCTATTTTTGTTTCACATTTCAATTGGTTTAATTCCATTTTTCACATATAGCTTAGTAGTTTTAATTGTTCACTCCAAATGTCTATATTAGTTATATCTTAGTTCAATTCTACTTTAATTGGATTCATTACTTCTTCCATCCTCTCTCCGTGGGATCGATAATCCGGACTCTTTAGTCATTTACTACTTAACAACACCGTAATCTTGCGGTTAAACGTTGCATATTTTAGTGTCGATCATGCATCAACACATTTTACAAAAATTGAAAGTCATAAAAATACAAGAAGATTTTCATTAAAAAATGAAAAATATCATACCATCTCCAAACTGTACTCATTTAAAATCAATTCAGAATCTTCAAGAAAGAATGAGAACTTCAGAAATAACTAGCATGAAGGCCCTGTGCAATGCACAAGTTAAGTCTCATGTAACCTGAATAATATATGAAAATTAATATCCCAATGATATAAATCCGTTTATATGAAACACATAAAACAAAGTTGCCTCTTTCTCACCCTTGTTGTCTTCTTGTAAACATATTTTGATCTTGTGCCTTACAGATTCTACACTGCGCTTGTCTCATCTAGGTCTTATCCATCTTTGACAGATTCTACAGTGCAATTGCCTCATCTAGGTTTTATCCATCTATGAGTTAGAATAAAGGGACATGGAGAGGGAGGTTGGGTGGGAGATGTGTGGAAAAGAAATGTTCAGAGTTAGTGTGATGAAGAGTTTTAGGGGAGAAATAGTTTAAAGATATGAGAATGGTGTTTCCTTTTTTTAAGAGATGCAACTATTGATTCAAAGAGAGATAAAAAGTGGCATGTCTTTTGAAGTAATAAATGGGGCCCAATTGCTGATGTGGCTCAAGGAAAGAGAGATTTGAGGTTTTTTTGCATAACTGCTTTCTAACCACTATTCAGCTTTAAAGAGAAAGAATAATAATAGGACCTGCTATTGCCACATCTCCTTGGGCACCCCTGGGGAAAATTCCCAAAGTGACCCTCTCCCTTCTCCTTCCTTCTCTCTTCCTACTCGCCGCCTACCTCCGCCCGCGCCCTGTCCCTCTCCCTCTTCCTCTCTTAGGTCCCTCTCTTAGAAAAACCATGATTTTCACATAATTTCAAAAAAAAAAAGTAAGAAAAAGATTGTGAGAGTACCAGTTTATGTAATCCAAGAGCTAATCACATAGAAATAAAAGAGGAGAATTGGAAGAGAAAGGAAATGGTAGAGTTTGGGTAGAAAGAGAGTTGCAAAAATGGAAAAGTGAAAGTTTGAGAAGTGGGAAGTAGAGGTGTTTTTTTGGTAAAGAGATATAGTTGTTTACATCAAATAAGTAGGGAGAAGTGGTAGAGTTTGGGTAGAAAGAGAAGGGAAATGGTAGAGTTTAGGTAGAAAGAGAGTTGCAAAAATGGAAAAGTGAAAGTTTGGGAAGTGGGAAGTAGAGGCGCCTTTTGGTAAAGAGATATAGTTGTTTGCATCAGATAAGTAGGGAGAAAACTGAAAAGATTTGAAAAAAAAAAAAAAGAATAACCAACTGTCAAAATTAAAGCAAAAGACTTTCTAGCTTAATATATTATACCTAGCACGGTAACTCGTGCCCAGCATGGTATATCTCGGCATTGCAAAATAAATAACCATACATTAAAAAGGTTATGAAAGTACCTCTTTTTCATAGAGCAAATTGCATAAAATGAAACTAGAAAAATTCAAGCAAAAAGAGAATAAAAAAGATGGGTTAGAAGAGGATTTATATAAAGGAAAAACCAAAACTTTAAAAAGTGGAGAGTAGATGTGAGTGGTTTGACAGTTATAAGTGGGTAGTTGCATAAGATATATAGTGGGTAGTTGCATGAGATAAGTAGTGGAAAGAAAATGTAGAATATATAAAATAAAAAAAAGGCATAACCACCAGTCAAAATTCTAACCGACGGTCAAAATTAAAGCCAAAACCTTCTAGCTTAATATATTATAACTAGCACAATAACTCGTGCTCAGTCCGGATATGGCCAACATTGCAATTTAAATATTCATGCATTAGAAAGTTCATGGATTTTAGAGAAAAAAAAAAACTAAAGAATGGGCGGGTTATGAGAGTATCTTATTATGCAATTCAAGACCTAATGGTAGAAAGAGGAGAATTTGAGTAGAAAGGGAAATGCAAAACTTGGATTGAAATGGAGCTTTTGCAATAAAATGAAAGTGGGGAGTGGTTACAAGTGGTTTTGATTATAAGGAGATAAAGTAAGTAGTTGCATGAGTGGGGTAAGAAGTTTTGAAAACAAAATAACTTGCAGTCAAAATTATAACCGCAGGTCAAAATAAAATCCAAAACCTCCTTATTTTTATAAATACAAATATAGTTATTTTTATAAATACCTCGTAGATAAATTTCAACTTACGATCAATATTCCAAAGTGAGGTTGGGTCTTTTTCTCATTGACTAATTTTCAGTTTTTGTTTATAACTATTGAAAAAAAGATGCTCTGTGGTGTAGTGGTAGAATTGCTCTTTTGAAATTCATATTGTCCTGAGTTTGAGTCTTGGAACAAACCAGATTAAGTTTTACCATCATATTAAAAATACATGGGTCAGGTTGGGTCCAAAAAGTGTGATTTATCTCTGGCCCGACCTAATTTACCCCGATCCAAAAAGTGTGCTAGGGTCAAACTGGATGAGTCAAAATCAATTGAAACTAATTTGGATATTAGATGGGCTTGGGCCTGGCATTAGAAGGACACGCCCGTGCTTAGTATGGGCAATATAATTATAATATTAAAATTTATAAATAAAAATTATGATTAGTTTCTTTAAAATTAAATGCAAAAGGTTTTAGTTTGAGAGAGAGGGAAAAGAAAAAAAAAAGAAATCCGAATACCGTATAATTTAAAAAAAAAAAACACAAGCCCATGAAAATTGAAGATTAATGATAAAGATAACTAAAAAACAAAATAAAAACAAACCAATGAAATTTGAAAGACACATAGAAATAAAACATAGAAATGAAAATCCATAATAAACTCAAAAATATAAGCAATTTACAAGAATCAACACTCATGAGAAAAAAAACTAAAAAATGGAGCATAGAAGGGCAAAGACAAAATAACCCACAAATTCATGAAAAACCATCATAAAAAATAAAAAAAATAAAAAAAAACTAAAAACCCATCACAAGTGTGAAATTATAATATAAGAAATAAAAAATAAAATGAAATAAATTTTATTAAAAAGGCTATAAAAATATATTTATATATAAACAAGTATTTATAGACAATACAATGATAAAAGAAATTTAGAAGAACCATACCAACTTATGATAATCTAATACTAAAAAATGGAAATCTGAAGCCACATAAGAAATAAGAAAAATCCATAAAAAAATTTCACAAAGAGAACTTAAAGAACCCAATGGAAGTAAAATAAATAATTAACTCATAATGATAAGCAATAAAAAGATTAAAAAAATAGAACAGAAAAATGAAAATTCACAGAAAATCTCATGATAAAAAGTTATTCAAAAGAAAAAAAAAACCAAAAAGAACCCAATACCCAAAATTTAAAATAAAAGGGAAAAAAAGAAACTCACAACCTATGAAAACCATACAAATACAAACCATAAAAATATTGCAAATATATAGAAATTTTAAAATGATGATTCTTTTGTATAAATCATATTAAAATGACATAACTAAAATTGCTCAAATAAAATATGATGATGAGTTGAACACTGATATAAAATAAGCATGCAAATAAGACATGAGACGGTACTAAAAAGAGACACAAAGAAAAAGAAAAAAATTATTAAAGTTGCTCTAAACAAATACAATGAATTTTAAAGTAAATGAATGGAAAAAATGAAAGTTCTCTTGTTGACATAGAGAAATAGAATCATATTGGAGAACGTAGAAAATGATGATAATAAGAATGGGCTTAATTCTTTACTTAGATGGACCAATATTATTGGAGATTCCTTTTACCATTAGTTTCGCATTCTTAAAAAAAAGTGTACAATCAAAATCAATAGATAAAAAGGAAAGCAGACAACCCAGAATCGAGAGTGGATTAAATAAAAAAGACTAAGGATTAAATAAACTAGACAACCCAGAAATCGGTATTTCACATTCTAAAAAAAAAAGAAAAAAAATCATATAACCAGAAAAAACAAAAATACTTAAAATTCCTTAGATTAGTGGCACTTATAGACGCCGGGACCCATTAACACTCAAATGCTATTGCTTGATAGAAATAAGATGATATTGGGAGTTTCTTAATAGACAAAAGGCATGATGGAGAGTCCGAATCACAGGTAAAAAAAAAACTTTATTTGGAAAACTCAAGTATTTTTTTTTATTAGAGAATGCATTTGACCGTGGAAATAACCCAGAATGAGGTGAGAATTTGAGGTATCCCATAAATAGCAAGGATGTTTGCCTTAATGATTGTGATTTTTAATAGATGGGGTCTATCGTAGTGTTCCACTCCATTTACATCACGATTTATAAAATATATAGCCACACACACAAAAAAGAAAAAAAAACAGATTCACCCTCTCTCCCTCGGCAAGCGTGCATTGTAACACATCAGTTACATGGAAAGTTTTCCGCCTCCTCTTTAGCTCCACACTGTTGTCGCGAGTTTTTCTTTTTTCAATAATATTGTCATTTTCTTATTAACTGTGAAACTTATTATTTTTGTTAATTAATTCATATATTATATATTCATTTGAGTTTAGTTTTATTGTAAAATGGTTGTCATAGAAATTTAATGATTGAGTTTAGTTTTACTATAAAATGGTTGTCATAGAAAATTAATGACTATATAGGAAATCATATAAAATAGTTATTTCAAAAGTTTGATCATCTATACTTAAAGTACAATGCATAAGTATGAAAATAATAACAACAGTATTTATAGAGATCAATATTCTAAAAATAAAGTTATTTTTATAAATACCTCGTAGATAAATTTCAACTCACGGTGAATATTCCAAAGTGGGGGCGCCGGGTCCCTTTTTTGTTAGCTAAGTTTAAGTTTTTGTTGATAACTATTAGCAAAAAGATACTTTGTGGTGTAATGGTAGGGTTGTTCATTTGAAATCCATATTGTCTTGAGTTTGAGTCTCGGCACAAATGTCTTTAAAAATACAAGGGTCAGGTTGGGTCTAAAAAGTGTGCTTCATCTCTGACCCGACCTAAATTACCTCGATCCGACCCGTTTGCTATGGTCAAACTAAATTAAATTGGTCAAAATCAATTGGAAGTGATTTCAATTTGAAATCACTTCGCTTCATATATAATAATTGGATTGAAATGGAGCTTTTGCAATAAAATAAAAGTGGGGAGTGTTTACAAGTGATTTTTATTATAATGTGATAAAGTAGGTAGTTGCAAGAGTACGGGGAGAGAAGTTTTGAAAATTGAATAACTTGCAGTCAAAATTATAACCGTCAGTCAAAATAAAATCTAAAACCTCTTATCTTAATATATTATAACTAGCACAATAACCCGTGCTTAGCACGGTATCTCCATGCATTTCAAAATAAATAATCATAGATTAAAAAGTTTATGAAAGTACCTCCTCCCATAGAGCAAGTTGCATAAATAGAAATAGGAAAATTATGGCACAAATGGAATAGAAGATATGGGGGGTAGAAAAGAGTTTTTACAAAAATGAAGAATTGAAAGAAGAAAGATTTTACAGAAATGAAGAACTAAAACTTTAAAAAGTGAAGAGTAGACATCAGTGATTATTTGGTGGAAAATAGAGGTTGGTGGTTTGGTGAAAAAAAAAACATGAGTAGGCAGTTATGAGATAAGTTGTGGAGAGAGAATGTGAAACATTTGAATAAAAAGATATAACTACCGTCAGTCAAAATTGTAACCACTGGTCAAAATTGAAGCCAAACCCCTTGGCTTTAATATATTATAACTAGCTCAATAACCCGTGCTGAGTACGGTATCTCCCTGAACTGCAAAATAAATAATCACATATTAAAAAAGTTTACCTTTTTCCATAGGGACAAGTTGGATAAAATAGAAATAAAGAAATTGGAGCAAAAAGGGTATAGTTACATAGGAACAATTAAAACATGAGTGGTTTGATGGAAAAATGAGTGGATAGTTACATGAGTAGTTACATAACTGTCAGTAAAAATTATAACCGACAGTCAAAATTGATTCCAAAACCTCCTAGCTTAATATATTATAATAGGAAAATTATAGCACAAATGGAATAGAAGATATGGGGGGGAGAAGAGAGTTTTTACAAAAATGAAGAATTGAAAGAAGAAAGATTTTACAAAAATGAAGAACTAAAACTTTAAAAAGTGAAGAGTAGACATCAATGATTATTTGGTGGAAAGTAGAGGTTGGTGGTTTGGTGAAAAAAAAAAAACATGAGTGGGCAGTTATGAGATAAGTTGTGGAGAGAGAATGTGGAACATTTGAATAAAAAGATACAACAGTCAGTCAAAATTGTAACCACTGGTCAAAATTGAAGCCAAACCCCTTGGCTTTAATATATTATAATAGGAAAATTATGGCACAAATGGAATAGAAGATATGGGGGGGGGGGGGAGAGAAGAGAGTTTTTACAAAAATGAAGAATTGAAAGAATAAAGATTTTACAGAAATGAAGAACTAAAACTTTAAAAAGTGAAGAGTAGACATCAGTGATTATTTGGTGGAAAATAGAGGTTGGTGGTTTGGTGAAAAAAAAAACATGAGTAGGCAGTTATGAGATAAGTTGTGGAGAGAGAATGTGAAACATTTGAATAAAAAGATATAACTACCGTCAGTCAAAATTGTAACCACTGGTCAAAATTGAAGCCAAACCCCTTGGCTTTAATATATTATAACTAGCTCAATAACCCGTGCTGAGTACGGTATCTCCCTGAACTGCAAAATAAATAATCACATATTAAAAAAGTTTACCTTTTTCCATAGGGACAAGTTGGATAAAATAGAAATAAAGAAATTGGAGCAAAAAGGGTATAGTTACATAGGAACAATTAAAACATGAGTGGTTTGATGGAAAAATGAGTGGATAGTTACATGAGTAGTTACATAACTGTCAGGAAAAATTATAACCGACAGTCAAAATTGATTCCAAAACCTCCTAGCTTAATATATTATAATAGGAAAATTATGGCACAAATGGAATAGAAGATATGGGGGGGAGAAGAGAGTTTTTACAAAAATGAAGAATTGAAAGAAGAAAGATTTTACAAAAATGAAGAACTAAAACTTTAAAAAGTGAAGAGTAGACATCAATGATTATTTGGTGGAAAGTAGAGGTTGGTGGTTTGGTGAAAAAAAAAAACATGAGTGGCAGTTATGAGATAAGTTGTGGAGAGAGAATGTGGAACATTTGAATAAAAAGATATAACCGTCAGTCAAAATTGTAACCACTGGTCAAAATTGAAGCCAAACCCCTTGGCTTTAATATATTATAATAGGAAAATTATGGCACAAATGGAATAGAAGATATGGGGGGCGGGGGAGGGGAGAGAAGAGAGTTTTTACAAAAATGAAGAATTGAAAGAAGAAAGATTTTACAGAAATGAAGAACTAAAACTTTAAAAAGTGAAGAGTAGACATCAGTGATTATTTGGTGGAAAGTAGAGGTTGGTGGTTTGGTGAAAAAAAAAAAAACATGAGTGGGCAGTTATGAGATAAGTTGTGGAGAGAGAATGTGGAACATTTGAATAAAAAGATATAACCGTCAGTCAAAATTGTAACCACTGGTCAAAATTGAAGCCAAACCCCTTGGCTTTAATATATTATAACTAGCTCAATAACCCGTGCTGAGCACAGTATCTCCCTGAACTGTAAAATAAATAATCACATATTAAAAAAGTTTACCTTTTTCCATAGGGACAAGTTGGTTAAAATAGAAATAAAGAAATTGGAGCAAAAAGGGTATAGTTACGTAGGAACAATTAAAACATGAGTGGTTTGATGGAAAAATGAGTGGATAGTTGCATGAGTAGTTACATAACTGTCAGTCAAAATTATAACCGACAGTCAAAGTTGATTCCAAAACCTCATAGCTTAATATATTATAATAGGAATAACCGACAGTCAAAATTGATTCCAAAACCTCCTAGCTTAATATATTATAATAGGAAAATTACGGCACAAATGGAATAGAAGATATGGGGGAGAAGAGAGTTTTTACAAAAATGAAGAATTGAAAGAAGAAAGATTTTACAGAAATGAAGAACTAAAACTTTAAAAAGTGAAGAGTAGACATCAATGATTATTTGGTGGAAAGTAGAGGTTGGTGGTTTGGTGGAAAAAAAACCATTAGTGGGCAGTTATGAGATAAGTTGTGGAGAGAGAATGTGGAACATTTGAATAAAAAGATATAACAGTCAGTCAAAATTGTAACCACTGGTTAAAATTGAAGCCAAACCCCTTGGCTTTAATATATTATAATAGGAAAATTATGGCACAAATGGAGTAGAAGATATGGGAGGGAGAGGAGAGTTTTTACAAAAATGAAGAATTGAAAGATGAAAGATTTTACAGAAATGAAGAACTAAAACTTTAAAAAGTGAAGAGTAGACATAAATGATTATTTGGTGGAAAGTAGAGGTTGGTGGTTTGGGGAAAAAAAAAAAAAAAAAGTGGGCAGTTATGAGATAAGTTGTGGAGAGAGAATGTGGAACATTTGAATAAAAAGATATAACTGTCAGTCAAAATTGTAACTATTGGTCAAAATTGAAGCCAAACCCCCTGCCTTTAATATATTATAATGGAAAAGTTGCTTAACGTATGGAGAAATGGAAGGGAGTAATGAGGTTTGTGAGGAAAATGTACGCAAAGTCATTGAATGGACAAAAGTTAAGAGAGATAGAGAGAGAGAGGGGCATGTGTCATCCACACATGTGCAAGTAGGACCAATTTAAAAAAAATACAAAATTACAAAATAGCCTCACTACAACACTCAAAATAAAATAAAAAATTAAACTAGGAAAATTCTAGAATATACACTTCAGAAATTTAACATGCTCAACCTGATCAGATCCAATGCCACCCCTAGATTTTAAAAGCTTGGACTCTGGATATGGAAGTAGGAGCAATTAACTATCGAAATTTAGGAACTACGTTACTTTTTACAAAGCCCTTTTGTTTCTAACTTCCAAAACTGAAAATAGGTGACTCAACACAAGAATAAAAATCGGATAGAAGATTTATAACTGAGGTTGGGAGAAAAAATCCCCTCCTAAGATTGCGACGATTATTAGATAAAACCAAACAATATAGAATGACTATTATTACTGTAACGCATATGGAGACTCTAGATCTCTCTAAAAATGGCACCGTGTCTCTTCTTCTAAGCTATTATTACAAGTACTAATAGGAGGAAAGCTACTGCCCAAAAAAAATCAAAAAATCCTGCTATGGAGTTGCAGACATCAAAGAGAAGGTCTCAAGTAATGTTGCATGTATGCCTTCTTTAGTCTTTACTGAAAAGAGGAAAAAGAGCTGTTGCTTCTTTTTTTAGTTTTTGCAAATGGAAAGATGGCTTTTTGTTTTTTTTCTTTTTTTTAATTTGTTGTTTAGTAATTTGTGTCTTATGGTCTTTATGAAGAAACAAACAGATTTTTGAAAATTGGTTTCTGGGTTTTTTATTTCAATGCGTTGCTTGTACACTACTTTCTTCTTTTGTTAAACAGAAGAAGAATGAAAGGAAAAGCATGGGAGAATTTCAGGCCTTTGTATATGTGTTTGATGGTTTTTCGTGAGGGGGAAAAACTGATATTTGGATTTGGTATTTTGGTTCTGTCTTTCAATATATTGATTGTACATACATTGCTCTTCTATCTGTTTCTTCATGTTATACAAAAACGAAGAAGAAGAATAAGAAGAAAAGGAGATTTTGTGTTCTATAAGAAGAAAAGGAGATTTTGTGTTCTTTCTTTTTTTTTTTTTTTTGAAAGGTAGTTTTCTCTTTGATAAGAAAAGATGCAATTTTTATTCGCTTGCCATTTCTTATCTTCCATGGTATAAACAAATTGATTTTTTAAATTTGAACTCTGGGTTCTGTTCGTTTGTTTGAATTTGTTTCTATCTCGAATAGAGGCTACTTTTTGAATTTTTTGTTTTTTGGGTTCTTTATGTTTAAATTTGTTCTTTGAAATGTCTCATTTCTATCTTATCTAATGGTGAAAAGAAAAAGATGGTATCTTTTTATTTCAGCCTTGTTTGTGGTTTTCTTTCGCCTCGGTTTTTATTTTTCTCATAATGCTAACAGGGATTGTTATTAGGAAAAAAAAAACTGCACCATAAAGTTGAGAAGAGTGTCCAAACACTTCATAATGACAATATACGACCTTCCAACATTTCATAATATTTATCATAAAATGGAGGACTTATCTGTCAGATTATTCCGTGATATCATCGAAAGTCTAGATATTCAATGATATTATAGAATAAAGGTCATCATCATTAAGTATTTGGGCCCTCCCTACTATTTCTCAACTTGAAGGGGTTTTTTTTCATAAAAATCCCCAATTCTAATTCCACTTGAAGATCTCTTCTTCTTCATCTTCTTCCAAAAGATTCTAAGATTTTTCAGCTCTCTTTTGGTTTTTCTCTCTAAATGAAGTCATTGCATTTTTTTCCTTTTTTTTTCTTTTTTTGACGTTGGAGATGACTCCTCTAGATTTGTTAGAGATTTTTCTAAAAGACCCATGAGTTTGCATTAGTTTAGAAAAACAACCTGATCTCAAAAAATCCTCCAAAATCTGCTTTACTTTGTTACACTTAAAGAAAAAAAAGAAAAAAAAAAAAAACCAGTACTTTTCATCAATAACTGCTATCATTTTCATTTTCATCTCCTTCTCAGTTTTTTCTTATATTGAAACTTCCCCATTTCCCCTATGTTTCTTACTCTCTCTTTCCAATTCACGGCCTCTTCAGATACTTTGTCTGCTTGTGTTGGGATTTTTGAACTTAAGAAGAGCGGAATGTCAATTCTACCCTGCTTCAAGATCTTTAAGTTATCAATCAACCAACTGCAGAGCCTACAGTGTATCATTGACAGATTTTGGAGGTATTGGAGATGGTGTAACATCCAACACCAAGGCATTTGCAGCAGCAATCTCCAATTTGAGCCACTACCAACACATGGGTGGAGGACTACTCTATGTTCCCCCAGGTAGATGGGTCACTGGCAGCTTTAATCTAACCAGCTCCCTCACTATCTTTCTCCACAGGGATGCTGTTATTCTGGGCTCTCAGGTGTGTTTCTTTCTTTCTGTCTTTGATTTTAAAGCATTTTGAATGAGAGTATTTTTTATTTTTTATTTTTTTTGTTTCTTACACTTTGGTACTGGTTCTCTTGGGAAGTTACTCAATTCATTGTCACAGATTCCTTTATGGAGAATTTTCTTGTCTCATGATAAAATAAAGTATGTGGTTTTGGAGGGTATATTTCATTGATCATATATTTAATGGACAAAATACTTATCATCTAATTAGTGATTCACATGAATGAATTAACATTAACTAAGGTTGCCAACTTTAATGGCCTCTTATATGATGGTCCCTTTCTATGCAAATCTTTCGTGTTGCGTACTTGCCTCATATAACATGTTATGATGTTCATTCAATTTTTTCATAGTGAAATTCCTTCAAGCTGACCACAGAGAAGGGGTTGGTGTCAACCAAACAACCAGGACCTCTCTGATACAGTGGTAGTTAGAGAGGCAACTAACTTTAAAAACTTCATGAAACAGAACTATGATACTTCTTACTCTGTCAGCCTTGCAATGTGAGGAAATGTTAATAAGAAATAATGATGACTATTGGGACAATCCTATAAAATAAAAAATAAAAAATTTTAAGTAATAAAACAAATAAATTAAAATAAATTAAAAATACTATTAAAATTATATTGTAGATTTTTTCATTTTCTTATTTTTATTCCGATATTATTGTAATTTTCTTGCAACATTTAGAAATTAACATGACATTAGATATAAAAAAATCATTCTAAGTAAATACCATGGTGATATTACAACATTCTTAAGATATCAAATGTTTGTGGCAATGAACATTGATTACCTGATATAATGATATTTTAATAGTAGGGTGTACTTGTCCTCAAAAAAGTGAAAAGTGAGGTTCTCTTTGATTTAGAAGTCTCAATGTGATCCTATCATGCCAATAATTAGAGAAATCCTATGGCCAAAGATCAATAAATTCGTTTTTGGTGCTCACTTATAAAATGAGGGTTCTTCAATTATTTCTGACATCATTTCGTAATTTCTAGTGATTATAACTTTAAATAGCATGAAATTTCTTTAAAAAGTTCTAGCAATGAAAGAGGCCTTCACTTTGATTAGTATCATTTCAAAAGTCTTTTTTTTTCCAAATGTGTGAAATGAACCTCATAATTTTTTTCTTGCAATTGTGCAAGCCTGAGGAGTCCATTACTAGCTCTAAATACAATGTGGAGTGGTTGTATCAAATAACCACGCAAATCTAATCTGCTCAATAGCAACACTAACATGAGAGTCAACCAAAGATCAGAGTCATTTTAGCGTATTATGCTATGTTCATATTCAGTATATTTGCATTGTAGTATGCATATTATACACATCCATACATATCTATTCTCAAAGTAATTTCTCTAGTAGAAATGTATTCCCAACATACAAACATAGGCTTTTGATGGTGGTGCATTCAATGTGGCCTTGTATCCCCATTTGGATTTTGAGCTTGATTGGACACAGATGGAAACCTCTCATTTCAAACTTCTACTAATGGACCTCTCAAATTTTCATTTTCATTTTCTAACTGTTGTGAATATCATTTAAGTTTATAATGTTTTTGTAGAGCATGAATGAATGGCCTCTCATTGATCCCTTGCCTTCATATGGGAGAGGAAGAGATGCTCCTGGTGGGAGGTATAGTTCACTGATTATGGGATCGAACCTCACTGATGTGGTGATAACAGGTACTACATTTTCAATATATAAATACATTAATTATTCTTTTTAATCATTAGATTACTTCATAAACTATTACAGGGTTTAAGATTATAACTTTTCATGGCCAACAGTTCGTTTTATGCCCGCTATTGGATTTCAACAGGGGACAGGGGCACAATCGATGGCCAAGGAGCTATGTGGTGGGATAAATTCCACAATGATGAGCTGAAACACACCCGTGGGTACCTCATTGAAATCATGTTCTCTAATCTGATCCTGATATCCAATCTAAGATTGGTGAACTCTCCCTCATGGAATGTACATCCTGTTTATAGCAGGTTCTTTCTTCCTTTTCATTGTTAATTCGTATTTGTAATTCTTATTGTGCCTTTTTTCCTCTTCTTTTTCAATTTTTGCTCAAACTTCTTATTGATTCAATGCAACATCCAAACAAGTTTCAGCTAAAAAAATATTTCTAATTGTAAAAGACCACCAACCCAACAGTTTTGCTCTCTGATTGTTACTCCAACCTGCATACTATCCTACATTTTATTGGAGTTGTATTGAATTTGTATGACTTTGAATATTCGAATGTTGATACACCATATTAAGTTACAAAAGTTACTATTATTCAGTACTCTTTCTTGAATAACTGTAGTAGTACTACCCAGTACCCATATTGTATGCTTTGATCTTTTACCAAACTTTCTACTTGCAGACCCCTTATTACTTCTGCCAAAGCATAATTATCATATCAGATGTCTCAAAATGTCAACAGAAAGTTCTCTATGGTGTACTAATGAACTCGGTTTCTATGACTACCAAATTGATTATGTATCCTAATCGGTTTTTGCTATATGCAGTAATGTTATTGTGAAGGGTATTACAATCATAGCTCCAGTCACATCCCCAAACACTGATGGAATCAATCCAGGTTTGTCTGCTGCTGCTATTTTGAGATTATTACATAATGGATGATATTACATTATTATGGAGCATCATATATGCATACAACTGCATATAGGCTATTCCAAAGAAACATTACTCTGTCATGTAAAAATGACACTCCATTTTATATACTTGTATATGACAATTTATACATCAATTGGGGAAGAAGATCTTTACAATTCTATCCTCCCTTTCATGTCTTTGTGTCCCACATTTAAGGTTAATGGAGCAAGCATAAACATTATATTAGAACGAGTTGAGAAACATGACTAAATTTGTGTTTTTCCAATATTTCAGTGAATAAAACTCTGACTAGTCTCAAATTTCTTGTTATGGGAGAGGAAAATGTGCATCTACTAGACAATTTGAATTGCCAAAATGTGGCTCTATCATGCGAAAAAAATAATGATAAATAAATAAACTTAAAGGTCATCAATAATTAGTATTATTAATTAGATTTTTCTTCAATTTGATGGTTAATGGTGTTGTCTTTCAACAAGAGTCCAAGCATGCTATAAGTTAACTGGTTGGGCATCACTTTTGAATTGCTTGTATTTTGCTTTCGGAAGGTGGAACCCATTTGTATAGATTTACTTTAATCTTACTTGGCCACGGCATATGGTTGAGCTTATTAATCACTCCCCATATTAGTTTGTACTTGGAAGATTGGTATCAAGTTTATATTATGTGCGATGATTGGATTCAAATTTATTCAGTGCTTTTTTGTCTTTTAGATTCTTGTACCAATGTGCGAATTGAGGACTGTTACATAGTATCTGGCGATGATTGTATTGCCATAAAGAGTGGTTGGGATAAATATGGTATCGATTTTGGGATGCCTACCAAGCATGTAATCATCAGAAGGCTTACCTGCATTTCACCAGACAGCGCCACCATTGCTTTAGGCAGTGAAATGTCTGGCGGGATCCAAGACGTCCGAGCCGAAGATATCACAGCCATTAACACCCAGTCCGCTGTGAGAATCAAAACAACCATCGGAAGAGGAGGATTTGTCAAGGATATATTCGCAAAGGGGTTCACCATGCATAACATGTACTATGTCTTTTGGATGACAGGCACCTATGGACAACATGCTGATGATCATTTTGATCCAAATGCAATTCCAATTGTTCATAATATCAATTACCGCGACATGGTCGCAGAGAATGTTACCATTGCAGGAAAGTTGGAGGGGATAGAGAAGGGTCCGTTTACGGGTATATGTATCTCCAATGTCACCATGGAAATGTTTGAGTCTAAGAAACTGCCATGGAACTGCACCTATATTGAAGGAGCGTCGACCAAGGTGACTCCCCAACCCTGTTCTTCATTAGCTGATCAAGATCCATATGCGAGCCTCTGTCCATATCCAGCTGACAAATTGCCCATTGAGTATTTGGAATTGAAGGAGTGCATTAGCTACGAAGCATAAGCATATATACATATTGGTTTAGTAACATGTTGTTTTTCTCTGAATGGCAGCTATGATCAGAGATCATACTTCTATTTCTAGTTTCCTTCTACTCTTCTCTGTTGATAAATTTTCTATTATATTTTTAATATACTGTGATGAGACTTGAGCGTGATGGTGTTTCCTTTGGTCTAACTACTTCCTTCGAATATAAGAAGATATGTTGATGTGAAAACCCTTATAGACTCTTTAGACATTGCACCCCTTAAAAGAAAGAAACAGAACATAAGACACTAGCTATATAAGTTTTGATTTGAGTTATTACGGATCACTCTCTAGTTTGATGAGTGGAAGTTTTTCATCCCATATTTCCATTCTCCTTGACCAAAAAAAAAAAAAAAACACAATTGTAACCAATATATGTAGATGATGTGATATCCACCATGATCACCTCCCTTAGTTAAGCACCTTGTCTAGATGCATAACATCCATGTGGAGGGAGGATGAGGATGGAAAGCTGTGATTGCCCGCTTGGGAAAAAAATTAGAATGGCGGAATCTTAGAGAAATCTTCTTCACCCCTCACCTCATATCCTTCATCGCTACCCTCTTTAATGATCTTAAAGATGGAGCTTATTTAACCTTGAATTCTTATGTTTTCTTTTATAAACGAACATCCCCTAAAACTTCAAGCCCCCTAAATTAATGGTCGTGATAATTTGATAGGGATGAGGTCTGCCCAAAATCACATCCATAATGAAACCTTTTCATCAAGCCATCCACCCTTGATTCGCATGCATCCAAGTGGGTCTTTTGAGTGAGAAATATCTCTTAGTCGAACATGATCATAAAAAGGATAAAGGAAAATTAAATAACTCAGGTCATCTAAACTCTTAAGCCCTCACTTGCAAGTTACATGTAAGCCAAGTTGCTCACAATTGATTTACGTGCAAGTATAACTATAGTCTATAGGTAACAGTGTTACTGAAATTCATGCACCCAAGTTTCTTGTAATGGGTTTAAGAAGATCCACACCCCAAAAGAAAAGCGGAGGGATGAGTGAACAAAAAAATGGTAAATCATGAAAGGCAAAAGTTCCAAGGTAGACAGTGGCAGCATTCAAGTTTTTTTAGATGCAATGTACTTGCTTTCATGTTATATACAGTCCAAAGTAGAAAATTGTTTAGCATCAAAGGTGGAGTTCATCCAAATAGGCATCTTTATCAAGTAAATAAAAAACAAAAGAGAAAAAGAAAAATGGATATATGATATATCTTTCAAATCAAGATCTGAACATCCTTCACTTTTCCATCACAATTGTGCTTGTCATTGAATTCATCAAAGTAATTGCATATGGTCATAAACTTAGTATATAGGAAGAAAAGCATTCTACTACATCTTTATCTTTTTTGATGCTATGATTCTCTCTTTTCATTTTTCCATTTTTCCACACACACCCCTTACCCAGGTACCTTTAACCATCCATTTCCTCACCAGTAAGCTATATAGGAAGAAAAGCATTCTCACTTTTCCACACACACCTCTTACCTAGGTTCCTTTGACCATCCATTTCCTCACCAGTAAGCTATAAGCAGATAGGCTATTGCTTACTAGCTGGGATGTATTCCTGTGCTTACAATATTGCTCACATGCTTATCGCGCCCACCACCTAGTGGGGTCCACTTGAGGGCCCTCAGATCCGAGTTACAAAGGGGGATGGAAAGATCTAAATGGTAGGGTCTAGATATCAAATTTGGGGTCAATATCGTGTCTCTAGCCCCTTGATACATGGCCCGCTAGTCCATGGTTTTATTTGTAGAAAAAGAAAAATGACCCTCGATCTAATGATCCGGTCCATTTGGATGAGTGCAAACTCATGGAATTCGGTATAATTCACGAGAGCCCCGCATGTGTGGACAGCTCAAATAAATCATAAAGTGGGCCCCACTATACTGCCTCACGGTAAGATGATGAGCATTGTGCTCATAGAAAGATTTGGTCCACTTGAAAATTTGAATAATACTTGTGGGGTTTTTCTTTTTATTGTAATTTTTACTTGTGGAGCTTTACCCGATACATAGTGTCAGTGGATGGTGTTGTGTATCGAGGGTTTTACCAATGATCAACTATGAGGGAGTTGTCGGGTTCCTTGTCATAAAAAAAATTTGCCAATTAGTAATAAGGATTATAGATTGAGTAATGTTGTTGGGTGTCAGTGGAGTGTAACTATGGATTACATGCAATTGCACTTTTACTAATTGGCATTTTTTGGTACAGATTGAGCACTTTTACTCCCCAGTGGATTTTTACGTGCTGGATACTGAGCCAATACAGAACGAAAATGGTGAAATTTCAGTCATTATGGGAAGACCATTCTTGGCCACTTCCAACACACCAATCAATTGCCGGAGTCGAAGGCTCAAATTGTCTTTCGAGAACATGACCTTGGACCTTGATATCTTTCAAATGTGCAAACTGCCGAGGGATTGCGAAACCGACTACCATGATGTGGATTTTATTGATACATTGGTTGTGGATGATCTTGAGGAGTGCATTAACTCCCATGTTGCGTTACTTTGTACTGGAGAGGACATGGGCTATCTTGAGGACTTTCAAGATGACACTATTGAGAATGCCCAAGCAGTACAGAAACCCCATTTGGAGGAGCTTGCCAACTCTTCCATCTCAGGTGAATCCACCCAAGCCTAAGTTGAAGCCTCTCCCCTTGAACCTGCGATATGCTAACCTTGGGGATGAAGAAACATATCTTGTGGTTATTTCTTCACTTCTTACTGAGGACCAAGAAGGACAACTGTTGAAAATACTTAAACAGCATAAAAGTGCAATTGCCTGGAATGTGGCAGATATTAAGGGAATTGACCCTTTAGTGTGTACGCATCGCATCTACCTTGAAGAAGATGCAAAACCATGCAGACAGATGCAACGCCGGCTCAATCCTACCATGCAGGAAGTGGTAAGGACTAAGGTGCTTAAACTCCTAGACATGGGTATCATCTATCCAATCTCGGATGGTCAATGGGTCAGCCCCACCCAGGTCGTCCCTAAAAAAGCCGGCGTTACTGTAGTCAAGAACGCTTAAGATGAACTTGTCCCCACCCGAGTACCCACGGGGTGGAGGGTTTGCATAGACTATAGAAAATTAAATGCGGTCACACGTAAGGATCACTTCCTTCTACCCTTCATGGGTCAGATTTTGGAAAGGGTAGCTGGCCACCATTATTATTGTTTTCTAGATGGGTATTCTGGGTATAACCAGATTGAAATTGCCCTGGAAGACCATGAGAAGACCACATTTGCATGTCCTTTTAGTACTTTCGCCTACCGGCGAATGCCTTTCGGTTATGTAATGCTCCTGCATATTTCAAAGATGCATGCGGAGTATTTTCAGTGATATGGTGGAGCAAATTCTGGAGGTCTTCATGGACGATTTCTCTGTGTTTGGTGATTCATTTAAGGTCTATTTGAGCAACCTAGAGAAGGACCTCACTAGATACGAAGAAAGAACCTTGTGCTGAATTGGGAAAAGTGTCATTTCATGGTTCGCTAGGGAATTGTCCTTGGTCACATTGTGTCTGAAAGAGGATTGGAAGGTGACAAGTCAAAAATAGATTTGATCGCCGACTTGCCCACGCCCAAAATCGTACGAGATGCCAGATCCTTTTTAGGGCATGCAGGCTTTTACAGGAGGTTTACCAAAGACTTTAGTTCCATATCCAGACCTCTATATAACCTGCTTTCCAAAGAGGCAGAATTTAACTAAACTGAGGCATGCAAAGAAGCATTTGATAAATTGAAAAGCATGTTGACGTCCGCATAGATTATGCAGCCTCCAGATTGGACTTTGTCCTTTGAGATTATGTGTGATGCCAGTGATTATGCGGTTGGGGTTGTGTTTGGGCAAAGTAAGGACAAGAAACCTTTCGTGATTTCTTATGCAAGCAGGAGCTTGAATAGTGCACAGATCAACTATTCAACCGCTAAAAAAGAATTGCTGGCAGTGGTCTTTGCACTTGACAAGTTTCGGTCCTATTTGATTGGATCCAAGATTATTGTCTTCACTGATCACTCTGCACTAAAGTACCTTCTATCAAATAATGATGCAAAGCCCAGACTTATTAGATGGATCCTCCTACTCTAAGAATTTAACTTAGAAATTAAGGATAAGAAGAGAGTAGAGAATGTCGTGGCTGATCATCTATCTAGGCTAGTCCTTTCCGACACCATTGAACCAACACCAATCCGGGACAGTTTCCCGGATGAACATCTTTTTGCAGTACATCAATCCCCTTGGTACGTTGATATCGCAAACTATCTTGCTATGGGCAACACTCATGTGCATTGGACGAAGCAAGATAGGAATTCTTTCATTTCTCAGGTTCGATATTCTTTCTGGGATGATCCATATCTGTTTAAATACTGCCCATACCAAATAATTAGGAGATGCGTGCCGGATAATAAGATACACAGTGTCATCTCCTTTTCTTATACACAGGCATGTGGGGGCCACTTTTCAAGTAAAAAGACAATTCATAAGATTCTTCAAAGTGGTTTCTATTGGCCCACATTGTATAAGGATGTTTACAATTTTTGCAAAGCCTGTGATCGCTGCCAGAAGTTAGGCACAATTTCCAAAAGAAACGTGATGCCACTAAATCCCATTCTGCTAGTTGATCTTTTTGATGTATGGGGCATTGATTTCATGGGTCTATTTCCTCCGAGTTTTGGTTATATATATATATATATATATATCTTAGTGGCTATGGACTATGTGTCCAAGTGGATAGAGGTTATTCCCTACCGGGAGAATGATTCTAAAGCAGTCCAGAAATTTTTAAAAAAATATATATTTTCTCGTTTTGGTACTCCACGAGCCATCATCATTGATGGGGGTTTGCACTTTTGCAATCGGGCATTTGAAGCCTTGATGAAACAGTATGGGATCGCCCATAAAGTGTCTACCCCTTATCACCCACATACCAGTGGGCAAGTGGAAGTGTTGAATCAAGAAATTAAAAGAATATTGGAGACTACAGTAAGCCCTAATCGGAGAGATTGGACAATGAGATTGAATGATCCTATGGGCTTACCGGACTACTTTTAAGACTCCAATCGGAATGTCTCCCTACCGGCTCATCAATGGGAAAGCATGCCACCTCCCGGTGGAACTGGAACACAAAGCTTATAGGGCCATTAAGAAGTTTAACTTTGATATGGATAAAGCTGGGAACAAGAGGAAACTGCAATTAAATGAATTGGATGAGTTGCGCAGGGAAGCCTATGTAAACTCAAGAATTTATAAAGAGAGGACCAATAACTTTCATGATAAAGACATTCTGCGAAAATCCTTTCACCCTAAGCAGAGGGTCCTCCTTTATAATTCTAGTTTTCATTTATTTCCTCGCAAACTTAGCTCCCGTTGGACTGGACCATTCATTGTAAAAGAAGTGTTTCCATATGGTGCTATTACAATTTATGATCCCACGGATGGCCAGACGTTCAAAGTCAATGGTCAAAGATTGAAGCCATTCTTGGAAATTGCACCAGCTGATGAGGAAGGAATTTCTCTTAATGATCCTGTCTACCACGATTAGGCGGCCCTGGATCTGACAGTGGCCCATTGTTGTGTATATTATTATGTATACTCAGTAGTTTAGGTTTTATCCTGTTATTTTTGTTGTTTTGTCTAACTTTGGACAGGGAACAGCTCGAACATACCCCAGGTGCTTTCTATACTTTACCCTCCATTACTTTTTATATTCCTCATGTTTCATATGTTCATTGCATATCATTCCTTCACACATGGAGGACGATGTTAGTAATCGGTTAAGGGGTGGGAGCAAGCACACTTTTCCATCTTTAGACAAAAGTTTTACACATTTTTGTTATTAATTTTTAGGTTTTGAAAAAAAAATCTGTTATTTTGTTTATTCTTGGAAAAAAGGAAGTTTTGAGAGGATTTTTATGAAACAAAGATATACCTTGAACTTTGGGGGTTTTTGGTGCTTTGGGCAAAAAGGAGAGAACAATGGTTTACTGTTTTGTTTATGAAAAGGATTTTTGGAAATGTGTTGAATTTTGATCCCTCACTTTTACACAGTTTGTATATGTTTTCAAAGTTTTTGAATGCCAAGCTATGGTTTCCGTTTTTCTTTGACGATTGGATTGAAAATATGATGGAAAACCGACCCTTAGTATTATAGTTTCTTGGTTCATCTAGTTTTGTCGGCCACAAAGCTAGTGAATTTATTCGGGCAAATGAAAAGGGTTGCCTACTATTGGGGACCAAAAAAAAAAAAAAAAAAGAGAACAAAGAAAAAAAAACAAATTTGTTACGGCCTTTGAAAAAATAGTTGTGCGAAAGCCGTCATGGGTGCCTTAAGAGGGATATTTTTTTATTTTTTAGTTTTGCTAAGGTTAGGTGGCCCAGAATTTTGGATTGAAACTTGTTTTCACAGGAATCTTGGCGGATCATTTGAAACTTATGTGTTTTCACGTATACGCACTATTTCACCATGCACGATCAATTTAGCATTATTTCGAGAATTTCGGACCAAAAGATGAGATTTGCGAACCAAGTTAAAAATTTGCCTTTTCTTTGAGAATATTGATGATCGAGAATATCCAGTATTTGTAAATCTTCTTTTGAAAAAGTTCATTTGTTTTTGTTAGGTTTCTACTAGTATTCTTTTTAATTAAAAATAAAAAAAATAGAATCTTGTGGGTAAATTCACTGCAAACCCTCACAAAGCACAACTCGTCCACTAGGGGGAACCTAAGGGTTTAAGGGCTTACTGCATACTCTAAAAGCAGTCGAGAGTGCCAGCTACAGTGGCAATGCATTCATTTCAATTTTCATTGCATTTCATTAGTTTTAAGATAGATTATGTCATTGTGGATTCCTCATTTTATTCGTAGTTTTTGCTAGAGACTAGCAAAGCGCTGGTTGGGGGGTGTGATAAGTCCTTAAAAATGCACATTTTCATGGCTGTTTTTGGTAAGTTTAAAGCCTCATTTAGTATCATATCATGATTTTATGCATTTTTATCCATTGTAGTGCATTCATGCATTATTTGATCAAAACCCAGCATTTTTGCATCAAATCATGAAACCTGCCATTTTCATAATTTTATTTTTCAAATGTATTTTCATTCATCTTTTCATGAGAGATGACCCCGCAGTCATGCATTCGTGAATTAAGGGTAAATTTATCTTTTCATATAAAATTCTTTTTTTTTTTTTTTTGCTTATAGGAAATGGAAAAAAAAAAGGGTCCCACACATGCACATGTGTACACAAAAGTGGAAAGAATCTACACATATTGGGCATTCAATTTTCTCTTGATTCCAACTTAGAGTTTGCCACCTCATGTATCTCTCATAAATGTCAAGTCAAAGGAAGATTTGCTAAAGAAGGAAATATGACAAGTGCATGAAGATAGAATGGAGGAAAAAAAGGAGAAGACTTACTAAGTGAAGGAGATTCTTGCAGCAAAGTAGGCACTAGGGAGAAAGAATAGGGCAGCTCATACCCTATTTAAAGAAGCCTTGGACGTCCACTCCCTTTGATGAAGGAAAAAAACCCCTCACTAGTGTAATTCCTCCACCATTCCACCCATCTCCTTTCTCTACCATAGCTCATCTCTCTTCAAGAAGGCTTGTCCCAACTTGAAGGTTCAACTAGAGAGGTTCCTTTCATCCTAGTATGTAGTTAGTTTTTTTTGGAATTTTATTTCTCCATCTTTTATATAAAAACATTGCATATTAGTAAAAGTGCAATTTTTTTAATTATTCTTTTTCTTATGTGATTAATGCTTGAATTGTGTTTTCCTTGTTGTTGTTCTTGGATTGACAACCGAAGATCCTAAGGGCTTGAAATAAGACATTATGAACCCAATTTGAGAATAATAATAAAAAAAGAGCACACTTATCACACCTTTATTTTTATTGCAATTACCACACATTTACTTTTGTTTGAAAAATCCACACATTTAATTTTATGTAATCCACACATTTTTTTTTTTACACTACACATTTAAATTCAAGCATTTGTTGTTTTCTTTTCTTCTTATGCTTCTTATATGTTTATGTGAATTTTTATGTATAGTTTATGGTTGAAACTAATTAGCATTGCATGCATATTCATATTGGTGGAGTTTAGATATGTTTAAGTTGCTGGAATCGGAGTTTGAAATTGAATAAGCAAGAAAAATCAAAGATTTGAGTCAATAATCGAGGCCAAATAATTTTTGAAAATTCGGATCCCAATATAAAGTGCACAATTCAGCACAATGTTGCAAGAATTTCATGACAGATTTTGTGTGAAAAGTTTGCGATTAGAAATCTGATCAAAACACATTATATTTCGATGAAACTTAGGGAAATTAAAGTTTGATCAGTGTACTTTCAAACCCCATAATTTCAAGCAAAAATAATTTTGGAAAGATAGTGATCCAGTGGCTCAAACATGGCTGGTCGAACCCACTTATGCGCAGAATTTTATGCACAGTTTTTTTTTTAGGTCATGTTCATACACTCATATCTCATTCGCTTTAAATCGTTTTCTACTTCCTTTTTTTTTATTTGATTCATGCATCATTGTAGTTCAAAACCCAGCCATTAAAATCAATTTTAGGTTGCATTAGACTAGGAAAAATCATGTATAAAAATAGTCCTGCATACTAGTTTTCTAGACTTAGATTTTTCTAACATCTCATGGCATACATTGCATTACTAACTTTCTAACTTTAGGATTAGTTTCTCATTTTGTGTTTTAGATTATTTAGATAATTTCCATAAATAAAAGATCTTTCTAATTTTTGTTAATTGAAGAACTTAGGAAGTTTCTTAAGATTTGGAAATCCTAACATAAGGTATAATTGACTTAATGCTGTCTAAATTTTTTATGATTTGAAAATCTTTATTTATTTGGAAAGTCCTTAACTTTAGGGTGTTGATTAACTCAGTTCACTAACTTAGGAAATATATTAACCCTAATTGCCTAACCTAGTTTCTAATTTAGGAAACTAATTTAGTAAGGTTTTCATGCTAATTTTAGAATGTGAGTTGTTTTCTTTTTGAGTGATTTGATTTGTTACTAATCTTTGTTGAGCATGTTTTGATTGATTTGGTTTCTAACTTAGGTTTTTTTTTTTTTTTCTAATTTAGCTTCTTAGTTTTATTTTTGGATTGTTTCTAATTTGATGTTCTAATTTGTGTGTTCTTTTATAGCAATTTGTTATTAATTTTAGATTAGGTTTTTAGATTTAGGAATCTGAAAAGTAATTCATTTTGATTTAAAGTAGGAATGATGAATGTATTTTTATAGATTTTAGGCTAAAATTAGATTTTATTTAGGGCATGTGACAAAGTTGGAAAGCCTTATTTCTAAAACTCCCTGTGGATCGACCTGACCTCACCAGTTATTACTATAATCGAAGCTTTGCACTTGGAGTTGGATCAAGTCACAGTCCACATTTTTTTTTAAGAAGGAATTCCTTTGTTTCTAGTCTTCCTAGTAAAATCATCCAAGCACAAACAAAGTGTTTTTTAATACACCCTTTGTCACGTCCCCCAAAATAAGAATTTGGAAAAACATGAAAAATTAAATCAAATTCAAATTTCTTGTGTTTAATACAACACAAACTTCCAAAAGTGGACCCACAAAAAATTTCAACATGTCGTGAGTCCAAATAAATTTCATTAAATGCAACGGAAGCTTCATTCAATTGGTATTCAAAGTTCATAAATGTAACCCAACATAATCATCAGATGAAAGAATAATAATTAAAGTTGCAGGATAAATCAAACAATTACTAAGGAAAAGTTTATCATTAAAGAAAGTTCATCGAAAGAAATTCTAAGATGATGTTCTCTCTTGTGCAGGCTCAGACGGCTCCAAAGTCATCTCCGGCATCCCACTCGGGTTCGTTAGTTGGCTCAAACGTTTGAAACGTTTGACCCTCCTCCATCTCCTCGGTAAAGTAAGGCTCGGTACCTATGCACCAAATATTACAAAGTAAATAGCAAGAACAAAATCATAATTCGAAATTTAATACAACAACGAGAAGAATATAGACAAGTGTGATCATATAGAAGTAATGACAATGACAATGACAAGAAAGAACGTATAACATAATCCAAACAAATCAAAAGAAACAATATGATTCACACGAAGACAAGTGTCCTCGTTTTGAGTGGTCAGCCCTAAATAAATCGGGAAAGCCCGTCCATAACGTCGGTGGTCATAAACCGATCAAGTAAAAAAATACAGGATAAACTGTTCACATTCATAGCGGATTATAAGTGATCCGGTCACATCGGTGATCAACTATCCATATATCGATCTGTAGTCGTCCATAAATGACCAACATAAACATAAACATATAAGCATACTAGACCTGAATAATAAAGCTCCGACACAAGAGTCCTAAGTCAAAGTAAAGTGCTAGCCATTCCACATTCCATATTATAACCAAATCGTCATATAAAATTGTCAAGCCACTTTATAGTCCATAACATACAATAGGGTATGCTTCTAAAGGAGTACATATCTTAAACCAACATATATATGCATGTGAAGATTAACACATAGGTACGAATCGATCCTAAGGTCACATATAAGGTCTCGTACCCAACAACCACAGGAATCTATAATAAATATAAGATCAATGCATCCCTTCTCCATCAATGGTGCATAGACCCGGTTAAGGGTTTTCCAATAGAGATGGGTTGAACTCGAATCCACTAGGATTTCCCCGAGGTCATACGAAGTACTAAACCCTATGTTAGTAATATACTGTGTGCCCGGACGGTATTTACTTGGTCCAAATTAAGATCTAATAATAAAGTACAAAAATATAATTTTAACACATTAAAAACTAAAGATATCATTTAATATTAATTTGCAAGTAATGACAAATAACCTTAGTTTACAATTTTTAGAAAACTTGAGGACCCCATTCAAAACATTTTCCACATTCAAATAGTCAAAGGATTTAATTTGGATTTACAAAACAAACAAGGCCATTTTCTAATTTTAGAAACACATGGGGACAAGGTGATATAATAACAACCAACCTACTCTACACCCAATCACCCTCACAAACAACATCGCCCAGCCATATACGGACGGATGCCCAGACCTGATTTACGATCCAATCACTCTTGGGTCCCACAATTGATTAAATATAAATAAAATAATTAATAGTACTCACGCCTTAACCTGATCAAACTGCTGGATGGTAGGCCAACCAAGGCCCACCTCGCACGGGTGCACCATCTATAGATTCGCCCAAAGGTCCAAAAATAGATCCACGGACAAGATCTCTGATCAGATGGCCCACCTGGGGCCCACAATCCAAAACACGGGTACAGTTTCTCACGGTTTCGAGTTTGGGAACCTGTTGCAGGATCTGGCCCTCCATCGATTTCCAATGGTAATCTGTCCACCTTAATACACATATCTAAAGAATCATAGAAGTTGAATCAAGGTTTTGAAATTCAAATTGGGGTGGGCGGTGGTCAACATAGAAATCGGAATTACCGCAACATCAAAACATAATTTGAAGAAATCAATTGAATCATTCCCCAAATCTCCAATCTCATCAAATCAAAATAACATACTCATGTGAAAAAGGGCATCAAAAGGGTTTTCTAAATGAATCAACACACAGATCAAGGAAGAACACAAGTATTAAATTTATATATTATGGTTAGGTACTTGCCTTTTACCAAGGTTAAAGAAAAATGCACAGATCCTAACCAATATCCAAACCGAAATTCCCACGGCACTCGAAAATAATCCTATCACCGATCTGACAAAGAAAATGGGAAAGAAATGCTTAGATGAACAAATCCATTGTATTCCAACCCAAAACCTAACATTGGAAAGATTAAGGATGTAACCTAAAAGTAAGATCTACTACTAATGGTTTGAGGAGATGGTTACCTAAGATAAGAAAGTTGAACTAAGAATGATTGTGTCTTCAGATCTTGAGATTCTAAAGTTGTTGGGAAGTTGAAAGATGAAGAAGACAAACGGGAAATGGGAGGAGTTGTAGAGATAAGTAGGAAGGGATAAGTCTCGTGCGGTTATATAAAACAGGGATTAGATTAAAAGAGGCTATTCTTTGGGCTTGAGTCATTGGGTCAAACTACGGGTCAAGTCACCTACTCATTAACCCAATTCACCAAACCACGCATCTCATCTAGCATTTGCCCCACTTAATCTTAACCACTTAAATAATTAAAATACATTTAATTAAAATAATAGTAATATTTTAATTAAAATATAATAAAATATTATGAGTGGGAACGGGATCTTACACCCTTTAAATCAGATTGCTGAAGTCCATTGAAGTTGCTGGTTAGAGATATTGCAGAGTAACTTGTAGGAAGATTTCAAAGAGAAATGACCCTGCTTTTCTAGTGTCCAAACAATTTCATCATCAAACATTTGCCAAGGAACAATCTTGCTGGGAATTTCCTGAAAAATATCCATTAAGGCATTCGAAGATTGCCGAGGGAGGTTCCAACCATTATTTTGAAGAAAGCTACTAACCCTGATATCAGCGCCCATGCCTAGATCATAAATTGCTTTGTCACCATATCGGTCCATTAACTGGTCCTTTAATCAGCCCCCAATGAGCCATGGGTCAGTCCAAAAGCTTGTGATCCGCCCATTCCCAATCAAAAATTTGATATGAGGCAATGCAAAAGATCTAAGATCTAAAATACCTTACCTTCCCCCCCCCCCCCCCCCCCCCCCCCCCCCCCCCCACCTAAAAGCATCTTTTGGAATAGAGATATCCCAAAAGGAAACTATTACTTAATAAATCATAAATGGAAATCTAATAATTTACTTAATAAATATGAACATATTGTGGAGGCCATTTACTTAATAAATCATAAATGGAAATCTAATAATTTCTTTTATTGTGTTAGATTAGAAGGGAGTTACCCACACGTCCATCTCCAAGTAGCAGATTTGGGATACCCTCATCTTGCAATTTTGCAAAAAATTCAAATTTAGAGGCCAGTGGTAATTACATGTTTGTTGAAGAAGAAATGGAATACAATTTGAAACGGAATACAATTTTCTTACATTAGTTATTTACACTTGGTAAATATAATGGTGCACAATATAGTACTAATCTTTTCAATCATTGAAGCTCACATATAAAATATAGGGGCGTTTGGTCGGAGGTCCCTCAAAGTATGACTTTGTTGCAAACGGTCCACAAAAACAAGTCATGCAGCCAAAGGTCCTCTAATAGATTCTCATACCTGACATGTCTAATTTACCCTTTCTTTAAATAAGATCCCATAATTGGTGGGATATTTCATTAATAATAGTCAACTACCATTTAATTGGCCACGTTCAATGGAATCTCATTAACGAGATTTTTCAAATAAATTCTAAAAAAAGATAAATAAATTTAAAAATAACGCAAATAAAATTCAAAAAACGCAATAATTTCAACAAACACAATAAATTAAAAAAAACAATAAATTTAAAAAGACGCAAATAAATTTCAAAAGATTCAAATAAATTTCAAAAACTGTAAATAAACTCCAATAGACGAAAATAAATTTCAAAATACGTAAATAAAATTAAAAAACACAAATAAATTTGAAAAATACAAATAAATTCGAAATAAATTTCAAAAAAGCAATCATTTCAAAATAATGCAAAGAAATTTAAAAAGACGCAAATAAATTTCAAAAGATCCAAATAAAAATTAAAAAATATAAATAAATTTCAAAAGATGAAAATCAATTTAAAAAGACGCAAATAAATGTCAAAAGATTCAATTAAATTTAAAAAATATTTAAATAAATTTTAAAAGATGAAAATAAATTTCAAAAGATCCAAATAAATTTAAAAAAATGTAAATAAATTTCAAAAGACGCAAATAAATTTCAAAAGACGTAAATAAAATTAAAAAACGTAAATAAATTTAAAAAACACAAATACAATTGCCAAAACTAAGATAAACCAATTTTCCAAATTTCAGAAAAATTTTCCAAAAACTCAGTGAGATTTGTTTAGAACTCAGATAAATTTGTTCAGAAACTTTGATAAACTAGCCAAAAACTCAGATAGATTTGTTCAGAACTAAGAGAAATTTGTTTAGAAATCAGATAAATTTGACAAAAAATGAAAAACCCAGATAGATTTATATAGAACTTAGAGAGATTTGTTATAGAACTCAGATAAATTTGCGAAGAAATCAAATACATTTGACAAAAAATTAGAAACTTAGATAAATTTGATAGAGATACCAATTTGTTGTGATTGTGTGTGCGAAAGCATGCAATCAACAAGCAAACAAATCAAAGCCACACAAAAAGAACACGGATTTACGTGTTCGATGATTTCATACCTACGTCCACAAACAAAGCTCATCTTCTTTTTCTCCACTTCGATCAGCGCAGAGTCCGGATCTTTACCTCGCTATCTTTTTGTTCTCCGGTTCCACTTCAAACCTCTCTCTGTGGTTGAGAGAAATTAGAGAATAAATCCAACGGACAGGTCCAATCCTCTTGCGACTGCAAGATCCAAACCGATCCTAGAGACTACTATACTCTCTGGAAACCGACTGCGACGAAAAACTCATCAGCCCCGTTCTCTGCAACTTCTTTGATCAATGGACGAACCTGGGTCCGGAATCCTCTGGTCTGAATATTGATGCAGCAGGGCTCATATTCTACGATTGCGACCGCTTCGGAATCCTTTGTAAATTCCAGGCGTAACCCAATCTCTTCACTGCTCGTCTTCTTCAATTGGGTTCTGTAACAAAACCTAATCCGCCTCCACATAAGATTTTCCTTGAGGAGGAGAATTTCTGTTAATTCATAGAATTGTCTCGCTACCTCACCAACTGATCTACCTGAATAGGGATGAGCACCTCTTGGACAAATGGCCAACTCCCCCTTCAGGTCGAATCGATTCATCAATTAGGATGGCAAGTGTCGCTAGGGAAAGACCAAAGGGCTGGAACGATTTCAGCTATGTTAAAGTAGCCAAGAGGCACCAATGGATAGTGTCACACTATCCAGCGTTAGGACTGGCAGCGATGTATGCGTCTCGTTCTCCAGCCTAATAGCGAGGGCAGCACAAAACCGGATTGAAGAAGAAGAAGATGGAGAATGGAATATTTTAAAATTTAAAATTTAAAATTTTATGCCTAATTAGTTGAAAGAGCTAATCAGTCATGAAGATTTATGAGGTAGCGTATCTAGGGACCTCTCGCTGAAATATGTCCAGCTGCATGGACTGCAGGCCTTAGAGGAAAAGTTGATGGACTGGAGGCCTTACAAGATCTCTATGAGGGACCTTTCGCTAATTTTTTTTAAAATCTAAAATCTCCTGGGGTGCGGGAGACCATTCTCCTACTTGTGTTAGGTTCCACATTTCTAACCCAACTAATAAATAGATTGGTCCTGCTCAGAGTTTTGCTATCCAACCTCCACCCAACCAATTGCACTATAATTTGCAATTCAATTTGAACTTATAATCATTTTAACATCGGGTCTAAGTTAGGCTCGGGTTGACATTTTCAATCCTTAAATAAATGATTCATCATTATATTTAGCCTATGCATTCTTCCCACAGTGCTCAACCTGATCAGATCCATTGCAACCCCTAGAATTTAAATACATGGGCGCGCCGTGGATATTTTGAACATGGAAGAAGGAGCAATTTAACTCTCGAGATTTAGGAGATACGTTACTCTTTTACAAAGCCCTTGTTTCTACCTTCCAAAACTAAAAATAGGTGAGTAAACACAAGGATGAATCCCACATAAATTCATAAACCAGCTGAATTGGAAAAAAAAATCCCTCCTAAAAGATTTCGACCATTTTTAGATAAAACCAACAATGAAGAGATTATTACTATAACGCATATGGATACCTCCTATATCTATAAATGTTCCCTTATCTCTTCTTCTAAAGTTTTATTATAAGTACCAATGGGAGCAGAGCTTCTGCAAAAAATCCCAACAATGGAGTTGCAGACATCAGAGAGAAAGTCTCAAGTAATGCTGCATATATGTTTTGTTTAGTCTTTATAGTGAGAAAAAGAAATGAGCTTTTGAATGGATGGAAAGCTGGTTATTTTTCTTTGTTTTCGTTTTTATGACTGATTTTTTATGCCAATACCCTCATGGTTGAGGGTTGTTATCATTGTAATATCACACACATGTCTAAAGATCAATCAATGGGTTTTCAAGTTTAAAGTATCACTTTTGACTAGTAGCCCAACTTAGAAATAAAATGATTACTGAAAATTGGTATATGGGTTTTTTCTTTCGCTGTTGTTCATCGTATACTTTCATCTCTCTCCTCCTTTGGTAGAAGGGGGAGAGTTCTATGCGTTTAGTGATGTGTCTTGATGCTTTTCATGGAGGAAAGAAACTGATATTTGGATGTAGTATCTTGGTTGTGTCTTTTGATACATTGCTCCTCTGTGTCTCTTCTTGTTCAACAAAATTAAGAAGAAAAAAAAGGAGATTTTACCTTTTCTTTTTTTTTCTTTTTTGGAAGGTAGTTTCTTTCGATTAGAAAAGATCGGTTTTTTTATTTTTATTTTATTTTAGCTAGAGTGGCCAATTGGCGAGGAGTGATACTTCAAATTTGAAGCTCGGTATCGATTCCTAAGCATGTATGTGATACCAGGTGCCAACACCATTCAATCATGAGTGTGTTGGCAAACGATTCAATTTTTTTATTTGCTTGCCAAAGTGTGTCTTCTGAGCTTCCTAAATTTTGAAATTTTAACTCTTGGGGTTTAGTTTTTCCTATCTGAACTTATTTCTATCTTTGAAAATAGCCGACTTTTGAAAATTTGTTCTCCAAGTTCTTTGCGTTGGAATTTATTCTTTATAGAAATGGGCCATTCCTATCTTATCTAATGGAAAAAAGAAAAGGTTCATGCATGTTTGTTACCTTCTCTATACATAAACATCTCCTTTTTCCTAAATTCTTCTTCTAATAAGGATGTTGGAGATGTTTTATCTGATTTTGGTAGAGATTGTTCTAAAAGACCCATGAGATTGCGTTAGTTTAGAAAAACAACCTGATCTTAAAAATTCCTCCAAAATCTCCTTGACTTTGTTACACTTAAAAAAACTTGATTATACCATTCCAAAAAAAATAAAAAAATCACGAGTCATTTCCTTCCACCTCGATGTAATTGATTCGTTTGTATAAGGTGTGGGTCTGCTCCGCACGCCCTATGTTAGATAACCCCCATATTTACCTGGTGTATGTGCTGGAGGGCCATTCATGTACAAGAGGATTAGGTGTGTTCATGGATCGGGCCTGCAGGGCCTGCACGAACCCGGCCTGGGCCCAACCAATTTTGGTACGAGCTTGGAGCCTACGTTCTAGTAGATAAGTCGGGCTCGAGCTTTTTTATTTGGCCCATTTGATAGATAAACCGAGGTGGGCTTAGTGGTAGAGAGCTGAAGCCCGGCCCGATTCAAATACAAAAATAATTATAAGGGAATGGTAATGGGGGAATCAAACACATGACCTCTCAAAAAGGTGATAATGTTTTTCTTATTATTATTCTATAACTCTGACTCATGCTGGGCTTGGGCTTTATCGTTTCCGGATGAGATGAGCTTGGGCCAGCCAGTTCTGGCTCTATGCAGGCTTGGGCCGGGCTGAAGCTTACAGACTAGAAGTCGGACCAGGGTTCGACATTCATCAACCCGGCCCAGTCCAATATCCTCTTTAGAAAAAAGGAAAAAAAAAAAAAAAAAAAGAGCCCCTTTCCTTGAAAAACCCCTCTTTCTTAGAGAGAGAAAAAAACACACACATCCTTTCATCCTCTTGTCAGTTATCTTTTGAAACTTCCACCTGTCCCCTACTGTTGCTCATACTCTTTCTCTCTCCCTCAATTCACAGCCTCTTCAAAGACTTTGTCTGCTTATGTTGGGATTTCTGATCTTAAGAAGTGGGGAATGTCGATTCTACCCTGCTTCAGGATCTTTCAATTATCAGTCAACCAACTGCAGAGCCCACAGCGTATCATTGACAGATTTTGGAGGTATTGGAGATGGTGTAACATCCAACACCAAGGCATTTGCAACAGCAATCTCCAATTTGAGCCAGTACCAACACATGGGTGGAGGACTGCTCTATGTTCCCCCAGGTAGATGGGTCACTGGCAGCTTTAATCTAACCAGTTCCCTCACCATCTTCCTCCATAAGGATGCTGTTATTTTGGGCTCTCAGGTGTGTTTCTTTCTTCATGTCTTTGATTTTAGAGCATTTTGAATGAGATATTTTTTGTTTCATACACTTGGGGTATTGATTCTTTTGGGGGAGTAACTCAATTCATTGTCACAAATACCTACACGGAGAAATTATTGTCTCATAAAATTGTTTAAAATCTATCGCTTTGGAGGGATATTTTGTCTGTCTTTTATTCAAATGACTTGTTATCTAATTAGTGACCCGCATGAATGAATTAACATTAACTAATAAGTTGTCTCCTTTAATGGCCTCTTATATGATTGTCCATTTCTATGCAAATCTTTAATGTTGCCTCCTATAGCATGTTATGTTTCTCATTCAATTGTTTCACAATGAAATTCCTTGAAGCTGACCGTGAGGAAAGGGTTGGTGTCAACCAAACAATGAGGTCCACTTAGTTGGATGGGCAACTATTTGAAAAAACTTGTGGAACCAAATTATGATACTTTTATATAGGGGGGCATTCATGTGCATCCATCTTTCACCATAGGGTGAGGGACACTTACATGGCTTTCCCTCTTTGCACATAAACATTTTTTTTCTGCATATGACCATATATGGCTTTTCCTCTTTTACACTTGAATATTTCCAATTATGTAAGTGTCTCTCACCCTACTGTGAGGGATCCTCTATATAGAAGTATGACTTTATCAATCTTGCAATGTGAGGAAATGTTAATAAGAAACAATGATGATTATTGAGACAGTACTTTTATATTGTGATCTTCTTGCGATATTTTGAAATATATCTATGATAAAAAAAATCATTCTAACTAAATATCATGGTGATATTGCTATATCTTTAAGGCATCAAATGTTTGTGGAAATGAATTTTGATTGCCTAATATGATGATTTGTTGATTGTAGAGTGTACTTATCCGGAAAAAAAAAAAAAAGAGTCTGTGAAAGTGACAAGTGAGGTTCCTTTTTATTAGAAGCTCTTAATGTGATCCTCTCATGCCAGTAATTTGATAAATCCTGTGGACAGAGATCAATGAATCCATCACTGGTGCTCACTTATAAAATGAGGGTTTGTTCATTTAAATCCAACATTGTTTCGTAATTTCAAGTGATTATAACTTTAAATAGTATGAAATTTCTTATAAAAGATTCTCGCAATCAAATGGGCTGTCGCCTTAATTTGCAATATTCCAAAAGTTTCCTTTTCTCCCCAAATGTGGCATCGTGGTATTGAATAATACAGTTAATAACCACACAAGATTTTGCTCAATAGCAAGACTAACATATGAGTAAATCTTAATGATTAGAGGCATTTTAGAGTAGTATGTTGTATTCATATTTAGTATGTTTGCATATAGTATGCACATAATACACATCCATACATATATTTCCAAAGTAATTTCTCTAGTAGAAATGTTTTCCCTTCATACAAACATAGGCTTTGGATGGTGGTACATTCCCACCTTGGATTTTGAGCTTGATAAGTCATTGAAGGAAATCTCTCATTCCAAACTTTCATTAATGAAGTTCTCAATTTCACATTTTCATTTCCTAATTATCGCGGGTATCATTAAGTTATACTCTTATTGTAGGACATGAATGAATGGCCCCTCATTGATCCCTTGCCTTCATATGGGAGAGGAAGAGATAATGCTGGTTTGAGGTATAGTTCATTGATTATGGGATCAAACCTCACTGATGTGGTGATAACAGGTATTGCATTTTTCAAATATATAAATCCATTTATTATTCTTTTTAAGCTTTAACTTACTTCAAAAACTATTATGAGGATTGAAGATTATGACTTTTCATGGTCAACTGTTGCATTTATGCCCTACATTGGATTTCAGGGGACAATGGCACCATTGATGGCCAAGGCGCTTTGTGGTGGGATAAATTCCACAACAAGGAGCTAAAACACTCACGTGGGTACCTCATTGAAATCTTGTACTCTGATATGCTCCTGATATCCAATATAACATTGGTGAACTCTCCCTCATGGAATGTACATCCTACTTATAGCAGGTTCTTTCTGCCTTTTCGAAGTTAATTTGTATTAGTACTTCTTATTGTGCATTTTTTTGCTTTCTTTTCCTTCTAATTTTTACTCTTAGACTTCTTATTGACTAAATGCAACATGCAAGGAAGTTGCAGCTAAAAACAAAGAAATCACTGATTGTAAAAGATCACCATCTTAATAGCATTTCTTTAATCGATATTTCAATCTGCATACTATCCAACATTTTATTAGAACCATATTCAATTTGTATACATTTGTAGATTTGAATGTTGATATATCATATGACATTGTAGGCTCCAAAAGTAACTATCATTTCCTAATCTTTTTTGAAAAAACTGTAGTAGCACTACTCATATTGTATGTTGTGATCTTTTACCAGACTTTCTACTTCTAGACCCCCTTATTACTTCTGCTAAAGCATAATAACCATATCAAATGTCAACAGAATGTTCTCTGCGTTGTACTAATGATCTCAGTTTCTATGACTACTAAATTGGTTATGTATCCTAATCGGTTTTTGCTAAATGCAGTAATGTTATTGTGAAGGGCATTACAATCTTAGCTCCAGTCACATCCCCAAACACTGATGGAATCAATCCAGGTTTGTCTGCCGCTGCTATTTTGAGAATATTACATAATGGATGTTGTTACATAATTGTGGAGCATCATACATGTATACAATTGGATATAGGCAATTCCAAAGAAACAAGACTCTGTCATGAAAAAAAAACATAACACTCCAATTTAAATACATGTATGATAATTTATACTACTGTTGGGTAAGAAAATCTTTGTAGTTAAATCCTCCTTACTGTCGCTACATATCCCACATTTAAGGTTAATAGAGTAAGATTGAAACATCAGATTAGACAGATACAAGAAATATGGCTAAGTTTGTGTTAGTCAAATATTTTGTGAATATAACTCAGATTAGACTTAAATTTCTTGTAATGTAAGAGGAAATTGAGCATCGAGTGGACAATTTGAATAACTAAAATGTGGCTCTATCGTGCGTAACAAACTTGAAAGTCATCAGTAATTAGCATATTAATCGCATTCTTCTTCCATTTGATGGTCAATATTGTTGTCTTTCAAAAAGAGCTCAAGCATGCTATAAGTAATAAGTTGGGCTTCGCCTTTCGATTGTTTGTATTATATGGAAGGTAGACCCCACTTGTATAAATTTACTTCAACCTTACTTGACCACAACACATGGTTAAGCTTATTTAAACACTCCTCATATTATATGTGTTTTTGGACTAACAAGAACTAAATTGAACACTGTTCAATTACGATGGTTGAATTCTCAATTTATTCACTTCTTTTCTATCTTTTAGATTCTTGCACCAATGTCCGAATTGAAGATTCTTACATAGTGTCCGGCGATGATTGCATCGCCTTAAAGAGCGGTTGGGATGAATACGGTATCAAGTTTGGAATGCCTACCAAGCATGTAATCATCAGAAGGTTCACTTGTGTTTCACCTTACAGCGCCACCATCGCTTTAGGCAGTGAAATGTCTGGCGGGATCCAAGATGTCCGAGCTGAAGACATCACAGCCATTAACACCGAGTCCGCTGTGAGAATCAAAACAGCCATAGGAAGAGGAGGATTCGTGAAGGACATATTCGCAAAGGGGTTCACCATGCACAACATGAAATATGTCTTTTGGATGACAGGAAACTATGGACAACATGCTGATAATAATTTCGATCCGAATGCGATTCCCGTTGTTAATAATATCAATTACCGCGATATGGTTGCCAAGAATGTTACCATTGCAGGGAAGTTGGAGGGAATAGAGAAGGGCGCATTTACGGGTATATGTATCTCCAATGTCACCATGGAAATGTTTGCATCTAAGAAGCTGCCATGGAACTGCACCGAAGTTACTGGATCGTCGACCTCAGTGACTCCCCAGCCATGTCCTTCATTGGTTGATCAAGGCCAACATGCAAGCCCATGTTCATATCCAACAGACAGATTGCCTATTGAAGATGTGCAATTGAAGGAGTGCACATTCAATGGCTCAAATGTATAAGAATATTTTGATTTAGTAATAAGGCCTTTTTCTTTGGATGGAAACTACGAGCAAAGATCATGTGTTTGTTTCCAGTTTCTTGCTTCTCTTCTCTGTGGATAACTTTTATTTCATGTCTTTAATATGTTATGATGAAAGAGATGTTGTTTCCTTGGCTCTAATTGCTTCTTCTGAATCTAGGAAGATATGTTAACTGACTATCCTTAAGACTCTTCATACATTGCACCCCTTATGAGAAAGCAGCAGCATACAAGAGACAGGCTAAAAAGCTTAGATTTGAGTTAATACGGATCAAGCTCTCCAATTTGATGAGTGAAAGCTTTTCATGCCCCTTGAGGATTTAAGCACAAAAAACAATGGAGACAATATATATGGAGATGATATGTTAAACACCACGATCACCTCCCTATAAATGTTTGGATGCACAAGCAACGAATCTTCAAGCACAAGGAAAATTAGGTGCACAAGGAAAATTAGGTTCACAAGTAATGATGGCAACACCATTTGGGTGTATAAACAAAAGCCAAATTCTATGAAAAACTTGTGTTTGGGGCACAGAATTGGAAGAAACATACCAGACTTTCCAAAAGAAGTAAATAAGAAACTGACAAACTTAACCCCCAAAAAAAAAAAGGGGATTCGGCGACAAGTCCCTGAACATTTCACTTTATTACCTTAGGTCCACAATCTTTTATTATAGTATAATAGGTCCTTTTTCCAAATTTAAAAACCTAAAATATCTAATTTACCCTTTCTTCAAATCATATCCCACGATTACTAGGATAAGCCATTAATAATGGTCAACTACCATTAAATTAGTCACGATTAATAAAATTACACTAATGAGTTTTTCAAATAAATTTCAAAAGAATGCAAATTAATTTCGAAAAATGAAATGAATTTAAAAAACGCAAATAAATTTCAAAAGAACATAGATAGTTTAGAAAGACGCAAATAAAAATCAAAAGATCCAAATAAATTCCAGAAAATGTAAATAAATTTTCAAAGAGGCATATAAATTTCAAAAGATCCAAATAAAATTAAAAAAATATAAATAAATTTGAAAAGACGTAAATAAATTTCGAAAGACTAAATAAAATTAAAAAATGCAAATAGATTTGAAAAAACGCAAATAAATTTTCGAAAAAACTCAGATAGATTTTCCAAAAACTTAGATAAATTTGCCTAACACACAGAAAGACTTATTCAAAAACTCAGTTAAAATTTTCAAAATGAAGATAAATTTGTTAGAAACTCAGATAAATTTGTTAAAAACTTAGATAAATTTTCCAAAAACTCAGTTAAATTTGTTGGGAACTCATATATATTTGCCAAAAACACAGATAAATTTCTCAAAAACTCAGATAGATTTGCTTATGGGCTTTGAAACCAGGTCAAACTTGACCCGACCTCACCCGGACTGGAACCGTCCCTCTGGGTCATCTTCTTCCTCCTCTCGTTCTCCTGTTCCGGAACAAGAACCGCAAGCGTTCCTGCAACGACGATGGCGCAAAGGCCATTCAACTCAGGGCTCCGGCGACGTGAAGAGACGCACGACTCGCTCTCTGGTACTAAGGTTGAACTCAGATTCTAAGCAGATCCAGACTCCGCCTCTGTGAGATCCGGACTCTGCGAGATTTGGACTCCGCCCTCTGCGAGCTCCGGCTCCTCTCTAAGCACGATCCGGACTCCCGCGCCTACATCTCCGAGGCCAGCGCCATCCACCTTCTCCTCCACCTCCTCTACTCCTCTCGGGCAGCCTAAGAGAACGCCATCGCCACCCTCCTCAACATCTCCATCTCGAGCCCCTTATGGCGACGCCAGGCCTCCTCGGCGCCCTCTCCCACATCCTCCACCAACCCTTCAACGACGCCTCCGCCCAGAACGCCTCCACCACCCTCTACAGCCTCCTTGTTGTCCAGGACTACCGCCCCATCATTAGTGCCAAGACCCAAATCGTCTCCAACCTTTCCGACCAGTAATCGAAACAATCGTTTGCGTTCTCCGCGTCATCTGGACCAAAGTCCGGCGTAGCAGGCTAGCAGCAAGAGCAGCACTGGGCGAATCCGTGTCCGGGTTCTCTGTTCATGTTGTCTTCCTCGGCAAGGAGCCAAGGGGGCAAGGAGCCAAGTAATCCTCTGCGTTCTTTGCCACAAATCAATGATCTTCTTCAATCAATAATCGTGCCCCCCCTTGTAATGAGGGGGAGAATGGAAGATTTGAAAATTTAAAATTCAAAATTAGATGCCTCAACAGTTGAAAGAGGGCAAATTAGTCATGTAAATTGTATCCAGTGACTTCTGATTGCAAACAATCTAGCTGCTTGGACCAGAGCCCTTAAAAAGAATTTGTTTGGACTGGAGACTGGATAGATTCAATTCTAGGGACCTTTCGCTAATTATCTAAAAAAAAAAAACATGGCAAAATGTTTACAATTATTTGTGGCAATTAAGTTTGAGATTATAACTCTTGTGAGATTATCACATTAATATCAACAATTGACAAAATGATTGGCAACTTTGCGTTTGAACTTAAATTTAAGAAAAAATAAATAAATAAATAAATAAAGAAATTGTGTGCAGTGTTTTTTCTTTCATATAATCCTCAAGGACCCAACATTGAAACATTTTTATCATTGCAAACATATGATTCCTCAATAATTTAGCCATAAACTTTGAGAAGAGGAAATCACCTCTGTTTTTTTTTTTTTTTTTTAGTTCTACCATATTTTAGTGTTGTCTAATCCTCGTCCTAAATTGAACGGGCTTAAAGCAAATTCTGTCCCATACGGGCCCGGGCTGGGATAGGGAGAGGCCTAGGCTTAGCCCGATTCTAGATAAAAGCAAAACATTTTCTAATTATTTTTACTGTCATCAAACATTGGTGTGAACCGGACTTTCAACCCTTTTCCTTTTTCCCAGACTTGGGACTGGCAATGTAATGCAAGTATGCAACAAAAAACATGGCAGAATTAAAATCTTTTTTTTTTTTTTTTTTTTTGCCGATGGCAATAGAAAATTAAAAAATCTATAAAAATAAATAAATATCCTATATGAATCAAATAATATAGAAATGATTAAAAACCTTTTTTTCCATCGGATGAAGTCACCTTCCTCCCTCACCAAAAGCAGCTGTCCTTTCCTTACCCCAATCCCCAATCCCCAGTGTCTACGTCCCTCACCAAAGGGCTGGTCCACCCCATAAGACTTCACTTTCTTACACAAGTTGCATGACACAATCCAAATCTACTTAGATCATTTAAGGGACGTTTGTTTTTTCCATTTACATATGTAATTGAATCACATGGGTAATGGATACACAAAAATCATGTTTGTTTGGTGTGATTTTGATTCACATGTGTAAAATAGTTGTGTAAATGGTGTGAAAGATGGCCCTTTTTATGCATTGCATTTTCACACCTCAAAAGGTGTGAAACACTTTCACACATTACTGTTACTAGGCAGACTGCTACAGTGCCTCACTGAGCAGTCCGCCTTTTTTTATTTTATATTTTTTTGGGCCCCACTTCTAACATCCGGACCGTTCATTCTCTTAAGAAGCTCAAACACGGCCATGTGTCTAATTTTCAACTGTTGATGATGCATGGAGGTTGAGATATGATCAACATAATCATAGCCGTTCGATTAATCTACTATTACTAACATATAGCAGTCCGCCTTTTATGATTTTTTTATTTTTCTGGGACCCACCTGTAAAATCAGGACCGTTCATATTTTTCAGAAGCTCAACCACGGCCATGTGTTCAATTTTCAACCGTTGATGATGCATGGAAGTTGAGATATCATCAAATAATATACAACCTATTGTTACTAACATACCAAGTCCGCCTTTTATGATTTTTTTAATGTTCTGGGCCCCACCTGTAAAATCAGGACCGTTCATATTCTTCAGAAACTGAAACACGGTCATATGTCCAATTTTCAACCATTGATGTTGCTTGGATGTTGAGATATCATCAAACAATCTACAACTTATTCATAGATTCACTTGTGAAATGTTATGCTAGTAACAAACAGTGGAATCTGATCCACATGTGAGTCATTTACATATGCAAATGACTCATATGTGGGTCATTTACACATGTGAATCACTTTCACAGGAAACAAACGACCCCTTAGTTTTAAAAATTTGTGTCACAAAATAAACTGATCGACGAACTGGATTTGAACCCAAAATCAAATTAGATCTTGATTTCTCTTGAGTTCTCCACCGTCGGATCAAGATCGACGGCTATAAAATAAGTGTGCCCCACCCCCACTCCTCTTGAGTTCTCTCCCTCATCTGTTTGTCTGACCACTGCTGCTGCATTTCCTCCACTCTGAAATCCCTTTTCCAAGGAAAATCTTTTCACCCTCTCTCTCTCTCTCTATATCTCTCAAAGTAATTCCCCTCTTTCTTCTTCTTCTTGTTGTAGTAGCAATGTCTTCTCTGCAACTGCTTTCCTTGAAACCACATTCCTCTTCATATCCCTCCCTTAATCCTCCTTCCATCTTCTCTAAAACCCTAAAACCCAAAACCCATCAACCCAAAAACCCAAAAACCCACATCGTTTCCGTCCTCCAGTGGAACCGGAAACCCCAGCTCTCAGGCCCCACACCCCGCGTCGTCGTCATCACCTCCGGCAAGGGAGGCGTCGGAAAGACCACCACCACCGCCAACGTCGGCCTCTCCCTCGCCCGCCTCGGCTTCTCCGTCGTCGCCATCGACGCCGACGTCGGCCTCCGCAACCTCGACCTCCTCCTCGGCCTAGAGAACCGGGTCAACTACACCGCCGTCGAGGTCCTCGCCGGAGACTGCCGCCTCGACCAGGCCCTCGTCCGCGACAAGCGGTGGTCGAACTTCGAGCTCCTCTGCATCTCCAAGCCCCGGTCGAAGCTCCCCCTCGGATTCGGCGGAAAGGCTCTGATCTGGCTCGTCGACGCCCTCAAGTCCCGCTCCGACGGCCGACGTCCGCCGGACTTCGTCCTCATTGACTGCCCGGCAGGCATCGACGCCGGATTCATCACCGCCATCACCCCCGCCAATGAGGCGGTCCTTGTAACCACCCCCGACATCACCGCCCTCCGGGACGCCGACCGGGTCACCGGACTCCTCGAATGCGATGGAATCAAGGACATCAAGATGATCGTGAACCGGGTTCGGACCGATTTGATCAGAGGAGAAGACATGATGTCGGTCCTCGATGTGCAGGAGATGCTGGGGTTGGCATTGTTGGGTGTGATTCCTGAGGATTCAGAGGTGATTAGGAGCACAAATAGAGGGTACCCACTTGTTCTAAACAAGCCGCCCACGCTCGCGGGGCTTGCATTTGAGCAGGCTGCTTGGAGGCTGGTGGAACAGGACAGTATGAAAGCAGTAATGGTCGAGGAGGAACCCAAGAAGGGATTTTTCTCCTTCTTTGGTGGATAATGGAGTGACTGTGATGGGTTTCCTTTTGTGGGGTGGTGTCGAATCGCGATAATTATGCAGATTTTAGATGATTCTGAGGTGGGGGTAGCGTTGAGGCTTCAAATTCTAGGATCAGTGATTTTGTTCAAGCAGCAGGAGAGAAGGATGTGTACAGTGAGTAGGTATGTATGGTTACCTAATTTTTTTGCATTCCAATGATTCTGTTATTTCCTCTGTTATCACAATCTAGTTTTGTAAGTGGTGCTTTGTGCTGAAGTTCGATGCATGAGACTTGCTCTGAAAATCAACTAGTTTGTATTTGGGTATGTTGGTCACGGTTTTAGTTAATTTATGACATGTATATTCATACAAGAGAGGTGTGAATTTGTCTTTTCATCTTCTCTGCAGTGCAAATGCAATTCAAAACAAGAGCTCTTTTAGCTGAACTCATTTGCTTACCTAGGGGTCATTTGTTTGCTGTCATTTGCACATGCGCGTTTGCTTGTGGTCATTTGATTTTCACACCTAAAAAGGTGCAAGACAATTATACGCCTCTTTAGTTAAGAAGACGTCAGTACAGAGTACAGACACCTGGGATAGGCCATGGTATGAAATCCCTTCACCACTTTTTATTTTTTGTGATTCATGTGGCCCTAGGTTTTAGTACAAACCGTTCACATTTTTTATTGACTCTTATACCCAAGATGTTTAGTTTCTTGTCTTTAACATTCATAGATTTTGAGATACATGAAGATTTTATTTATTTTATTTGAACCATTCAATGTTCCCACATGTGAAAATGGTGCTTTCGAAGCAAATTTACATATGTAAATCTCATTTTCATATCCATATGTAAAAGACAAACAACCCCTTATAGTTAAAATCAATCATTAGCCTATAGAATCTGTACCTAGTGAGCATGGTTGTTCAAAGTAAAATGTTTTATTGTTGGGCTCTTATGGTGTTTATGGTTTGCATCTCTGGAACTGGAAGCACTTCGGAAGAAAGTAACACTCTCGAAAGATTGAGAGGGGAAGGGTCAAGGGTATGGAGCTATGTTGTGCCAAGAGGGGAGGGTTCAAGGGTATGGGGCTAGCCAGCTAGGTAGCTTTGTCATCTATTGAGGTTGACAATCTTTTAAGTGTGTGATGGAACTCATCTTCCATGATGTTAGTGAGATCTATGGCTTAGAGGTCTTCCTTTTGGCGCACAATTTCTAAGATTGTACTTGATATCGATCTGTAGGGTGATGCTAATAAGAAGGCAGATGAGATTACACAGCTGGCCATGGCTTAGTGATGATCCAAACCCCATAAGCAAACCCATTGAGACAGTCCTGACCATTGGGTTTGGAGGAATTTTTCCGTAAGTAGATTACTGGATAAAGTCACCTTTTAAGAATCGGTGAGAGGATTCTAATAACATATAAAAAGGTGAATAGCCCAAAGCTAAACTACATGGCTTTTACCTGTTGAATCAAGGGATGTGACATTATGAACAATTGAAAGGCATGTGCCAAAAGTAAAGAGAGATAAATCTCCAGCATTAAACTATGAGAATTGTTGCTGTGCTTTATTCTTCTCTCCAATTTCCTCCCTTGTTTTGCTGCGAATTGCATCAATGAGAAATATTTCAATTGAGTTTCTCATAACAAACACTCGCGTCTGATGAAATGAGTCTCTGAACTTCATTTTCTTGCGGTGCTGTTACTTTCCATTATTTCATTCGGAATTTCTATGTATTAATAACTCAACTATGAATTATATTCCCAAAGTGTGCTTCACCAGAAGGTAGTAGTTATCATTCATTACTAGATTAAGGAATTTTGAATTGAGCATTGCTGTTGGAATCCTACTATTCATATGGAATATTAAGGAAAAATATTCATACCTATATGATGAGTCTCAATTTTTAGGTAAATTTTAGGATTAAGATGTGAATCTTACTATTCGATACCTGTTCCATTGAATCTTATAATTTAAGCAATTCGGTTAAGCGGGAGTAGCCATAACCGAGAGGTCAATAGTAATAATCTTTCACTTCTTTTTCTTTCTGGTTTTTTTTTTTTTCCTCCCTGTTAGCATACTTATTTAGTTAAGGTTGTTTAATGGTTAACAAAACCTCTTAAAGACCATTAACAACAGTAGCTGCAACAACATTAACAACAACAACAACAACAACAACAAAAACCTCTTAAGAAATTTTGCAATTTTGTGGAGGTTTTGAAATAAATAAGGAAAAGCATGTGACTAAAAGGGTTCTATATATAGGGGAGCGCTGTGTAGTGCTCGGGCGTTTTTTAGGAGAAAACGTCCCTCCTAGTTGCGTCCACTGGAATGCATGATGATTATGGAAGTCCATTGGATGGAAAGATCCATATGAGGCCTACCTATATGCAGATTCTTGAGTCCATAAGATCATTCTAACATTTTGCTCCATGACCCTAAAATTTAATGGTTTAGAGGCATCATTTTATCATGGTTTCAATCCAATGGAGATGAAAAGTTGGATGAGTGTCAAACTTGGACTTGTGACTATTCATGGGAAAGGTAGTAGATTGACTCAACATGGGCCCAATGACCAAAAATAAAAGGGGTGGAAAAGGGGGCATTTTTAAAGTGGGGTGTTTTTTAGAATTTCCAATATATATATATATATAGAGAGAGAGAGAGAAAGAGAGAGAGAGAGAGATGATCCTATGAGAGCATCTCTCACCTTATTATGAAAGATAAGGTTGTGGCCCTCACATTTAAATTGGTGGCGTTGGATATGGATGTGGGGGCCCCACCTTATCTCTCATATTAAGGTGAGAGAAAGAGCATCTCATATATATATATATGGGAAGTTTCAAGTTCAAGTGCATCTATCCCTCACCATAGGGTGAGGGATGCTTCCATAATTGGAAATTTTCAAGTACAAAAGTTACTTTTCAAGTACATAGGGTGAGGTACACTTCCTTGTCTTCATGTGCAAAAAGGAAAGTGTCCCTCACGCTATGGTGAGGGATGGATGCACTTGAATCTTCCTCATATATATATATATATATATATATATATATATATATATATAGCAAGACTCTCCTAAGTTAAAGCTTAGGATAAACTTCCGTATGCTCATGCTTGTAGGGCCCACCCTTGGTCCATTCAAATGGACCAAACACATGACCCCCCTGAATTGCACATGTCCACCAACTTTCGGTCATATCCGAATTTACTAGACCGTTGGATTGACAGTGTACCGATCTGAATGTTAACCATTAAACTTTTGGTTTCCAAATGGAGATGATAGAAACCACGGTTGATGCTGATTTTTTGCAAAGAGGAGGGTCCCAAGGAGTCCTTGAAATCCCCTCGTCCCCAGGTGGGACATACTTGAGCTTACCCCCCCGCCCCCCCAACCCACCCACACACACACACATTATAGACATGCACACACAAGGGCCATTGCTTTGGTGCAATGGGTCTCAGGTGGCCACTTTGTGCAAAATTGCCAAAGGTTAGGTATGTCTCCGGTCTTGACCCTCCCCAGACCTTGCTTTGGTGAGACCGCACTGGGTGATGACCTTTTTCTTTATATATAGACACACACACATATGTATGTATGTATACGTATGTATGTTTGAATTAATTTTTCTCGATTATAACATGAACAGGAAGTTGGACAAATACTAAAAGGTTATTACCCAATGTGGGTCCCACCGAAGCAAGGTCTTGGGAGGGTCCATATTAGAGATGGACATAACCTTTAGATTTTTTTCACAAAGTAGTTGCTCACAGGTCTCAAATTTGCGTTCTCACACATGGCACCCAAGACTTTTACCATTGCACCAAAGCAACAACCCTTCCTTGGACAAATAATATGACAATTAATTGCCTTGGTTGCTTCATTCCTTCCCAATGCTACTCTTCTTTAATTAGCTCATACGCTTCCTATTCGAAACTCTCTTTGTGATTGAAGACGTTGTTATTCATTTTCTTCCATGAGGACTGTGAAACAGTGTGTAGTTTCTTTACCCCTTCTTTGAAACAGCTCAGATTCCCATGAATGACAAATCATTGTCAGCAAATCTGAAAGTACCAGAGCACCTTTAAAAATGGGAAAACCTTGTTCCGTCTATTATACACCCAAAATCAAAATATTTGGTTGCTGGATTTGTTTTTCTATACCACATAATATGCACAGCAGATGTGCATTTGGGGGAGTGATTCCTTTTCTTCTAAGGTTACTTCAAAATCTGAGTGCCTTCTCAGTAATTGTTGAACAGAAGCTTTGACCGTTGCCATTTCCCAGATAAAGCTATTTAGAATTCCTTTGTGCCCCCTAGAGTCATGGAAAAAATGTTGGATGCCTTCTACTAAAAAATTGTTGCCCTTTCTTGAGTGCCATAATTACATCTTTATATGTAGATGCTTCGTGTGTCAGTCGATGGAGGAACATGTGGACTATTTGTTTAGTCAATGTCAGTCGTTAGTGTATATGGGGATTCCCCCCTTCTCAAGTGTCATAATTACTTTATGTTTTTGTACTTCTTGTTCTTTTGGATTCCCCATTCCTATGGAAGGTTGTTAGACAGTCCTTTTTCTCAAAGGGACCAAGTGATTTAGACAATGCTGCCATAAATGATTTCATGGGAAATTTGAATAGAGATAAGCTGAAAAATGTTTCATGGGAAAAATGCATCCCGGTATGCCGGTACTATTATTGGTGGTGGAAATCAATTCTGGGATTTTTCACTAGGGTCTAAAAGCATAGGTATTTTCAAGGAGTACCCATCCTGTTCAGTGCATTTCAAGAGATTTGGAGGCTGTGATCAGTGGACAGTTTGTCCCCTGTAAACGGGGTTTTGAGATGGCAACCTTCATCCCTAGTTTCTGAGAAACTTCATAAAAGAGTTGCTCATAAGGTAAATCTGGGACCATTTAGCTTTAGAGTCACTGTAAAAATCATACATTGGAATTATTTTTTGTTTTCTCCGGTTCGTCCTGAGTGGAAGATTCCAATAGAGCAAATATTGTGATTGCAAGGGAAGGTTTGAAGGCTCAAGGCACTTCGAAAGCTACTCCTTTGAATTGCTAATTGTGAAAGGTGAGAGTCATGTAGGCAGGATGTTCAAATTTATGGTCAAAGATATTTGGATTTTTTTCTCCGTGTGCGCATGCTGCAAAGCAGTTACTCTAGCCAAAATCCAATTCAGGGAGGAAAGGAATCACTCATTAAGGAGCAGTATTGACTATGGTTCCTAACCATCACAGTGTTGTAATTGGTGCTTTTCCATTGTTGGAAGAATCCGATCTTATGGAAGCTGCAAATTAACTCACAAACTTCACCTGCATGCCCTCACATTTTTCTTCTCTGAATGAATATTCACTTATAGAAGATCAAATGGACCCCGCACCCGAGTCACCTAAGCCAATATCATGTGCATGAGAATAAGCAAATGAAGTTTCTAATTAATTTCTCTTTGTTCATAAGTAAGATTAACAAACTTTGAGTTGCTCTTTACTATGATAACTAGTTTCTTTAATGATTATTGTCTAGATCCTTTCAGATGTATTTTTATTTTGATTTCTTTGTGAACATGTAAACTTGAGGTTTACGTGTGGAATAGGAAACTCTATTTTGGAGATTTTCAGAGGAAAACTTGAGGGTTTTGTTGGAAGTCCAGCTTCTTGCAAAGGCTTCAACCTGCGTGCAAATATATCCTGCAACTGCTTTTTTTGCAACTTGAGCATGCACTATTAAGTGATAATAGTCTTTTTGGAGTTGACATGTTATCCTCCTCCAAGGCCTCTTTTGAATCAATGATGAAACAATCCTGTTGAATTGTAACTGGAGCCCATTGCTGATGGATATCCAGGCTTTCATACATATGGCTGCTGCAGACCATGGTTGGAATTTGCTAAAATTACTGTTGCTGTTATGAGAGGGCCGTTGCTTTGGGCAATGGTGAAAGTCCCGGGTGCCATGCGTTATAATGCAGGTTCAAGACCTGCGAGCAGCCACTGTGTAAAATTGTCAAAGATTAGGTCTGTCTCGAATCTAGAGTCCGGACCCTCTTTGGACCCTGCTTTGGTAGGACCTGCACTGGGTAATGACTTTTTTTTTATTGTTGCTGTTATGAGCTTAACATAAAAGAAGTATATGGTTTGTTTTAATTTTAAAATTCCACTAGAATCCATGGGCTTGCTCCCAAGTCTGCATTAAGGGCATGTTTTGCCTAATTGGATATTGTGAAAACAACTTGCTCTATCAGATAGGTATGGGTCCTTAATTGACATATTTTAATCTGCTATTGCCACATGCATCTACTTTAGGATTTGGATTCATCCTCGTCAACTATAATACATGGCGCAGGCATCTTGTGAGCCCTCTTACATGTCTTTTTAGCATGCTCTCACTAAAAATTTAGAACCTTTCACATCATAACCCCTCCTCCTTGCTGAAAAAGGAAGTGCCTATGGTTTCTTGGAAAATATTGTTGCAATTATATCATGGTATGCAATGTTTTATTGAATATGTGATATTTTGTCATCTAAGAAATGTTTCTCCAACAGTATTAGTTGTTGTTTGTTAGCATTAAAAATTTAACATGGGTTGAGTTAGTGCCAGCTGATTATTGATACACATTGCCAACAAGAGTCTGTAGCACACTTGGATAGTGTCCTTGGGGGGTTGTTAAAGTCAACTCTTTCTATCAAAGAATTTTATATACTGATACACATCATCTTTGATAGGTTTCTCCCTGAATGGATTTTGGTTGAGTGTGGTATGGGCCAACTGAGGAGATAAATTTATTTGGTCGGGACCTACACGTTTCATATAAATCTGGCCTGATCTCTTCTCAATTTGTAATTTTTTAAAAAAAAGTTACACTACCATTGACTCCAGGTTGGAGCACTGGAGTGAGACCGTCTACATGCCTTTTGGCTGGACTAATCCCTACTGACCAGGAGGAGCCGGGTAATTTTTTCTTGAACAACAGTGGGTGTTCAAGCCCTTTTGGCCAGACTAATCCCTACTGATCAGGAGATAGCCGGGTAATTTTTTTTTTTTTTAAAACAAAGGTGGGTGTTCAAGTCCTTTTGGCCGGACTAATCCCTACTGATCAGGAGGGAGCCAGTTTTTTTTTTAACAACGGTGGGTGTTCAAGCTCTTTTGGCCGGACTAATCCCTACTGATCAAGAGGAGTCGGGTAAATTTCCTATGGCCCACGTGTTCAAGCTCTTTTGGCTGGACTAATCCTTACTGATCAGGAGGAGCCAGGTGCATTCCCTGTGGCACCACTCAAGTGTGGTAGCACAATTTTGAACCCTCAATTTTCAGGAGTAAATTGTGGTCCTAAACCAACTGAGTTATTCCTCTAGATTCATGAAGTTTCAGCTATTACGGTCATTATAGTTAGAGTGAGTTTTATGCCAAACTCATAGCATGTATCATGTTCACGCTTGGCGCAGATGAATCACCAGCAGGTTCCTGAATTCATCTGAAAAGAAAACCATAAGTTTCTGCAAAATATTTTGCATTCCCAAATCCAAATTGCCGACCATCTGGAAATCAGATATTTAACTAAAAAGTCTACAATAGTCAATGGACTCTGGTTAAAATAGCCCGAGAGGTGGAGGAGCCTCATCATCTTGTACGATTGGACGGTCATACATTATCAAATGTCGGTTAAGATGGTTTTTTACCTTCTTTCTTTCTTATAATCCAGAGAAGTCATGTTTGTCTTTCAGGCTGTCTTTGATTTGGGTTTCTAGGAATCCAAAAAGGTACGTATACATTATAAATAGTATCGAATAATCTCCATTCAATGGAAAATGAATTCACAGGAGATGGAAGAAAGTATATCTAAAAATAAAACCGCATCTCGTCGGCATCTTCATCATATATCCTTCTCCTTTTCTAGTTCTTTGCTCGAACCCATTTTATCATGAATTGCCGGGAATTTCTTTTCATTCACAACTAGATCACCTTTGATAGTGAACGCTACGCACAATTACCAAGGTAGATCCTAAGTAATCTCCCAACCTTATGTCACGACCCGGGCCCGAAATTACGGTAACCACGGGCCGTGAATCCATACTTACTCCCGTGAACTCCGAATTAACCAAAGTTAAAACGGAATCCACAAGGGATTACATCTTCAATAACCTGTTAAATACACAATATTGCGGAAACTAATATATTTGACAATATCAAATCTCAATTTACATGTATACAAAAGAATAATGTCCTTATACATGTATCATTCCCATCATTTTCTTGTCAATCGGTGTATACCCAAACACCATACAGTAATAATTAGTTACATCTCAAAATAGTTAAAAAAAATACTTTTCAACGTTTCTCAAAAAGTTATAATTCTTTTTCGCGCTCGAATACCCATATCAAACGGTATTCCGGCCGTTCCACTCAATCAGACCTCCTGGAGGAACCGGAGCAGTCTCCTTCGCTGGCGCCGGGGGCGCTGCTGCATCGGCAATGGCAAACGGGCCTGTGATGTTATCAATAACACTAATGAACACGACGGTTCAACAATGTATAAACAATTCTTGTAATAGCACATGTTAGTACATATACTGAATTCATTAAATCCATTTGGTAACAATTACCATTCTAGACAAATCTAGATAATTCATACAATGACAATAGATAACATAAGAGTTTATCAATAGACATTCACTATCGTAGCTTTCATTTCATTTCGTTTCATTCCATTCCATTTCATTTCGTTTCATCTCGTTTCGTTTCATTTACCATTTCGTTTCATTCCATTCATTTTCCTTTCATTTACCATATTCCCTCAAATGAAGGATTCATCTTCCAAATGGAAGGCATCAATCAATATCCATAGATATGATCGGAATATGTGGGATTTACTAGTGTCCGGGCCATGGACAACTAGCATCATCACAGAGCTCCGGAACGCCCTCAAATCCATCTGCTGCAGCATGATTATTCATTTCATTGTTACCTTTGGTAACTGTTCATTCATCAATTCATTCATTTATCGTATCGTTCGGTTCAGCTCAGTAACAAGCTTAAGGAATTACTACGTAGTGCCAGATTTGGAAATCGCACCACATCTATTAATTCTATTCAAGTTTACAATCAAAATTTCTAAACCAAACAATGGGTGAAACGCATGTTATTTAATGTACGTGTTATTCTTGATGAACATCACTTTGATAGTAATTTGTACATTCAAATAACCTTAGTTAACACCTATGCAGGTTTTGATACACATTTGAGGAATTAATACTTAATTCGTTACCATTCTTTTATTTTAATTTCCTTAATCTGATAATCTTAGATTAGGGCATAATTAGTCTTAACACTAATTTATAGACCACTAAGACCCATAGAAAGCGTAATCGTTTCAAAAAAAAAAAAAGTATCAATTTCCCAGTTACTGACTGTCTGATCGATCGGTCTGTATGTCCGATCGATCAGTCCGAAAAACCTCCCAGTTAATGACAGTCCAATCGATCGGACTGCATGTCTGATCGATCGGACCTGGACGAGTTGCAGGCCTGGGAAAAACTTGATTTTTCTCCCTTTCCTTTCTTCTCTTTTACACATTCAAATCACTCCCATCACACAAGAGAATAGAACTTCATGTTCCCTTTCTATACATCATCACTGATCATTTCAATCAATCCATAATAAATTTCCAAAACTTAATGGAAAATACATAAACTCCAATCCATGGAAAACTTAAAAACTCTCACAATGTCTAACACTAATCACAAGCAAGTGTTTATACTTGCCTCCTATGAAGCTTAGTAGCAAAAGTCCCCTTTCCTTAGCTTGGCTTTGAGATGAAAACCCCCAAATGAAACCCTAACTTCATGAAAACATGTAAATGAACTCCTATGAGTCATTTGTTCTAGAAATCAACTCAAATAACCAATAGAACTTGGAAAATCCTAAAAGGAGAGTAACTACTCACTTGTGGTTCCAAATAAAGAGATCTTGAGTTCTCTTTCAAGCTTTACTCTTCGTCAATGGGGTAAATGACTTGGGGAAGAAGATGGAGATGAAGCTATATACTCCTCATTAACCTCTTGGATCTCTCTTAATCTCACTTTTGATGGAGAAAATGAAAAAGAAGGGAGAGGATGAAGAAGACTCTAGGGTTTGCTTGAGTGAAATGAGAGAATGACTCATTTCATTCTAATATAGGCCTTCCTACACCAAAACCCCTCTTTATTAAGTCTTATTATATTTTGGGTCAAATGAAGCCTCATTTGGTCAATTTGAGGTCAAATGGAATCACGTCTATTATGAAAGTTAACGTACTATTCGAGATATACACGCTGGTATCAAGGATTTTCGTATTTGACGAAATACGTGAAAACCCGTATTTACAGAAAAGTCCTTAGCCTACCTTGTTTGAGTCTAAACTCACTTTAACCAATTCAATTTCATCTTAGTCCATTCTATTATGCCTAATGCATCATTTAAGATAAATTTCTCTCTCTTCGATCATTAACCTTCATTAATACAATTATTCAAGCTTAATTATCATTAATTCCAATTAATTAGTCTCAATCGTGATTAGTTTGGGTCGGGGTGTAACACCTTAACACCTATTTTTGCCCCATTTCTTCATGCTCGTTTTTTATGAAATCCTAGCAATTGAGTAAGTGCCACTTTAAGCAAATAATAATCACCATCACCATCACGTGTGAATTCATATTTAGGTTTTGAAAATTATTATGCTCAATGTGCTAAGCAGTCCTCCTCCTTTATCCGGACTTTAATAATTTTAGTAGTAGTAGTAATAATAATAATAAAATTAGAAAATAAAGAGGTCCCTAAAATCTTATGATACCCTTATGATATGGTAGCTACTTAAAATCTTATTTCTAATTACAGTGGGTACTTCATCATGTGTTTCTTGAAAATGGCAAATGAACTTGGGGCCTTTAAATCGATTGTTATAACTTATAATCATTGGGTTTGAATGGTTCGCCTATAATTTATACTAAGGTGGGCTGTGCGTGGTGGTTTTCCGAAATTATAGATTCTCCGATACTGCGTGGAAGGAGTAAAGGAAAATAAAAAATTAAATCAAGAGTAAAGAAAATAAAAATATCTAAAGAGTAAAATACATTAAATGACAAAAGAGTTATTTCTCATAAAAACGAAATAGAAAGGAATGATTACTTTATTGCACTCTACTCTTCTTTTTGCATCCAAACAAAATTAAAGTAAAACACTCACACTTGTGGCTTTACTTTCCTTCTAATATTGGCATCCAAACTCGCACAATTTAAAATGCCGAGAGTAATATTTCATGATGTTAAATTTTCGGAAATTCCACTAATCAAATAAAGAATCCCAACATTATTTGCAGCTCTCAACACATATAATTCTAATCCTAAATACCTGCAAACAATCCCACCTAAGATGCCCCCCTTGCCTTTATAGTGTAGTGGTGAGCCCCATAATTTAATAAATAAATAAGGTTAGTTGGTACCTAAATCTATCCTCAACGACGACTTTAAGAGAGTGTAATCTAGCCTAAAACTTAACAAACTATTTATTTATTTTTTGAATGGTTAACAAACTAGTTGCCAACTTATGAAAACTGGTGGATTACATGTTTGTGATCTATTCCCTTCATCCAAAGGACCCTGAACCTCACTATGAAATCTCCAGCTCAAAAGAAAACCAAAATGAAGATACCAAGGGGAGGACCAAATACAATCATGTGGGTGGAAAAGCGTGTGCTTTAAAAAATTCACAAAAAATTGTAAGTAGGTCTTCAAAATCCACATAAAAATCCTCGATTTGCCCTTAAACCAAACTACCTATTAAGGTATGCACCCCTCGAATTAAAATCTTGGGTATGCGACCGAAGCTACCCCAATCACCAAATGGGCCAAAATTCACATTAATTAATTTTCTTATGGGGTGGGCCAGTTCAATCAAAGGGACCCAAATTTTAACGGTAAAGATTGCATCTAGCAAGCCACGTGTAAGTAGATGAATCAGGGTCAGTGACGGACCACTGAAATCATTTCTCAGAGAGCCATAGTCCTGCGCGGACTATAATTAGCAATGTTACCCCCATTAGAGGAACGTAAGCAATTCACCAGACCATTTTCTCTCTCTCTCTCTCTTGGCATATTCGATCAGAGTTTTTGAATTGTAATCTTTCCGTTTTTGTTCCTCTCTCGCATTTGCCAAAAATCAAATCAGCGTAGACTTCAAATGTTAGGTTTTTTTTTTTTTTTGGGTTCTTCCTCTTCTCATGTAATTTTGGGTGATCGATTGAAAGGGGGAAATGGAATAAAACCCTAATTTCTAATCCTCAACATCATATGATGATCCTTTCTAGTCCCGGGTCCAATTCAGGTAGGCGTTATTTCCCAATCCTTCATTTGTTCTTCGAATCTTTTGCCCTAATTTCTAGGTTATGAATGCCAAAGATCCAAAACTACTGGTGTTCAGCCCTTCCCAATGCCATTTGGAAGTTACCCATAGCTCAATTTGCATGGTTTTTTTTTTTTAGTGTAGGTATGATCTATCTTGTGATGGTTTGATCTTTTAGCACAAAATAATTACTGGGTTTTTTGTCTCTTGGGATTTCAGATGATTCTGTGGGGAAAGATCTTGTCTTTGGCTTTCTTGGTGCCAATTTTCGATGATTTGGATAGAAATGCAACGGGTTGATATTAGTTTGTAGAATTCGGGATTTTTCTTTCTCTTTGTAGTAGAAGTTATTGCGTGGAGGTGTTTGGTGTAGAAGAAATTTGGATAGAAATGCAACGGGTTGATATTAGTTTGTAGAATTCGGGGTTTTTCTTTCTCTGTGTAGTGGAAGTTATTGCGTGGAGGTGTTTGGTGTAGAGGTGATTGTACCTGGTGAAATCCATGAGGAGAGGTATAACTGAAGAGTGAAGAGTTTTAGTTCCGATACTTCCTCTAGAGATAGGCCATTGAGTGAGGATTTTTCAAATTTTTTTTTTATGGATGGGTTGATGGTGGTCAACATGGAGAGCTGATATAAATTGGGTTTTATCTGCTTGATGGGGGTGTTGTGTTCGGTCCTGAATATTTGTTGTGCATTTTGATAGCTTGTTGTGTTGATACGGATTTTGGGGTGTTTGACAATGAGCTTGGAAAGTGAAGATCAATGCGCACCTGCAGCAATGGAAAAGAGCAAAGATGAATCTCAAAAGTATGACCATTTTAATTTGATTTTCCTAGTCATGTTTTGGTTTTTTTAAGAGCTTTGCCTTTTCTATAATAATTATTCTCTTTCTACTATTGTGGTATAGACGGTCTAAGATTTCGTATTCGAGAGAGTTTCTTTTGCGTTTCGCGGGGTTAGATATCTGCAAGAGGTTGCCTGATGGGTTTGATGCATCAATTCTGAGGTACCTTTTTTTTTAGCTATAGAATGTGCTCCCATTTCAAGCATTATTGTGAGGATAGAATTCTTTTAGCTCTAATGTTTTTAAGGAAATTTTTTTTTTTTTTTTGGAAATGGTCATTGTTTTGGTTTTCGCCCCTAATCTCTTATTTAATTTTGGAATGCTTTGTACCGACTCTGATGGTGTTTTGGAACAGTGATTTTGAGGATGCTTCCCTTGGCATTCCTGAGCGGCAACGAGTTCCTGGAGGTTTATCTTTACAAAGGTTTGCTTCAAACCCTCTGAATAGAGTGGATAGCTCAAGCAACTACTCTCGAGGGAGCCATGGAAGGTGGGACACCCGTTCTTCTGGATCAAATGATAGGGACGGAGACTCATCATCTGATCGTGATTCTGTTATGCAAGGTTCGTTGTTTGCTCATATTATTATTATTTTCTTTTTCTGAGATGGATTTTGTTATCTTTTAGGCCCGTTTGGATGTCTACATAATAAAATATTTACAGATTTAAATATTGCAAGAATAAAATAGTATAGAATACAATAACATAATATTATAATAGTATAATTTTTTTTACTGTTTGGTAATTTTTGAAGAATATTACAGATTTTAAATTGAGATGTTTGAAAGGTGTTACGATTAAAATAAATTATATTATCAGAATATTTTTTTATTAAATATTTAAATATATATGTAATTTACCACGTTTGGATAAAAAAGTAATGTGGTAAAGTAAAGTTTAACTTTCATATTTTAACCATAAGTTACTTTTTTTATCAAATAAAATCATGGTAAAGTATAGTAAAGTAAAGTCAATGAAAAAACAACTACTTTATAATTTTGTCTCTCACTTTGCTTTACCACATACTTCATTTGACCTTATTTTACCTTGCATTTTACCATGATATGACATCAATCTTTATTTTACTTTACCACACCTGTAAACAAGTCACTTTTTATTTATCATATAAAACTACGATAAAATGTGATAAAGTAAAGTAAAAAAAAAAAACTACTTTAATTTACCATTCCCTCCCACTTTACTTCACCATATATTTTATCCGACCTTTACTTTACCCCACATTTACCGTCCTGTGAGATTTACTTTTACTTTACTTTACCATATATATAAATATACACAATATGATGGATTTGTTGAACTAAAGTCATTACTTTACTCTACCACTTTGTAATCGTTATTTTGAAATATTCTTATCTTGTAGAAAGTTTTCTACATGGTAGAGCTGTATGAGAGAATATTGAGCTTTTTGAAAGAAAAGAATCTTTTCTTCAAATTTTTCTTGAGTTACCAAACGCACAAGATTTTCTTCTTTAAAAAACGAAAGATTATATTCTAAAAAATATTATTTTCTTGTGCATCCAAACAGAGTGGACCAGTTCTCTGGGCTTACTAAGAAACATACGAGCATATTTTAAACTACTCTGCTACTTTGTTCTCAGTTAATGGTTGAGCAGTATACCCATGTGATTCCATGGAAGACTGAAAGTACATGTCCTATAGTTTTATTTTTCAGGCATGGATTCTACTTGATAACTTACTCTCTTCTGAATTATGGTTAAGATGATTGATCGCTTGGTCCATGGAATCCGAAATCCATCGTTGGGCTATTTGATTCAGCAGCCACCATGAGCAGCAAGAGTTACAGTGTACATAATAGAAATAACTTTCAAGCCAAATGACCTGTGGTATATGATTTATTTTCCTTAAGTGTTGCTGACTTACATAATGAAATTTCTTGTTATGGCGGCACAAATACCTTTAAACATGCACCATAAGTTACTTCAATTATATAAATGAGCACAAAGAAGTTTTCAATGTATCAGACGAGTTTTAAACCATCTTCTTGTAAGCTTGACTTGACCCTATTGTGCACTGTACACATTATTTTGGGCTCTTTGAATGAAGAAATTATTTCTAAGGCTCAGAAGCAGTTTAAATAAAGTAATTACAAAATACTTGAAATTTTTTTGGTTTGCTTGGTCTTGTTAATCAAGTGACATAGAAATTTTTTCCCCTGAATGCATTTAGTTCATATGTTATTTCATTTAGAGCTTTTTCTTTTTTGCAGATAGTTGTAGTGATCATATGCTACTGTCTAGAGACATATATCTTAGGATTACTCTTTATATCTCATGGTGATATATTGTTTATTTGTTCATGCAGGCTGTTTAATTTCTGAATATGTTCCATATAACTATAAGTGTTTGCAAATCTGTATATCAATCATGTAAGCTGTAAGTTTGCAGTAAGCTTATTGAAAGTGTTGCTCTATGCCTCTATTACTCTCCTCAGCAGGGAAGCAAACTGTCTTACTGTTTTGGCAGTTGTTGACCTTCTGTCCTTTGCATACATAAAGTAATGCCGTTAAGATCTTACTCATGCTTATTTGGTAATATCTTTTTGTCATTAGAAATATTATATTGGCTATTTTATTTTATGACCAATGAGATGCTAATGATTGTGTACTTCATTAGTTCTCTAAGTACATTAATAAAGTATATGTTTGTGGACTGTCATGTAGTCTTCTGAATTGAATTCCTCACATCTATTCATTTGGTATTTATGTACAATTCCTATAGGTCATGTGAGAAAGAGTTAAAACATATGGTCTAGTACAGTAAAAAACCTTACGCCCCCCATGTCCTAGTGATATCAGTCCATGTCGGATGGTTGTCAAGCCTAAAAATCAGTATTATATTGCTTACAGAGGAGTCCTCAGTTCTGAATTTTACCATTCTATATCTTGTATGTGACTATTTACAAATGTAGGAACTGGATTGGATTCTGATAATTTGATTTCACTCTACAGATTCTGGAAGACGTTCTGGTAATCAATCTCGGCGTACTTTGCAACATCCAGAACATGATGGGCTTCTGGGAAGTGGGGCTTTTCCAAGGCCATCTGGATATACAGGAAGTGCATCAGCACCAAGGGGTCGCGGTAATGGAGATTACCAGCTCAATAGAAGCAATGAGCCATATCAACCTCCACGTTTTTATAAGGTTTTTTTTTTTAATTTAACTTCTAGGATCAAATTTCTCTATTTTTCAAACAAAGAGAAGAAAATCAATTTGACAAGAGCCCGTGGCACAGTGGAAGGTGCTCACTACTGCAACCGTGAGGTTGTGGGGGATATATATATATATAAATATGGAGATGCTCTGACCTTACTATGAGAGATAGGGTGGGGGCCCTCACATTTAAGTTGTTGGCATTGGATATGGATGTGAGAGTCCCGACCTTATCTCTCATAGTAAGGTGAGAGATGCTCTCATAGGAGCTTCTACCGACAACATCTGTCACCTTACTATGAGAGATAGGGTGGGGCCCTCACATCCATATCCAATGCAGACAACTTAAATTTCTCATATAAGGTGAGAGATATCTCTCATAGGAGAGTCCTATGAGAGATATCTCTCACCTTATATTAGAGATTGGATGGGGGCCCTCACATCCATATCAAATGCCAACAACTTAAATGTGAGGACCCCCTCACTTATCTCTCATAGGAGTATCTCCCTATATATATATATATTCTTTCATGTACATTGCAGCTATTTGATTCCATCTTTTTTTCTTGGGTCCTGACCTTTGATCATCAGTTAATCATTTTTCGATTGTTATCACTATTAAAAAAAATAAAAAAATATGATTATTATCGACTAAGTTTCAATGTCTTTTCATCTGTTTCAAACCTCATGAACAACAAATGGGAAAAGAACAGAAGATAAAAAGAAAGAATAACTTCCCAAATTTTTGCTTTTGGTAAATCAGCTGAAAACCGTTATTTTCTACCTAGGGACGGCAAGACACTGACTCACGTAATGATGAAACATTTGGTTCTGCTGAATGCTCAAGTGAGGATAGAGCGGAGGAGGAAAGAAAGAGAAGAGGTAATTGTTTCATGTTGATTAAAACTGTTTCAGCTGCCATAGTGGTCCATGTTGGGAGCCTTAAAAATGCTATATTGGAAAATATCGACCAATATATAAGTCAATCTTTCTTTTCTTTTTTGTTGTAATTCTTGTTTGTATGGGTTGATTTTGACTCCATCCTTCAGTGCCACTGAGTGACCACTAACCTCTATGCTGGTCATAATGGCTCATGTTATGTTCATATATCTAACACTTTCAGCCCATACCGCCTATATACTGGTGATCAGTATCTTATGCACCTATTGTTCTGGGGTTCTGATACTGGAACTGCGTGTATTCTGGTGTTTACTATAATTATGAATGGCATCGAACTAATTTGCGCCTAATTTGTGCCAATCTCCTATTTGTTTCTCGGCCTGTTTAGTTAGAGATATATCATTTGGTTGAGGTCTGCAGACTTGACACAAACTTCTTTATTTTTTCTCTTCTTTTTTTCTTTCTTCTCAGAATCATTTGAGTTGATGAGAAAAGAACAACACAATGCACTGAAAGAGAAGCAAAAGCATCCAGACAAGCATAAGGGGCAGCTGGACATTGATATTATGGCACTGTTGAAGAATTCTGAAGATGAGAGTCTTCAGAACAAAATTGATGAGAGACTGGAGGACCATGTGGCATCGATTTCTCAGGGTGATTCGGTCAAGTGTTCTTTTCCTGCACAAGCTCCTGCATCAAGACCACTTGTACCCCCAGGTTTTGCAAGTGCCGCTTTGGAGAAGAATCTTGGTACAAAATCTTTGGTCCCCACCCCAGCACCAGAGGTAGGTACCGGTTAGACCTACCAAAGTTCTATGATGGAGAAAACTCACTTCTCTGTTGAAACATATTCATATTTTCTATTATCACACAATGTTTAAAATATCGGTTGATATTTTTTATCATACTTGGGATGTGGATATGGTAAAGAAAAATGAAACATATTGTGCTTTGGATCAATATTCCTCTTACTGTTTTGCTGCTGCTCCAACTATTACAACCATTGTTATGAAAATCAAAACTTTATCACAAATTGTACAAGGGGTTGAATTGAATGGTATTGTGAATCGTATTGCAAGTAGTGGAATATTTTACTTCTCTTGTAGAAGAATGAAAAATAATGAAAAAACCAGTTATTCATAATCCATCCATAGCAGTGTCAAACTGTCAATATAGTAACAAATAAGTGTATGATGCAATCATATGAAGTATGTTATTAGCATATATTAATTTATCATAAATGATGTATGTGTAAATAGTTAACTATGTTTTAAGTTTTCAATGTTATTGGAAAGAATAAACAAGTTGTAGGGTTTTTTTTTTTCTTAATTCAAAAAATAAAATCCAAATCATCAACGATACTCTTGAAGTTAAAGAAGTGGTTATGAAAAAATTGAAGAAAATATTAAATAATGTGGGACGAAACCAGTGTTACGAAGTTCGTTTCGTTACGGACGAAATTCCTGAATAATTTCTGACAGTATTCCGAATGAACAACCCCCAGAAAATTTTGGCCCAAAATTAGGACCTATTTGGCCATTTCAGTCCTAAGTCTTAGATTTCGGCCGAACAGTTGCAAATATGCTCTGTTTGGCCATTTTATTTTAGAAAAAATAAAAAATAAAAAAACAGAACCCTAAATCCCTTTTGTCCCCCTCAGAGATTTTTAAAAGGAAAAAACCCTAATCGCCTTGTGCTTTTTTTTTATTTTTTATTGAAAGTAGAGGATGAAGAGTAGAAAAAGAAAAAGAAGAAGGTCGCAGTGGGAAAAGAAAGAATACTCAAACAGGGACCAGAAAAAGAAAAGAAAAACAGAAGAGGAGGAAGAAGAATGACGTACCTGGACTGGAGGAACCTGTGCGTCTACCAATCGTTATCGCTGCTGCTATCTACTACAGGTCGACTCCACTGCTGCTATCGGTCGGCGTCGATACTTCTACCAGTTGATGCTGCTGCTGCTATAAATCGCCGACACCACTATGCTGCTGCTTCCCCATTCTTCCCACCCCCACCCCCCCACCCCCCACCCCAACCCCACCCCATCCTCTTCTTCTTTCATCTTCCTCTTTCTCCCTCTCCCAGCTCGATTTTCATTTCATTTCATTCATTCGTTCGGTCCAAATAAAAGGGGTGAAATGAAACCCTTTTCACCCTTTTAATAAGACAAACAGAGATGGGTCAGGTTCGTGGGCTCAACCTGGGGGCTCTTATATTAAACTCTATCCATTTAAAAGAAACCAACCTTATGTGGGCCCTAAAAGAACTTTAATAATAGGGTCTTAATTAGATTTCACCCTAATTGGAAAAAGAGCCCTACCAAATTTCACTATTTTTAATATTTATTATGTATATTATATTTTTCCGAAACATTTCACCGAAATTATTCAGTTTGGAGTCCATACCGAAACGCAGTCCAAAACAAATTTCACAACACTGGACGAAACCCCATACGTACAATTAAATTCTCGTCACATGGAATATGTACAATTAAATTTCCCATGGGATCTTAATGTTTCATTAATTAGTAGATATCATCTTAAAAATAGAAACACCAATAAGAAGAGTAAAATTATTAATTTTAGCCATTTAGCTGTGTCTATTCCCAAGAGGAGTCGCTTGAATGATTTGATATAAGAAGTATCAAGTCATTAGAACCTCATTTGAACTGTAAGATTCGATAAAAGAATTATGAAATTGTTAAAGCCACACTTGAATCTTAAGATTCATTGGTCAGCAGGATTCATTGTATAGATACAAATGCTTTTCCTTAGGATTTGATACTAATCGTAGGATTCTAGATGCAAATCTTAAGATTTTAACAACAATGACTACTATTACTACTACTACTTGTCAAAGAACCCCACCATATAGAGCTCACTTGTCAGTTGTCACAACTGGGTTGATTAGCTAATCCGGCTGCCACTTCATTTGCTTCTCTAGTCACATGGTGGATCCATATATTCATATTGTAGGTCATTGCCCAGATTTCAGTATAGATGTAATACCATATATCCAAGATTCAACCATGGAAGAGAATTTTAAAGTCACCTGATATTACCAAAATTAGAAAAAGTGAGTCTTAATGCTTCAGCGCTTGGAGCAGCTCCTCAACTTCAACCTTTTTTTATTGTTGGTCACCCTCTTATCATTTATGATACCTCCGGCCTCAATTGTTGGAAGGTAGGGGGAATTTCCGAAATATATTAGAAAGATAAAAAGAAGGAAAACCATATTAAGAATGGTACTTCACAATGGACAAAAACATAGTCAATTAGGTCTTCCCGGAGCACTACATAATGTGACTATTCAAAAGTGAGATTTTTATCTCCTCTGTTGATCTAGAGTAAGGATTTTATTGGCTGTAGATGTACAAAATGCTTTAGACTCTTAGTGTAGCTGTCCTAATTAAAGGTGCCAACGGGTTGGATTGAGTTGAAGTATGGGGTATGCATTTTTAGGCCCAACATCAGACCAATCTGCACCCAGCATGAGTCGCCCACCTAATCGTTTCTGGTTTTTTTATTTTTTTGCATGTGGGCCCACCATTACAATTAATTATTGTGGGGGCCTCCTTGAAAATAAATTAATCAAATGAATGAATCAGAATTAGATCAGCCCCTGAACTTTTTGATCTGGGTTTTCTGTTCTTCCTGTAACTCATTCCTAGTGATATCAGTTGGTGTAGATTTATCTGGCAATGAGAAAGTATGGTTCAGGATATCCATAGTATCAATCTGATGACTTGTCCATTCATCATTTACATTTTTTTCCCTTAATTTTGATTACTTGGTTCTGCAGGTTGGGAATACTGGATATGAGGATGGTGCCTACAGTAAATCAAATGGCTCAGGTGACGATCATCTTAGTCAGAAGCAATCAGCTGCATGCATGCTCTCTCATGAGCAGCAATGCGAGAACAGGAGTGCTGGTGTTCCTTTGATGGATGCAAATGAAAACGATTTGGTCTTATCAGGAGGTGCTGTAGCATCTAACTGTTCTTTTAGCGTTGAGACTTCATCTTATAAATCTTCCAGCCTCTTGGAAGCGAGAGAAGGTTGGGTGGACAGTGCAGTTGCAAATTCTGATTCTGAGAAGGTGACCAGGTTTGAGGTTGGTACAGTCGGTCAGGATCAATCTACATCAATATTGGAAAAGCTGTTCAACAATGCTTTGGCTGTAAATGGTGTTGGCGTGCCCAATTTTATTGAGGTACCGACAATCCTTTCAAATGATGAATATTTATGTCTTATCTATAATTGCTTTTGAATTGGTTTGGTTCAGTTGACATGTAGGTAATTCCAATATGGTAAGCTAGCGATTGATTCTGACCATGACAATTACTTGACCTGCATGCAGTCATTTTAAATGTCTTGGATTTCTAGCAAAGCAATCATATATATGATATATGTTCTTTTTTCCATGTTAACCAGTATTAGTCTTGTAGGGCTTTTGTTGTAAGTTAGTGTAACCAAACTAGGATCCTCTTAAAAGGTGGGTTTCAAAATCAGCATATGAAGTGGCAAAAACTTTTTGCTTGAAATCTTGTCAAGTTTCATGAACTAGGCAGTTCTCTTGAATTTTCTGTGATAGTATAAAATCCTTGCCCAGAATTGTGGGCATTTTATTTGTTACATTCTGAAGAAGTGTAACCATATTTGGGTCAAGCATTCCGACCAGGTGGGGTGTATCTTTTAGTGATCAAGCCACCCAGGCCACTCAACAGTAGCAGGGCGCTGGCATCCATTGAACAACTCCAACCATTCAAGGTGGATTATTTGAAGTTGGATATGGACCATTGGATATAAATTGTTTCCGACAGTTCATTTGTATGACCAATTTCTTTCTAGAGTTGCAGGTTGAGAAAATTCCTTTCAGCATCATACATCGACCATGGGTTGGCCAGATAACTGTTTGAATCATGAAAAGGTTGAGCAGGTTGACTTCATGACACAGTTGGAAAGTCTTCACTGTAGAAACCACAAGGTTGCACATGCAATCCCTGTTTACCTATCAAAATAAAAATACTCAAGGTGGGCCCACTAGTACAGAGTGCTAACATGGATGAAAATGGTGATTATTCAGGCTCATCATTTTATATCTCCTCATCAATTCTTTGTTAGATGTTAAACTAGGACTCCGATATTTTTGCAGCGCATTCTTAATATTCCTTGTTTAGACAAATGAGTATTTCTGTTATGAGTTGCAAGTAGCTATGACACCATTTGGTCGTTTTGTTGCTCTGTAGCAGAATGATGTTAAATCTGATGGGGACACGTGGAGCACCCAACCTTCGCAAGCTTCAAAGTTTGCACATTGGTTTCTTGAAGAAGGTGAGCTTATCAATTCCAAGCGCACATCCAAATATTGCAATGCTTTCCTATCAACCTCATTTTTCCAACAGAATTCTAAAGAGTTGTGAGACTAAATGTTTTTGTTTTCTCATTGACTGTAGAAATGAAACCAGTACATGATGCATCATCTTCAAAAGCCAGAGACTTACTTTCATTAATTGCCAGCCATGATAATGTACCCCAAGTGTCTACAGTTTCTAATGAGAAAGGCATCAACAACATCTCGAGAATCTTCCCTTTCGAAAATACTGAAGTTTCCCAGAACCTTATAACCCCCGCTGCTGCAACTTCTACCACAGTTGGTGTTCTTGAGCCATTCTATCACCGTGACAAACCAGATACAGGTTCAGGAGTGCTTACGTGCGAGGACCTTGAGCAGTCCATCTTGGCCGAGGCTGAGGTCAGTGGTTCTAACATGCAGCACTCTGTGCATGGAGTGTGGAATTTCTTGGATTCAAAAGTTGAAACACAGAAGGCTGCTGTGGATGATCATGCATCCCAACATCTTCTTTCATTGTTACAAAAGGGAACAAGCTCGAAAGTGCTGACAACGTCTACCCCCAATCTTGATGCGGTCTCCTCTGACAAGCTTCTTGTTCCTGATAGCATGATTAGTACTGCTGAAAATGTCCATGGCAGTGAAAATACACTGACTCTTGAAACACTTTTTGGCACTGCCTTCATGAAGGAGCTTCAGTCAGTGGAAGCTCCAGTCTCTGTCCATAGACGTTCTACAAGTGGGGTTGCGAGAACTGATGTTCCTGAACATCATGGGCCATTTTCAATTGCAGATGATGGTTTCTTTCATTCTACTGTTGGTGAACAAGTATCCAACAAGCCAAACCTTATAGAAGTACCACAATCCGATAAGATTGAAGGGCATTGGTTAAGTTTCAATGATCCTCGACTGAAGGGCTTGAAGCTTGAACCTGATGGTGGTTTTGAAGGCAGAGCTGATAGAGTGCCAGATGTTCGGCTGCCTGAAGAAGAGAGTTTGATTGCTGTTGGTAATCCGTTGCATCGTGAAACATCCCAATTCATGCCTGTTGGCAGTGCTGCTAGAGTATCCTCAGAGCCACTGGCTGAGATTGTAGATAAGCTGGCGGCTCTGAATACCCTTTTAAAAAATGAAAGACCCATGGTGCCTGGTTTACAAGGTCCACCAGTTCTCCATGGTCCTTATGAGCCATTGGAGTCTATGGGTCCGTATCAGCATTTACATGGGCGGCCTCCTCCACAGTTTCCTCATCAGATGAATAATGCAAGGCCTCCCTTCAACCCACTTGATCAACATCCTCTTGCCCCAGAACGCATTCATCAAGATCCACAGCATACTTTTCCTCCTAATATCATCCCTCACCCTTTCAATGGTCCAGGTGGGCCTAGGTTTGATCCAGTGCATTCTGCAATGCAGCACATGCCCATTCCCATGCCTGAAAATTTCCCACCACCTCATCTGCTGCATGGACTGCCAAGAGGTGTGCCGTTGCCTCATCCCTTCAACAACATGCCTGGCTACATACCAGAGATGAACCTTATCCAAGGTTTTCCTTTTAATCATCAGCATGGTAATTACGGCGGCAATGGACTGGGATTGCCAGGTATATAAGCCTGTCATTTTAGTTGATATTCTATTTGTGCTCTTATTTCTTTTTGGCCCATTTGGATCCACTAGCAGAGTTCAAATATCTTGGTTTACTAGTAATCATGCTGTGCATGGTATTCAGGTTACTAGTAAACTAAGTGCAAATACCTTCCTCCCCCAATTTCTAACTGAAGTTGTCATGACGTTCATGCAGTGTGAACCCAACAAAATCTACCGAAACCTCATAAGCTATGATGCCTACATACTTCAAAATAGGCAAAATATTGTGATACTAAACCTTTTTTTTTTTTTTTGTGTGTAAAACCTATATATGTGCGTTATCCATGCTGTATCTTGAGGCATCATAGCTCATAAGCCCATCAAATCTTGGAGAAGCTTCATGTTTTTGTGGTTTTTCCCTTCTGAAAGTTGAATTCTTCTCCAAGTTTTTAGCTGAAGTTGGCAGGGTTTTTAATGATTGCAAGACCAACAAAAACTACCTCACCCTCTCATGAAATGTGCTTGAGCCTGGAAACACTGCCTTGCCTCACTAGGATTTCATTTATTGTCTTATTAAAGGTTCATCTTGACTTGTGTCGTTAACAGGATCTGCTATTGGTGCCGGCCATCGCCCGGAGGTGCTGGAACGATTGATTGAGATGGAATTGAGAGGTAATCAAAAGCAAACACCACCTGTTGCTCCTGGACATGGACCTGGGATCTATGGTTCTGAGTTTGACATGGCATTCAGGCATAGATGATGATGAAAATCTTTTATTCAATATAAACCTCAAGCTCGACATGGCTGATAGGGGCAGGATTGTTTTGTTCAATGGGATTTTTGTGATGATGGTGTATAATATGAATTTTCCTTTCTTTTCCTTGTGTGGCAGCTGATTGAGAATTTGGGTTTGCTCGAGATCATTCTTCATTCAAGTAAAACCAAACTAAAGAGAGAACATCCACAGTAGTTATGTTCCTACTGTGGTGTTCCTAAAGTAGTTGGATGATCCTACCAGCTGATCAATGGATTTCTGATTGTTATTATTTGCAATTAGAACAGTTGAGAAATCCAGCCAATGGTTGACATTTGATGAGGGTGATCAGCAGCTATGGACTGTTCAACGATTGATTTTTGTTAAATATCAGCCCAATCATGGTAGATCTAGAGGAAGATCACCATAATACCGTTATCTGGTTTGTTTTAAGAGACGATGCACAAGTTGCTTAATTGGCGGCTTTAAGTTCGTTGGCAGTGATTAAAAGTATCTTGTGGAATCAATTTCAAGTTCACATGGAAGATTCAAGCTTTCTGTAGAATGCTAGATCCCAGTTGTTTTTGTTTGGGGAAATTGTTCTCTTGCATTGTTGGGGCATCGGGGATTGGTAGCATCATCTTCTAGTTTCATCTCAACACCTATTTTCCCCAGCAAGACTGCTTGCTTATGGAGACAAAGGTCAGGCTAGTGATTTTGGATTTGAGGTGGTAGCTTAATTCAATTTAGTGTTTGGTTAGGCAATGTGTAGGAGGTTTAAGGGTCATGGTTGGTCCTGATTATCTGCATGGAATTGAATTCATAGAAATTATGATGGCTAAAATTTAGGAAACAAAGGTGAAGATCCATTTTAGTGTGAGTTGGGAGTCACCTGTGAACCAAAACTAATATAAAGAAAAATAAAAGGAAATTCATAAATAGCCATCAAATAATCAATAGAAAATATTTGAGAGATGGGAAAATGAATCCCCAGTCATCATCCTCGTAAATCAAATCATAAGAAAGTGGGCGTCCAATCTATACCTCCACCTTATATAATCCTTTGTTGGAACCAATTTTCCCATGAATCCTATGGAATTTAATTCCATGGAAACAAAAGAGCCCAGAAGATTTTGATCCCTATGTCTGCATCTGTCTGGGGGAAATTAAATCCAGGACTAACACTACTGAAAATCTGAATTGAAACAAAATTACTAAGTTCCCTTCAGGGGTTATGTAAGTTCACCTACCTTTGAACTATTGAGTTTAAACCAAGACATCTGAGTTATGTTAATCATAGTCAGAGAAATTCAAAAAAACAAGAGTTTCCTCACACCACCAATTGCCTTCGTGGCTATTATACAGTCTTCCCCATGCACCCTTCTTGGACATTTCAAAGGCTAAATTTGGGGTGAAGACTTTACACTCCTATTCTTTTAAAGGAATTGATGGGATCTGGGATTTTCAAGGGAACCCCAAGAAGATTGCAAATATCTCCAAAATGTTCGGCAACCAGCAAACTACTCAAATCCACCTTTAAATGTTGCCCGTGAATCAGCTGTTTTTTTTATACTGTTACTGGTAATTAGATTCGGACAGTAGAATCAAGCTATGATGCCCTGACACAGCATTGATACGATAAAGACACGCTGCGGACACAGATTTCACACTTAAAAAGTGAAATATCAAATACGTTGCCCATTTTAAAATATTTGTGCATCATAGAAATCAAGTGTAAGTCAAGATAGTTCTATGCATCCAAACGTAAGCCCAATTTGTTCCAAGTGCTCATCTTGTAAAGGTCACCTGCTCTCGCAACGCCGGTCAAGTACCCTGTCAGTCAGACTCCACCAGACTCATTTAACTCACCTGACTCGGTGACTTACCAAGCCATGTAACTTGGCTAGTTTTGTGCCGAGTCTTCTCCACTCAGTGGACTGCAATAGCTAAGCAACAGAGGCTAGAACAGGGAAAACATTAGGGCTTGTGTGTTTCATGTAATTAAATACATAGGATCATATTCTTTTAATAAAAATGAAAAAAATGTTAATATCCAAAAATGACCATCACATAACTTCCCCTTGAGTGAGAATCGAATCAAGGACAGGAAGATTTGAGGTCTTATCTACATCTCCACCATTTATCATTCACCCCTCTTCAATAATCGTTTGGTGGAGCTAATTCCACCATGAATTCCTAAATGTCCAATTCCTATGTATTTATGCAAACAATCAGGACCTTCGGACCTTTATTTAATGTAATTGAATTCCTAGGAATTCTCAAGACTTTCATAGCTAAAAGTGGTAAAAACAGAAAGAAATAAAGGTGAATATCCAAAGCAACCATCAAATAATCCCCCTTTAGAAAATGAATCGAGATAGGAAATAAACACCTAGCCATCACCCTAGTAATTCAATTTCAAGTCTCATCTACATCACTACCTTATATCTTTCACACTTCAACTCTTGAATAATCCTTTGTTAGACCCCTTTTAACCCTGAGTTTTTATGTACTCAATTCCCATGCAAACAAATGGCCGAGTACAACAAAGGGTCTGGATGGATGAGGAGAAAAGGTGGAGATGACCGTCTACACTACAGTTTAAAGTAGCATTGTAGCCAGATTTCTACACATCCGAACAACTCTCAAGTATCATGGTTACCACAGGTAGCCGGATTCTAAGCTATAAAATATATATCTAACATAAATATTCTACATAATATCTTACAACTTTACGGTCAAAACTCAACCTCAAACCTAAACATGCAGTCCTGTACAGATCAAAGAACTCACATCCACCTCCCGCTGTTGAATTTTTTCTTTTATCCCTCTTTATGTGGATTCACAACACAACAGAATGGCTGCATGTTGATTTCTCAAACAAGTGTGGTGCTATACATTCCACCTTGCAATTCCAAAATGCAATAGCCAAAACTATACCTTCCGAAGTTAAATGGCCGCTGGTACAGGTGCTTGATGATCTCCCAGCTTCAGACTGAAAGTTATTCTTGCAGTCAGAACTCTTACTAAAATCATATTTATAGCATGCCATGCTAAATTAATACAAAGTTTCGCTAGCTTCTTTTACCTGGATGGAGCCTTGTGTGAGTCAGAGGCTTGGATTGTGTTGCTCGCATTGTTTGGTTTAGCTTCCTTGGAGACATCGTACGATGAAAGTACCCTTCTCTGTACAAATCACAGTAAAAGAGTTAAGTCACTCGACTCTACACATGAAGCAAGAGTTTATATGAATTGAGTATTGGGAGTTGGGACTCTCTCTCTCTCTCTCTCTCTCTCTCTCTATATATATATATATATATATATATATATATATATATATGAATTGAGTATCGGGAGTTGGGACTCTCTCTCTCTCTCTCTCTCTCTCTCTCTAATCCAGCAATCCTCATAAAGTCAACCCTTGAAAGCCTTCCAAAAATATATTCGCTATACATATGGGTAGGGGTGTAACAGTTCGGTTAACCGGTTAATTTGGGAAAACCGTTAACCGAACCGTAACCGCGGTTTTCTGTCTTTAAAAACCGTAACCGTAACCTTATTCACAAAAACCGTGAAAAACCGTAACCGCGGTTAACCGTATTAAACGGTTCGGTTACGGTTAATAACTGTGGAATGCCTTCCTCACATAAGGGGATAAATGTGAATGATTGAAGGTAAAATAACACATAAGGAGCAATTAAATAAGGTAAGAAATATTTCATTCAACTCCTTTATTTTTTCTTTAATTTGTAAACGATACAGTTAACCGCATACGATTAACCGAACCGTATGATACGGTTCGGTTCGGTTAATAACCGTGAATTATTACGGAAAATCATAACCGAACCGAACCGTGTGGTTTTTTTATTTCATTAACCGTAACCGTAACCGAACCGTGAAATACGGTTATTAACCGCGGTTCGGTTCAATTAGACGGTTTTCCGGTTTTTTTTTACACCCCTACATATGGGGGACATATTTTATTAATACAGGTCAACTTTTTTAAGAAACCTGTGGAAGTTGAGAGAAGTACAAAGAAAAGAACAAAAGCTACAAAGACCACAGGAGAATTAAAATTGTTATTCTCCTGTTTGACACAACACGAAGAACAAGTAAAAAGCATGCATTTCTATGGGCCTAAACCCCTACCAAATCCATCAGCAACCACCAACACACTCATGGTTGAGTGGTGTTGGCACATTGGTTTCACGCACATGCCCGGGGATCGATCCCTGGGTCCTCAGCTTATAGAATCACACATATACCCATAGTTATCAAAATCCTACGATTCATATCCCGAATCTTAAGAAAACGATTCGTATCTATGCAACGAATCTCATTTGCAAATGAATCTTAGGATTCAAGTGTGAATCCTACGATTTGATACTCGTTTCATCGAATCTTACGATTCAAGCGATTTGGTTAAGCCAGAATAGCTAAAACTAATAAATTAATATTAATAATCTTTTGCCTCTTTTTTTATTTCTTTTAGCGCTTTTATTTTTAAAATGTTATTTTAGTAGTTAACGAAACTTCCTAAATATGATTGTAAAATAGACCTACTTGTTATTATATTTATCATGTTTTAAAGGGAAGAATGGATGGTTATGAATAATTACTTTTTTGCTTTTAATTTTTAATTATTTTTTAGTTTTATTAGAAAAGTAAAATATCCTACAATTTGTGATTTGATTCGATTCATTGGTACGAACGATTTACAATACGATTCCGATTTTGAAAATCATGCCTATACCAGTAGCCCAATGTAGCAGGGGAAAAACCACACCGACAATGAAAAACAATAAAATGGACACAATAAGACAAAAACATGTAGAACCACCCCTTGAATCAAGGTTGTTCATAGTAGTTATCAAAATCCTACGATTTATATTCCGATTTGTATCCCGAATCCTAAAGAAAATGATTCATATCTATACAATGAATCCCATTTATAGGTAAATCTTAGGATTCATCTGTGAATCTTACGATTTGAGACTTGTTTCATCGAATCTTATGCTTCAAGCGATTCGGTTGAGTGAGAATAACTACAACCAATAAGTTAATATTTGTTATCTTTTACCTTTTTCTTTCTTTATTCTTTCTTTCTTTTAGTGTTTTTACTTTTAAAAGGTTATTTAGTAGTTAATAAATCCTCTTACGAATTTTTGCGCCTTAGAGGAGGTTTTAGAAAGTAGTAAAGCGTTCGATTGTATGTGTAGAACTTGACTATGTCTTCTTCTTTGTTTTTTTATAAAAAAAAAAAAAAAAAAAAAAAAAAAAACTCCTGGTTTTTTTTATTGATGAATACTTTCTTAATTTTAAGAGAGATCCTACTTTGTAAGATCGATGGTTTGGATTTTTTTAACTTTTATATTTTGATTTAAAGATAATAAAAAATAATCATTTATTGATACCTTAAACTTATTTAACTATTTACACATCATTTATTATATATTAATGTGTCATGATGTTCTTGATATAACTATATGATAGACTTATTTGTCATTGTATTTATACCGCTATCAATGGGAAAATTGATGGTTATGAATAACTACTTCTTTCTTTTTCATTTTCCTTTTAATTTTTAATTATTTTCCACTTTTATTAGAAAATTAAATAGTACTATGATTCGCGATTCAATTCGATTCATGGATATAAACGATTTGTGATACGACTCCGAATTTCAAAACTAGGGATCATACAGCCCAAATGGATAAGTACACCCACTTTTCCCACTCTTAGAGATTTTCTTAGAACACAAATAAATACAGCCAAAAGCTAAGGTTTGTGTCAGCTTTTCATTACTTACGTACATTCTTTCAACAAAATATGCCCTAAACATAATCTCAGCCACCTAAACCATCTATAGATATTTTAATCTTAACTAAAAAGAGTCCCTATATGCCAATAGCACATTGCTCCAGTTTCTTGCTCTCGCTCTTTGCTCTGGTTGAGATGCAAAATGAGGAAAGGGTCTGCTTTACACCTCGGAGTCCTTATATGCCAATTGCACTTCTCACTTGTTTTAGTTAAATGAAATTCTATGTGATTAAACAAGATGAAAAATTCCAGTGGTCATGCATCAGCTTGTTAATGAACTATTGGGTGTAGCCCACAAGTACAATGCGCACATTTATTTGCTTAATCTAGAGAGCATTGTGACAATAGTGCCATACCATGTATTTGTATACTCATCTACATGCTTGCATTTCCAGAAGCCAGCTTTAATATCCTGCATGGCAGGCATATATAGTACAATTAATTTTTTTTCCCCTATTTTAGTCTACTTGCTTTCACCAGCTACTGCATTTTTGTGCATCCTCTCAACAAATTTTAACACTGATAACTAGAACAGTGGCATAAATAAAATGGTCATCAAAGAACACAACTACAACTTCTAACAATTGAATCCTGCTTCGCTTAATGGCCCAAATTCGCTTTGTGGCAACACTGTTCTCTGAAATAAATGATGTTATGTAAAGACTGACGGTATCAGGGGAAAAAGCACTCACATGACCCTCAAAATCTGGGCTAGACAAATTGACGGAAAGGTTTTTCATCAACAGCAACACCTGGAAAGGCAGCAAAGAAAATCCATTACTTGTTAAGTCACAAGCATTTTCCATCATAGAAAGCAGAAATTTGTTTTAACACATCTTAGATGGATGCTAGAACAATAAACAAGCCAAGCACTAAACCCCGTTGGCAAAACACATCTAGGATATCGCTTACACATACATACATACATATAATGTGTATGTGCGTGCGCACGCCTGTGCGTGTGTAAAAACCATGCATACAACTTTAATTCTTAATGCGTAACGTAGGGTGAAGCAATCAAGCACTATGCCCAATTTCAGTACTGGGAATCAGTAAATGTACTCAGTCACCAGTATCTCTAATTACTTCTAACTCTTGTTACCTGTAAGCGGTTGCTGCATGGCAGAAAACTTTACTCTCAACTTGCATGCAACTCAGGTTATTCCAAATGCAAGAACTTTATGCTTACACAGTAACACAAAATACGAATTACTTGCACTAACTTGTGCGGATCCAAATTGGCCTCCAATTTATACAACAGACGTGCTACAAATTACAGTGTTGCTGTAGACATGCTGCATGCATGCGTGGTCAAAATATTACCATAATCTCCATCATAAAGAAGATTCACTTAAAACAACAGTAGCCATCATTCAGCTCAAGAGGCGCCCAATTAACAATGGGCTAAAGAAAGTCAAATATTAGTTCAAATATAGATTTAATATCACTTTCATCCATTTCAGTTATTAGCATTTGTTACATGTTGCATGGAAATTAGGAAAATAATTTTCATTCTTGAAAATGAATGATACAGCATTAAAGAAAAAACCCTAATTAATAACCGAACTTAGCATTATCAGGTCGATGTGAAATCCAAGTTTGTTTTTCTTTAAATACTTGGGTTTCAGAAGTAGTTCTCAATCTCCTAGAAGTTTCTCCAATTGTAGAAATTCTCAACACGGTAAAAATCCAAAGGAGTGCAAAACATCCACAAGCCAATCAGGAGTCTAGAAGGTTGCATAAGAGAAATCATGCAGGCATCATAATGTTGCCACAACCCAATTCTAACGTTGTTCATTAATCATCACAGAACCATCTCAATATTATTGAGTTGCAGGTATCTGCATACTACCTTGTGTAAACAAAACAGGAGATAAAGATGGGTAAGAATTTGAAATGTAGAAGTCTGGAAATTGAATTTTTAAATGTTATCCAGGCAAGTGTATGGGTGCCATCATGGGAATGGTAGGTAGCATATGGATAAGGGTATTTACTTGGCAACCTAAAGCATAGGTTAATATGGGGGTATCTATTTTCATCTTATCTTTTTGTAAGGTAACTTACAAATAAACAATAAATGCTAAACATAGATTTTACATAGAAATTTTTAAATCAGTTCATAAATATCACCTTTTGATTCAAAAGTGAATGGAAGTCCCATCAAAACTTCCAATTTATGAAATGCAAGATACTGAACTGTACAAGTGATCCCTTATAGATTATATTTATAACTATATAAAGTTACCTTTGACACAGCTAGAAGAATCAAGAATGTTTTCAATGGTAACACTTCTATTCAGTAGGGGAGTAGGTAGCAGAAAACATTAAAAATCGTGAGTGAACATTCTAGTATCTTTCCACTAGAAACTAGTTTAGGGACAGTAAGGACTAAGGAGTGAATTGCTCTGAAGTAGTGCTTGAGGATATTTTTGATAACGTAGTGCTTGAGGATATGGAAACCAAAACACTTGAATTAATAAACTAATGAAGAATGCAAAAGAAATAGAGGAGACGAATAACCACTAAAAAAGTACAAAAAATTTGGTAGACTACATGGAACTGAGAACATAAAACTCTGCTTCCTGGCTCTAAATGAATGCAGTGAACAGAGAATGAGTTGTTAAAAGATCTGCTCTGAGTTACTATGTACAAAATTCTACTAATCATATCACTACCAACATTCTTTAATGAAACAGCCCTGCTAGGTGGACAAACTCATGGGGACCGAACTTGGCCCGGTCCCCATGAGAACCACAGGATCCCAGTCACTCCTGTGGTTCTCATGGGGACCGGGCCAAGTTCGGTCCTCATGAGTTTGTCCAAGTGGACTTTTCGTTAATGAAAAGCATCATTCAGAAAAAAAAAAAAGTTGCCTTTAGACATCTAAGGAGAGAAACTGATTTAGGTTGAATAAGAAAGATACCACTTCAACATTAATAGGATCCATCTCCTTCAGTTTCTTTAAATGACCACTTGTATTAGGATCAAAGACACTGCCAATGAAGCTGTATACTTGAGCAAAGTCTGGCACAACTGCTCAAAAAAAAAAAAAAAAAAGGGGAAAAATAATGTGCCAAATGGATTATAACAAGCACTATGGGACAGGATAAATAGAAATGAACTAAAACGAACATTAAAAGATATACATGGTGTATTTGCAAGAATCTATGCATGTACATGCATAAGTAAATATAAATACACAAATAAGAATGCATATGTAAACATCGTGATAAACTGTCCCTGAAATGATAAACATCATAAATTAATATCTTGGTCCCATCCAAATAGGCCTAGGCACTGTATGCATTACCTACTTGGAAGATGAGAAAGCACTTGGCACTGCTCCAAGAATATGGGCACAGAATTACAGACCCTATTCATTCTGTTGGTCAGGACTTGACCCACCTGACCGTTCACGCACATAGCAAGGCTCACATTCTATCAATGCCATTTCTCTCAACTGGTGCAACAATTAACATCAAATTGTTTTCCCCACTTAATGACAAAGCTGGATCTGATGGCATGCATACTGCGCACCATTATTGTGATGGTACATTGAGTTTGACAGACTAAAACACAGAAATCTTTCAGAAAATTTGGAAATAGATTTACTTATCACTAGTGCTTCATTGCCCAGGATTCTGATGCTTGATCACACAATAATTTTGGTCTAATCAAGGTTTAATATAACAGCCATTATGTAATAATTTCAACCGTCATGTACTAGTTTTGATGGTGAATGATGCCTTTATGCAAATATAAAGGACTGAAGCACAAATATATAGAATACAAAGCAGCTAACTATATAAATTTTTATGTTTTATGCACATCTAAAACACCTAAAAGGCCTTAAAATTGGAGATTTTTGTACTTTCATCTTTGAGGTTTTATAAAATTATTTCAAAATTAACAAGTGAACAAAGCGATAACATGATTTGGTTGACTATATCAGCTGCTGCATAACGGTTGCGGCTGTGGCCTTTACAAGTTGGGAATCATGTTTTGAACTATGGCTGTAATTTAAGGATCAAGGCACTAGATCGTCCCTAATAAGGGGAATTGTGAAATAGTTCATTATTGGGATGCCCCGTTCTCTTTTTCTCCTCCTTGAGATACATGCATACATGGGAAATATTCCTGTACATCCTTATGCTGAGAACTTCAAGCGGACCCACCTTATGATCCATCCAAACCAGAGGACCCTCCCTCCCCCCGATAGTCATCAGACCCCAGGACTTGTGGGTCATGGATGAAGGGGTTAGAGGCATGAGATTGCCCCCTCTTTCCCTCAACAAAACAGCTCCCTCCATACACATGCTCTTGATGCATTGTACTATGAGGAGCTAGTATTAACCATGCCTAATGCATTTAGACTCTGACTTGCACACAAATGAAGGTTACAAAATAAAGTCCTTGCTACCTAACACAATCCAGACAAGATTTCTCATCTACAAAACCCTGGTTGATATGGATATGAGGAATGTGCACATGACCCTGTAGATCTGAAAAAAGAGATTCGGGTATCCACCAATTATTCTGACATGAGAACAAGAAATGCCATATAATATATAAAATTAAGATACAGCTAGACCATAACAAAGAAGTGTCAATTCAATAATTAGTCCCAAATTGAGTATGATATGGGTACACTAAGCATATACAACTATCGCAGCATTATTCGATTAAATATACTTTCATGTTATTTTTTGACAACAAATATGAAATCAAACTTTGAAATAGTATATATTAGTACACTTTTTTTTTTTTTTTTTTGCTAGAATATTAGTACACTTGCTCATTGATGCTGGAACTTACATCACTGAAAGAGCTACTTACCTTGAGGAGGAGGACCACAAGTTCCTTGATCAGTTGTTTCACAAGTTGGCCATGTCCCAGGATTGGTTTCAGTACCACTGCAACAGTAATTTTTTACTATCATAGGTCCCACAGGATCTATAGCATCTGGAAAAGTAAAATAAGGCCCATTGAATTTGTTTGCTTAAAACCAGAGTTTTGCTAAGCCTACTAACTACTGCATGGAAGAAATATCAACATGTTCACTTGTAATACCAAGCCATTGACAGCGGGTTCACCTTCTTGTTTCCTTGCCCAAAAATCAGGCCGTTCCACTCATTTAGTGGGTCACAGCTAAACACAACATGGAACAGTTAAGAAGCAAGGCCTGATGGTCCACTTTCCATCTGCTCATGAGGCCTACTTAATGAACTGAGCAGTGCAAATCTAGACTTGTAACTTGGATCTTGCGCAGCAAAAGTTGGTGATGAAAATAAAAGGTTGTTGCTCAATGATAGATTTTGGTAAAGAGTCCTTACTCCTTAGAGAGCTTGTGTTAGCTTTTAGCAATATTCTAATTGGGTGGGGGGTTCAAAGATGATTTTTCCAACATAATTAAAAAAGGGAAACTTATGGGCATCAAAGCTCTTTCGGTTTTCTACTTTCTAAACTTAGGGCATGCTTGTGCAGGCCTTTTTCCTGCAGAAACGGCAAGGTAAGACCTCTTTATATTCCACATTGGTCATTCGGTGCAAACACGCTCTCCACTGAAAATCCCTATTTTTGTAAGATCTTTTCTGCGCGAGATGAGAAACACAAATCCAACCTCCCCCTTTCAAAAAAGCATTTCCGGAGTGTTTCCTCTTCCACAACATTACACAAACAAGCCCCCCGGGCCTATTTGGTAACTTCACTAATAAAGTGAAGTGAGGTGAATGGTCAAATTAAGAAACAAAAAAAGAACAGGGGTCAAATCAAAAGGTGATGGCCTTTTGTCATTTAGTAAACTGAGAATGTAGCTTTTTTTTTTTACTTTTTTGAAAAAAGAAGATAGCTTTTTTTCATTTAGTAGCATGAAAAAGTTACTTTTTGACTTTTTTGGTAAAAAGTAGAGGTGTTTTTTTGAAATATGGTATGTTTTGATTTGACCCCTTTTCTTTTATTGTCTCTTGAAATGACCCTTCACGGTTTCACCTCACTTCACTAGTAAAGTGAAATTACCAAATAGTGAATGGGTTTACGACAAAAAGAAAAAAGAATCTTGTTTTGAGGACTGTCTCTTGTGCAGTTTTATGCATTGAATATTATCAAAGACCTTTGACCTTTGTATTATATTTTTTCCACCTTTTATCTAGTGGAAGACTTTTCTTCCTCTTAACCCACAAATTTAGCCCTTAGTGATGAACCTAGTAAATCTTGTCTCTCTTCTGCTGCGTGTTGCTTATTTTGTGAGATAGGTTTACTCACTTGATTGCCCACTTATCCACATTCATCATTGCAACAGGTGACACTGTTCAGGCATGCAAGTGTGGAAGTATATTGCAAGTAGGCTTAGAAAACTCTAATAAAAATAACCATTATTTCAGAACATCAAGAGCAAAAGCATAAGTTGATCGAGAAAAGAACCTTTCATCACATGTGATGCATTAAGTGATGCATTAACTGGTAGAGTAGAATTTTGGGCCCATGAAGACATGGCTGCATTTGGGGTAGAGCTCCTAAGCAATGAAGATGAATCCATCATGACTCCACACCCTGGTTCAACAAGACATGATGAAGATTGAAATCGTGCGGTTGCTTGCGATGGTAGTGAAGCAGACAAATTTAAAAATAAATGAGAAACTGAATAATTCAAAAAAAAAAATGGAAAATGAACATAACAGAGCAGAACTATTCTCACCATTTTTAGATGCCTTTTGAGGATACGGATGAGCTGCTTTCCTCTTTGGCCTAGGTGGTGGCACATGTTCACTTGTGCCGTTCTTTTGGACCTTCAAAAAATACTTCTGGGCATGGCTGCGAATCTGCAGACATCACCTTTTTATTCTATAAATAAATGTTAAAAAAAGACAGAAACCTAACAGCACAAAAACAGAAAATACCAATAGTGGAGTTCTAAGCTACTGAGGGAATATTATTAGTGCTACATTAAATGGAAAAAGGGTCAAGTCCAGATGCAAAATCTGAATCAGTTTTACCCCACACCCTATCGCGCTGTAGAAGTTTTGGGCCCCAGTAATGACTCTCATATGATAAGTGTTACATAAAAGAAGAAAGGATCTAGTGCTAGACCCAAAATCTAAGTCAATTTTACCAAACACTATCACAAGTTCTGGGTTTCGGTTTGTAAGAATTGTCTACCAAAGGTGCAGCCTATAGTAGAAAAAAGAATATTTCAATTTCCGGGCATGCCTCTAGCATATTAGTTGGGATAATAATTTGATAGAAGATATAACTAATTGATGCATTTAAATTTACCTGAATAACAGTCTTTGAGCCCACAAATGCCTCAATTTTCTTCCAGTCACGATCAAAGCTGAAACCAAAACAATGCAAATTGTGTCATGATTATATGCCATCATCCGCGGGAAACGTATGATATATATATATATATATAGAGAGAGAGAGAGAAGGGAGGCGGGGGGGCGGTAGCTCGGCTCTCCTAAGCTAAAATCGTTTGCAAAATCATCTCCATCGTAAACTACCTCAAATCATCATCTCCATAATCAACATAAATTCAATTAGAACTGGATTTTCCAGTTCCATCATGTCAAAAACAGAGATAGTCGACTTTGATTTGTGGGACCAATACTGTTTCAGCTTAGGATAACAAGCGAGCCTCTCTCTCTCTCTCTATATATATATATATATATATAATTCTAATTCTAGAAAATGCCACTCTAGGAATGGTGCTTTTTGCCCCCTTCTTACATCCAACAAAAACAAGCCACCGTGCAAGCACATTGAAACCATTCCACCGGCTTTTACTTACAAACCTTTTTAGGAGTGTGTAGGAGAGGAAATAGGATATCAAGCAATAAAATAGGATGTGTAGAAAGTTGAGTCCAATCGATGGAGAGAGAGAGAGAGAGGAAGAATAAAAATCGCCGAGAGAGAGACTGAGCATTTAAATGTTTTAACTTCTGTTCCTAAAAATTAGGAAAGAAGAACATGTTCGCAATAGCGTATCACAATTAGTCAAATGCAAAGGGGCATTTTTTTCGTTAGAAAACGCCAGGTCGCGATGTAGCACTATTCTCTCTCTCTCTATATATATATATATAAATATATATATATATATAGAGAGAGAGAGAGTGTTATATATATTATATATATATATAGAGAGTATATATATATATTTATATATTTATATATATATAGAGAGAGAGAGAGAGTTATATATATTATATATATATATAGAGAGTATATATATATATATTTATATATATATATAGAGAGAGAGAGTTATATATATTATATATATATATAGAGAGAGAGAGAGTTATATATATATATATAGAGAGAGAGAGAGACCCCTTAGTCAACTAGTGATTCATTGTTTGATTTTCCTTTTCCTTTTCTTTTATCTTCATTTCAAAGGATTTCACCAGAACTCAAATTTTGAAGATCAAACGCACAAGGCTTTAGTCTCAAATCACGCCACACCTTGAGCACATTGTGCACTCAAAATGCACCATGTGCAAAGAACCTCTTATTCTAATGACCATGATTTGTGAAGCGGAAACAGTAGCAGTATAGCACTTGGGGTTGGGCAAGCAGCAAAAGACTTGAACCTTTGAATTTCTCCTTGACTAGAAACAGGGTGTTGTACCGAACCACTTATTCTAATATACGGCCACTTTGTTTCATCTATTCATATATCATTTGTTGATCATTTGTTGAGGATTAAAGGGAGAAGAAAAAAAGGACCTCATGATTCATTTGATCGAAAAGCAATTCTTAAATCTACACTTCATATATGCCAGTAAACATCAAATAAAATTGAAGTTTCATTAGAAGCCTGTACCCATTACCCTCATGATATCAAATAAAAACTGAAATTTCTAGATAATCCCAAAAATCCAAATATCAAAACAAAATGCAATTCCAGATACAACCCAAGTTGGAAAATAATGCATATAGCAAGACAGGACCTAAAACCCACCTCAAGAACCTGAGAGTGAAGAACTCCCTCCCATCAACCCTATTTCCAAAACCCAAATCTCCAACTATCAAAACAAAGTGGCAGTTCAGATGGAACCCAAGTTTAAAACTAATGCATATCACAAAACATGACCCAAAACCCACCTCAAGAATGACATTCCTAACAACCCACTTTACAGGGATAAAAAAAAAAAAAAAAAAAATAGCCTCTCAAATTACCAAAACAAAATGCAATTTCAGATGTAACCCAAGTTAAACACCAACAAATACCAAAAAACAGGACCCAAAATCAATCCCAATAATCACATAAAGAGTAAGTCCCAACCCAATTTCCAGATAAAGAAAAAAAAAAAAAAAAAAAACAAAACAAAGTCTCAAAATATCAAAACAAAATGCAATTTTTGATATAACCCAAGTTGAAAACCAATATTTATCACAAGACAGAACCCAAAACCCTCTCAGTAAATCAGATATGGAATAAGTCCCATGAACCCAATTTCCAGATAAACCCAGTTCTCAAGATCTCAAAACAAAATTCAAAATCAGACATAACCCAATACATGTCAAAAGATAAAAACCCAAAACAAAAGTCAGTTATCAGATAAAGAAGAAGTTCCATCAACCCAACTTCTAGATAATAAACCCCCAAGTCTCAATATTTCAAAACAAAATGCACTCAGAGTCAAAACCCAAGTTTAAAATCAATGCATATCACATAATAGGACCCAAAATCCATCTCATGAATCAGAGAGAAAAGAAGGCCCACCAACCCAGAAATAGAAATGAAGAAAAAAAAGGAGTGGAATTGGTGTATTGTATATGAAAGCATGGAAAACATAGAGAGAGAGAGAGTCAGAAGTCAGAACATACAGCTGCAGAGCTTCAAGGAACTTGTCATGCTCCTGCTCAGTCCAGCTCTCTCTAGACTTGGTGATGGTGTATGGCTTCCGAATCTTCTTGTTTGGATCCTCTGAAGCAGCGCCGCCGTTAGAGGTGGTCGACATAGAACCCAGGCCTGGTAGAGCCATTCACAAGAGATCAAAGAAAGAAACTTGTTTCAGTTGGAGGATTCGGATTTCAGAGACAGCATATGATGTACGTGCATTTACTGCTTAACCTTTTCTGCTCTCTATACATACACCTGGTTGCCATTTTGTGTGGTCGCCATTCTCCAATGTAAAATCAATTTAATGAAGACCATGTGCTCAGCTCCTTGTGGCAACCTGTCAACCATACAACATTGTAGTGATTGGACTTTGAGGAATACTGGGGCCCACATTTTGCTGATCACATTTATTAATTTGCTAATTTGATTGTTCTTCCAATTTTTAAGGCCTTAAACTTTTGCAATGCATTGATTAGTTACACTGTAATATGGTATGGGATCACAATCTGTAGGTTGCTGGTTCTAGGTTTTTAGGGTAGTATGCCAACTTTACTAGATTAGTAAAAGTGAAGTAAAGTTTCTATTTTTCAGGATATGGATCACATCAATTGCATTTTAATTAAAAAATCTATTTTTTTCAAAAAAAAAATGTTAGAAAACAATTTCCTTTCTCCACTTAAAGATAAAAAAAACTCCACATTTCTATAAAAAAATAAAAAATATTTCATACCAAACAACTAAATATAAAATATCATTATAACCATGTTATATTTTGTTCTATTTTAATTTGATGCTTTGCTACACTTTATTTTACATCTAAAATTACCAAACGGGTTCAGGAAGCATTTATTTTTCAAGTCGATTAAATAGGCACATGTGGGTTGCAAATTCGATCGGCTTTCGATTTATGAAAATATTAAGTAGATTCGTCTTTCACTTTCTAACAAGTTAAGCTTTAAAAATGCATTGGCTAGTTAGACTATAATATAAATGTTAGATTGCTTGATGTGAATAGGCATGATGGGTGATGCTTATAGATAAGTCTTATAAAGTTTACTGTGATAGATATTGTTCTTTGGGACAGATTAATCCGTTCAAGCTCAAGGGAGTTAATAAATCTCATGTGGGTCCAGTATGATAGTGTAGTTTTAAATTCTCAACTTTCAGAATTCAATCGTGGTCATAGTTCAATTCAACTACCGATTTGCTATTGGCATTTTATTTATTTATTTTTATTAGAATTGCTATTGATAGTTTTTTCTTTTTTTAAAATATTATACTTCTAGTGGTCTCAAATTGAAATGAAAGTTGAAACCTAACATGTAGGTATAGCTAGGATTGAAAGAGTAAGTAAACCAACCTAAAGTCTCACTGGGTGGGCATGTTATAATCTGCCAGGTGTCCTCATCAAGTCAGCATCTTGAAGTTTGTGTAGATACGTGTCCTTTCCCACTACCAAGGCACCGATTTCAAGTTTAGCATCACATCTAGTCTTGGTCAACGTTGACTTTATATCCATACCCAATTTGCTATTGAATTGATAAGAAGACATATGAAGGACAATTCAATTTCCATTTGTATCCATATCAATGGATAGAGAGATGACTCTCACTCTCACCGCTTGTCCTACAAATCTATTGGCATTCACTATAAATTTAGAAGTATACTATGAGGGTGGAGTCTGAATTTTCATTTGGATGTGGCTAAAGTTTTGTTAAACTTAATATTTGAATTTTCTTTTACTAGACTTTTTTGTGTTACCAAATAGTATATATATGTTTTTCTGTAGAAAAAGTGTCCAATTTGTGGAACTCAACCATGAAGATTGGGTAATGAAGAGGTTAGGATTAGGGTGTTAATCAGAAATACCATAATGCATTAGATGGATAAAAAATGATTCTAACTTTGATTTTAGATACTCAAACTTACATTATCATATTTCACTAAATTTATATGTCGAGAATCAATGTCCAGTAAAGTAAATTCAAAGTGAGTGGGTGTGTAAGAACAAACTAAATACAAGAACATTTTGAGGACACCCGTCCTTCTCCCTTTCACTTTTCCAAAGTCTCTAACCTTTGAATAATGGAAACGAAATTCTATCTTTAAATCATAGTGGGGTTAAGAAGACATGATAACAGGAATGAATTTGATCATTTTTGGATTTGTAGATACGTTCAGATTTTGTGATTTAGGTCTTAGGGTTTGGATTAGGATTTAGAGATTCAGGGCTTGAAATTAGGATTTAGAAATTAAGCGTTCAGATTTAGGTATAAAGTGATTAGGTAGAATTATATTAGATATGTTTCGCAGATGAAGCTAAAGTAGTCTACACAGCACATAAGTACGCACGATGAGGAGTTCAATCGACAAACGGCACGAAAGGGTTTCAAAAGAAGAGGTCGAAGAAGACAGAGCGATGTGTTGCCTCTTTTTTTTTTTTTACCAACAAAGCTTCTTTACATATGTGGGGCTATCCTTAGAAATATATGGAGTGACAAGTTTGGACATGTGGGGCATACTCCAATGCCCCCATTCAATTCTATGTGGATTTCAATTCCAACCTGGGACAATTGCGATGATCGCTTTAACGTATGTTTGCCCCTTCTTTAAAGACCCCTTCAAAGTTAATAGAGATTTTAATTCTGACCTGGGGCGACCGCTCTCCGTCGGTACAACGTAGGTCCGCCACTGTATACTATGCCAATAAAAATAAAAAAACAAACAAATCTTTTCGGAACCATTTGTATACCAAAAAAATAAAATAAGTAATTGTATTAGACTATAAAGTTACTTTATCTAAAGTTAAAAAATTGACTATCAAGACAGAATACCTTTTTTTAATTTACTGATCATTCATTTAAAGACTTGGATAGTGGACAAGATTTTTTTTTCCCCAAAATGGCTAGACTTAAAAATCCCTTGTGTATTTGACAAGAATATTAGTTTTCATAAACTCTATCACGTGTCATGTAATAAATAGTAGTAATGAATGTTATACTGTAAAAAGTAGTTAAGATTCAAACCCTAAAAATAATGTCATTGTTAAGGAGAACTGCATGACACATGGCAAAGTTGTGAGGCCCACTAGCCATTCCTACAGATGTACTTATTAACAAAAATGTCAAAAGGGCTGCATTGATGAAAAGTCATGAGCCCAAGTCTAGGTGAAACGAGCCTCCCAAATCTTAAAACCTTGTTCCAGGGAACCACATAGATCATTGTTTTGATATGGCCTGTTGGTTGATTATATTCCAACCTTCAGTTAGGATTTTTAAGGACCCATCTAAAATGGCCCCAGAATTGGCACATCGGTGTATGGTTTTTTATTCACGACTTACTACAGCAGATAAATCGAGGAGGTCTTGTACGTTGTACCTATGTGATATGACATGGAACTTCACAAAATAAACACAATCTTAGGTAGTATTATGCATATTTACTAATCACATTACTCATCCCCTTGTCAACCTGACCGCGTGGCAAACTTCTATGAAAGAAGAACTTGAGGCTTTTATTTGGATCGGTTCTAATTTTCTAGAAGTAAGTCCCACAGTGAAGCTCGACTCATTCAACTTAGGAATTCTCCCGAGTTAGAAAAATCAAAGAGTGAAATATTACACATGCTTGAGAGTTGAGAGGCTACCATCAGTGATGATGGTCCATTCGTGAGCTACCTGATTAGATAACTATCATCAAACAATTGGCCTCAAGGTCGGAAAGAAAACGGAGTGGGATAAGGCAAAGCAATAAACGTGACCAGAATCCAAATTGAGCTCAACTTTTCCTTTTGGAGATTGTGCAAAGGCTTTCTAAGATTGTACTGCCAGTACAACAACAGACAAGTTTGGGCTAAGCTTACAGGAAATGATATGAATTATGTTATATAGAATATAAATCAAGCCAATTTTGAGCTAAGCTTAGCTCAGACTAAGCTTGATTTAAGCTCAAGTCAGGTTCAAGTTGAGCCATTGTTCAATCAGGGGGAGCTTGACCATGGCTAGTCTTGGCTAGTTTACGTACCTTTACAGCCTCCTGCTCCAGTTTATACTTGGGCGTGGGCATGAGCCACCCATGAGGTCAATTAGAAGGGACAAGTCTAGCCAAGTATTGGATTACAGATTATCGACAGAAGGCCCAGAAGATGATAACTTGTTTGGATGTAATAATAAATTGGAATGCAACTAGGCAGAGAAGATGTTTAATTATCTCTGGTGCGATCTATATGGCCGATCTATTTGTATACATTTAACAGATATAAAACATGCATGATGCCCTCTTTTTTTTTTTTTTTTTTGTTCATGTAAGTGAATTCTTCGAAATTCTAAGACTATTTTTGCCGGTGGTCAATGTAGAGTTTCCAAATTTAAAATGATGCACAAGAGAAAGTTTGGAGTAGTCTTCAACCCAAAGGTGAGTTGTAAGAGATTATTTTATTTTATTTTATTGCTAACGGAGGGTTCTCAACCCTTTGGGCGAGCCCAGAGAGAAGTCGGGTAAAACCCCTATGGCCCCTATGTGGTAGGACAAATTGACTCAACCTTCGGTTCCTAAAGAGGGGGGAATCGGGGGTTGATACCAAGGACTCTAGCTCCTAAAGTGGGAGGAACCGTGGTCCTGACGATTCGGCCAACCCCTTGGGGTTAGTGAGTTGTAAGAGATGGAAATACAAAAATAAACATCAAATGACCACATACAATGTGAATTTTTAGGGATTTCTGTTCGTGAGCTCTGGGCCCACACACATAAGTTGAAAATTGAATATGAACAGTTGGCAATCTTTTTAACCATCAATTTTTATGACAAATAAGGGATAGCTGGAGACATTGCCCTGGAGAACCCATGGTTGTAAGGCCCATCACAAGGGGCCCCATCAAATGTAAAAGGCTGTCACTTGAGTACATTTTTGTCACAATGACTACCAATGAGCTCATGGCAAGGCCCATCTGAGATTTTATGTTCCAGATATTTTAGAAAAACCCCCATATATTAGAGGAAAATTTAAAATAAACTTATATATTAGAGGAAATTATATGCTTTCCTTATAAATGGCCCCGCCAAAGAAATTCTTTTTATATGATGGTCACCTCAAGGAAAATTTGCCAGTACCTCTGGGCTTGGGCCTTTAGTTTGAAACACGACATGACCTAGCCCATTTGGCCCATGAAGACAAAAAAAAAAAAAAAAATCAGTGGTGCTGTTGATTGAGTCCATACTTGGAACTTACAAGACCTATGGGCTAGATGACAAAGACCTAACCATGTCTTTAGTCTGATATATGCTTGTACTTTTAAATAAGCAACATATCCATATTGTCATATGATACTTTAATTTTATATGCGAAACTGATGCCCCTATTGTGTCCATTGCAAGCCCTTATTTTGGCATCAGAATATCACCTTGAATAGGTCGATCCAAACATTAGTATTTTTTATTTACCCTTATTTAACTGTTGTGTTTTTAACCTCAAGGGGTAGCTCAGTTGACCTAGGACCACAGTCTGCATCCGGAGGTTGTAGGTTCGAAACTACGCACACTGGGGCTACATGGGAGTTTACTAGGCTTCCCTCTGGTCCGGATTGATTAATCCAGCCCAAAGGATTGGGAACCTCCCAAAAAGAAAAAACTGTTGTGTTTTTCATACATCTATTTCCACGCCATTGAACATGTTTGGCTAACTAATGACTTGGTCCACCAGAAGAATGAATGGCTAGTTCCTCTACAATTAATCCACATGAAAAGTTAACTGGTATGAACACAGAATATAGTTGCCAGGTCTTCTACAAAACAAAAATTGCTAGAGCACACAAACAATGTAAACTAGTCTGTTCATTTGAAGATTGTCAAATAAAAACAAACATAAAAAAACAATGGAAGGTGCAAAAACAGAGTTATCTGTTTAAGTGTAGTTGAACAAAGATCTCTATTAGAGTATTTACCTCTTTAGCATTGTTCTTCTAGAGCTTGTAAGTCATACCAACGTTCAACAGACACTTGTGTGGGATATTCAGCACTTCATCTCTCTCCCTTATGTTCCTCTTCAAAATATTATATGCATAGTCTATCAAAATCCTCCTTAATTAAACCCTTTTGATGCCACCACCTCAGTCTTCCCTAAAAGATGAACTATTCCTGCATTGTACTCCCTCTCTATCAATTCTACCTCCTCTTTTACTGCCTCTTTTCTCTTATTTTCTTGCTCTTTCTTAACCTCCTCATCTATAGCCATTCTATCATCCGATTCACCACCCTCTGGGACATCCTTATTATTGGGTCTATAACATGTGATATTTGCAGTTCATCTCTTATAAACTCCTTCAATTGGTCGACCAACGTCCTCTCAAAGGACTCATGCTCATGCAAGTCTGTGTACCCATACCTTATGAAGCAACGAAAGACTCCGAGCTCTCTCGGGTTAACAAGGCGGAATCGAAAGCGCTCTTCTGGGAGGACCTTGCTTATAGGAAGCGATTTAATAGAGACGAAAATGAGGACTGAGTGCAATGATGGCACATTATCGATGTAGTGTCCGAAGAAGGGTGGGATTCCTTGGACTAGGTCTGAGTGGAAGAGAGCAATGCCAGGTAGACGATGGGAGTTGATGTTGGCCACAATCTCCCTTAGATTTTCAGAAGAGAACTTGTTCTCTAACTCATAGGTATATTTCTTACGATATACATAATTCCACACGTACATTACAGTCATGAGCAATGCTGATATAGCTAATGGAAGATATCCTCCTTCAGTGAATTTGTAGAGAACCGAAGTCAAATAAAGAAGCTCCACTAAATATATTGTGAAGAAATGGGCTATTACCCAGATGATATTTGTCTTCCATATCATTAACATTACTAGCACCAACAATGCCAATGTTATTGACATAACAAATAACACTGCAATCCCTGCACAAAAGAAAAGAAGGTGTAGATATTAATCCTCAATGTGACCTTAAAAGAAGTTCTACTATGCCCCTTGTCACCATGAAAACCCTATTTGGATCGTCCAAAATTCCTTGTTTTTCGTTCGGTTTGCCTAAAAATTTAGCCACTTGCAACTCAATTTACCCATAAACTCAGGTTGTCCAAATGTGGGAACACTAATTCATTGGTAAGCTGAGTAAATTGCAATTTGTTTATAAGGCCCTTTTCTGTGAATAGAAAAACAAAGTAGTGCTTTTAGTTTTTTCCCTTAGACCTCTTCCCCTCAAAAAAGAAAGTCATGCCAATGGCCCTAGCTGGGTGTGAACCCTTCCTCTTCTTTTTTTTTCTTCTGAGACTTTTCATAATTATATAACAGTCCATGAATCAATGGAAAACTAGAAGAATAGAAAAATCTCTCTTACCAATCTGGCCCAGGGGATTAGTCCCATCAGGTCAAATACCAAGGAATACCCTAGCCAGCAAAAATGAATCTGGCCTTAAAACCCTATATTTTGCCACTAAATACTTCTTTCAATATGTCATTTTGACTGCTTCATTGCAAGTAATTATGGGTCTCTTAACAACACATGATGCACAACCCAGAAACAGTGAGGCATTAAGATAAAGGTTACATACCGTATGCATTGCCGATCTTCACAGGATCCTTAAATCCAAGGGTAAGACCGACGCAGGCCAACATTAGTATGTAGTTGATTTCAGGAATGTATATTTGGCCTTCATACTTTGAGGACGTGTGGACAATCTTAACATGGGGAAAGCATCCAAGTGAGAGGGATTGTTGGATGATGGAGAAGGATGCAGAGATCAATGCTTGACTGGCTATGATGGCAGCCAAAACAGCCACAACAAACATATACCAATATACAGGGCCTGCACAGTAATTAAAATCATGTCAATTACTTGAATTCGATTAGGGTGACCATGTAATACGTTTGGTAGGATTAAAGCCAGCTCAGCCAGCCCATCACAGCTAGGCTTGAGCTTAAGCATGGCTTGTAAGTTAATCAATTTGGCCCTGAGCTGCCCTGCTCAAGCTTGGTTAGTAAAGGTTTGGCTCCAAATGTATATATACAACATGGATTAAATTGTTCATATACACATAAATCAAGCCAAGTTTCAGCCAAGCTCAAGCCTAACTTGATTCAAACTTGACACAAGTCAAAGTTGAGCCATTGTTCAATCAGGCTGAGCTCGAGCATACCTAATCTTGGCTCATTGACACCCTTATGCCCATTTTCTGCTTGGGCGTGGGCATGACTCACCAGCATTTAACAAACAAGTATAGCCCAAGTATTTGGGCACCCTGACTCGCACATCCATGTCCCTTTACAGCTAAGCTAGGGGGACAATCAGTCCCAAGTATTCGATTACAAAGTCTTGTCCATAAAAAGGCCCAGAAGTTTGATGTCTTGTTTAGATGTAATAATGAATAAGACTGTAGAGAAGATGCTTATTTTTTATGCACACAAACCTGGAATGGACTTATAGAAGGCATCTGCCATGTCGAGGCTGTGTTTGCTAAGGTATGCAGCTTGGCCTGTATATGCTAACACAATAGAGGGAAAGACGACGCAACATGCACTAATCTGTATCGAAAGAACCGAAAAATGTCCAACGTCGGCAAACAATGCTTCCGCCCCTGTTTCATCCAATTTCATGACATTCATCACATACAAATTCAATCATGTATGTGAAGAAATATGACAATGTAGTTATGGGTGAAAGGTAGATTGATTGGGTTGGCCATCGTGGGTAAGCTGAATATACTAAACCTGAACCCATGTCTTTATTAAATGGATCGGAAATGCCAATCTAAACCCGACTTAGAAGTTAAGCAGGTCAACTCAAACCATGAAAAGTACCAAGTTTTGAGTTGGTACTTGGTACTTGGTAGTAGATTAAGGTGCAATCAGCAAGGTCAGTACTCTGTGGTCAGGTTGGTAGGTTTAGTAGTATGGACTCAACTCTAACTAGAACCCAACCCATTTATTAATTGGGATAGAAATACTGACCCAAACCATGAAATTGGACCCTTCATTAATGGGTCGAGTTCACAAGGTGGAGGAAGGAGATTATAACCTGTTGTGCAAAGGATGATGCCACCGAGTGAAATCCATGCATCTTTCTTGTTCCTCTTGAAATAATAAATGATGTACATTGGGTTGAATGCCTTGATTACAGAAGGATCATGTTTAATGCCAATAAAATCCCAATCATAAAGTGAGTGCATGAAGTTCCATGATAGCATTCACTCATACAAAGTGAATTCTCTGAGGATATTTGTGTAAGAAATAAAGAGATGAAAATGCATTGCTCACTACGTGTCACATCCCGGACCCGAGAATCCCTTGTTTAGGGTGGTTCCCAAGGTGTGACACGCGTACTCCCGTGAACTCGCACCTGTTCCGAACCAAATCCGAATTCACGAAGGAGAAAATTCCACATTTTACGTGTGAGGATTACTCACTGACACCTGTCAATGCACAATTATCTGCGGAACATGCACATTATAGAAATCAAAGCCGTGATCAGTCCAATAACCAATCCATTATATTACAATTTCTCCTTAACAAAACTAATGATTTAAATGTCTTAAATGTATAGTACACCAGTACTCTAATGAACAACTACTAGATGCTTATCTCAAGGGAATAAATTTCTAATACAATGCGAAATAAAACTGGTCAAATGCATTACCCTGAACAAAGTGCAATTAAAGTACCTAGGCTCAAACTCAAGGTTACCCTTCTGATTCGTACTCCGACAGTCATAACTAACCGTTAAGCTTACCAATTAATCTCACATTTGAATGGCTAAAAGTAACTCTCTTTGGTGTCTTGAATCCCTGTGACACCAAGAATAGTATCTCAAATACAACGATTTGGCAAGTATAGGCATTAATAAGCAAGTACATGATGTATCAAATTGAATTAAATAACAGTTGATCAAAAGATGTCAAAGATAAGTATTGACTAGGCAATTGTGCTAAATCAAATCTTTTATGCTTGAGAATCATATTAAAATGAAAACATACAAATTGGCTACTACTTTAAGCTCATCCTCTCAAAAGAGAGCAAATCTAGTTGGGATGTCACCAGCGGCCCGGCCAAAGGCTAACATGCTACCCGGTTCTGGAGTTCCGGTGCTCCAGATGACTTACTGCAGTAGTCTCGAATACGAAACTAAGTGCTGGCCCCGTCGGGCGTCACAAGGTCGAAGCTAAGTAGTGCCGACTCAATCGAATCAATAATAATCGAAATAATAAGTGGATTTGAGTGAGTTTGTATTTCAACTGTCTATAATCAAATCAAATCAAATCAAATCAAATGCTAATCTCAAATCACGATATACTTACTCAACCCACATTTCCCACAACTAGAAATTTGGTATATAATACTGAAGAATTTCGAAAGAAATGTAATAATTGGACCTCAAGGAGTATAGATAATGCAATAAATCTACTAATTGTGATTGATATACAAAATGAAAGTATACTTCAATATGAAATGCAATGATTTAAGGAATCAAGGGAATTACTAGCCAATCTAATCTAACTACTCATTATTCTTCACCATCCAATTCGATATAGGTTTAGAGAATCCATGTATTCTTATTCTATTAGGTGTCACAGTGTTTAAGTAAATACAAAAGGTTCACTAAATTAATATCCATGGAATGGTGATAGATTTCCGAATAGTAAACATGAGTCTATCCCAGCCTCTCGAGATATCTCAGGCTCTAGACCTCTCCGTTGGACATACAAGGGTTTAAGGTTTCCCTGTTAAGGTCATAAGAGTCATACGAAATCCTAATTTCCTATGGAAACAGGGTATGCACCATAATCCACTTAATGGAGGATTAAGGAGGGTTAAAATAGGTTCCATTGTAAATTCATGAGCGTCAATTAAAACCTTTATCACCTATTGGTTTAAGGTATACACCATATTCCTCTTTAGAGAGTTTTATGGAGGGTTATTAGAGGGTAGAATATCATTACTCCTTCTAATTGGGTCAAAAAGGGTCCAACCTAAGAATTCTAGCCTATGCCTTGAAATATTAAAATGGGCTTTCAGTAGGATACATTTGCTCGGTGGGACCAATACAAGGCAATGGAAATGCATAACAGGTGGGATACATACTAGCTGGTTGAATAACCCAATGGCCAAATAGAGTGCAAGCACTCAACCATGGGCTGGTCTCCAATTGCACACACATTTATATACAAGTCCACCTGCACTTATATGCACTATTCCACCTGCACATGCATTGCTCCACCTGCACATGCATTATCTACAATTCCACCTGTACACACATTATTCCACTTGCACACACATTGTATACAATTCCACCTGCACACACATTATCCACTTGCACACACATTGTATACAATTCCATCTGCACATGCTTTTAAATAATCCAAGCTTCTCTTAACTACTTTAAAAGTAGGAATTCTAGCCCAAGCAATGAAATAACAAATGGGCTTCAATTAGTGGGGAAAAGGGGCTGGAAATAGAGCCTAATATGGGCTGGAAAACAGCCCAGGAATTGAGCCAAAAATCAGCCTGAAATGAGCAAGAAACAGGCCTGAAATGGGACTGATATGGGCTGGAAAACAGCCCAGAAATTGGGTTGAAACAGACCTGAAACCAGCCCAGAATTTGGGCCTGAAATAGACTTGAAACCTGCCCAGAAGTTGGCCTGCAACCAGCCCTTAAACAGCCCATAATTTGGCCTGCAATCAGCCCTTAAACAGGCCTGCAACCAGCCCTGAACAGGCCCAGGCCCACCCTGCTGCCAAAAATGGTCCGGTTCAGTGCAGGATTCTGCACTCTTCTTCCTTCTTAGTTCTGATTTTTTTTTTTTTTTTTTTTTTTTGAATCATTTCCCTCCAATCCAAGCTTTCCCATTCATAAGCAAACCCACAAAAATGCAAATCATAATCATTCTCCTCAAGTTTTGAACTAAGAGGCTAATCATAGTAGAAAGGAAAACAAAATAGAATTTAATAACTAATCAAGGAATTTGACAACATGCATTATAATTAAAGCTTATACTTGCCTCAATTTTAAGCTTTTCAAACCTCTTATACTCTCTTGGTGATTCAAACCTTAAAATCCCCAAATGATTCAACCCTAGACACAAGTCAAGCAAGGAAATGAATGCTAGATAATGCTACCCAAAAGCCTCTTGGCTCCATTCTAACTCCAAAACCACTACCAAGGATGGATTTAAGGCATACCTTAACAAGGCATTTAAATTTCAGAATTGGAGTCGTCTTGGAGACAAGAGATGAAGATGATGAAGAAGAGGAAGGAGATGAAGAAGGAAGGCTCTACTCTTGTCTTCACTTGCACTTACCCAACAAGACTTGAAGCAAGGAAAAGAGATGGAAAGGAATAAGGGAGGAGAAGATTTTCTCCACAGCCAACATGCCCCAACGAATGACTGGAATGAAAATGGGTTTGAGTTGGTGAAAGGGATAAAGATAGGAAATTTTGCTAAAAGGTCCATTAGTTGTATACAATTCCACTTTAAGTCAATTGATGGCCCACTCATTCAATGAGTGATCAAATAAAGTCAAGTCGAAAACGAAAATTGACAAGCTTAACGAAATACACACGATGACGCCAAAATGATGTGCGTATGATGAAATTTGGGAAGATCATAATTTACATAAACTACCTTAATTAGTCACTAAGTATGATTAAATTAACTAAAACACAATTAATTAGCATTAAACAAGATTAGTTCGGGTTGGGGTGTAACATTCTCCCCCTCTAGGAATCATTCGGTCCTCCGAATGAACCTCCCGGCGTAAATAGTTCGGAGTAGTGCTGCGACTTGTCCTTCGATTTTTCCTACACGGCTTTCTCTGATCCATGATGATCCCAACGAAGGTTTACTCAACGAACGGTCCTCGTCCACAACACTTGTTCTTTCTCATCAATGATACGGAGCAGAAGTTTAACGCATGTTGCAATTAGGTTTGGTCCGAACTTTTTTTTTACTAAACGACGTGAGATAGATCTCGAACTACCTTTTATCATGGTCACGTAGATTACACCCTAATTATTGTGTGATCTGGCCGTAGTCTCGATCTGTAGTTAGGTCATTGACTTCATCATGAGTCCGGCATCATCCAACGTAACGAGACGTCACTTGTTTCTGGTCTCAACTTTGTGATGCTTTCACTTTCTCACTGCAGAATTCGAATATCAACTCGACACTCGTCCACATAGCTCCCCTTGCTTACTCCGGTTGTCTCCGATACCTTAGTGCAAGTTGATTTGTTTAACTTCGACCTCGTCCAAATTGGTTCGTGTTTTACCCATTGACGTCTGCGTCGATTGCTAAAATAAAACGAAGTGTGGTCTAAGTGGTGTTGATAATAACGTGAAAATTGTCTTAGAAAGCCTCATGAGATATCATGTCCATTCTTGCGTGGTACAGTTATTGTCCGAGAACTTATACTCAGTCACTTCAATCTTGTTCTAACTGGTCTTATGGTCCACTGAATGACAACTAATTAGACATCCAGTAATTGATCTAGTCAGACGATATAGGTGTCAAAATTCTAATATCACTTGTGAATCTAATCTATTTGTCTCTCTTTCGTGATCCTAGAAAATCGAGGTTTACAATTGGCCGACTTAGATTTTGTCGCATCAATCTTTGTTCAAGTTCTGTGATATCAGTCACAAATGTTAGCTCAAATGTAATCATGGTTATCGCCTATCTCAAGTAAGTCTGATCTTCACATCTAACAACTAAACTCCTTTAACAAATCCAACCGCTACACATGCTCACTGAGTCTTGAGTCAACTAGTCTATTTCAACTAGTCTGTCGTATATCTAAGCTCCATAGTAATAACAAAAGGTTGTCACAACCTACAAATTTCAATTCAAAAGCATTCGGCAACTAACTTCGGCTAACATCGAAGGAAAATTCAAGCTATCTATACTTCTAATATTAAATCTATTATAATCCCAATGCTTACACTGAGTAGATAAAGTCTCAGATCTAGTTGCATTAATCCTAAGAGTCCAAGTTTGAAACTGGCTATCCTAATTCTATAAAATCATCCACGACTCATTCCACAGTACAATAGTTCTCAATACCAGTCTCTAACGAACTAGATTTCAATCTCTAACATAATTGAATTCGTCGACTAATATTCGCATCACATATACTAGCTAAGGACATTAGTTTACAGTTCGACTAGTCTATCTCAAATCCGGATTCCATTAAGAAGTATGATATGGTCAAATTTCTACGGTCGGAATAACTAAATGACTAACTTATCGGAAATGATAAGCGTAAGAACGTTATTCTAGAATCCAATCTATTGTGATCTTAACACTATCCTTAAGCAGTCAAAGCGGTGGCACTAGCCACACTAATTTTGTTGGATCGACCACAAATATAGTCTCGCGTAATCAATACATCACTTTTCTCAAGTATACCCAACTAAGCACATTCCATACTCAGACTTGCTAAGGAAATTATTCACAATTCATTTGTTTGTCTCATATTCAATCTCACAATACTTAAGTGTTGCCAAGTCATAAGTTAAAATCGCAGTAGAGATTCTAAACCGTATGGTCCACTTTTACCCATGGTTTTTAACTATGTAAACTACGGTTTGCTACCCTCTTAGTTCCATTCATCATAACCTAATCCAATCTTTAGGCATTAACTATTTCTGACCCAAATCATAACCTTAGTAGAGATCAAAGTCTCTTAGTTTGTGGATCTAGTACTAAAGGTACTTCTATAATCAAGTCTGTCTGTCTATAGGATAAAGTCTAGGATATCTAACCAGCCATGAATAGATTTCTAGCTACCTAAGTGGTTTATCTTCTAAAATAACTATGGAATTCTCGTAACTCCCACAACTTACTTCCTATGCTTAAGAATCAAAGTTCCTGTCATGCGAACTATTTCATTCTAAGACTTACTTGTCTATAGTCTTGCCAAAAGTCTAAGTAACTAAGGTCTTAAAACTAACTATATAGAGTCTAATAACTCTATATCCGTTCGATCACTAACATACAACATCACTACTCGTGCTAACCACATTCATTGGAAATCTCTATTTCTTAGCTGTGATAAGTGTGACCTAATTCAAGTGATGGCATAGCCCGAAGGCCACGGTGAAGATTTACACTTTTGACAGTGAGATCGAGCCCATGACTCAAAACTCATAAGCTCACTTAGAGATAATACCCTAAAGGTAGACTCACAAGGACACTAATCAACGTTTATTATCAATATAGCATAGCTTACAATCAAACATCCATTCCTATTTATAATAAAGGGATGATCTAACTCAAGGGATTATCATTCTTTAGTGATTCCTAAATCACTCCTTCAATTCTCTCACTAAAATCTCTGAGTAATTCAAATCAATAAAACCTCAAATTACTAAAATGACTAAACTCTTTAAAGCAAGTAAGTCATTCTTGGCGGGGCCCATTAGTGGGTCCTTTGTTCTGGGTGCATCATCTAGTCTCTTAGGACTAGCTATGATCAAGTCCTATATCACTACTAGGGTCAATACTAGAGTTATCTCTAAATTAACTAGGATAAAATCTATCTTTGTCATAATTGACAATTCTTGCTCTTGTTAAATGAAGAGGTTCAACAAATCTCACAGGTTACTAAGATAACCCCTAGTCACTAAGGTTACCTTGACATTTCAGAATAAATCTATGGAATTAGTAATCGTTACAACTAACTCATCTACCATAAGACTTAAACTAATTGAATATTCAACTATTGTTAGGATCCTTAAATCTACACCTGTACTAAAATCATATATCTATAGGTCACTATCTTTTGAAGTAATCTATAGTTTCTCGATGGTTTGCTACCTAGGAAATGTCTTATCAACTCACATCCACTAAGAAGCCACGTGGACCTGAAGAAGCCACGTGGGAACTCGAGGAGCAAGTTGCAAGACACTATCCCGAACTCTTCGCCCAGGTAAAATCATTCGGAGGACCGAATGAGTCCTAGTGGGGGAGAAATGTTACACCCCGATCCAACTTAATCTTTATTAGTGTTAATTGATGGGAATTTAGCTTAATTAATTTTGTTTAGTGGTAAATTCATCGACTTAGTACTTTTTAGAATGAGTCTTGAGTCTCGAATAAGCGAGTGGAGTAGAGTTGACTCAGGAGTCAGGGACTTTTCCGTAATTATAGATTTTCTCGTTTTACGTCGTTTTCACGTCATTTTGGCGTCATCGCGTGTATCTCGTTGAGCACGTGGAGTTTCGTATTGGGCTTCACTTCATTTGATCGTTTGTTGAAGAAGTGGGCCACCATTTGACTTAACTTGGCAATACATCAATATAATGGGCCTTTTTGCAAAATTCTCATCCTTATCAACCATAACAACCCCAAACCACTTTCATTTCCTTTCATTCGTTGCACAGTGGCTGTGGAGTGGACCCTTTCTCCTCTTCTTTCTTTCAAATTCCCTTCCTTTCTCCAAGCTCCTTAGCTTTGCAAGTGAAAGCCTTGGTGGAGGTCTTCTCCTTCATCTTCTTCTTCATCTTTCTTTCTTCTTGTTGGCAAGAAAGGCAACCCCATCACCTTCTAGTTTCTCCAATTCGGATTTCTTTGTAGAGGTAAGAGTCAACCCTCCTTTTTTATTTTTGAGTTAGATTAGAGGCAAAAGACCTCTTAGAAGCATGTATAGACATTAATTGGCGTTTTGGATGGGTAATTGTGTCTAGGGTTTGAATCAATTGGAGATTTTAGGATCTTGACCATCAAGAGTTTAGAAGAGGTTTGAAAAGCATAAATTGAGGCAAGTATAAGCATGAATTTAGAACAATGTGTGTGCAAGTGAATAAACTAGATTGATAATGCATGCAAATGAAATGGTTTTCTTTTTATGAATTTGCCATTTTAGTAGACTATTTTCTTGAGTTAGAGGACTGTGATTATCAAGGATTTTGGATTAGTTTACCTATGATTTCATGCAGGGATCTATGGGTTTTTTTTTTTACAGAATACGTATATCATGGTTTTTGTGGTTTTGCTACGTTGGAGAAAGGCTCCCTTTCAAATTTCTGCATTCCTATGTCATACCCAGTTTGAAACATTAATTGGAGATGGACTTCTGGAATAGATTTTGGTGGCTGTGTTGGTTGCAAAGGGGAGCTCATCAGGTGGTTAGAAGGGTTGATAGACATTTAAAGAATTGTAGGAGAGAAAAAGATTCAAACAAGATGAAGAAGAAAAACAGTGCAGGAAAACCTGCACTGAACTGGGCGTGCAGAGCCTGGCAGCAGGGCGGGCCTGGCTAGGGCCCAGACCTGTTTTCAGGCCCATCTCTGGGCTGGTTTTTGGTCCATTTCTGGCCCAATTCCGGGCCTGTTTTCAGCCCATTTCAGGACCTGTTTCCAGCCAATTTCAGGGCTGTTTTCCAGCCCAATTCAGCCAATTTCTGGGCTTTTTCCCAGCCCATTTCAGCCCTTTTTCCAGCCCATTTCCTCACTATTTGAAGCCCGTTTAAACCCATTGAAGCATAGTAGTATGAGATGTATACCTTGAATCGAATTACCTTAAATCGTGAAATTTAAATGGGAAATCATAACTCTATGAATATTCATTTGAGGCCGAAAACATTCATAGATTGTACTCATTGGTCTTAAATTATTCCATGAGGGTAGGTTTAGGAATTTAATGTATTTTTCCATAAACTGTGGCACCAAATAAAGGATAGTAATACATTAATCTTCAAAACCTACCTTGAAATGGATGATGAAAGACTAAAATAATTAGTTAGAATTGGTCAGTAAAATGTCTTGATTCCTTAAATTCTTGCATTTCATATTGAACTACATCTTCATTGATAGACCACTCATTAAAACAACTAAGTTTCTTTCTTCATTAAAATCCTTTGAGGTTTAATTTCTCTAAATCCTCCATCATTCTTCCAATATGATATATCAATCCAATCTTTAATTACAATGTGGATATAGGGGGTATATACTGATATATGAGTTGAGATGATTTGAATTTAGCTTAATTAATTTGGATTTGGTCCGGAATTCGGATTTGGTCCTTCGTGAATTCGGATTTGGTCCGGAACAGGTGCGAGTTCACGGGAGTATGCGTGTCACACCTTGGGAACCACCCTAAACAAGGGATTCTCGGGTCCGGGATGTGACATACGTAAGTATGGTATCAGAGCCCTGAAAAGTCTTTTCTAAAAGACTTAGAAACCTTAAGAGACGTGGTGAGGACACGATAGGACATTGGGAATTTTATCTTGAAGATTGTTCATGGATGTTTATCTAATTGTATGTTTATTAAAACCGAATTATAAAAGATGCCACCTTGACGACCCACTCGAATCAGTGTAAAACCGCAAGAGCCAAAATACAACTCAAGGTGGGCAGATGCCATTACAGCAGAGACCAGTTCAACAGATGGCAGATGTGGATATGCTACGGCCCTAGAGGAGGCTAAAACAACGAACGTTGTGGAAGAAGGTGCAATAATGATTATTGAGTATAATATTTGATTGGCTCCTTGCTTCACACACTCTATCACTGAGTCACACTCTGTGGTTTTCCAAAGATAGACCGTACAACCGCAGGTTGTCTTCCCAATGACATCATTGATAGGTTATTGGTAAAAGTAACTCTCTTTGGTGTCTTGAATCCCTGTGACACCAAGAATAGTATCTCAAATACAACAATTTGGCAAGTATAGGCATTAATAAGCAAGTACATGATGTATCAAATTGAATTAAATAAAAGTTGATCAAAAGATGTCAAAGATAAGTATTGACTAAGCAATTGTGCTAAATCAAATCTTTTATGCTTGAGAATCATATTAAAATGAAAACATACAAATTGGCTACTACTTTAAGCTCATCCTCTCAAAAGAGAGCAAATCTAGTTGGGATGTCACCAGCGGCCCGGCCAAAGGCTAACATGCTACCCGGTTCTGGAGTTCCGGTGCTCCAGATGACTTACTGCAGTAGTCTCGAATACGAAACCAAGTGCTGGCCCCGTCGGGCGTCACAAGGTCGAAGCTAAGTAGTGCCGACTCAATCGAATCAATAATAATCGAAATAATAAGTGGATTTGAGTGAGTTTGTATTTCAACTGTCTATAATCAAATCAAATCAAATCAAATCAAATCAAATGCTAATCTCAAATCACGATATACTTACTCAACCCACATTTCCCACAATTAGAAATTTGGTATATAATACTGAAGAATTTCGAAAGAAATGTAATAATTGGACCTCAAGGAGTATAGATAATGCAATAAATCTACTAATTGTGATTGATATACAAAATGAAAGTATACTTCAATATGAAATGCAATGATTTAAGGAATCAAGGGAATTACTAGCCAATCTAATCTAACTACTCATTATTCTTCACCATCCAATTCGATATAGGTTTAGAGAATCCATGTATTCCTATTCTATTAGGTGTCACAGTGTTTAAGTAAATACAAAATGTTCACTAAATTAATATCCATGGAATGGTGATAGATTTCCGAATAGTAAACATGAGTCTATCCCAGCCTCTCGAGATATCTCAGGCTCTAGACCTCTCCGTTGGACATACAAGGGTTTAAGGTTTCCCTGTTAAGGTCATAAGAGTCATACGAAATCCTAATTTCCTATGGAAACAGGGTATGCACCATAATCCACTTAATGGAGGATTAAGGAGGGTTAAAATAGGTTCCATTGTAAATTCATGAGCGTCAATTAAAACCTTTATCACCTATTGGTTTAAGGTATACACCATATTCCTCTTTAGAGAGTTTTATGGAGGGTTATTAGAGGGTAGAATATCATTACTCCTTCTAATTGGGTCAAAAAGGGTCCAACCTAAGAATTCTAGCCTATGCCTTGAAATATTAAAATGGGCTTTCAGTAGGATACATTTGCTCGGTGGGACCAATACAAGGCAATGGAAATGCATAACAGGTGGGATACATACTAGCTGGTTGAATAACCCAATGGCCAAATAGAGTGCAAGCACTCAACCATGGGCTGGTCTCCAATTGCACACACATTTATATACAAGTCCACCTGCACTTATATGCACTATTCCACCTGCACATGCATTGCTCCACCTGCACATGCATTATCTACAATTCCACCTGTACACACATTATTCCACTTGCACACACATTGTATACAATTCCACCTGCACACACATTATCCACTTGCACACACATTGTATACAATTCCATCTGCACATGCTTTTAAATAATCCAAGCTTCTCTTAACTACTTTAAAAGTAGGAATTCTAGCCCAAGCAATGAAATAACAAATGGGCTTCAATTAGTGGGGAAAAGGGGCTGGAAATAGAGCCTAATATGGGCTGGAAAACAGCCCAGGAATTGAGCCAAAAATCAGCCTGAAATGAGCAAGAAACAGGCCTGAAATGGGACTGATATGGGCTGGAAAACAGCCCAGAAATTGGGTTGAAACAGACCTGAAACCAGCCCAGAATTTGGGCCTGAAATAGACTTGAAACCTGCCCAGAAGTTGGCCTGCAACCAGCCCTTAAACAGCCCATAATTTGGCCTGCAATCAGCCCTTAAACAGCCCATAATTTGGCCTGCAATCAGCCCTTAAACAGGCCTGCAACCAGCCCTGAACAGGCCTGCAACCTGCCCAGGCCCAGGCCCACCCTGCTGCCAAAAATGGTCCGGTTCAGTGCAGGATTCTGCACTCTTCTTCCTTCTTAGTTCTGATTTTTTTTTTTTTTTTTTTTTTGAATCATTTCCCTCCAATCCAAGCTTTCCCATTCATAAGCAAACCCACAAAAATGCAAATAATAATCATTCTCAAGTTTTGAACTAAGAGGCTAATCATAGTAGAAAGGAAAACAAAATAGAATTTAATAACTAATCAAGGAATTTGACAACATGTATTATAATTAAAGCTTATACTTGCCTCAATTTTAAGCTTTTCAAACCTCTTATACTCTCTTGGTGATTCAAACCTTAAAATCCCAAAATGATTCAACCCTAGACACAAGTCAAGCAAGGAAATGAATGCTAGATAATGCTACCCAAAAGCCTCTTGGCTCCATTCTAACTCCAAAACCACTACCAAGGATGGATTTAAGGCATACCTTAACAAGGCATTTGAATTTCAGAATTGGAGGAGTCTTGGAGACAAGAGATGAAGATGATGAAGAAGAGGAAGGAGATGAAGAAGGAAGGCTCTACTCTTGTCTTCACTTGCACTTACCCAACAAGACTTGAAGCAAGGAAAAGAGATGGAAAGGAATAAGGGAGGAGAAGATTTTCTCCACAGCCAACATGCCCCAACGAATGACTGGAATGAAAATGGTTTTGAGTTGGTGAAAGGGATAAAGATAGGAAATTTTGCTAAAAGGTCCATTAGTTGTATACAATTTCACTTTAAGTCAATTGATGGCCCACTCATTCAATGAGTGATCAAATAAAGTCAAGTCGAATACGAAAATTGACAAGCTTAATGAAATACACACGATGACGCCAAAATGATGTGCGTATGATGAAATTTGGGAAGATCATAATTTACATAAACTACCTTAATTAGTCACTAAGTATGATTAAATTAACTAAAACACAATTAATTAGCATGAAACAAGATTAGTTCGGGTTGGGGTGTAACACTATGCATAAAGGAAAGTGTGAAGAAAGATTGCTTTAGAAACAGCTGTAGACATGAAAAATTCGCAAGTGCAGACTGCAGAGAGGACATTGCATCAGAATTTGGTACCTTCAGTCATTGCACTGGTAGCTTCTTTTATCACACCAACTGCCGACAGAACTGCCCAAAAAAATCCGTTGCAAAAACAAAAGCTTTGTGTTACCAAAGAGACAAAATGTATGGCTGATCTAGTTTTATACATTTAATAGATGGAAAGAACAAGCAATAAAAATGGTATGGATCGACATATATGTTGGGATTTCAGACTAAAAGTCCAAACACACTATGACTAAGGTGTGTGTGCCTCTGAACCCCAAATGCAACATAATAAGCCATGAGCTAGTTCAACTCTTGGGGCCCACCATGCAAAATCAACAGCAAGTTATGGTTGGATAAATTTCAAAGTGGGTCTGGTGAAAGGAAGTTTCATTTAATTGGAAGTGTGAAGAATGAAAGGTCAAAGGTGAGCGAAAATCTTAGATTTGCATACAAAATCTTTAGATTGTCTTAGAAACAGGAGTAGAAAATCATTTCCCATGAAAATGGGGCTATTTGATGATCCCTCGTGGGCATTTCCTATGAAGGTGGGGATATCTCCATGATCATTTGTAAGTATTTTCCATCAGAGTGAAGATATTGAAATGATCCCTTGTAGGTCTTTACTATGATTCATAGCTATCTGCATAATCCCTTTTCGTTAAGAAATGTTAGAAACTCATTAGAAAATAATGAAAGAAAAATGTAGTACCTGAGATGCAAGGAGTGATAACTCCAATCTCCAATAACCATTGAAGTACCCAGCATTGTAATTAGCAAAAGAAAATACTTTGCCCATGGGCTGTTCTCTAATGTAGACTTCACCTTTGAAGCCAAATGCTTCCTGTTGCCTGGCAATTTTAGCTCACAATTCGATACATCTCTATCTTTCAGCTTGTTGGCTTGGAAGCATACCCACCTAATTAGCAAAACGACATAGCTTTGATTATAATGCAAATGTTCCTCTGTTATCATGATAACTAACTCAACTTCTCTTCTTAAGATTGCACTCTTCTTGATAAATGCAACTCAAGAAAAAGAATAAAAAGTAGCGTTTACATAACAAAATCATTCAAAAAAACATGCTATGAGATGATGATATGGGGAATAAGAAAGCTTGTTACCCTCTCCGTTGTCGTTTGCACGTACGTAAAGCAATGAAAGAGATATTTGATCCACGGAATAAAGAAGAGCGTATAGTAGGTGAGAGAAAGTACGCCCAAGATGTCATCTTTGTGTTTCACACCATTGACAAAGGTGCTAGAATACACATAAAGTGGAGATGTTCCAATGTCGCCATATACAATGCCAATGCTTTGGAATGCAAGTTTTAAGATGGTCATCCACCCAAGTGCTTGCAAAAAAAATGTCAAAGAGGGCATCTCCTGTTAAATTCAAGTGAGTAATTAAGTAATAATTTAGTTGGAAACTTAGGTGATAGCCATCAACTAAAAGAGGGCATCTTTCCATTATAGACAAAGTTAGTGTATTGTTCATCATTAATCAACATCCATGTCTTTCTATTATTGGTTCACCTTAAACTCTTGTTTTCCAATTTCATTACCCAAATTTAGATCATGTTACCAGAGTCGTTTGACTCTAGTCAACATTATTGTTTTAACTTTTTTGTACCATATCCCATGATATTATGGGATAGTCACATTATATCATAGGATTTATCAATCTCTGTATCATATATTTTTTGCAACTAGTAAACAAATTTATTTTTTATAGAACACAAAAACTTACATTTTGTGAAAAGTAAATGCGCATATGATCACTGTTTCTCAAGGTTTATTATTTGGAAAAAAATTTCCCCCTAAGATGTTGCATAAAAGTTATGATATTATGGGATTTATCAACTTCTGTAACATACACGGTTCCCATGATATCATGGGATTTATCAATTTTTGTGACATACATAGTTCTCATGATATCATGGGATCCGGAGTGAAAAAGTTTAAAAAAATGTTGACCGAAGTCCAGCAACTCCGAGGACATTACCTAAATTTTAGTGATGAAATTATTGGAACATCTGAGTTTAAGGGGACTAATATGTCAAAATCCCATTTTTTTAAAGACGCTTTTATTAAAATTAATGTCTCTTTTAAGGAAAAAAAAGATTTTCTAAAAAAACCTTTTATATACATTTATATGAAAAAATGTGCATATACATTAATAGTCTGGGGCACCAGGGCAGGTCCACCCCATTTATTTATGGATTTCTCTTGGTTTACACATTTTATTTATGTTATATGTTATTATGTAGATCTTATCACATCAGGTTTTTAGTAGCTGTGAATTCAAGGGTGAACTCAGGTACAAGGGTCTAGAATAGTACCTTAACCAAAATAGAATGAATCATATTCCTATTATAACTAGTAGTGAAACAACCCTTCAAAGTAGGGTTGTAAATGGGTCGGTTCCGGTCCGGGTCCATGGTGGACCCAAAATCGGAACCGTTAAGGAGAAGGTGGAACCGGACCCGGAACTGTTTCGGAACCAGTTTCTTGGCTCTGAAACCGAAATCGGAACTATATAGGGGATGGGTCTAGATCCGGGTCCGGGTTTAGGTAGAGAATGATATTAAAAAAAATAAGATTTTTAGGGAATATTTTCGAAAATTGAGGTAATGTGTCGGGTCTCGGGTCCACCGGTCCGAACTAACGTGGTACCGGACCCGGACCCATTTATTTATCGGGACCTAAATAAGGACCCAGACCCAGTTTTTAAACCTTCGGGTAATCGGAGAATCGAGTACCCATTTATATCCCTACTTCAAAGTCATTGGTTTGTATTCCAAGCTTGCAACTCTTCTTTCACTCTCTGTCTCTCATCTCATCAAGCCATAGAGTGAACCGCTGTGGCTAATAAGACTTGGGATTCTTTTATGAAGCATCTTCAAGTAAGTAAATCAAAGAATTTAGTGGGTTACTAACCAATGAGCCAAATCACCATCAAACATCCCATCTACCCCTCCCTCTCCAGCATGAAAAGATATACAGAAAAAAGAAAAGGACCGAAACAAACCTAAAGACAAAACGAAGCCAGATTAAGAATAAAAGTTTTAAGAGTAGACTAGTGGAAAAGAGAAAGAGATCACCTTGGATCCTTGACATTGCCGATCAGGGATAGCATTAGCTTCAATATCCAAAGAATCATATCTTCTCAGCTTTCTCCCAGACAACTTCTTCCCTTTCAGATCTTTTATCTCATTATCTGACAACATCTTCCCTTTCACATCTTTTATCTCATTATCTACTATCTCCTCGATCTCCATTGACATCTCTGCAAAACAACTACTCTACTTCTTCAAGTAACTTCTCTCCTGATGTGGAGATGAAAATAACGAGAAAGCACGCCTTATTATTTATAGAAGTCTGCCCCTCTTGCATAGAGTATTGGAAGAATGTTGGAAACTTAACTATGCATAGTCTAGAAAATGAGTCTGGATCACCTATGGCATTTGTTATACCTTCAACGTGTCAACTTGAGTGGAGTAATAATATTCCGCCACGTTATCCAAAAATTTAGGTATTCTCTTTCGTCTAATTTAAACTTTTTAAACTTCAAAATCACCTAAACTTTAGACTCATGACCACTCGGGGTCCGCCACGTCATCATGGGCGATACTTGACAGGCTGCCCGCATGCATGGCAAGCACAGTCACACTCGGTTTTTCCCTCACCAGATCGAGGGAGCCATTTAGTTTAATTGATTTGAATTTTTGTAAGTAGGCATCAAAGAGATATCCCACAACGATCTTTTTTTTTTCTAGGATAGAGAAAGATTTGCTAAAATAAATAACTACTAATCTTAGGTGGTGCTCCAATTAATGAATCATAATTGAATCTTAAACGCTAACAGGATGTCAATGGTATGGTCACTAAAATTGGAATGACAAATCAAAAAATTGGAATGACGTAAAAGGATCATGAGACCGTTGTTTTATGATTACTCATTCAATGTATTAATAGGAGTGTACAAAAAATTTGTCAATCCGTAGAACCGATCCGATCCGATTCGATCGGCAGATTTTTAATCGATTTGAAGATAAACTAAGATAAACAGATTGGTGAAGGATTGAAAATCTGATAATCCGTTAGCAACGGAATGGTGACAAATTTAACCCTCAATTCGCGGATTCAATCCGATCCGATCTTTTGACATTAAATATAAATAATTTTTTTTTAAAATGGTCTAAATATAACTTAAGATGTCTAAATATAAAATAAGAAAAAAAAAATTAAGGAATCAAATATGAAATTTTTTATAACATGTTTGATATCTTTCTTTTAACATTAGATTGAACGAATTAAACGGATGTAATGCTCTACTTACTGTTTGGACAATGAATCCTAGCAAAGTTCTTCCAAGCCCATGAGCATGTGCCTGGATACCGTAATGAATGTCTGGCACTCTTCAGAGGCTTTGTCATGAGAAGGTATGCCAAATTTAAATGAAAATTAGATTATTAAAAATTAGGGAGGTTACAATATATGAGAGGAAAGTAATCATTTTAGTTAAGAGGTGGTTAGATAAGGTCAGAACATAATAGTATCTTAGTTGAATATTGTGAAATTTTATTATCACAGAATAAAATAGTGTTATAGTGTAGAAGTGGGTATGGCCTGCTTTAAGTCCGGCCTAGCTGTGCCACCCTACCTAATCCTGCTAAGGTCGGGCCACAGCGCTAACTATCTTGTGCCGTGTTGGGTCTTGTCCAATCTGGGCTGACCCACTTTTTTTTAAGTTTTAGATTTTTATTAAAAAACTATAAAAGGTTTTCAACTAAAAATGAACTGAAATAAATGTACAAGCATTCACTGAAAAAAGACACCAATTAATTTATATACCTTTGACATGAAGTTTACAAGAACTTTGATGATAATATACAAAGGCTTTAAAGAAATTACAAATTTGATGAAAATTCTAACTTTGTGAAAGTCATAATGAAAAAAAAATAAGAATTACAAGTATAAAAATACTCTGAAAAAAGTTTCAACATGAAAAATTATGATGATAGTTTCTGACTTGAATTAAATTCCACAAAGATTTCAAGTATGATGATTTTTAAACACTATGAAATTTGTAATGTCGAAAGCTCAATCGTCTTCTATTTCATCTTCCTCTATTAAGTTCCTTGTTCTATGATCTCTTTGGAACCAATCTCGCAAGCACATATAGGTCTCACCATTTTTTCGATAGCATCATCCGTTTATTGTCAATAAGTTGCCCACCTATATGCTACGGTCCTAAATGATTCCTAGGATTTTGGCGTATTGGTTAGGTATATAACATTTGGTATTAGAGCCAACCTCCACGTCTAAGGTTCGAGACACAGAAATGGCTACCTAGAATAGAATGAGAGCCATCTAAAAAAAAAAATGGCTACCTACCGTCAGAGTGAAAGCTGCCGCGGAGAGGGCTACCTGGAGCATAGTGTGAGCCGTCCTAAGAGAGGAAAATGGCTATCTGCCACCAGAGTGAGAGCCACCAAAGACGTCGGCTGTGGAAGCATTGTAGTATGCTACGGTCCTAAATGAATAGGAGACTTAATTTGACACGTTCCATCGGTCTTGGGGCTTTTAGCGTATTGGTTAGTTACATAACACTACACTAAAAGCTTGCTCCAATACAACTATATGTTGGAAATTTTCATAATCTTTTTGTAGCGTATTAGCTTGTTATCCTCCATCCCACATCGGATATGGTTATAAAGAGGATGTCATTTATATATGATTCTTTGGAAAACCTTATTGTCTTAGTATGAAGTGTTTGGACCTGGGCTTAGGCTTGGAGCTATTTAATGAGTCTTCATTTTGGGCTTTATTGGGCCCAACTTGGGTTGACCCAATCCCATTCCAGGATGAGTTGGGATTCTTTTAGGCCCAACGTTTGATTGGAAAACAAGGTAGTTTTAACTGCCATGTCAGTTGAAATGTCCTTTCTGGTATGCCCTTTCATTCAAACGATCTCATCTTTGTAGATACATCTCATCAAAGCCTTTAAATTATGTGGCCATCCCCACTCTTAAAAAAAAAAAAAAAGACTTCTAATCATCTTATCTAGCCCATCTAAGACTTCATTATCTCATCCACCCATCTAGCCATTAATCTTCAAGTGTTTAGAGTGGACCATTGGTGAGGGGGGATTTATTGCCTTAAGGAGAGCGTGACCCGCGACTCAGACAATCCATCCAATCAAAACTTATTATCATTGATTCTTGTGATCCTAACAAACTTAAGGCAATAAAATTACTTTGGGAATGAGATGGATTTCGCCTCGGCCGAATCTACGAATATAATTAATCAATATTTTGGGCGGCTCGAACGGTTTGATGGTAGCAATTTTCATCCCAAAAGATTCATCTTCTTCTGGCAACTTTGGGAGTCGTGTTTGTATGGTGAAAACTTGTGGGTGGTTGATCAAAAGGCCAAGATGACGAGAAGATCTTTGGATTCCCCTCTCGGTGACTTTGTTTTTCATCCTTAGGGCATGTTTGGTACACATCCTTAGAGAGGATTTCTGTCGTTTTTCCGCAATCCCGTGGAAAATCTACGTTTGGATCAGCGTGGAAAAGCATATGGAGGAAGAGAGAAATCTTCGTTTGCAAATATTTTGGAAGTTAGACGCCCCCCCATAGGATCAGCGGAATCCACGCTCGCGCGGATTTGTGGAGCTACAGTGTTTCGGACGTTAATGTATGAGGGACCTATTTTTGCATTTTTTTTTGTTTTCATGGGCCCCACAATCAAGATCTAAACCAGTCAAAGTGTTCACAAGGTCCAAAACGGCTACCATACCAAAAATCAGCCGTTGATTCCATCTATAACTTGAGATATTTGCAAAACCATTCTGACTGTTAATATGCCCCATAGTTAAAAAAACAGGATTATTTGGCAGTCTGTTTTTTTTCATTTTATTTTTATTTTTGTGGGCCTCAAAATCATCATCTGAACCGTGAATAGTTTAGAGGAGACCAAATACAACTAGGAGCCCAACTTTCAACCGTAGATCTATCCTCTATTTTGAGATATTTGCAAAAACGTTCATAATCTAAAATATTAATTTTTTAACTTATGTGGCCCCCTTTGCACGATTTGAACCATTCAGAATATCTAAAGAGCCAAAAGTGATTGTGGAGTGAAAGATCAACCCTTCATATTTCATGGATTATGACTAAAAACTTCTGATTGTTGGATCACACAATGCATGGACTCCATGATTCCTCTCTTCTGCCAAACGTGGAACTATTTTTAGGAAATCCTCTCTAAGGATGACTTGATTCCAACGGATTAAAGAAAACCTCTGACTAAGGGATTCTTGTCAATTTGCCAAACGTGCGCTTAAAGTTAAGTTGGCCGTGCCCTTACTTTAAAATATTTTGGCAGGCTAGATTGGTTGTGCTGAATGCCCATTTGTAAACCTACCCTAGCTTCCTAGCTTAGAGCAAACAATATTCAAGATTCCAAGTATGGATCATCTACGATAGGGACCCCAACCCAGCCCCATTTCAAATTTATCTCATCCAAATCCTACCTGCCACATTACAGGTAATATGATACAAACTTCCCCCACCCGCTCCATATTAGAGCGGCCCCACAAAACCCTCTTCATATTGGAGCGGGTCAGGATGTTCCCATTTAAACCGGCCCATTCCCATCCTTAATCCGCCGCTAGGGTTTCTTCCCATCTAGGGTTTCTTCCAATCTAGGGTTTTTGTTTCTGAGTCCTATAAAAGGCTCATCATATTGAGGGCTCTTTGTTCATCCCATATTCCATCATCTACTTTCTTCTTTTCCGTTTGCTTTCTCTTTCTCTCACATCTCCTATTTCTGCTAAATCCTGATCTGTTTTCAGTAATTAATTTCCTTCTTTCCTTCCAGTATGAGGAAGGAGAGAATCAGGTGATGAGAAAAAAAAAACTGCAACAATATGAAATCTTTTTAGTGATTTCTGGTATTTAAGTCTCTGATGATCTCTTCTTCTTCCCTTATTTCTTTTATTTTTCTTTCCTGTCTTAAAAGATCTAGATCTTTTATCTTTCTCTTGTAAACTTAGTTGTGAGATTTTGGTGGATCTGGGGGAGATGATGATGAAATTATTTGGTCCGTGTTTCTGATTAAAACGTGACTGATACCCTTTCCAACTTCTGATCCCTCAGATCTTAAAAAAAAAAAAAACAAACAAAAACGAGTCTCTCTTTCTCAATTTACATAACAAAACATCTTCAGCAGATCTTAGATTTTTTTTTTGTTGCTTTCAGTGATTTTGATTCCTATGCAACTTTTAACATTTTTTCAGCCTGGTAGAGAGGAGCCCATGCGGCGCATTCTAACAGGCTCCATTCGCCTCTGCTAACGTGCGCATGCTCCTACATGTCTATTTAGGTTTGTGGCTTTTTTTTTTTTTTTTTCATTTGGCTCGATGATTGAACGCCTTTTGAATGGCGATATACGCTATTCTGAGTAGCTAATGCATTGCTGAAAAGATTTTAAGTTGTATGAGAGCTTTCTTTTCTTTTATGTATTTGTTGAAGATTAGAGCTTTTTCTTTATGTTTTGTTGTTGTTGTTGTTGTGGGGGTTTTTGAGGTTTGTTTCTGCGGTGATGAATTATGAAGAGTTTATTTCACATGTCAGACTTCAGAGATTTGTGAATCGATGAGAAGAAAATTCATATGTTCTGAGCAGAATAAAATGGTTTTATGAGCTTTCTTTATAATGAATATCTTGAATTAGCAAGGGATGCTGAATAGATTGTGGAGTCTCCTTTACACATTTGAAGCCCACTCGATGATGGATTCTTACACTAATAAGGGCTTTTTTTTTAATATCAGAACTCCAGTAATTCATGTCTACGAGAATTTCAAATTCTCTAAAAGCTGTCCTTCCTAAGTGGAATTTCAAATCCCTTGTTTTTTACATTGGATTTGAAATTCCAACAAATGGTATGAAGAGTCCATACCCCTCTTTGCAATGTGAATTAGCAATGCCCAAAAGGATTGTGATTGTGATTTGTGAATACTGGGAGTTCTCTAGTTACAGGTCTTAGTGGAAGGTTCATGATCATTGAATCAGAAATATCTTTGATGTTTGATTATACATGCTTGATAGGGGCCTCTCAAAACAATGGCCTATCTGAACTGTTAAAAAATTGTCCCATCTAAACAATGGTCTCAGGAAATTCTTTGACACAATAGAGAGACATTTAGGGCCCGTTTCTTTACCAGAATTCATAGAATTCATGTTTGGTGCTTGTCTGAGAATTTCAAATGCTGGCATTTGAAATACTGCTGAATTCTAGAATCCTGAATTCCATGTTTCATTCAAAGGCCTGAATTCCTGTCTGAAAATTCTAAATTCCTGACTCCACAAATTCCCTGTTTCATAGCTAAAGAATTTCTACTTGGAATTTGATCTAATTACTGTCATGCTTGATTTGATAATGTGATGGGAAATAAAACAGTTTTGCTAATTGACCTCTTATCTTCTTCTTCTTCTTCTTCTTGTGTCCAGATAGTTAAAAGAGGATACAACAATGATCCAAAAGAAAGAATGACCGGCACAGCCTAATGGCTAAGTTATTGTGGAGAACCCATTGGGGGGATTCTGCTATTAGGCCCCATCACTTGTGCATGAAAGTCCCCAGTGCTTTTGATTTTGCACAATGGTCAAATTTAGTGAAGAGCTATGTTTTCATTTTTCATATTAGTTTACTGTTTTTCTGGAAGTTCAAATGACAGGGTCCAAGTTGTTGCTAAAGGGTCAGAATTCCACTGCCATCAACAGACCAATACATACCAGAAAAACTGGCTGCAAAATTGGTTTTCCAAATCCTGGTTCCAAAACTGGTTTTCCAAATCCTACCTTTTTAAGGATTTCAACTACTTAAAATTTCAAATGCCAGTGAATTCTGCGTAAAGAAACGCAGAATTCCTGACAGGAATTCTAAATTCCTGTCAGGAATTCTTTTAAAAGAACAGGCCCTTAAATAGAAGAATAATTCCATGATTCAATCAAATTAAGATTTAAGTGAAAACAAGCATAACATAAATGGTACTCAATCCTCACATCAAACATAACAATTGGGAGCAACTCCCTTCAAGAGATGATATCAACAACAAAGCCCCACAAATCCAGCCTGGTCTTCTGAACAGTGGCAACATTAGTTTTGAAAGACTTTGCAAGAATGTCAACATCAAATTTTGATGGTGAAGACGCTGCTGGTGCACCAAGTACAGGGTAGAGATGTAATGTGGATTGGGCTGCTCAGGCCGGGTGTGGTGTTTAGCTACGCCCTTAGAAAGTAACTCTCAAAGATTTTACTTGAGCTTAACGTGTGGAGAGGGCTCATAGAAAGCAAGACTCAATTCTTATGTAAAAAATGGTTTTGTGCCAATGTTTTTGTAGATGTGAATGAACTACACAAATTATTGAATCCCAGACTACCAGTACCAAAGGACCGGGGGGCTAAACTTTACAATCTAAGAATTGCAGAACATTTTATATTTAGACTGGTTAATTTTAGATCTTGATACAATTCATTTTATATTATGAATGAATTTTAGACCCTTTTTGTTGGAGAGCATAAGAATCCTGTGCAAAGAAAAACTCATATATGCTCAAATATATCCACATGTTTTTTCTTGAATCTTAAATAAATTTATCTATTCAACAATTGGATGGCGTTGGACTAAAGGATTAATAAATTGACATCAGATTGGGGCAATCTGCCTCTTACCATGTGTTACCATCACACTGATGTGGTAAATTTTCATTGGATATCAATTTTACCTTTTCATTGGAGATCGATTTTACCTCAAGCAGCATACAAATTCAACTCTTGGGCAGCAAGTTTGTTTAGAAGAATGGGGAGAGGTTTTTTTCTTTGAGAATTTCAAATGCTCCCCACTATAAAGTAGAATTCTAAAATGCTCAACACACCTCTTACATTTGAAATGGAATTGGGATTCTTATTTCTTGCATCAACTAACGGAATATTTGAAATGCAGAGAGACATTGATCGACTGCTCACATGTGAGAATTAGCTGCAGTACTTCATCTTTCTCAGTATTTCATTTGTTTCAAACTTCAATTTTAATATGTAGTGACCATGGACGTGTTAGCTTAATGGATTAAAATCTGTTATCCTTTTTTCTCTGAATGTATTTACTTTAGTGCTTCTTTCATTATGCACCACTAGTGTTTACTGGACAATATATTCTGTGTGGACGAGCCATTTTGTTTGCTCGTTTTCCTCCTATAAAGCCACTACTATCTCTTGGCTTTGGGTATGTATCATGCATGCTTCCCTTGTTTCCATATATATATATATATATATATATATATATATATTTTTTTTTTTTTGAAGAAACAGAAAAAGGGCAAATGACTCAATCACAATACAACCTCTTGGCCAACATTTCTCTTATACCCTCCTTGTCTTTCTCCAATAATTTTCCTCCCTTGAATTGACACAAAATTCCTATGATACATGTTTGTCTTTAATTTTATCCAAGACCACATTTTTCACTTGCTAGTGTTCCGTACAAGGGCTGTGTGGGATTTTTTAATCATATTTGATAAGGTGGAGATCGATAATTGCACAAAGCTTCCATTGAGAAACAAAATTATTATCTAAATTTTCCTTCTTTTTTAGTACATTAAAGTCAGCTTTCCATTAGGATTTGGCCCTATGTCAAAATCGCAAAATACTAAGCGGTCTATTTGACGTAAGATGTAGTGACATAAGGTGCGGGGTTTCGCTCCCCATGTCTTGTGTTCGAATCTATCACATATTTGCTTAGTGTATTACATGGGTTTACTGTGGGGCACCATAATCCTATTGGGTCAAACCCCATAGTTCATTCATGTGAACAATTTCGTGTGAGTTAACAATATTGTGTTTAGCAATCATGCAAGGGTAAGAAATATCACAAAATGGTATAAATACATTTTGTAATGGCATATGCTCCTATGCATCTGTGTCTCACTTGATTTATTTATTTATTTATAACGAAGGGTGTTCTAGCCTTTTGGGCACTACGGGCTCGAGGGAGTCGGGTAAATTCCATGTGGCCTCAGTATGTGTAAGTGCCTAAAAATTACGGACTTGGTTATTAGAAGATTAAACGCTTGATGGAGATCTTGGGAAGATGAAGGAAATGATCGAGCCTCTGATGACCTAAAAAAGGGAAGGTAAAGGTAAGAGCCCCTGGCTATATGTAGCTGAAGGCACTCCGATGTTTAAGTCAGTGTGAGAACTGAAAGGAATGGAGAAGGGGAGCTATGGGCGAGAGAGATTATGCGTACCTTACATGGCTCTCCTTCATGCAATATATAGACGTGAAAGTCATCATTGGACTGTCCCCCAGAAGGGACGGAAGTCCTATCAGTGTGTACTCTTATATCCTGAGTGGGGGTAGGTGAAAAGGGAATGTCCTATCAGCAGGGGCGGAACCAGGAATTTTGTTTAGGCGGGGCCAAAAAAAAAAAAACTTGAAACAAAATTGTAAAATTTAGTAAAAAAATATGCAATAATCAAGTTATTGAAGTTGTGCTCGACGTTCTTTCATTGAGTTGAAATCATCAATTATTGTTTCAATACTGAATCTCTCTGCAATCTCTTTTTCAATATATACAATTAAATAATCCGTAAGAAATTCATCTTCCATTTTGTTGCGAAGTGCAGTTTTAACAATCTTCATGGCTGAGAATGCTCGTTTTGTTGGTGCTGTTGAAACTGGAAGAGTTAATATAAGACATATCAATCAATATATGAGATGATAGATGTCTGACTTTCCTGTTTCTACTAATCCATTGCAAAGTTCGGATGTGGTCTTCATTTCCTTCAAATATGGATGGTGAGGTACATCACGCTCATAATGTTGTAGCTGGAACTTCAATTGGATTTTTTCTTGATCATTAAAATCTTGAGGATAAAATTGACTCACAAGATTACAAATATCATCAATCTTGAATGACATGTAACCATTCCTGGGATCCAAGGCAGAACTAAGAATGAGAAGTTGCATAGTACGATCATTAAACTTTCTATTCAACTCTTGTAATTGAGAATCCACTACAGCAGTAAAGACATCCACTCGATAATGATGCTCCATTGTAATTGGATATTGTTGATGGCGAACTCGACCTCTACCTGCAGTATATCGAGCATCCATATCAAGAATATGTATGTCATGTTCTTTGCAGAACAACAATACTTTATCAAGTAATTTATTCCAGCCACTTTCCCTCAACTCTTGAATGATCGCTTTTGTAGTAGAGACTAAGTGCATAGCATTTAAAATATCTTGAGATTTGAGTTGTAAAGCTTGGCACAAATCATTAGTAACTCCTAATATTTCTTTCATAAGATGCAAATTAAAGACGAACTCAAAAGATGTTATCGTATCATAAGCTGAGTCTGCATCCCCACGTTGAGTATATGTAGATCCATCATCAATAATATTCTTAAGAACCGAACATGTTGCATTATACATATTTAATAAGCTGCATAAAGACTTATAATGAGAACTCCAACGAGTATCGCATGCCCGTTGTAAAGTGCCAATTTGATTAAGCCCTTTACTAGTTTCAACTTTATCAATGGCAATCAAACGTTCAAGTTCAGCAGCTTGAGTAGCTTGTAATTCATCATGACGCTTGCAAGATGCTCCAACAATATTGATGATAAAATTTAGTTTCGAGAAAAACTGGTGGATAGGAATAACTTCGCTGGAAGCCGCAACCAAAGTCAACTGGAGACGATGAGCTAAACAATGAACATAGTATGCATATGGGCAATCATTCAGAAATAAAGCTTGCAACCCATTCCATTCACCACGCATGTTACTTGCACCATCATATCCTTGCCCCCGAACATTTTGAATGCTTAGATTATAATGAGAAAGCACCGCTGATATCTCTTTTTTGAGAGTTTGTGAAGCTGTATTTTTAACATGAACAAGACCAAAAAATCTCTCACGTATAAACCCTTTTTTGTCAACAAATCTTAAAACAAGAGCCATTTGCTCTCTCTTAGATTGATCTCGAGCTTCATCCACAATAATACAGAATTTTGCATCATCAATTTCCTCTCGAATTGCATTTCGAACTTTCTCTGAAAAAATATGTAAGATCTCTTTTTGGATTTTAGGTGAAGTATATGTAGCATTTCCAGGGGCTTTATCTAGTACAACATCCGCAACCTTTTCATTATATGATGCCAGAATTTTAATCATTTCAATGAAATTACTGCGGTTCTTAGAGTCTGAATGTTCATTGTGACCTCTGAAAGCACACGCTTGAAAAGTAAGCCAACGGACAACATCTATAGAGGTCTTCAATCGCAATCTGTTGTTTGCAATTTGGATAGAAGACTGTGTATGGAGTGCCTTCTCGATATGTTGCAATTGATTCATCAAATCTTTATAAGATTGTTCAGATGCATTATGTGGTGAGTTTGGATCTTTTCCTATATGATTTAAGAAAGCACACTTCTTTCCATCATTGACTTTCTTCCAGTTACGAAATCCTTCAACAATAAATGCACTTGCTCCAAAACGCCCAGTTGTCTTTTTATTAAAGAGAAAGCATGGGAGACAAAATGCTGCATCTTTCACAGGAGAATACTCTAACCAAGAAGGAAACATTCTAAACTAAGAAGACTGAAATCGCCGTGGATGTTTTTCCGATCCAGAAAGCGGATAAACAGAAAGCATATGTTGATAAGGCCCAGCTTTGATGTAAGCACGTCTAATTTCATCTTGTTGATCAACATGATATTCCCAAATTTGACGGCGCAATCCTGGATCACGCTCTAAAGAAGCAATATCAATTTCTCTAATTTCAACTCTTGGAGATTTTGATGGGCGTGATCTTTGTGGTTCTTGAGATAAATCATTGGTTATAGAGGGCGATATTGTACTATCCTCTAAATTTTGAGCATTTTTCCTCTTAAAAAATGAATCAATAGTTGATGATTTAACCATGGTCAGGACTCCTATAAAAAAATCAGAAATTAAAATCATATAAAATTTTTATAAAATTATTATTAACTGCAGTAATTAAAAAAAACAAATAGAATTCAATTAATTACTAAAAAATAAAGAAAACACAAAGCACAAATATCCTATTAGGAGATTTATATTACACATCAAAAAGGACAATATAACAAATTAACAATTAGCAAATCAAAAATATAAAACGTCACACTCAACCACTCACATATAAGTGAAATAAAATAATACAAAAGTTGAAAGTTGACTCACATATAAGTGAAATAAAATAATACAAAAGTTGAAAGTTGAAACAAGATGACAGGTTCAAGATGGGTATTGCTTGGTACCTGCTGTAGACAGCCTGTAGTTTGGTCGGTGGTGAAATTGAATGGAGATGAGATGCAAGTGGGGGAGGAGAGGAAGAGGAGTCTGCCGGTCCCGGTGGTGACTGTCGTTGATAGCGTGAATCGCCGTGCGGATGGGTTGAGATTGAGAAAGTGAAATGGGGTTTTCTAATGGCTAGCTTTCTTGAATCAGATGGGTTTTCTAGAATCAGATGGGTTTTTTTTTTTTTTTTTAATTGCAGAGATTTCTTGAATAGGGGTTTTCTAATGGCTGGCTTCAACAGAAACGGAGGTGCTGCTGCTGCCTGCTAGGTGGAGGTGCTGTTGCCTGCCAGGGGAGGGAGGGGGATGTGCAGGAGCCTGGAGCCAGGAGGGCGGCTGGGCAGAGATGGGTTTGGTTTGATCGCAGGGCATGGAAGAATCAAGAATGGAAGAAATCCTAATCCTAGTGCAGGCTGCCCTTTCTTGATTTATTTCCTTCCATTCCACCGAAAATTGTGGGAATCACAAAGATTGTGTAAATCACAAATCTTAAAAAGATTGGGGGGGCCAGAAGATTTCTACTCCAGGAAACTGAGGAAAGTCTTAGATCTTTGGGGGGGCCATGGCCCCTGCTGGCCCCCTAGTTCCGCCCCTGCCTATCAGACCATCATCCCATACCTACGGACACGACCCTTAGATAAGGCGTGCCCCTTATCTAGGTCCGGCGCCCACTCTGTTTGTCAGCTCTCCGTTTCCGTCACGGCAGTGCATTTATGGCTGAGTGACAGGGGCCGAGATCGGGCTAGAGGCTGAGACCGAGGTTGAAACTCATGACGTAGCCACCGAGACTCGTTACATGGTTGCTGCCCGAGATGGCGATGTGGCCGACCTTGGGGGGTGCCGAGACCAGGGGTAAACCGAAACCGGGGAATGGCCCCACCTAAATCTATGATTACAAATCGACCCCACACAATTGCCCCCTAGCTCTTGACCTCTTTGGCCTCTCTAGAGGTCGGGAGCTAAGTTCTGACCGGAGGGTTCGGCCCTATCCCATCGTATCTTGTGGGCGTGCGATCCTCGTTATGGTGCCCCTTCGTCTGCCCTAGGCAATAAATAGGGCGTCATGATTGTTTTGCGAAGATAGGCACGTGGGCGTCGGATTGTATGTCCGAGGTGATAAATGTTGTACCAGAGGCGTGGTGAGAGATGAACCGCCGCTGCCACGTGGACCCCTTCGTTTGGCTGTTTACCGGGATCGAAGCGATGCGTGGCCAGGTAATCAAGAGGGGCGTCCCTCTATATAATGGAAATGCCCCTTTCCTTTTCTCTCTTACCCTAGCTGTTACCAGAGAAGGAGAGCTCTGCTGAAGACGAAGTTCTGCCATAGACCTACTGAAAAACAAATCAACTGGTCTCGGGAACCTTTCTTCCTAGCTTTTTGCTTCTTCGCCCTCAGTAATCCCCGGCGTTCTTTCTGTGAGTTCCATTCCCTTCCTCTACTGCTTTTTTGTACCTCTTTTTCTCCTTGCTTTCAGAGGGTTTTGGTCCCTTAGAGTTTTTCCAGTTTTCGCTTCTTTTTACGATTTATAGCCACTGGTTAGAGGGTCCTGCAGCCCTGGAGGCCTTTAGGGCGTCGTTTAAGATCCCGACTGACGTCCTGGTGAAACCCGACGACCTCGGGGACCTTCCTTTTGGCCTTGCTCGGTATAAGAACTGGATGCCTTTCTCCTTGCTGTCGATGTGTGAAGGCGGGGTCAGGTTTCCCATTCACCTGCTCCTCCAGTCTTGCCTCAATGCATGGCGGATTTGCCCTTTCCAGTTGATGCCGAATGGCTTTAAGATCGTAATGGGTGTGGCGGAGCTAAATTGGATCCTCGACATTGACCTCGGGGTGCATGACATAGAAGATGTTTATGACATCTGTAGAGCTGCGGGGGGCGAGGATTCCTATTACCTCCGAGTGAAGGCCAGGCGTCGGCCCTTGGTGAATGCCCTGGAAGACTCGAGCAAATACGCTGGGGATGAACGAATATTGGTCTCGGGGAACTGGGAGTTCAGGGGGATCGAGACCGAAGAGGGCCGGAGAATCCAGGTCCCACGGAAACCTGGAACCCCTCCCAGTAAACATCTGTCCTTCTAGGTTTTACTCGTGTTGTCTTTGCTCGTCGTTATGCCGAGCTGACGCCCTTGTTGTTCTCTGCGCAGGTATTCAGAAAAGGAGGAGAGAGGCCAGCTTTGACAAGTGGACAAAAAACGACACGTGGTTAGAGAAGATTTATCGCTACCACGGTCACAACGAGCGAGCTGCCTTCTCTTTGCTCGGGTACAAGCCGCGGTACCTGTCTTACACTAGGAAGACTGTCGAGGTCCCCCTTGAGCCAATAGGGGAGATCGTACTTGCGCTTGCCGAAACTAGCGGCCAAGCCACGGAGTCCCAAGGCCCGATTATTATCACAAACAGCCCCCCTCCCTCCCGAGATCAAGAAGAGGAGGAGATGGACGGACAACGCCCTCCCTTGAGGAATCTGGGGGCTATGCTCTTCGGGGGCCGAGCTCCTCCCCCTGCCAAGCGTGTCCTCAGCGGGTCAGGCACCGCCCCAGGCTCCGCAGCTAGCGCTTCCTCCGGCTCATCGGGAGCAGCGTCGGGAGCGGCTGGGGCCGCCTCTGCCAAAGCCAAGAAGGAGAGGTCGGTGGAGCCCTCCAAGAAAATCCGGCTGCCCAAGGAACCTCGTCCGCTTAAGGACAGCAGGCCGCGGGTGGTGGAGGCCGAGAAGGAGGCTCTGCCGCCTCCGCCGCAAAAGGAGACCCGGCTTCGATCCGCGGAGGCCGGAAAGGAGGGCGAGGGGCCTCCTCCCGAGAAGAGGCCTCGCGTGGGGGGCGAGGAGGAGAGGCTCTAGGAAGCGGCCCCGCAGTCCACGCCGGCGCCCTGGAGACCCAACTTCGACCTCAACCCTAACTAGCCCATGACCATGGGGGACCGGCTGGGGAACAGCTGGGAGTCGGTCGTGGCCCTCGCTCGGGGATGTGCCCTCCCCATGGACATGGAGAGGCACAAAAAGGCCGGGACGATGGGCCTGCTCCACCAAACGAAGAGGGCGTCACTTGAGGTGATTTCCCTCTTTCTGCTTTTGAATTTCTGCCTCTCGGTTGCCTGGTTTGATTCCCTTACTATTTTCATCCTTTTGCAGAATGTACAGAGGCTTCAAGTAATAATGGAGAGGCGGGTGGAAACAGCTGCCCAGGTTGCCGAGATGGAGAAGGAGAAAAAGAAAATGTGGGTTGCGCTGGAGGCGAGCGCGGCGGAAATAAGGAGGTCGGAGGAAAAGCTCGCCCAATACGCAACGGAACAATAGACGGCGAAGACCGAGATCATCAAGTTACGGGGCAAGAATAAAAACTTGAGGGGCGCCGTTGATGACAAGGCGAGGAGGGCGAGCCTGCTGGAGGCCGAGCTCGCAAAAATGCAAATTGAATTGGCTGAGAAGAAGGCCGAGCTCGAGACCTCCCGGAAGGAGCGGGCTGATGTCGAGTCCACCCTGCAAGCACAAGTTGCAAAGGCTTACCAAGACGGGGTGGACTGGGGCATCGGAGGAATATGTGGCTCAAATCACGGATCTGAGTCCGGTGCTGTTTGAGATGGGGTGCAAGGAGGCCCTTCGCAAGCACGGGGTTTCTGAGGATGACCCCATATTTGTGAACCTTCCTCAGTTCCAACCTGCAGTACCGAACTCAGAGTTAGAGCCTGACTCCAACCTTCCCGAGGCCCCTACCGAAGTCCTAGGCGTACCTCCTCCGCCTCCGACCGCCGCCGAGGTCGAAACGGCCCAGGCCCTCCCTATGGTTCCTCCATCCGATGCTCCTGCCCCGCTCGTTCCCCCAGAGCCGAAGGATAAAGGAGCGGCACCTGAGAAGTAGGACAGTAGGAATCTGTTTTTGCTCTCCCTTTTGATGTATTCTTTTCTTTTTTTCTTTCTGATGAAAAGGCCTTGTAATCATTCTTCTGATTAATAAAAGACGAATTTCTTTCAATTCTCCAATTGTTCTCTTTTATTCTTCCTCCTTGTGATGTGATGTGGATGTTCTGATGCCAAAATGCGACCAAAACTTGCAAGTGTCTGAGGTCGGTAAAGAAATCGGGCTTGGGCCGACTTCCCAGTCTCGGGAGACCGGTCGAACCCTTAATTGTTTTTGAATTTCCCAAGTAGCCTAAGTCGGTGAGTCTGGTGGCAGGTCATGCTGCCCCTTGACCGAAGGCTGAGCTTTAAGGACATGCTCCCGAGGGAAGGACCTTAAGAAGAAACTGTAGTTAGCTTCGAATTCACACGCCGAGGTGCAGCCATGTTGCTGCAGAGCCTGGGTCGTGCCCTTATCTTTCGTGGCCTGAGGGGTTTGGACCAAACTCACGGGTAGGCCGAATCCCGCAACCTTAGATAGCTAGCCCCGCTTACGTCCGAGGGGATGACCTGTTGACTGAGACTGCCGTTAAGGGCGAGGTCCTGGCCCCGTGGCTGGTATTAAGGATGCTGGCGCGAGGGCCGGAGCCTGGGGGAGTTGGCCCTGTGACCGAACTCAAAGAGGCTGGCGTGAGAGCCGGAGCCTTGGTCCTATGATCGAACCCAAAGAGGCTGGCGTGAGAGCCGACGCCTTTGGGGAGCTGGTCCTCAGACCGAACTCAAGGAGGCTGGCGTGAGAGCCGAAGCCTTTGGGGAGCTGGTCCTCAGACCGAACTCAAGGAGGCTGGCGTGAGAGCCGGAGCCTTGGTCCTATGACCTAACCCAAAGAGGCTGGCGTGAGAGTCGAAGCCTTTGGGGAGCTGGTCCTTAGATCGAACTCAAGGAGGCTGGCGTGAGAGTCGAAGCCTTTGGGGAGCTGGTCCTCAGACCGAACTCAAGGAGGCTGGCGTGAGAGCCGGAGCCTTGGTCCTATGACCTAACCCAAAGAGGCTGGCGTGAGAGCCGAAGCCTTTGGGGAGCTGGTCCTCAGACCGAACTCAAGGAGGCTGGCGTGAGAGCCAGAGCCTTTCTCATAACTCAAAAGATATAAGGCACATTTCTTCCACAAGATCCTTCTTTATTGATTTATCATTTTGAGTACATCTAGAAGTAATATTTCTTGAGGTGTGCAGCATTCCATGGTCATGGCAATTCTCTGCCATCCATGCTCTCCAGTCTGTAGGCCGACCTCCTGGAGACCGAGACAACCTTGAAGGGGCCAAGCCAGTTTGGTGCGAGCTTGCCCTCGTTAAGATCTTTATCTGCTGGAAGCGCCCTTTTTAAGACGAGTTCCTCAACTGAGAACCTCCTTTCTTTGACCCTTTGATTGTACCCTTTGGATAGCTGCTGTTGGTAAGAGGCCAAGCGTACTGACGCCGCCTCCCTTCGTTCCTCAGCCAAGTCGAGCTCTTTGGCGAGGCTCACTTCATTCTGTCCCTGATCAAAGAGATCCAACCTCAAGGTCGGGAGACCGACTTCTAGGGGGATCACGGCTTCCATTCCGTATGCCAGAGAGAAAGGAGTTGCCGAAGTGGACCGTCTCGGGGTGGTCCTGTATGCCCAAAGAACACTTGGTAGTTCTTCCACCCATCTGCCTTTAGCCATATCAAGCCTTTTTTTCAGTCCGTTCAATACCATTTTGTTTGAGATTTCTGCTTGTCCGTAGCTCTGTGGGTAGGCCGGAGTTGCGTAGAGGTTCTTGATACCGAGCTTCTGGCAGAAGTTTATGAAGAAGTTTGAATCGAATTGGGTCCCGTTGTCCGAGACCAGTGCTCTGGGGATTCCGAACCTTGTGACGATGTTCTTCCACACAAAATTCTTCGTGTCATGCTCGGTGATGGAGGATAAGGCTTCAACCTTTATCCATTTTGTGAAGTAATCAGTACCCACCATCAACCATCCTTTGTTTCCTGGAGTTCGGTGAAGAGGACCCACGATGTCCAGTCCCCACTGGGCGAAGGGCCATGGGCTGGAGAGAGGACTTAGGTCCTGAGCTGGCTGGTGTAAGGAGTGGGAGAACTTCTGACATTTTTCACATTTTCTGGCATAGAGCTGGGCATCCTTTTGCATGTAGGGCCACCAATAGCCCTGACTGATAGCTCTGTAGGCCAGTGACCTTCCTCCGATGTGGCTTCCACAGATTCCTTCGTGAATCTCAAAGAGGAAGTCTTCCACCTTGCTTGGGTGAACGCATTGGAGATACGGTCTTGTGAAAGACTTCCTGTAGAGCTTCATATTTGGGGATAGCAAAAAATGAGCTGCTTTTATTCTAACCTTGTGGGCTTCATTCCTGTCTTCAGGGAGTTTATCTTCCTTTAGGAATGCTGTGATTGGATCCTTCCAACTTGGACCGAGGCTGACGCAAAGGACCTGCCGAGGTGGGAGGAGCTCTATGCTTGATTTTTTCAATGCCTCCACATCAATCGTCCTCCTTTTTCCTGCTTCTACGGCCGAGGCGAAGTTGGCCAGGGCGTCTGCGTGGCAGTTGGACTCTCGACCGACTTGCCTCACCTCCGCTTTCTCAAACTGGGAGAGGAGCTGTTTTGTGTGGGCTAAGTAGGCTGCCATCCTTTCATCTCGGGCTTGGTATTCCCCGCTTAGTTGGTTTGTCACCAACTGAGAGTCGCTGAAGACTACTAACTGACGTGCCCCCAGTATTCTCGCGCTACCGAGACCCGCAATCAGTGCTTCATATTTTGCTTCATTATTGGAGGCTTTGAAATCCAAGGTCAGGGCTTGCTCGATGACAAGGCCTTCTGGAGACTGGAGAACTATGCCGGCGCCAGCCCTTCTGGATGTAGAGGATCCGTCCACAAAGACCTTCCAGGCCGACTTCAGGAACTGCTCCCAAGATCGGTCTTCTTCGGTATCGGGCTCTGCTGCCTTCTTACACATATCGCCCCCTAGTTCGGTATCGAGCGAGGTCGGTGCCGAACTTGGAGAGGTGAACTCAACGATAAAATCCGCCATGACTTGTGCTTTGATTGCCGTCCTGGGTTGATACTGGATATCGAATTGACCCAGTTCGACGGCCCACTTGGAGATTCGGCCAGAAAAGTCCGCCTTGCGGAAAAGGGATTTGAGTGGGAATTCCGTGATGACCACCACCGTGTGTGTCTGGAAGTAATGAGAGAGCTTGCGAGAGGCGCTGATGAGTGCCAATGCTAGCTTTTCGAGTGGCAGATATCTGGTCTCGGCGTCGAGCAGGGTTTTGCTGGTGTAATAGATAGGGTGTTGTTGCTTGTCGTTCTCTCGAACTAACACCGAGCTCACTGCATGGTCCGAGACTGCAAGGTAAAGATAGAGAAGATCGCCTTGTGATGGAGTGGACAATAGTGGCAGTGAAGAGAGGTACTCCTTGAGTTTTTCCAGTGCCAAGTCACATTCAGGGGTCCATTGAAACTTGGAATTCTTCTTCAGGAGCTGAAAGAAAAGACGACACTTGTCCGAAGCTCGGCTGATGAAGCGATTTAGTGCAGCAGCCATACCCGTGAGTCTTTGGACTTATTTGGCCGAGGTCGGGCTCTGGACACCCTGGATAGCTGAAATCTGCTCCGGATTAGCTTCAATTCCTCTCCGGGTCACCAGGCTTCCCAGGAACTTGCCTGAGCCGACGCCAAACGCACACTTTGAAGCATTTAGTTTGAGCTGGAACTTCCTGAGGACAGCGAAGGTCTGGCGTAGGTCCGTCAAATGGTCCTGCAACTCCTTGGACTTGACCACCATGTCATCAATGTAGACTTCCATCGTTTTCCCGAGCTGGTTCTGAAACATCTTCGTGACCAGCCTCTGATACGTTGCACCGGCATTTTTCAACCCAAAGGGCATCACCTTGTAACAGTAGATGCCCCGAGGTGTTATGAATGCTGTTTTTTCCTCATCAGGCCTGTGCAGTGGGATCTAGTGGTAGCCTCGGTATGCGTCTAGGAAGCTCATTCTGTCGTGTCCCGAGGTGGCGTCGATCATCTGATCGATCTTTGGAAAGGGGAAGCTATCCTTGGGGCATGCTTTGTTGAGGTCGGTGAAGTCCACGCAGACCCTCCACTTGTCATTCTTCTTCTTTACCACTACTGTATTAGCTAGCCACTCTGGATAGTGTACTTCACGGATTGTCCCGGCCTCGAGGAGTTTATCCACCTCTTCCATCACTGCTTCTGTTTGGGGAACTCCTGTTCTGCGGGCTTTCTGCACTATGGGTTTGTGTCCGGGATTAACATTCAGCTGGTGACACATGACCTTGGGGTCGATCCCGGGCATCTCATATGGAGTCCAAGCGAAGACGTCTTTGTTTTGCAATAGGAAGTCCAGCAGCTCGGCCTTCTCATTGTCGGGGAGCTGGCTACCCAATAGGAAGTAGCGTTCGGGGTCTTCGGGATTTATTCTGACCTCGGTGAGCTCTTCTATGCTCTTCTGCCCCGCTGTCCGCCTTACATCTTCGATCTCGGCCTCGAGCTCGGCCATATGCACTTGCTTTGGCTCCGTCTCTCCGGGTGCCACGGCCATGAGGCACTCCCTGGCCATCTGCTGATTTCCCCACACGGTCACTATCTCGACCGCTCCTCCAGCCTTCTCTAATGGGAACTTGAGTTTCTGGTGGAGGGCACTGCCTCCATGGCATGCAGTCAACTTCGCCCTAGGATCACATTGTACGGGGACGGTGCGTCTACCACCATAAAGTCTGTCATCTTCGTAGCGCCCCCTACCCGGACTTCAAGCGAAATCCTTCCCTTGGGATATACTGGTTTGGCGCTGAACCCTATCAAAGGGACGCGGCTTCCTGTAGATCGGATTCGGTCAGGCCGAGCTGCTTGAAACAGCTAAAGTAGATGATCTCGGTCGAGTTTCCTGGGTCTATAAGGACGCGCTTTGTAGTATAATTGTTGAGCCGCAGGGTAAGGATGAGGGCATCGTTGTGGGGGAGCTGGACCCCTCTCAGGTCGTCGTCTGAGAACCAGATCCTGGGTTTTTCCTTCCTAGCCCTCTTTGGTGCGCTCTCCAGCTCGGCTGACATCACCTGCTTGCCATGGGCAGCCCTCCTCGCCTCTGACCGAGATTGGGCACTTCCCTCACTTGGAGGGGGAGCCAGGTGAATGACATTGATGATACCTGCTAGCTCGTCGCTATCCTGATCGTCACCGGGAGGGGCGCGCTGCTCAGCTTGGTTGACTCTTTCTTCCTCCTTGATGTATTCCCGGAGGTGCCCATCCTTGACGAGCCTTTCAAGGTGGGACTTCAGAGCCATGCAGTCCTCAGTCTTGTGCCCGTGCTGCCTGTGGTAGGAACAGTTCTTACTTCGGTTCCGGGTGGACGGATCACCCTTCATTGGCTGTGGCCACTGGAAGTAGGGCTCTGCCTTGATTTTGTTCATGAGTCTGTAAATAGGCTCTTTGAAGACGACATTGACGGCCCTATAAGGATCGCTTGTAGGCCTGGGGGGCTGGAGCTTCGGCCTCTTGCTGCTGCCCGAGACGAAGGTTGGGAAAGATGCCGAACTGGTCTCCTTGTCCCTTTTCTTGTCTGGCCTTTGCCTGGGGAGCATTCCCTCTCCTTTGGAAGCTTGGTTCTTCTGGGGGAGCCCGAATCGCTCTTTGCCATGAGCTTCATCTTCTTCCTGCTCGATGTACTGGTTCACCCTTGCCATTAGCACTTTCATCGTGGTCACAGGGGACCGGACCAGGTCCTTTCGGAGCTCGTTTCCTAGGAGTAAGCCCTGCCGAAAGCACATGATGGCGATGTCATCATTGACGTCGGTGATCTGGCTGTATATCGTCCAGAATCTCCTGGCGAATGCAGTGATACTCTCACCGTCCCTCATCCGGATCGCCATGAGGTTGCCGCCCGTCTTCGGGATGACGCGGTATGCCTGAAATTTCTCGATAAAAGAGCTCCGAAGCTGCCGCCAGTTCGCGACCGACCCGGAAGGGATCGCGCAGAACCACCGGAGTGGGAGGTCACCTAGGCTTGAGGAAAAGACTCTGCAGTTCAGGTGGCCGACATTCCCCCAGACCGACATCCGCTGAGTGAAATGCCGTAAGTGTGCTTCTGGGTCCGAGGTCCCATCGTAAAGGACGAACCTCGGGACACTGAATCTCTCGGGGAGAGTGAAGTCTTTTATCTCCTGGGAGAAGGGGGACATGCCCTGGTCATCTTTTTCGTGGTCTTCCATCTGGTCTCGGTTAAAACCGATCTCGGCCAGCCGGGTCTGGACCTCCTGTTTGACGTAGTGGTCCAACCATTCTTTTAGGCCGGCCGCGCCTTCTGGCCTCGGGGATCCTGGCTCATGGCGTGGCCCCCCGAGGTTGCTAGGCAAGTGACTGCTGCTCGAGTCTTCTTCTTCGAAGTGGTCTCTCCTTCTATCGTTGAGGACTTGCCTTAGATCTCGGCCGCCCCGACGAGTCTGCTGTCGCCTGGGAGGTGGACCACGAGACCTCCTCTCATTCATCTCGAGTCGCTCCTCGAGACGACGGATCACCTCGTCTTTCTCTTGGAGTGCCTGATTCCGGGCGTCAAACTCTTTGAGCAGGGGGTCGTCGTCTCTTGCATCATGGACCTGGTGGAAGAATTGGCTGTCGTCGTGAGTGCGATGATGAGACTGATGAGATTTCATTCTTGTAGGGGTTTTGCCTCGTTGTCGAAGGTCCGACGGGGAGGCGTTCTGCTGTAGACCCCTGGGTGGCTGATCGTCGCGGGGGCAAGGAGCCTCGCGACGGTCGTCACGACGGAGGTGTGTCGTTGCAGGCCGAGATGAGGAGGCCGACTGGATGATGCCCTCTACGTACGCGGGCCCGGACTTTCCCCCGGACCCCCTCTGGAGGGGAACCCCTGGCTGCTCCTGCCTGACGGGGGGAGCCCCTGCTGGTCCTGGAGGGGGAAGGAGAGCGGAGTGAACGCCAGTGGGCAGCACTGGAGGTACTGACTGGGTCGGCTGAGGCTGCGATTCTGGTTACAAAAATGGTGGAAATGAGGGTTGTTCCGGAGGAAAGGACGAGGCCCTCCCGGACTTTGAAGACCCTCCGCCGCCGTGTCTGGTTTTCGGAGGCATGGCTTTTGCAGGTTTGGTTTTTGGTGGAAATCATGTCCCCACAGACGGCGCCAACTGTAAGTGCCTAAAAATTATGGACTTGGTTATTAGAAGATTAAACGCTTGATGGAGATCTTGGGAAGATGAAGGGAAATGATCGAGCCTCCGATGACCTGAAAAAGGGAAGGTAAAGGTCAGAGCCCCTGGCTATATGTAGCAGAAGGCACTCCGATGTTTAAGTCAGTGTGAGAACTGAAAGGAATGGAGAAGGAGAGCTCTGGGCGGGAGAGATTATGCGTACCTTACATGGCTCTCCTTCATGCAATATATAGACGTGAAAGTCATCATTGGACTGTCCCCCAGAAGGGACGGAAGTCCTATCAGTGTGTACTCTTATATCCTGAGTGGGGGTAAGTGAAAAGCGAATGTCCCATCGGACCATCATCCCATACCTACGGACACGACCCTTAGATAAGGCGTGCCCCTTATCTAGGTCCGGCGCCCACTCTGTTTGTCAGCTCGCCGTTTCCGTCACGACAGTGCATTTATGGCTGAGTGACAGGGGCCGAGATCGGGCTAGAGGATGAGACCGAGGTTGAAACTCGTGACGTAGCCACGAGACTCGTTACATGGTTTTTCCGAGATGGCGATGTGGCCGACCTTGGGGGGTGCCGAGACCAGGGGTAAACCGAAACCGGGGAATGGCCCCACCTAAATCCGTGATTACAAATTGACCCCACACAGTATGGTAACGCTGTTTCGAACCGTACCACAACCTTCAGGAGCAAACGGTTCCTCTCTCTTCTGGAACTAGAGTTCTTGATATCAATCCCCGATCCCCCATCCCCCCATTCAGGAACTGAATGTTGATTCCACTAGTGCTTCCACCTGAGGGCCACAGGGGCTTTACCCAGCTTCTCTCTGGGCCCAGAGGAATTAGTCCAGCTCAAAGGGTTGGGAACCTTCCTCTGGTAGAAGAAAAAATAAAAGCTTTCTGGAGCAAATCGTAGTCCTAGGCCAGCTGAATTATCCCTTAGGGTTTTGTCTCGCTTGATCTTACCATACAAAACAACATGTGAGACCCACTTGGTGATCAACCCAAAGAGACCATATAAATTGCCCCCTTCCCGTCTTATGTCAGGAATCTCACGGAGTTTGAGCTGCTATGTTGGAATTGGACTGTTGGATCAATTGTGAAAATATTTTTTTGATTTCAAAATATTAAAGTTATAAGCCACAGAAGAAGGGGTCACGCCCTATCATTCCATCCCCCGCCCTCTCGTAGCCCATGGGGCCTCAGGTGGTCCCCAATAGTCATCTCGTACAGTTGTTTTATGAGATAAAGATGCAAAGGAGTAAGGCTTTGTGTGTATGCCCTTTGTCCATTAATATATAGCTACAATTAAGCTTAGGCATGGACCTTCTATTTGGGCTTTATTGTAGGACCCACTTGGGCCATATAAACCATGGGGGAGTTGGGGGATTGAAACATCTGAATGGGATAGATGCGTACAAAACTACAGCTCTTTAAGATCATCTTGAACCCTTGATCCATGGCTCTCAAGGATTATAATTCTTTTGTGACACTTGGATGAGTGTCAAATTTTCGTGGGATTGTAATTCAACCGCAACTTTGGATGAGTGTCAAATTTTGGCTTCCGCCAATTCTTATGTATGTGTGGGTGAGTTTTGGGGGAGGGATCTTTAGTTTTGGGGGAGGGATCTTTTGGAGGGATCTTTAAATGAAAATTTAATAAGAAAACAAGTTTGTGGGGAGAAACTGATTTTAAGTAAATAATATATTAGAGGTTCTGGCACTATACACGGTAAGCTTAAATTCATATCTTACCAAACTACTCATGGATAAAGTATTTTTTCATGGTTCACAGGTGTGTTTTGTTGGTCTTGGCTTTGGTTCATCAGTTATCACACCATGCCTTAATAGTGATACTTCTTACATGTCCAAATCTCCTCTCACTGATTCTTCTAAATTTGTCACTCTTAAAGATAAAATCAGGGGAGGCGATAGGTTGGTGTGGGCTAGGTTTGGTGGATTCAGTTTAGTATTGTGGATAACTTGTAAACGCTCAACTTGTATTCAATCTATTTATTATTCAGGTTGAACATGTCAATCCAAATCCAAAGCAGAAACAAATAGAGTATATTGGAGCATAAAATAAGCAGGTTGGATTCAGGTCTGATGGGCACTTCATTGTGCAATTACTAGATTGGTTGATCGTTCAAATAATAAGAATAGGCTTAGCCTCAACCCAACATGTTTATTAATTGGGTCAACCTGAGAACAGAAAGGGTCATATGAGACCAATCATAAGTGCTGGCACTGCAACTCAACTCCCATTCAACCTTTCATATCTTCGCAAACCCACCTTATCTTCTTCTTGATCAACATCTCAGTCCTTCACTTTCACCATCACTGACCATTCCATTTATACAAGTTTCAAAATCTCCAAACATATCCAAGCCTAAAAATCACTCGACCATACCCAAGCCCACATGCAACTCATTGCACCCATTTGTTTCCATCAACTTTCCAGCCCGAAAACAACTTCTCATTATCTTGACCACCAACACCACTCCCAAAATACCCGAGTTGCCAATGCATATGGAACCAAAACTCCATCCCACAAAAGAGAGCTCCCTATAATATTCACAACCTTGCCACCATCAAACATTTTGGAAACTCCCAACCTTCCCATATGTCTCGCTACATATACAATTTTTTTTTTCTATCAAGAATTGGTCAATCATAAACACTAGTATCAAAAGTTTTACAATGAGACCTCTATCAGAAAGGTCCTCTGATATTTAACAACAAGCATGTTGTTCAAGCTTGGCATTGCGGCGAATACTCTTTGTAGATGGCTGCAAAACAATGCGGTCAACATCACCATTACCGCTACCATAACAAAGACAATGCGGAGCTCTCCTTTCCCATGCATTTGATTTCTTTCTTAAAATGAGTATTGAAAATAAAATAAACTATAAATCATAACAGTCAGAGGTTTCTAACAATTCAATCTACAACTCTCTATTTTCTATTAATCCCTAATTACTAATATTAGTGAGATGGAGGATGGTAATCAATATTGAATTGTTTGTTGGGTAGGAGTTGGTGGGTGTGTGGATGAACTGTTTGCACCAAAAATTACCAAAACAACCAGTGATGGTATTCACGTGGAAGTGATATGCCCTACTAGAACCTGAAGAAAGGTCGACTAAACAGTGACAGAGTATCAGTCTTATTGTAGATTTTATACTTTCACACCCTTATGGCATATTTTATGATTAGTTAGTCTTTTTTTTTGTTTTGGGGGGGGGGGGGGGGGGGGGGGTGTTCCATGTCAAAATGTCCAAGAAAGCACCATAGTAGAAATACACTGGACACCAAGTTACTCATGTATCAAGCTAGCAACCTACTGGAGAATTACATAGAACATAGTGTTATAAAGAAAACTTAAAAATAGAAAAACCATAGCCATTGGCAGTAAGCACCACTAAGATCAAAGTAATTAAAAATTAAAATCATCTTTGAAAAGCATCAGTGACTCTTAAGAAATACTACTACTTCTAAGGAAACCACTTTTTGGTTATCCAATTATGCTCCATGTGAGCATGATAGACCCAAAAAAAAAAAAAAAAAAAAATTGGAACATCAACAACCATATAGAAAACTAATAGTGTGGAACCCAACCACGTAATTTCATCCACACACATTACCGCAGCTACATCGTAAAGATCTACTCCAAAACTTATGGCGATAAAATGACGGGATAAGGTTGCAAAAAGGAAGCCAGATAGCAATTACCAACACATCATCATGAGTTAGTTACTTAGTTTGAATACATGAAGGGCAAGCATTCAAGAAAGCTGAGACCATTCAAATGTCTGCTAACTGTAATGTTCAAAGCTTAGCCCAGCTCCTGTGAAGGCTTAATTTCTGAAAGCTTCTGAAAACCAAGAGTTCTTCAATTGATTAATCAATACCATTTCCCAAATAATGAAAATGGACCTCATCATCACTTTTAAAGGGGGGAAAAGTTGATTGTTACTAACAAAAGTTTAACCATACCAATAGCCAAAAACTCAAGCTTGTCAAAAGACTTAACAGTAACTCGACATATAGTCAGGTCATCCAGAATGCATGTATCATATTCAAATTCTGATTAGATAGAATCGGTGAGTTTTAAGAAATCAATCATGCTGAACTTAGGTATTAAAAGACAAGATTTCAGAGAAATTTTTTTCACTATTGACAGAACTAAGCCCACCGCATAAGCCGCATTGCAATGAAGCTTAGTGACAGAATCTCCCCTGCCTTGCTCTTCAAAGACCTCATAAGCAATATATGTCTTTGGCCCCAAATCTGGTTTCAGACTTTTCTCTGGTAGCTTTACAACAAGATTAAGGTTACCTAACTTAGGGTGCGTATATTCCTTATACGGCAATGCAGTAATGAGCTCAGTACTATGACGAGGCAGCCGCTCCTCAAACAAGGCAAAAGGAGGCCAATCTTTCAATATAATCATCTCAGGCCAGAGATTTTTGTCCGCTCATCCATCGGTATAACCTTTAAAGAATTGGTGAATGTTGATATAAACCTGCAAATAAAAAAATGTATGAAACCTTGAATATGTCATCTTCTCGGTAAGAAAGCCTCTCTGCATAACCCAGAGACCTGGCCTTTTCTTCTGCAAAATCCTCCAACGACCTCTCTTCTCTTCTTCCAAAAGGGAGAGGGAGCGCATGCAGAGGGAGAGGGAGAGAGCAGGGAGTGCATGCAGAGGGAGAGGACGGGGAAAGGGAGAAAGAGAGAAAAAAGGAGGGAGAGGAAAAATGGGGAAGAAAGAAGAATCGTTGATAGGGATTTGGGTGAGTTTTTGTGACGATGTCGTTCGACAGTTTCATGGGTAAAATGGTCCAAAACCCGTGTACGAACACCAATTTTGGTATTTTGGTGTATTTATGACTAAATCAGGCTAATACATGTATAGCAATACTTTTTTGGTAAAATTCCCAACAAAAAACAAGAAATGATTTTAGTACATTAAAGTCATGTATCCATTGGGAGTTGGCCCTACGTCAAAATCGCCAAATACTAATAAGTCTTTTTGACGTAGTATGGAGTGGCATAACGTATGGGTTTTGCTCCCCATGTCTTGTGTTCGAAACTACCACATATTTGCTCAGTGTATTACATGGGTTTAATGGGGGGCACCATAATCCTACATGGGTTTAGTGATACCCAATAATAGGAAAAAGAAAATAATAAAGTCACATGATCTCAATGGAATTAAATATATAACAGTTATCCAATCATCTGAAAATCAAAAGTGTCGACTCTATAATGGGTCATTTGTTTTTTCGCAGATGAAATAAAAAGAATGAGATTTCCATTTGTAAAATCTGCCTGGTGAGTTTTGCATTTTTAAAATTTACAAATGTGAAATACAATGTCATGTTTGTTTGGATACTCCATTTTCACATTAGTAATGTTGAATGGTTCGGATTAAAAAAATAAAATCTTCATATATTTCAAAATTTATAAATGTTTTAAGGGACATTTACTAAAAAAATTCCCTTAAAGAGGATAATCACTGTTGGGACTCCAAAACTTTTATATTATCAGGGAAAGACCTCCAGCCCAAATGTTCCTTATTTTTGCCCATTTTACCCCTTGTTAGTTGTTGCCAGCAAGGGGAAGAAGCTGAAACACAAAAAGAAGAAAAGAAGAAACAGAAGAAGGAGAAGACCAGCCCAATCCAGTCTCCATTTCACTTCCATCTCCTGTCCCAGAAGAACGGCCACCAGATTGCACTCCACGTCTCTCTCTCTCTCTCTCTCTCTCTCTCTCACACACACACACACACATGCAACTTTGGATTATTACATTTAGTGTTTATAATGGTCGGTTTTTAGGTAGGAAGTTGGTTGTATAAAGTTCTATATTTGAATTTGAGAATGTACAAACAGTTCTGTTTTCTATAATAATTACCCCCATATGTATAAGAAATTTTCTAAATTTTGAGATATCTAAGTTAATGTATTTTCCATTGAAACTCCATACAGAGTTTTGCTCTGTTCTACTTTGATTGTGGATCCAGTGCTTGAATATTGCTCTGTTCTTTGATTGTGAATCCAGTGCTTGCGTAAACTTAGATTCCACTATTTGAGAACAAATTGTTCCAGAACTTCGAAACTGCCGTTCTCTTTATGTTTCCACATTGTCTGCAAGCTTAAAAGAAACATATTCATGAAAGCATAACACAGGAAAGCTGCAATGACAACATAAATTAGTGGCTCAAGTGCCTTGGAGGTGAAACTGCAATTTTAGCTTGCATCAAGAAACTGTTAACTACACCCTTTTTGTTACTTCCTCATCTCTCCATCATATTTCCTCTAAGATTATCACTTTTCGACAAAATGTTCCTTTTCCATATATGTGAATCCCAATTACTGAATACAAGTCATGGGTTTGAAAGGCACCGCTACCGATACATGATATCTAAGATTAGAATGTCATAACTCTGCTGGCTACAATAGATTGACAAATAATATGGGCATTATACAAAGTGAAACATTGTTGTAGTCGTAGTTTTTACAATCGAATCTTGCATGGTATTTTGCCCAAACAACTGATATTGAAGTCTAATATGTCCTAAACCTATAATCCATACTGTACAATGAAACAAATGATGCAGCAAAAATAATGCAGATATCAGGGGAGAAGGCACTCACATGATTCTCAAAGTCAGGGCTAGACAAATTGACAGATAAGTTTCTCATCAATAACACCAACTGGAAAAGGAAGCAAAGGGAATCCATTATTTGCAAGTTGTAATAGCATTTTTCTATCATGGAATCAGCCGTTTTGAAACAAACATGGATGGAAAGTACCACGATGATGGCATTAAAAATAAATAAGAAAAAAACTGGGAAATGCATATCGATAGTCATAACAACTAAAAGAATGCAGAAAATATTCCACAGCAGAACATTTATTTAGTAGAGTAGTCTCTGAAAATATCCATTCTTCTTTGGAAGACTTGAGGGGCTATGCTAAGGCCAAGAGGCATAACAAGCCATTCGTATTTTCCTCTAGGTACGCTGAATGTTGTCCAAGGTATTGAGTCTTAGTGCATTCGGAAAAACATTGTAACTGTGGTGTTCCCTCTTTAGTTCAACTTCCTATAACAGAAACCATACAAACTAGTAGATTATAACAATGAAAGATGCAAAAATTGAACTTTCTTTTCCAGGGGCTCTGTTTTGGAAGGCTGGGAGTCCTCATCTTTTTTTTCTTTTTTGTTTTTCTGAAATGTTTTTCTTTTCCAACTACCCAATTGGTAGAACATCTACGTACCTATCCAAGCCCTCTTCAAAACAGTCACTATTAATTTCAAAATGTAAGTTTGTGTGTTCAGAATATGTAAAGGCATTTGTGCTACGACCATGCTAATCATAGTCATCACCCAGGCAAAAAGAATCATGACCATGAATTAGACATCTCAGACAAAGAACATGGTTAAATGAAAGGAGAACATAAACAGATCTCATATTGGGGCATAAATTGTGAGGGGAATAAGACTTTGATCAGTGTATCAATACCAACAAATCAAGAGAGGAAGGTTCATATCAACCCAGTCTGCCACCATAAAAGATGCCAATAATCCAAATGAAAGTAGCAAGATGATGAAGCCAAATAACTCCCCACATGTCATCACTTCCCCATGTGAAGGTCCCAAATTCAACCCCTCTTCTCACCCTCTTTCCCCACTTTCTTTATTCTCTTCAATCCCACTTCAATTTCTGCTGTATTTTCCAAAACAAAGTGTTAAATATAAGATTATATAACTAAATAAGCTGTAAGCATCTCCCCAATCAACTTCTATATGAACTGAGATCAAAGACAGCACTGCCCTACAAAACCAAAATTGATGAAAGACAGAACCCTTGAGAGTTGAGGTCAATAAATGAAAAAAAAATGATAGAAGTGCTCCAATGACAGACTTTCTGTAGAAGAAAACATATGAGACACTTTCTGTAGAACAAAAATTGATGTACAATCTCAACTAATAAACAATATGAAGAGAAGTACTACCCTCGGGAAGTTCTGGCAGCACAAAATGGGGTACAAAGTGTCTTTGCTGCTCCCGTTTCTCCCTTGGTTTGTGCTTTGACATCGATTTCAACTTCATGTAACAGAAATAAAAAGGAAATTAATCCAGTGAGATTGCGTGCAATTTCAACATTTTCAGGTCTAGACTTCAGAATAACCAAATAAAAAGGAAAGGAACCCCTGCGTTTTGCTTCTTGTTTACTTTTGTCATATTATTTTATCCATTTTAATGTAGAATCCCATGGTGCAAGGATCATCTTTTTCTCGTTAAGAGCTATAACAAACTCATCCCATGTCTTTACAACTTTAATGCAAGCATCTCTTTTTTGCTTTCTAAAATAGCAAGAGAATACCATAGAACATTGTAAGCCTGGGAAATAAAACACAACATTCGTTGATGTCAACTAAAAATTCGTCGACATCAACGAATAAATTAGTTGATATCAATGAAAGCGTACTGATAGCACATATCTGTGCAGGAATAAAAACACAACATTCGTTGATGTCAACTAAAAATTTGTCGACATCAACGAATAAATTAGTTGATATTAATGAAAGCGTACTGATAGCACATATCTATGCAGGAATAAAAACACAGTATTCGTTGATGTCAACTAAAAAATCGTCGATATCAACGAATAAATTAGTTGATATCAATGAAAGCGTACTGATAGCACATATCTGTGTAGGAATAAAAAACACAGCATTTGTTGATATCAACTAAAAATTTGTCGACATCAACTAATAAATTAGTTGATATCATTGAAAGCGTACTGATAGCACATATCTGTGCAGGAATAAAAACACAGTATTTGTTGATGTCAACTAAACATTCGTCGATATCAATGAATAAATTAGTTGATATCAATGAAAGCGTACTGATAGCACATATCTGTGCAAGAATAAAACACAGCATTCGTTGTGAAAATCATACATATTGCCTGGAGAGTTTTATCCCCTGAATCATACATATTGCTTGGAGATTTTCATACATATTAGATAACATCAATTAAATGGTTTTGGCCAATTCCAATGAATGGCCAGAGATGGATGTGTGAGGGGAATAAGCAAGCCCCCAGTGCCCAGAGAATACAAGAAGTCCAATGAGACAAATTAATAATATTACAAAGATAAAGCCAACCCAAACAAAAAATTCTGTATAAAATTTCTCATGCTCCTCATTACATATTAACATCACCTAGATGGACAACCTGTTTGTTAACATTTCCAGCAGTCATTATGGATTTTCACATTGATTAAAAGCCTTCCAACATACAAGACCAAAATGAAACCAATAGTGGCTTTCAGTTTTAACATGTCAACCATCCAAAATACATCAGGCCAATAGTCACAAAGAAAGGTTCAGATTACATAGGCCAATACACAGGCCCATTTTAGGTGGGCTGCACTGAAACAGGTAACCTTCTTCTTCTTCTTGTCATTGATCATGATCTCCTTGCTTCATGTGCAATTGCTCCTCACTCCATAGCTCTTGAGTTTTCTTCTCACCAGAATAATGGTCATGTCCACCCCTCTCCAACCGACCATAAGGCCCTCCATCAGATCTCCTCACCTGATTGTCGATGTACTGATTTTCTATTGTACAGAGAACAACCATCCATAACAATCATCCACGACAACACAGTGAAAAACATGCTCCACTTATCACACTAGATATGCTCATGTGGCTCCCATTAGTATTCTTCATGCCATCTTTAGATCCTCCATTTCTTTATCAATGCTCTATAAAGTCTTCACTCCCATTTTATCTATCACAAGGCCGATGATTAACTTCAGAAGAAAACTCAATTCATCAACCCCCCACTTCAACTCTAAACATCAATGGTAAAAGGGCACTCTCTGTAGAAAAAAAAAATTCAAGAAAATATCACTTAGGCATTCCAACAAGCACATGGAAGACAACACACTTCAACTCTAGACATCAATGAAAAAAGGACACTCTCTACATAAAAAAAGTTCCAAGAAAATATTACTTAAGCATTCTAACAAACACATGGAAGGCAACAACACACCTTCACTTTCCATCATTTCAAGGACATCACCTCGTTTTTCCCTCTTCTTTCTGGAACAATCAAACAATCAATCTAATCCCCCTTTCACCTTTCCTTATTTAAGAAAAATAAAAACTTAGATTAAAATAACTACAAGAGTGAGAGACGCTCAAACATCAATCTTCCAACAAAAAAATGAGTGATGGCGAATTCGTAAAAAAAATCTAATAGATGGAATCAACCAAAAAAAAAAAAGAATGGAGAAAAAAATGGTTTGTTCTCGTGAGTTCTGGGTTGCAATAGGTGTAGTAGATCTCATTTGGATGGGAGTATAGAGACGATCTCCTCGAGTTTTCTTCTTCTCCTCTTCTTTTCTATCGATTTTGAGATGAGATTTGTTGACATCAACGAATGATGGGCAAAAATGGAAGAAAAAAAGAGAACTTTGGCGGGAGCTCCTCCTCTGATATTATAAGAACTTGTGGTCTTAAGTTGTGGTTTCCATTTTTAGTGGGATTTTTTTGGTAAATGTCCCATGTTTTAATCATAAAGTTAAATGCTACTTGGGTTTTATTGGGTCAATAAAATATTTGAATGGTTAGTCGTAAAAGGATTTAAAAAAAGGCCAAGAGAATTTATATCATTGCATATCAAATGCATTCATTTTTTAATGTTGAATATAAATTTGGTGATTTTTTTCCTCCTGTCAAAATGGTACATAACCTTTTGGACTGAATTAATTCTTTCGGGCTCAAAGAGAAGTCGGGTAAACTCTCCTGTATCCCTAGTGGCAGTGCAGTTTCGAACTTACAACTTCCGGTGCAAGCCGTGGTCTTAGGCCAACTGAGCTGCCCCTTGGGATTTAAATTCGGTGATCAATCCATATGAATTCGGATGGGATAGGTGGGCCATCGTCCCATGACGCCCAACTCAGTGGGACCCACACTTAATATGGCCCCATGCCAGGTCAAAAAGGCCAATAGGGCAAAAAAATAAAAAATGAATGACTGTGGGCGAACCAACGCGAAAGAAAGTCCGCTGCCTGTTTTGGTGGACGGACGGATAGGATTATCTGCCCGTTGCTGGTTTCTGTCCCTCTCTCAATGACCACATTACCCTTCCAAAACCCAAACAATTACCCAACAAACCCAAACACTACTCCCGTAATTCTAAACACCATAGAGTGGCACTCTTGTCATTTCACTCACTAGATATTTCATTTCACCAAACCAAACAGCTCATCAGCTCTCCAAAACACAAACAGTGTGTGTGGATGGGAATTCAACGATCGAGCACGTTCTAGAAGAAAAGTCGTCGTCTTCTTCTTCGTCTTTTAAAAAAGGCCAAAGCGAAAGCCAAAGCTTGTTAGGGTTTCTTGTATCCGAAAGCAAAGCGCTTTGCGTATACGAATTTCATAGGTTTCCCAGATCTATATTTCAGGCTCAAGATCTTGTTTTTCTTCTTCTTAGTCTCTCTCTTCACTGGTTTCTCAATTACTTTCAGGTAAACTGCAATTTCTCTGCTGTTGTGTTTGGATCTGATTTGTGATGTTTTGGAATTTCTGTGCCTTTTCAATGTTTTCTTTAGCAGATGTTTGTGTAATTGGGGGAAGATCGGATCTGGTTATTCTTGTTTGTTTGGTTGGTTGATTGAGATCTGTTCTGTGGGGATTTGTTTGATTTTGATCAGATCTGGTAATTATGATTATGGAATGTTAGGAATTGTTGGATTAGAAGATGAGAAATGAAGTCTGATTCTTTGTTAGGTGAGGAGATGAAGGTGATTGGAGTTAGGGTAATGTTTTTGAGTGCTTTTGTTAGGTTTTGGGTTTTGTATACCCATTGAGAGATGAGATCTGATTTCTTATGTCTCTCCTTTTATCTTTTTAAGGAGGAGTTTCAAAAACATGCTAAGTTTTTCATAGTTTCAGAAAAGAACAGGCACTAGAAATCGAATGAAAGGAAGTGGGGGGAAAGTTTGAAAATAAAAACCCTAGCCCTCTCATAAGAAAGGGCTTTTTAGTCATTAAAAATGTGGTGAAAGGGCATGCCAGGGGCTAGGGCTAGGGTATTTTGCTGGAAAGGACTCAAATTGAAAGAAACATAGAAGACTTGGGGCCCTGTTTCGGTCTCCTTTTGAAAATTTTGAAAAAAATGGGGATGTTTTTTAAAATTTCTTCTTAAATGTATCAGATCCTTGTGTGATTGCAAGATTTGATTTTTTATTGATAGGAGTCTTTTTTACTTCATTCAGATTTGGTTGTTCTCTTTTCTAAATATTGGAATTACTGGATTGGAAGGTGGAAAAGAAGGCCTGTTTCTTTAGGCAATGGTTTGAGTCTCTCTTTGGTTTTTGTTTCTAGAAAGACATTTAGACAAATGGTGTTTTTCTGCATAACTGTAGTTGCATAGGGAAAATGTTTGCAGAAACCAAACTGCTGCTTATTTGAGTGGATTTTTTTTCTCCCCAGATAATGATAAGTACAAGGCAGTTTAGTGTGAATTTTATTTTGTGTGTGGCCCATCAAGGATGTATGTTCTGGAATCTGGATTACCTTATTATGCAAGGACATAAGGGACCAAGAACAAGAGAACCTGTCACCTAGGATAGGAAGCTCTCTCTCTCTCTCTCTCTCTCTCTCATGTGCTTTCTCAGTCTCATATTAATATTAGGACATGTATGGATGCATGACCCACAAAACACAGGCACACACAACTCTATTACGTTCCTGATAGTTGCTTAAGTAACATGACATGGGGCACTAGATTTCATTTCTTTTAATCAATGAAAGCTTTGTTACTGCTTAAAAGATTAATTTTTAAAAATTTTTATGACGTGTGCTAGTGGGTTGTTCCTGCCCTTGCCCAAAGTGTAAGTCAAGGTTGAACACATGTTTTGTCCATGAAAGAGAGGTGACCCTGTGTATGTTTTCAGTGATTTTATATATATATATATATATATATATCCATATATAGGGTAATATTTTGCTAAGGGTACCTCTCACAACAGGCAAATCCATAAAGAGGTACCTCTTAGCAGAACATAGCCTACATGCGTATGTATGTATGTATTTATATATGTATGTATAAAGATAAACTCGGCAAATCAAAATGAGGAGGCATGGTTCCTTCATATGTTATGACCTACCAAAGATGAAGTAGATCTTGCTGTATCTAATCACTGGCCAAATCCTTAGCTAGTCCTTGAACCTGCTAACCATGTTTACATTCTGGACCATTTTTCTTGAATCACATGAATGTTGTAAAAATAACATGCATACTTTGCACTGGCGCTAAAGATTTTGATTGCCTTTTTTTAACAGTTATACCGAAATGAGTCGACCACATGATGGGCATCGACCCTCGTTTCCCTTTGGAAATCCCTTCCGAATGATCCGTCCCAAAGGGTCGTGTGTTTCCCCAAAACTTCGAATGCTGTCGAACTCCTTTGAGGAGACTCTAGCAGAAAGTTTAAAAAGGCTTAAACCAAAGGATAATTCCAGTGTCCTAAGTTTGTCATGGATGATATCAGCAATGGAGTCTCTTTGTGAAACACATATTGACATCAAAAACCTGATTACCGAGCTTCAGTTTCCGGTATCCAGTTGGGAAGAGAAATGGATTGATTTATACTTGGACAACAGTGTGAAATTGCTTGACATTTGCATTGCATTTAGCTCTGAGCTCTCTCGACTCAGTCAAAGCAAACTGCTGCTCCGATACGTCCTACATGTTTTAGACTTCTCGAACAAAATCCCATCTTCAAAACAGCTTGAGGAGGCCCGATCCATTCTTCATCATGATTGGATGCAACAGGTCTGGCTGAGGAGTCCCAAGCTTGAAAACTGTACTACCATACTGCAGGAACTTGTTGGATCTCTTTTCCTGTCAAATGTTAAGTCAGCAAAAGGAAAGTTACTGATGCAGGCTGTTTATGGTGTTATGGTCAAGACTATATTTGTTTATAGCATCTTCACAGCTGCCTACATGGGCTCTGTGAAGCCACTTGTGGATTTGGAAGTCCCTAACAAGTTCCTGTGGTCTGAGGCCTTCAAAGATTTGCAAGTAAATGTAAATGGTCACATACGGAGATCGTCTAACAGCAATGGTGTGGTATTGAAAGAACTTGAAGCAGCCCAGAGTCATGTTGAGAAACTTTGTGCCATGATTGATAGCAATGACCACAAGGAAGCTGAAATCTTGAAGGAATCCGTATCAGGTTTAGGTCAGAGCTGTGAGGCCCTTTCAGAAGGGCTAGTTCTTCTTTCAAAGAAGGTTGATGAGTTTTTTCAGATTGTTTTGAGAGGGCGTGATGCGTTGCTTGGTAAACTAAGAGCATCTGATCTATAATGAACAATGCTGAAGAGGGCAGGTTATAAGATGATTCCATTAAAGGTGATGTTTGTCTTATACTCTTTTGCAATGTGTGTTATCAGGTTGGTTGGTTGCGTGATATTATCCCAAAGATTGCACCCTGTTTCTGGACAACTTCTGGCGGTTGTAAGGTGTGTAATGTTAGTACTAAATGTTGGTACTAAAAAATATCATTATTGTACATATATCAATGATATTGCTATAGGTTTTGTTATTCAGTTCTGTTGGCTCCTCTTTTCCATGATGCATTTTTTTTTTTTTTTTTTATTTCATTTTTTCCGGTCATCTTTCTTTGTCCTAATGTTTTTTTAATCTTTATAGGATATGTGCATTGAAGAGGGTTTTGTAATCTACCCATTATCATTAACTTGTGCTCTGTACTTTGCGTGGTGGGTTTTGCTGTGCTTAGACGTCTGTGATCCTGAACTTATGAACTAATGACATCTTCGGGTTCCAGAACTTCCTGAATTATGCTGGCCATCTGCTTCTTGGAGGGAGAGACTAGGCAGAGCTTGTGCATATTCCTTTTGGTGGGGGGCCTGTACAGGGTAATGTATAATGCTTGGCTGAGCCAGTATACTGTACAGGTTGTGCCACCTAGATTCAGTGTGGGCACATTTTTGGAGAGAAGTGGGGACCACCTGGTGGAGTTTTCTCCACTCATTGGAGAAAGCAAGCAAGCAACCCCAGGAGGGTTAGAGAAAGCACAAATCCCCACTTTCACTTCTCCCACGTTCAAATGCCAGTGGCATTTTGTGTTTAGGCTTCAGGAAGATAGGGCTTAAGGAAAAAGCTCTTCTTTCTTTCTTGCAGCTAACTGGAAAGTCTACTTGTGATCGATGATCTTCCACTTATGATTGATCCTATGGTTTTTCTGTAGTTGCAGTGGGATTTGTAGAACTTTTCACACGTCCAAACAGAGGTACCTTGAATTCATGCTTGTGAGCCTAATGGCAAAAATCTATTCAAGGTTCTTTAGTTTTTCTACAGGTACAGTGGAGAACATCAAGATGATTTAGTTAGTAGGACCAGGTTTTTTTTATTTTTTATTTTAATGATAACCCAGGAATCTCTCGCTGAAGCTCTGATTCCAAGGGACACTCGATTATGGACAGCCAAGTAAACCTTCCTATCTACATGCATACTTCCTATCTACGTGCATCGGGGCCAATGGAGGTAGGACTAGGTTAATTCTTTATGAATGTTTGAAAAAGAGCAGAATGTTTGAAGTTGTGAATTACTTGCAATAAAATTAATTGTTATTTGTAAATAATTTATTATTAATTTACAATTTACCAAGCAGCTTTAGTTGAAATGTTCAGAACAATCATGAAAAAAAGAACATGAAGCATGCTGCAACTTTAGAGGACTAAGAAAAATAAAAATAGAAAAGGGTTTTTTTTTTTTTTTTCTTCCGCTGAATCTTTCACCGAACTTATGAAGATATAGCAAACAATGGCCTCACTATACTCATGGTTGAATCGGGAAGTGCTTTAAAGGCCCATGAACTTGATCCACAGAAGCATTATATTTTGAAATTGACATGTGTTTAGGTTGATAGCTTTAGGCAATGGGCATTTTTAAGTTTAGCCAAGTCAAACTGGCCCATGAGCAGCCTAGCTGTTGTAAAAGGTAAGCCCACATACAATTTATATGAGAGCTTAGCATGTTGAATCGATTGGCCTGCGCTTCGGGTTGGGTGCCAGACCCTCTAGATCTTCCTGATCTTGTTTGGATTTTGAAAGATTCAACAAGATTCTTTTATTAAATTGTAGAATAGCCACTTCAAAAGAAGGAAGTAGATAGCCAGATCTGGTTTATTTAACAATAAAATTGACTATAGCCTGCTTTAAAATCAAATCAAATCATGTGCTCCATCATAGCCGCTCCAAAAAAAGCAATGCTTCTCATCCATTCATTATCACCATCATCATTATTTTGATTATTTATTTCAGAGATTTAGATAAGATGACTTGATGAAATTGAGATGGAGAAACATCTTTCACTTAATTGTTGCACACATCATTAGAATGCATGGTGAAGATGGACAACTGTTAGTTGTTTATTTTCCCTTTCTTCAGCTAGTGGAGGAAGTGAGGATCGCTAATGTAAGTGATTTTTTTCGGGGGTTACAATGTTAGGAAATGTCAGTTTTTCATTAGCTTCGCTCTACTTCAAATAATATTTGGAAAAAATTCAAACTACTATGAGAAATTGCAGTACAACAGGGAATAAATTGATAGCAAAAAAAAAAAAAGAAAAAAAAAAAGAAGGCTACGTAAAAATCACAGTACAAATTACATATATTCAATCATTAAAAACTAGCTTATATTTAATTTATATAATTTTCAATTTTAATATTAAAGATTAATTTATTTCCATGACATTTTTCAATAATAACTCACAAAAACCTCAAATTCGGAAATACCCTGACATTTCCTAGAAAATAATTTTTCAAGGTGGAGAAAACTCCACCAAGTGATCCACATTTTTCCTCACAAAACTTGTAACCATTCCCAAATCAAATACTTTCTCCATCCCAACAGCCCAACAATAGAGAACTCTCACTGCAGCCATTTTGGAACACAATGGCCAACTCGGACTCTGCATTACACTTGCTGAATCTTTATCAGCAATAGATCTGGCACCATTTACTAAATGGCATCAGATGCTACAGCATCCTGACTCCATTAAAAATTCAAACCACACCCCATTAAGGAAAAAACAGTTCAAATCTTACCACTTCTCCTCCATGGAACTTGTGTCTGTCTCCTCATCGTCTTCTCCCTCTTCTTCTTACATAGCTCTGAAACTCATCGGCAACATCTTCAACCCAGCAAACAAAAGTAAAAAGCTCCCACCAGGTCCACCTGCATTACCCATCTTGGGCAACCTCCTTTGGCTTAGGAAGTCTTCCTTCGAGCTTGAATCGATTCTTCAACAGCTTCACGCCAAGTATGGCTCCATCATTACCATTTATATTGGATCACATCCAGCTATCTTCATATCATCTTCCTCTCTCACGCAACAGTCCCTCATCCAGAAAGGCTCTATTTTTGTAGACAGTCCTCACGCTGACAATACTGCCCATGTCATAACTAGCAACCAACACCACATTGGTTCAGCTGTCTATGGCTCCCATTGGTGTCTCTCTTGTGTAGGAACCTGACAAATGAGGTTTCTCACCCTTCTTGCATTAAGGCTTATTCTCAAGACCACAAATTGGTCCTTGAACAGTTGATCAAATGGCTCAAAATACCATGCTGAATTGGGTGGGTCTGTCTGTGTCACCAAGGGCTTCCACCATGTTGTATTTTGCTTTCTCTTTCTCATGTGTTTTGGTGAAAGGCTAGATGAAAGTGTTTTAAGAGAAATCAAAGACACGTAACGTCGCCTACTTTTGAGTATGATGCAACTCAACATCTTCATTTGCTTACCTAGGATTGTAAAGATTTTGAAGGCGGTTGAAGGATCTCTTAGCAATACGCCGCAGACAGGAAGAACTTCTCATCCCTTTGGTAAGAGCGCGTACAGATAAAAACAAATGGGAAGACCAGCAGAACAAGAGTAGTTTCCTATGTTCTTATGCTGATTCCTTCTTTGCACTTAACCTACACTGAAGTTGAGATTGTGACCATTTGCTTGTAACTTCTCAATTCAGGGACCGACTCTACGTCAACAGCATTACAGTGGATCATGGAGAATCTGGTGAAGCAGCAAGATGTGCAGGCAAAGCTGGTGAAGGAAATTGAGGGGGTTATTGATGGGGGAAGAGATGAAGTTGAAGAGATAGACATGCGAAAGTTGCCATATCTCAAAGAAGTAATCACGGAGGGGCTGCGGCATGCACCCTCCAACTCACTTCGTGCTGCCTCATTCAGTTACAGAGGTGTCATTGGAGGGGTACACAATACCAAAAGGAGCTTTTTGTATATACACCACTAAGGTTTGTAGGATTTGTAAATAGGCCATTGAGGTTTTAGTATTTATAAATAAGCCCCTGTTTTTTCTTTTTAATACCTTTTTATGTCCCCAAACTAACAGGAATGGGCAGCCACCAAGAGATTTGTGTGGGAGTTTTATATAAATGAAAACTTTGCCCTTACATCCATCAAACAAAAATGAGTATATTATTATGTATAAAAATACCATTATTTTATTTGAAGTCCAAGTGTCTCTCTCGATAACTCTCTTATGTACACGTCAAGGGGTGGACCCAATACAAGGGCCTAGGGCCTAAAGCCCCCACCCGCACCCCAATACAAGGGCCTGGGCCTGAAGCCTCCACCCATATCCGAGAAAAATTTAAACAAACCAACCCCCATACCCTGAAAATTCTAAAAATTAATATATTTTATTTTACATTTGCCCATTCCCCCAATATTACTTTTATACAGAGCCAAACACCACCCCCCATCACAAATTCTAAAAATTAATATTTTTTTACATTTGCTCATTCCCCCATAATGACGTTCATGATCTGGATTAGGTGACTGAGCATTCATGAAACCATTGACATTCCAATGACAGTTGCACCCATAGCATCCACGTCCTATATCACAATTAATATCAATGTCATCACCTTAACTGCCAGCAAAATTCTCTGGAACAAAGCCATCCATAGAGTCATCAGCCCGGCCAGAGAAAAAGTCAGGAACTACGCCAAATGATCCCTGTCCATCATCATCCCCACCCAGAGATATGGCTCCACCATCATCGCCATCCAGTCCAAAGCCATAGAGCCAGTCATCACTGTCGACATTGAAACTGCTGCCTTCTTGTTCTGGATCTTCATAATCCAATAGGGGTCTGCAGCAAGAAGAGAGGCCCATGTTTAGTAAAACTAGAAGAAGACCCATGCAGACCAAGCTAGCTCCTGCCAAGACCAAGCTAGCTGCTGCTGCCATCTTTACTCCAGGTGAATGTCGTATTACACATAGATACTGTTAGAAGTCTGGCTATATATAGACCATAGATGCTTGTTTTTGCCTCTTTGGACATTTTGCCGTGGAAAGAGAGTGGTTAACAAGCAATATAATAGTTAGGCGACTTTCAAGGAATCTGTTAACTCTATTATCAGTTCTAAGATTTAGGTCATGGTTTCTGTGTGGACTGGGAAGTCAACCTGTTAGCTTCGAACTTCCAAGAAGTAGGTTATTTGTTACAAAGTACTGAATGATGTGAGTGAAAAAACTAGCTAATGTTTAGTGACATGAAAATTCAGTGGTAGGTTGTTTGTTTTTTCCATGTGGACATGTATCATGGGCAGTGTCCATGTGCGCACATTTCTCAATGTGGGGCCTATTTCTACTCACCCATGGAAAAGCATCCTCATGAACGGTTCTGATTATACACACGTGTATGCCAAACATGGAAGTAGAGTTGTATACCAGAACAGCTTGGTGGAGTCCCGATTTTCAACAGAGAGTAAAGTGGGCTGCCTGGGAATCCTGCATGGAGATGTAAAGGGTTGAATGTAAGATCTCACTTACTCCTCTCATTTCAGCAAGATTTCAAAAATCTTAAAGCGTTATGAAGATTATCTAAGTTCACATTGGTAATATGTGTGAGTGAGACTTCAAAGGAACCTTCCCCATTAAGTGATGTCAATCAAAAGATCATCCTGCTTCTTTAACCTTTGCCCACTCATCCAAATGTAGTCAGGATGGTTAATAAATTGCAAGCTTTTTTAAAATAAAGATTAGCAAAAACAAATCACAGAAGGGGACTAGAGAGCCCGATGCATAGAGAAGGGGACTAGCAGTAAAAATCTAGAACATCATCAGCAAGATCATTTGCATTGAGAAACACTAACATGAATGAAACAATCTCTATGAAGTATGAAGAATACAAGGGGGATAAAAGAGTGGTATACACATGTTCCCCTGAACTTAGAATATTAAGTGGTTAATTGAGCATTCAATGAATACTCTCTGTGGTTAGGATCCCATCCATAAAAGCTTGGAATCAGTGCAATTTTCAAATCTGCAACTTCAACTGCAGCAACCTTCTTAAACCAGCAAACAATAGCAAATCTCAATTAAGCTGTTCATCAGTTGCAAGAGGAAGTCTGCACCAATCACCCTTCTGTATCATGTTTAAAACCAAAACGTCACTTTCATTTCCTTTAATAGTTCTTATCTACATCGATTGCTTCTATTGGAAGTAGTCTTCTGCAGGGACAAAAATTACATGATTCATGTTGCCAAAGAATTATATAAAAAGGATCCATTGGTCAAGCAGCAGCGGTAAGAGCGTGAATTTTGTCAGAGGTAGTCTTTCTAGATCTCTGTTGCAATTCTCTGAGTAGTTTTCGGCCGACATTAGTTATGTCCCCTGATCAAAAGAAAACCATTGCATGATAAGGTCTATCTTCTTTCCATACAGAAAAAGTGGAGAAACTTAAGTTGTTCTGCTCAAGTATGTAGATAATGGAAAAAAGAATGCAACATATAAAACCTGTTCCATGAACCTTATACCTGCACCAAGTGTTATGATGACTAGTTCTTGATCCCTTTCTCTGAAAATCTCATGAATCAACTTATCTATCGCGTCATCCTAACAAAAGGCAATTGCTAGACATATGAGAGGGACGGAAAAGGCTATAAAACAAACAACACAAGAAAAATCATAACTATCTGAACAGTTTGATGGTGTATGGTTTGAGGTTTTGCCATATGTAATGCTCTGGTTAGTTGCAAATGGTTCAGTAACTTAGTGATGCAGGATAGACGCATGGGGACATTCCGCATTACTTACAGGACAGACAGATGGGGACGTTCCGCATTACTTAGTAACAATAATAACCTTCAGATTAGTTTTGGCCTATTTCTATTTCCACTGGGCCACTCATACATCCACATATAACCACAGGTGCTAACATTTAAATTTTAGATAGTGTACATAGAATTGATAAATATGAAACTGTTATGCATTCAAAATTAACAAGAAACTTTTGCTGTACCAATTTAGGGATGTATTCAGATGATGGGCCACTGATAGAAGTTGACAGATCTCTGCCATCAATATTCCAAACATTTGTTTCTCTAGCAGCATAAATCTGGCATCACAATGCATATAAATAGTAGTAAGCAGCAACTACAATAAACCGGAAAGAATGAGGACTGGAGAATACCTCAGTAACTATAACATGGTCAGCATCACTGAAGGCATCAGCAAAGTCCTTTATCAATGCTGCTAGACGGCTGTGAAGTGGTGAAATTACACAATCTAATTAGACATGAATGAAAGATTCAATGATCCTTGACATGAGGGCATGAGTAATATCTTGGGGCATTAAATCCATAGTGTGCAGCCCACGTGTTGATGAACCAAACTGTAGATCAGATGGGCTCCACTATGGGTAGAAAATGGAGATTTTTACGAAATAATTAAGCTTATAGTTTGATTAGAAAATTTAATGAAGAAAAATACGAGTCAATTGTTCGTACCTTTTTTTTACGAAAATACCTCAGATGACTATATCGCCAACTGTGTTGACAACAGTAGACGAATTATCATCTCTAGCGAATAAACGTCCACCTCAATAAATACTAGAAGTTTTGCATTCTTTTTTCCTTTGAAATTCTGACTCATTTAGATTTTGAATACATTTAGGATTACATTAGTCAATTGTGTTAATTTCTGAATAAAAATTGGGGCTCAAACCCTCTACATTGATTGATGATATCGTCATCTCAGTTGACGATATCATCAATTAAATTCTTTTAAATGAGTCTTTCCACTGACCATCTATAATTCCATACATTACACACTTCATTCACATCGAGACATTCATAGACACTTCCATACATTATACCTGCAAAAAAAAAAAAAAAAAAAGAACTTCTAAACATCATCCTTCTTTTATATCATATACTTCAATCTCACACACTTCATACACACTTAATGAATGATGCACCCTTCACTCCAATATTCTGTAAGCCATTCACATTGTAGAGTCTCCATATTACATCGTTCCATACAGAATTCTCGGTAGAACATAAATTTGAAAAATCAACAATCATAAACACGATGTTCTTGCAATCAATTTTGGGACTAATCGGCATTCAAAATTCACGTACATTTCATTTCCTTGTATAGTTCATCTACCATTCAGTCAATTTTGTATAAAAAAAAGGTCTCCCTTTTTTCAATTAAAACCAAGGATTCATTAGATAGACCCATCAATCACTTCTTGCATCATCCAAACTCACTCAAGCCTGCACACACCATCTTGACCTTTCACTCATCAACACGTTCATCACCATCAAACCAACACCCACTCAAATTCAATTCAACAAGAATGTACAATGCTCACCGAACGAATCACATATGTGCCCATTTCACACTGCAACATTAATGTCTTCATTTAAACCATCTCCATGGCTCACGATTCGTTCAGACATTTCATCTAACATGTTGAATACTAGTTGCCCCATTTCAAATTCTCTCCACCTTGCTCAAATAAGATGAACAAAAGAGGATGAAAAATAAAGAGAAGAAAAGGAATAAGAGAGAAGAAGAAATGATGACCCACATGCAATCCCAAATAAAGAGAAGAAAAGGAATAAGAGAGAAGAAGAAATGATGACCTACATGCAATCCCAAGTCCTCTCTCTCTCTCTCTCTCTCTCTCTCTCAAAAAGAAGTGGGAAACCTCAAAACTGTAAGGCAAAAAAGTAGGGAAAAATGTAGCTAATACCATCTAAGCAGTGATAGCGGAAGGGGAGGAGGATGAGAGCGGGCAACGAAAGGGAAGACTTGAGATCGGGCTTGAAATCAATCGACTTGGGGTGTTTTTCATGAGGTTAGGTTGACGATATCATGAATAGTTGATGATATCGTCAAAGAAGGCATTTTCGTTAAAAAAAAAAAAGGTACGAACCACTGACTTGTAGTTATCTTATTTTTATACATTAAACTGAATAATCAGAGTCTAACCTTAATTATTTCGTAAAATTCCCTAGAAAATGCCACTAAAATAACCCAGAAGAGAGAACCTTAGCCATCCAATATTTGACCTTTCCACATGTGGACCGCTACTGTGTCTATTTATATATAGTATCAATGCATGTGGGGCTCATATTTATAAAACTTAAGAAGACTACACTCAACAGGCTGTGGACTTAAGTATCCCAGTTTGTCCAAGTAACTCGGACTCAACCAAATTACTTTCTTGATAGCTTCTCAAGTCCAAGTGGCAGGTTATTAAATGCATGTGGCTAAGTCGGTAAAAATAGATGGAGTAATTAATTAGCTAGACTCCCAAAGAATCTAACTCACAAATGGGTTCGAGGGATTAACATTAAGATTTCGAAAAGAAGATTCGATCATGGATATAGCCCAGCCATGCAAAACAGGATGAGTACACCTTTCTTCTTTTATTGGTAACATAATGTGAATTGAACCCACAACCTCAAGGTTGCAATAGTAAGCACCTTCCACTATGCCTTGTCTCATAGTCTAACTGGAAGGCAACGTTTAGGGCCTCTTTGTTTGCATTGAATACATAGGAAATGAATACAGAGGAATACATCGTCACTCCACGTAAGGCTTATATAAAAAGTTGAGGGTGAAGGATATTAATTATTACCATTAAAAAAAGGATATTAATTATTAGGTGAAGGGTGAAGGATATAAGGTAGAGATGTACATGGGACCTTAACTTTCCCAGGATTTGAATTACTAGGGTGATGGCTTGGTATTCATTTCCCATCTTCCTTTTCATTCAATTTCCATTAAAGTGGAGATTTTTCTTATGGTCGTTTTTGGATACTCACCTTTCATCTCTCATTTTTAACCACTTGTAGAAATATAATCCTGGAAATTAAATTATGCTGAATACGCAGGCTATTAACAATCTGACTACAGTCATTTATTGAAGAGTTAGGATTACCATTTATCTGGAGATTTTTGGGGGAATGTTATGTTCACAGTGGGCACCCATCAAATCTCTGTTTCTGAATCCTACGCTCTACTTTCATATTTTCAATGCATGGGGGTACTTTGCATTTAGTTGGATCAAGGATCATAAACTCATGAACATAATGGGATGAGTAACAGTTACTTATTCACAACTATGATGCACGGATACTTCAAAATGGGCAACGTATCGTGTCGTATCGTATCCGATACGTCACTTTTTACATGTAAAATCCGTGTCCTTGCCTTATCTGGGCATCATAGATTCACGATGATGCAAATGGTTCTGATGCAACCACATCTGTGTAAGTGGAAATGACCTGAAAGTATGGGGCTGAAAGACCACCCATAAAGCATGGTGACCAAACTTCTGCCGGGCTGCTTGAAGAACTGCACGAATCTCTGTTGGATGATGAGCATAGTCATCATATATGTGACACCCAAAAATCTTACCAATCATTTCAAATCTTCTGGAAACACCTTTGAATCTATTTAAATGAAGCCTCACATGGTTGACTACTTCATAAATTTTATTTTTGTCATTCACTAGAGTTGTGACTGCAGCAATAACCTGAACAAGGATACCAGAAATCATGGAAAATAAAATAATAAATTACTCAGCAATACAGCGGCGAATGCATACTAAAGCTTTTGCTATTAATGTTGTGGATGGACAGTAACAAGATAATTTAATGTTATGGTTGAAGCCTAACAAGATAATTTCAGCAGATGAATGTTGTAGACCTTGGTTTCCATTTAAGACAAACTTCAGTGATCTTCAAGAATTCTCGTGTAGATAACATTCTATTATTAACTGCTACAGGAAACAATAAATCTAGGAAAATAACCAGTGAAACAACAGTGGCTACCATTGTAATGTATAGAAGCAAATAAAGTTGTATGGAGTGAAGTTGAAACAAATGACACAGTTGCAAGCTTGTAACCTGTCTTGTCATGATGTTCTTAACAACTCTGGAGCGACTGAGCAAGAATGTGTGTGTGTTTTTTTTATAAAAAATATGGAATTTCAGAACCAAGGATCACCATACTCACTGCTAACGAATTGAGAACGTTATGAACACCTGGCAGTCGCAGGCTGATATCTGCTACTGGACTTCCTTCATGGTACTGCAAATAATAATTAATAATTAAAAGTGGCTAAGAACTACTAATTCTTGTGTCAAGATTTCATAACTGAACACGCAAAAAATTTTGTTGTTACTTTTTTTTTTTGGAGAGAAAACCGTGGAAAATTTTAATTAAGAAAACTGTATAACTATACAACTGGGCCTAACAAGATGCTGGAGACCAAAGAAAGGGAACACTGAAAGACCAGTTATAAGGGATCAATCCATTCTGAATCAACGTATCTGCTCTATCGCCATCCATCACCAAACTTGTCGGCCACATTTCCTTCTGTAAGGTTATGTTAGAAGGATGCTCGTGTTCTTGACCAGCTGGTCCAGCTCCCACATTTGAATAGGACCAAAAAGCTCCTGGCATTAGAACCTGTCAAAATGCCCATCTGATTGCATTTCTCAAATCACCTTCCACTATAACAGGCCCTCAGCAACAGGACTGACTAGAGAAAGCACTTCTTTAATTTCTTGACGTTCAACTCTATTAGACTCATCCACTCCAGCAAGGCTGAAAATGACATGATGACAATATCCCTCAGTATCCAGAATCGTCCCCACAACACCAAAAGGACCGGGATTACCTTCGTGGCTCCTCTCCACATTTAAAATGAAATCCTCAACCACAGCAAATGAAATCTTCGGACAACCTATAGATGCTCTGATGGGACCCGCTAAGGTCCCAAGGACTCTGAAGTCCTATTCGAACCCCCTTTGATTGCTTGCTCCAATCTGTAAGGACACCTATCTTTGCAAGCACTGCGGATGGGTAGACACTTCTGCCTTCAAATATTGTCGTTCATTTCTTTCCGAACACCTCAAGGAATTGCCAATGGAAGTATCTTCAACTAAGTTTGACCCCTCAAGTTTCCTGGAAGGTCTATAAATATGGAGGAGACGGATAAGAATTTGGACTCAATCAAACAAGCATAGGGGCAATGAATGAACAAATACCTCATGAGCCCAATCGAGAAAACATATATTTGGTAGGGTAAAGTTACTAGACTTGAGGTGGTCAAGAGCAAGGATTTGGTTTGTTGTGGCGGTCCAGATGATAGTAGTTGGTAAGGTATACAGCTTCCGTAGCTAATGCTTTATCACGTCTATAATATAAAAAATTCAATAAGAGCATGGTTTTTGCCTCCTAGTTTTGTTACTTTTACTGACTTCATATAATTGAGTTAGCACATGAGCCTGAAAGATGCCTATGTACCAAAAAACATGATGACAATGATAGGATATAGGCCTCCAACAATAATGATAATAGGTGCATGTGAATATGCACATGTAGAGATAATCCGTCTCGTGACAATCCTACAGATAAATATAGACTGACTACACCAAAAATTAGTCCATAGAAGTGAATAATGACAAATTTCGAACTCAAAATGTTCATAGCACTATGTCCCACAATGCAAGTACTAAACTGATTAAGGTACCTCCCACTAAGAGAGACCCTGGAATTGAGCTTGCAAGGATGTATACTGGTTTTACTCTTAGGGCACGTTTGGCAAATTGAGAAGAATCCCTTAGTTAGAGGTTTTCTTTGGTACGTTGGAATCAAGTCATCCTCAAAGAGGATTTCCTAAAAATAGTTCCACGTTTGGCAGAAGAGAGGAATCATGGAGTCCATGCATTATGTGATCCAACAATAAGAAGTTTTTAGTCAATTTCTCATAATCCATGAAATATCAGGGGCTGATCTTTCAATCCACAATCACTTTTGGCTCTTTAGATATTCTGAACGGTTCAGATTGTGCAAAGGGGGCCACATAAGTTAAAAAATTAACATTTTAGATTATGAACGTTTTTGCAAATATCTCAAAATAGAGGATAGATCTACGGTTGAAAGTTGGGCCCCTAGTTGTATTTGGTCTCCTCTAAACTATTCACGGTTCAGATGATGATTTCGAGGCCCACAAAAATAAAAAAATTGAAAAAAACAGACTGCCAATAATCCCGTTTTTTTTAACTGTGGGGCATATTAACAGTCAGAATGGTTTTGCAAATATCTCAAGTTATAGATGGAATCAACGGCTGATTTTTGGTATGGTAGCCGTTTTGGACCTTGTGAACAATTTTACCGGTTTAGATCTTGATTGTGGGGCCCATGAAAACCAAAAAAACGCAAAAACCGGTCCCACCTATATTAACGTCAGATTCACTGTAGCTCCGCAAATCCGCGAGTTTGTGGATTCTGCGGATCCTATGGGGGGGTGTCTGACTTCCAAAATATTTGCAAACAAGGATTTCTCTCTTCCTCCCCATGCTTTTCCACGCTGATCCAAACGTGGATTTTCCACGGAATTGCGGAAAAATGACAGAAATCCTCTCTGAGGATGTGTACCAAACATGCCCTTAGTAATTGGGAGGCCTGTATGGTTGATGGTCCTTTAACGTAAGAAAGTGTGAGAAGTGGTCTCCTCCACCAAAGGGAGTTTTGAAGTTTAACATGGACGGAATTGGTGGTGTTCTTCACAATCATGAAGGTCTCATCCTACTATCCTTTTCTTCTTTCATTGGTGTAATAGATTCGAATGAAGTTGAGATTTTAGCCCTCTTTGAAGTGCTAAGGTTAGTTAAAGCTTCATTTGATCAGACTTTGATCATGGAAAGTGATTCTCTCATTAGTATCTAATGTAGGCCCTAGGGTTAAGGCTTGCGTGGAAGTGCCGAAGCACATGTCTGTAGACACAATAAGAAATCTCCATAGAGACGATAACACGAGGATGCACCTCAACCCACACAAATTCTATTAATTAAAAGTCTGAGAATTCCATCTCTTACAATGCATATATATAAGAAGATAAAACTTGGTGGCTAAGAAACCTAATCAAACTAGGAAAGTAAATAAAATCAACTTAGGAAATAAGAAATATAATCCTAATTACAACTCATTAATAAAATTAGGAAACTAAATCAACTAAAATAAGAAACACATTATTATCACACGCGAGGTCATTGGGTCTATCCTGCATCACTATCTCTTGGGTGTCTAATTCAGCTAAGGGCTCGTGGAAGTTCTATTGTTATCTCAACAAAATCAAGTTTTTGGCTTCAGAATTGGATGTAGAATGAAGGCACATTCTTCATTCTGAGAATGAAGAAGCAAAAGTGTTGGCCAAGAGAGGTGCTTTGCAGTAGTTTCTTTTTGTTGCTTTCTTTCTTTGTAACCCATTTCTTTTTTTTGTTTAGTTGGAGGGTCCTCTGACATCCTTCTTTAGCTTTTCCTTTGTGGTTTGAGCTTGTATTTCTTTCCTTTTTTTAATATATTTCTGTTACTGTTCAATAAAAAAGACTTACTGGAAACCAATAAATAAAACCAACCCCACCCACAAACACACACACAAGAAGAAGCAGCAACTACTGGTAAGGTAGACATCTCTGTTTTTAAAAAAAAGAGAGAAAGAAAGAAAGAAAAGAAATTTGAAAGGCCCCTTAGCGAGGGATGGCAAAGGAACAGGTTGAACAGGTGACCCATTCCAACCTGCCCCTATAGTCCAGTTTGATAGTGATTCTAGCCAGTTTAGGGAGGATTTGGATAGTTGGGTATATAAGTTTCGACCTAAGTTGGTTCAGGACGGCTTCGGGTTTGATGACCTATTTACATATTTATTAATAAAATTTATTTATAAAATTTCTAAAAATATTTATATCTCTTCTACATCACAAGGAGTATGGGATGACCTATATCATACCAAACCTGATTTGACATGTACCTGCTAATGGATGTGTTTGGTATTGCATATCCTAAACCCATTTCCCAGGGTGGTTGCGAGTCTGGATGGGTACGGAATGGATTTAAATGCCAAAACCAAATGTGACCCATTACCATCCTTCTAGTTTTCTATGGCTGAATTTGTAGAGAAGTGTCTAAGAAAAGGGGGAAAAAGTGATATCAAAATGAAAACACAAAATAACTTACCAGCATGTAGTCAGTACCACCTTTTGAATTGGGACGGATTGAGGATGCACACCAGTGATTTTGAGGTGATGTCCCGTAAGTTGCTATTTTGTAGTCAGTCTTGGATTCTTCTGAACTAGACATCAATGACACATGTCTCGATGCATTTTCTCCAGATGCATTTTCTTGATTTGCATGAGTTAGTAAAGCACATGCTCCTACACTGAAAGCAACATTTTCCAATTAATTCTTAAATTTGAAATTAATGAAGAAAAATCCATTATTACTGAATTGATCCCAACATCATACTAGAGAGGCAATTCTTAAATTAGAAATTAATTCAGAGAAATCCATTATAACTGAATTGATCCCCCACATCATAATGCACAGGCAATGCATGAACAGTGAAACTTCATAATTATCTTCCTTAAAATTTTCACCTCAGCATGTCTTAGATGCTATGGGGCCTAACAAAAGAAACAAGCATAAGAGCCCTTCAGCACCAAAAATTTGAAGGCACAGCAATGTGGAATTTAAATCTCACTATTGAGATGATATGCCAGATTGGTAATCAAGAGTCTAGCAGACTTCTAAAGTCATTGCCCACTAAATGTGATGCAGCATTGGGCCCATGCCTATATGATTTGGCCTGTAAAGGGGACCCACTAATACACTTGTGCACAACCAAGAAGGTAGATTTCATTTTTTGATCCTACCTAGTCTTTATCATGTTAGTATTAATTGATTTAATATGACTCTTAATTAGGAAGATTTTAGCAATTGATAAGAGTTTCTCCCTTTCTAGCTATCAGAGCTCTAAGTTTGGTAGATTTTGTTTCTCTTTATCAATATAGACCACGTAATTGACAAGGTTATTGATGATATTGTAAGATTGCTATTATGAGGGCTTTCTCTATTTGGGCTGTGCCTGGCACTGTTCTAGGCATCATCCAACCATTGATTAAAGGTTGTTTATCACGTGGTCTGGAAGCAAAAAAAAAAATTTCAAGTGAGCATTCAATCACTACCCATTACATATTAGATACAAATCATACACGCTGGCATTCATCAGAATTAATTGGACTAAATGTTAGGGTGGAAGCTAATAATCTGGGTAAGTGGCCAATTTGTACATCTTTTGATAAGAGCCCAGCCCAATTGCACAAAAAGGGCTGAGTCGTCGGACGAGCTAACGAGCCTGTTATTATGGTGGGCTGATCCAGAGTATGATGCTTTACAATAATTGGCAAGAGTAGCCTCAATCTTATCTTTTAGGTGGTAGGATCAAGTAGGAGTTGTCAGCATATTTTCTTTCCTAGTTAGTGATAATTTTCCTCCTAGTGATAATTATCCTCGATTGTAGGAGTCAATTTAAATTTATTTCTATCAATGTATTCAGCATTCTCTATTTATTAGAGAATAATTAATGAGAAAGATATCAGAAAATCATCCCCAAAATCTGTGACTGCACAAGGAGGTGTAGTCCATCCTCGAACTTGGACACAAGGAGGTTTAGTCCATTCCCGAATTCGGACAACTTTATCTTCCACTTTCCACCCAGTTCATATCAATTGGTATCAGAGCATCGTTTCCAGCATGGCTACCAGTACCAGAAACGAGGTTTTGGCTAAAAGGGTCGATAAACTTAATGAGAAAGTCCGCCACTGTGTGGGAGCCTTGCAGGACATTAAGGTAATCCTGGCAGCGATGGCCTCCAAACACAACCGCATCTTCCACTTTCCACCCAGTTCATATCAATTGGCATCAGAGCATCGTTCCTGGCATGACTACCAATACCAGAAACGAGGTTTTGGCTAAAAAGGTCGATAAACTTAATGAGAAAGTCCGTCACTGTGTGGGAGCCTTGCAGGACATTAAGGTAATCCTGGCTGCGATGGCCTCCAAACACGACCGCATCCTCTCACTTCTTTCTAACAAGGCTGAAAACGAGGATTCACATGATAGTAATAAGGATCAGAATCAAAACGGGAATTTGCCACATGGTCCAATAGACTATGCTGCAAAGGAGGATGAAGATACACTAGCCATATATATTCATGCAATATCAGGTTATTCCTCTCATCAAGCTACTTGTATGCTCTGTCAGATCAAACCACAAGTGGTATCAGTATTGATCGACAGTGGCAGCACCCACAACTTCATTAGTAGTAAGTTGGCTCGCCTACTTGATTGGCCCGTGCATTGCTCTTTCTCATTTGACATCTGGGTAGCAGATGAAAATAAACACCAGAAAAATAAAAAGTATGATCAGAAGGATGATGCTATGGTACTGCGATTATTAATGCAACTTGTCCTAGCCCATTTGGTGTTTGATCCAGGAGGCATTGTTTGGTCGCAGTCAATCTCCCAACTAAAGATGCAACATGGGAGGATCCACAGCAACTATGACAGCTTTTTTCATATTTTGACCTTGAGAACAAGGTCAGTTTTGAAGGGGGGAGAAATGATAAGAGCCCAGCCCAATCGCGCGAAAAGGGCAGAGTCGTTGCACGGGCTAACGAGCCTGCTATTATGGTGGGCTCATCCAGAGTAGTATGCTTTACAATAATTGACAAGAGTAGCCTCAATCTTATCTATTAGGTGGTAGGATCAAGTAGGAGTTATCAGCATATTTTCTTTACTAGTTAGTCATAATTATCTCATAATTTTCTTCTTAGTTAGTGATAATTATCCTTGATTGTAGGAGTCAATTTAAATTTATTTCTATCCATGTATTCTGTAACACCCCGACCCTACCCTAATCGTGTTTAGTGTCTAATTAATCATAATTAGATATCTAATGGATGTTTTGAATGTAATTGGGCTTAATTAGGTAGATTAGAAGGGGTTTGACCATTGGCTAGTAGGATTATGGCTTTTCGTGATTTTGGGTTTACTAGGTCCCGCGTGTGTGTTTTCTGTTTTCCGAGGATTTTTTTGGTTCATTGCATAGGTCATGATTCACTCTTCGATTTTCATGTTTTGACCCAAACTATTTGAGACCAAACTGATTCTCATTTGGCACTATTTTAGCGTAGAAGCCCTTATTTCATATTTTCCTTAACAAATGGCTTTGCTTGCAGGACAAGGGTAATAAAGATTTTCCTAGGAGGGGACTTAAATGGGCATGTAGGAAAGGATAATAGAGGATATAAGAGAGTGCATGGAGGACAAGGGTTTGGAGAAAATAATGAGTTAGGAGACATTATCTTCAACTTTGCGTGCATTTGACCTTGTAATAGCAAACACTTGCTTTAGAAAGAGAGACGAGCATTTAATTACTTATAAGAGTGGAACTAGCAAGAGCCAAATAGACTTTTTTCTAGTTAGAAAACATGACCGTTTGGATTGTAAAGATTATAAGGCTATTCCAGGAGAAAGTTTGACCACGCAACATAAGCTAGTAGTTTTAGATATTTGCATTAGAGGTAGAAAGAGATGGGTAGTAAATAAAATGTACCCTAAAACAAGGTGTGGAGGGATTTGAAAGGAGTAAGAGCGACAATATTTAAGGACAAAGTGATTGATGAGGGAGAATGGAATTTTGAAGGAGAAACTATAGCGATGTGGAAGTAAATGGCTAACTATGTTAGGAAGGTAGCTAAAGAGGTGCTTGGAGAGTCGAAAGGAAAGAGACACGATTATAAAAAAAAAAAACTAGTGGTGGAGTGTAAAGGTTCAGGAAGCTGTTTGAGAGAAAAGACATTACAAAATTTGGCAGGATACTAGGAATATGGAAAACTATGAGAGGTACAAGAAGGCAAAAAGAAGCCAAGAAAGTCGTAAGTGATGCAAAGTGCAAAGCATATGATGACCTATATAATAGGTTAGGAACAAGGGAAGGAGAGAAGGATATTTTTAAGCTACAGGTCCAGATGACATCCCGATTGAGGCTTGGAAATGCTTAGGAGAAGTTGGGGAGATTTGGTTAACTAGACTCTTCAATAAGATATTAATAACAAACAAAATGCCGGATGAATGGAGAAGAAGTGTTGTAGTACCTATTTATAAGAACAAGGGAGAAATACAAAATTGTACCAACTATTGTGGGATTAAACTTATGAGTCATACTATGAAACTATGGGAAAGAGTAATGGAGCAAAGACTTAGACAAAAGACCAATATATCTGAAAATCAATTTGGTTTTATGCCACGGAGGTCAACGATGGAAGCTATCTTCTCACTTCGGCAATTAATGGAAAAATATCGAGCAAAGAGGAAAGTTCTACATATGGACTTCATCGATCTAGAAAAAGCCTACGACAGGGTACCTAGAGATTTAATTTGGTGGGTTTTAAATAAAAGGAATGTTCCAAGAGGTTATATTGAAATTATTAAAAACATGTATGAATGAGCAATAACAAGTGTAAGAACTACTTATGGAGAGACAAGGGAGTTCCCAGTGACTATAGGTTTGCATCAGGGGTCAACCCTAAGCCCTTACCTCTTTGCATTGATTATGGATGAGGTAACTGCTCATATACAAGAAGAGGTACCTTGGTGCATGTTATTTGTAGATGATATTGTGGTGGTAGACGAATCAAGAGATGGTATGAACGCAAAACTTGAGAGATGGCGTGAGGCTTTAGAATCCAAATGCTTTAAAATAAGCCGTACAAAGACGGAATATTTGGTTTGTAACTTTAGTGAGCATATGGAAAGGGCTGAAACTACTGTGAGAATTGAAGACCATGAGATACAACAAAGTGATTCTTTCTGCTACCTTGGTTCTATAATTAGTAAGGATGGGGAGTAGGATTAAAGCGGGGTGGTTGAAGTGGAGACTTGCTTCGGGAGTACTTTGTGACCGACGAATGCCAATAAGATTGAAGGGGAAATTTTACAGGACAGCGATTAGACCAGCTATAACCTATGGAGCAGAATGTTGGCCAATTAAGAAGCAACATATGCACAAAATGGATGTAGCAGAGATGAGAATGTTGAGGTGGATGTGTGGTAAAATGAGGAAGGATATAATAAGAAATGAGCGCTTTCGAGAGCATTTAGGGGTAGCAACAATAAGGGAGAAAATTAGAGAAACTCGTTTGAGATGGTTTGGGCATGTCCAACGTAGGCCGGTAACGGCGCCGGTAAGGAAAAGTTTGGCCATGAAGGTTGATGGCCCACCAAGAAGGGGTAGGCCTAAGAGGACGTATATGGAGATAGTAAACATAGATATGAAGAAGTGTAACTTATCTGAGGATTTGGCTCAAGATAAATTGGAATGAAGAAACAGAATCCGTGTAGCCGACCCCAACATAGTTGGGAAAAGGCTTTGATGATGATGATGATGAAATGGGTTTGCTTGCAAAAGACCAAGATATTTCCCTTTAAAACCCTAGCCATCTCTTATAACCCTCTCATTTCTCTTCACTCCATTTCAGCTGAGAAACCCTATGCCTTCCATTTTTCTCTTCTCTCCATTTATTCTCCCCATTTTTCTCCTCAATCCCCTTCTTCTAGAGAGCTTGCATGTGTAAGACCCTTCTTCAACTTCGTCTTCTTCAACAAGAACTTCATCTCCTTCAAGCCCCATTTGAGAATCACCATTTCATCTTCTCTTGGTAAGTCTCTTGCTCAAACCCTATTTCTTCTTGTTAGTTTTGTAGGTTGGAAAGCCAAATCGTGCATGCATGTTAATCTCTATAGCTTTCCTTCATTGTCACCATTGTAGGAGCTTGGGTGAGCTTGCATTTTGGGGATTTCCAAGTTTTTGAAGAGCTTGATTGTGTTGGAAGAGTTGGTTTTGAGTGAGATTTGTGTTCAAGCACCAAAGGCAAGTAAACATTTATTATTTGTGCATGTTCCTCTCTACCTTTGATTCTTTCCATGGATATCATGCTAGAATACCCAAGTTACAGCTCATTTAGTCAATTTCACTCTAGATTTTTAAATGGATTTGCCGATTTGGTAATGTTATGATTTAGGTTTTTGATATGAGGAATATGTTGTTTGTAGTGGTTTTGGAGAGCATTGGAGGCTTTGAATGCAAGTTTTGAACCCATGTAGGGGACTAGGGTGAATGGGTATTGAAATACCCTTTGTAACAAAGAGAATAGGGCTCAAATCGCCTGGAAACGCATAGGTTGAGCGTGCGCTCGAGCGCGCACTTTCCCACTCGAGCACATATCATCTTGAGAGGTGACCCACTCGAGCGTGGAGCTCGAGCGCAGGTTGTCCAGAGAGCGGACCCGCTCGAGCGCACCACCCAAAACCCTTAGGAATCTAGGGATTTGTGTTGTGGGCCCTAGTTGACCGTAGTATGAATCCTATACACCCTAATAACATGCCCAATGAATTCATTAGCATTAGAGAGTGTCATCTGAGTGCACGCACACTCTCATGGAAGCTCATTCTTGGACTTCATGTACCCCAAACCACAGGTGTTCTCTTAAGGCATTTGGCGTCCCAATTTATGTAACGCCAAGGGTCTTTTGTAGACCGACAACATCGAAAGCCTTAGAACTACACATTGTTGGACAGTGAAGCCCAAGGGTATTCTCGAAATTGTAGGATTGGCTTATCATGTATCCTTGATTCCGTGTATGATCTTCATGCATGCATTTGCTTACGTTCTAGTGCTGTCGCATGATATGTGCATGCTTCTCATGTCTATTTGCTTAGTATTTGTACCTTGTTTATATTACGTTATATGTTTCCTTATGCATTATGTCTCTTTATATGTTCATAGGCTACGTCGTCTTACACACTTATGATTATGATCATGTACCGCTCATGTTTATGTTTTGTACATATTTACTCTCATGCTTATGTCACGCTATTGATATGTCCTAGACATTCTATATCTCGAGTCGGCACCACTTAGCTACGGTCCTATCTCAGTCGGACCTGGCTAGATGTGGATTTAGTAAATTTAATGGACCTCTACAGATGGGATTTTATGGGGGTTAACCGGTACTTCAGGTCCACGATGGAGTTTCCGGACCCTATGCCTCCTAATGGTACCTCATGTTATGTTATGTCATGTCATGCTCATGCTCTCATTTAATTTCATATTTACATGTTTACGTAGGAGAATATAGCTTATGTGGTTGTGCCACCTTACCATGTTGCGCTTATGTACTTGTCACCTTTGATCCCTAAGTAGCATATCCATTCTTGCACTAATTATGCCTAGATTACGCTCCTTGACTTCATATGATCTATCTTGTCATTTCAGCTCATTTGATACACATGTTTCATTTTATACTTGTTTACCCGGCTTAGCTTAGTCTAATGGTGCTACACTTGGCGTCACACGCAAGGACCTCTATGCCACGGCCCCGAAGATCATGGATGTTGAGGAGACTCCTCAACAATTAGCATAATGGGCCCCAGAAGATGTCTTTAGACATCTATTCCTTGAGTTGATTCGACGTTATATTTCCATAACCGTGGCTTGGATCGCCACATGTTTAGTTGATGTTTATAATGTTTTATTTTTTTTGGATTGTCAAACCTTAACTAATATTTGCTTCTGCTATTTTTCTTATTTTCTTTAACTTTGAAACTTGATCTCTTAACTTATGCTCATGGACTAGTTGATGCTCTTACATCATGATTAATGTGTGATGGATGATGAATATGGATGGATATCTATTGTTGAACTACACAGGTTTATAGAAATGTAACCTCACGTGATATCCTGTGGGAAAACCCGTTCTTGGACTTCAATTAATCATCGAGTTTGGCTCGAATTTCCATGAGCGCGTACGTCATGCTTTGAGATGAGTGTAGTCTCCGGCTTGGGGCGTGACATATTCAATATTCTCTATTTATTAGAGAATAATTAATGAAAAAGATATCAGAAAATCACCCCCAAAATCTATGCTTGCACAAGGAGGTATAGTCCATCCTCGAACTGGGACACAAGGAGGTTTAGTCCATCCTTGAATTTGGACAACTTTATGTTCTGCTTTCCACCCGGTTCATATCATCTTTATGCTAGGTTTGTTGATCATTATCTACTCAATATTTGCAGTAAACTTCGTCAGGTCTATCATCATCAATATCCGGTTTACTTTGGGCTCACCCACATTAAAATTAAATTCCTACATAGAAAGAATGAACTAAATTGCATTTTATTGTGGAAAGCTCTCATTCAGATTACGCGAGATTGTATGGTTTCATGGAATTAAAATGCTGACTCGGAACAATGCAAAATCAACATAAGGTCAATCACATGTGAGTATTCCTATGTCGGAGGGAATTTAGTAACCTAGAAGAGTAAGAAACAACATGTAGTAACCAGATCAAGTATGGAGGTAGAATATCCAACAATGACTCATGGAGCTAGTGATATATTGTCAATTAAAAAACTCTTAACCGACTTAGGGTGCAAGTTAAGTCACCCATGAGGCTATATTGTGATAATCAAGCAGCGTTGTGCAATGCGGAAAATCTTGTTCTACCTGAGCATACGAAGTATATTAATCTATGATCACAGAACTTGAAAGATTGATAATACTCATAGTGTATTATTGCTCGTCCCTCCTTTGGAGATCGTATGTCAATATATAGGTATTACATGCCTTAATCAAGGCTCTAAGTTAAGAAACTAACTAATTACATCAATTGCTATTCTAAGTTAGGAAACCAAATCCTCAATAGATTATGTACAACTGCATTATATATTGACCAAATCAAACCAAGTGTGATGTGTGTTGGACTGGATCCTTTATGGGCCTTGGGCCTGCTTAACACCCCCCCCCCCCCCCCCCCCCTAAAATTGATACGGGAGAATCAACAAGCATCAATTTGGCAACCAAGAACTAATGGCGTGGTCATGGAAGACCTTTACTCAGAATATCAAGAATTTGAAGCTCAGTGGAGACATGTGGAAAGCTAATGACATCACATTTAAACTCATCACTTATGAAGTGACAATCAACCTCGATGTGTTTAGTGCGTTCATGAAAAATCAGATTTTAAGTAATCCAAATTACACTTGTAATATCTGCATAGAGGGGGGTAGCTCCTTCTGCTAGAAATCCAATGTCAGAGAGCAGACCTCGAAGCCAAAGAATTTCAGAGCATGCAGCAGACATGGCTCTGTACTTAACCTCGGTAGAAGATTTGGAAACTTTTTCATGTTTCTTGCATTTCCAGAAAATCAGACTATCACCCAAAAACATGCACCATCCTGTTGTCGATCTACGAGTATCCGAACAACCAGCTCAATCAGCATCTGAATAAGCTTTGAGAGATAGAGGATTGTTGGATGGAAAAAAAAAACCAGCAAGTCGGCGTGCGAATAAGGTACCGAATGATGCCGCGAACAACAGCCATATGAACGTGATGAGGAGCAGTCATGAACTGACTCATTAGGTTGACCGCATAGGAGATATCAAGACGAGTGATCATGAGGTAGATCAAGCTACCAACTAACTGGCGATATGTGGTAGGATCTGGAAGAACGTCACCTCCTCTTTACTGAGTTTGACATTCAGTTTGACCGGCGTATCTACCGGAGCGGAAGCAGTAAGGCCAGCCACGTCAATGAGATCAACCGTGTATTTGTGCTGATTGAGAACTACCTTTAGTCAATTGATGAACTTCAAGACCGAGGAAATAGTTTAAAGGGCCGAGATCCTTCATGTGAAATGTCTGATGAAGAGAAGCTTGGAGTTCTTGAATCATTTGTGCATTTGGACCAGTAATGACTATGTCATCAATGTAGACAAGTAGCACAGTAATCCCGGACGGAGCATGATGTAAAAACATAGAAGGATCATACTAGCTCATATGAAAATCCAAGTGGAGAAGAGCATATTGAAATTTCTCAAACCATGCACGAGGAGCTTGCTTCCTACCATAGAGGGAGCGACGGAGTTTGACAACCATACCCTTCCTTGATGAGTACCCCTGAGGCAGACGCATATAAACGTCTTCCTTGAGATCGCCACGAAGAAATGCATTTTTTACATCCATTTGATATAAAGGCCAAGGCTGAGATGCAGCAACAGCAAGAATTGTGTACCGTGGTCATTTTGGCGATGGGAGCAAATGGTTCATCATAATCGATGCCATATTCTTGCCAATTTCCAAGAGCGACAAGGCGTGCCTTATATCAATTCAATGTGCCATTGGATTTTCATTTGAGAAAAAAAATCCACTTACAGCCAATAGGTTTGACACCCATAGGAGACTGGACAATATCCCACGTATGATTTTGCTCTAAAGCCTCCAGTTCATCTTGGATAGCCAGGTTCCAACAATGGTGCTGCACAGCCTGAGAGTAGGATTGTGGGATAGAAGAGGAAGACAAAGTGGCCATCATGGAAGTATGTGAGAACCGATAGCGGTCTGGTGGTACCGAAATGCGAGTGGAGCTACACAATGAAGGATGGTCAGATGGACCAAGTGCCGGAGGTGGACCAGATGCTGGAGGAAGATCAGGAAGGGGAGTCACGATAGGCGCTTCCTTATTCCGTCTGTGATAGAAAAAGTTAGGATTAAATCGAACAACTTATGTGTTGTCAGAAAAACCAGGTAAAGACACCAACGAGTAGAAGTCAAGAGGATCAAGGTGTTTGTGAAAAAAATACTATTGTTAAAAAAACACGATATTCCTAGAGGCCCTTATGCAATGAATGTGAGGATCATAGCAAAAGAACCCTTTTTGGAAGGGTGCATAACCTAAAAAAACAAATTGAGCTGATTGAGCGGTTAGTTTGATTCTTTTAGAAGGAGGCAAATGCACAAAGCAAACCGAGCCAAAAACATGAAGATCATCATAGGATGGAGATGTCTTGTACAACCGGTAATATGGGCTCTGATTTTCAATAGAGGTTGATGGCATACGATTGATAAGATGAGTTGTAGTAGCCAGTGCCTCAACCTAAAAACGAGTAGGAACCGATGATTCAAGAAGAAGGGAACGAGTGATATCAAGAAGATGTCTATTTTTCCTTTCGGCTACTCAATTCTGTTGTGGAGTATAAGGACAAATTCTTTGATAAATAATGCCTTTACTTTGCAAAACTGTTGAAAATCAGAGGACACATACCCCGCCCGAATCAGATCGCAAGATTTTAATGTAGGTGGAAAATTAATTCTCAACATAAGCTAATTTTTTTTTAAAAAACATTAAAAACATCAGATTTGGAATGCAGAAAGTAGACCCATGTGAACCGACTGAAATCATCAATAAAAGTCATTAAGTATTTATAGTGAGTGTGAGAAAGAGCTGGAGCAATTCCCCATACATCACTATAAACTAAATCAAAACACTGAGTGTTGTGTGAAGTGGAATTATGAAACGGAAGAGTTTTACTCTTTCCCATTTTACAATTAGCACAATCAAAAGGCACACAAGAAGATAGGCCAATAGATTTATTTAATAAACCAGAGTTTAACATAAGGGACAAAACCTTGGAATTAGGATGTCCAAGTTTATTATGCAACAATTGGGAGTTATCTCTAATAGAAAAACAAAACACATTATTGTCAAATTTATTCCTAGAAAATTTAGAAAAATCTAGCGGAAAGAAGCATCCACACTTAGGCCGCATCATGATCTGCTTCCCGGACATCTGGTCCTGCACAACACAACCAGAAGAAAAAAAAGGGATGTTACAATTATTTTCAACAAGTTGCCGTTTGAAATTAAATTGGGACAAAGGTAAACATTTTTCAATGGGATGGGAGCAGGGATATCTCCGAGAGCAGTAATGGGAACATTGCCTCCGTTAGCAGTTTGTATTTGAAGATTGTCATTGTATCTTGTCACATTGGAGAGAGGGGTACGGGAATACGTCATATGATTAGACGCCCCGAAATCAAGGAACCAAGTAGAAGATGAAGGTGAGTTACCTGAGACCAAAGGCAGAGAGGGCATTGACAATCATTTGTTGAACCAATTCAGGAGTCAGAAATATGAGGGCCCAGGCTGTGAGGGTGCAAATGTAGGAGTAGACATAACCGAAGAAGCAACATAAGCATGCGGAGTCTGAGACTATGGAGTCTGATACTGCAGAGCCTGAGATTGTGGAGTCTAATACTGCAGTGATGGACATTGTGGACGGCAGCGACATTCAGAGATGATATGTCCCAACTTTCGACAGTAACTGCAGACCTTCTGTTTGCATTGAGATGCAAGATGCCCAAATTTTTTACAACCGTAGCATTGTGTTTTGTTCAAGTCTCGAGGCAGAGGCTGAAAAGTCTTATTTGCCAAGAACGCGACTAAATAGGTCTGTCTTTTGTTGAGCAATATGAGCCAAGGTCATAATGCATTGTTCTTCGCGTAAGAGTTCATTCAAGTATACATCCAATGAAGGTAAGGGCGTCCGATTCATCAGGGCAGATTGGACACTTTCATATTCATTCCGCAGTTTCATAAAAAACTGAACTCTTTGACTAGAGGCCTAAAGATCTTAGATTACCGTCAAAACATTGTCAGCCACATCCACATACTTAATATATTGTATTTCGACCACAGTGTCCGAAATCCTTAATAGTATTGTACCGACAAGGTCCCTTGTGCATATTCAACAATCGCACATTCAAGATGAAATTGACGCGCAGAGTTATCTTGATGGTATACTTTCTTCAAATACCCCCACATGGTTGTAGAGGTTGAGTAAGGCTTGAGATTCATTATCAGATGTGGCTCAACGGATCCCAGAATCCATAATTTGATTTTGGCATCTTTAGTCTGCCAAGAGGATATCTTCTTTTCATCCTCAGTGGGTTTAGGGTCAGTCAGCACCAGAAACAAATTCCCACAATTCCTTAGCTTCTAGGTAAATTTGAAATTGGAAAGACCAAGCAGGGTAATTTTTTCCAATGAATTTAATCAAAGTAACCTTAGATTTTTCCATCTCAATTTTAGATTGGAAAAAAATGGATTGAAACAGTGAAAAACAGTAATCAAATCAAGTAACAGTTGTATGAAAAACTATTTGTGTGCAAAAGGCAAGATTCAACCAAGCAGAGAGGAAAAATCCAAGTCAAAACAACAACAGTGATAAAAAAAAAAACCCTCTAACGACCTTGACTGGAGCTTTAGATCCTCTATGTGGGCCCCACAGATGGATCTAAACACTGATTAAATGTTTGATCTAAGAAGGCACAGTATTTTCGCACCTACTAGAACAGATTTGAACCTATTCCGCTGAATATCCAAGATTCTAGACGGTCTTGATTGAAACTTGTGTAATATTTTGAAATAACACGAGAATGATCAGAAAGACTACCTGGCAGTGTCGAAAAATTCTGAAAAAAACACTAAAAAACTCAGAAGGCCTAGGCGACCTTAACTGGAGTGATTGTGGAAGATGCTGTGACTGTGATGATCACAGGTGGGCCATAGTAGATCTGAGGCTATTGCAGGTCCTGAATGGCTCTAAAAAACTCAGAAGGCCTAGGCAACCTTGACTGGAGTGATCGTGGAAGATGTTGTGATGATCACAAGTGGGCCATAGTAGATCTGAGGCTATCGCAGGTCCTGAATGGTTGTCAATCTCTGGAAATAGATCCTTGATTTGTTTTTTCTTCACGAGAGAGATAGTGGTTACTCTCTGATTAATCTCCTTGATGATTTCTAAGATTGAAAACTAGAACTCTGCTCCGATACCATGACAAATCTATGATCACGGAACTTGAAAGATTGATAATACTCATAGTGTATTATTGCTTGTCCCTCCTTTGGAGATCGTATGTCAATATTACATGCCTTAATCAAGGCTCTAAGTTAAGAAACTAACTAATTACATCAATTGCTATTCTAAGTTAGGAAACCAAATCCTTAATAGAATATGTACAGCTGCATTATATATTGACCAAATCAAACCACGTGTGATGTGTTGGACTGGATCCTTTTATAGGCCTTGGGCCTGTTTAACATATTGAAGGACCGTCACTTCATTAGGGAGAAGATTACATCAAATGTCATTCACACAACATATGTTAAATAAAATTAATGGCTAAATGTTCCTATAAAGGGTATTAGCAGGAGGACCTTCCATAATATTATAATCAAGTTGGGCATGATTAACATCTATGATTCAGCTTAAGGGGGAGAATTTGGAATGTAAACTTACTATTCTCTAAGGGAATCCTTATTTCCATTTAGTAGTTACAATGTAACATTTTTAGTATAAAAGGATATGTGTCGGAATGACAAATACCCTAATTTATCCCTTAATAAAAGCAAAGCACTACTTGTGGTCTTGCGCAGACTGGTTGATCGCTTTTTCAAATTCTTCTTCCCCTTCCTCTTCGTTATCTTCTCACTCATCTATCTTTGTCTTTACTTCATTTTCCTCTGTACTATGCATTACAAAGGAAACATGCTGGAAAATTTCCTTGTATTTCCTTTTACATGCTACGTCACCCTTAGGGCCCGTTTGGATGCACAAGAAAATGCAAGAAAGTAATATTTTATATAATATAATCTTTCATTTTCTAAAGAAAAAAAATCTTGTACGTTTGTTAACCCAAGAAAAATATGAAGAAAATATTCTTTTCTTTCAAAAAGCTCAATATTTTTTCCTACCTCTGTCCTATGTAGAAAACTTTCTATATTATAAAAATCTTTCAAAATGAGGTTTACAAAGTGGTAGAGTAAAGTAGAGAACTTCATCAAATCTATCATGATGTACTTGTTTACATGTATGATAAAGTAAAGTAAAGGTAAATGTCACATCATGGTAAAGGTGAGGTAAAGTAAAGGTTAGATAAAGTATATGGTGAAGTAAAGAATAGGGTGAAGGAAAGTGGGAGAGTGGTAAAGTAGTTTAAAGTAGTTTCTTTTTGTTTGACATTACTTTATTACACTTTACCGTAGTTTATATGGTAAAGAAAAAGTGATTGTGATAAAGTTTATAGTAAAAAAGTGGCGACTATACTTTACTTTACCACACTATTTTTTCATCTAAACATGGTGAACAGATAATATGTCACATCTAGGTAAAGGTATGTTTGTTTATATGTGTGGTAAAATAAAATAAATGTAGATGTCACATCATGGTAAAAGACGAGGTAAGGTAAGGTAAGATGAAGTATGTGGTGAAGTAAAGTAGGGGAGAGAGAGAGAGTTGTAAAGTAGTTGTCCTTTGTATTGACTTGACTTTACTACACTTTACATAGTTTTATGTGATAAAGAAAAGTGGCTTATGGTAAAAAAACTTACAACTGAACTTTACTTTACCACATTACCTTTTAATCCAAACATGGTAAATAACATATAAATTAAGTATTTAATAAAAAAAATATTCTAATAATAAATTTTAGTACGATCAATAACATTAACTTCTTGTTATTTTGGACTTTTTTAATATATACTAAAATCATAGTACCTTCCAAACAACTTAATTTAAAATATGTAATATTCTTCAAAAATTGCCAAACAACAAAAATATTTTAATCGTTTAATATCACACTATTTTATTTTATACTATTCTATTCTTACAATATTTAAATCTGTAAATATTTTTTTCTGTAAACATTCAAAATATTTTAATCGTTTAATATCACACTATTTTATTTTATACTATTCTATCCTTACAATATTTAAATCTGTAAATATTTTTTTCTGTAAACATCCAAATGGGCCCTTATTTAATAAATGTTCCAAGGGAAACTCATTTAATTAAGAGATGCTATATATTCTTGCATAATCTTAGTAGGAGATATATATGGTCCAACAACTTCCTTTCTTTTGTTTTCTGGATTTTCATTTTCAATACTTAGATTTTTAAAGTCTATTATACTATGTACACCCTCTAGTCAAATTTATACACTTCCTCTTTTATTTAATAATCAGACACCACTTGGGAATGAGATTTCCCTGAGACAAGCCATGGGATAATCAAAACATTATTAAACAGTAGCCCAAAGCAGCATGGTTCTATGCAACATCTAGTTCAATGAAGCTCACCACAATAACTGTCAATAAATGCTTACCTATCCCCACATACAATGAGATGTCCACCTATCCTCATTTTCTGCAGAAACCGCCTGAATATATCTTTTACTGCCTCCTAGTCAATGAAAAAAAAAATATTGCACCAGTCTAATCCAAGAACACGCAAACTCTTAGTGACAAACTTTTGCATCATTTATATACGATATGAAGAAGTGATCATCAACCAAACCTCATCTTGAAATATGTCAACGTGCTCCCACTCTACATTAGTTATCACAGCAATGGAAGGTGATAGACCAAGGAAACAACCATCATATTCATCAGCCTGCCATGTATAGAGCAAAATAAAAATAAGAAACACCCATATGTCAACAGAGACATGCTCCTGCTCTATATAAATTATCACAGCAATGTAAGGCGATAGTCCAAGGAAATAACTATCATTTTCATAAGCCTGCCATATATAAAGTAAAATAATAACATAAGTTCCATCCATTTGTCAGCAGCAACATGCTTGTATGCTATCGCCAAATCACTAAAGCCTAAAAGGAAGGGACTAAATGCATCTTTAGAGCATAAATGTTTAGACCAGGGGGTTCCCCTACTTATTGGCCGGTAAACTTTATTTCTATCTAGAGTTGTTTGCTAGAAAATAAAATCTGATGGGACCTTAACAAATGACAAGACTGGATGGATGCTGAACAAACACAAGTAGGCTTTGAACTGTTGAGAGATGATCAGGTCAGGTTGAGGCATTCTTCATTCATAAGAATGTTAAAGTTTAAGTGACAATCAGACCATTAAAAATCGACTTTTCATTTCAAGATGACAAAACTCACATAACAGTACTCTTATATGTCTGCTGTATGTATGTGTGCGTCTATATATATATATATATATATTCTTGCATAGCAAGCAATGAGAAGAAATTGTAGATTACTTCACCAAAAATAACATTTGTTTTAAACAAAATGCTTCACCAACAACAGCAATCTTCCTAGAAGTTACGTAAATGAAAAGGTAGCCCTCTTAAGTCTTAATCAGAAACAAGATTCTTCCAAATGGTTAAGTAAAAAGACGAGTAAAATCCAATTTTCCCAACAAAAGCATCACTTAATTACTACTACATGAGAGACAAACCTCCAAGACAAAATTACGTCCACAACCAGAGATCACGTTTCCTCCTGAAAACTGGAAAAAAAAAATGTTAATTATTATAAGTTTCTGAGGTTGGTCCAAGGAATTCATTTTCCACTATAGTTGACAAAACATACAAGTTAATAGCTAATTAAAAATCTACAGTTCATTGGTGAAGCAAAAAGGTTAACAATCATTATTAGAAATAATTGTGTGATAACAAATAGCTAGATATGAATGCAGTTTGATGCACTACAAGACCTCCCATTAAAAAAGATGCATTACAAGACCTCCCAACAATCATTACTAGAAATAATTGTGTGATGACAAATAGCTAGATATGAATGCAGGTTGATGCACTACAAGACCTCCCATTAAAAAAGATGCATTACAGGACCTGGGCTCACTAAGATTTGACATAGGATAGGAGGCGAACCCAAGATCTATATGTTCAATATAATAGGCCCATTCATATCCAGATTCATAACGGGGTTCTCAAGTCACTTAAAGTTTGAAGTATCATATGCTTAATTCCTTAGTGGAATTGTCAATCACCTGTCAACTAAAGTAGATTAGAAGTTTTACTTTTATTTGTGTCATCTAAGGGGTCATAGGCAGATGGGTGATTTTGTGAGTCAAAACACAAACAATGCCCAAGTAACATAAAATTGGGTGTATTTGATAGGTTGTTAATGTAAAGAAGCAGGTCAGCAGCAAGTCAGCTTGACCAATGGGCCAGCCCACAACCCATGTATTGGATCAGCCCACAAGTCAACATTGTATGAGTTGTCACTGGATATTAGATAGATATTAGGTTCCTTATCTATGCCTGTAATCTTGTAATCAGATCCACTAATTTAGGCTACAGTGTTACATATGTAACCATCGTCCATACAAATCAATACACAATGATATTGCAACTCGTCTCTCTCTTGCATGCTTATGTTCTCTCTTTTGTTGCTTCTGGTTTGGTTCAAGAGTCTCTAACAGTTAATTCAGTTCCCTATCCAATGAGCCCAAGAACATGTTATTCGAATGCAATTTAAAGTTATGGACCTTTTACCAACAGTGTGCAGTCCAAGTCCAAATTTAAGAGTTGTAATGCAAATTGTGGAGCTTGATGGGGATGTCAGTTGATTCTTTCTAGACATGCAAAACCTCTTCCTATTTTAACCACATAAATGAACATTCCTCTTTCATGCATTCTCTCTTGTATTAATTAAAATATCCCTCTCCTCTATGGATAAACTCCTTCGGTACAGCTTCGGTAATGACTCTGAAAGCTAGGGACCTTGAAGAAGATCATGCGACAAATCCATTCTCCTTCAATCTCTGAATCACAAGTTCTACTATTCTTTTTATGCATGACACGACTATGAAAAGGCTCCTAGAAATTCTTAAGCACGAGAAAAAGAAAGGGTAAGACCCAATCCAAAAAAGTAATTTTGATCTATATGCTAAAAGATCTACGCAAATGAATGACAAAGATCTACGCAAATGAATGATGGGGATCTTCTTAATGATCCATGAACTTATTGAAGACTAGTAGGTAAACCAAGTTATCTCACTATTACATGCAGATTTGTTGCATGTTGTTATTAGCTTCATCAATCAGTATACGCATGCTCTCAGGACAAAGCATCTTAAAGTAGTGAAGTGTATTCTGCAATATATTGACAGACTTCCAAAATCATACTTTGTCATCATGGTAATCTCCACGTGACAAACTCTTCGGTAATCTCAAATTTTGTTGGAGAACATAGTCCCATGAAAGATAAATAAGCACACCATGGTCACTAAATCAAGTGTTGAGGTTAAGTATAGAGTTATGGCCCACACAACATGTCAGCTCTTATGGATGAAAACTCAACAGAGAAGGGTTTCCAGCATTAACACCTATGCCAATGCACTGTAACAATCAAGTGACTGTTCTTTTAGCCTCTAGTACTATATTCCACAAGCACACCAAACATATCAATATTGTTAATCACTAGATTAGGGCGAAATATATAAGGAAACATGTTTACACTCCATTGGGCTTTAAAATAAGCAATACAGAGATGGAATAATATCAATTGTAGCTTCAGTGGGCATATACAAAGAGCTGAAACAACTGTGAAAAATTGAAGACCATGAGATACCACAGAGAGAGATTCTTTCCATTATCTTGGTTCGATAATTAGTAAGGAAGGGGATATTGATGAAGATGTCGATAAAAGTGGGATGGTTGAAGTAGAGACTTGCTTCTGGAATGCTTTGTGACTGACGAAAGCCAACAAGATTAAAGGGTAAATTTTACAAGACAACAATTAGACCAACTAAAGGAGCAAAATGTTGGCCAATCAAGAAGCAACATATGCACAAAATGGATGTAGTAGATATGAGAATTCTGAGGTGGATGTGTGGTAAAACTAGGAAGGATAAAAGTAGAAATGAGTGCTTGCGAGAGCATTTAGGGGTAGCATCAATAGATGATAAATTAGAGAAACCCGTTTGAGATGGTTCGGGCATGTCCAATGGAAGCCGGCAATGGTGCCTCGATAAGGAAAAGTTTGGCGATGAAGGTTGATGGCCTACTAATGGGAAGGGGTAGACCAAAGAGGATGTGGATGGATGTAGTGAAAATAAATCTGAAGGAGTGCAACTTATCTAAGGATTTGGCTCAAGATAGATCGGAATGGAAAAATAGAATTCATGTAGTTGGAACAAGGGTTTGATGATGACATTTGCACTCCATACATCAAACCCAAGTATCCACTTGTTGATGTGTTTACTGAACTTCTTCAAGAGACCAGATGCACACTATTTCCAGGTTTAAAAAAATTGAACTCAGGGTGACTTAGTCATCCTCGAGTCTTAGTCGAGTCATTCGAGTCACGTGTGACTCAACTGAGTAGCTTCCTAGTGCCGATAAACCTTGCAATGAAGCCCTTTATATAGTTGACCGAGGTGCATTACTAGGTAACTCGGTCGATTCCAATGGGACTCGGCCAATTAGCTTTTAAAACGGGGGATCGGACTCCGATTCGACTCGGTCGGGACCAAGTCCAACTCAAGTTGGCTGTGTCGACCGAGTTCCAAAACCTTGCACTGTTTTGGACAAGCTAGACATATCTTTGCCTCAGCTTGAGCAATGTCAAAAGCAACCTTGCTCACCAAGAGTACTCATGTTTCTCACTGTTTTGACTTTTTTTCTTTGAATGACACCCTTAACGTAACTTAAGTGGGGGACTTTTCTCTTTATCAAAACATCATCTAATAGAACTTTAGTGCCCTGATCAACTTATTGCAGTGCAACACACTCAACTAATATCATAGCTGAAGTAAATTAGTGACCATAAGAAATGTGCATGCCAAGTCATCATCATCTTAGAATTCAGGTTTGAGTTGTAACAGATTCAAATGAGAGATAATCTTGATGTTTCTAGTTTTCTTTAACTACACAATATATATGTTAGGAAAGCGACAAAATAAGAAAAATAACATGCAAATGATGAAAAAAAGTATATACATAAACAAAAAAAAAGGGTTTCCTTTGCAACTTAATGCCATGTAAGAGATCATAAGATGTCCGTGTGCATCCGTGTATCAAGGAAGCATGAACTAAAGAGAACCACAGATATTAGATGGATAAATTACTAGAATAATAAATTTAAATAGAAGACGTCAATTGAATTTCCTAGTTGGCTACGGAAGGGTACCTGTGGCACATGAGCACCAACGATGGCTGTAAGGTCATCCCCCATTGCATTCAAAACATATGCAAGCATACCAGCTGTTGTACTTTTTCCTGCAAATATCAACCATAAAATAGACAAGAGAAAAGGAGGTAACGAGATTAGCTGCACTATGTATAAAACCATTGCAAGCAAATTTTCTTCTAATGAAGACCCTACGGGAGCTTTTGGTTCGCTGGAATAGTTTTACGCAGGAATGGAACGGAGAGTGGAATGAGCCTGGAATGGAATGAGGCAGGAATGGTCATTTCCATTCCAACGTTTGGTTAGACTAAAGAATCAATCCAGTAATGGAATTCTTATTCCTGTTCTTTTGTTTGGTACGCTGGAATGATGCCCGGAATGGAATAAAATTTATATAAGACGGACCAAAATACCCTCCTCCTCCTCCCCCCTGTCAGTTGCCGGCTGGGAAGGAGAGGTTGCTGGCCTCCCTTCGCACCCCTCTCTCTTCCTCCCTCCACCCCCACCCTGCGCAGACCCTTCTACCCAGAAACATCGAAGGCCCACAATCTCCTGTTGTCTTCTCCGCACAACAGAGACCGATCCGGATCCTCTGCAATTCCAATTAAACCATGAGATCTGTAAACAGAACCCGGCCCCACTTCTCCGATCTGACCAAACCTCGGCCTCAGATCTCCGTTTCTGTCGCTCGACCACAGGGTGTGGCCCAGCGAGGATCAAGCTTATTCCTCTCTTTCGGTGTCAGAGCCCCAACAAAACCTGCATGGGCCACCACACACTGATCGGGGTTTACCCGAAGTAGGAAGAGAAGACCGAAAAAGAGGTGCCGAACTTCTTGTTGCATCCTCGCTGCCACTCTCACCGTGAATGGAGAAGAACAGCCGGCCGCCTGGGTTGGAGCTTCTGCAAACTAGAGAAGATGACCAGTTGTCGGTCTTGGTCGCAGCAAGACCCAAGTTCTGTGGGTTCTGGAGATAAAGGGGAACAGTCTTGCAATTGTGGGTGTTTGTTGATGGGGTTGTTACAAATCCCTTTATATGGACTTGGGTGATGAATTTGGAAATGGGTTTTATTTGGAGGAGGGAAGGATGAGGCTAGCCGGCGACGGTGATGTCAGGCTGGCCGAAAACGGAGGAGGAGGGTGTAGGAGGGTGGAGGGCATTTTGGTCTCAAGAAAATTTTATAAAGGAATGGAATGGCCATTCCTCCACCTCCCCAATGGAATGGCCATTCCTCTACATAAAGGAATGGTGATTCCGGAAGTAATGCTCATTCCGCCACTTTTTTGCGAACCAAACACTGTAATGATCATTCCGTTGGAATGACCATTCCATTCCAACCTTCGTTACAGCGAACCAAATGCTACCTAAGTTTAAAAAATATATAATGAACCAAACAAATCAGTATTCAACAGAAAAGTTTCAATAAACAACACAGTGTAACTCATGTAATGCCTGAGAGCATTCACCTTTCCAACAATTATGTTAACTTGAGACTATAGGTGATGGAACAGAAGCAACAAAACTCATTTAGCATTCAAGTCATACCATGGGTTCCACTAATAGCAATGAGATTGTAATGCTCCGTTTCCTTACCCAACCATTGGTCTCTCTTGTATCTGAATAATGAAAAAGAAAACAATTAAAAGAAATAAATGACCAGTACTACTTTTCTATCTGCCACAGTTCGGCTGCTAAAACAAGAGTTACAAAATCTAATTTACTAAAAGAAGAAAATCCAGTCATACTCTAAATTGGCGTACTTAATTATAGTCTAAAGATACCAAAACCACACTATCTGCAAACTCCAATCTATGTCAGCAGATATAAGCATGTGTCGACACACTTTCACCTACAACCTTTGATATCATTAGATTGTCACAACACTAACACACGCACACGCAAAAAGGAACATGAACATGCGAGCGAACATAACCACATGAATACAAAAGGAAACAAGGACAAGGAACTTCAACCCAAAAAAAAAAAAAAGAAAGAAAGGAAGAAAGAAAAAGAAAACAAGAGAGATACAAACACAGGCAGTCCAACAAATTTTGCATGCAAAATTTCCTCATTGTCTGGGGGAACAGCACTGGAAATAACAATTGCAGTAGGTAGACTCATTCCATCATTCTTTTGCATGTTTGATACCGAGTGACCAACGTAGAGCTGTGCACCAGCTTGCTTTAATCCATCCATATAGCTGCTCCATACGATATCTGACCCGCTAACCTCAAATCCCTAAAATACATACAAAAAGGCAACATTTAAATATAGAGAATCGCTATTTAAAAGATACTGGTTTATGTAACTGAAACCACGATATGCAGTTATTGCCAATGCTCTTCACAGTTCACTCTGTAGTTTAACCTTTTATTCTATAGTTTCATCTTCATGCAAACTTGGCAATAGAGAATGTAAAGATAGTTATTTCATAAATTGGGAATCCAGGAGCAAGAGTTGAGATCTAGTAGTGCAATTCACAATCACGAGGTCTCAAAATAAAAGAAAATGGAAGTGCATGAATTATGAAGAATCCATTCTTAAAATCTGCTTAACAGGAATGGTATCTCAAGCCTCACAAGTCACAAGGTGATTACCAATTTTGGCTTCAAAGTTCAAAGTCTAGTGAATAATTGTATGTAATTACATATAAATGCTTATTCAATCTGATTGGAATCTAATCATGCACAAGCATGGAGCATGTGCAAACAAAGGTTTGCCCTTCTGATTTTGAGATGACTTTTGGGGCCCATTTGGATGAGTGCCAGTTCATGAGGGGTTGTGAAATGTAGGGTAGATTATGGATAAATTTTACCGCATCCAATTGCAATTGCCCCTTCATATAAGCTGTTGAGACTTTACATCTTTAAAATGGACGAGATAATGGCCAATTTTCTCTTACGTTCAAAGAGTGGATTGGAGTAAAAATTCATCCAGCACCTATCAAAACACAGATCTACAATTCCCATCCATCCCCTCCCCTTGTGTGGACCCCGTGTGTCCCACAAAATCATCACCAGTGTTTGCTCAAGTTGCATACTAATGATGCAAGGCAGGCTCTCCCATAGAAGAGTATGAAGCTGCGTCACAATGCTCCTTCCACGGCGAAGGTTTTAAGTTGGGGCCTTGCCATTTGTAGGAAAAAATACTATATCAGTTCTAGTCACTGTAAGTGCTTAAATGCAGAAAGTAACTTTACAAGCATCGACTATAATCGTCTTATTGCGAATTTCATTTGTTTGATGTACTGGGAAGATTTTCTTATTTACAGTTTTGATTTGTAGCAGTCACAATAGAATCATTTTCAGGCCAAAACAACATCCAGAACATTTCAGAGAAGATTTGAAACATTCAGGATGTCGGGCTACAGTGGGGAAAAGGTTCAAAACCACAAATGCTTCCAAATGGGGCTTCCCATTTCTGCAGTTCCCATCTGAGCAGTCACTGTAGAATCATTTTCAGTCCAAAACAATGTCCAGAACATTTCAAAGAAGATTAGAAACATTCAGGCTGTTGGATAACAGTGAGGGAAAAAATTCAAATCTCAATTGCCGCCAAATGGGGCTTTCAATTTCTGTGGTTCCTATCTGAGCAGTCATAGTAGAATCATTTTCAGTCCACAACAACATCCAGAATTTGAAACATTGAGAATGTCATACTACAGTGGGGAAAAGGTTAATCTCCAATGCCACCAAATGGGGCTTAACCATTTCCACACACACCATCTGGGGTACATCCAAACACACCCTAACGTTGAATTGAAGCGAGTTCCATGCACAAACAAAAACATAATATTTCCCAAAAATGCAACTTACTTCAGAAACCAACACAATCACTTCCAAAAGGGGTACATGTAAATGCCCAAAAAGGGTCGAACTCTAACAATGCGGTTGATTACCAAGGAGAGAAGAAGAGGAAAAAAAACGAAAAGGGTATGATGTTAGTTTTTATACTTGTTTGAGTGCGAGCATTGCGAGAGCAGAGAGACCACAGCCTCCAACACCAACGAAATGAATCCATCCCTTTTTGTTCTTGTTGTTTGGAGAAGAAGATTCTGTGCCATTCCGTTCCAACAACTTCTCAAAAGAAGAGATTCTCTTGTCATCTTCTCGGGTCTGAACAGAGAGAAAGATTCGGTTTCTTCTGGAGGAAAAAGCGCGGGAGAGGAAGAGGGAAGAAGGGTCCGAAACCTGGACTTTCGGACGATATGCAACAGGAAAATAACGGCCGTTACGCGCAGAGAGATTCCCACAGTGGAGCTCCATTTTCCATTCCTCCCTCCCTCTCGTCTCTGTTCTCACTCTCAATATACATGGGTGGCCTGACCCGACCCCTTTTCATATTTTTTGACCCAGCAAAGGAGGCTGGGCCCAGACATATCCCGCACCAGCGGAAAAAATGCCCATACAAGTGGGAAAAAAGAAGTACCCAAAAGAGAAAAGAAATGCCACACAAGTGAGAAAAGGGGATATTAGGATGGTAAACGGGTCGGTTTTTATCAGGGTCCATGGTAAATCTAAAATCGGAACCGTTAAGGAGAAGGTGGAATCGGATCCGGATCCGAAACTGTTTCAGAACCGATTTCTTAGATCCGAAACTGAAACCAAAACCATATATGAGATGAGTCTAGATCCGAGTCCGAGTTTAAGTAGAAAATGATATTAAAAAACATAGTTTTTAGGAGAGATTTTCGAAAACTGAGATAATATGTCGAGTCTCAGGTCCACAGGTCCGAACCAAAGTGGAACCAGACCCGGACCTGAACCCAGTTACTTATCTAGGCCTAAATAAGAACTCACACCCAGTTTTTATTTAGTCGGAATCTCCGAGTAATCGGAAAATCGGATACTCATTTACATCCCTAGGTGATATCTCCAAAGTACCCAAAAGCGAGAAGAAATGCCGCATATCCTGGACAACCAAGTAAGAAGTGCCCCACCGTCTGCATCATAGTAGGTTTGCATGTTGCACTTTTAGGTAAAGTTTTGCGGCTTTGATTCAAGTTCAAAGCATATTCAGGTTTTGGCTGGCCCCGCCCCATTTAGATTGATTTATATATGAACACCACTCATATAGTTGAGGTGACGAGCAGCAACAAATGTCTTGTAAGCAACATAAATATGAGAAGTTTTAGTAATTTTAAAGTTAAAGAATATATCAAAAAACTTATTCAAATTCTACCTATCATGAGATGAATTTAGTACGAGATGCTAAAGAACCGTCATGGGGCAAATTGGGCTGGGCTTAAGTTTAGCCCAACTCATACCAAACCCATGCTGTCGCCATTGATAAGTCTTTAAAAATGTATAATTTCATCATTATTTTAGAGTAATTAAGGACTTAATCATCAAATCATGCACCATTTTAATAAAAATATCATGATTCTATGTTTGTGGGCATCAAAGTTTGAATTTGACTCAAAATTCTTTGAAAAATCGCATTTTCGCATAAAATTATAAATTTCTCTATTTCTTTGCTTTGAAAGCCACAAACTTCTCATTACTTTTTATTCACATATGAAATGATGAATTTTCGTTGCACCATTGATTTAATTAAGAAAACTTGATAAAATGGTAAAATCTTATGCGTCGATTTAGTGTGAATTGGGGCCTGTATCTTGCAATATTCTTTTCCTACATAAATAGATAATTCTTTGATCATTGATTATATTATTTGTATTTTTGTAGGAAAGTCTAATCTCTTGGGGCCCGCGGAAGAGAATTGATGAAGCAAATGCACTATGGGACCCAACTACTTTTGGCATGAATTCCAAGGTAGGGATGGCCATGGTAGAGTCCGCTCTCATATGCAAAAATTCAAATTTAATATCTTAAAGATAATTTCTAGATTTGTGGGTCATGTGATGAGGTGTCCTATCTACTCTCCAACAAATATTGCTTATATGTCATGATGGATGGCCAAGATTCAATTCAAGCCAAACAAAGAAGAAAAAATACAAAAGAAAAAAAAATCCAGCGAAGGTGGAGGACATCCATGCATGGTGTGGAGTTCAAAACATTGCGTATTCTCAAGTGAGGCCTACTTCCTTGGTTGCAATGAAATTAATTTCAAATTTGAGAAGATCTTTTCAAGAGAGAAAAATGGGCCCATCTAAGGATATTTTTCCAGCCATGAAGAGTTCTAAAAATAAAATAAAAATTGAAAGATCTTGCTAAGCAATCCCAAGTTGGAAACAAATTCAAAGAGTGCAAGACTTTAACACTAAGTTGTTAAATTTAACTCCAAAAGGATAGGCCTCAAGATTTGAAGTTTGCAACCCAAGAATTATCCCAACAATTCACACGTCCAACACCCTTATACCAAGCTATCACACGTCCAAAACAGAAGGAGCTCCTCATATGGTTTTAAATTTTGAATTAAATCTGAAAATTTCAGATTTGCAACTATCACACGTCCAAAAAAGAAGGAGCTCCTCATATGGATTCAAATTTTGAATTAAATCTGAAATTTTCAGATTTGCAAGTTTTTCTTCAAAGTGGGGCCCAAGAGAAGAAGTTGCATGAGATAAGAAGAATCCTGATTGTGGGCCAACCCCTAGAAACTCTCTTAAAACCTTCCAAATCCAACTTGGACCCCACACTACTAATTCTTACCCAAATCAAAACCTTGCAACCCAAGCTATCAAAAAAATATAAAAAGAGCAAAAAAAGGGCTGGACGTGCATTCCCATCTCCCCCTATCCCTCTTGGACGACCAACAACATATTCTCCATTTTCCATTAATTTTTCTCCATCTTCCTTCTTCCATCACTACTTCATCCAAGGCCTTCCCTAAGGCACACCACCACTTGGATTTCTACGCCAGCATCGCGCTGCCGCTGTTGCTATCGTCGCTCCACCATTGGACCAACCTTGAAATCATCTTCCCTTGCTTGGATTTCCGATCACAAAACGAGAGCCAGTTGGATCGCTGTTCAAGACTACGAGTCCCTCTCCTCCGTTTGGTGTTTCAGGTGTCTAGGGTAAGGTTGGATGCATTTTATTTTGATTCAAATAATTTTGTAATGGTTATTTGCTTGTAATGGGTCTTTCATTAATAAATCAAGTTTATGAGGTCTTGGTCTTCACCAATTAGTCAACATCGGATTTTTGTGCGTAGTGACAATGCGCACTTGGTGTGGTGGTCTTGATTTTTCTTGATGGCATTTAACAAAGTAACCGTTGCAAAATTTTAGAATTAAAATCGCTTTTTTTTATTCTCTGATTTTATTTTATTTTATTTTCATTTTTATGCACCTTAACAATTATTGCAATTGGTTGGACTAATAATTCTTATGGCAATACAGTAGTTAGATTAGATTTCTATATTAGGATTTTTCTTTTTCTTTGGTTGTAATTAATTTTTCAGACTTGTAATTAAATTTTTTTATTAAAGTAGGACATTTGATTTGTATATATTTTTTAGGTTAGAACTAGTTTTTTTTTTAATATGACAGGTTTTGCAATAAATAACTCCCCATGGATCGATTCGGTTTTACCGATTATTACTACAATCGCGGCCTTGCACTTGGGGCTACGATCAGCCATCCCTAGGTTTGGAACCAAGATCTGGCCAGATAGGCTAGTTGGCTAGTCCAAATTCGGCGTTTCAACTCGGGCTTAGTGGTTTTGTAGTATGTTTCATTAAAAGTTCTAATCCAACTGTTGTTACTACTAAGGTGTGGGGTTAGGATTTGGATCATAGGGGTTACACATCTTTAGCAACTGGCTCTTCGTATTCTTGGAATGGATCCAAATTGGATGGCTAATCCACCAAACATGGATCCTCTGCACCCTGAAGAATGCAGGGTGCGTTGTGTGTTGGTGGAGTCCACTCACCAATAGGAACCAAGGACTTTAGAAGCATAGCCAAAATCCAATCCATTTCAAATACTAAGACTATGTTTAAATGTTTAAGTTAATTAAAAGGTTAAACAAAGCACAACAGAGATTTAGCTCATTCTATATAATATAAACTATTCTAAATATTAAAATATTAAACCACCAAATTGTTTAAAACAAATTATATGTACACATCACCCTAAGAGCATGTTTGGTAACTGGTGGGGAATCCTTAAATCTGATGATTTTTCAATAACATTAGAACAAGGATTTCTCACTGGGGATTTGTATAGTTGATGATTTTATATTAATATTAGTGTGTAGCGATGTATATAGTTCAAAAAAATAGGGTTCGGTGTGCAAATCCACTTCAGTGAAAATTTTCAAATCTTATGAAGGGTGGTCAAATATGAAAATCCTAACAAATGAAGATTTTCATTCATCAAAATCCTCAGAAATTTACAATTGCTAAACATGGATTTATAACAACTTTAGAGAAACAAAAAATATTTTCCCTAAAGATTTAGTTGCCAAATGTGACCTAAATCAATCTATGTAAATTGATTAGGAGGGTTATGCGAGTTAAGCAAGTTGGCTCTAACTCGAGCTATTTATTATGGTAGGCCACATTCTCCTATCCCAGGATTGACCCGTATATAATGTAGGTTGAGTTAGATTTTGTCACCCTTGTTCACTATACTAATCTAAGAATTAAACTACATTTCAATTGCCTAAGTTTTAGGAATGAGACCAAATAATGAATTTATAACACTGGTAATAATTAATTTCTACGGATTAACAATTTAACATTGTTGCTGAAGCTACTAAAAACTTCTCATCACCTTCAAATATTTTTATAGGTGAAAATCTCTGCTGTCGTGAAGGATTTTCACACACACACATATTTATATATTTCTTTCAGAAAGAGTTTCAAATAAGGCTTTCAGTTCTACCTTATTTCAAAAAAGGACATAAGTTTTAAAACTTTTCAAATTAGTCCATAAGTTTTCTAATTATACTATATTAAGCTAGGAGGTTTTTGGATTCAATTTTGACAGGCGGTTATAATTTTGACCATAAGTTATTTGGTTTTCAAAACTTCTCTCCCCACTCATACAACTAACCGCTTTATCTCATTATAATCAAAAGTCAAAACCACTTATAACCACTCCCCACTTTTATTTTATTGCAAAAGCTCCATTTTAATCAAAGTTCTGCATTTCCCTTTCTACTCAAATTCTCCTCTTCATGCCACTGGCTCTTGAATTGCATAATAAGGTACTCTCATAACCTTCCTATTCTTTAGCTTTTTTTCTCTAAAATCTATGAACTTTTTAATGCATGAGTATTTAAATTGTAATATTGGCCATATCCGTGCGCAGCACGGGTTATTGTGCTAGTAAGTTTTTAATTAAGGACATCTGTCCATTTTAAGCTATTTCTTGGCATCTTTTTCCTCAATTCTTTTAAAATGTCCAAATTAATCTATATTGAAATAAAACTCTCTTTCATATCTTCTATATTCTCCTCATTTCTTTTATGGTGATCAAGGACAACCAGTGTCCCTTGAGCAATTGGCTACATGTAGTGGCTATCAGAATCATGTCATGGCTGTAAATGAAGGTTCTTTTGGGTATGTTTAAAAAAAATTGGGGAAAAAGTCACGAGAAAACACCTTTAAATGAACGGACAAATTTTAGGGACAAATTTGAAATGTTTTGAAAATTATGTTCTTTTTTGAAATAAGGCAAAATTTTAAGGTTTTTTTTTAAATCTCGCTTTCTTTTATTAGTTTCTAAAAAGGAGCTGCTATATGCACATCCATCTAGGGACCCCTCTCAAAAAAGACCCCGGGTGGTCGAACAATATACTCATATGTGCGGCCTGAGTGGTCAAATGGGAGAGGGAGAGGGAGGGACAGGGAGAGGGGAGGTCGGAGGTGGGTGCTAGGAGAGGGAGGGATGAGGAGAAGGAGAGGGAGATTAGGCAAATTTGGGCGGCGACAGAGGAGGGAAGCAAACAGGGAGAGAGAAGGAGGGAGGTGACCGCCGGGCGGAGGTAGGCGGCTAACCAAGGAGAGGGAGAGGGAGAGGGAGAGGGAGAGAGAAAAATGGGGTATTTTGGTCTTTTTTTAGAAGGGTATCATAAATGGATGTGCACCAAGCAACTTCGGATTTGCATATAGCAGCTCCTTTCTAATATTACCACCGGTAAAAAGACCGTTTTGCCAGAAACATGATCTTCTATGCATTGGTCAGACACCCAACCTATGTAAAGTGAAAAGGTTTAAAAATGAAAAAGTAGGAAAAAATTTACATGCATAAGCCTCTCAACGTATTATGGAGAGGGCAATATAATAGGGTTCACCTTATAAGTCATCCAAATTAGACACACGTGACCCCCTAAATAACACTAGATCGATTCGGTTTTCATCAATTTGAATGGAATTAGACTATTCAATTACTGGTCAAATTTTCACTTTATTATAAAGTCGTAGAACTTGTGGACCCCGATTGAAGGATTTAGAAGCAAGAAATTGACCACAAACTTAATATTTGGGCACATCCATGACAGCTATTTCCATTCCCCACGTATCGTGATCAGTGGGGCCCAATATAAGCCCCATCAATCTGCCTCTCACCATAACATTCCCCGAAAAAGAAATATCATCCAAAACAAAAGTAGTGGGTCGGGTCAGAAATTGCCACCGAATCCGAGGGCCCCGATTAGAGGAATTCGGATTCTCCACCCCCACCAGATCTCCCGCCAACCATGAGAAGCTTTTCGATATGTATAACTGAAAAAACCAAAAGAACTCTCTAGAGTCTCTAGAGTCTCTAGAATCCGCCGGATTCTCTCTCATTCTCCCCACACAGAAAGAAGCAACTAGAAACCCTAACCCCCAACTATAAAAGCCCTCTCTCCTCCATTCCTTCCTCATTGTGTTGAAATACAAGCACCGTCATCAAATCTCTCTCTCTCTCTCTCTCTTCGAATTATCTCGATCTAGATTTCTAGGGTTTTGCATTGCGTCTGCAGTTCGATTTTTCATCTTTCGAAAGATCATCATCATCAATGGCGGATGTTCAGATGGCTAGAGAAACTGAGACCTTCGCATTCCAGGCGGAGATCAATCAGCTTTTTAGTCTCATCATCAATACCTTCTACAGCAACAAGGAGATCTTCCTTCGTGAACTCGTCAGCAACTCGTCTGATGTAAGGATCGTTCAAATCTCAATTTTAGAACTTCTTTTTCGCTTTTCGTTTTTCGTGTTTGGATGCCGGTCTTGATTTGAAGAATGTTTTGATTGTTTTAGGCGTTGGATAAGATCCGATTCGAAAGCTTGACGGATAAGAGCAAGCTGGATGCGCAACCAGAGCTGTTTATTCGAATTGTTCCTGATAAGGCGAACAAGACGCTCTCGATCATCGATAGTGGGATCGGAATGACGAAAGCAGGTCAGAAATCTATCTTCTCTCTTTTTATGTTGATCTGTTTTGCTACATTTAGTGCTAGATATGTTAGAATCTGCTTCTTTAGCGTCTTTTGTTGTAGATTTCTGTTATTGATTGGCTTATACCATCTTATTGCTGATCATCTCTCTCTTTATCTTGATCTGTTTTGCTTTATGTATTGCTGGATCTGTGAAAATCTACTTCTTTAGCTTTTGTTGTTGTAGATTTCTGTTATTGATCGGCTTATAACATCTCATTACTCACAAACTAGCAGAATTAGTGAAAAAAGGGGAAAAAACTGTGTTTGGAAAGTAATTTTATCTGATTCAAATAATGTTCAATCTAATCTAATCTAATCTAAACCTATTCACATTATTATAACAGCAACTCTCCAATTTAATCTAATTCAAAACTTTTAACATAGGATGTTTCGTATTATTCTTTAGCAGTCACCCGGTCCTTGAATGATAGTTTGGTTTGTGTAAATAAATATAGCCCCTTAATCTTGATTCTGCTTTGGTGGTGATTATGATCTGCACTAAGATATCATTACTGTCTAAACTCTTTCCTGCACCCTCTAATGAGGTACACTGCCCGTTAATTGGCACAGCTCTCAATTTCACAATGTATTGCTCTTTACCAATCGTAGATTAAGGCCTTGTTTGGTACCCCATTAAAGAAAGAAGCCATTAAAAAAAAAAAAAACTAAAGCTCATACTTTCAAGAGCCTAGAAATGGGGCATTTCATTTTAAGAGGATTTACCTCTACTTGTCTAAGGCGGGTAGAGGGTAGAATTATGTGCTAAATGTTCTTATTCTTCAAACTGCTTTCGACATTTAGACAAATACAGGGTGTAAATATAGATGCCCAACATGGGCTAAATCAGATTAAAAGTCATTATTATCATCTTAGCTATGCCCCCACCATCTAGGGTGGGCCTAAAGAGTTGTAGCAATAGGAAAATCAGATAAAGGAAAGGTTTAAGAAGGTCTGATTATCAGGTCTAACATCATCATCTTGTTTCTCTAGTGGAGCCCGGTAGCAAGATATCACCATTTTTTAGTGTATTCTTTTTTGTGTGATTCAGTTTTGTTTTGGGCTTTGAAATTGAACGTTGGTAATTTTGTTCCACTGCAGACTTGGTGAACAATTTGGGTACCATTGCCAGGTCTGGCACCAAGGAATTTATGGAGGCCTTGCAGGCGGGCACAGATGTTAGCATGATTGGTCAATTTGGTGTTGGGTTCTACTCAGCTTACCTTGTTGCTGAGAAGGTCATTGTCACAACCAAGCACAATGATGATGAGCAGTACATTTGGGAGTCTCAAGCTGGTGGGTCATTCACTGTCACCAGAGATGTCAATGGTGAGCAGCTTGGTAGGGGTACCAAAATCACCCTCTTCCTAAAAGAAGACCAGCAGGAGTACTTGGAGGAGAGGAGATTGAAGGACCTGGTGAAGAAGCATTTTGAATTCATCAGCTACCCTGTTACACCCCAACCCAAACTAATCACGATTAAGACTAATTAATTGGGATTAATGCTAATTAAGCATGAGTAATTGTGTTAATGAAGGTTATTGACCAAAGAGAGACAAATTAGTCTCAATTGATACATTAAGCATAATGAAATGAAATTGAAGTGGTTAAAATGAGTTTAGACTCAAACAAGGTAGTCTAAGGACTTTTCCGTAAATACGGGTTTTAGCGTATTTCGCCGGATACGGAAATTCTTGATACCAACGGGTGTATTTCGAATAGTACATTAACTTTCATAATAGACACGATTCCATTTGACCTCAAATGGACCAAATGAGACTTCATTTGACTTAAAATGTAATTAGCCTTATTAAGAGGTGGGTTTTGTGCAAATGGTCTTATATTAGAATGAAATGAGCCTTTGCATTCATTTCACCTTAGAGCAAACCCTAGACATCAATTATCCTTCCTTTTCTCTTTCATTCCTCTTCATCAAGAGTGTGAGTAGGAGTGCTTGAGTGACTTTGAGTGAAGGAACTCCATCTTCATCCTCTTCCTCAAGTCTTTTTCCCCATTGTTGAGGTGTGGAGCTTGAGGAATATCTCAAAGTTTCTCCCATTTGAACTACAAGTAAGTACTTGGAACCCTAATGAGTTTTCAAGTTATAATGAGTGATTAGGCATGGTTATTAGCATAAATAGCTTATGAGATGCATCTTTGTGTTTTCATGAAATTAGGGCTTGTAGTTTGGGGATTTTAGTCTCAACCCAAGCTAAGGAAAAGAGGGCCTTTTGCCATTAAGCTTCATAAGAGGCAAGTATAAGCATCCCTTGTGATTAGCATTAATTGTGGTAGAAGTGCATTTAATTTTTATGGGTTGTGCACTTTTCATTAATTGTGGAGTTGTTGTGGTTGTGTGAATGGTTAATAAATGTTAGAAGAATTATTGTGGGAAATGGATGATGTGTGAGGAGGGAACAGGAGGTTCCATTATTATTGTATGTAGTGTATGAATATTGGAGAAGTGAGTGTAGAAGAGGAGAGAATGTATCAGATTTTCGGAGTTGAACTCTGGACAGTTCGCTCGAGCGACCAAGGTTCTGTTTCAGAGAAAAATCGTCCTGGACAGTTTGCTCGAGCGAACTTGGGATGCGGTCGAGCGACCATCGTTCTGTGAGGTGTCCGCTCGAGCGAACTTTACTCGCTCGAGCGAATCTGATGCAGGAACATATATTACTTGTAAGTGAAAATTTGGCCGATCGAGAGGACCGGTGAGTCTTGGATTTTGCGAGAATTAAGGTCGCTTATGTGGTCATAGATAACCCTCATGTAGTGAAGACGACTCGTGGGGTTAATTGTGACTAATCTAAATAGAAAGCCTAGTCGATGAGGCTAACACTAGTGATATCTAAACCTTCATAAGTGTTAGCTAGTTATCTAATGCACAATTTAATTAAAGTAATGTCATCCACAATAACACGTGCATGGATAACGAACGTTCGCTTAATTGTTGGTTTAGACACTACATAGTGATTGCTTAAGCTCATTAGTGAGCCACACTGAGTTGATATTGAACTCACCCTGAATTGATAAGTGATCATTAAATATGATACTAAATAATGAACAGTTACTAAAGGTAACATTGAGTAATGATTAATCCTGCTGCAGCAGATGGTTTGGGGGCGTTCCGAAGCTCCGTGGTGATGCTAGTGTCCTTGGCCCGGACACTAGTAAGTCCCACATATTCCGATCTTATCTATGGATATTGATTGATGCCTTCCGTTCGGAAGATGAATCCTTCCTTTGAGGGAAGATGGTAAATGAAATGAAATGAATGAAAGCTATGATAGCGAATGTTTATTGATAAACTCTTATGTACCCATTGTCATTGTAGGAATTTTCTAGAGTTGTCTAGAATGGTAATTGTTACTGAATGGATTTAGTTAATTCAATGTACGTACTAACATGTGCTATTACAAGATTTGTTTATACATTGTTGAACCGTCGTGTTCATTAGTGTTATTGATGACATCACAGGCCCGATTGCCCCTGCCGGTCCTACAGCGGCCGCGGCGCCAGCGGAGGAGACCGCTCCGGTTCCTCCAGGAGGTCTAGTCTAGTGGAACGGTCGGAATGCCATTTGACATGGACATTGGAGTGCGATAAAGAAACTCTGATATTTCGATAAATGTTTTGAAACATTATTTTGTACATTCATTCATGGAATGTAATTAATTGTGATGGAAGTGATACATGTATAAGGACCTTATTTTGTATACATGTAAATCGTAAATTGATATTGTCAGGTATAGATTTCCGCAATGATTGTGTAATTGACAGGTTCATTGAAATTGATATCCCTTGTGGATTCCGTTTTAACTTAGGTTAATTCGGAGTTTACGGGAGGAAGTATGGGCTCACGGCTCGGGGTTACCGTGATTCGGGCCCGGGTCGTGACATACCCCATCTACCTCTGGACTGAGAAGACCACAGAGAAGGAGGTCAGTGATGATGAAGATGATGAACCCAAGAAAGAAGAAGAGGGTGACGTGGAAGATGTTGATGAGGAGAAAGAGACCAAATCAAAGAAGAAGAAGGTGAAGGAAGTCTCCCATGAATGGTCTCTTATCAACAAGCAGAAGCCCATCTGGTTGAGGAAGCCTGAGGAGATAACAAAGGAAGAGTATGTCTCCTTCTACAAGAGCCTCACGAATGACTGGGAAGACCATCTAGCTGTTAAGCACTTCTCTGTCGAGGGCCAGCTTGAATTCAAGGCCATCCTCTTTGTACCAAAACGGGCTCCTTTTGATCTGTTTGATACCAGGAAGAAGATGAACAACATCAAGCTTTATGTTCGCCGGGTCTTCATCATGGACAACTGCGAGGAGCTCATTCCTGAGTATCTTGGATTTGTCAAGGGTGTTGTTGATTCTGATGACCTCCCTCTCAACATCTCTAGGGAAATGCTTCAGCAGAACAAGATCCTTAAGGTGATCAGGAAGAATCTGGTGAAGAAATGCATTGAAATGTTCACTGAGATTGCTGAGAACAAAGAGGATTATGCCAAGTTCTATGAGGCATTTTCGAAGAACATAAAGTTGGGTATTCATGAAGACAGCCAGAACAGGGCAAAGTTGTCAGAGTTGCTCCGATACCACTCAACAAAGAGCGGTGAGGAGATGACAAGTTTTAAGGACTACGTAACCAGGATGAAAGAGGGGCAGAAGGATATTTACTACATTACTGGTGAGAGCAAGAAAGCTGTTGAGAACTCACCTTTCTTGGAGAGGTTGAAGAGGAAAGGGTATGAGGTTCTCTTCATGGTTGATTCTATTGATGAATATGCTGTGGGGCAATTGAAGGAGTATGATGGGAAGAAGCTTGTCTCAGCCACAAAGGAGGGATTGAAGCTTGCGGAAGAGTCTGAGGAAGAGAAGAAGAAAAAGGAGGAGAAGAAGAGAGCATTTGAGAGTCTCTGCAAAACCATGAAGGATATCTTGGGTGACAAAGTTGAGAAGGTGGTGATTTCAGACAGGATTGTCGATTCTCCTTGCTGCCTTGTGACCGGAGAGTATGGATGGACTGCTAACATGGAGAGGATCATGAAGGCACAGGTATCGAGGGATAACAGCATGAGCTCTTACATGTCCAGCAAGAAGACAATGGAGATTAACCCGGAGAATGGTATCATGGAAGAACTGAGGAAGAGGGCTGAGGCCGACAAGAATGACAAGTCCGTGAAAGATCTTGTGCTGCTGCTGTTTGAGACTGCTCTCTTGACATCTGGATTCAGCTTGGATGATCCAAACACTTTTGCTGGCAGAATTCACAGGATGCTGAAGCTGGGCCTGAGCATTGATGAAGATGAGGCTGGTGCAGATGACACAGACATGCCTCCTTTGGAGGAAGATGGGAACGAAGAGAGCAAGATGGAGGAGGTTGATTGAGTAAAAGTGTGTCTGCTTCTGGGGTCTCAAGAGAGAAATTATTGTGTCAAATGTCAATAGAAAGGCTTGTTGCAAATGTTAGTAGAGGTGTGGTGTGTGTGAAAGTCTGTCAGGTCACAGGTAATAGGTGTCTTAAAAGGTTAAGTTTTGGTTATTTCTAGTACTTGTATAGTCTTTGGGGATATATTAATGTTTCTCAGTGACAATGATGTAAGGATATTTTGGAGTAGTGTAATTCTCATAATGGTGGTTCTCTGATTTAATTAATGTTCTTTTGCCTGGTATAGTTATGTTGCAGTATAGCCAGATCAGGTTAGACTAACTTGTGCAATTGTCTTGCAAGATTAAATGATACATCATAGGTTCAGCAATGGAACAATCATTATGATTGTATGTTGGAGTCCCTTGTTGTCGAGCTTGCAGGCCTTACCCTGAATTGTTCAGGTCCCATCTTATTTCTCTCATGCCTTCCTGGCCATCCGATTGCCTTCTTGGCATCAGGACTGTTTCCCCTTTTTTTCTTCTTTTTTTTTTTTAAGACAATTGCTAAGTTTTGATCTAAGCCTTCTATGTATTTCAAAATGATACTTGAGCATTGGTTAGGTTTAAAGGGTGCGCGGACCAAGGGGAGCCGTGGTCCATTGGAGGGTGTCCCAGCAACTAATCCATTTGGGCACAGGGGAGCCGTGGTAGCTTGATTTTGAATCATCAATACCTCACTGCTATTACCATTACTGTTACCATTACTCATTATCATTACAACTACAACTAATTTTGGCGTTACAAGGGATTTGAACTCATATCATTTTAATCTATTAGTGCTATTTGATTGAATATTTTTATTATCGATCGTAGTTGGGGGAATTCTCTCCCATTCTTATAAAGATAGAACAGCGCAAAAGAAATGCCAATGCAAGGCCGATTAGAATTTGCTCATTTCTTATGTTTGATGTAAATGTGCCCGGAATTGGTTGAGTTCTTCATTCAATGAAAGTTGGTCTATGGTCTCCATTCTAGTTACTTAAACTAGTAGCCCTAAAACGCATCATAGAAATCGCTATTCTGATCTACCTTGTAGATTCATTAGTCATCTCAAATAATTTCCATCGATTCTGTGAGTTGCTGGGGCGTTAAGACAATACAATTCAATGTACAAGATTGGAATCTGACGGAGAAATCCTCGTAACAGTATCTTAGCATTTTATTTTTCCGGCTGCACAAAGGTCCTGAACTCACAAGTTCACTTTTGATGGCACATTTGGTGATTTCCTTTCCTAGAGGGACAGCTGAGTTATCAAGTTCCACCGGAAGGGTGATTGTGTGGTAGTCATGACTTTTCCCATTTGGGAAGAACACATTTCTTAGGATTCCTAAGAAATGAATTTCATGCAAACAAATGGGCCCTAAAAGTTCTGATATATAAGATTGCAATCGAACACGATTAAGATGGGCCTTGGATTCAACAATTTTGCCACAACACTTTTCATCTCCTAATTCTTCCAGTAGGCAGGCCCAAGCGTTTCGATTTAAGCAGATGATTGATTTCCTCTTCACGACAGATCAGTTCTATCATAAATTATAGTATACACCGCCAAAACTAGTACATTGAATGATAATTCATGAGTAGAAGCAGTTGGAAAAATGGAATATTAGTACAACAAATCCATCATCACAAGTGAACGACACCAGACAAAGGAACCATAAATGTATTTCAAAAAAAATCCACCAAACAAGAAGTTCTAATGATGAGAAACTCAAGATGCCTAGGGTAACCGATAGCCAAACATTTAATGACAAAACTAAGTGACTTGAAACCAACACTTCTTAGGAAGGGTTGGAGCTTGTGGGTCCAGCACCAAAACCACCGCCTCCACGCCCAAAGCCAGTTCTTCCACCAGGACCCTGCAAATTTCAATAGCTGCAATTAGGAGAAACATATGGAAGAAATGGGCACCACCGTCAAGGCCATATAAGGAAGAGAGTTCAGAAGACCCATTAATAAACAGCCATGGTTCAATTCAAACAGAATGCAAGACTTTACGACAGTACAATGAAACATCTTGTAGCATGTTTCTCTTGTAGCATTATTGGTCACTCGAGACAGGTAGAAGATTAAGTTTCCCAGAAGCTATTTACAAACTACATAATTCTCCAAATGGAAAATAGTTCTTCAGTTTAAACTATATCCAGTTGAGGTGGGAAACAACGCTGACAGAGAAGTTTCAACTGGAAAAAATATGATAAAACATATAATCATCCATATGAGCTCCTCACAATTGCATCAATCATCTTCACTATAGCTAAATGAATTTCAAAGATATATTAAAGAAACCTGAATGAGTATCACAAACAGATTTTTTTTTTTTTTAAAGAGTATCACAAACAGAAATCAAAAGAAGTTCTCTATATATACTTCCATTGGTTAGAGGTAAGAGTGGGAACATACTGTAAACCTCCTGCAACAAGATCTACTTTCTTTCCTTTTTTCCTAATTGATAATGGTAAACTTTCATAATAAAAAAACAAAGAAGAAAGAAGAAATGGCGAATACAAAGCTTTGAGGGTAAAAAGGATGCATGCCCCATAAAGCGAGTAAAAGGAGGGACAGAAGCCAAAAGATGAGAAAGAAAACTCATGTTCAAAGCGCTAGATACAACACATTTCTTTCCACTCCTTGTTCAATGGAAAGTCCACAACCTCATTAGCACAATGTAAAAAACTGTTTAATACCACATCCATAAACAAGCAAGGGTCCTTTATGTCGTTTAATAAGAATCATCCTCCAAGGTCCTTTTTTTTCCACCTACAACCAATTAGTACCATTGTCAGAGTAACTCTCTGCAGGTACCAAAAAAATAAAAAAAAAGGAGTCACTCTCTGCAAATAGCCTAACTGAAATGTATCCTTTAAAATTATAAGTGCTTACCTAGTATCCATGACTTCCACATATTTGAATACCTAAGCAAACTAGAGACATCAGCTTAATAGGACCCTTCTCATCAAATAATGCCCCCTGTTCTAGCTAGTTTCATTTCTCCCTAAGCAGCTCCACTGCTCCATCCAAAATTGAATTTAAACTAGATAAATGATGAAATCCACTTTGTCAATTTATTCTCCTCCAGTTCAATGTAATATCAATAGTAAAACTACAAATATACCCTTTTTCATTAAATGGTCAATGCAACAGCCACAAATCAAAACACCTTCACTTTCAGTAGAGCTGTCAGCTGAGCTTTGCCAAACCACAGATCAAAGGGGTATCAATTGGAGTGATGTCCTTCACGAAATACTTATTTGAACTTGAACGCAACCTACCAAGTTAAAAGATGGAGCTAAAATGCCCTTGGTAATTTGATTCCAGTAAATGGTAGCAATACTTGATACTCAACAGGCATTCACTAGCATTCCTATTAACACTCCCCAACTCAGACTCCATAAGATTTCATATGAAAGTAACAATCCATAGTAACTTCACTCCTATAATAAATGGCTCACCAATTATTTTTTATTGACTACCACTCTATACAAGCCCAGCAATAAGGACTTCTCCGCCGCGCCAAAACCATTCCAGAAAGGACTCCCTAGAACAAACTTTAGTCATACGCACTTGTTATCAAACTTTACTCAAATTAAGGGTCACCTTTGCACACAGTCATCCCCCATGTTACATTGATGGCCCTCATTCAAGGTTTGCCCATCATCTGTGAAACCTTCTTCCACTTGTTGCAAGGAAGATTATATTCCTGTTAGTATAAGGTAACCAAGGCAAGAATCCAAACCTGAATCTCTATTGCTGATGACATCATAAAGGGACAATGCTTGAGATAAAATGGTGTCTTACGGAAGTATGAAGTCCACTCCACTGCCAGCTAAATTATAGAATACACAAGTTCTAGATGTTTCCTAATAATTCACATTTTTAGACATTTTCCCCCTTTTTTTGAAGTGAACATAAAATGACACAGGTACACCAGTTTATGACCAATATAGTAAATTATTATCAGTTTGTTCACCTAATTAGTATAGGGTCTAATATTGATATTTTAGCCGGTAAACCATCTAGTTGCTTCTGTTACAGGAACCATTTTAAGAGGAGATAAATAAATAAGCATCGCATTGAATTCCTTCAAGATATTTTCTGTTGGAAATCATTCTGCATGAACAACCTAAAGATTAAACCATTAACAAAGCATTGTGGCTAAAAGTAAAATAATATATATTTGCTGTAACTCCACCAGTTTACTACTAGTCCCAAGCCCGGATAAAGGAAGAGGTTTGCATCAGGTTGACAGTTGGCATAAAACTTTTTGTCACATCTACTACTTGAATTTTGAGATGCAAAGTAGAATTCATGTAGCTAACCCCAACATAGTTTGGGACAAGGCTTTGATGGTCACGATAATGATTTGCTATAAAGTGGCATGCATGATCTACATTTTAACACCTTAGTTCAGGTATTTGATGTGTAATGACGATTTTAAAGCTTTCCCTTCAATAAGAAAATACTTAAATTAATGCATCTGTCTGGGCATTAATAGCCATGGCAATCCAAACAAGTTCCATCATCGCATAGAATATGCAAATAACAATAACAGTAACAACCACCAACACAAAGAATATGAAATCAACAATAGCAGTGTAACAACAATGAAAAAAGTCAAGTTACCCTGAATGAAGGTTGATATTCAGGTGGAGCACCTCCCTTATCACCAAATTCACCTGGAGGCCCACGAGGCCCTCCACGATATCCATCACGGTCCCCTCCAAATCGCGGGCGGTCACCTTCAAAGCGAGATGGACCTCTGAAATCCAAGTGATGGGAAACAACCAACAAATTAACACCCAAATGACAATGACAAAAAAAAAAAAAAAAAGAAAAAAAAAAAAAAAAAAAAAAGGGGAAAAGATGAACTCAAACGCAAATATAATAAGATTCTGTTAGAATAGAAATGGGCACAGTTTTGACACATAATCTGCTAGAGTAAGCCGTTCATCAAAAGTAACCCATCATGACATGGGTATGCACTAGTACCTCGTCCCACCAGGAAATGTTAGCATTCAAATGGAAGCTGCCAATCACTGTCACAAATCACAATATCACCAATATTTTGGAAATATTGTGATAATATTGCAATGGCACTGATAAACATCCTATTATTTTGAGATTTGGCAGTAATTTGAAGTAACTTTTTTCTCTTTCTTTGATTAGAAGAGATAACTAAGGGCCATTAGTAGTAAAAGTCAGTAATTACATAAAACAAAGCCGAATACTCTCCCTTCCTCCCTCCATGGTAAGATAAGTGATAAACAAGGAGATTTGAAAATATCAACAATAGTTACTAATTATGAAGCAATAACTATTTATCTAATTCCAAAAACACTTAAATAACTTAAGCTTCACTATTTTTTTGGCATAATGATTTCCTATCTTTTTACTTCTTATTTTCTTAAATTACCTTTTCAGCGCACTTACCCCATAATAGACCAAAAAATCCAAAATTGAAAATATCCTTAATACTTCTTTGATACTACAAATCCCAAAAAGGAAGTTTTTGACAATGCATCCAATTAGAGAATATCATCAACCAATGACCCAAATGTAATGTTTTAGAAATTGGTAAATTAGGATAATCTAGTACAGAAAAAAAGAAACTAGGGTATGTATCTTCCAGTTCTAATAATGACTGTAGTACATTGCAGTGCATAGCAATACCACTACCAAAGATTGCATTTTTATTCATTTACACAATGAAAGAGATAGAAGAGATAGTAGAAATACCGAGGCCGATCGCCGGGTGGGCCGCCCATGGGCCGGCCTGGAGGCCGGGCAGATTTCTTCAGCGTAGCAGGGACAATCTCAGAAGGGAGATTGAGGTAGGTACGGAGGAATTCAATCCCATCATTGGTGAGGTACCAGTAGTAATGCATCCAGGCGAAGGTCTCGCGCACGTACTCCTTGGATTTGAAGCTCTGCATCAGCTTAATCACCTGCAGATTAGGGACATCGATATCTGGGTGCTTTGCGAGGTTGTAGTCCTTCTTCGCATAGCAAACTCCCTCTGAGGAATTCCAACAAACAGATACAAGTCAATATCAAAATTGAAGGAAAGTAACAACTTTTAAAGATGAAGATGCTCTCTGAGGAATTTTTACAAACAGATGGGGGGTCAATGGCATTGAAAGAGAAAGGAAGTACCTTGGAAGAGGTATTTGGAGATCTCTTTGCGATTTTTCTCTGGGATGATCTGAAGAGAGAAGAGGAGAGATTATACATATGAGATTTGAAGGGGGATTTGGGAAATGAAGAGAAGAGGAGGGAGGGGAAAGGAAAAAAACCCTACCATGGTTGCAGTGAGGAAGGAGCAAAAGAGCTTTCTCTTTTTGCCGTCTCAAGCTCTGTTTACGCCTTCGCTTGTGTTATGGCCCTATGGGAAGAGAGCTTAAAACCCTAGGAATGGTGTTTTTTTATTTTCTAGGGTTCTTTCACATAGGGCCCTTTTTTAAAAAAAAAACCTTTTAGAATAACACCCACCCTTCTGCCAGGATAATCCCTGCACGCCAAGACAAAAAGTCGGGTAAAATTCTTTTGTGACTCTAGTATGGAAGTGTAGTTTCAAACTCACAACCTCCAAGTACAAACCGTAATCCTAAAACAACTGAACTACCCCTCAGGGTTTTAAAAAACCTTTAAAATGAGGAATTTTGTCATTATGAAAATGCCCATAAATTGTGATTAGACAAATATTTGCAGCCCCAGGCTGGGACAATACTACGCCTGACTTGGCCCAACCCTTCTTTTCCTTTTTGTTATATATACTAATGGCTTGTTTGGCAAATATATCTAAATGAGATAGATCTTAATAAAATAGATGTTTTATATTTAAACCATTTGGTAAGACTATTTTCAAATTTGAAATAGAAGTTTTAGGATCCTACATTCTATGGTTTTTCATGAATCTCTCAAGATCTACAAGGTTTTAAGGACTCAAGTTTGGCCCCATGAAGGCTCATGGGATTAGGAAGTGGGTTTGCGGTTTAGATTTTGAGATTTGGGCCCATAAAGTTCATAAATTTAGATTAATGGTTCACAGTTTTTCACAAATATCTCAAGATTAACAAAGAATCAACGTTTCAGATTTCATACCATAATCGTGCTTAAAATAATATAGAGGGTAACAGTTTTGATTGATGTTGAGAACCCCACAATTAAAAACAAGAGAAAAAGGTCAAATTGGGTTTCATCACATGAAACCTGGTTAGTTTAGAGGCATTGGCATCAACGATACCACAGGTTTTCATGACTTTCTCGACAGTCACAAGGAATCAAAGGCTGAAGTTGGACCCTACAACCGTTTTCAGGCTTCTAAAGAGGATCAATAGTTTTGATCTTGATAGAGGGTCCCACATAAGGCCAAAAATGTAGATCCAATGGTTTATGTTTTTTTTTTTAAATCTCGAGATTTGTGCAACTCCAATGGTTCAAACTTGACTTCATATCCGTTCTTGAGGTTATTAAGACATCCAACTGTTTGAACTATCACCTAGGGGCTTTTAATTTCAAAAAAATAGAAAAACACTTGCTACCTTAATTGAGTATTGTAGCATTGCATCTTCCTGCTTTAGCCAATAACATGTCTCAAAAAGCTTCGATTTTGGGTCTTCCTCTTATAGACATCAAAAAAGGTTATTTGTCTACTTGAAACTGACACCTACTTGCTCCATCCAAACGGTCTTTAATGTTTGAATATCTCTTTCAAAAATTATGAAGAGAAACAGAAGTGGGGATATAGACTTGTCAAACAGTTATATATTTAAATATGAGAAATATTCAAGTGAGGAATTCCCTCACCATGTGTGATGAGGGACTCCACTTTTTGGGGAGGTTTCAAGTACAAAAGGGCTTTTGTACTTGAAAGGAGTACACCATTTTGTACTTGAAATCTTCTAAAAAAGGGAGTCCCTCACCATGTGTGGTGAGGGAATCCCTCACTTGAATACCCCCATTTAAATATATGCTAAAGTGCCCCTTCCGAGGGTTTTATATTTTTATTTTTTGAGCTTTACTTTGCGAAGCTTTGTAATTTTTTTTTTAACTTTTTAGGACTAGAAATAATGGGTTTATATGAGATTTATTACTCTTATGTATTTGAAATTCATGTTTAATGAATGGCATTTGTTCTTTTAGATATATTTTTGTTCAATGTCTCTTGGATTTAAAAGTTAAAAAGAAAAAAAGTGTATCAATTATCTATATCCTATCACTGCATATAGCTGATGGCCCACTAGCTAAGAATATTATTAGCTTCTTGATAATCCCTTAACTGACTATTTGTTAGCTGAACAATGTGCTAATTAATCAATACTATTTCGTTGCTCGACAATTTCTTCATTGACTGCTAGTTTTTTATTTTTTTGATATCGAAGGGTTCTCAGCCCTTTATGCTGGACTAATCCCTTTGGGCTAAAAAAAAAGCTGGATAAACACCCTTTGGCCCTAAGATTGTAGAACTAGTAGATTCAACATTTGATTCCTGAACAAGGGGAGTCGGAGGTCTTGGGTACTAGGTAGTTAACTATGCTGCAAGCTTCTTGTAAATTTCTTGACTGACTGTCAACTTACTAACAGTCAAGCAAACATAGCATGCTACTATGTAACAAAACTTAAATGCTACTAACTTCCTGATCATCCCTTGGCTAGAGGATTGGAGACCTTTTCAAATTGAGCCCTTGTTTTCAACATTGGATCTTTGGGACTTTCTTTATATATGTATAAAAAATTAGTTTCCTGAAAATTGGAGTACAACCATTTTTACCCTAAATCATGATTTTATAAAACACTAGAGGGAGAAATGGGTTCCCATCTTGGGGCAATCGTGGGGCTCATATCTATTTATAATATGGGTTGCCAAAATGAATGTCATATCTATTGATAAAATATAAGTTGTTAAGTGGAGCCCACTTTTGAAGTATTCAATTGAAAATGATTTCATAATTTACGCTCACTTCGGACCATGTTCACTTAGAATGGAAAAGGTAGATGGCTGAGCCTCACCACAGAGAGAAGTCCACTTGGCAGAATACATGTAACAAGTGGGCCCCACGTTGGTTGTGTAGATAAAAAAGAAGCAGATCATTTGTATTTGTATTCTTTTATTATAAGGGTGTATAGATATGCAATCGATAAACTGCACTTGGGAATTGGTCGAATTTAAATGGGAATCCACCTGACCCGCTCCTATTATGGGGGAACTTCGTAATGTTTTGGTTAGTTTGGATCATGAGGAATGATTTTCATACTCTAATCCAACCCAAGTCAGTTCAAGGTGGGTTTGAGTTTCGGCTGTGCCTAACCAGCCTTGTTTGTCTTAACTTTATATGTCAATCAATAATGTTTTGTATCGAGAACTCCCTTAGCATGGCCAAACTATGACATTCTATCATAAGAGGGTTTACATGTGCCCTGTAGGGATTAGTTGTTGGCTGTCCAGAATCTAGTGTTACTTGGGCTCAAGATCAAAGACTTCTTGCTTGGGCTGGGCGGGAGATATCATTGGTTATAAAATAATAATAATAATAATAATAATATTTTCATATTTTAAAATATAAAATGAGCCATCTACTTATACATCTTATGGGGCGAGTTCGTATCACGGATATGAAACTCTTCACTGGTTGAATGAGGATGGGCAGTGCACATGCAATCCGGGTTGGCTTAAACCCAAAGCTGAGTTAACCCATTGCCATCCCCACAATAAACCTTTGACTTCGTCAATCCACAAATTCAACCCTGATGTGTCTAGACCCATAGGTTTTGAATAGTATGGGACCTAAAATTATATTAAAAAAAACCATTGGTATTAGGACCAAAAAATTAGGTGATCGTCAAATAAAACCCCTTATAATATATTAAGTTGGAGGGTTTTGGATCTAATTTTGACTTTACTTCTTAATTTTGATGAGAAGTTATGTTCAATTTCTATAACTATTAGCAAGCTATTTTCAGTTTCTACAACTACTAACATACTCTCCCTTCACTTTCCACTAATATAGTTCCCCACTTATATAGAATCTCTCATCTTCTTCCTTTCTAATATGCATAGAATCATATCTCTTCATACATATTTGTGATTAGCATAGATTTTTGTGCTAGTAGATCATTATGTTAACATGAACATCAGTGAAACGAGGTGGATATGATGTGCAGTGATGAATTAGTTGGGTTTGGACCAAATTAGACATGAAATAAGATTTGTTTGCCTAAACTCTTCAAAATCATAAAACATCGCAGGGGTTTGATATGGAATATGGTTTATGAAATTTAAGGGTCATAAAACATGAATTCATTAGGGGGCCCATTAGCAAAGTAGGTTTAGGCCCGTCCATTCATGAGTGAGTCCAACCAATTTTGGGCCTAGGCCGAATGGAAATACCTTACATGCCAATATCCTCATATTACTTTTTCTCCTCATCCAAACAAACCCTAAGAACTCATTTCCCTTGTAATTTTCCAACTCCCCTTGGGGCCAAGTTGTGAATCCCTCACCACTTGATCATTAGAACTGAGTGAGTTCTAGAAAGATCATGTATTTGCTTATGTTCATCAATTCATTATCACACAGTAAACAGTATATTCACAAAGGGTATATACACTACAGAAAGCTTGAGCCCAAGCTTCATGGGTTTTAATCCCAATAGCATAATCCTTCCATGTTGCTGTAGGGGTGAAGCAACATCTTCTCTGGCAATGGTTCCTGTCCATTGTAGTTAAATAAATTCACTTCTAATTGCCTCTAAGGGCCCGTTTGGTAAATTTACTAATAAAGTCAAGTTAAGTTAAACATCCCATCAAAAACACTTTTTACAAAAATTCCCTCCATATTTTTCAAAAAAAGTCAAAAAGCAACTACATTTACTCACTAAAAGACAAAAAATCTACATTTCCCCATACAAAAAGTCAAAAATATTCCATTCCAAACAACTAAAAACAAAATATCATCATAACTTACTTATATTTTATTCATTCTTTTCATTTCACTTCACTCCACTTTATTTTAAAAGTAAATTACCAAACGGGCCCTAAAAATTTAGGAAAAGGTTAATCAATTCCTCATCAGAAGAAAAACAGTGTGCGCTGCAATGCTAGGGTTTTCTCCAAGGCTATCAACCTTTTCATGTGTGGGTAGGGTGGGTAAGACAAGTGGAACTCCATAGTAGAGATTACCTATTAATAATTAGAACAGTTAAAAATGAAGGCCCTTGCCATCAGTGGTCTCAATCGAAATTTAAGCTGACAGGAGTTGGTCTCACGCTAAGATTAAGCATATGTTACAACCCCAAGGGATTAGTCGAGTTATCAGGACTACGGTTTCTCCCTCTTCCGGAGCTAGAGGCCTTGATATCGACCCACGATTCCCCCTTCTTCAGGAATCGAATGTTGAGTCTACTAGTGCTACCACCTTAAGGCCACAAACCCGGCTTCCCTCTGAGCCCAGAGGGATTAATCCAGCCCAAAGGGTTAGGAACCCTATAATAGTAAAAGAAAAAAAAAAGCATATGACATTCTTAATAATATGTTCGGTTTTATGGTGGTCTCAACTCTTATTGAAGTAAAATTTAGGAAAAGTCAGTATAAAAGGAGGGAGTTTATTTCAAGTGGTTTAGCTATTCAAAAGGTAGGCCCAACCTTGAGTTCCACACTCATCATGGAAAGTGTGAGTGAGGCACTCAAATGATTTGGACTCAACTTTGTCTCATCACGTTGTATGTAATATCAGAGTAATTTTTATAGCTTGGTGACTAGATTTATATGATGATCTCTCAACTATCCATATCTACCACGGAATCATGCCCCATCAAACAATCACAATTAGCAATCAACAAATTCTCACTAAGTACAATGGGTGGATTAGGTTACATGTGATCAATTCAACATCAATCGTACTTAGATTAGAGTGAGATAAGCTCTCAATTCTAAAACAAAGAGAAAACAATTATTTCGAGTGATTTGGATTTATTACAGTGAGCCCTATATATTATTTCCGTATTTTAACTATCCTCACAAAGTTTTGAAAAAATCATGAAAAATGCTACAATATTTTCAAATTAAGGATTTTCATCAATTATCATATAAAAACTGAGAAATATATTTATTTCTAAATAATTAATAATAAATATAAAACACTATCAATTGATGGTCGCTTGCCCTATAAGAATATCCTAGCTCCGCCACTGGGTGGGGACTGTGTTTTAGAAACGTAGATTAGCTGTATAAACATGTTTAGTTCATGGGGGACCCGAATCCAGACCCGTTTTAATTAAGTTTTGAAGACATGGACTGGACTGACCATAATCTGAAACTAGGGAAGGCAAGTCAGTTCGACTTGGAAAGTGAGTCGGCCAACTAGAGATTCAAGGACTCAACCGATCCTGGACTGAGTCAAAAAGTGAAAACTCGGTCCAATATATTACTTGCTTAATTGACATGGACCTGAATTTCAAACCAATTGTCAAACAAGCCCAATAAACATCTTATCTTGAGTCATGCACCTAATACCAACTTGGGCATGCACAAAATTAAAATGGGGTTGCGCTTATAAATCTAAACTGCTCAAAATAGAATACCTATTTTATATATCCAATCCATTTCACTTGAAGCGGAGCGAATATGGCATTAATCACATATATAAAGTATGAGATCAAAATGAAAAACTAGAGTGAGCAAAATGCAAGTAAATGATGTGCTCCACACAATCAATTTGGTGCACTGCTACAATCAATGTCACTTTGTTTTGATTTTTAAAAAGATTGAAGACAGTCATGCAGCCATGCAGGTGTAAATAAGGGTGTCACACTCATACTCTTCACTGGTTTCTTTAGAAAACATTCAGTATTGATGTTTAGAAGATATTTAAAATCATTGCAGGAGTGCAGATAATGACTTTGGGCCGGCCTTGAATGAATAAATCTACTTTTATGAAGCACATAATTTAGAGTTGTGTTTAATATCACCATCATTATCATTAGTGTTATTTTTATTATTTACAGAGAATGGACAAGCATGTAATTAATAAATAAGATAATTGTTGCCGGCTTTGTGTTGCATTTTGTAAACACTCCTCCTCATGGGCAGACTCGGGCCAACATATGGGGCCCACCTTGCAGATGATCGGGTTTCAAGTATGTTTCTTTTTGGATCGGACACAAGTGAAAATGTATATATATGGGCCGGTAGGGTCCACCGGACCACCAGTAAGATGGACTAATGGTGACCTGTAGATAAAAGAAGAATGACACTCTCTAGCCTTTGGCCCACCTAGAGCTACACCGCTCGGGAGAGGTGGGGCATTGAAAGATTTGGATGAGACCAACCTGCATGTATGCAAGGTTTTGATTCTATTAGGTCAATATAATTCCTTGATTCATGTCCCTCAAATTTAATGATTTCAAAATGTGTGTGCTTTTAAGAATATTTCAGTTCAACGGTGAATAACAGTTGGATCAGTATCAAGTTTGAGATTATGCCAATTTCTAAAGGGACACTGAGAGGATTGAATTGGGTATGAATTTCTTGAATGGAACCCTAATTAACTCGCAGTTGAATAAGGTATATGAAGTCATAAACATGCACAGGCAGATAGAGAGAGATCATGAAAAAGACCCCATTACAAAATGTTCATTAGGATTTGGCAATTTATTGAAATAATCTTTTTTAATTAGAGAGAGGACTAGACATAAATTGACATGATGCGGAGAATCATTTGAGAATCTCATGCCCATAGACAATCATAATAATCTACAGTTACATTGATTAGAAGGTTACTAAAGATGATAGGCAACATCCAATGTACATTTAGAATAAAAAGATTAAAGCTTAGGTCCCATCATTCATATTACTGTTAATCGTCCGACTCCTTCTGATACGTTGATCCAGTCATTTGAGTGATATTTCATCCAATTGTCATGCGGCTCACTAACGGCTTGAGCCACTTGTCATTAACATGGTATCAGAGTAAAACATCACAGACTTAAAACTTATGAGAGGCATGTTACCTTCCTTGAATTACTTTTTCTAATAGCAATCATGTTATATCCACCTTTCTCTCCTTCAAGGAAGTATTTAGATTCCTAATGTAATAGGTGGGGCTCCACTGTAGAAATGTAATAGGTGGGGCTCCACCGTAAAAATCTTAAAAAAGAACTCCACAGAGTGTCCACATATTTAGTTAAAATCTTTTTCCTCTAATAAATACTCATGTATTCACATGTGTATAGTGCCCAAAGTCTCTTCTTATATATTAATAAGGTGGAGTAAAATAAAATAAAATTGAATGTCAAATAAAAAAAAAAAAAGAAAAGTGAAAGGGGTTGGGAGTAAAGACATCCTTTCGCCATCAGGGGCGGACCCAAAAACTCTTCCTTGGGGGGGCCACTATATAGAAAATCTTTTTTGGGTCCCACATATGAAAAATACATGTAGGTTTTTTAAAACTTGTAGTAGTTTTTTTGAAAATTTTGAGGGTCCATATGTAAAAAACTATAAAATGTTCTAAAGAAGAATGAGTTTTTAGAAAATCTAGAGGGGCCACATGTAAGAATTCAAAAAGTTTTTTAAAGAATAAAGGGGTTTCCAGAAATTTTGGAGGGGCCATATATAAAAATTAATAAAATTTGCAAAATAGAGAAGGGGATTTTCAAAAACTATGGGGGGGCCATGGCCCCTGCCAGCCCCCCCTTGGTTCCGCCACTGTTCGCCATTTTGTGCTTTTTGAACCTTTTGTATTTTTACAATCGAGGCAAAAGGGTAGTTCGCCTTCTAGACATGGAATGAGAAACTATATTTCGCGTATACAAACGTTTCACATACAAATAATATATAGGCAATATTACACACCTGAAACACATTACTGAGTTTATCACGGGCTTGGGTCGAGTGAGGATCTGGACTCTTCCATTCTCTGTATGCCAATGATGGAACATGGGAAAGTTTGCCCTTGGTCCTGACCAACCACTTTCTTTCCTTCACGTGAATTTGTATACCACTAGTGAAATGGGGCACCCAATGTGCCCGGGGGGACCTACATCGAACCATGCCGATACGACCGCACCCCAAAGGTTCAAAAAATTTCTTAATTAACACTTTAAATATTTTTATTTTTGTATTTAACTTTTTAATTTGACTATTGCCCGCACCATCCAAATAAATATTCTGGGTCTGCCATTCCTTTAACCTGTGGGCCATCTTGATTACAGCAAAAAGGAGACGACAAGTTTGATCATAATTTCAAAAGAACAAAAATATTACTTGTTTTCACAATACGATTTCATGAGAAATGATCAAGTTATATTGAGACATGTGATAGAGAGATCCCCACTATGGAGACACTTTCGTCCACAAAACCATTGTACCACCCTCCTGCACTCGAACCAAATTGTGCTATATATTAGTCTCGAATTGGTACATCTCTTTACTTCATGTGGAAATGGAAATTAGAAATGTCTTAAAAATGTGAAAGTTTACAAATCTATGTTTTAGATAGCTTGGGCAATATTTTAGCTATAAATAATATAGCATAATACAATCGAAAGGTGGTCGTGATGATGAAGTTTCATTTGTAGTAAAGGACAGTTAGCGATTTTGTAATTCCAAGGGATAGCTCAGTTGGCTTAGGACCACAATTTGCACTCGAATGTTGTAGGTTTGAAACTACACTATCACACTGGGGCTACAGGAGAGTTTACTCAGCTTACCTCTAGGCTTGGAATGATTAGTTAGCCCAAAGGGTTGGGAACCCTCCAATGGCAAAAAAAAAAAAAAAAAAAGTTAGCTATTTTGTTTGTGTAATGTTGTGATTTCAAGTAGGTATAGAAAAGAGTTTCTGACCACTCCCCCATAGGAAATGACTTTCTGTAAATAAGTTTTTCATCATAAATGATTTTATGTAAAAACGAAAGAAAATTAGTTTAGTAATTTTCCCTTTTCATGTAAAAAGGTGTGTGAGTGACAAGCCACAAAAAGTTTGAGTTCAAAAAAGAAAAAAAAAATCTAAAGTTTGAGGCAGTAAGTGGCCATATTGAAAGTCAATACCTTTATTTAAATGCAAATTCTAAGAAGAAAACGTAGACTAGCTCACACACCAAAGATATCAGTAATTCAGGCTAAAGGGTGGTATTATCCGAGATGAAAATAGGAAGATGATGGCTGCATACACAAGTACTATAGTGGTTGAGCATCCTCTAGAAGCAAAGTCACAAGAATTGGTAAAAGTTGAGGGGGTGAGTCAAATCTTGGGGCCCAAAAGCTTATAATTGAAGGTCACTGTTTAATCTTAATTAGTGGATCCTTAAAACGTCATGGGAATATATCTTGCGACCTAATGATATTATGAAAAAAGTTAATTAGACTGCTTGCAAGTGTGCATTAGTGGAAAGCTCCTTTTTTTTTTCTTTTTTTTTTTTAGGGTTCCCAACCCTTTGACTGGATTAATTCATTCAAGCCCAAATGGAAGCTGAGTAAACTCCCATGTAGCCCTAGTGTGGTAGTGCAGTTTTGAACCTACAACCTCTTGGTGCAAACCGTGGTCTTAGGCCAATTGAGTTACCCCTTGAGGTTAGTGGAAAGCTCATTTATGTAGAAGAGAAGTCAATATAGTAGTAGAGGGCCTCTCAAAGTTGAAGTATCTGATTATGACCAACTTGAGGACTTATCTTCCCTCCTTCATCAATGATATCTACATGAGGAATTGGAGGATGCTAGAGCATACAATTTGGGCCTTTTTTGCACCCTATTCTGCTAATGGCCTGGCGTTGCAGCCAGCTCAGATAAGGTAGTTGTGGAAGACTTGTGTAATGTTATTGTTTCTTCATCTTAGAGCATGTTTGGTAACAAGCAAGGAATCCATAGATGTGATGATTCTTCACTACCACTGGAACAAGGATTTCAAGATGAGGATTTGTATAGTTGATGATTTAACATTGATATTTGTGTGTATCGATGCATATAGTTGAGAAAATAGGGTTCAATATGCAAATTCACTTAAGTGATTATTTTCAAATCTTATGGGGGGGTGGTCGAATTTGAAAATCTTAACAAATGAAGATTTTCATTCGTCCATATCCTCGGGAACTTACAATTGTCAAACATGGATTTACCATAACATTAAGGAAAACTAAAAATATTTTCCCTAAAGATTTGGTTGCCAAACGTGACCTTAAGGTCCTTCCTTAGGAAAGGATCTTTTGTAATTCAATTTGGGCTTGTCGTGGGCTGAGTTTCTTTTGGTCTGTCCCTATTTTGTTACTTTTGTTCATCCTCCCAAGGAGAAAAAAAGGAAAAGCAAAAAAGAAATACATATCTCCTATTGATTCAGCTCCTCAAAGGGCCCATTTGCTAGCAAGAAATTGAATTCTTAAAGATTCAAAGTAATGTCTTCTTATTGAAGCTGCTAAAATTGCAGAAATAAAGGTGAAGACCTTCAAATGGATAAATCAAAACGTAGAAAGTAATTTTCACAGCTACATATCCACTTTATATCCTTCACCCTTATCTCTTCAATATTCTTTCATTCAAATTGATTTTATCATGAATTCCTAAGAATTTGAAGCAGATGATCAGGCCCTAATTGATAAGATTAAGAGAATTTTCTATTGCAAAACTCATAAAGCTTTAAAACTTTTTGCATTATTTTCAAAAAGTAATAAAAGGTTACTTTTTGAAAGAGACATAAATGTCTAAACTTGATGGGATTGCCTATACTATTTTTTTTTTTTTTTTTTTTTTTGCAAACTCATAAATTAAAAGGTTTAAGTTATAGGGTCGAATTCAAATTGGTTGGGTGGTTGCTAATCCACTACTAGCATAGTGTGAGCCATTTTCCCATTCACAAAATCAACTAGGGTCAATTCCTAACCCTGCTTGTTAGGGACTTGGGAATGGTGTATGCATGGGATTGGGGAGTATTTACTAAAGAAAATAAAAAGATTGGGTGGCTGATTAAAATGTAAGTGCAACCTAAAATCCATTAAGGGCGTATTTGTTTGTATAGAAATAGAATACACAATAGTTAAATATATAGTAATGTGTGTTCAAATGAGCTCGGAAGAAAGATTATTAAAGAAGTGGGTGGGGGCGGCGGCAAAAGATCTAAGATAGCGAACTAGATGCTGCAACCGCCACTTTCAAAGGATGGTGGCCGGTATTCATCAACCCACCTCTGCTAAATTCATTTTTCACCGGGGAAGATAAATTTGCTAGTTACTCTCGACATTTCATGTTTTATTTATTACATTTCTGTTAACTAGAGACTAAACTCATGCAATCTAACACAAACACCAATGTTATCAACCAGGTAAGCTATAAATTTTTAAAATCCACATTTGCTCCTTTAGTTTTAACCATCTTTAATCATAAAGGTCTTACAATTTTTTTGTATTCAATTACATCAAATAAACATTGCCCCAGGCAAAAAAAGTAGAGCACCCCTTAAATTACTAGGCCTAGTGCATTGAGTAAAATTAGGAATTACCATCACTAAGAAAGACACATACCGAAAAATGTATATTAATCCTCCAACATCTTCATCCAAAATATGCTCTTTCTTTTCTTTCCCTACTCAAAAGACCTTTTATGCACATTTTAAAGATAAAAAAACTGACAATTTCTACTTGGTACATTAAGTAAGATATAAGGGAGACAATTAAGAATTTAAATTAAGAGAAATCTAGCAAATCTAGCCTATAGCTTTAAACCTTAAATTCTCAAAAGTGCATTCGTGCAGCAAGAGGATTCCACTCTCTATGGATTTTAATTTCTATGATAGAGGGGGATCTTGTATTTTAACCCCTCAAATAAGAAATTGAGATCCTCTCTATAAAATTAAAATTAAAAGTTGGCTCATTCTTTTTCTGATTCATGAGGAAAATGCATTCCACCAAATGATCAAAAAAAGTGTTTCACAAAAATTCATAATAACTCTTTTGTTAATTTAAACTTATTTGTGCAGGTGCCTTGGAAGCAAGAAAAAAATAGGTGTAGATGGTTAAAATAGGCACAGAAAAATATGGTGCTAATCTCCTATTTGTCTTCAGATCTAGTGCCTCAGAATCCTGAAAAAGTCTAAAATTAACTGCATCTATGAGTTTTGGTTTTATGTATCCACAAAAAATCCTCTTCAAGCATAAAATCCGCACATACTTGAAAAAAGAAAATCTCTAATTTTTAATAGAAAAAAACCACACAAGACAGATGACTTCTTTGGTGGGTAGAATTTCTATGTCCATGTCCCACAACTAACAAATCTTACATCTTTCTTGTAAAATAATCAAATAGCTCTACATTTTGTACATCCAAATTTAACTAAAAAACAAAATAACCACAACACCACCAACAATAAGAAAAAATCCATAAAACAACGAAAAAAAATGGAGTTATTTGTGCAGGTGCTATAGAAACAAAAATCCTTTTTCCACTTACGCGACACTCCGATTCCTTTCCCCGGCGTACGAATTTCATATACTCTCACTAACATTGGAAAAATGACAACCTTTTACCCATCTTCATCGACAAACATACAATGCTCCACCTAACGCCTTTCTCCATTTCTATACAGAAGTACGTAACAATTTCTTCCTGCTTGTACAAAACTCTTTCTTGCACAAATGTATCCTAAAGGTTTAAAATTTGCCAACATCTCCCTTTTGCTTTTATGTATCCGCTTAAAATCCTCATTAACCATCAAATGTTTATGTGCATATAATTAAAAAAAAAAACAAATTCTCCATTTTGTTTTAAAATAACCACTCAAACAAGAAGCCTTCTTGGGTGGGTAGAATTTCCATATGTCCATGTCCCACAACAACCACATCTAACAAATCTTACATCTTACTCTTGTAAAAATAAATCAAATAAAAAAAACTCCACATTTTGTACACAAAAATTTGAAAAAAAAAAAAAGGAACAAAATAACCACAACAACACCACCAAGAGAGAAAAAAAAAAAAAGAAAAAAAAGGAAGAAATCACAAAATTACAAAACAACCCACCCTCATCTCTTCAGCTCCCTCAGAAACTCAGGGGCATTATCGTAATAACCCGAAAAAAGCTCGCTCCAGATCTCCTCAAACGCCCGCACGATAACCTCGTGATGCTCCTTCTCATTCAGCGCCAGAAACCGCCCGAGCAACTCCTGCAACTCCTCGGCCCCCACGATCTCCATCTCCACGATCATCTGCAGCATCGACCGCCGGAAATCCGTCAGCGGATCATCGGAATCCTTCACGACGGCGACGCTCTCCCCGACCCTCCCTCCGTCGCTCCCGTGCAGCGGCTGAGGGCGGGAGTTCCAGGCGATGACGGACTGCTCGAGCTCGTTGAGCTGGCGGAGGAGGCCGGAGAAGCTGGAGGAGCTGTCGCCGGAGGCGGCGGAGCAGTTGTCGAAGGAGGAGGTTAGGGTTTCAGAGGAGAAGATGGTGTCGGTTGTGGGCGTAACGGGTTTCGGTTCTGGGGGTTTTGAGGGGCTTTTCTCGGACACAGAGACGCTTTTGGAGTCCCTGCAGCCGCATCCGAGAGAGAAGAAGAGGGTTTTTCTCTGTGGTGAAGGAGGCATGATTTCTCTCTGAGAGTCAGATGAGATTTTGAGGCTGCAGTGAGACTTGAGAGAGAGAAAGAGAGGGAGTTGAATTTATATATAGGGGTCTGGAGTTGAAGAGAATTACGAGAAAGGGCTTTTGGGGTTTTCTGCTATGGTTTTTTACGTGATCCGATGAGTTTTGATTGTCTGCCACTTGCCAAATGCCAGCCACTGAATATTCTTCCATCGGATGACGAAAATGCCCCTCGGGTTTTTATGGTGTGATCTGGATTATTATCCACGTGGCTACAGCAGAGGGATTCTTAATCTTAATCTCCCCACAACCAGCTGATGACTGATGAATGATGAGTCCAATCCAATCCAAAGTTTGAATGAGTAAAACTGGACAATGGGAATGACCTAAACTGACCTACTGACCTTATGAAGAATGAAAGATTTACTTAAATTTTACTTTAATAGGAGTTAGTTGGACTCCGCTTTAAAATTGATGATACGAAGAATGCCTTAATTAAGGTAATTTTTTAATACGGTAGATGTTATATGATGAGGTTTTTACTGGGTTAAAATTTATGCATATTTTGTTTTGAGTAGTTTTGATTTTTGGGAATAAGGCTGTCAAAGGATTGGATTAGGCTAAGGAAAAGAAAATTAATTCCTATATTTTCCTTTTTTTTTTTATTTTATAATACCACTAGGTAGAAAGGGTAAACTTGATGTTAACCCTCCTTTATTTAAGATTGGGAGGTCAATGTTAAGCAACAAGTGGCCTGGTGGTAGATAGAATATGCATTTTAGTAGGATGATGGTTGGGCAGTTATTTACTATATCCAAGAGAAGGCTATATGGTATTGGTGGCCCTCTGGTTTTTTAACTTATCAATTTTAGGCCTCTGGTAGAATGCATTTGTCTGAACTCTCATAAATTAAATATTGAACAAATAAATTAATCATCAAAACAAGAAAAAGAAATTGTCTTTTGATTTCTTTTACCGTATGTCATTTGGATTTTGTAGCACTTTGTTTTCAAAAAGTGGCTCATCCAAGAGGTAGATAATATGAGTTGAACACTAATATACTAGCAGCAAAGCCCAGTGCTAAGCTCAGTGCCAAAATTGAAAATATATAAAAATTTAAGAGTTTTTAAATATAATTAATAAAAAATAAATCTAAAATAATATATTATAAAGAATAGATGAAAGGAATTATATTATGATGGATTATAAAATCCACTAAAAATAATATCTTTATTTTTTAAAAGAAAATCCATAGAAACGAAAAGAAAAACCATATGCTAGTGGATTTAGGAAAAAAAAAACCCTAACAAATTAATAAAAATAAGATCTTGCTCTCCTTGGAAAAAAAATAATGTATAAAAAAACCCCAATGAAATTTACAAAATGTGATTATAATCTCTTTGAAAAACAAAATCCAAAAAATTCAAAGGAATGAAAATGCCCAATATAATGGATAATAATATGATTTTCATGTCTTAGAAAAAAAAAAAAAAAAAACAAAGCCCACAAATATTATATGAGATTTTACATACAATCTCAGTTGTATTGTACCCACCTTGGATTGAATTTTGATTATTACATAATAATTAGTTGCGATGATTTGATTAGACTTATTTGACCCTTAATTTCTACTTATAAATTCAAAATTTGTTCGAATATGTAGTAGCAAAAATTTATTGGATTTTGTATTAATTAGTATAGATTTGCGTGTTTGTTGGTGTGGGTGGTGTGGGGGTTGCTTGGCATCACCTAACATCTTAATACAAAAGAGGGTATCTAGTTTGTAAATGGGTTGGACCAAGGCCTCATTTTCAGGCCTGTTAACTGTCCTATGATGAATATCAGGCTCCCCAAACTAAATTGTCAGGGCTTGATAAACGGTTTGAATTGTACATAAATATTAACCTGAAATGCACCTTTGAGAGTGTGGAAGATTACTAATTTGGCGACATTGCTTGGTGGGCTTCTCAGCTTGATATCCGATCCAAGCTTCTTGTTTTGATAGCCTTAAATCCAAGTCATTTCAATGAAAATAAATGCCCTGCGAATCCTCTCTTTACTTGCATTAAAAAAAGGAAGAAGCATATAATACTACTGGTGAATGATGCATACAGCAGGTGATGGATCGATCTCACCTTTTGGATGGTTCAGATCAGTTTGATCGTTTCTAATCAAGAGTGTTAATTGAAAGGTTCCATGGGGCAGTTAAGATCATATACATCTGTATATCAATTGCTGGCTGACATGTTGCATGTTGATCTATATATCTGGTGACTTTCAGCCTTATAAATACCATAATAAATTACCAGGAAGTAGTCCTTCCCACCGGTATCGCTCCATTAGCTTGGTCGTAGATTTCGATCCCTTTATCAAATAGGGGGGCTTGATAAGGGGGAGAGATGACGATGAACGATTTTAGGGAAGACTTAAGAGGGAGAGATATTAGGAGGATGAGAGATTTTAGGAAAGTATTAGAGGGCGAAATTTTGCATTGTCTAGTCTTTAATTCACTACTTAAACATAATTAACTTAATAAAACACGGTTAATCATCCATTATATAAAAATTAACTCCGGTCGGGGTGTTACAATAGGGCTATCTATATGAAAGGTGGGTTGATCTTATCAGTGTTTTTTTACTGCCATATGTGTAAATTTTGTAAGTTTTATTTATGCATGTCAATGCCCCCATTCAATATCTGATAAAGAGAAGGATTATTGTTCCTATGGTTAGAAGAAAAAGCTCCCTCACTTCCAACCCTTCTTGATCCACGTACGTCAGCATAATCTTATGATTAGCAGCCAGTAGCCACACCTCACCTATGGTACATGTAGCAAGTAGCAACCACCCCTTGGATCTGATGCATCCTATAGTATTAAAACTCATTTTGAGTTGTGTTAGACTCAGCCAGTGTGGTTTCGCTCATTAAACCACCGAGTTAGATGAGACCATAAGTCGAATGGGTATAGTCCAAAGTACCTCGGTTTGGTAACCAGCAAGTCTAGCTGAACCTTTTGAGATTTGACTATGCATCTTTCTGGACGGACCGGAAATGGAATTTGCCTACTTACACTCAGCAAGTTTTTTACTCTTTAAATTTGACCATATTGAATTTGTCAAATCCATCAATTTGGTGTAGCCAACCAAATGTGTGGTCTAGCTGGATCATCTCATCGCGAGCTTTCTCTCTCTTTATATGTGTGAGTCCATAGAGGGGTAGATGATATGATACGTGTGAGTCCATCGTTAGTTTTTTTTTTTACTCTACCTAGAATGGACTCTCGTTTCGTGACAGCTATTTCAAGTGGCATGTATTCATTTCATGGTAATATCAACTTCTTGATAGAAGTGGAGAAAAATATAGGTGTGGGAAGGATGGAAGAGGTTGTTCTAAGATAAATTGTTGGAGATCTGATAAAGATGTGAGTTTGTTATCTTTATAAAATTGAATGAAATGGAGAGATTTAGGGATGTGATTTGGAGAAGAGAATTGAAATGTAGATTTAGGGAGGAGATTTGTTTGGATGAGTGTAGTGGCCCACATCAAGGCCTGAGGCTATACATTTTCTTCTTCTATATTTCTTTGAAAGGAGAGACTTTTTAGGGATGACGTAGCACCCCTCACAGCCCACCCCCTCCTTTGCTTTAATAACTAGAAAGGATAAACATTAAATCCAATAACTAAAGAGAAGTGATATTATTCTACTAAGAACCTAAATAAGAATCATCCTCAAATAATCGACATGTGTGCTCAAATAAATCCATATACACAACAATGTGCAGACATAAGCTATTGCAATAAATAGATAAATGAAAACAATATGAGAATTATCTGTGGCTTATTTACATAAAAATGACATACAAATCATATAAAAAATTAATTAAAGAATCACATAAGAGGCCATATTATATATTATATATATTAAAGCAAACCGGGAGGAGGGCTGTGAGGGGTGCCGACAATTTCTCCTTTTAGAAAAATACTTATAAAATCACACAGAGCTTTGAGTTTAATGTGGGTCACTACACTCCTCCCAAACAAGTCACCTCCCTTAAAATCTCAACTCAAACAAGTCCATGTGCAGTAGCCTACCAGTCTCTGTAGCTTGTCAGCCCTCTTAGTCCGCCCACATGAAGACCCGCCCACGGCAGGGGACCCACACTCGAACTAGTTGAGAGTCGGCTTTGATACCATTTGTCATGCCCCACCCTTCACGCATGCATGATATTGTTCGCTTTGGCCCACGGGCTTCACAGTTTTGCTTCTGATGGGCATCAACTCAACAAAAGGCCTCATGCAAGGTAAGGGTGTAAGCTCTACATATAACCCCATTCACTTTCCTCTCTATAGTCAATGTAGGACTCCGGGGCGTCACATAGTATATATATTAAAAAAACAGAAGAGCTCCCTTCTTAGGAAAAGTACGGGCGTTTGTTGCTAGTATATATATTAAAGCAACAGGAGAGCACAGCTCTCCTTCTAAAGGGTACTGCATCAACATGAGAGTTCTCCTTTCGAAAAATAAAAATAAATTCATTGCATTGATAAGCCACATTACTTTATGCCATAAAGATGAGAGACTCTCCTAAAATCTCTGTAATTGAGTGGATCTTATTCAAACTAATCCATCCTTCAATAAAATTGAATCCAGTTCAAACTGATCTACATTCCAATTACTTTTTATGGAACTAATCTTGAGATCTCCTTGATATCTCTAAAATCACGTGGGCCCACAACTCTCGAGCTGAGAAGCATTCCTAAGGGTTCATGTGATATTTAACCTTAATAATCATTTGACGACATTGATTACATGATTTGATTTGATTAATTGATGTTAGTGATCACCTTCCTTGATTACATGATTTCTATATGATAGTGCTTTATTGATTGGGCAGAATCAATGTATCACAGGGATGAGCAATCCATATCATATTGGTGGTACCTTACCAGCCATCTTTGTTTTAGCCGTCTATCATGGGTGGATCAATTTTTAATAGAAGATTTTACCAGAAAATAACTTTATGTGACTAGTGCACCCAACATGGAACTTTAGCATGACCCATACAAAGTAGGGAATTCGTAAAGAAAACCAACCTTTTTTTACCATTTTTTTTGTGGTAAAAAAAAGTGAAGATAGTCAACCGTAAACAAACATAAACTCTTCTTCTTCCTCCCTCTCCCAAACCTAGTTCAATGATGGAGAAAAACCGCCTAATCACTTAAATAATCCCCCTCCTCTCCTCTCTCACAAAAAAGCTCCACTGGCATCATCAGAGAAGAAAAACGCCCAAGCACTTATCTCTTTCCTTTCTATCTTTATTCTATCTTTTCCTCTTTCCTCATTGTCGAGTTGAAGTTTCAGGGTCTAGAGACCCGAGAGAAAGTGGATAAATTCCACTTGTGTTTGAGGGGTTACAGAAAATGGGACTTACATTTACAAGGGTTTCACAAAGTTTCTTTCTGCCTCAAATTGTTGTTACTTTCTTAGTCCTCTTACAGCTTTGAGTATTGTTCATTTCAAAGACTATCAAAAGCAGAAATACCAAAACAGAGCCTCAAACATGAAAAACAGAAAAATAAGAGTAAGCTAAAGATGAATACCATAATTAAACATGCATAAGAAATTTATATTTGCATTGACCTTCCATCAGGTCCCTCACGTCCTTGCAAATATCGCCTAAATCAAGAGCCATCATTGTTCCCACGGATTGCAAACACACTTGAATGGAAAACCAATCTCCTTTCGTCTCCAACTTTACCATAACCCGAGACCCTCAAACCTTTCCATCATTGATGATCTCAAAAACCCCACTCACACCATCTTTCTGGCATTTTTATCATCCACCGGCCCTATCCGCAATCCAACTTCACCCAATACAATATCTTCATCATTGAATTGGGCTTGAGGAAGAGATGAAGAAGGAAAAAGATGAAGAGTTTATACCTGCTCAAGAGCGGGGATCACAGAAAATGAAGGATGATGTCGACCATAAAAAAAAAAAAAGGTAAAAAAAGTTGGTTTTTTTGTATGGATTTCCTGTTTGGTGTGAATTAGGCTAAAGTTCTATGTTCGGTGCACCGGCCATATAAAGATATTTTTTTGGTAAAATCCTCATTTTAATAAGTACTGAAATGGATTTTCTTTCTCTTTATTAAGGGTCTATCTATGATTTAGTGGTCAGAGTCTTAATTATTCAATTCAATCAATTTTACACCGTTTTCTTTCTTTTATAATAATGGTTCCAAAATGACATATGGCACACCCATCTCATAACATCGATTCGAGATTTTTCAAAAATCAAAACTTTTCATATATACAAATCTGGATGGGCTTCAAGGAAAGGAAAGGATGAGGATGCCTTAGATTTATGGGATAGGGATTGATGATTAGTGGTTAGGAAAGGATGCAGATGCATTATATTTATTGGATAGGGATTGATGATTTGTGGTTAGGAATTAGAAATTAGTAATTATATCTTATCTCAAGACATTTATTCGAATTTTTTTCTTTCCTTAAGTATCCTCTTTGTTTAAAAACTCTTAACAAACTTTCTTGGAGTACGGTCCTTACAATAAAGGTAGAGACTTAAAGCAATACCAAGCATAAATACAAATTATACTCCATGAGAATTTCAATTAATGCAATAATAAGATTCAATTAGTAAAGTATGTGAATTATTAAATTAAATTAGTTGATAATTATGATAGGTGATAATGATATGACCATGGGTGGCACGATCCTATCTAGCCAACCCTAGATCATGCATAACTAACCATTAATTAAGTATAATTAAGATTTGACCGTGAAAAGAAATTAAATAAATTTTTTTTTTGGAAAACATAATAAACCCCATACATTTGACAATTGACCATACCGAATTATTAAATTAGGCATATAGACGTGAGTATTATTATTATTATTATTAGCACTATATCATTATGAGCCAACATAATCAGTCCAAATCTTTTATCTTTTTCTTTCTCCTTCCCTCACCTTGCTTCCTCTACAATTTTTTAAAAATTTAGATTCTAATGTTTTTTATTTATATTTTTTTTATATACACAAATATTGCTTTTATATTTGAATATATCCGAGCCTCTCACACTAGTAATAAACATGTTCAAATAACTGCACACATGCGTTCAAATAAATCCACATAGATAAAAAATAAAAAATAAAAAAATAAGAGGGTCGGGGTTGGGTTGGGCTTAGTATTGTCCAAACCTCGAGCGTCAGGGTTGGGTTGGGCTTAGTATTGTCCAAACCTCGCCCACAAATTGGAGGGCCTTAAAAAAATTTGTCTAATTCCCCTCGGGCATTTTAAGAAAAACATAATCCCTCATTTTGCAAGCATTTTGAGGGGTCGGATACCCTCGTGGAAGTGCCAAATAGACAACCCTGTGCAGGAGGATCTATATACCCTAAACTACTTTTGGGCTACTAGTTACCTTCTTTATTAAGCAGGGTTTAATGCGAACATCTTGGTTTGAATACTTCTCATACTGATCTATGAATTGTGTTTATTTAAATCCATTAGCAATGTCAACTCAATAAATTCAAGCCGCTGAAAAGCATTGCACTTTTAGCTGTTTGTTGTTAGTATTTGTCCAATCTAACTTTAATTAGAGTCCTTTCACTTGATGACTGATTTTTTATATTGGTTTTTATTTTCAATTTTATCTGTGCATTTTAAGCGTGATCAATCATATGATGGGCCCAACTTTGAATAAGTACGATTTGGCTCAATCAATATAAGAAGGTACACTTGTTTTGAGTGGTTTTAATTTTAGATGTGAGATCCACTTACGGATTTGTCGAAAGAACATACACAAATTAGTTCATTGAATTGGTGGAATTTGAACTAAAATTCGAACGAATTAAAAACTGAATGAAATAAACCTATATTATCGAATTTTTTCTGATCAAATTAAGTCTTGTTTTACAAATTGCATACTCTAATGCGAATTAGTTAAACGGCAGACTAACCAACCATGGCTTATAAACAAAAAGAAGACTTTATGATATGTATATCTTTTACAAAAATTAGGTCAATAAAAAAAAACTCATATGCCTAATCGTAAAAAATTGGTGAACATGATAAAAAAATTATTTTAATCATTCATTCTGTAGCATTAGATTGGACGGTCACTAACATTCATTTTACCTGATTTTTTTTTTCTCACATTGATAGACCTTAAAGTTCTCCATGTATAGCCAGTGAACTTTTATGTAGCCTATCAAGTGTCTTGTTTAATATTATTAGAACATTTTTAGTAGCACAGTCAACAGGGCCCTCCTCTAAGATCATTAAGACCGGCATATGTGTTTCCTAACTCTTGGCATAGAGATCTCCAATAAAAAGGTCTTTAACTCTTAAACCTTATTTTAAAAAATAACATAAGTTTCAAAACTTCACAAAATAGTGCTTAAGTTTTTTAGTAAGTTCTCAATTAAGGACATCTGCCTATTTAAAGGTATTTTATGGCGACTTTTTCCCTCGATTTCTCAAAACACCCAAATTACCCTTTATTTAAAGCCATAATATATTTCCGGTAGCCACCATATGCTATTGATTGTGGAGAGACATTGGTTGCCATCTATCATTGTGAGGAATGCTAGTGAAGGAAATGAGGAGAAAATGACAAAAGTGAATGAGGGGTTTTATTTCAATTAAGGGCACTTTGAGTATTTTAAAAAAATTGAGGGAAACAATTACGAGAAAATAACTTTGAATGGCCGGTTGTCCCTAATTGACAAGTTACTGGAAAACATATTCCCTACTTTGAATTTTTTTGAAACTCATATCCTTTTTTTAAATAAGACAAAAGATTAAGGTTTTATTTGAGATTTCCCCAAAAATATATAAATAAATAACTCTAGGAGATTTTTGGAATCATCTACTATGGGACCCATAAATAACTCCTTCCACACATGACCCACCGGGCCTGACTGATGCCTAGCCTACTTTGGGCCGAGTTTTGGCCTTGGGTTTTAGTACTTGGGCTGGGCCTGGATCTAGATTTCAGGGCAGTTACATATATGGTTTGGGCTTGGGGATTAACTGATATAAAGCTTGAAGCGAGATCCGGACCAGCTTGATTAAATAATACATGTAGTTTAGTGACTCATTTAACCAAATAAGTGATTAGAAAGCCCAGCCTAGGCCGCGCCATGGACTAAATTGGAAGGTGGGCTGTGCTTGGGCCATCCAATCAAGGCCCGTGTTGGGCTTGGCTCGGAAACGGGTCTATGTTTTGAAGAGCTTATTTTTTGTTTGTTTGTTGGTGCCATATCTGGAACCCATGACCTAATTTTGAAGAGCTTATTTTTTGTTTGTTTGTTGGTGCCATATCTGGAACCCATGGCCTAATGGTCCAAACCATAGGTTGCAACCATCTTGACATGACAGAGATTGACGAGGAAGAGCTTATTAAAACTCGAATTTGTGAACTGCTTCACAACTCGAATTATAGTTACTTTCATACAGAAGAGCTTTGAACTCTTTTTGAACTATTCACAGTTCAGTTCTCAAACTATTTGTGAACTACCCAACAGTAGTTCACTAAGTGGTGCCTACCTAAAACTACAAGCCCCCAAAAGCACTGTGCTTTATGTGTTGTCCTAATCCATATCTAATTCGACTGGGACTTAAGATTGATCATCAATAACTCATGGAATCGCACTTTAGTCCTTATTTTAACCATGATTTGCATGTAATTAATCTGATTGTGAGCCCAACTCTATTGAAGTAGAATTTCACCTAGTGTAAATGTAAAGAATAACAATTATTTAGAGTAGTTTGTATTTCAGACGTGGGCCTAGTGATGGACTTAAATGCATGGGCACCAATGAATTAGTTCATTGAACTTGTCAAACTCAAGCTTCAAATTAGATGAATTGAAAGGCGATCAATCAGATGAACCTACTCTATCGAATTTATTAATCAAGCTAACTCGAGAATAACGAGTTGCAACCTCGAATGCAAATTCATTGAATTGCGAAGTAGGTTAGGATGTAAATGGGTCATTTATTCTCCGATTACCCGGAGGTTCCGACCCGCTAAAAACCGGATCTGGGTCCTTATTTAGGCCCCGACAAATAAATGGTTCCAGGTTCAGTTCCACCTTGGCTCGGGCCCGTAAACCCAATACCCGACATATTACCTCAATTTTCGAAAATTTCTCCTAAAAATTATGTTTTTTTTTAATATCATTCTCTACATAGACCCAGATCCGAACCTATATCATATATGGTTCTAGTTCCAGCTCCGGAGCTGAGAAACCGGTTCCGAAAACGGTTTTGGGTCTCGATCCAGTTCCACCTTTTCACCTTAACGGTTCCGGTTCCGAGTCCACCAAGGACCCGAACCAGAACTGACCCATTTACAACCCTAAAAGTAGATAACTATGATGATTCAAATAAAGTTATAATATCATCATCTACGTGGAGAATCCAGATTTTCACAGCTGGATTGCAATGAGAAGACCTATAACTCGGTGGTCTTTTGGACGATGAGAAGATGGATTGTAGTAGTGACGAGAGTCCCCGTCCTCTCTGACTTATAGAAATCTTGAGTAGTTCGAGTGGAACTCCAAAAGGAAGCCAATGCATTGCAATTCGTGGCCATCAAAATAAATGCATTCACACTGATTGGGGGTATTCCCCAATTTTATTTCAACAAGAGTTGGTCCCACATAAAGATTGATGGTTTAGTTAAAGCATAACCAACTCAATCTTATGTATATTTACTAATCACGTTTTTTGTCCAACGGTTAATCTTACAGTGAGACTAACTTCTATTGGGATAAAATTTAGGGATACCTCATACTAGAGGGTTTATTTTCAACAGTTGAGACTTTCAATATGTAAGTCCGGTTAAGAGCTCCACTTCTTCAACTTAGCTCCGGTTTGACATCACTATTTTTTTGTCTCTCTTTTTCTAAATCTCTAAAGCGGGTAAAGATGTTGTGAATAGAGGCATTTGACAATGTATTACAGTGATTTTAGGCCACAACACCCTAGTTTTTTTTTTTTTTTAATCTAAGAGTGTAAATCAAAATCCAAACCATTAGAAATGTTCACAAGGCCAAACACAGGTATGAGACCAAATTTTAGTCACTGGTCCATCACCAATCTCGAGATATGTGCAAAAAAAAAGATTCATTGGAATTTTTTTTTTTAAATTTGTAGGCCCCAAACACAAGATCCAAACATTTAGATCTCTTTGGAAGGCCGAACACGGCTATGTCGTCAATTTTCAAGGCTTGCTACTTTGTGGATCTTGATATATTTTTAAAACAATATCAATCATTGATGTATCATGCACAATTTTGGATTTGTCCATAAGCAATAATATTTTTTTATTTTTTTATTATTTTTGGGATAGTAAATCTAAACCGTTGAAACCGTTCTTAAGATCAAGTCCATCCATAGAACCAGATTTTAGCCAATACGTCATCCCCAAACTTGACATATGAGCAAAAAAATATGAACCATTTAATAATATTTTTTTCGATTATGTGAGCCCCGAACACAAGATCCAAACCGTTAGATCTCTTTTGAAGGCTGAACATGGCCAATGAGTAGGGTTGTAAATGGGTCCCCGATTCTCCGATTATCCGAAGGTTCCGACCCGTTAGGTTCCGGGTCTGGGTCCTTATTTTGGTCCCGATAAGTAAATGGTTCCGGTTCCGGATCCTTTTTTTGGAACCGTTACCTAAACGGGTCCGGTTCCAGAACCACAGTAGCTCAGACCCGTGGACCCGGACCCGACCTAATATACTCTAACCTAAATACTAGTATCTGTATGGGAATCCCTCATTCTAAGTTTCTAACCTTATGCGGTCCTTGCTGTGACTAAATTGTTGACTCTGATGTTATAAAGGCGATTAAATCAAGTGTAAAAATAACTTCTTGAGGCTTTGTTTCTTTTCTTTTTTTTATTATTAGCTTGCCAGACCTTGACATATGAACCCCAACATTCCCTTTTATTACTTTTTTTAACCAGAACCGGAACCATACCCGGAACCGGAACCAGACCCGCATCGCAAACGGTTCCGGTTCCCATTAAAATTATCGGAACTGGTTCCGGAACCAGTTTCCTGGTTCCGATCCGGGTCCGGGTCCGGTTCACCCTCTTACTAAACGGTTCCGGGTCCACCCTGGACCCGGACCGGAACCGACCCGTTTACAACCCTACCAAGGAGTCAATATCCAAGGCTTGATACCTTTTAAATCTCAAGAAACTTGTGAAAAACTTTCAGCTATTGATATAAAAAAGTCTATTTAATATAGATCCTTGTATTATCAAACACTCATTTTGATTGTAGTAGCTTTTTTTATGGCTCTATTTTGATGGGTCTATCAAAAAAAGATTAGAGATACCAAACAAGGCCTTACAATTATATTATATTAAAGATAATGGTTTTGGACTCAATTTTTTATTGTTGGTTATAATTTTGGCAGGAATTAGTAGGATTGCACAAAAAATCCAGTATCACCACAAAACCGGACCGAACCGGGCAGTTTAGATCAGTTTATAGTAGATCGGTTCGGTTAACGATTTGAAATTCATAAAAACTGCTTACATCGGTCGGTTATCGGTTTGAGCCCATGGTTAACCACTTAAACCAAACCGACCGTATGTAGTAACTTAAGTATTGTTTTTTTACTATTTTAGCCTTAGTGTTTCATTTTTTACTACTTTCATACTTACATTCCACAACTCCATTCTCACATTAATTCAACAGTCAACACTGCCTCAACTGCATCTCCTCTAATCTCTCAAATACTTTTTGATACTTCATTGCAGATGGAGGGATTATTGTACATAGTGTTTTCCTTCCATCATAATTCCTACCTCGTTTCAATGAAGTTTTTATCAGAAGGCTGCACTTTTGAGAATATTAGAAAAGCCGGTAAAGCCTAGCCTTTTGATGGTTAGTTTTGGTCTCACCTATCCAATGTGTTAAGAAACATTCATTTTTGAAAAATATAGTAGGTTCTGATACAGATTCCGTTTGTGTGTGACTTTTCTTGACATTAACAATTATTCTATTGTAATTCCAAATGGTATCATGTGGAATGAATGTTTCACTGCAAGTTGTTGTTGTTTTTTTTTTTTTTTTTTGTGCGCTTGTGTTTAGTCCAAACTCTCTTTTTGGAGTAGAATTATTTTTTATATGCGTTTAGTCCAGTCTGAAATGTTGGATTTTTATGTTTGCACTAAACATTGGAATAAATGCAAAGGACGGGGCATCATCATTTTGAAATTTTTAATGTTTGATTTTAAAAATAAAATAAAATAAAAAACAACAGTTTAACCGACCAAACCGTTTGGTTCAGTTTGGTTCGATTTAAGCCCTCTCCATCGCTCGGATCGGATTGGTTAATGAAAAAACTAACATGTTCGGTTTGGTTGTTGGTTTTAGTGTTAAACTGATCCGAACCACCCATGTGTAGCTCTAGGAATTAGTTATATTGTTTTTTATTTTCAAAATCTTTCATGTTCTCTCCCACTTCTATCTCATGCAACTATCTACTTTATTTCTTTATCAAAACCACTTATCTACTCTCCACTTTTTTTTCTCCCTTTCTTCCTTCTTTAGTAAAGACTTTGTTTTCATCCAAACTCTGTCAACCCCTTTCTACTCCAGCTCTTATTTCTTTCTACTCCAATTCTCACATTTCCTTTCTACCCCACTAGCTCTCGAATTACATAAATAGGTACTCATAACCTCTTCTTTTCTTTCGTTTTCTTTCTAAAAACTATAATTTTTTAATGCATGAATATTTAGAGTGTAATGTTGGCTATATCCATGCTCAGCACGAGTTATTATGCTGGTTATAATTTATTAAAGCCAAGGGTTTTGACTTTAATTTTAAATGTTAGTTGCAATTTTGAACCGGAAGTTATCCCCTTTTTTCTTTTCTTTTTTTCAAATGCTCCACATTCTCACCCCACTACTTCCCTTACGCAACCATATGTTTTTATCTCATGAAACCACTCACTTCCAATCTCCAATTTCCAATATTCCACCTTTTCTTTTCTAAAAAACTCTCTTTGTACCTCACCTCTTCTGTTATCTTTCTACCACAATTCTTCTATTCTCATTCTATACCACTTAGCTCTCCTAAATTTAAGAAAAAGACTAGCCCGTGAAGATTATTTGGAAGTTCTCGTTAAAAGATATTGAATTTATGAGTTAATTTTCTTTTATTTTTATGTCCCCTTTTATGTTAATTTGATTTTCTTTGCAATCGTTTAGTTTCTTTATATATGAATATCTTGTTTGCAATGTTTGGACCTACCTGTGCTCCCATGGGTTATTGTGCTAGTCTCTACATTACACTCCAAGGACCTCCAATCAAAAGATTTTGTCTGATTAAAAAAAAAAATGTACAGGTCAATTCAAATTTGTACTGTGGGAGGTTTTTTGGCATCCAAATGGACATTTAATAAACCTAAACAGCCAAAACACAATTGTCTTTTCTTATTTTAGCACCTGGCCAATCACAGTGGATTTCACAGCCAAACTTATCATCTGTAAAATAGCCTGATTACGAAAACAAAGAAGACAAAAGAGACTGACTCACACTCCATTATTTAAAATTAAGGCCTAAGCCCAGGCCCACGCCCAAAAATCTCAACCCCGATTTAACTTTTATGTGAGGGGGTGAGATGCAAGTCGCATCATAACTGTCAAAAGCATATTCATTTAGATGGATTTAAGCCCAAGAACACTACCAATCAGATAATACTTGTGTTTAACATTGTATTCTAAACCCTAAAGCCCGTAACTCAGTTGGCCGAGGACCTCGGATTGCATCCGGAAGTTGAGATTTTGAAACTACACTACCACACCTGGACTATAAGAGATGTAGGGATTATTCTGATCGAAAGGTGAGGGACACCTTCCGTTATAAATTTAAAAAAAAAAAACATTGTGTTCTAGGCTTCCTAAGGCTGGTCCCTTCGTAATAATAGTCCATCTTATTGATAGCAATTGAATCACTTGGATCAGCTGATCATGATCATGATCATGTTTGTCATCTGACCCATGATGAGGCCCAGTTTTAGGATTAGGAAAGTCTGGGTTCACTTCTTTTTTAATCCCTAAAAATGTATGTGGTACAAGTTGGCAAGCAGTTTTCATGGTGATGAGGACGTCAGAATAGCTATTTAAATAAAGGAGAATATGTCACAAAGCCGCATCTGGTTGTGCCGACTGGGGTCCATGAAAGCAACCATCCCAAATCCCAATCCGTGTGATCTCATTCCAACGTCAGACTCACACTCTACTTTTACGGACTCTCCAAGTAGGGCTTTCAACAGGGAGAAGAGACTGCTAATCTCAAGGGTAATTCAGTAGACTTAGGACCACGGTTTACACTAAAAAGAGGTTGTGCGTTCGAAACTTTGCTACTATACTGAGGCTACAATGGAGTTTATCTGGGTTCCATATAGGCTCGGAGAGATTAGTCAAGTCTAAAGGGTTGGAAACCCTACGATAGCAGGGAAAAAAAAAAGGAGACATCTAGGCTCGGCTTAGCCTACTTCTCTCAGCTGGACTGTTTGGTATTTTTCTAGTACGACTGTCCTAAGATCTGACGTTTGTTTATCAACAGTTAAAGTTAAAAAAAAAAAAAAATTCTACAGCACCGTTCATGTGATATTATCCTACATCTGTAGGATATTTCACGGTTTTCCTTCATTTCCTATCTTCTTAGCCCCCTTCTTTTTACAAATAGATCTACGAATCTTTTTCAAACTTCAGTGGTTGACTGCTAAATGTCAGATCTTAAAGTAGCCATACGGACAAAATTCTTACATTCTTTAGCTCATGGGCAGAGCCAGAACTTAGCCCAATTAGCTTATGCAAATATGGGCTAGCTGAAGCTCAGCGATTTCACGATAGAACTCGAGCTTAATAAATTCAAGACAAGTGAAGATATGATGGACCTTAATTAAATAACCGCTTAACCCATTTGAATATATAAATGTGAACTATGTAGCCAATTTTCTTCTCTTTTTTTTTTTTTTTTGCTATCGGAGGGTTCCCAACCCTTTGGGCTGGACTATTCCCTCCGGGCCCAGAGAGAAGCCGGGTAAAACCCTATAGCCCCTAGGTGGTAGCACAAGTAAACTCAACCTTCGGCTCCTGAAGAGGGGGGAACCGGGGATCGATACCAAGACCTCTAGCTCCGGAAGAGGGAGGAACCGTGGTCCTGACCACTCGACCAACCCCTTGGGGTTACCAATTTTCTTCTCTGGTCAGCCAAAATCCGTATGCCAGAGTCATAAGGGAAAAACCACAGGCCTTCTAGTAAAGGTGGGCATGTAATTTCCATACACGCCTGGCCTTAAGAGGCCTACATGAAAAAAATTGCCCTATAAAAATATGTACTAACATTGCCTGGCCCTGGGCGGATGCCCCATGCAAGATAACCCATGAGGCCCACCTAGACCCCGCTTAATCAATCCGATCCTTTATTCCTAATCCTCTCCCTTCAATCCACACGTCACGGATTTAATGCGTTTAGTTGATTTGAATGGACTGAACAATTCGATTAAATCAAAATAAAATAGTGATGCTAGCACTGTCAAATCAAAGGGGTTAGGATGATGCATGATTGATAACGTAATTAATGGATTTGACTAAATAATGATAAGAATGTGTCGATCCTTCCGTTAATAATATGGTCAATTTTATAGTGGAATCAACTTCTATTAAAGTGAAATTTAGAGATGAACCACTGAAAGAGATGCCACTTATTTTGAGCGGTCTGGATTATCAAGAGGCGGGCCTTAATGTAAAGTTCCACATGCCCCACTCACGCGAATTTGGGGCGGGGGGCAAGGAATGGAATTCACATTTCAAAATCAGCTCCCTATTGTGGCAGACGCGATCTGTTGACTTGTTGACTTCGTCGGTCTTCGTAGAGGACGACGCGGAAAGGGTCAAAAAAGCAGCCAATTGCATCTTCCTCCTTCCTTCTCCTTCTTAAATGCAACCTTTCCGGTTCCTTCTTCGATATCTCCTCCTCTCTCTCCCTCTCTGCTTTGTTTAAATCCATCAGCAGCTCCTCCTTTTCCCTTCAAACTCTCACTTCTTCTTCTTCTTCTTCATCATCATCATCATCTTCTTATTCTTTCTATCGAGTTTGGGAAGAAATGAAGGTACGATTTCTTCCATAATATAGCTTTTGATGGGTGTTTTCTTCCTTTTTTAGCCTTTACAAGAGCATAATTCTTGTTGGGTCTTTTCCCTACCTCTAGCTTTTGGGTCTATTCAATCGAAATCTCATCTACATGCACTTCTGGGGGCTTTTTAATTTTGAATTTCTATCTGGGTTTCTTTTTTCTTATGATTCTGATGGTGTCTGATGTCTGATTCTTGTTGGGTTATTGCAGAAAATAGTATTGAAGTTGAATATACATGATGACAGAGATAAACAGAAAGCTATGAAGGCTGTCTCAAGCCTTGAAGGTAGCCTTTATTGAGAATTCGGAATTCAATTCTTCCTCAAGTGGGTGATTTATTCTGAAGATCACTGATTGTTGAATGTTTCTTTTGCTTTTCTGATTTTGTAGGGCTTGAATCGATCTCCATGGACATGAAGGAGAAGAAATTGACAGTAACTGGAGATGTGGATCCGGTCACCATTGTGAGCAAACTTCGCAAGCTCTGCCGCCCGGAAATCGTCTCTGTGGGACCTGCTAAGGAAGAGAAGAAGAAGGAAGAGCCTAAGAAAGAGGAACCCAAGAAGGAGGAACCCAAAAAGGATGATAAGAAGTCAGAAAAAGACCAGATTGCAGACCTTGTCAAGGCCTACCAGGCATATAATCCCCACTACACCACACATTACTTTGTGCATAGCGCAGAGGAGAATCCAAACGCTTGTGTCATATGCTAATGAGGTGAATTGGGGTTAATGGAGGGATGATTTAATCATCCTTCATGGCTTTGGATCCTCATGAAACTCATTGCAGGCACCCCAAGAAAAGAGATTCAGCTCATGAATTGGCTTCTATCCTCCATGGTGTATAGAGATGATAAGTTTATAGCTCTGGGATGTATTTGTATTTTTGTAGGTGTTTGTTAGATGATCTTTATTAGGATTGAATTTGTTGGATATGGAGTGTTCTTGTTAGATCATAAATGAGATGGTTCATGACCATGGAATTAGAGAAGAATTTAGGCTTGAAGTGTTTACTTTAGCAGAGAAGCTGCTCTTGTACAATTTATGGGTCCATGAAAGCAACCATCCCAAATCCTTGGATTCTTCACTTCATGGTGGTGTTTAGGCATGTCGGGAGGTCAGCGAATTCTCTTGCGGACTCTTTGGCTAAACTAGGGGTGGACAGAACCTTGCCTTTCGTTGTAGTTCCCATGTAATCTTTTTTTATTTTATTTTATTTTTATTTTTATTTTTTGTATCCGGTATAAAGCTCTTATACCTTAGAGGGCCCATCTTTCTATTTGTCCTTCTTTTATTATTATTATTATTATTATTATTTTTATATTTATAACGGACGGTGTTTCCGTCCTTTTATTTGATTTTTTTAATGAAATCGTTATGATACCTTTCAAGAAAAATAAATAAATAAAAAATCTTCTAGTGCCAACAGTTATATATTTCAAGTAGCAGCTCTCTCTCTCTCTCTCTCTCTCTCTCTCTCTCTCTCTCTCTCTCTCTCTCTCTCCACCCTCCTCCTATTCATGTGCACGATACAATCCATTCTGATAAAGAAGAAATTGAACAACCTCTGATCCAATCACAACATTTGGATGAAAGTGAAGCTTTACTTAATCAGACCGCTAGGACTGCATCAATGAAAGGATTTCACCTTCCTGGTAGATTGTCTCGCGTTGGGGATCACATAGATGATGCTACCAAGAACAGTTTGCCAGATAAACAGAGTAGTCTGGTTTTGTTGATGCCTGGATCTTCACTGCTTCAAGAGCCACAAATTGGCAATGTAGACAAACTGGGTAATGAAGTTGAACAGAATAATTCAGGTATGAAACAAAACTATTGTCCAAAACAGCAGTATAAGATGAACCAGAATTTGTTGTTTATGGTGTAAAACCCATTGCATTAACTGGTCATGTTGCTTTCTTGCATGACCATGATAGTGAACTTTATTTATAGAAAAATGAGCTACTTGTTGCACAATGTAATCTGTATTTATTGTTATAATTTTGTGGAAAAACATAAAATTTCCAAATTCTGAAAAAAATAAAGAAAATTGAAAATGTTGGGGTTATGACAACCACCTGTAGTTAAACTTAATTACATGGCACTCCTTTGACTATTTTGTAAATACCAAAAAACTCTGTCTCACAACACTACTGAACCCCTTACATCGAACCAAGATGAAATCATTGACCCTGAACTACATTATTGCATTTCTACAGTGCTTTGTATTTCCTCATAAAACTCAAAATGCATTGATGCACTATAAGTTGCCTGTCTTTTTATCATCTATATTTTATAGTATAATAAAAATGAAGGAATTACTGACATAGTGAGCCTTTGAACTGGTTTCAATATGCAAAGCTTTGTTAAGATATTAGATGAGGATAAAAGTAATGTTTTGTTAAGAAATTAGATGTCGGGCTTGTTATGGTAGGATAATACTAAATAATCTAGACTAGGATCTCAAGGATCCCTGATAAGGTTGTGTTAAACAGATTGGGGTATTTTGTGAAATGGCAGATGCAAGCAGAGCAGCTTGTGCAGGGAGGGCTGATTAGGAAAGCAGGTAGATGGGATGTCCCTTGATCAAGAGCCGATCAAGGGGCTGAGATCTAATGGCGATCAACTCTCGATTTGACCTATGGTCCACATCATTAATTTTTGGCTCTCATACCATGTTAGGTTCAGAGAAACACATAAACTTGATGCATATTTCATTTAGTGGAATGAGCACAAGATTATATAATGCAATGACTGCATTAAGATAAACACATTTATTCGAATTTTTTTCTTTCCTTAAGTATCCTCTTTGTTTAAAAACTCTAACAAACTTTCTTGGAGTACGGTCCTTACAATAAAGGTAGAGACTTAAAGCAATACCAAGCATAAATACAAATTATACTCCATGAGAATTTCAATTAATGCAATAATAAGATTCAATTAGTAAAGTACGTGAATTATTAAATTAAATTAGTTGATAATTATGATAGGTGATATGACCATGGGTGGCACGATCCTATCTAGCCAACCCTAGATCATGCATAACTAACCATTAATTAAGTATAATTAAGATTTGACCGTGAAAAGAAAATAAATAAATTTTTTTTTTTGGAAAACATAATGAACCCCATACATTTGACGATTGACCATACCTAATTATTAAATTAGGCATATAGACGTGAGTATTATTATTATTATTAGCACTATATCATTATGAGCCCACATAATCGGTCCAAATCTTTTATCTTTTTCTTTCTCCTTCCCTCATCTTGCTTCCTCTACAATTTTTAAAAAATTTAGATTCTAATGTTTTTATTTATATTTTTTTATATGCACAAATATTGCTTTTATATTTGAATATACCCGGGCCTCTCACACTAGTAATAAACATGTTCAAATAAATGCACACATGTGCTCAAATAAATCCACATAGATAAAAAAAAAAAAATTAAAAAAATAAGAGGGTGGGGGTTGGGTTGGGCTTAGTATTGTCCAAACCTGATCCACAAATTGGAGGGCCTTCAAAAAATTTGTCTAATTCCCCTCGGGCATTTTAAGAAAAACATAATCCCTCATTTTGCAAGCATTTTGAGGGGTCGGATACCCTTGTGGAAGTGCCAAATAGACAACCCTGTGCAGGAGGATCTATATACCCTAAACTACTTTTGGGCCACTAGTTACCTTCTTTATTAAGCAGGGTTTAATGCGAACATCTTGGTTTGAATACTTCTCAAACTGATCTATGAATTGTGTTTATTTAAATCCATTAGCAATGTCAACTCAATAAATTCAAACCGCTGAAAAGCATTGCACTTTTAGCTGTTTGTTGTTAGTATTTGTCCAATCTAACTTTAATTAGAGTCCTTTCACTTGAAGACTGATTTTTTATAGAGACAATTAGCCAAAGATCCCTAGAATTGAATGTTTCCAGCCTCCAGTCCAGACGAATTCTTTTTAAGGGCTTTGGTCCAAACAGCTAGACTGTTTACAGTCAGACGTCCCTGGATATAATTCTCATGACTGATTTACCCTTTCAACCATTTTAGGCATAAAATTTTGAAATTTTAAATTTCAAATCTTGTATTATCCTTCTTCTTCTTTAACCCATATTTCTGGGATGGGTTCTGTGTAGGCAGTTGATGTCGGTGCTCTCTGTTTCTATTCAATCTCCATCTATCTCTCTCTCATACTCTTCTGCTTGATTTTTTTATCTCTCTTCCCTCCCTACTAGAAACCGATCTCGATTGAGAAAGAGAAAGGGGCGCTGGTGATGTTGGTTGTGGATGAAGATGAGGATACGAATGGGAATAGATGGGTTTGTCGTCACATGGGTGCCACGTGATTTTGATCCATTTGACATTTTTTCCATTAATATCTAGAAGACTCTTTCTCCTCTTTTTTTTTTGTTTTGGTGTTTGTCATTCTTTCTTCCTGATATTATTTTTATGCCTCCAAGCTCTTCTCTTCCGTTCTTTTTTTTTTTTTTTTTTTCCGCTAAAATATAAGTTTTTCCCTTCTCTTTGTCCCAGAGCAGGGTCGTTGAAGAAAGGAAGAAGACGACCTATCTTGGGTGTCCCAGGTCTCGGGTCGGTTCATGTCAGGTTCCACCCGGAGGCCAGATCCAGAATAGTAAACAGGCCCAGGGTTAGTCCAGGTCGTTGAAGAAAGGAAGAAGACAGCGATTTGGGCTGGGTTTGGTTCCGAGTTGGTTCAGGTCAGGTCAAACCTGACCCATTTCAAAAGTCAAATTTATCTGAGTTCTGTATTTTTTATCAAATTTATCTGAGTTCTGTACAAATCTATTTGAGTTTTTGCTATTTATCTAACTTTTGGAACAAATTTATCTGAGTTCTGGATAAATTTATCTGAGTTCTGGACAAATCTATCTGAGTTTTTGGCAAATTTATCTGAGTTCTGAAACAAATTTATCCAAGTTCTGGAAAAATCAATCTTAGTTTTTCGAAAATTTATTTTAGTTTTCGAAAAATATAGTTGACTTTCTGACAAATTTATCTCCATTTGGAAAATTTTAACTGAGTTTTTGAACTGAACTCAGGCTGTTCTTTTAAAATTTATTTGCATTTTTTAAAATAAATTTAACTGAGTTTTAGCAAAAATACTTTAGTTTTTGGTAAATTTTTCTGAAATTTGAAAAATTGAGTTATCTTAGTTTTGGCAAATATATTTGTATTTTTTTAAATTTATTTGCATTTTTTAATTTTATTTGCGTCCTTCGAAATTTATTTACACTTTTTGAAATTTATTTCAGTTTTTTGAAATTGATTTTCATCTTTTGAAATTTATTTAATTTTTTTTTTTAAATTTATTTGGATCTTTTGAGATTTATTTGCGTCTTTTTAAATTGATTTTCATATTTTGAAATTTATTTATATTTTTTGAAACTTATTTGGATATTTTGAAATTTATTTGCATCTTTTTAAATTTCTCTGCCTTGTTTTGAAATTTATTGCGTTTTTTGAAATTATTGCATTTTTTGAATTTTATTTGCGTTCTTTCGAATTTATTTGTATTTTTTGGATTTATTTGCGTTTTTTATTTTATTTTCGTCTTTTGAAATTTATTTATGTTTTTTGAAATTTATTTGGATGTTTTGAAATTTACTTGGCTAATTAAATGTTAGTTGACCATTATTAATGGCATATCCCACTAATCATGGGATATGATTTTGAAGAAAGGGTAAATTAGACATATTATGTCTTCAAATTTAAAAAAAAGACCTATCACACTATGAAAAAAGATTGTGGACCTAAGACAATAAAGTGCAATGTTCAGGGACTAGTCGACGAATGCCCCGTTTTTATATTGGTTTTTATTTTTAATTTTATCTGTGCATTTTAAGCGTGATCAATCATATGATGGGCCCAACTTTGAATAAGTATGATTTATCTCAATCAATATAAGAAGGTACACTTGTTTTGAGTGGTTTTAATTTTAGATGTGAGATCCACTTACGGATTTGTCAAAAGAACATACACAAATTAGTTCATTGAATTGGTGGAATTTGAACTAAAATTCGAACGAATTAAAAACTGAATGAAATAAACCTATATTATCGAATTTTTTCTGATCAAGTTAAGTCTTGTTTTACAAATTGCATACTCTAATGCGAATTAGTTAAACGGCAGACTAACCAACCATGGCTTATAAACAAAAAGAAGACTTTATGATATGTATATCTTTTACAAAAATTAGGTCAATAAAAAAAAACTCATATGCCAAATCGTAAAAAATTGGTGAACATGATAAAATTTTTATTTTAATCATTCATTCTGTAGCATTAGATTGGACTGTCACTAATATTCATTTTACCTGGTTTTTTTTTCTCACATTGATAGACCTTAAAGTTCTCCATGTATAGCCAGTGAACTTTTATGTACCCTATCAAATGTCTTGTTTAATATTATTAGAACATTGTTAGTAGCACAGTTAACATGGCCCTCCTCTAAGATCATTAAGACCGGCATATGTGTTTCCTAACTCTTGGCATAGAGATCTCCAATAAAAAGGTCTTTAACTCTTAAACCTTATTTTAAAAAATAACACAAGTTTCAAAACTTCACAAAATAGTGCTTAAGTTTTCTAGTAAGTTCTCAATTAAGGACATCTGCCTATTTAAAGGTATTTTCTGGCGACTTTTTCCCTCGATTTCTCAAAACACCCAAATTACCCTTTATTTAAAGCCATAACATATTTCCGGTAGCCACTATATGCTATTGATTGTGGGGAGACATTGGTTGCCATCAATCACTGTGAGGAATGCTAATGAAGGAAATGAGGAGAAAATGACAAAAGTGAATGAGGGGTTTTATTTCGATTAAGGGCACTTTGAGTATTTAAAAAAAATTGAGGGAAACAATTACGAGAAAATAACTTTGAAATGGCCGGTTGTCCCTAATTGACAAGTTACTGGAAAACATATTCCCTACTTTGAATTTTTTTGAAACTCGTATCCTTTTTTTAAATAAGACAAAAGATTAAGGTTTTATTTGAGATTTCCCCAAAAATATATAAATAAATAACTCTAGGAGATTTTTGGAATCATCTACTATGGGACCCATAAATAACTCCTTCCACACATGACCCACCGGGCCTGACTGATGCCTAGCCTACTTTGGGCCGAGTTTTGGCCTTGGGTTTTTGTACTTGGGCTGGGCCTGGATCTAGATTTCAGGGCAGTTACATATATGGTTTGGGCTTGGGGATTAACTGATATAAAGCTTGAAGCGAGATCCGGACCAGCATGATTAAATAATACATGTAGTTTAGTGACTCATTTACCCAAATAAGTGATTAGAAAGCCCAGCCTAGGCCGCGCCATGGGCTAAATTGGAAGGTGGGCTGTGCTTGGGCCATGCAATCAAGGCCCGTGTTGGGCTTGGCTCGGAAACGGGTCTATGTTTTGAAGAGCTTATTTTTTGTTTGTTTGTTGGTGCCATATCTGGAACCCATGACCTAATTTTGAGGAGCTTATTTTTTGTTTGTTTGTTGGTGCCATATCTCGAACCCATGGCCTAACGGTCCAAACCATAGGTTGCAACCTTCTTGACATGACAGAGATTGACGAGGAAGAGCTTATTAAAACTCGAATTTGTGAACTGCTTCACAACTCGAATTATAGTTACTTTCATTCAGAAGAGCTTTGAACTCGTTTTGAACTATTCACAGTTCAGTTCTCAAACTATTTGTGAACTGCCCACCAGTAGTTCACTAAGTGGTGCCTACCTAAAACTACAAGCCCCCAAAAGCACTGTGCTTTATGTGTTGTCCTAATCCATATCTAATTCGACTGGGACTTAAGATTGATCATCAATAACTCATGGAATCGCACTTTAGTCCTTATTTTAACCATGATTTGCATGTAATTAATCTGATTGTGAGCCCAACTCTATTGAAGTAGAATTTCACCCAGTGTAAATGTAAAGAATAACAATTATTTAGAGTGGTTTGTATTTCAGACGTGGCCCTAGTGATGGACTTAACTGCATCGAACTTGTCAAACTCAAGCTTCAAATTAGATGAATTGAAAGGCGATCAATCAGATGAACCTACTCTATCAAATTTATTAATCAAGCTAACTCGAGAATAATGAGTTGCAACCTCGAATGCAAATTCATTGAATTGCGAAGTAGGTTGGGATGTAGATTGGGATATAAATGGTCCCCGATTCTCCGATTACCCGGAGGTTCTGACCCGCTAAAAACCGAGTCTGGGTCTTTATTTAGGCCCCGATAAATAAATGGTTCCAGGTTCAATTCCACTTTGGCTCATACCCGTAGACCCGATACCCGACATATTACTTCAATTTTCAAAAATTTCTCCTAAAAATCATGTTTTTTTTTAATATCATTCTCTACATAGACCAGGATTCGGACCCGTATCATATATGGTTCCAGTTCCAGCTCTCGAGCTGAGAAACCGGTTCCAAAAACAGTTTTGGGTCCGGATCCGGTTCTACCTTTTCACCTTAACGGTTCCGGTTCCAAGTCCACCATGGACCCGAACCAGAACTGACTCATTTATAACCCTAGAAGTAGGTAACTATGATGATTCAAATAAAGTTATAATATCATCATCTACGTGGAGAATCCAGATTTTCACAGCTGTATTGCAATGAGAAAACCTATAATTCGGTGGTCTTTTGGACGATGAGAAGATGGATTGGAGTAGTGACAAGAGTCCCCGACCTCTCTGACTTATAGAAATCTTGAGTAGTTCGAGTGGAACTCCACAAGGAAGCCAATGCATTGCACTTCGTGGCCATCAAAATAAATGCCTTCACACTGAATGGGGTATTCCCCAATTTTATTTCAACAAGAATTGGTCCCACATAAAGATTGATGGTTTAGTTAAAGCATAACCAACTCAATCTTATGTATATTTACTAATCACGTTTTTTGTCCAACGGTTAATCTTACAGTGGGACCGACTTCTATAGGGATAAAATTTAGGGATACCTCATACATTGAGAGGGTTTATTTTCAACAGTTGAGACTTTCAATATGTAAGTCCGGTTAAGAGCTCCACTTCTTCAACTTAGCTCCGGTTTGACATCACTATTTTTTGTCTCTCTTCTTCTAAATCTCTAAAGGGGGTAGAGATGTTGTGAATAGAGGCATTTGACAATGTATTAGGCCAAACACAGGTATGAAACCAAATTTTAGTCATTGGTCCATCACCAAGCTCAAGATATGTGCAAAAAAAAAAAAGATTCATTGGAAAAAAAAATTCTAAAATCTGTAGGTCCCAAACACAAGATCCAAACATTTAGATCTCTTTGGAAGGCCGAACACGGCTATGTCGTCAATTTTCAAGGCTTGATACTTTGTGGATCTTGATGTATTTTTAAAACAATATCAACCATTGATGTATCATGCACAATTTTGGATTTGTCCATAAGCAATATTATTTTTTTTATTATTTTTGGGATAGTAAATCTAAACCGTTGAAGCCGTTCTTAAGATCAAGTCCATCCATAGAACCAAATTTTAGCCATTACGTCATCCCCAAACTTGACATATGAGCAAAAACATATGAACCATTTAATAATATTTTTTTGGATTATGTGAGCTCCAAACACAAGATCCAAACCGTTAGATCTCTTTTGAAGGCTGAACACGGCCAAGGAGTCAATAACCAAGGCTTGATACCTTTTAAATCTCAAGAAACTTGTGAAAAACTTTCAGCTATTGATATAAAAAAGTCTATTTAACATAGATCCATGTATTATCAAACACTCATTTTGATTGTAGCAGTTTTTTTTATGGCTCTATTTTGATGGGTCTATCAAAAAAAAAGAGTAGAGATACCAAACAAGGCCTTACAATTATATTATATTATATTATATTATATTAAAGATAATGTTTTGGACTCAATTTTTGATTGTTGGTTATAATTTTGGCAGGAATTAGTAGGGCTACATAAAAAATTCAGTATCACCACAAAACAAGACTGAACCGACCGAACCGGGCGGTTTAGATCAGTTTATAGTAGATCGGTTCGGTTAACGATTTGAAATTCATAAAAACTGCTTACATCGGTCGGTTATCGGTTTGAGTCCACGGTTAACCGCTTAAACCGAACCGACCGTATGTAGTAACTTAAGTATTGCTTTTTTACTATTTTAGCCTTAGTGTTTCATTTTTTACTACTTTCATACTTACATTCCACAACTCCATTCTCACATTAATTCAACAGTCAACACTGCCTCAACTGCATTTCCTCTAATCTCTCAAATACTTTTTGATACTTCATTGCAGATGGAGGGATTATTGTACATAGTGTTTTCCTTCCATCATAATTCCTACCTCGTTTCAATGAAGTTTTTATCAGAAGGCTGCACTTTTGAGAATATTAGAAAAGCCGGTAAAGCCTAGCCTTTTGATGGTTAGTTTTGGTCTCACCTAACCAATGTGTTAAGAAAAATTCATTTCTAAAAAATATAGTGGGTTCTGATACAGATTCTGTCTGTGTGTGACTTTTCTTGACAGTAATAATTATTCTATTGTAATTCTAAATGGTATCATGTGGAATGAATGTTTCACTGCAAGTTGTTGTTGTTGTTTTTTTTTTTTTTTTTTTTTTTGTGCACTTGTGTTTAGTTCAAACTCTCTTTTTGGATTAGAATTATTTTTTATATGCGTTTAGTCCAGTCTGAAATGTTGGATTTTTATGTTTGCACTAAACGTTGGAATAAATGCAAAGGACTGGGCATCATCATTTTGAAATTTTCAATGTTTGATTTTAAAAATAAAATAAAATAAAAAACAACAGTTTAACCGACCGAACCGTTTGGTTCAGTTTGGTTCGGTTTAATCCCTCTCCATCGCTCGGATCGGATTGGTTAATGAAAAAACCAACATGTTCGGTTTGGTTGTTGGTTTTAGTGTTAAACCGATCCGAACCACCCATGTGTAGCTCTAGGAATTAGTTATATTGTTTTTTATTTTCAAAATCTTTCATGTTCTCCCTCACTTCTATCTCATGCAACTATCTACTTTATTTCTTTATCAAAACCACTTATCTACTCTCCACTTTTTTTTCTCCCTTTCTTTCTTCTTTAGTAAAGACTTTGTTTTCATCCAAACTCTGTCATCCCCTTTCTACTCCAGCTCTAATTCCTTTCTACTCCAATTCTCACATTTCCTTTCTACCCCACTAGCTCTCGGATTACATAAATAGGTACTCATAACCTCTTCTTTTCTTTCGTTTTCTTTCTAAAAACTATAATTTTTTAATGCATGAATATTTAGAGTGTAATGTTGGCTATATCCATGCTCAGCACGAGTTATTATGCTAGTTATAATTTATTAAAGCCAAGGGTTTTGACTTTAATTTTAAATGTTAGTTGCAATTTTGACCGGAAGTTATCCCCTTTTTTCTTTTTCTTTTTTTCAAATGCTCCACATTCTCACCCCACTACTTCCCTTACGCAACCATATATTTTTATCTCATGAAACCGCTCACTTCCACTCTCCAATTTCCAATATTCCACCTTTTCTTTTCTAAAAATCTCTCTTTGTACCTCACCTCTTCTGTTATCTTTCTACCACAATTCTTCTATTCTCATTCTATACCACTTAGCTCTCCTAAATTTAGGAAAAAGACTAGCCCGTGAAGATTATTTGGAAGTTCTCGTTAAAAGATATTGAATCTATGAGTTAATTTTCTTTTATTTTTATGTCCCCTTTTATGTTAATTTGATTTTCTTTGCAATCGTTTGGTTTCTTTATATATGAATATCTTGTTTGCAATGTTTGGACCTACCTGTGCTCCCATGGGTTATTGTGCTAGTCTCTACATTACACTCCAAGGACCTCCAATCAAAAGATTTTGTCTGATTAAAAAAAAAATGTACATGTCAATTCAAATTTGTACTGTGAGAGGTTTTTTGGCATCTAAATGGACATTTAATAAACCTAAACAGCCAAAAAACAATTGTCTTGTCTTATTTTTGCACCTGGCCAATCACAGTGGATTTCACAGCCAAACTTATCATCTGTAAAATAGCCTGATTACTAAAACAAAGAAGACAAAAGAGAGTGACTCACACTCCATTGTTTAAAATTAAGGCCTAAGCCCACGCCCACGCCCACGCCCAAAAATCTCAACCCCGATTTAACTTTTATGTGAGGGGGTGAGATGCAAGTCGCATCATAACTGTCAAAAGCATATTCATTTAGATGGATTTAAGCCCAAGAACACTACTAATCAGATAATACTTGTGTTTAACATTGTATTCTAAACCCTAAAGCCCGTAGCTCAGTTGGCCAAGGACTTCGGATTGCATCCGAAGGTTGAGATTTTGAAACTACACTACCACACCTGGACTATAAGAGATGTAGGGATTATTCTGATCAAAAGGTGAGGGACACCTTCCATTATAAATTAAAAAAAAAAAAAAAACATTGTGTTCTAGGCTTCCTAAGGCTGGTCCCTTCGTAATAATAGTCCATCTTATTGATAGCAATTGAATCACTTGGATCAGCTGATCATGATCATGATTGTCATCAGACCCATGATGAGGCCCAGTGTTAGGATTAGGAAAGTCTGGATTCACTTCTTTTTTTATCCCTAAAAATGTATGTGGTACAAGTTGGCAAGCAGTTTTCATGGTGATGAGGACGTCAGAATAGCTATTTAAATAAAGGAGAATATGTCACAAAGCCGCATCTGGTTGTGCCGACTGGGGTCCATGAAAGCAACCATCCCAAATCCCAATCCTTGTGATCTCATTCTCTACCTCACACTCACACTCTACTTTTAAGGACTCTCCAACTGGGGCTTTTAACAAGGAGAACAGACGGTTAATCCCAAGGGATAACTCAGTTAGCTTAGGATCACGGTTTGTACTCGAAAGAGGTTGTGTGTTTAAAACTTTGCTACTACACTGAGGCTACAATGGAGTTTATCAGGGTTCCCTATGGGCTCGGAGAGATTAGTCTAGTCCAAAGGGTTGGAACCCTACGATAGCAGGAAAAAAAAAAAAGGAGACAGCTAGGCTCGGCTTGGCTTGCTTCTCTTAGCTGGACTGTTTGGTATTTTTCTAGTACGACTGTCCTAATATCTAACATTCGTTTATCAACTGTTGAAATTTAAAAAAAAATTCTCCAACACCATTCGTATGATATTATCCTACATCTATAGGTTATTTCACGGTTTTCCTTCATTTCCTATCTTCTTAGCCCTCTTCTTTTTACAAATAGATCTACAAATCTTTTTCAAACGTTGACGGCTAAATGTCAGATCTTAAAGTAGCCATACGGTCAAAATTCTTACATTCTTTAGCTCATGGGCAGAGCCAGAACTTAGCCCAATTAACTTATGCAAATATGGGCCTAGCCGAAGCTCAGCAATTTCACGATAGAACTCGAGCTTAATAAATTCAAGACAAGTGAAGATATGATGGAACTTAGTTAAATAACCGCTTAACCCATTTGAATATATAAATGTGAACTATGTAGCCAATTTTCTTCTCTGGTCAGCCGAAATCCGTATGCCAAGTCATGAGGGAAAAACCACAGGCCTTCCAGTAAAGGTGGGAATGTAATTCCACACACGCCTGGCCTTAAGAGGCCTACATGAAAAAAATTGCCCTATAAAAATATGTACTAGCATTGCCTGGCCCTGGGCGGATGCCCTATGCAAGATAACCCATGAGGCCCACCTAGACCCCGCTTAATCAATCCGATCCTTTATTCCTAATCCTCTCCCTTCAATTCACACATCAAGGATTTAATGCGTTTAGTTGATCTGAATGGATTGGACAATTCGATTAAATTAAAATAAAATAGTAATGCTAGCACTGTCAAATCAAAGGAGTTAAGATGATGCATTATTGATAACGTAATTAATGCATGCGACTAAATAATGATAAGAATGTGTTGATCATTTCATTAATAATGTGGTCAATTTTGCGGTATAACCAATTCCTGTTAAAGTGAAATTTGGCGCATATGCCCCCACTCACGGGAACTTTTAGGGGGGCTTTTTGGGGGGGGGGGGGCGGGGGGGGGGGGGGGGGCGGGGATTCACATTTCAAAATCAGCTCCCTATTGTGGCAGACGCGATCTGTTGACTTGTTGACTCCGTCGGTCTTCATTGAAGACGACGCGGAAAGGTCAAAAAAGCAGCCAATTGCATCTTCCTCCTTCCTTCTTAAATCCAACCCTCTCCGGATCCTTCTTCGATATCTCCTCCTCCTCTCTCTCCCTCTCTGCTTTGTTTAAATCCATCAGCAGCTCCTTCTTTTCCCATCAAACTCTCACTGCTTCTTCTTCTTCTTCTTCATCATCATCATCATCTTCTTATTCTTTCTATCGAGTTTGGGAAGAAATGAAGGTACGATTTCTTCCATAATATAGCTTTTGATGGGTGTTTTCTTCCTTTTTTAGCCTTTACAAGAGCATAATTCTTGTTGGGTCTTTTCCCTACCTCTAGGTTTTGGGTCTTTTCAATCTAAATCTCATCTACATGCACTTCTGGGGGCTTTTTAATTTTGAATTTCTATCTGGGTTTCTTTTTTCTTATGGTTCTGATGGTGTCTGATGTCTGATTCTTGTTGGGTTATTGCAGAAAATAGTATTGAAGTTGAATATACATGATGACAGAGATAAACAGAAAGCTATGAAGGCTGTCTCAAGCCTTGAAGGTAGCCTTTATTGAGAATTCGGAATTCAATTCTTCCTCAAGTGGGTGATTTATTCTGAAGATCACTGATTGTTGAATGTTTCTTTTGCTTTTCTGATTTTGTAGGGCTTGAATCGATCTCCATGGACATGAAGGAGAAGAAATTGACAGTAACTGGAGATGTGGATCCGGTCACCATTGTGAGCAAACTTCGCAAGCTCTGCCGCCCGGAAATCGTCTCTGTGGGACCTGCTAAGGAAGAGAAGAAGAAGGAAGAGCCTAAGAAAGAGGAACCCAAGAAGGAGGAACCCAAAAAGGATGATAAGAAGTCAGAAAAAGACCAGATTGCAGACCTTGTCAAGGCCTACCAGGCATATAATCCCCACTACACCACACATTACTTTGTGCATAGCGCAGAGGAGAATCCAAACGCTTGTGTCATATGCTAATGAGGTGAATTGGGGTTAATGGAGGGATGATTTAATCATCCTTCATGGCTTTGGATCCTCATGAAACTCATTGCAGGCACCCCAAGAAAAGAGATTCAGCTCATGAATTGGCTTCTATCCTCCATGGTGTATAGAGATGATAAGTTTATAGCTCTGGGATGTATTTGTATTTTTGTAGGTGTTTGTTAGATGATCTTTATTAGGATTGAATTTGTTGGATATGGAGTGTTCTTGTTAGATCATAAATGAGATGGGTCATGACCATGGAATTAGAGAAGAATTTAGGCTTGAAGTGTTTACTTTAGCAGAGAAGCTCTTCTTGTACAATTTATGGGTGGATTTGTATTCTGTGTATGTTGTTTGTTGGAATGAAGTTACAGAGATTATGAGCCTATACTTCTTTTGTGTTTGTTGTAGGAATTTTTACATGATTTGATTGAAGAAAATAATTTTTTGGTAGATTAAAAGTAAGATAGTTCATGAAACCATGAAACTGGAAAAGAAGATGAGCTTCATGTGTTTAGTTAACAGAGAATTTCCTCTGTAAGCTTGATGGGTGTATTTCCATTCTATTCATGTTGTCTGTTGGAGGGGATGTATAGACAGAATAAGTCTATATCTCTTGGATATGAGTACTTTTGTTGGAATTGATACATGTTCTGATAAGGTTAGATTAAAGATTGAGAAGATTCATGATTCATGAAACCAGTGAGTAGGAAAAGAATTGTGATGGAGGTGTCTAATTGTTACATGTTCTGATTGGCTCTGAGAAAAAAAAAATGATAATGTTAGATTAAAGATTGAGAAGATTCATGATTCATGAAACCATTTAGTAGGAAAAGAATTGTGATGGAGGTGTCTAATTGCAACAGGGAAGATGTAGTTTCAGTTGTGGGAAATGGGCGATGGCTAATTTCATTCACTCTACGTCATTCTTTCCAGTTCTGCCTCATTATTTAATAAGTATTGCAAACCTTTGAGTAATTTTGAATCGGTTCCTGATGAATACACAGAGTTAGCTATGGCCAAGGGCTCTCTCTCCGCCTCAAGGAAGCGGGCGGTCTTGTGTTCGAATTCCACACCTACCTCTCTTCGCCCGTGGTTTTAGCCTGTGCATGTTTATTTTTGTTGGCCACTTTCTATAGTTTTACCCAATGCACGTGGATAGGGCCAACCTTCCATAGTTTTACCAATGAATATAAATGGATTCTCAATTCTCCGATTACCAGAAGGTTCCGACTTGTTAAAAACCGGATCTGGATCTTTATTTAGGCCCCAATAATTAAGTGGTTTCGGTTCCACCTTGGTTCGGACCTATGAGTCTTATACCCGACATAATACCTAGCTTTCGAAAATTTCTCATAAAAATCATATTTTTCATAAAAATATCATTTTCTATCTAAATCCGAACCCGGATCCAGATCCGTCCCATATATGGTTCTGGTTTCGGTTTCGGTTTCGGAGCCAAGAACCGGTTCCGAAACGGTTCCAATTTCGGATCCATCATGGACCCGGAACCGGCATCGACCCATTTACAACCCTAATTTTACCCTATACATGTGAATATGAGGGTTTGTATGTGCCGGGATAGGGCACAAGGCTCTTAGATCGAGTTAAGAGTTGGGAGATTTGGCTTATCGAGAAAAATGAAAAAATAAAAAAAGAAAGAAAGAAGAGATGGCTGCTCAGTAACCTTCAGCCGCACAAAGTTGTTTCTTTGAACTAAAGAAAACAAACGAGGAGAGAGTCAAAATGAGGAAATCAGGTGGTGCCGTGGGGGACAAGCTTCTGATGAGTTGAATTTCGTCTGTCTGCCTCTCAAAATATCTTCTTATTTTATGACCTGCGTGGGACTATAGAAAAACAAAGCCCTTATCGGGTCCAAGTCTGACAGGGGCCATAAGTGGCTGGCCCATTGAAACATGTTTGGCCCAGCCTGGCCGAGCTCTATCATTTATTCAGGCAAGCAAGTCACTAAACTACAAGCACTACTTGTTCAGGTCAGGTCCAGCCTGAATACTAAAGCCTAAGGTCCAAACCTGGTCCAAATTGGACTGAGCCTAGATTGGGCCTTGGTGGACCCGACCCATGACCACTTTGGATGAGTTGTACCACAGTTATCTGGCTTGCAGTTGGACTAATTTGCATTCAAGTATGCAATTCATAGTTCAAGAATTAGCTCGACCAGGACTTTCTATGTAGTGGGTTCATTTGATTCGCTCGTCAATGTGTTTGATTTGGAGTCTGAGTTTGACTAATTTGATGAACTAATTCGTCTATGCCCACGCTATGAAATCCATCATTGAAATCCACATCTGAAAATCAAACCACTCAAGATAAGTGTTCCTTACATTAACTTTGCCCCAAGCTTTACTTACATTAAATTGGGCTTATCGTTAGATCGATCATCTGTAAAACACACGGTCACAATAGAAAAAAAACATAAAATTTCATGCAGGTGATCAATCGTAAGGCAGGGCCAGCTCTAATTGGAGTTGGATATAGACTAATGTTGATACATAGGGCTGCATGGCTTTTGTGCAGCTTGGATTTCTTAGGTTGGCCTCTCAGATGGATATATAGGACTAGAGAGAAATTTACAAGATCAGTCTTCCAAACTAACTGCAAGATTCTTCAAAACAATCGTTAGCAATTCAAAGGCCTCATTAGTTACCTGGATGACAAAGACTGATTTTCTTTTCTTTTTATAAGAAAATGAAATAAAACCAATTCACACATGTGGAAGCTTCTGAAACAGCCATTGAAAAAAAGAAAGCTAAAGTGGCACGATAATAGCATTTGAAAGATTCTGGAACTTTCCCATTGAAGAGTTTGGTGGTCATATTTCAAAGTATTACACCAGCAGCTGAATGTCCACTTACAAGATGGACTAGCAAGGTAAGTTCACAGAAGGGGGAGATGTTGTCATGTTGAACTTAGTTTTGATGTCCTACTGCAATTCTCCCCACACCACAAGATATCTGAATAGAAGATAAACATCTACCTGCAGGGGTGGAGCCAGGATTTCATCCTGGGGGAGGGGGGGCCAAAACTTGAATAAAATTTTATTTCATCAATTACTTTGCACCCAAAATGGGTGCACTAAGATCCCTTCTTTCCTCCTCCTTGTCTGCCACACCTGCACTAAGATCCCTGTTCTTAGACATAAAACAAGATGGTCCCTATTCACAAAGAAAGGCAATGTTCATTCTGATTGTCGAAGATGAATCTTAGGCAGTCAATTCTTGTGGGGCCTGCCTTGTCTGGGCCTATTAGTTCTTAAAAATAGTTGTGTCGGGCCTCTGCCTAGATCCACAAAGAGGCCTTCTGCGCTCGTTTATCCCTACAGAACCTATTTAATACACAGAGAACCAATACTTGGATTGGGCCAGACGCATTGACCTGACTTATTACATCCCCTAGATTTGGGCCTAAAGATCAGGAGCTTGAATAAAATCTTGGGGGGGCCCATTTTGGTGTTTTAATAGGATTTTCCAAAGGCTGGGCCCCAGGCCTCAACATGGTTCAGCCCCAGTCTACCTGCCTCCAAGGTTCTTTTCTAGTTAAGTCGAGAGATCACTGTGTTAGCATCTGTACTCACCCTCTATCGATTGAGACTATCCTTGAAACAGACTCTCGGACAACTTCGAGACTCAAAATGTGTAAGATAAGGATAAGAGGCTCCTCAATGTTATCCATTTGTGTAAAGATCAGTCTTACCGTACTAAACTGATCTTATCTGTATTCTGTACTAAAAATACAATGATAAATAACCCTTAGATGTAGCTCTTAAGACCAAGGTTTGTACTGGATGTTGAGGGTTTGAAACTACACTACTACATGAGGGCCATAGGGAATTTATCCGACTCCTCCTCTGCCCATAGGAATTATTCTGACCCAAAAGACCGGGATACCCTCCTTTATCAAATGGCAATTCAATACAATAGCGATTATATAACAACTCATTTAAATGCTATTGTATCAACAGGAGAGTTAGTAGTTCCTTAAATGAAGGTGGTGATGTTTATTTAATTAGGGTACATTTGGATGTACCCCAAATCTTAATTGGTTCAAATACTGCGAAAGGAATGAACAGATATCCAAATGTACCCCAAATCTTAATTGGTTCAAATACTGCAAAAGGAATGAATAGATCCATTAGAAACTATATTCAGTAGCTACTGTCCTTTTCTGAATCTTCCACCCAATATCAAGATTAGTGCTGATGGTACTAGCCAAAAAAAAAAAAAAAGACTAGTGCTGAGAAATCTGGTCTGTGGAAATTTTTAACCCAGCCCACTTTGTTGGGTTAAAAAAAAAAAAAAAACTTCTTTTGAACTTAAAAAAAAAAGAAGATAATATATAGATGTAGAGGGACAACTTTGTATCTAAGTGCATGTCCACCAATCATTCAAAAAATAGTGTCCGCCTAGCACTTAACAACCCACACACCAGCATGTGGTTTGTATGATCTTTCTTTTTCATTGAATTTAAGAATAGTCTTATCAACATTTAAGGGATGATTGTACCTGATAGTTTGCTACATCTTTCATTATTTACATAAAAATCTCAATTACTGCAATAAAAAAAACAAAGAAATATTGTTTGTACATTTTCAGTTACAATTGCTTGGTGACCTAAACATTTTCCACAGAGTGTTTATATCTTTTGTGATAGTGTATAAAATGGTTTTTTTAACTTTTTGGGCCACTAATTTACTTTAGAAAATAATACAAAAACCTCTTTCACTTTTTTTTGTTTTGGCACGCGAGCTAAAGGGGTTGGGACTCAAGAGAGGTAACCCATTCAAGTGGGAAGGAGGCCGGTATAAGTGAGAAGAAAGTTCACACGAGTGGAAAGAGGGAGCAGTCAGGTAAGAACTGACGCACCTTACCACTCGGATAAGAAGCCGTTCTTAAACTCTTTCGCTTTAAAATTGAAAATTGATTAGCAGCAGCAACCACAATAATTAGGATAACAATAACAACAAGTTGACCACTAGTGGTTACAATGTGCTTCCTCACGCTCCTCCTTCCTGTGTAAAGTCATTTTCCCTTGTCTGATGTTAGAAAGAGATATGAGAGATTAGAAAAGTCTAAATTTTTAATTTTTGATGTGTTTTCTTATATAGTTCAAGTTTTCCTCAATAAAGCTATGGTGAGGTTTCTCAAAATCTATTATGTTAGAAAGTTTTCACCATGCATAGATTGAGCTTTTTACATCAGCGGCCTCTATGTAATACTTTGTTACATATCAGCTACAGTACTTACCTTTTACCATTATTTGGTAAATTTTTTTTTACTAAAAACATCATCTAAATTCTATTTTCAGTTCGCCAGTAATGGACCCAGTAACATGGTGAAATACAAGATAATGCGGCAAGATAATGGGACCTACTGACCTCATGAAATACAAGAGATGATGAACGGTAATTGCATATAGTTTGGATTCTTAAGGTGTGTTTATGCTAAAAAAAGAATTTTGCGCTCCACGAATTTTCATTTTTGTGATTGAGAGAAATCCTGCATTCCTATCTCTCCCATGAAAAATCAAAATCATTTCTTTTGTCAATGAAAATTAATTCATTTTCTTAAATCTTTTTCGACCGTAAGAAGTGTCTCACCAAACATAAGAAGAGTCCCATACCCAAAGAACCTCAAGATTTTTAAGAACTCATCTACAAATTTTGGATATATATATATACATTTGCCCCTTCCCTAGTATTTCTTTTAGAACCCTATGGGGTAGTTTAATTGGCTTAAGATCACGGTTTGCATCCGAAAGTTGTAGATTCGAAACAACACCATTACATTGGGACTATATGAGAGTTTATCCGGCTTCATTTTCGGTCCGAAGGGATTAGTCCAGCCCAAAAAGATTGGGAACCTTTCAAAAGCAAAAAAAAAAAAAAAAAATATTTATTTTAAATAGAGGTCTCAAATTTAATTTTCTTGATCCACTGTAAAAAAAAATACGCGACATGAAAAATCAAATTCTCTAGTTCCACAAACAGATCCCATGTGCCAAACTTTTCTTTTTCAGCAACAAAATGCAAAGTCCAAAAATTAGATGTGGAGTTCAACAAACCAGCTAAAGAATCAAAGAAAAAACCACAATCATAGTTGTCAAGCGTGCTGCGTTTTATGAGTGTGACACAAATCAATACCACCAAAGTCCGTATCAATGTCCAAATCATCATGACGACTCTGTTAAAGCCTTTTGCCAAGTCAAGTCAAAGTTAGTGTGTGCTTGATGGCACACACTTGGCTTGCATAGATGACACACACTTTGGCTTCCTTGGACAAAGGGTACTGGATTAGACTTTTTAAAAGGAAAATCCTTTCAGATTATTTTCTTTTACTTCGATGGCTAAAATTAAAGATTTCTCTTAAATTTTAAAATCACTCCCTCAAAATAAAATTTGAAATTGAGCTCTAATTTCTCAATTAATTAAAAAAATTGAAGCTCAATTCTAAATTTGAATCCTATTAATAATTCAACTAGTATTTTTGAGTTGATTAACAAATAAAGCAGGATTGATTGAGCCTATGTATGTTATCGGGTACCCCCCAAATAACTTGAAGCCAATCCATTGCTACCTCTAAGGTCTTTAAGTGTTTGGATCCTTTTAAGGACATGTTTGTGTATATGCTTTTTGGCATAAAAGACATGGAAATTAGTGAAAAATATTTTCAGTGGTATAGTAAAAATTGCATTTGTATGGCCACTTTTCCCCTTTTAAGTAAGGTAGAAAAAGTAACTAAGCTTTCCACAATTCTATGAAAGATTGTTTCTTATGGTGAGGTTTACACTCATATTTAGTGAAATGTAGAAATCATCCTTAGTAAATCTAGGATTTTTATAGCTATACAAAGATGTTCCTGTAGGGCTCATTTGTGCGACAAGCGAACTTCATGATCGAGAGGGAGATTATTTTGGTTTTTCATGAGACTCACTATTTCATTATTTGGTATGAAACTTTTTTATATTATGGAAGAAGATAAATTAAATATATTTTCTTCTATAAAAAAAGACTTCGATATATATTTTTTTAGATAAAAAAAGATTTCGATTTTCCTACGGGAAACGTTAGAATGCATGATTCCTTTTTCTGTGGGAACACAAATCCATGAAGCACGAAATCCTCTTGTTCTACTAATGTCCTACTCGTGCTTTTCTTGCGTGGGAGTAGCAAAACTTTATTGTAAAACCCCCCTTTTCGAAAATCCTAACCACATAAATAACTTATTCTATCATGAGATGTTTCTAAATTTTACTTTTATAGGTGTTGGATCCATTGTAAAACTGAAAATATGATTCACAAACTAATTAATATAATCTTATGCATTATAAATTACCTGCATGAATCACAATAGTGACCATACGCTCAATTTTATAGGATAAACAAGTCTGATTAGAATAAAATTTGGTGGGTTAGAAATTGAAATGGTGGCCCTAGAATGCAGCTCAACTCCCCTCACTTCAGAGGAAAGTGTGAGGGAGACAGAGGATCTTGACTTCACGTGGAACAAAGGACAAGATCGAACAGTAAGTCTAGTGGTCATCATCAATTCTATAGACATAAAGGTATATTAATTTGAGTCAAGGTCGTTCATCAGGGGATCCGTTTCCACTAGTTCATCCATGCTCACTCCTCGACAGGGTTGGGGCAATAATCACACCTTTGCCTTTGGGAAATCGGCTTGATGTCAAAATTTCCTAAATTGCTATCAAAATAATCCACTCTCTTTCAACTTTTCCAATGCAGTTACAAAGCACAAAGTACTTACAACCACACTAAATCACTAATCTTGCTCAGCTCATTTATTCATGTGTTGATTTTCCATCAACCATAAGTTTTTCTACTCATATACACCTTCTAAATTTTATGTTCAAACTTATGTTAATTACAATTTTTTTTTTTGATAAATAGAATTTCATTAAGAAACCAAAGAAAGACGATGGTTCCCAAAAAGTGGGTTCTTATGGGCTTTTTTTTTTTTTGTATGGAATTGAATTCCTATGAATTTATAGTAAAATAGGTTTCAACAAATGGTCATCAAAGTGGTGAGCATAAAGGAGGAGATGTAGATGGGATACTTTACTTTGCTACGATTTGATTTATTAGAGTAATAGTTGGCTATACATCTCCCATCTTCCCTTACTACATAATCAATGGGTTTCAATTTTCTTGAGTGTTTTTTGAGAGAAGAGCATGCTTGGATCAATTTTGATTGGAGATGAAAAATGGCATGATATGAATAGGAAAGGGTTCGGTATTTGAAAAAAAAAAAAAAACCCTACTTTGGAGGGGCTTTAAATTCTAATGAGAAATGAGGTTAAATCTAATTGGTCATAGGAGAAGAATGGGACATGATGTGTCAAGTAATGTTAATGATATCATCTAATGGCTCATGGGCGGCCATATGGAATTATAGGCTTATTTGTTTGCATGGTATTAAAATTATAGGACCCAATGTTAAAATGGGTTCAAACAAATGAATATTAATAAAGGAGGAGAGGCCAAAGGCTTTAAAGTGGATATATAGAAGGGAATGACTTTACTAACTTTTGATTAACAAGGGTGATAATGGGGTAGTCATTTTTCAAATAAAAAGAGATTATTTGATGGGCAACTGTACATATTCACTTGTGTTTATTCAATTTAGCTACTTTAATAAGAATACATTCTTAGAATTCTTAGAGATTTCAAATAAAAAACGGGGCCTTACAGTAGATATAGTGAAAACAAGAAAAACCCTGACATCTTGAGAGTTCCAATTTGAAAATTCACACCATTAATTTAACCACTTCACGGCAAGCTGAAGCAATGAGGTCTTATGACAGTGATTTCTAAACTTTAGAGATTACTTTACTATATAACATGAATAGAATCACCTTTCTATTACATACTAAAATGATTTTTTCCCATTCAGATTGACTTTTAAGTAGTTTTATACTAGCTAACCCTAACATCCACCAGGTGTTTCTGCAAAATCAATATACTGCATGAGCCCAACAAACTCAAAAGCCACTTTCAGACTACTTTATTGGGAAAATGATGCACCATGGAATGAAAAGACCGGTAGCATACATCGTGGTAGCACATTTGTAATCTGCTCCAGTGCAATGTGTGGCATTAAATAAATTGAAATTGAACTGGAGTGATAGGCTGCAATAATCATATTGAGCAATGCCTGAATCTAGGCCTGCGTTTTATGTTTTTGCAACTTTTTTTCTTAATGCGTTTAGCTTTTGTTTTGTTTTGTTTTTTTTTTTGATAATGCAGGATCTGGCTTTTGAACAGAATAATTCCTACGAGTCCATGAGAGAAAGCCGGATAAAATTATCTTGTGGCCTATTGTGCAGTTTCGAATCCACAACCTCTCAGTGCAAACCGTGGTTTTAAGCCACGAACTACCCTTAGGGTTAATGTGTTTAGTTGGACTCTCATGTTACGTAAGCCTTCCGAAAGCTCGACTCCAACAACTCCATCACACATGGATCACTAATTCTTAATTTTAAAATCACAGAAGAAAACTGAACAACTGTATGGGTGCATGATCTCCCTATTTATTCTCATTCATTGGATGATGGGACCGTCTCTCTTTTTTCTTTTTTTTTTTCTTCATTATGATAGGGAGAAAAGACAATGGTGCACAATAAAGATGAGGATGGGTCACAATAAAGCTGAGGATGGTTAAATTCAATTGTTTGAACCATTAGGTCAGGGGTTCGAGACATGGCACCAGCGAAGAATCTGGATCCCCTATCGCAGCTATTATACAATAATGTATAACACATGTTAAAGTTCTATCGTGGGCCCATAGAAAGGTAATTTGGATTGATCAAGATGAATCTCATCTATTTTGGTGAAATGAATTTGGATTTCACATTTAAATGAATTGTTTCCACCATATGATTGAGTATGTGATTGAAAACATGATTAGTAAACTAATGCGGCATTAATCATGTTTCGCATGGTGGGGATCCACCCACTTCTATTGGACTGCCGAGATGGATTAGTCCAGCAAAAAGAATTGGGAATCCTCCGATAGCAACACAAAAAAAGAAAAAAAAATTCTATATTTACCTTTTGGATTATTTTAAGTTCTATGTCAGATTGCATGAGTATCATGCAATGCACCATTAATGAGCCTCACAATTTGAGATGTTAATATGGTAAAAATATTCAAAGGAGAATCATCTTCACCAGCACGATTCACATGTTTGGCCCACTCATAATTTTTAGGCCATCAGGTCCCTTTTATTTTAAAAATCATGGTGGCCCTCTCTCATACCCCCCTTCTGCCCTCTCCTGCAAACAAGTCTCTTTCTATTATAATTCATGGCTGAATTGCAAATAAAAAAATTATATATTCTAAAATTATTAAATCTGAGAGCTATAAATCAAGATGTTAAGATGATCCAGTGAGACTAATTTTTTGCACACTACTGAGTTTCATTGAGATCTATCTCACACAGTTCTCATTATTGACATGACCTCAAGTGGGGATGATTCTCATCAATATAGAATATGCTAATATAGTATACAAGATAATTTGCCGCTATGAAGGTCTTAACGCGAGGCATGACTATATATTGTACTAAGATACTTGTACAAGCCCAACATATATATGTCTAGGGTTGTAAATAGGTTGGTTCCGGTCCGGGTCTATGGTGGAATCGGAACCGAAACCGTTAAGGAGCATGTGGAACCGAATCCAGATCTGGACTTGGAACCGTTTCGGAACCGATTTCTCAGCTTCGGAATTGGAACCGAAACCAAAACTATATATGGAACGGGTCTAGATTTGGGTCTGGGTCTAGGTAGAAAATGATATTAAAAAATATGGTTTTTAAGAGAGATTTTTGAAAATTGAGACAATATGTCTGGTCTCAGGGCCATGGGTCCGAACCAAGGTGAAATTGGACTCAAACCCATTTACTTATCGGGGCCTAAATAAGGACACAGACCCTATTTTTAACGGGTCGAAACCTCCGGTAATTGGAGAATCGATAACCCATTTATACCCCTATCTATGTCGGACTGATGCACCACTCTCTCCATATTTGATACCACACCCATACTTTTAGAGTACAAGTTAATCATATCCTACTTCTCAAGTCCATTATTTTGCTTGACCCTTTTAATTTTCTTACTTTTCAATATGAAAAATATTAGAAGGAAACCTAAACACTCACAATGATAATTTTATTAATTCAAAAGTTATCTAGAGAAAACATTAGCTGCTCATATCTATATAAAAAAACATTAGCTGCTCATATCTAAATCCTATATTTTCAAACATGAATAGGCACATCACCCATCCCTGTATCTTACCCGTATCATATGGGAATCATATATATATGTGTGTGTGTGAAATGGACCAGGGGGTGCCACATGCGTTTGAGATGTCACATCCCATCTCCTTAAAAAAATCCCATCTCTTTAAAAATTTCATCTTCCCATGTGGCACCTCTGGATTGGTCCAAACAGGGCTTCCTGTCTAGACCAAACAGGGGATCTGGATCCATATATATGAGGCATCCTTTTCTTTTTTTTTTTAGTCTGCAACCCTAGCCAAGCTACAACAAGAGAGAGATGCCTCACCAAACTTTCAGTAAATTAGGCATCCTTAGATTCTGTTTTAGAAATTTGATAGCGATTATACATCTAAGATAAATTAGCCTTTAGTATTTTGTTTTGTTGTGTATCTTTCCACTAAACTTTCTTTTCATTTTCATTATGTCTTGTCTACGTCTTCCAGCTAAAAGAAGATGAGGAAATTGGAAAAAGTCGAAGGAGATCTTGGTGCAAGAGAGATAATTAATAATGAAAAAGTGATATGATATTTTTTAAAGTTTCAAAAAATCAAACTCACTACCAAGCATTAACTTTAGGAAAACATTATATTTTATCATCCCCAAAAATTTTGAATTACACTTGAATTTGTTTCTTTGCAAACATTTCTAACTAGAAATTTAGAATTCTTGGTAGAAGTTGGGAATTTTATACATGCTCAAAATGTGGCATTTCCAAGTCTCAACCAAGCCACTGACATTTTAGAATTTCAGAATTCCAGTGTCTTACACTCTTTAGTTTTAAAGGTGGTTCTCACATTATAATTTTTAAAGGTGAATATCATTTAATTTTTAGAAAGAAGGGTCATAGATAGCACAACTTTAAAAGGTGGGCCAAGTTTGAAATCTCCAAAAATCATAATTTCTAAAGATAGGCCCACATGCGACAAATTGTGAGTTCCATAATCTATTTCCAAGGTAAGTCTCATGTTGCAATTTCTAAAGATGGAACCTATGTAAAGCAATTCTGATAGTGGGCCATATATACCACAATTCTTATTAGGTGGATTCACATTCTAATTTCTAAAGAGGGCTACACGTACAATTTCTAAAGGTGGGCCAAATGAGATTCTGAATGAAGATAGATCCTATGTTGTAATTTCTAAAGGAGTCATGCTACCTACACATTGCAAAAGCCCATTCACACACTGCAATTATTTTTTTTAAAAAAAATTAAAAAACCCTAAACTACCCCTCTCCCCCTCCTTCCCTCTCTCTACCTCGCCCTGCTCAGACAACCCCCACCTGCCGCCACCCTTGCGCCGACCCAGCCAGCCACCGCCTGCGCCGACCCATCTTCCTCCCCCTCTCCTTCCCTCTCTCTCTCTGCTCCCAGGTCTCTGCACCCACCCTCCCTTGTCTGCAAACCCTTCCACACAGTCGGCTCCTGCCATCACAAAAACCCTCAAACCGCTCTGGATCGACCTCCTCCCTTTCGTCCTCCGCCGCTAGCCTGACCTCTTCGCCTGCGACTGAGCCCTCTCCCTGATCATCGTCGGCCGCCCCCTCTCCCCTCTCTCTCTCCCACTCTCCCTCTCTATTTCCCTCTCCTGCTCGTCCCTGGTGCCGCCCACGCCACCATCTCTCTCTCCCTTCTTCTCCCTGTCTCGCCACTTACTCGCGGAGGTGGGCTGCGAGACAGGGAGAAAGAGGGGGAGAGGGAGAGGGAAAGAGGGAGTGGGAGATGGTGGCTCGGGCGGCGGTTGGGGACGAGTAGGGTTTAGGGTTTAGCAGGGAGAGGGAAATAGAGGGAGAGAGAAGGAGAGAGGGTGGGCGGGTGGCGGCTAGGGACGAGTAGGGTTTAGGGTTTAACAGGAAGAGGGAAAGAGAGGGAGAAGGAGAAGGAGAGAGAAGGAGAAAGGGTGCGCGGGCGGCGGCTAGGGACGAGCAGGGTTTAGGGTTTAACAGGAAGAGGGAAAGAGAGGGAGAAGGAGAAGGAGAGAGAAGGAGAAAGGGTGCGCGGGCGGCGGCTAGGGACGAGCAGGGTTTAGGGTTTAACAGGAAGAGGGAAAGAGAGGGAGAAGGAGAAGGAGAGAGAAGGAGAAAGGGTGGGCGGGCGGCGGCCGGCGACGAGCAGGGAGAGGGAAATAGAGAGGGAGAAGGAGAGGAAGAGGGAGAGAGAAGGGTGGAGGGGGCAGCCGGCCGGCGGGAGATGGAAGGAGAGATATGGGAGGAGAGGGAGAGGGGTAGTTTGAGGATTTTTTAAATTTTAATTTTTTTAAAAAAATTGCAGTGTGTGGAGGGACTTTTGCAGTGTGTAGATAGCCACACTCTTTCTAAAGGCCCCACATAAATTTTTTAAAGGTGGACCAAATTGTAATTTCTAAAAAAGAGTCCCATGTTCATAATCACAAAAGATGAACTCACTTGTAAAATGTAAATGTTCTTATACATTACACTTTTTGAGTTTTTTGCACGTAGGCTCCTAAAGTTTCTATGATTTATAAATAAGTCCCCATTTTTTCATTTTAATACCTTTGTGTCCCTAAAATCAACGGCCTTCCAACAACCAAAAATTTTTAGAGTGAAATGAAACTTTTGCCCATCTCTTTATCCTTATGTGCATAAATTCAAAAGCTTGGATCTAGGTTTCTGTAAAGGTTGCAACGTTAATAATTATATTTAGTCAGAGAGAATAATTGAACGTAAATCTATTTTTATCAATATAGAACCTATTTCATTAAATCCAAATTGATCATAATGACAATCAACGCTTGTATTTTTAATTGATTATAACTAATCCAATCCATGCACAACCTACCGTTAAACTGATGAAAATTTCAAAATACGTAATTAGTCTTCATGTGCATTAAAGAGTCATTGGAAGAGACCGTTGGGACTTGGGATAAAATAATATTATTTTTATAAATAATAATATATTTATTTTTATTTAATGGATATAAGGGTAAAATTGTCATTTTTATAAAAGTCCGACACAAATCTCATTATGTTTACCCATTAATATATATTATAGACGTAGGCATCGATTTCGAAATTGGAATCCGATTTGCTAATCGATTGCAAAATTGGACTCTAATATCAAATCAATTTGAAAAATTGGATCTCAAATCAATTTCAAGAGATAAGTTCTATCAATCAATTCAAAGTCCACTTTTGTTAAACTTCTTTACGTGAATTCAAATTTTAATATATATCTATTATGGATAGGTGATTAAAGAGTCTAGATGAAAAAATCTACCTTACTCAACAACTCTATCCAACTAAATTAAAATAATTATTCTTTAGATGAATTTAGAAAATTCTTAATGTTTGAAAATTTTAAAAGTGTATTATTAATAGTGATTTATATATATGGATTCTACCTACCATAAACCTTTTCAAAATGGGTCTCATATTCTAATTTGTAAATACGGGACCATCTAATTTTACAATCCCGCCCCGATTGATTATGGGGATACAAAGGTATTGAAGTAAAGACCTAGGGACTATTTACAGATGCCAAAATCACATGTTCCCATTCCCAAAAAATCATAGAAATCATTACACTTCGTCACAATGACATCATGCTAACCATTTTCCGCGCGTAAAAGCAAAAGACAGTCCTTCCTGTCTCTCATTACCTGCTTGACAAACCGAGGACGGCTTCCCCTGACAGCTCACTTTCAGAAGTAGAAGCAGAATTAGAATGGAAGCAGACATAGCTTCTGAGGGAGAGGAGGAATGCGGGACCCTGAAACTCCGATCTCGGAACGGCAAAACCAGAAATCCTCCACCCCACGAAGCTGCAGCAGAAGCAGAGACAGGAGGAGAGCTGGAAAGCTTCGTTTACTTGGACAGAGATGAAGGTATAAAACATCTTTTCAGCACTTCACCTGCTACTGCACTTTTCTCTTTTGCCTTTCTTTCCCTTCGTTTTCGCGTGAAATGACTGTTTTGCTCCTCCCCACCACCTTATATAATACCTTCTTGAAATGGATGGGAAATCGGAAATCGCGTTGGGAATTTCGGAGCTTTGGTTGAATTTCATTCACAAGTTTTGATTACAATAAAAGTTTCGATCTTTTTTTTTCTTTCTCAGTCTTAAATGCAGAGCAAGAAGAACGATACCCAACTTCTGAATTTCATTGCATTGGCGACTATTAGGCTAGGATGTTGCTGATAGATGTCGTAGATTTTAGTTTTACATGCGGCATTGAAGTATTGAATATGGATACAATGATGGGTTCTTTAGATTTTACGATTTGGGTATCGAAATCTTGCTAAAGAAGAGGTTGTTTGGAGGATTTTTATGTATCAAGTAGGATTTGGCTCTCTTCCCATTGTAGTATTGAATTGTTGAGATGGTTGGAAACTGAAAAGAAGGAATTTGGTCATGGTTTTGAAAATTGGCTGATAGGTACAAGTTTGGGGTGCCTCTGTTACCAATTTTTTTCTAGTAATGGTTTGATTCAAAAGTCCAATTTTTTTTTTTCGCTGTTATAACATACTGTAAGGTTTTATGTAAGACACCCTTGGACCATTCCTTGAAGTGCTTATTGATGGCCAGTTTCCTAACCCTTTTTAATAGGTCACCTGATAGGTGGTCACGTAGGATATTCCACTCATGGGTACTTAAGTTCTGATCATGGTTCATTCAAAGCTCCAACCAAATCATTGGCCCCACTTGTAATTGCTGATCATCCGTGTATGCTATAGATGTAAGAAACTCACATGAGCTGATACCATGTAAGAAACCATATACTAATCCAAAAGCTAATGTTGATAGTTGGAAGACCCAAAAAGGTTTATGAAGCCCTATCAAACCCATTACTTGGGCAATGTGGGATGTGGGACTTTCCCAACAATAGATACCTGTGGATGAAGACTCAAATAATTCCTTCTGGCTAAAATAGTTAGATGATTTGCATTCCCATCCCATTGAATCAATTTTCCATTGTGTGTCAGGAATTCAACAGCATCATCTTTGTTTCTGGGTTTTCTTTTAAACTGCCAGAGGAAGAGACACTTTCAGATTGTTTCATGGCTATTGGAAATCACTACTTAAGGCATTTTGATAAATAGAGCTTGATTGTGACATTTCTGTCATTCTGTGTTTGGCAAACAAACAATTACATTTGGATTTGTTTGACTGAAGGATTATGGAAGTGTCGACACTGCATTTGGACCTACCGAATGGGAAGTCCTGGCATTGATCATGTTCAAAATCATGAAGGGTGTTCCAGCGGGGTGATGAATGCCAAAACATCATCTCAGCAGGGATTATATTTTGGTTTACAAATTGAAGGTCAGTAGATACTGAACATTTCGAACCTGATGATCACAGTTTCAAATTATTTAAGGTCATGTGGTTTTACTAGTTGACCAAAATGTATGCAGTAAATACTAGAGGCTTTTTTCAAATTACAATCTTGAACAAGTGAACACTATCGTGCGGATTGTCCTAGGCTGTTGATCAGCTGGTTAGAAACACAGAGGTCGAAAGTGCTCGAGTTTTCCCAAGCATAAAAAAATAAAATAAAAATAAATACATGGATTGTACTTTCTCATTGACCTTGTAAGACCCTTTATTCTTAATTCTTATATTACCGTTTGCTTTGATGCTGATATTTTGAATGAAACAATACACACACATTGGAAAATAAATAAATAAATAGTTATGCTAGTTTATGTGATAATCAGTTCTGGCATGTTTTAAGTCCTTTACATGCATTCAAGTAGTTTAATCCCTTTTTTTTTTCTTTATTTTTAGTGTATATAACGTATGCAAGAAATGAAATGGTTATCTGATGCATTGTTGCAGATACCAAATCGACATGTGAAATTACAGTCACAAAATCCAGTGCTGGCAGCTTGTTCATTGGGGAGGAAAAACTTGGAAATAATGAAATGGATTTTGAATCAAAGAGTCGTGAAAATCAGAATGCTGGCAACTGGAGCAGTCCCAAGCATGCAAAAGGCAAAAGCCAAAAGCATGCAGGAGGGCAATGTGAAAATGGGTCAGCAGAGTCTGATCCTGCTATGGACATGAGTGGTGCTATTGTAAATGGTGGGCTAGTCAATTTGAACAAAACGGTAGTGGAAATGGATGTTGAGAAGGTGTTGGAGGAGCAGGATACACATGATTTATACTGTCCTAACTGTAATTCATGCATTACAAAGAGAGTTATTTTACGTAAAAGAAAACGGACACTCCAAGACCCTCAAGTTGATTCTAAGCGTGAAAAAACTCAACCGTTGCTTCAGCCTGATATGGAGGCTAGCCCTGATACTACTGTGGCCAATGATCCAAGCCATGAAACTGAGCCTGATGTTTTCAGATGTTTATCATGCTTCAATTTTTTCATCCCTACAGGTAAAATTTTATCACTGTAACATTTATCAAGTGCAATATTTATGTCCTATTGGTCTGTGATACTTATTTTGCTGCTTCTTAAGGCTATCAAAATTTCTTGCTGGAGATAGTATAACGATTTGCAGTATATGACGTTCTTTATGATTGAGTAGTTCTCAAATTCAAGTCTGGAGGTTAATGCTTGCATATGAAATTTCACTTTTGAGTTGAATGAGATGACTTTTCAAACTCTCTTAGTATAAAGATAGCATCTTTGTTTTTTCATGCCCAATTAGTACCATGTTGATCAAAAGTATTTGTGATCATGCAATTATTTTCTATTCCTCTCTTCATCATGTGAACTTTAGAACTAATTAATCATGATCATTGCGTTCATAAAGAGAAAAAAAATTCTTTCCTGCCTGCCTATTATCTGTACTGCAAAAAACTTTTAAAATGAAAGAGATAACAAAAAAGTTTTGGAGATTCTATTAATCATAATCATGACTGCTGATTTTAATCACATTCATTAACTTAAATTGATATGGGCAGATTCAGATAATAAGTATTTTGATCTTTGAATAATTGATGGTCATAGAAAGTCTAAGGCTGTCTCAAAGATCTCTCACTAGAAAGTGTGCATGACCGCATGTCTTACCTAATGTCTGTTTTTAACTATTTTATTGATGGTTTTTTTTTACTAGTTGGCCCAGTGGCCAGGAGAGGTGGAATAAACCTCAATCCCTGGGTGGAACTATGGGAGCAAGTGTGCTTAACCACAGCAACACTCTGTGATTCCCAAAGTAAAAGAAAATAACTTACTGCTTACAAGTTACTGCCACAATTAACTCTTGGGCATTTTGGTGGGAGTGGGGAGACAGTATTGAAATCCATTCTGCTTAAAGTATGTTTTAGATGACCAAATAACCATCTTTGGCAAAGTTTTTTTTTAATGGCAATCTGTTATAAAATATTGAAAAGTATATTCACTGCCTCTACTAATGCCTTGAGGTTTTGGTAGGATTGCTTAGTGGAGGAGATTTAATATGGTATTAGAGCCCACTGGTTGTGAGTTAAAATCCCAGGAGGAACGATTCAGTGCTAAAATGTACATGTCACGAAATGTGCCTTGACTAGGTTGAAAAATATTTCTGCTGCCTCTACTAATGCCTCAAGGTTTTGGTAGGATTGGTTAATGTACATCGTATTAGACACCCCCTTTGGTAGAGGTATTTAATTCTCTATGTACTTTTAAGTCTTAAGCCTTGACTTCATGATAGTTTTTTGTATGAGCCTTTCATTAGTTTCTAAGTTAGCATAACTAAGCAACATAATTACATGTGAAAAAAAAATGATCATTACTATTATTTCAATTTATACAGCGATATAGGATCTCATACAATGAGAGGATCGCTACACCCCCTCATCTTAGTTACTTTTTCAAAAAAAAAATTTCTCTCATTTTCCAATATTCTAGATTTTCTACAAAATTTTCAGATTTTTTTGACAATTTTTTTTTTCAATTTGTACCACTACGTAGCTACGTAGCGCCCGCTACGTAGTGTTTTGGTGGCGGGCCGCTACGCCCACTGCTACCGCTATTTTCATCCTTGGGTGGAACCCGGTCGGCACACATTTCACGACACAGTTCAATGCCGAGCTGTTCTTTCATGGATTCGAACTTGTGACCCGTTGACTTTGATACCATATTAAGTTTCCTTTGCTAATCAATCCTACCAAAACTTCGAGGCATTAGTAGAGGGAGCAGAAATACTTTTCAACATAAAATTGCTATTTGTTATACTCGAAAAGAAAGAAATGCAGCAACGGTTCATAATCAAGTCAGGACAAAGATTGTATAGAAACTTTCACTGCAGGCTATTTCTATTTTATGGTCGCAGAGGATTCTAATTGTGAACCTTTTGTACCAAGCATGCATCATACCTCTATTTCTTTAGCTCAACTCAACTAGTATGCTCTTTTTTTTTTCTGAAACGGAAACTAGTATGCTTCTTTTACACAGCATATATTGTAGGTTGGGCATGTTTCAGAGTTATGTGGAGACAGAGATGTAGATTGGGCATTCTTTGTCTCCTGCCACATATAATAGATTAGACATTCTGGTTATGGATTTGACTCGATATTGGGTTTTAACTATTCTATTGCACAATGCAGCCACTGGCTTTAAATTATTCCCTACTTTTGGAAGAAACAATGAGGGTGAAACCTTACAAAGTTCACTTCGAGCACCTGTGAAGAACTTGAATTGCATCTCATCGATTCTTGAATTGTTTACGGGAAAAATAAATGGAAATGAGCCAGGTAATTAGTGTTTTCTGATCTTCTTTTATTCTGCTCATTTGGACAGGTGGGCTTGATGCATGTTCCATATTATTTTGCTAATGCATGTAAACTTTCGACACCACTGACCTCCTTTTCTCTATAGGTGGACATTTCTGCTGCTCTTTGTTAAAAACAGAGAAAGGCATCCATAACAGCGGCCTATTTTTTGCCTAAGACGGACCAAGATCTATCTTGGCAATTTTTCTCTTGACTGATGACCCTTTCTTCACCTTCTGGGCTAAATTTAAAATATGCCCAAAGGATCATGGACTCAATTTTATTGTTTTCCTCTTGATTTTAGCCAAAAAATCATTGATGCTTTTGACTCATTGCATAATGAGCATGTTAACATATCTAACAAGAGCACACATTATAGCAAATCTGATCCAGTTCATCGATCTCGTCAAGTCAGCTGCTCGTATTGCACAGTAGCTTTATTTCTACTTTAAACTAACCTACTGTGATTATTCTTCCTTGGCCCCATGGAGGTTTCATTTCTTTTTCAATGAGATCAAGGCCTTGGATTCTTCACTTCATGGTGGTGTTTAGGCATGTCGGGAGGTCAGCGAATTCTCTTGCGGACTCTTTGGCTAAACTAGGGGTGGACAGAACCTTGCCTTTCGTTGTAGTTCCCATGTAATCTTTTTTTATTTTTTTTATTTTTATTTTTATTTTTTGTATCTGGTATAAAGCTCTTATACCTTAGAGGGCCAATCTTTCTATTTGTCCTTCCTTTTATTTTATTATTATTATTTTTATATTTATATCGGAGGGTGTCCCAGCCCTTTTATTTGATTTTTTTAATGAAATTGTTATGTTACCTTTCAAAAAAAAAAAAAAAAAAAAAATCTTCTAGTGCCAACAGTTATATATTTCAAGTAGCAGCAGCACTGCTCTCTCTCTCTCTCTCTCCACCCTCCTCCTATTCATGTGCATCCTTCAGGGAACGATACAATCCATTCTGATAAAGAAGAAATTGAACAACCTCTGATCCAATCACAACATTTGGATGAAAGTGAAGCTTTACTTAACCAGACCGCTAGGACTGCATCAATGAAAGGATTTCACCTTCCTGGTAGATTGTCTCGCGTTGGGGATCACATAGATGATGCTACCAAGAACAGTTTGCCAGATAAACAGAGTAGTCTGGTTTTGTTGATGCCTGGATCTTCACTGCTTCAAGAGCCACAAATTGGCAATGTAGACAAACTGGGTAATGAAGTTGAACAGAATAATTCAGGTATGAAACAAAACTATTGTCCAAAACAGCAGTATAAGATGAACCAGAATTTGTTGTTTATGGTGTAAACCCATTGCATTAACTGGTCATGTTGCTTTCTTGCATAACCATGATAGTGAACTTTATTTATAGAAAAATGAGCTACTTGTTGCACACTGTAATCTGTATTTATTGTTATAATTTTGTGGAAAAACATAAAATTTCAAAATTCTGAAAAAATAAAGAAAATTGAAAATGTTGGGGTTATGACAACCACCTGTAGTTAAACTTAATTACATGGCACTCCTTGGACTATTTTGTAAATACTAAAAAACTCTGTCTCACAACACTACTGAACCCCTTACATTGAACCAAGATGAAATCATTGACCCTGAACTACATTATTGCATTTCTACAGTGCTTTGTATTTCCTTATAAAACTCAAAATGCATTGATGCACTATAAGTTGCCTGTCTTTTTATCATCTATATTTTATAGTATAATAAAAATGAAGGAATTACTGACATATTAAGCCTTTGAACTGGTTTCAATATGCAAAGCTTTGTTAAGATATTAGATGAGGATAAAAGTAATGTTTTGTTAAGAAATTAGATCGTCGGGCTTGTTATGGTAGGATAATACTGAATAATCTAGACTAGGATCTCAAGGATCCCTGATAAGGTTGTGTTAAACAGATTGGGGTATTTTGTGAAATGGCAGATGCAAGCAGAGCAGCTTGTGCAGGGAGGGCTGATTAGGAAAGCAGGTAGATGGGATGTCCCTTGATCAAGAGCCGATCAAGGGGCTGAGATCTAATAGCGATCAACTCTCAATTTGACCTATGGTCCATATCATTAATTTTTGGCTCTCATACCATGTTAGGTTCAGAGAAACACATAAACTTGATGCATATTTCATTTAGTGGAATGAACACAAGATTATATAATGCAATGACTGCATTAAGATAAACAATGAAGGAAACTATCCTAATCTGATGGACTCGAATATTATCAGTGACTCTATCCTTGTCTAGATTATTCAGTATTATCCTACCATAACAAGCCTATTAATCTAATTGTTAGCGTGAGTTGTCATCCGGAATTATTATGGGAAGAAAGATCCTGGATTGCCATTCACTACGTATAAGGATTGATTGGCAATCCCGCCATATACGAATGAGATCCTTTATTCTTGCCTTGAAATTAGCTTAGCCAAGAATGGGTTCAATTGTAATGCTATTTATACATGGTTATTCCTTGTAAAAATATATAGAAAATATATACATAATTCTTCCTCTGTTTTCTTCATGGTATCAGAGCAGTTTTTTGATCCTGTCACCTATAGTTTTTTCCAATCCTAATTCCTTCCATCTACTTTACCCACAACTATGAGCGGCACTGACCAACATGCCGACAATCCAACATCCATCCTTACCGTATTAACCACTAGAATGCACGATGTTTTGACCAAAGCTTCGGCTTCAACCCAGATCGCCGACACAACTGCTGCTCCAATTGGCATTAAGTTGGATGGCTCCAACTATGCCCTCTGGTCCCAAGTTGTCGAGATGTATATCTCAGGCCAAGACAAATTGGGATATATTAATGGCGATCTCCATCAACCTCCACAAACAGATCCATCCTTTCGAAAGTGGCGCACAGACAATGCCATTGTCAAAGGATGGTTGATCAATTCCATGGAACCATAACTGATCGGGAACTTCATCAGATTTCCAACTGCGAAACTGGTGTGGGATTCCATTGCGACCACCTACTTTGACGGAAGTGATACATCGCAGGTGTATGATCTCCGGCGACGTGTGACTCGGCTGAAACAAGCAGGCGGCCCTCTTGGAAAATATTTTACTGACCTTCAGGGCCTGTGGCGCGAGGTTGATTTTCGCCGACCAAACCCGATGGAATGCGTGGCTGATATTAAGCACTACAACGACATGCTTCAAGAAGACCGGGTGTATGTCTTCCTGGATGGCCTGGATGATCGGCTTGATAAAATTCGAGGGGACATACTACAGTTGAAACCTTTCCCTACTATCGAACAAGCATACGCTCATGTTCGTCGGGAAGCTGTCCGGCAGGCAGTTATGATCACAGGTGATTCTAGTGATAATCCGGGAGCTGCCTTGGCTTCGAAGAGCTTCAGGTCTGGACAGAACATCCCATCTTCGTCCACGCCTCTCTCTCTCTCGGCAATGGGAAAGGCAGCAACCCTTCTCGACCACGAATTCCCTCTGATGGAACCAAGTGTTCACATTGTGGAAATTCAAAACATACCAGAGACACTTGCTTCAAACTACACGGATATCCTAACTGGTGGAATGAACTTCAGGCTCGAAAACGCCATAATGCTGGCTCGGATGAAGGAACTGGTCAGGCTGCAGTGGCTACAACAAAACCATATCTCTCTCTCTCTCGCTTCTCATGTCGAGACTTCTAAGGGAGATACACCGGCCACGGACCCAGGTAAATGCAGTCCTGCTCTTTGTAGCTCCTCTCGAGATGATGATATCGGCTCGTGGGTGATTGACTCTGGAGCGTCCGACCACATGACATTTGATGCCACAGACTTTGCACAAACGTCTCAACCACGGCGAACGTGTATTGCAAATGCAAATGGGGTTCTTTCCCCAGTCACAGGGGCCGGCGCGGTCAACTTATCACCTACTTTATCACTAACCCATTGTTTACTTGTTCCCTCTCTGTCCCATAAGCTACTCTCTGTGAGTCAGATTACCACAGCCCTGAATTGTGTCATACTCATGTTTCCCTCTTTCTGTTTGCTTCAGGATATTCTTACCAAGGAGATCATTGGGCGTGGTACTAAGCAGGGAGAGGGGAGGGGGGGGGGGTAAACTATGTGGATGATCTCAGTGTGGGTCGTGCAAATCTCAGTGTGGGTCGTGCAAATCACATGCATCATCCAGTTGACGGGAAAAAACGACAGATTTGGCTATGGCATCTCCGGTTAGGGCATCCGTCATTTGGTTATATGAAACATTTATTTCCTAATTTATTCTCCCACATGTGACCATTTGATTTCAAATGTGAAACATGTATTCTGGCTAAGAGTCATAGAGCTACTTATCCTTTGAGCATGAACAAAAGTAATGTACCTTTTGCTATAATTCTCTCCGATGTATGGGGTCCTCCTGTTTCTACAACATCTGGAAATCGTTGGTTCGTGATCTTTATTGATGATTGTACTTGCATGACCTGGCTTTACTTGTTAAAACATAAAAATGAGGTACTACGTGTTTTTCAGTCATTCCACACTATGGTTTAAACTCAATTTTCTGCTAAGATTCAGATTCTTCGATCAGATAATGGCGGTGAATATGTAAACCACTAGTTTCATGAATATTTTCAACGTCACGGTCTTATTCATGAAACTTCTTGCCTTCAGACTCCTCAGCAGAACGGGGTGGCTGAGAGAAAAAACCGCCATATTCTTGAAACTGCTCGGGCTTTATTACTTGGAGCCCATATGCCTAGTCGACATTGGGGTGCTGCCGTAGCCATAGCTGTGCATCTTCTCAATCGGATGCCCTCCAAAGTTTTGGATTTTAAGACTCCCCTACATACGTTGTCTACGTATGTCACCTTACCTACAATGTTAATGATTCCGCCTCGTGTTTTTGGTTGTGTTGCATTTGTCCATCTCCATAAGACCCAGCGCACGAAGCTGGATCCTTGTGCCATCCGTTGTTGCTTCTTAGGGTATGCCTTACATCAGAAAGGATACCGTTGCTATGATCCAGCCAATGATCGCTCCTACGTGACTATGGATGTCACTTTTCTGGAAACAGAACCATTCTTCCCTTCTCCAGTACCCAACTTTGCTCGTCAGGGGGAGATCCATAGTGAAGAGCCAAATTGGTTGAGATTGGACTGGGCAAGAGTTAACGAGGTTGAAATCCACGATCATGCAGAAGTTAACAATGAAGAAGAGGTTCACGAAAGAGAACCACATACAGGACTGGATATGTCTGCAGAAATTGAGCCAGACCCCAGAGAAGTTTCTACACTACCCAAAGCTGAAAGAGACACCCCCCACGCCTCAGTACTCGAAGGCCCACCTCCTGAGGATATCCCTGAGGTAAACTCCCCAACTATACCTCCAAACTCTAGTCGTATGGATACCTCCGTTGGCTATACTTTACCTTTCAGGCATAATCGTGGCAAACCACCAAGTTGATATTCCCCAGATGTTGGAGAACGAAGCTCAAAGTATCCAATTGCCAACTATTTGTCCACAAAGAGGCTATCACCACCGCTCCAGACATTTGTACATGACCTTTCCTTATACCGGGTCCCTACAGAAATCCATGATGCACTAGCAGACCCTAAATGGACTTAGGCCGTGAAAGACGAAATGGAGGCGTTGCTGAAAAATGAAACATGGACTCTGGTCCCTCTACCAAAAGGAAAAAAGACAGTGGGTTGTAAATGGGTGTTCTCCATCAAACACAAAGCATATGGCTCAATAGACCGATACAAAGCTCGGCTAGTAGCCAAAGGCTACACACAGACATACAGTGTAGATTATCAAGAGACCTTCTCACCAGTGGCGAAATTAACCATGGTTAGAGTATTGTTGTCTCTTGCAGCAAATCATGATTGGCCATTGCATCAGTTTGACGTAAAAAACGCTTTCCTCCATGGTGATCTCGAGGAAGAAGTTTACATGGATGTTCCACCGGGCCACACAGCAAACTCTGAGTCTAAGGTGGTATGTAAATTACAAAGGGCACTGTATGGTTTAAAACAGTCACCAAGGGCATGGTTTGGGCGATTTAGGTTGGCAATGAAGAAGTATGGTTACAACCAGAGTAACTCAGACCATACACTGTTCTTAAAACGTCAACTAGGCAAGGTCACAGCTTTAATAATCTATGTAGATGATATGAATATTACAGGCAATGACTTAGAAGAAATATCAAGACTCCAAAAGCGTTTGGCGACGGAATTTGAAATGAAGGACCTAGGAGGACTTAAATATTTTCTGGGAATTGAGGTTGCTAGATCAAAACAAGGTATATTTCTTTCCCAACGGAAATATATCATAGACCTACTATCGGAGGTAGGACTACTAGAATGTAAGCCTGCAGACACACCAATTGTCTAGAACCATAAACTTGGAGAATATCCAGACCAAGTGCCCACAAACAAAGAGAGATACCAGAGATTAGTAGGGAAACTTATATATCTCTCTCATACTCGCCCAGATATTGCCTATGCCGTAAGCATGGTAAGCCAATTCATGCATTGCCCTAGTGAGGATCACATGGATGCAGTGATCAGAATTCTTCGATACTTAAAGTCATCTCCAGGAACAGGGCTCATGTTCTACAGAAATGGTCATCTTACAGTTGAGGGATACACAGACGTGGATTAGGCAGGAAACATATCAGACAGAAAATCCACCTCAGGATACTTCACGTTCGTCAGTGGAAGCCTGGTTACGTGGAGAAGCAAGAAGCAAAATGTAGTGGCCTTGTCAAGTGCTGAAGCTGAATTCAGAGGGATGGCTAAGGGTCTTTGTGAGCTTCTCTGGCTTAAAAGACTATTAACAGAAATTGGCTTTGCCCCAAACAGTGAGATGAATCTATTTTGTGACAACAAGGCCGCAATTGCTATTTCACACAACCCTGTCCAACATGATCGAACCAAACACGTGGAAGTCGATCGACATTTCATTAAACATAACCTTGAGAACAAGATAATCCGTTTTCCATTTATCAAGTCCGAGGATCAATTGACAGATATACTTACAAAGGCTGTGTGCAGCAAGGTGTTTCACAACTCACTGGACAAGTTGGGCATCAGAGATTTGTATGCACCAACTTGAGGGGGAGTGTTAGCGTGAGTTGTCATCTGGAATTATTATGGGAAGAAAGATCCTGGATTGATCCTGGATTGCCAATCACTACGTATAAGGATTGATTGGCAATCCCGCCATATACGAATGAGATCCTTTATTCTTGCCTTGAAATTAGCTTAGCCAAGAATGGGTTCAATTGTAATGCTATTTATACATGGTTATTCCTTGTAAAAATATATACAGAATTCTTCCTCTGTTTTCTTCACTAATGTCTTAACAGTTCTATGTATCCATTAGTTTCACTGCCCAGAAAATCTCATTCTAGCAGTGAACAAGTGTATCTTCCAGTAATGATGCCTTGGAAAGAAGATAATGGGTTTGCTGACTACTTCCACTAATAATCTATTCTTCTTAGACGTATCATGGCATTTGAGTGACTGGATGGTTGAACGATGACAAGGCAGACATGAGATAAATTTTTCATGAAGTCATTTGGGTGCAAATTGACAAGCACTGATACCGTTCAACTTTGATTTTATCAAAATATTAGGCAAACACATGCTCAATCATATTGTTTACTTATAAGAAAGCAACTTCATATTTGGCATTTACTATAATATGCTGGCATGTCCTCTGTACATGTGGGCTGTTTTGTAACAAGGACAGTCCATTTTTCTTTCCATGTTCAACATTAGTGTCTCTGTCACAATCATACACATGCTAATCTTCATATAGGAAATAAAATGTTAAGTTCTATTTTACTGACGTGATACATTTCTTATATACCTCTAATCTATTTCTGTTCTTTTAAACACACTTTTATGATGAATTAGTAAGTACATGGCTCATTGCATTACAAGTTGTGTTACAGTAAAGAGACCTGTATTGCTAGTGTTGTGATCTAGGGCCTAACAAAAGAGATCAAGCACACACAAGAACACAAAGAGATTTAACGTGGTTCGGCTTGTAGAAGATACTTGAACCAAGCCAGAGATATCACAGAGCATATGTAGAAGATACTTGAACCAAGCCAGAGATATCACAGAGCATACACGAGAGAGAGAGAAGTTGTAATTGTTTTTCTGTATCCAATCAATGGACGAATGATACATATATATACACAAAAGCCTAGATTAGAGGATCTCATTAGAGATCTGATTACACAATTACAGCCTTAACTAAGGCAACTAATATCTATCTAATCTGTTTACAACTCATACAAGGCTGACCCAATACATGGGTCAAACTGACCCATTAGGTTGAGCTGACCTGTGGGTCTATTACTTTACACCCCCTCTCAAGCTTTGGATGGGAGAATGTGACCATCGAGAGCTTGGAAACTAGCTCCAAAAAACGAGATGCTGAGTGACTTTTGGTGAAAAAATCTGCTATTTGAGCCGCTGATGAAAGCTGGAAGAGCTTTATAGTATCACTCCGAACATGTTGACGAATGAAATGACAGTCAACTTCAAGATGTTTGGATCGTTCATGGAAGACATCATTTGTGGCAAGTTTCCGTGCACTTTCACTGTCCGTATAGAGAGGGGTAGATTTAGGAACTAGAACTCCTAAATCTCTAAGTAACCAGCGAAGCCAAATGATTTCAGCAGTAGTGTGAGATATAGCACGATATTCAGCTTCAGTGGATGACCGTGATACAACTTCTTGTTTCTTGCTCTTCCAAGAGATGAGAGAGGAGCCAAGAAAAATGGAGAAGCCTGTTGTAGAGCGACGGTCATTGACATCGCATGCCCAATCGGAATCAGAATAGCAACGCAGAGTCAGATTCGGACTGGAGGAAAAAAGGAGGGCGCGGTTGGTACTTCCTTGTAAGTATCTCAATATGCGCAGTACAGCAGCCCAATGAAGATGAGTGGGTTGCGCAACAAATTGGCTTACCACATGTACCGCATAGGCAATATCTGGTCTGGTAATGGTAAGATAAACCAAGCAACCGACCACCTCACGATAGCGAGTCGGATCAGAAAGAAGATCTCCATCAGTAGTTCGAAGCTTCAAATTATGTTCAATAGGAGTAGAGACAGGCTTAAGATCTGTGAGGCCAGCTCTTTGGAGAACTTCATTGCAGTATTTTGTTTGTGACAAAAGATATCCTTCGGGAGAGTAGGCAACCTCAATGCCCAGAAAGTAACGCAGATGGCCCAAATCTTTCATCTCAAACTGTCGATGAAGAAAATTCTTCAAGGATAAAATACCAGTAGCATCATTGCCAGTGATAATCATATCATCGACATAGAGTAACAAGAAAACACAGCCAGATCGTGAGTAGTGAGTGAAGAGAGCGGAATCATGAGTACTCTGAGAAAACCCAATGCTGATAATGCTGGTGCTAAACCGTTCAAACCAAGCACGAGGGGCTTGTTTGAGTCCATATAAAGCACGTTTGAGTCGACACACAGAATGAGGAGGTCTCACGACGCCTGGAGGAGGATGCATATATATTTCTTCCTGAAGAAATCCATTCAAAAATGCATTCTTGACATCAAGCTGATAGAGTGGCCAATGCCTAGCAGCGGCAACAGAAATAAAAGTACGGACAGTTGTCATCTTAGCAACTGGAGCAAAAGTCTCCTCATAATCGACCCCATATTCTTGTGTGTAGCCCTTTGCAACCAAGCGAGCTTTGTATCGATCAACAGATCCATCAGTTTTGGTCTTGATCTTAAATATCCATTTGCAGCCGATGGCCCGTTTCCCAGGGGGAAGAGGAACAAGATCCCATGTGTGAGTTTTCTGCAAAGCTGCAAGTTCATCTGCGATGGCAGACCTCCAGTGCGGATGAGCAATGGCCTCCTTATAGGATTGTGGTTCTGCCAAGGTATGAATTGCTGCAAGGAAGGACTTGTATGATGGAGAAAAATGATCAGTACAAACAAAGCCAAATCTAGAGGGAGGGATTCTGGTGCGTACTGGATACCTTCGAGTTTGAGGAGGATCCTGCACATCTGAAGCAGAGGAGATAGGCCCATGATCAGGAGGAGGAGGTGGGGCTGCAGATTCCGAAGGAGCAGACGGAGGTTTGGGCCGACGATGATATACCTGCAGGGGTGGAGTAGAAGGGGTATCGGAAGGAAACAGGTCTGGAAAGGGGTCAAGAGGATAGACTGTAGGTTGCGCAGGAGTAGAGGATTGGGTAGGTAATGAATAGAAAGGTATGTGTTCCAAGAAGGTGACATTACGAGAGACCCGTAATCTATTGGTTTTAGGATCATAGCATCGATAGCCTTTCTGTTCGATGCCATACCCTAAAAAGACACAGACAGTGGATTTTGGGGAAAGTTTGGTTCTCTCGTTATCATGTAACAGAACAAAACAGGTGCAACCAAAAACTTTGAGATAGGACAAGTCAGGTTTACAGGAGAACAATTTTTCATAGGGAGAGGTGCCAGATAAGACAGAGGATGGTGTTCTGTTAATCAGATAGATTGCAGTCAGGGCTGCTTCCCCCCAAAATTGCAAAGGAACATGTGAGGAGTAAATCAAGGATCTAGCAGTTTCAAGGATATGTCTGTGTTTCCGTTCTGCTACACCATTTTGCTGTGGTGTGGCAGGACATGATAATTGAGCTAGAGTTCCTTGACTGGTCAGGTAAGAACGGAATTTGTGGGACATGTATTCTCCCCCGGAGTCAGACCTGAATATTTTAATCCTCGTTTTAAATTGAGTGGAAACCATGGTGGAGAAAGCAGTGTAGATGTTGTATAACTCAGAACGATTTTTCATTAAATACAACCAAGTATATCTAGTGAAATCATCAATGAACAGCACATAATAAATGGAACCACCTTTTGTTGGCTGAGAGGCAGGTCCCCAGACATCGGAATGTACCAAAGCAAAAGGAGCATTAGTAAAAGAAGTGCTTTTATTGTAAGGTAAAGCATGTTGTTTACCAAATTGGCAACCAAAACAGGTAGAAATGTCTGATACAGAAATATTTCCAAATACACCACTAGTAAATAAAAGCTTCATTTTATTTAAAGATAAATGTCCTAAACGAGAGTGCCAAAGGGCAAAGGGTGAATGAGATGAAACGAGTGCGGCAGGTGAAATGCTGGAAGATGGAAGATGCAGTGAGTGGAGATAGTAGAGTCCTCCTGACCTAAGGCCGGTCCCAATCTGCCTCCCGGTGCGCGGATCCTGCACAGAACAGCCAGTAGAAGAAAATGAGACAAGAAATCCAGATGAAGTCAATTGACTAACAGAGATTAAGTTGATAGATAGGTGAGGAACACACAAAACATTAGTGAGAGAGATCAACTTATTTGAAACAGAGCCAATAAGAGAGACTGGTAGAGGAGTGGCATCAGCTGTATGGATGGTGAGAGAGCTAGCAGGAGTATGACAATTATGAAGTATGGAAACATCATTTGTCATATGATAGGATGCACCAGAGTCAAAGATCCATGTAGAATCAAGAGTACCTGACGGACCAGAAATGGTCATGGCAGAACCAGAGGCTGAGGGTGTAGGGACCATCTGAGAGGCAGAACCAGTGGAGGAAGCCAGAAACAACTGTTGCATGCGCTCATCAACCATAGCTTGAATCTGAGATGTAAGATCCAGTTGCGGAGGCAGAAAACTATCATCTTCAGCAACTTTGGCTGCATATGGTCGCTGTTGATAATATTGCATGGGACCACGATTGGGCTGCTGACCAGAGGGTCTGTTCTTATCTGTTGGCCTTGGGGGTCTGGTAGGACAATCCCGTTTCCAGTGCCCTTTCTTCTTACAATAATTGCAAAACAGAATTGAAATCCAACCACAGGAACAAAACAGATCTTGAATAAATGTAAGTAAATGAGTCCAGGGCACTTGAAATAGATCACAGATGAGTGCTATGGGTCCCGCTCAGATGATCAAGAAATCTGGAAAAAATGTGTATAATTCCCAGGAATTATGGTCGACCAGGATGGGAGGATTTCTCTGGGCAGTGGGTGATCAATAGGTGGGCCACCTTTGATCACAGCCGATACAGTGCTTTTACAAGCAATCAGAACCGTCACAGGTCTTCTCCTATGCTGGAATGGATAGACGATCAGTGCTCTAGGGCTCTGATACCATGTAGAAGATACTTGAACCAAGCCAGAGATATCACAGAGCATATGTAGAAGATACTTGAACCAAGCCAGAGATATCACAGAGCATACACGAGAGAGAGAGAAGTTGTAATTGTTTTTCTGTATCCAATCAATGGACGAATGATACATATATATACACAAAAGCCTAGATTAGAGGATCTCATTAGAGATCTGATTACACAATTACAGCCTTAACTAAGGCAACTAATATCTATCTAATCTGTTTACAACTCATACAAGGCTGACCCAATACATGGGTCAAACTGACCCATTAGGTTGAGCTGACCTGTGGGTCTATTACTTTACACGGCTTTTGGCCTACGTCCACAGGGAAGACAAGAGAATTCACTATGCAATCAGAAGAGAAGTGTTACATCATAGAGACTATTAGTCTCTATTTATAATATCAGCCTCAAAACCCTGTTACACCCAAACTCTACTTCTAATCATAGGAGAACATAGACATCGCATGGGCCCGGTTAACCAAGACTTATTAACTTCTATTGAGCCATACAAATTAACAAATCTCCACCTTGGCAAACATTGAAACTGATTCTCATGCACAGAACATGTCTTACCGTCTCCAACTGCCCCTAAGGGCACTCAGGTACTGATCACACTGATCAAGTCCAAGTAATGCTTGAACTTGATTGCCGGAATAGTTTTGGTCATCATGTTTGCTGGATTCTCCGCCGTAGCAATCTTGATCATTACAATAGCACCCTTTGAGATGACATCTCAAATGAAGTGTGCCATGACATCAATGTGTTTGGTTTTTTCATGATACTTAGGATTGTGTGTCAGATCGATCGCACTTTGACTATCATAGAACACTGTAGTCAGTTTCTGTTCCAATCCCATATCTCCAACCAAGCCTGTCAGCCAAATAGCTTCCTTCACTGCCTCTGTTGCTGCCATATATTCTGCTTCAGTGGTAGACAAGACAACTTTGGATTGCAATGCTGCCTTCCAACTAATGGCACTGCTAGCAAAAGTGAAGACATAACCTGTCAAGGACCTTCTTCTGTCTAAATCTCCAACAAAATCTGAATCAACATATCCAATAACACTTCCAGAAGTGTTGTTGCTTCTGTCATACACTATCCCAACGTCAGTAGTACCTTTCAAGTAACAGAGAGTATCCGTTTCACTGCTTGCCAATGGGCATTCTCGGGGTTATCCATGTATCTGCTAACTACACTAACCGCGTGTGAAATATCTGGCCTCGTACAAACCATGGCATACATGATACTCCCAACTGCACTAGCATAAGGAACACGAGACATGTGCTCCACCTCTTCCTCAGTTTGTGGTGACAGAGCAGCGAAAATTTTGAAATGGGCTGCCAATGGAGTATTCACAGGTTTCGAACTTTGTATACCAAAGCGCTCCAGAACCTTCTCAAGGTACCCCTTTTTTGACAGACAATTTGCCCTCTTTTCGGTCCATTCGAATCTACATTCCAAGAATTTTATTCGCAGCACCTAAGTCTTTCATCTCAAATTCACCACTCAACTGAGTCTTCAACCTATTGATCTCAGACATGTCCTTTGTAGCAATTAACATGTCATCAACATATAGCAGCAAATAGACATATGAGCCATTTGAGTGCTTCTTGTGGTAGAAACAATTGTCGTATGCACTCCTACAATAACCATTTCCAACCATAAAGGTGTCAAAATGCTTGTACCACTGCCTATGAGATTGCTTCAGGCCATACAACGATTTTTTTAGCAAACATATGTAGTCTTCCTTTCCATGAATTTCAAACCCCTCTAGCTGATGCATATAAATCTGTTCATCTAGCTCGCCATGTAAAAACGTAGTCTTGACATCAAGCTGCTCCAGCTCTAAATTCAATTTAGCAACCATAGCAAGTAGCACTCAGATAGAACTATGTTTCACTACAGGAGAGACCTCATTGAAGTCAACACCCTCCCTCTGAGTATAGCCTTTTGCAACCAGTTGTGCTTTGAACCTAGCATCTTCCACCCCTTGAGTTCCTTCTTTTTTCTTGAAGACCCATTGGTAACCAACAATCTTCTGACCTTTTGGAGGTTTCACCAGCTCCCAAGTTTGATTCTTGTGAAGAGATTCAATCTCCTCACCCATGACTATGGCTCATCTTGCTGATTCTTTGCTAGTGACGGCATCCCGATATGTAACTGGCTCTGACTCAATACTCTCAGCTGTATTAACAGCGTAGGCAACAATATCTTCATACCTGTATCTCTGAGGTTGCTTAATCTGCCTCCTCTCTCTGTCCCTACTAAGTATGTAATTATTCGGAACTGCAGTTTCCTTGTTTGAGCTTTGCATCTCCTCTACATCCTGTCTGTCAAAGTGACCCACTGGACCCAGGTTAATAACCCAAGTCCATGATCCACTTAGGATCCACTCCATTTATGACAGAGATATCCTCAATATGGGTGACTATATCGTGATTGTATATTACCATTCTAGGAAATTCTGATTGTGCTATAAGTAGCATTTGGATTCATTCTTTGATTGTACATTGACTGTAATTGTGGCCAATTGATTTCTATATAATGATAGTCGATCCCTAAGGGAGACAAGGACTTTTCCATAGAAAATCTTCTCTTCTTCTAAATATTATATACCTTCCTATCATGGTATCAGAGCACTGATACGATCTGGGTTTGCTCTCTAAAGTTGTGCTGTTGGGTATTGACAAACATTGGGTCTGTCCTTTGAATCTATAAAGAGGATCTATCTTCAGACTTCTCCTAAGCTATTTTGGAGTCTGCCGAAGAACAGTCACCATCGTCACTGTTCATCATCATCTACTGTGGTTCCATCTGAGTTCAGATCTACTATCTTCAGCAAATCGATTTTTTAGTAATAGACTGTGGGGTGATTTCTTCTTGGAACATTAATCTATCCTGTTTGGATAGATTCAGCCTTCTCTTAAGCTTTCTGGGTTCTGTCGAAGAACAATCACCATCGTCTCTGTTCATCATCATCTGCAGTAGGGTCACCCAATTATTTTGAGATTTTTCCTGCATTTTTCGTGCATCAGAAGGTTAGTGTCAGACCTCTTTCTTGCTTTAATTTTTTTTTTTTTTGAAACTGCTTTGATTAATAGTGGAAATCTCTTTATTCATTCGTTGGATGTGGATGAGTTTTTGTACACACCTACTGTAATTACATATCAACATCATTTGGGACCTGCATTATTGATCAAAGATCACTACGGTTGTTTCCTTTGTGAACTGATTTTCTGAAATCCTTACTGCAAATGGATAAGATTGATGTAATTCCAGTCAAATTCAATGGTATCAACTATGTCGGATGGTCCTTCCATCTCCAACACTTCGTTGAAGGAAAAGGGCTGGCTGAGTTTTTGTATGGAACTACTACTGAACCAAAAGATGCTAAGGAAAGACATACTTGGAGTCAAAATAACTCCAAAGTAGTCACCTGGATTTTAAACTCTATGGATCCTTCTATTTCATTGTCTCTGCGTTCTTACAAAAAGGCTTTTGAAATGTGGACTCATTTGAAAACGCTTTATCACCAAACAAAAAAAGCTCGAAAATACTATATTGACACAGAATTGGCTAAGTACAATCAAGGTGATAAATCTGTTCAACGAATATTATAATGGGTTTCTCACTTTGTGGAATGAAAAGGATTCAATGATCCTTGAAAATGTGTCCAGTTATGCGCATGCTGAAGTGATTAAAGTGCAAGAAGAATCACATATTAGTCAGTTCTTAATGAACTTGTGACCAGAATTTGAATCAGTCCGTGCAGCATTGATGAATAGAGAGACCTCTCCGCATTTAGATACTTGTATTCAGGAGGTACTTCGAGAAGACATACGCCTTCAGTCACAACACTCCCTTATGGAGGAACCAAAAGCTTTCATTGCTCCTTCAGCTGCACCTGCATTTGATGAGAAGGCCCTTATTGCTGGTAAGGGACAGCCACTATAGTGTTTTGATTGCAAAGGGAATGGGCATATTTTGCGCAATTGTAGAAAGAAAAAATTCTGCAACTACTGTAAGCGCAATGGACATGTTATTTCTGAGTACACTAGGTGCCCGCCAAGGCGAAATGAAGCCCCTCAGTGTCGTCCTCACCTAAACCCAACTGCACTCCAGACACAAGTTGCACCTTCAGTTGAATATACTGCATCCCAGACTATACAACTGACTCAGGAGCAGATTCAAGATATGATCAATACCTCTGTCGCATTTGCCTTCACCTCGATGGGTGTTAGTGGTCGGTACAATTCCTCTTCCTTTGCTGCTTCTATTTGTTCATCCAGTTGGTATATAGACTCAGGGGCCTCCAACCACATGATTTCAGTGGAACAACACTTCAATGAAACAAAACCTTATACCGGAACAGAACAAATTATTGTTGCTAAGGGCAATACTTTGTCCATTTCTGATATTGGCTTAGTTGATCTTAGAACCCCACAAAACCAATCTCTTACCCTCTCTAATGTTTACTTTGTGCCTACTCTATCGGCTAATTTACTATCTGTTGGTCAATTAGTTGACAGTGGTTATTCTGTTTACTTCACTTCTTCTGGTTGTGTCATACAGGATCAGCGCAATGGGAAGGTGATCGGGACAGAGAGTAAACGTGGCGGACGTTCTTGTTGGATGTTGGATTAGGATCTTTATTTGCTTCTTCTGCTCTGACTGATAAGTTGTGGACCATTTGGCATCAACGCCTTGGCCATTTGAATAATGCCAAACTTATTTCCTTGTTTAAACGTGGATGTTTAGATTCTATCAATAAAACTGGACTTGGTTCTTTGTCAAAATCCAAATGTGCATCTTGTTGCTTGAGTAAAAGTAATATTCTGCCCTTTCCTGTTCATTATTCACGGGCCACTGCCCCTTTTGCATTGATACATACTAATGTTTGTGGTATTGCACCACATTTAAGTAGGTTGGGATATAAATACTATGTCACCTTTATTGATGATCACTCACGTTTCACATGGGTTTATTTTCTACGCCTCAAATTTGAGGTTTTCCTTAAATTTAAGAAAATTTAAGAAATTTTGCAAATACATAGAGACTCAATTTGATGCCCACATTAAGATTCTTCGCTCCAATTCTGGAGGAGAGTATCTTTCAGGATACTTTTCATCTTTCTTATCTGAAAAAGGCATTGTTCATGATAAATCTTATCCATATACACCTCAGCAGAATGGGATAGCGGAACGGAAACATAGACACATTCTTGAGACAATCAGAACTTTAATGATCGAGTCTCACGTTCCTCGTACCTTTTGGTGTGAAGCAGTTCATACCTATGATGCCTAGATACGGCACGGACACGGCATAGACACGGCAGGGACACATATTTTACATGTAAAAAGGGAAGTATCGGATACGATATGTTGTCCATTTTGAAGTATTCGTGTATCATAGGTTCATACTGCCATCTACCTGATTAATAGATTGCCCACTCCTGTCCTAAACGATGTCTCTCCATTTGAATTATTATTTCAGCATCCTCCATCTTATACTCACTTGCGTACTTTTGGCTGTCTTTGTTTTGTTCATCTCCCTTCTTTGGAAAGAAACAAGTTCTCTGGTCAGGCGGCTAAATGTGTTTTCTTAGGATATTCTGATGAACATAAAGGTTTCTTATGTCATGATCCAGCAGCACATCGTACTTGTATCTCTTGTAATGTGGTATTTCTTGAACATGTTCCATTTTACTCACTTAAGCAGATTCATGTATCCTCGATGTCTCTTATCTACCTCAGTTCTCCGATGCTCCTCATGTTCCTGACAAATCGTTGCAGGTCTATAGTCGACATCCATGACTTCCGCCTGCTACCACACCCATTCTTGATCCCTTACCCAGGCCCGCTCCTTTCTCTCAAGGTAATATTTCTCCTGAACCTCCTTCAGATTTGCGTCGTTCCACTCGTATTTCCAAACCACCTGACCGGCTTTGTCTTTTTTCTAGCTTGGATTCTACTTTTGTCCCCTCTTCATTTTCACAGGCGAAAGAAATACCATGTTGGCAAGATGCTATGACAGAGGAATTGATTGCTCTTGAATCTAATCAAACATGGGATATGGTCCCCTACCCTCCGGGTGCTCAAGTCATTGGCAGTAAATGGGTATATTCACTTAAATTGAAATCGGACGACAGCCTTGATCGATACAAAGCTCGTCTGGTTGCTTAAGGATATAAACAGGAGTACGGAATCGACTACGAAGAAACATTTGCTCCAGTAGCCAAAATGACTACAGTCCGGGTCTTGCTTGCAATTGCAACAATTAGGGGTTGGCCTTTGTGGCAAATGGATGTTAAGAATGCGTTCTTACATGGTGATCTCCGGGAGACTGTCTTTATGAAACCCCTGCCAAGACACGCTTCTCTGCCACATCATGTCTGTCGACTACGAAAGTCCTTTTATGGTCTCAAGCAAGCTCCCCGTGTATGGTTTGATAAATTCCGAGGCACAATTCTTCAAGCTGGGTTCTACCAGAGTCCAAATGATAACTCCTTATTTATTCGACGGACTTCACATGGTTGTACTCTCTTGCTTATTTATGTGGACGATATGATTATTAGTGGTAATGATGCCTCTGGAATTTCAGCTCTCAAAAACTATCTTATGAATCATTTTCATATGATAGACCTTGGAGCCCTCACTTATTTTCTTGGGCTTGAGATAACTCGCTCCAAGGTTGGCATTCGCATTTGTCAAAAGAAATATGCAGCAGATCTCATTTCCTTAGCTCACCTTACTGACTCTAAGGTTTCTGCCACTCCATTAGAGCTTAATGCCAAACTTCGGAGCGAGGAAGGCAGTCCTCTTCCTGATCCCACATTATTCCGGCGTCTTGTTGGTAGTCTCATATATCTTTCTATGACTCGTCCTGATATCTCTCATGTAGTAGAGACTGTTAGTCAATTTGTAAGTAACCTTTGCAAACCACATCTCGCTGTAGTCCACCGGATTCTTCGATATCTTCGTGGTACTATTGAATGAGGGCTTCTTTACTCATCCACTTCCTCTATGGACCTTCATGGGTATGCCGATGCAGACTGGGCTGGTTGTCTAGATTCCCGGTGTTCAACTACTAGATGGTGTATGTTCATTGGGACATCCCTTATTTCTTGGAAGTGCAAAAAGGAACCCACGGTCTTGAAATCCTCTGTGAAAGCAGAATACCGATCCATGTCTTCTGTAAGTAGTGAGGTAATTTGGCTTTGACGTCTCCTACGTGAACTTGGTGTTCCTGTTTTTGGTCCGACTTTGTTCAATGCTGACAATACCAGTGCAATACAAATCGCCAACAATTCCGTCTTCCATGAGAGAACCAAGCACATTGAAGTTGATTGTCATTTTATTCGTTAGCATCTACTCACTGGCCTTCTTCATCTTCCTCATGTATCATTTGAGCTTCAGTTGGTAGATATCTTTACTAAAGCCTTGCCTTGTCCACGACATGATTTCCTCGTCTTCAAATTGCTATTTAGTTCTCACCCACATCAATTTGAAGGGGGCGGGGGGTGTCAAAGTGACCCATTGGACCCAGGTTAATAACCCAAGTCCATGATCCACTTAGGATCCACTCTTGGGATCCACTCCAATTATGGCAGAGATATCATCAATATGGGTGTGATTATATCGTGACTGTATATTACCATTCTAGGAGATTCTGATTGTGTTGTAATTAGCATTTAGATTCATTCTTTGATTGTACATTGACTGTAATTGTGGCCAATTGATTTCTATATAATGATAGTCGATCCCTAAGGGAGACAAGGACTTTTCCACATAAAATCTTCTCTTCTTCTAAATATTATACATTCTTGTCACTGTCGAACTGGGCCATCTGCTTGCACCTTATCCTGTAGGTATTTTAAAGCTTCATTCTCAAGCTCCACCTGTTTACTGACATTGTCTTTATCCTTCACCTTTTTACCGACATCATTGTCATTTCCAGCATCGTGGCACTCATTCGGTTTTAACATAGTAGACTCATCAAAGGCCACGTCTCTGCTTATAATGCATTTGGGAGATATTCCATCTAGGCATCACAGCCTATATCCTTTCACACCATCTGCATATCCTAGAAATATGGACTTTCTTGTCCTTGGTTCAAGCTTTCCATCATTCACACGAGCATAGGCTGGACAACCAAATATCCGCAAGTTGGTGTAATTAGCAGGAGATCCAGAACATACCTCTACATGAGTTTTACATTCTATAGCTGTTGATGGAGACCGGTTAATCAGATAACAAGCTGTGTTAACAGCTTGCGCCCAGAACTTCTTAGGTAACCCTGCATTAGAGAGAATGCATTGGGTCTTCTCTAGAATAGTCCTGTTCATCCGTTCTGCAACTCCGTTCTATTGCGGTGTATTTTTTACTGTGCGATGTCTCACAATCCCTTCATTCTTGTAGAATTCATTAAAAGCACTATTACATAATTCCAAGCCATTGTCAGTTCTCAAGCGCTTGATTTGTTTACCTGTCTGCTTCTCAATCATAGCCTTCCATTGCTTGAACTGTGCAAAAGCTTCATGTTTATATTTTAAGATAGACACCCAGACCTTCTGAGAATAGTCATCAATAAAGGTCAACATGTAAATACCACCACCAAGAGATGGAATATGAGAGGGACCCCAAAGATCAGAGTGGATATAATCCAAAGTATCCTTGGTCCGATGAACTGCTGTCCTGAACTTGACTCTACACTGCTTTCCGAAGACACAATGCTCACAGGAGTCCAGCTCTCCTGTTTTCTGACCACACAACAAACCCTGTTTAGTTAACTCATCCATACCCGTCTCACTTATATGCCCAAGTCGCATATGCCGTAACTTGGTAGTTTTTGAATTTGAGGATGACACAGCTGTGACAAATCGATGATTACAGAACATGGAGGAAAAATAATTCTCAGCTGTATTATTTCTATGCCTCTCCTTTGGAGATCGAGCCCCAATATATAGAGTAATACATGCCTCAATCAAGGCTTCTAAGTTAGGAAATTAGCTAATTACATCAATTACTATTCTAACTTTAGGAAACTAACTAATTATAAGAGAAAATCTAATTAAGAGATTATGTACAGCTGTTACAAGTTGACCTAATCAACATCCACGTGAGATGGATTTGTTCATGGGCCTTGGGCCTGTTTAACACCCCCCGCCCCTCAAATTGATGCGGGAGAATCAACAAGCATCAATTTGCCAACCAAGAACTGATGGCGTGGTCGTGGAAGACCTTTGATGAGAATATCAACAATTTGAAGTTCAGTGGAGACATGCGGAAAGCTGATGACATCATGTTTAAATTCATCTCGTATGAAGTGACAATCAACCTCGATGTGTTTAGTGCATTCATGAAAAATCGGATTTTTAGTAATCCGAATGGCACTTGTATTATTTGCATAGAGAGGGGTAGCTCATTCTGCTCAGAGAGTAGACCGCAGAGCCAAAGAATTTCGGAGCATGCAGCAAACATGGCTTGGTACTCAGCCTCGGTAGAGAATTTGAAATTTTTTTCATGTTTCTTGCATTTCCACGAAATCAGACTATCACCCAAAAACATGCACCATCCTGTCGTTGATCGGCGAATATCTGGACAACCAGCCCAATCAGCATTTGAATAAGCTTTGAGAGACAGAGGATTGTTGGATGGAAAAAACAACCCGCGAGTCGGTGTGCGAATAAGGTACCGAATGATGCGGCGAACAACAACCATATGAAGGTGACGAGGAGCAGTCATGAACTGACTCATTAGGTTGACCGCATAGGAGATATCAGGACGAGTGATCGTGAGGTAGATCAAGCTACCAACTAACTGGCGATACGTGGTAGGATCGGGAAGAAGGTCACCCTCCTCTTTACCGAGTTTGACATTCAGTTCGACCGGCGTATCTACTGGAGCTGAAGCAGTGAGGTCAGCCAAGGCAATGAGGTCAATCGTGTATTTGTGTTGATTGAGAACTATACCTTTAGTCGATTGATGAACTTCAAGACCAAGGAAATAGTGTAAGGGGCCGAGATCCTTCATGTGAAATGTCTTATTAAGAGAATTTTAGAGTTCCTGAATCATGTGCATTGGGACCAGTAATTACAATGTCATCAACGTAGACCAGTAGCACAGTAATTCCGGACGGAGCATGATGTAAGAACATAGAAGGATCATACTGGCTCGGATGAAAATCCAAGCGAAGAAGAGCATCTTGAAATTTCTCGAACTATGCACGAGGAGCTTGCTTCAGACCATAGAGGGAGCGACGGAGCTTAGCAACCATACCCTTCCCGGATGAGTACCCCTGAGGCAGACACATAAACGTCTTTTTTGAGATCACTATGTAGAAATGCATTGTTGACATCCATTTGATATATAGGCCAAGACTGAGATGCAACAATAGCAAGAATAGTACGGACGGTGGTCATTTTGGCGACTGGAGCAAAAGTTTCATCATAATTGATGCCATATTCCTGCCAATTTCCAAGAGCGACAAGATGCGCCTTATAGCGATCTAATGTGCCATCAGATTTTAACTTGAGAGAAAAAATCCACTTACAGCCAATCGGTTTGACACCCACATGAAGTTGGACAACATCCCACGTATGGTTTTGTTCTAAAGCCGCCAATTCATCTTGCATAGCCTGGGTCCAACATTGGTGCTGCACAGCCTGAGAATAGGATTGTGGAATGGAAGATGACGACAAAGTTGCCATTAAGGAAGTATGAGAGAACCAAGGATGAAAATAGCGGTAGCGGCGGGCGTAGTGGCCTGCCGCCAAAACGCTACGAAGCGGGCGAGACGTAGTGTAGCGGGGATATGTAGCGGCGTAGCGGTCCGATTTGAAAAAATCGCCAAAAAAATCTGAAAAAATTCCAGAAAATCCAGAAAATTGTAAAATGAAAGAAAATGTATATATATTTTTTATGCAAAAGTAACTAAGGTAAGGGGGCGTAGCGGTCCCCTCACTGTATGAGGTCTTGTATCGCTGTAGAAATAGAAAATAATAGTAATGATCATTTTTTTCACATGTGTTCATGCTTAGTTATACTAACTTAGAAACTAATGAAAGGCTTATAAAAGAAAAAACTATGTCATGAAGTCAAGACTTAAGAGTACCTAGAGAAAAAAATACATCTACCAAAGGGGGTGTCTAATAGGATGTCCTTAGAGAAGAATCATTGAGAAGAACTCTCTATATCGACTGTAATTCGGCGAGATCATATGCTTTTTTGGTTTTCTTTTAAACATAAAAGGGTAGAAGAGTTGTGTAGAAATGTTATTTGGAGAGAAGAAAAAAAAGAAAAAAGTCTTATTATGCATTAAAAAAAAATTGGAAAGTAGGAATTTTTCTCACCCCGTAGCGGCCTGTAGCGGCCGATGAATCGGCCGTAGCATAGCGGTGGCGGCCGCTACGACCGATATAGCATAGCGGCCGTTATTTTCATCCATGGAGAGAACCCATAGCGATCTGGGGGAACCGAAATACGAGTGGAGCGGCGCAATGAAGGAGGTCCGAAGGTGGACCAGATGCTAGAGGAAGCTCAGGAGAGGGATTGCCTGGAAGCGCTTCTTTATTCCGTCTATGATACACAAAGTTAGGATTAAATCTAACAATAGATGTGTCGTTAGAAAAACCAGGTAAGGAAACTAATGAGGAGTCGTCCGGAGGATCAAGGTGTGTTTGAAGAAAATACTTGTTTTCAAAAAACATGACATTCCTAGAGGTACGGATGCGACGAATGTGGGGATCATAGCAAAGGAATCCTTTTTGGAAGGGCGCATATCCTAAAAAAACACATTGAGCGGATTGAGCTGTAAGTTTGGTCCGTTCAGAAGGAGACAAATGCACAAAGCAAACAGAGCCAAAAACATGAAGATCATCATAGGATGGAGATGCCTTTTATAGTCGATAATATGGGCTCTGATTTTCAATCGAAGGGGATGACATACGATTAATAAGATGAGTTGCAGTAGCCAATGCCTCAACCCAAAAAACGGGTAGGAACCGATGATTCAAGGAGAAGGGAACGAGTGACATCAAGGAGATGTCTATTTTTCCTTTCAGCAACTCCATTCTGCTGTGGAGTATAAGGACAAGTTCTTTGAGAAATAATACCTTTGTTTTGCAAAAATTGTTGAAAATCAGAGGATATATATTCCCCGCCTGAATCAGATCGCAGGATTTTAATGCAGGTGGAAAATTGATTTTCGACATAAGCCATTTTTTTTTTAAAAACATGAAAAACATCAGATTTGGAATGTAGAAATTAAACCCATGTGAACCGACTGAAATCATCAATAAAAGTCACAAAGTATTTATAATGAGCATGAGAAAGAGCCGGAGCAATTCCCCATACATCGCTATGAACCAAATCAAAACACCGAGTGCTATGTGAAGTGGAAATAGGAAAATGAAGAGTTTTGCTCTTTCCCATTTTGCAAGTAGCACAATCAAAAGGCACATAAGAAGATAAACCAATAGTTTTATTCAATAAACCAAAATTGAACTTAAGGGACAGTTTTTGAATTAGGGTGTCCAAGTCGTTTATGCCACAATTGGCAGTTATCTCTAATGGAAAAACAAAACACATTATTGTCAAATTTATTCCTAGAAGTCTTAGAAAAATCCAGCGGAAACAAGCGTCTACACTTAGGCCCCCTCGTGATCTCCTTCCCGGACATCTGGTCCTGCACAACACAACCAGAAGAAGAAAAAGAGATGTTACAATTATTTTCAACAAGTTGCCTGACTGACAAAAGGTTGGAAGTTAAATTTGGACCTAGATAAACATTTTTCAATGAAATGGAACTAGGAATGTCACCGACAGCAATAATGGGAACATAGTCCTCGTTAGCAGGTTGTATTTGAAGATGGCCATTGTATCTTTGTACATTTGAGAGTGGTGCATGGGAAGACGTCATATGATTAGACGCCTCGGAATCAAGGAACCAAGTAGAAGCTGGAGGGGATGTGCTTGAGAGACCAAAAGCAAAGAGGGCATTGACAATCATCTGTTGGACCAATTCAGGAGTGAGAGATGATGAGGGCTCAGGCTGTGAGGGTGCCGATGTAGGACCAGACATAACCGAAGAAGCAACATACACATGCGGACCCTGAGACTGTGGTGATGGACGTTGTGGGCGGCAGCAACATTCAGAGATGATATGTCCCGACTTTTTACAATAACTGCAGACCTTCTGTTTGCATTGAGTTGCAATATGTCCAAATTTTTGACAACTGTAACATTGCATTTTGCTCAAGTCTCGAGGCAGAGGCTGAGAAGTCCTATTGGCAGAGAACGCGACGGAATAAGTCTTAGTCTTTGATTGAGCTATATGAGCCGAGGTCGCAATGCGCTGTTCTTTGCGTAGGAGTTCATTCAAGCAGACATCCAACGAAGGTAATGGCGTCTGGTTCATCAGGGCAGATCGGACAGTCTCGTATTCATTCCGCAATTTCATCAAAAACTGATCCTTTTGACTAGAGGCCTGAAGATCTTGAATTACTGTCAACACATTGTCAGCCACATCTGCATATTTAATACTATCGTATTCCGACCACAGCGTACGGAATTCGGAATAGTAGTCTTGGATTGACAAGGTCCCTTGTGCATAGTCAGCACGTAGACTCAAGATGAAATTGACGTGCAGAGTTATCTTGATGGTATACTTTCTTCGAATATCCCCACATGGCTTTAGACATTGGGTAAGGTTTGAGATTCATAATCAGATGTGGCTCGACGGATCCTAGAATCCATGATTTGATTTTTGCATCTTTAGTGAGCCAAGAGGAGATCTTCTTCTCATCTTCAGTGGGTTTACGGTCAGCGCCAGAAACATATCCCCACAATTCCTTAGCTTCTAGGTATATTTGAAATTGAAAAGACCAAGCAGGGTAATTTTTTCCAGTGAATTTGATCAAAGTAACCTCATATTTTTCCATCTCAATGTTAGATTGGAAAAAATTGGATTAAAACAATGAAAAACAGTAATCAAAGCAAGCAACAGTTGAATGAAAAGCTGTATGTGAGGGCAGATGGCAAGATCCAACTAGCAGAGAAGGAAAAAGATGAAGTTCAGATTAATACTAGCAAAAAATCCCCCCAAGAGTTTGGATGGTCTTGATTGAAACTGGTGTAATCTTTTGAAATAACACGAGAAAGAGCAGAATGACTACCTGGAGGTGATGAAAAATCCTGAAAAAATCTCCAATAATCCTAAAAATATCAGGCGGCCTTGTCTGTGTGGTTTTTGGAAATTGATCTGATCATTAGGGGTGGTCCGCCTTCAAGATGGAACTATCGCAGACGGTAGATGACGCGGGAATTCCTTGAACAGATGCTTGGATCTGTTTTCTGCATGAGAGATTTATTTCACTCTATCCTATTGCCTAGATGCTTTGGAAGAGAAGAGACTAGATGTTCTTGAGCCTTGCTCTGATACCATGACAAATCGATGATTACAGAACATGGAGGAAAAATAATTCTCAGCTGTATTATTTCTGTGCCTCTCCTTTGGAGATCGAGCTCCAATATATAGAGTAATAAATGCCTCAATCAAGGCTTCTAAGTTAGGAAATTAGCTAATTACATCAATTACTATTCTAACTTTAGGAAACTAACTAATTGCAAGAGAATCTAATTAAGAGACTATGTACAGCCGTTACAAGTTGACTCAAACAACATCCATGTGAGATGGATCTGTTCATGGGCCTTGGGCCTGTTTAACAAGCTGCAACACCTGTAATTGTCCTACCTTGAAGAAAGTAAAGGCCATTCTGCTTTAGTCCCTTCATCACTACAAGAGCACCCTTCGAGATTCTCGTAACTCCACCTCCAGCTTTGTAGGTACAACTGTTGGAGTCAAGCGTACCCAAGGAAATCAGATTTTTCTTAAACTCTGGAATATGCCTGACATCTGACAAAGTTCTCACAATTCCATCATACATCTTAATTTTGATTGCACCTATCCCAATAACCTTACAGGCTGTATTATTTCCAATAAGTACTTTACCGCCATCAATAGATTGATAATTAGTAAACCAATCTTTGTAAGGACACATATGATAGGAACACCCCGAATCAAGAATCCACTCATTAGCTGAGCTACCAACAGTAACTGAAAGAACTTCTGCACTATTAGAATTACTCTCTGCAATATCGGTTGCAACTCCGACAATCTCTCCAGAATCAGATTTCTCTTTCCCTTTACGCTTTAGACAATCTTTTTTAAAGTGCCCTCCCTTGTGACATTGGAAGCTCTTTAATTTTTTAGTTTTCGATTTTGACCTAGATCGGCCTCTTCTATTCTACTCTTTCTTTTCTGTTCTGCCATGCGCTACCAAACTCTTACTAGAACTGTCATTGTTTTCAGTTGCAACCTTTTTCTTCAACTCCTTAGAGTTCAAGGCTAACTCAACATCTTCCTTAGAAAGAGGTTCTCTACCATACATCATGGTATCAACAAAGTTCTCATACGAGGGTGGTAAAGAGCATAGCAACATAGTAGCTTGGTCTTCATCATCAATTTTAACATCTATATTTTCAAGATTCATAATATCTTTCGTAAAAGAATTAAAGTGGGTTGAAATAGACGTACCTTCCTGCATTTATAAGATGAATAATCGCTTCTTCAGATACAAGCAATTCGTGAGAGACTTCATGATGTACAAGTTCTCCAACTTCTGCCATATGCCAGCAACGGTTTTCTCCTGAGCAACCTTTCGCAGTACACCATCGCTAAAAAATAGCGGAATCTGACCGTACACCTTCTCCAGCAACTCATCCTTTTCATCATCTGACAGTTTGTTAGACAAAGCATTCTTTCCCTTCAAAGCTTTCTATAGCCCATTCTGAACTAGCAAAGCATGCATCTTCAAATGGCATATACTGAAGCCATTGTTTCCGTTGAATTTCTCAATCTTGAATTTAGCAGCCATTCTGCAAATCTTTCACTACACCTGCGTAGATCTCCTCGCAATGAGTCCGCAGGTTCAAACGGATCTCAGATCGGACTCCGGATCGTCAAGACATCGCGAAAACAAACTTCAGCCGTCGATCCGGTCAAACTTCCTTTGACTATACTGTCCGCTGACATCACCTGCTTGCTTGTTGCTGATGTCAGCATTGCACCAATGACTTTCCCTGCAAGCGGATTGATGGGCTTTCTGGACGGGATAGGTCAGACCCGGACTGGACCCAACCTAGAACAGACCCAGAACTCCCTTCTTCTTTTTCTTTGTTATGTTTCAGAACGAGAACCTGCAACACAGTAGGGACGTCTTCGTCACTCTGGCCATGGCAGGGCGCTGCGAAACCAGCGGGGCCCTTCATCTCCGGCGACACACAGCGGCAGCGGCGACGACGATTTCGTCGTGCTATCCTCGACGATGTGGGACTAGACGAAACAAAAAACCCAAATCAGATGTCAACCTTAGGATGCAAATCGATCTGTTCCTTCCTTCGATCAGCGCCGACGACACGCAACAGCAGTGGTCCTCAGGCGACGAGAACGACGGTAGTGAACAACAAACCAGGCTGCGATCGAAGTGGCCCACCAGTTCTCTTCTCCGATCAACCCTCAAATCCGATCCGTCGGATTTCTTCCAATCACGCCAAATAGCTCTGATACCAATTTGTCGTGATCCAGGGCCTAACATAAGAGGTCAAGCACACACAAGTACACAGAGATTTATGTCGTTCGACTTTTGGCCTACGTCCACGGGGAAGACAGGAGAATTCACTATGCAATCAGAAAAGAGGTGTTACATCATAGAGACTATTAGTCTCTATTTATAATATTAGCCCCAAAACCCTGTTACACCCAAACTGTACTTCTAATCACAGTAGAACACGGACATCTCATGGGCTTGGTTAACCAAGACTTATTAACTTCTATTGAGCCATATAAATTAACAGCTACCCCACAATTTATCAGGGTAGATTGTTGGATGAAAACCCCTCCTCTTTTTAAGCATCAACTGGCCCAAAGATCCTTCATAATGGAGTAATATTTTCCACTGGATCATTTTGATCTTCATAACAAGGAAATTTCAAATTATATCTTGGAGAATCTCACATCACTTTAATCTAATGTTGAATATTACTGTGGTCTAGGTGACATTTAAACCATAATGAATTGTGAGCCTCGGAGGCAGGTTGTTCGACTTCTGGATCTTAATAGACTTACGAACTAAAATTTGTGCAGGAAATGTTTTATCTAAACACATGCATCCCATATATGAAAGATAATCTCATTAGTTTTCTATTTCCGTAAAAGACGTCAATTCACCATCCATTCATAAGCATGTGGATTTTTCAAAGAAGCCATAATGGTTTCATAGTCATCTCTCTCTCTCTCTCAATGTGTGTATTCAGTCCTCCTTTTGCATGTTCACAGCAGATTCAACTACATTTTGTTTTGGTCATTTGTCTATTTCTCATATAGTGCTTTTGATGATATTCTTAACAATTAGTCTTTTATGGCTTCTCGTGTCAATGTAGGGAAAAGTACAGCACAAGATACTGAAGGGGAAAAGGTTAACTTGTTGAACCCATCACTATATTTGTATGAAACTTATCAATATGATAAAAATGATGAAATCTCATCAATTCCAACTGGTCAGGCCCCTGAAAATATTCATGTCGATGGTGGAAAACAAGTGAGGGAGGATATAGAACATATACCTCCGAAAGATGAGGCAAATGCTCTGATTTTGTCAAAACCAGAAGGTTTGCTGATTGGAGATGGTCAACTGGGCATTGGAGGAAATTTTATGCGTGAACCTAAAGAGCATGTTGCAGGTATGAAACAAGATCCTGGAAAGACTACAAGAATATGGTCCAAAAGTTCTTGCAAGTATCCACATGCTTATGAATAAGTCTTGTGTGTTCTCTCGAAGAACACATGCATCTGTCCTCTTTCATTAACTGGATCACTCTAGCAGGTGCAATTCTTTGCAACTGGGTTACATCTTTTTTGGTTTTAGGTGTTGATGCAGGGAATAATGGAGCACAAATTGAAAGTAATAAGGTTGACTCTACTTATCTGGGTAGAACTTTCTTAGACGAGAACAGTACCGCTTCCTTAATCCCAAGTGCTCAGCTTCATCAAAATCTTAAGATCAACAGTGGTAGTGAAGTGAAGGATCCAGAAAATAAGCCATTAGAAGATGACAAAAATATTGTGATCTTAACAAATCCAGAAGCTTTCCAGCATGCAGATGCTCAAGTTGACTCTGGAGAAGATTTGGTGGAAGCACCTAAAAGGGTTGTTTCAGGTATACTAAACAAATTTCTGAATAACTTAAAATAATGGAACTTCATTAATTGCAACTTGTCTTGATTGTAGAGCTTTGATTTCAAAATAAGTGAAAGAAAAAACCAAAAAACTGATGCAATGGTGACATTGACAGAGAAACTGAAGTTATCTCATAATCAAAGCCTTGTCCCAACTTCATGTTTTTCCAATATGGGACTCTTTCATAATAGAGTTCTAAGGGGTTTTAGAAAAAACACAACACTAACTTCATTACCTTCACTTGTATGGAAACTAAAGCAATCTCTATTCCACAAATGGTATCATGACTGGCATGGAATCTGTCATCTTAACATCTTTGAGGTTAAAACTATCACTCCACAATAAGATGGGTGGAATTTTTATGAATATTTATTGTTCCTTATACTCTTAATTTGTCTCTCTAAAATGATGTCAATGTCATTTGTTTATAACCAGTATCATCAGCATTTGTTCTGTTTAGGTGGTCAACCTAGCACTTAATGGGTTCTGGTATTCAATGTTTAGAAGATATGTTGATTTGTTAAATGTGTTTTGACAGTACTTGCTTATCCAGGTAGTGAGACAATGCAAAGTGATGAAAATAATGGTCTTAGCTTGTTGCTCCCTTTGCCACACCCAGGGGAAATTTGGCCAGATGAAAGAAATGGTGCGATTTCAACAGATCAAAATGGTCACCTCCTAGAAAAACCTTGTGTTGCTGGTGGAAAGCTAATGGATGATCCAGAAGCAAAACCTTTGGAAGATGAGAACACTAATCTGATCTTATCAAAACCCGAAGCCTTGGTGAGTGGAGAAAGAAAATTTGATGCTGGAGAAATATTAGAGGAAGCTACTAACAATAATCTTGCAGGTAGATGTTTAGTCTACTTGAGTCATAAAATGCAATAGGACATTTGACATTTCCAAGATGAATATTATGGTTGAAACCTAAAACGTTTATGTTTATTTAATTGCAATTCTTTTGATACTAATAGCAGTGATATCCGATTCGAGTTATGTGGAAGAAAGTAGACTCAAAACTGAGGCTTTATTAAGCTCTTAACATGGTCATAGCACACCCTTTGGGATGTGTATGTAACAATATACAATGACTGAACACACGCACGCACGCTTAAAACATGCGAATTTGGACAGTAACAACATCCTTGTTTTCTGAAATGTCAAAGGAGTTGGTTTCTTTTCCATTACCTGCAGTTTCCTTTCTCTTTTCCAAATCATATAATGCATGTTTAGAAATAATTCAAGCTGGCTGCCTCTATCTGAAGGAGCTTATAGATTCTTCTGTTTGGTCTAGTGGATGGTTGTATTTTGTCTTGATCTCTGTTAGGGACAACTCAGATAGTAATGAAATCCTTTTGTGGATAATCTTGCTCATAAATATTTTACTAATAAGGAAATATTTCTTTTTTCAGTGAAGTGTTCAAAAGGAATCTAAATAGTAATACTCGTTGAATTTCAAAATGTTCTAAAGACAAAAAGTTTATGATGATGGTGATATAATAATAATAATAATAATAATAATAATAATAATAATAATAATAATAAAGTTATTAGTATGCCATGAAACTTTTCAAATAAGATTCATAGTATCACATATGGATATGTGGATAATCTTGCTCATAAATATTTTACTGATAAGGAAATATTTCTTTTTTCAGTGAAGTGTTCAAAAGGAATCTAAATAGTAATACTCGTTGAATTTCAAAATGTTCTAAAGACAAAAAGTTTATGATGATGGTGATATAATAATAATAATAATAATAATAATAATAATAAAGTTATTAGTATGCCATGAAACTTTTCAAATAAGATTCATAGTATCACATATGGATATAGCATATTGTGGATCAGATACCTGCATTTGTTTCAGTGTCTGGATTTAGAAAAATGCAAAATTGTATATTCTCTGCTGCCATTACCTGTGTCTGGCGTTATATGTAGTATGTTTTCTTTACATTTTGTAGATTATTGGGTGCTAAATTAACATATATGCATTACTTATGCATATTTCTTGGTTCCTCTTAAATGATCATCCTCTGCCCAAAAAAAAAAAAGGAAGATTGAATGACTTCTAAGTGAGAAACATGTTTAAAATAGTAGCCCACAGAGTGTATCGGCCGCATTATTGGGAATTCCAATGCATTATTCAAAATTTGGTGCCACTCACTACTGTAGCAGTCCATAGCTGCCGCTACATAGTGGATTCTCATCAAATTTTCTTTTTGTTTTTCCATGAAACATTTGAAAAATGGCTTCTGACATGTAGATCAATGTTTTCAATAGATCAATCCCAAATGGTTTCTCTGTGTGTGTGTGTTGTTTATTTTCACATTTTTGGGGATTTTTAAATTTTTTCCCTCAAAGTGGGCCAACCAAATCACTTCTTAATGCATTCTAACTTATAGATCTATGTTTACAATAGATCAATCCCAAATGGTTTGAGGTTTTTTAAATTTTTTCTTTTTTTTGGATTTTTGGGGATTTTTCAAAAAAATATTTTTTTTTCTCGAAAGTGGATAACCAAATCACACCCAAATGCATTCTATCTTGTAGAGCTGTGTTTTCCATGTCTCAACAATAATACAATGTTCCATTGATGAAGGATGTTTTCTCATTTGTTTTATAAATTTCAAACGTTATATATGTTGTATTCTGCCCAGCTAATTCTAAATTGCTTATTTGAATTTAGAATTTGGAAATGGACAGTAGTTATGAAATTTTGATTATTAGCATTTTGTTAGTTGCTAACTTAATAACTGACCAACATGAATATATGTGGACAAATTGAATAGTATTGTTATTTTGTAATCATACTGCAATATAGGACCTCCATATAATGAGAGGACCTCCATATAATGAGGGGTCCGCTACACCCTCCCTCCCCATTTTAGTTACTAATGAAAAAAACAATAAATCTAATATTTTTCAATATTCTGGATGTTTTGGAATTTTTTTTCGGATACTTTTATCTCATTTTCTATTCACACCACTATGCTCATATTTCTGTAGCCACTACATATATTCTTGGCTACCGGCCAGTATGCCCGCTCCAATTGCTATTTTAAACTTTGGTGAGCAATGCATTCAACCATTTTTCCTTTTTTTTCCTTTTTTGTCTTTTCCTTTGTTTGAACATTCTGTTCAAGTATAGAGCTTATGTCATATTTATCATTGATGCTTTCTCCAATTTCTCTAGCTTATAATTGCCCTGAAATATTCTGAATCACCAGAATGTTATTTCTTGATTTTATGGTTCAGTGGCTTACATTATACAACCTGTTAAAGGCACAGTTAAACCAGAAACACTGGTTTCATCTCAAAGCAAGGAAAATGTCCCTGCGATGGCAACACCAGGACTTTTACTGGAGACTCGCATTGATATTGGTAAACAAAGAGTGGATCGAGCTATAGCTCGTGAGTGGGATATTTTGAAAAGCATTGTATATGGGGGATTGATCGAATCAATTTTAAGCCTTGGTTTGGTTTCATCTGCAGCTGGTGCTGATGCTACCACATGTATGTCTTTCTATAGGTTTTCTCATTACCTTTGTTTCCTCTAATAATAGAATAAAGCAGAGGGAGTAAAGCCCATTTCCCATTAAAATTCCCAAATCTGCCTTAAGTTTGTTTATGGAATTGTATTGAAAAGATATCGTTTACCTCATAATTACTATAAAATGTGTTTCACCCCAGCAATACTTATGTTTCTTACTCACTCTCAGATTAATTTAATGCTTCTGGGGACTTCTACAGTTCTACAAAGGATGATAGTATGATGTTAGTAATGTTGTGTTCTGAAACTTAGTTTTTGTACAAGTTTTTTCTATTAAGGTTCAAGTTACTGGTAACCAATGGTGAGAGGATATGGTTTTTTACCACATTAGAAATTGAAAAAACAGGGATACAGATTACTATGACTCCAGTGAGAAGGTAATACTATATAAAGTCAGATCATCACTTGGAAATACCCCGAGCTTTTCTACTTAGAATAGACATAAACAAGTTATTCCCAGAGTTGGTATGTGAAGTGCATTTTGTGCACAATCCTGATGCAGCTGTGGTTTCAGATATATGAGAAATAGTATTCTTAATGTGAGACCATAATTTGGGAGAACGGTGCATTTGATATGTACGTGGCCACTCTCTAATAATGAGATGAGTTTTTCTTTAACAATTAATGTTGTGACATTTTGAGGATGTTTTGTGTAAGTGGGATCCTGAAGGAAGTGGCAGTATATTGCCTGACATGCTGTCTCCTATGTCGCAAGATATGGGGAAACAGCTTTTCTCTGGACTTACTAACACAAAATAAGGGGAATAATTGCCTTGAGTGTTTGGCAATCTATGGTATCCTGCATTATCATACAAAATAAATGCAATACCCAAAAGAAGATTCCAAAGGGCTGCTATACAGAAGTATAACATGAAAACCAGAGAGCCTATTAAAGTTTTAGTGGGCAATGATACTCCAAAAGTGCATGCAAGCCATGCCTAAAAATACCTGAATGATGTTACACCATGCCTTTATCCCTTGAGTGTAGATGGTGAACTGCCTCTATTGATCTCTTCCCCATAGACTGTACTGGATATTGTTAGAGATTATTATCTAAGGATACGATTGGATTAGGTTGGTTTTGATTATGAGAGATAAAAGAGAGTTGTTAGAGATTTTAGGATTGAGTTTGAATTTGAATAACTCTTGTTACTGCCTTGTATAAATTGAGAGGATTTCCTCTTCTCATGCTTACGGTGATGTTATGGGAAAGAGTGATTCTTAGAATTCTTTAGATATATAGAATTCCTAATCATCTGATTCTTTTCCTGTATGTAGTATGCAGCGATATTTATTGAAATTTAGAAATTCTAGTCGTGTACTACTATTACTTTGTTTGGATGATGGAGTCATTTGAAGTTCTCACATTAGTTTAAATGATTGAGTTTTGTTGTATCTTATTCTAGCTTAATTGAAAATTTTCTTAATTTTCTTTCTATGGCTTTGCAGTGAAAATTGTGGGTTTGGGAGTGGCGAATCTCATTAGTGGATTATTTGTGATTGTTCATAATGTGAGTAACTTTCCCCATCCTTATCATTTGTTTTATAATGTCGTGTAGTTTATGACTATGCTACATGCACGCGTGCGAGGAGGGAGGGAGGCCTCTATCTGTAACTTTGAGACCCTTGATACCTCTTAGGCACTGTATGTGAAGTCCTACATTTGTATCTTTGAGGCCCTTATCAAGGTTTACAATGATCTGATAGGGAATATATTCACAACCATAGCACATTCCTAGACCTTACTACACCCTCTTCTTTCACAATTGGCATGCATCAACCCCACAATGATTGCCCCCGTAAAAACTGTCCGATGTTCTCACTAAACAGAACTTTATGCCTATCTCATACATTTGGTAGTATCTTGACCCAGATTAGTGTCAAATAAAGCTTCCCTAGTGGGTTACTGGTGACACAGTTTTGTACACGCGGTAAGCATGTATGGGGTCCAGACTCCAGATAAATCAGCTAGTACTTGGTAGGTCCTACCTTATATTTTCCACCTAAACTGTGACAAGATAGGGCAATCTGCACCTTTTTTTTTTGAGAATTTTTAAGTGAAGTAATTGACATCTATGATGCCCGGATACGGACACGGGTACGGATACGGGACACGAGAACGAGCGTCCGATACGTCAACTTCAAAATCTTAGGATACGGATAGGGTACGGCATTCCTAGAAATATATAAATATAAATATTTGGTTAGGGATTTATTTTAGGTGGAATGCTTATTTTATCTCAATTTAGAACTCAAATATTACAAGGCCCACTATTTGTTTTAAATTTTCAATGAGGTGGGCCTCACAATACAATATCTCAGCAAAGAAAAAGAGAAAAATAGAAAAGTGGGCTGAGTGGCTGATTGGATCAGTAGCACAACATTAAAAAGAGAAGAAAAGAAAAATGGGCTGAGTGGCTGATAGGCCCAGTAGCCCAACATTAAAAAATGAAAGAAACAGAATAGGCCCAACGGCCCATACTCATTTATAAGAGCAACGGATTCTTTTCTGCCCTTTCGTTGGCAACTCTAGGGCACAAACGAAAAAAAAAAAGAAGAAAGAAGAAGAAGAAGAAGGAAAGAAAGAAAGAAAAAAGAACGGAAGAAGAAGAAGAGGAGGAATACCTGGCACATGAAGGTCGCAACAGCAGCAGTCGAAGAAGCAGCAGCATCAGCGGTCAAAGCAGCAGCAGCAGTCGAAACAGGTGGGTCTCCTCCTCCTCCTCTTCTTTTTTGTCTTCCTTTTGATCAAACTAAGAAAAGACAGAAATTGGCTGAAATGGAAAATATGCCGAAATATTGGGCGAAAAATAATGCAAGCCGTATCCTAAAATTGGCCCCCCGTATCCAAGCCGTATCTTGCCGTATCCCGTACCGGTATCCGTATCGGACCGTATCGGTATGGATACCACAGGTAATTTGCAGTATCCGGGTATCATAGATTGACATTAAAAAAAAATTCAGCCAAAGCTTTGTTTCTGATGATGCCAAAAAGTGGTTTTCGGGCACCACCGGTCGAGTAATAAATAATTAATGAGAAAATTTATGGAGAGAGAGAAAGAGAGGGGATTTATAGTGGTTCGGTCAATGTGACCTACGTCCACTTTAATTGGTGAATTTACTGCTCTGGGAAAGAGGTTACAGAGTAAATGATTACAATAATAGTGTCTAGGATCGGAGAGAGGCTTCTCTGATAGGACTTCTCCTTTTATACTCTTTCTCCAACGGGTGGGGAGATTCTCCAGGGATCTCCAATGATGTACGGTCCATTCTGGTTGAGTCTTCCGAACCGTCCTCAACAGACAAGCAGATAAGATATCCTCCGCGGGAATTGGTAAGAGCAGGTAGGTAAAACGATGCGTGCTGACTTTGTCCTTCAGTGGATCCGGACCCGGCCGATGACGACCCGGGCTTATCATGGACTTGGGTCAGTTGGTCTTGACCTGCTATAGTGGACCGAGTTGTTTGGGCCTAACTCGTCACTGCGGACCGAGTCATTTGGGCCTGACCCATCATTTGCCCCTCAATGCCTCGCGTCAAAGGAAACTTTGGAAGTGAGGCATTTTGGATATCAGGCTATTTTTTTTAAATTTTTTTTATGCCGAGCATTTGTAGCTTTCCTAGATACTGTCCATCTCTGCCGTTCCTCTTTTAATACATGCACTTCGCAGAGGGGGTCCGGGGGTGTCCCCCGGCGGTGGTCGAGCTGGCGACGGAACTGCTGAACGGGGCAGGTGCAGGGCGCCCAGGCTGCAGTGCTTGCTGCTGGGCGCCCAGCCTGGGCGAGGAGCATGGAGGAGATGGGCGCCCAAGGCTGCTGGCGAGACGACCAAGGCCAAACGGGGCGCCCCAGGCTGCGGGCGAGGCGAGCAAGGTTGGGAGCCCCTACTGCGGGCGAGGCACACACCCAGGTGGGCGAGCCAGGCTGGGGCGCCCCCACTGCGGGTGAGGCACGCACCCAGGTGGGCGAGCAAGGCTGGGCGCCCGGGGCGTTGCAGCTGTTGGGCGAGCTGCTGCCGTGGGCGAGGAGCGCTGGGCGCGAGGAGCGTTGGTGGGCGCTCAGGCGGGTGATCCTGCTGCTGCGCTGGCTGCGCGTGGTGGGCAGGCAGTCGACGCCGGACGGTCAGGCGCGGCTGGTGCGGGATCCCCTGCTGCGAGTGGCGAGAGTGGTCAGGGCGCCCAGGCAGGCAAGAAGCCAAGAGGCGTGCGCCAGGTGGGCGAGCAGGCGCCCGTGGCCGTGGCGAGCGTGGGGATGAGCCAGGCGGGCGAGGCGAGGCCAAAAAATCTTGCTGGCGACGGAACTGCTGAACGGGGCAGGTGCAGGGCGCCCAGGTTGTAGTGCTTGTTGCTGGGCGCCCAAGGCTGCTGGTGAGACGACCAAGGCCAAACGGGGCGCCCCAGGCTACGGGCGAGGCGAGCAAGGTTGGGCGCCCCTACTGCGGGCGAGGCACACACCCAGGTGGGCGAGCCAGGCTGGGGCGCCCCCACTGCGGGCGAGGCACGCACCCAGGTGGGCGAGCAAGGCTGGGCGCCCGGGGCGTTGCAGCTGTTGGGCGAGCTGCTGCCGTGGGCGAGGAGCGCTGGGCGCGGGGAGCTCGGGCGAGGAGCGCTGGTGGGCGCTCAGGCGGGCGATCCTGCTGCTGCGCTGGCTGCGCGTGGTGGGCAGGCAGTCGACGCCGGACGGTCAGGCGCGGCTGGTGCGGGATCCCCTGCTGCGAGTGGCGAGAGTGGTCAAGGCGCCCAGGCAGGCAAGAAGCCAAGAGGCGTGCGCCAGGTGGGCGAGCAGGCGCCCGTGGCCGTGGCGAGCGTGGGGATGAGCCAGGCGGGCGAGGCGAGGCCGTGCGCCAGGCGGGCGACCGTGGCCGTGCGCTGGGCAGGCGAGCAGGGCAAGTCCGCTGCGGGCGAGGCCAGACCGGGCGCCAGGCGGGCGAGGCTGTGCGCCAGGCGGGTGGCGTGCTGGTTGGCGAGGCAGCGGGCGCCCCAGGCGAGGGCGCCCCTGGCACGGGCAGCGAGGCAGCTGGGATGCACTTACTGCTGGGCGAGCTGCTGGTGGGCGAGCAAAACACTTTTTTTTTTTTTTTTACAATAAGGAAACTTGGAGAAATAATAGTCAAAACTAATGACAATTGTAAAGACCAACCTCTGTGTTCATGTCTGACCACTTCATAAGTTTCCAATGACCAATGCATTGCTCCAGGCCCATTATTGTTTTTGAGTAGCCAGGTTAGGATTAAATTCCATGTCTGATATGCATGACTAATTACAGGATATCCTATCTCCATTTATGGACATACTTCCAAGTCCTCAAATGATGCCATTAGGTGTTAGGTGTTGGAATGTGATTTGCTATGAAAAATATGCCAAGGGCAAAAGTTGAGAGAGTTAGTAAGTTTGGTTTTATTAGTCAAATGTGATTTGGCAAGAAAAGTAATAGTTCAAAGCTTGGGATGGCATTTGGCTTTTGACAGGGTAACAAGTCAATGAGTGACGACTACATGTGCAGGGGTGCCCATATGGTTTTGTCTTTTCATTTTTCTTTTTTGTGGTGGGCGACGAACAAGGCAGGGGTTGTGGGCGCCCCTTGTGGCGCTGCTATAGGCGCGGGCGCCCCTGTGGTGTTGGACACTTAAGGTGCTGGGCGCCAAGGTTGGGCGCCCGTGAGTCGTTTGGTGCCTGAGAGGTGTTGGGCGCCTGAAAGATGTTGGGCACCTGGGTTGGGCGCTGCTTGAGAGGCGATTTTGCTGATCGCGATGGAGGAGCGTTGTTTGAGGACCTCGCGCAAGCAGGCCTCATATGCACTGGAAAGCGAGAGCATTGCTTGCGTGAGAGCAAAGACAGGATTTGAGGATTGCTCATGCGAGAGCTGCACTTTTTGAGACTGAGCTTTCGGTGATCCTGAGAGAGCCGCTAAGCTGGAGATAGGCTGCCTGTTTGAGAACAGTGCAGAGGTAGGTAAAGCTTTTTTGGCGACCCGCGAGAGAGCCGCTAAGCTGGAGATAGGCTGCCTGTTTGAGAACAGTGCAGAGGCCAAGCTTTTTTTTTTTGTCGACCCGCGAGAGAGCCGCTAAGCTGGAGATAGGCTGCCTGTTTGAGAACAGTGCAGAGGTAGGCTAAGCTTCTTTGACGACCCACGAGAGAGCCGCTAAGCTGGAGATAGGCTGCCTGTTTGAAAACAGTGCAGAGGCCAAGCTTTTTTGGCGACCCGCGAGAGAGCCGCTAAGCTGGATATATAGGCTGCCTGTTTGAGAACAATGTAGAGGTAGGTCAAGCTTTTGGCGATCCATGGGATGATTCACCTCGCCTGGACCTGCTGATTTCCTCAGCATTTATATATTTTTGAGTTTTTGACAACAGCTCTGGCATGCTCTTTGGTGGTCGCTTCATTACTGAAAAGAGGAAACGGGATGAGCGGAGGCCTCCCAGAAAGACGGTCATGGTGACTTTCTCGTTGGGCTCCTCGACTAGGAGGACCTCCTCGTTAAAACGAGTGAGGTAACTCCTCAGACTCTCATCTCGGTCCTGTTTTATGCTGAGCAGGTGGGTGGCAGGCTTCTGGGGGCGGCGTCCTCCAATGAAGTGCGACACGAAGGACTTGCTTAGCTCTGCAAAGGTGGAGATGGAGGCTGGGGTAAGACTGGAGAACCATTGCCTTGCGGAGCCCTTTAGGGTGGTTGGAAATGCTCTACACATGATCTCGTCAGGGACGTTGTGTAGTTGCATTAGGGTTTTGTACGTTTCCAAGTGATCCAACGGGTCCTTGGTCCCATCAAAAGTTTCCATGGTCGGCATTTTGAATTTTCTGGGGAGGGGGTAGTTTGCCACGGAGGATTTGAACGGTGTATCCGTCTGTTGTACCAGATAGTCAATGGATTCTGGTACCTGTGCCTTCATGGCATTGAAGACGTTGCCAATCTGATCTTGCATCTCTTTGAACTTCTCGTCCCAAAGGTTGGGAGCTTCTCTGGATTGACCTTGGAACTGGCTCTCGTCTTCCAAGCTGTAATTTCCACTTCCCATCTCCTGGAAATCCTCATGATTGGAAGCAGAGGGAGGAGGTGGAAGTCCACCGCGATTCGACCCGCCCGGGGGAGGGGGTACGTCGAGATGAGCGCGGCCTTCGGGGTCAACCAGGAGTCTTCCGAGTGGGACGACCGGCGGAGCTCCAGCAGATGTCCCCTGGGCATGGGTGGCATGATGACGGGCGCCCAGGGCGCCATGAGGATGGGCGCCCAAGGCTTGGGCGCCCAGGTGAGGGTGGCCTCGGTTGGCGCCTCGGCCCCGGGCACCGTGTGGACGGGCGCCCGGGTGAGGTGCCCCTCTGCGTGGAGCGACAAGTTGCTCCGAGAGTGGTGCTTCCTGTGGTCCTGCACCCAGCGCTCCTCCCTGACTCGCCAGCATGAGCTGCAGTATTTGTTGGTTTTGAGTTACCAACTGCTGCACGGTCTCCAGCATCTGCTGGGGAGAGGGAGCGGGAGCATTCGGTGCAGGATTGGTCGGTGGAGGATTACCCTCGCCCTCGCGGGAGGGGTTACCATCTTGTCGCCTTGTTGACCTGGTGATCGGCATGGCTTTTTGAAAAAAGGGAATTCTTTTCGTTCCCACAGACGGCGCCAAACTGATGATGCCAAAAAGTGGTTTTCGGGCACCATCGGTCGAGTAATAAATAATTAATGAGAAAATTTATGGAGAGAGAGAAAGAGAGGGGATTTATAGTGGTTCGGTCAATGTGACCTACGTCCACTTTAATTGGTGAATTTACTGCTCTGGGAAAGAGGTTACAGAGTAAATGATTACAATAATAGTGTCTAGGATCGGAGAGAGGCTTCTCTGATAGGACTTCTCCTTTTATACTCTTTCTCCAACGGGTGGGGAGATTCTCCAGGGATCTCCAATGATGTACGCTCCATTCTGGTTGAGTCTTCCGAACCGTCCTCAACAGACAAGCAGATAAGATATCCTCCGCGGGAATTGGTAAGAGCAGGTAGGTAAAACGATGCGTGCTGACTTTGTCCTTCAGTGGATCCGGACCCGGCCGATGACGACCCGGGCTTATCATGGACTTGGGTCAGTTGGTCTTGACCTGCTATAGTGGACCGAGTTGTTTGGGCCTAACTCGTCACTGCGGACCGAGTCATTTGGGCCTGACCCATCAGTTTCCATCCTTCTTGATTTTCTAAAATGCTCTAGATGAAGGTTAAGATTTGTTTGAGCGGTGGGTTTTAGGATATGGCCTGCTTGTGACTTGCATAGACTGAATGGTTCAGTTTACTTTTGGTTGGTGTTTGTTGAGGAAAAGTGGAGGTTTGGAAGTTGGGAATTTGTGCTTCTGGCATTATTAGGTGGTGTTTTCCCCTTGCAAGCGGAAAAAAGAAAAAAAAAAACCTCTGCCAAGTTCTCCTTGTCCCAACAGAAATTCTATGAGAAAAAAGGGAAAAGAGGGTTCTCTTTACTTTTTTTTTTCCTTTACAAAAGACTTGAACTCACACACCCACACTCTAGATGATATCCCTAACCAGCTGAGCAACAGCCAGGATGACTCATATTCTGGTATTAGTATTGGTGGAGGCCTCGTGGATTTACTTGTTACAATGCTTGATATGTTCTTTTAGTTCCTTGTTCTATGAAATCTCAATCTTTCTCTAATGGAAATTGATGATTCTTTTCCAGAATATTGTAACTAATTAATTTACATGTACTTACAGCTCAGAGAGCTGAAAAATGATCCACACAGTTCCATGGATCAAGGTGGAAAACTTGATCGATACCAGGCAACATTGGGGCGAAGGGAGAGCTTCTGGTTACATGCAACTGTTGCAGTGTTATCATATATTCTATTTGGGTTATTGCCACCTGTTATTTATGGATTCTCGTTCCAGAAGAGCGACAATAAAGAATACAAGCTCATAGCTGTTGCTGCTGCCTCTCTTCTTTGCATCACTCTACTTGCTGTTGGAAAAGCTCATGTTCGAGAGGCATCAAAAAGATATGTGAAAACTGTACTATATTACGTTGGCATTGGGCTGATGGCATCGGGTCTCTCCTATGTAGCTGGGGAGCTGCTCAAGAACCTCTTTGATAAGCTTGGCTGGTTTGATTCCAGCACAGCAGCACCTGTGTCTTTTAACTTGGGATTTCTAGAAATGGAGGCCATTAGGTCTGGATGGGCATCTCATTGATGAAAGCAGACCAGCTTGAGAGTGGTATAAATTACCAGTCCAAGAATGATGAAGTTCAGATAGTTTATGATCTCAAGGTTGCAACTGAAATTGCTGCCTGTATGTGCTGCAGGCTTAACGCCCACACCAGGCCTTTTGCCGAGACAATTATTAATGGGGGCTGTCATTTTGTAGTGGCTCCAACAGCTTTCCTTGCCCTTGTAACGGAAGAAACAGTCCAAACAATTTATGTTATTGAGTTGTTTCCACCTGAACGTAATGACGAATAAACTATGCAGACCTAAATCCAGCAGGTTTGCTTCCCTTCCACATTTAAATAATTGTACTTAAAGAACACCCAGATTCTCCTACATTCAAATAACTGTAGTCCAAGGACAACCGCATTCCACATATCATGTCCTTTGCAACTTCCCTTGTATTGCTAAATGTGACCATATAAATTCCGATTTTGTTCCTCAAATACAAACACTCTAGTCCCACATGACAAATGACATTTTGATGAGGTGAAGATCATTAGGTAGATTAGGCAGCTGTCATAAGCACATAGCACATACAACATTATGTGTGGTCTATGTTCTTATTAGCAAATCGCATGCACTCTTTATAGTGAATGCAGGATGTACTGTTGATGAGAGAAAAGCAAGCTAAAGTAATTGTTTGTGAAAGTCCGGGACACCACTACAGCTGATTCTCTCCATCTGGTATCATGATTTTGGCAGGGTTGAGGAGGGAGACATGTTGGCTGTACCAGGTTGCTTTCTAGTTTCTACCCCCTGCAATAATCGCAGGTGAGGGCTTTCATTGCAGAGAAGAATTATTTACTTTTTTTTTTTTTGCTAGAGGAATTATTTACTTTTTTTTGTGCACTCCTTTCCCAGGAAACCCCAAATTTGAAAGTACTTTGATATTTTCCCTCCAAGACTGATATTTGTGATGTTGACCACTGCCAACCATCATCATCATTGTCATTATTGATCTTGTGAATCATCAAATGGGGTGCACTTTTTAAGTTATCCACACCTTACGTTTGGTGGAGCTGATTCATATGCTGATATTTTCCCCCCAAGACTGATATCTAGCTACATTCACTTGAATTTGTCATCAACAAGGTCATCAGTTATTGTTTAATGTTTCGGGTTCATTGAATGAGTTTCATGGTCTTGACCAATTGATTGGTCGTCTTCAAGAAGAATCAAATGAAACCAAAAAGTCCCATTCTCCTTTTGAGAGAGAGAGAGAGAGAGAGAGAGAGAGAGAGATATTTGTCTAATCAATGTGATTTTGGAACTGGCTATCAATGATGAGGCCCGCTAAATGAATGAATGAGATCATCCAACACAACCAAACGAGCTTAATCTGATAACAAATAATTGAGAAATGGTAGTTCATCCCTTGTACAAAGCTTGAAAAGTCAGCCTACATCATCATCGTAATCATCAAAGCCTTGTCCCAACATAGCTGCATGAGTTCTATTTCGCCATTCCACTCTATTGTGGACAAATCCCTGGATAGGTTGTACCTTTTCAGATATATTTTGTGACTTTCATCCATATCCCTTCATTAGAAACTTTGCCTCATCGACACCATTGTTGGTCTATATTAAGCATATCCAAACCATCTTAAATAAGTCTCTTAATTTATCATCTATTGATAAATCCCTATATGCTCTCTAATGCACTTATTTCTGGTCTATCTTTCGTAGTTTTATCATCCGTTCATCTCAACATTCTCATACTATATTCATTTTTACATGTGTTGTTTCTTGATTGTTCAATATTTTTCTTCACAAGTCATAGATAGTTTAATCACTATCTTTAAATTTCTTACTTCAATCTTTGTTGGTATGTGTCAATCGCAAAGCACTTCAGAAGAAAAATATCCATTTCATCCATCTAGCTCATATTTGACATTCTCCTAAATCTCTCCGTCCTTAATAATTATAGAGCTAAAGTATCAGAATGACTCTTCATGGTATCTCTTAAGCTTTAATGCTCACATAAGTAACATCTATTTGCACATCCCAATTGAAGTTGCAATTCATATATTAATTCTTTGTACTACTTATTTTAAACCCCTTGGATTCTAAAGCTTCATGCTATCTCTCAAATTTCGCATTCATGCCATCTCTAAATTCATCTACTAATATATCATCCACAAATAAAATGCATACCAAGGCACCTCCTCTTGAATATGAGCAGATAACTTATCCATAATAAGTACAAAGATAAGCGTTAAAAACTTACGCTTGATGAAAATCTAAGGTCACTAGAAACTCACGTGTCACTCCATATCACAATTATATTTCAAAATTCTGGTTGTCAACTTGAGCAACTACCCTCCTTTTATCCTGTCTAAAATTCAGGCTAGATCTACCCCGCATATTGGGCCCAACACTAGTTGTGATTACTGAAGAAAATGCTGACAATTAATAATTATGACCATACATTTTAAGGTCTTTGCTCATCTTGTGCTGATTCAGATAGAAAGTTTGCTGCCCAGGCTAATCGAGATGGCATGTTCAGGGAATGGGCCACATTTGAAGATTTGGTTACTGCCTATAAAATCCTATGATCAATTGATCTTAACTTGTCCATGAGCCTCCATGCTAACCTCTAGACACTGTTGAATAATCAAGAACTCATGACCATGGGTCATTGTAATCAATTGGTGGTACACTTATCAACTGGATGCTCCAAAGATTAGAGTGCACACTAATTTTGGTGTATGGTAGGGTATAAATATTCAACATGATAACATTGCTTTTTTATTTTTTATTTTTTTTTATCATTAAGGAATTGAAATGAAGTGGGGTAAAAAACACAGATTCCACTGTGAAGTTGCATAAAAAGAAAATATGCTGTAAATAAGGTTGAGTCAGACCTCAAATAGATGGGATTAAGGCTTTGTTGCTGCTGCTGATGATGATAATTGAGAATTTTCCCACGTTGATGAGGTCAAAATATATTAGCCATGATCCCCGGGCATAAGCACATTTTTAACTGTTAATGAGGAAACAAGATAATTATGCGTCCCAGGACTATGCATACATATTAGGGTTGTAAACGGGTCAGTTCCGGTCTTGGTCCACCATGGACCAAGAACCGGAAACGTTAGGAGAAGGTGGAACTTGATCCGGAACCGGTTTGTTGGCTCCGGAGTCGAAACTAGAACCATATAGGAGACGGGTCTCGATCTAGGGAAGGGTCTAGGTAGAGAATAATATTTAAAAAACGTGATTTTTAAGAGAGATTTTTGAAAATTGAGGTAATATGTTAGGTCTTGCGTTCACAAGTCCGAATCAAGGTGGAACCGGACCCAGACACATTTACTTATTGGGGCATAAATAAGGACTCAGACCCGGTTTTTAACGGGTAGGAACCTCTGGGTAATTGAAGAATCGACGATCCGTTTACATCCCTATACATATGTTTAAGTTGGGCCGGGCTAGACACAGATCCAACAAAACCCCACCCATTGGGCCTAGTTGGTGCGCCTCAAATATATCGGGTCTTGGGTCCCCCGGTGATCGAAATCAGCAACATTAGATTTGGACCGCCCAAGTAGCCATCGGACTTGGCCCCAAACTAAGCCGATGGATCAAAACCCTATTTGGGCTTTGAAGGGAATGGTTCAAGGCTCGTTGGGTTTTTAATATGAGTTATTATGATGTCATACCCGCATTAGGCCTTGTTATGGTTATTGTGTTAAGGTTTAATATGATTCTTAGAACATAGAGCTGAAATCAACACTTGGGCCTAAATTGAGCTTACGTGCTTATCATACTTGGGCCTTTTTTTTTTTTTTTTTTTTCATTAAGGACTTTATTTCACAGGCTGAGATCCAGATCCAGGTTTCATTGTCTGCCTTAAACCTGGAGCAGACAAATCCACGTTCCTATTTGAGCTCAGACCCAGGCTCATATCAATCTGTTCTAAATTTGGCCCATTGGTAGCGTTACCCTCTCGGATTGAACATGAACAGACACAGGTTCCAAAACCTTGTTTATACAGAGACATCCCCCTCCCCCATTAGGAAATGTTCATAAAGTGGGGTAACATAGCGAGGCTGGCTTTATGATCCATCTGAATCATCAACACACACGGTACTCTTTGAATTACATTGGATGCACTGAGTTTTCACCAATCAGAATGGATCGGACCGTTGGATCGAGGGTCAGATTTTTCTTTAATATAATGTCGTTAATCTTATGGGCCGTAGACGACGGGGTTAAAGGCATGTGATTGACCTCAAATTAGATATCTAGGCTCATCCAAAATGTCTTTTTCCATCCCTCTCCCCCCTCCCTCCCCAGTCCCGTTATCAGAGGGCTCTAGGTGAGCTCCTTCAAGTTGTCCCACACCATAATACGGTGAAAGATGGAAGCATATGAATAATTCTCATATATATATATGGGGCCAGCTCTTTTAAGTTGAAACAGAGCTGGTCCAACAAATCAAATTCGATTATGCTGTTTTTTTCATGATGATCATCTCCAAAATCAAGATAAATCTAATTAAAACTGAAACTTTCAGTTTCATCATGCAAAAAACAGATATAATCAACTTTAATTTGTGGGACTAGCACTATTACAGTTTCGAATAAGTTAAGATGCAGTTTAGAAGAGCCCTGCTATATATATATATATATATATATATATATATATATATATCTATGGCCAGCTCTCCTAAGCTCAAGCTTATGATAAAGAAGATTTATGTGTTAATATTTAAAGAAGAGATTTACTTGCTGAACTAGATGAAATTTGGAAAAGTTTTCCATTAAGAAGATTTATGGGTGGAGATGAAAATATACACCATACAAAGATCCAAACAACTTTACATTTTTGCATGTGCCAAAAGTAGTCAAAAGTCGAATTGTACAAATATGAGGTGTGGGTTTATTGTTTATCTGGGCCACTGGGTGGCTGGGTCCCACTCGCATTCTACCTCTCTCTAAGTTGATCTGCTAGCAGTTAATCTTCCTCAGTTTCTTGTATGTGTTTTTACACCAGATCTATCCCACTTTAAATTGGTTCTCCCCTAGTGTCTTCTTCTTTTCCTCATATGATGAATGTGATGGGATGGAATGTCACCTCACACTGAATGAAATGAAAATGAAAACTGTAATGATATTTTGTTGTGTAGAAGAAGAAGAAGAAAATCTACACCATGTTTTTTGTGCCTTTGGGAGACGGTTGCAACAACCTCTTTATGCAAGCTTGCACAATCCATGTGCTCTCATAGCTTTAATGAGTATATATTATTTCCCTTTTGAATTCTTCTTTATTTTATTTATTATAGATGATCATCTTCATTATACAAGATTATCTATTTTGCTAATGTAAGATTTAAATAAAGAAGTTAAAAAAAAAAATATGGCACATAGTCTAATGACTTTAATTATGCCATTAATTACTATGTTTTGTAAGTGAACTCAATATTTGGTAATAATACAAAATATTTGTCTATGAAGGTATTGGATTAATTATATTTTCATCTATATACATGTTAAAACATAGAAGATTTTACTGGAAAATTCCCATTACATGAGTGTTGCACGAAATAATGCCTCTTAACTCAGACAGCACAAATGAGTACTTGAGAGGAGTGACGCTATGGTACCTCGTTTCTAATTAAGCGACTCTAGTGTCACTCCCCATAACTATAGGAGGAATACTTTTATGTTACGTGAGTTAAGATACACTATTTCATACAACCCCTACGTAATGTGAATTTTTCAGTAAAATCTTCTAAAACATAAGTAAACTAGGATGCTTTTTATTTATTTGTTTTATTTTCTTTATAGATTGGGGTAAGTGGAACAATGCTCTTGTGATACCTACTCGCCTAGAGATCAACTTTTGGGTGGCAGTTTAAGATGAGACACCTTTTTCTCATATTTTTGGGACTTTTATTTGCATAAATACATATGTATCAGACATAGACATAGGAATTCATAATGAAATGAGCTCTTTCGAAGGATTTTTAAAGAAATATGAAATGTGAAGGATATAAGGTTAAGATGTAGACGTGACCTTGATTTTCCTAGATATTGAATTATCACGTGATGACAGCGTATTAATTTCCTATCTTCATTCATCAATTCAATCTTCATTAAAGGGTGGTTATTTGATGATCATTTTCTTTGGATATTTGCTTTTGGCTCTTTGTTTTCAACAATTAAAGATAAACAATCCCAGGTATTTAACTATATGAAGCAGATAATTATAAAAATACAATTTTATGTATTCGATTTCTATTAAAGGGGAGGTTATCAATCAACCATGAAAGAAGACTTCCGAAAAAATGAGCCTGACCTTTCTCTTTCTTTTGGGCTTCAAAGTGAGCAATGGTAAACATCATAAGGTAGGCCCCGCCATGATCTTTCTCCAAAGCCTAAAACAAAATCAATCAAAATTTCAAAATCAGATTGGTGATTTTAATCATTTTACAGTAGAAAAAGTATGCCTAAAACTGCCTGTCATTTTCGTATGACAAGCTTCTCCATAAATTTTGAAGAAGAATTATATGAAAAGTGGGGGTCCGCTGTCTCCCCCTCCTATTTTATTACACGAGTAAAGTAATCCTGAACCTTGAATTGTGGGCCCTCAATTTATTAGATGATCTTAACCATTCAATGTATATATTTTTTTCCTGTCTCCATTGAATGTGGACAGTTGAACTTGACCCATTCGCAAGCAACCTTATCTTCGTTGTTGTGAATTAGGGCCTAAGGAAAGAGATCAAACACGCATAAGAAAACACAGAGATCTACGTGGTTCGACTTTTGGCATACGTCCATGAGGAAGACGGGAGAATTCACTACGCAATCAGAAGAGGTGTACATCATAGAGACTCTTAGCCTCTATTTATAATATTAGCCCCAAAATCCTGTTACACTCAAACACGACTTCTAATCACCATAGACCCATAATAATAGATCTACTTCTAATCACAGTAGAACATGGACAATCCAGGGGCTCGGTTAACTAAGACTTATTAACTTCTATTGAGCCATACAACCTAACTGTAGTCATCCTGTCCATTTGGCCAATATTTCATTAAATGGTAGGGCTGAGATTTATTAAAACAATCATAACTATCAATGTAGTGGGACCAACTCCTATTGGAATAAACAATGGAAATATCCCGTTATATACCTACCGAAAAAATTGTTCATTTTGAGCGGCTTGAATTTTCAATTGGTATCCATTGGTGTAGGGTTCCACTACCTTAACTACCTTAACTCAAGTCCTCAGGTGATCCAGACTCTATTGCCCTCATCAGCTTCTGGTGTCCCTTGGTTTGCTGCCATGTACTCAGCCACTCTGCTTAGTGCTGGGTAGCTTTTGATTCTTACCCAAAAGGTGAGAAAGGTATGGAGGGTTTTGAATCATGGGAGTGTCTTTGCAGAGGTTTTGACAAGGCAACTTCCCTTTGGATTTCCTTAATTTAGTATATTGTAGGCCTGTAACAAATTTAGATTTTTAGTTGGCCCAAGTTGGTTGCAGGTCTGGTCACATCCATCAGAGTCAATTTTGAGTCCAAGAACCCAAAATTAATCAAGATTAGATCCACCAAGTCATATAATATAGTCAATCTATAAAAGATTTTGATTAATTAAATACCCTTTAAATTGGAAATCTGTGCCATCCATCATATGCATAGATTTTGAACAATTTGTACATTTATATTTCACTTTCATTAGAAAAGTGTCCCATAGCTAACATGCCCAAAGGCTTTTGACATTGTCGGGCTAACTTTTTATTGATGGCTGATTTATCATGTACATGTCACATCTCCTTTATTCACCCTGTCATCAAGGATAAGATAAACACAGCCATAAAAATGGAAAAAAGAACTCCAGGGCCAAGGATTTTGCCATGCTCTGTAAAACACTTCAATTTTATGTAGAAGTGCATTTTTGCACTTTGATACAATGCATTTGAATTATTTCTCTTATTATATTTGGGGGGGGGGGTCACACCCTAATTCGTCCAAACAGGGCTGGGTTGGTTTTGCGGATCACGCCCTAATTCGTCCAAACAGGGAATCCCCTGGATCCATTATAGTAACATCTTTTTCAAGTAGGAAGGGGTTAAAATTGCTTTTTTACTTTGTATGAAAAAAGATTTTTGAAAGAAGATGGAATCTGCATCACACAAATAAGTCAGATACATTTGTGTAGCATCCATTAAAGATTGATTACTCAACCCATCCGAAATGCTTTTCTATAGAATATTAGAAAAGCATCCGTAACAAATATGAGAAATTCTTACCACAAAAAAGCTACAAAATTTTCCTCATTTGTTTCTTCAGAATAGGCATGCCCTATGTGCGAAGCAAATTCCTATCACAAATGGAATCAGATTCCTCACAAGTTTCCAAAAGGACTAAAAGCTCCACAAGGCTCTTCCTCTTGATTTAGAATCTTAGGTGAAATTTATGAAAATTGTTTCAATGTATCTGGAAATAACACGAATGACTAAATGCAAATTTCTCAGTGACATGTTCCTGCATTGAGAGGCCCAGATAAGTTATCAATGCATCTGCCAAACACCCAATTAACATCAATCAATAACATGGCAAAAACCACTCCATCTGCGCAGAAACCCATTCATACCATCCAAAAGAGTTTTGGCTGCAAACTATAGATATACAGACCGAATTTCGTCACAAGTCATCAAGTACATTGAGGTCAATCACACATGAAGATGCTTTATGGCTTGTCTGCAATGAGGCATTAGTTTACATGGAACTTTTAATGCTAATCAGAAGTGGTATCACTGTATCAGAAAGCTGGGTCCTTAGATTTGACCCTGATTAGAACATGTAGACAAGTGGCACTAGTGTTTTAACATAAAAGAAGAACAATGTAAGTAAAGAGATTTTTTCTGAAAAAATTAATGTTACATTGAAAGAAGAAATGTGAAAGTAGTGTTTCTCCCGGACTACAAGGAAAATAAGGGTCAGATCACGACTCAGGACTTAAGAGGAAAGCAGCTAGAATTTGAAACCATTCGGGTGGCGGGAATTTTATAATGCTTGTGAATAAATATGATATTTATAAATATTAGAGGACATGGAATTCTTGGCAGAAATTCTAGCTAGTATAGAAAACAGGCTCCAAATTTTCTCCCACGGGACGATCATATGCGAGGCTCTGATCAGTTCATTGAAGATGCTGGGCCCGTCAAAATATTGGGATCTCTTGAATTTCAGAGCACTTATCATAATAATGTGGACATCTACATGTAGGAACGTCCATAGGAGAAAATCCACCAAGATCGTGATGGGGTGAGTAATTTTACAGTACCTTCTTATTATATGAAACATTCTGCCATGAATGGGCTGGGCCAAATTTGATGCTACATGAAAAATGCAACTTAGACAAAGGGTTTCCTCCTTAAACATACTGGAGGCCATGTTTGCGTTAAAAAAAGGTTTGAAATTCTTTTGTACGCTCTGATTGTAGACTAAGGGAGCCAAATGATGATGATATTAACATATCACATGACCTTTGGCTTGGGCTGGGATTTTAAACTCAAAACTCTGGTCAAGCATTGCAATCTGGGGTTCATCTAGGCTCCAGTTGAATTGCTTGTGTACTTGCAATTTCGGTTGGGCTCAGACTAGCTCAATAACCGTTGCTCACATGGTGGATGATCTGGTTCAAACCAGTTCCAACATCAGGTTTAACAGAGTATGATATATTAGTAGTTGTTTAATTTGTTGGGAAGTAGTCCCACATCATTTTGAGTAATAGGCTTGGCATTTTTAATATATCTGTATGGGCTTTTCACCTATTAACTTAAACTTTTGGGTTGGTATATGATTTATTACATAATTTGTCCCTCCCAACCACCCCCTCGGTTTGCCTTGTGAATCTTCTTCTTTTTTTTTTTTTAATAGGCTTTTGGAGATTGTGAAGACATATTCTATTTGGAAAAAAATGGGTTTTTTCATCTTCATCTTTCTTCATCTTCATGATGAATCACAGGTGGGACTCCAAGTGATACTGCGACTAAGGGTATTTTTGTCAAAAAATAAAATCGACATAATATAGAAGCACCCTGCAAATGGTTTTTGAAATTTCTTTAACTACCGACTTTCTAAGAGGTTAAGGGCCTTTTGGTTTAGAAGAATTTTGAGAATTCTTAGAATTCCAAATGCTGCCCCCAAAAGTAGAATTCCAAATGCTGCCCCCAAAAGTAGAATTCCAAATGCTCAACCCCTCTCTAGCATTTGGAATGTTGGAATTATGTGAATTCATAAGGATAAAAGTGTATTTTCATGTGGACTACAATTTTGATTTCTTGTATAAAACAAAGTATTTGGAATGCTCGGGGGATAAAAGGTGAAGGCATGTCAAAAATCCCCAATAAGCTCAATTTCTTGTTAGAAATTCCGTTAAGTAATTATCAGGCCCTAAGTTTAGTTTTTTTTGTGAAACTCCTAAGAAAAAACTTAGAAATTGTCTTATTTGCTTTAGACATTATTGTTACTTTTTGAAAAAGAAAAAATGTTATCCTAATTTTTTTTCTTTGGTTGGTTGGGACCCAACAAAGCCCACACAAGCACACACCATGAAAATGATAGCCCATACAAGTAGAAAGAGTGACATACTTAAAGATTAATCATTGGGCATTCGGTTGACATGCAGGGTTGCCAACCAACTAAGCAACCCCTTGTTGTTAGAAAACAAAAATGATCTTAACGCTTAATGCAAGCATAGAATAATATATATTTTTATGAAAATGTTATTTTTATATATCATCTTCATCATCATGTTTTTTTTCTTTGCTTTGGCTTTGTTGGACTATTAATGGTAGGGGAGGGACACTTAACTTGAGGACCCATACATCAACTTTTTGGTATATATGTGAAAGTAAGGTGCCTAACACCACTCAACCACATAAGTGTGTTTGGCTTATCAAAATATTATTATCTGAATCTGTTTTAAATAAAATAGACTTCCCAACCTCACCTAAAATCTTCAATACATGATCTAGCACTGAATATTAAGAGGAAAGGTGGAGAAGGATACAAAACAAAACAAAAAAAAAAAAAATTATCATCAGCAATTACAACAGAGAGAGATGGGGGAGTGGGGGGGACCTTTTGTATTAATAAATCAAATGCTGTTGTCGTTTTTCTACCAGGAGGACACAGAGCCCACATGGAATATGTCCCACTATCGCCGCTAGATTGAGAATTATAAGATGCTCCGCGAGAGTACGTTGTTTAAATTCTCATGCATGCATTGCATGCGCACACACAACTGACACAAGCACGATAATTCGCACAAGAATCAAAACGGGTGCCCAAACCTATTAATTGATGAGGCAGTTTAGCCTTTTAATTAACTTCTAACTTAGGTTTAGTATGACCCATTAACAAGTGGGTTAGATATGTTTTAGCTTATCATATATCTTACCTACAATGCTCATCCCCATTCAAACTTGATCTATCCCCATCACCAAAATCTAAATTCTATATCACAAAGAAAAACCATTTGAGGCTTCAATGATATTTTTTAAGAGCATGTTTGTTAATAGGCGTGGAATCCGTACGTCCGATGATTTTTCACTACCACTAGAACAAGAATTCTTTAATCAGGATTTGTATAATTGCAGGTTTCACTTGATATTCGTGTGTATTGATGTATATAGTTGAAAAAAAGGGGCCCGGTGTGCAAATTCATATAAGTGACACTACTAAAAAAAGGACATTTTATATCGGTTACAAAAACTGTCATATATCGGTTTTTCATATAATCGATATAATATCTTCAGTCAAGGTTTTTTATATCAGTTAATATTTTTTTATATCGGTCAATTTTTTTTTATATTTCGGTTACATAGTAACCGATATAATAATCGCTATATATAATATCGGTTAGCAAATATATGATATTAATTGCTATATTTTATATCGGTTATTATGAAACCGATATTATATACACTACTAAAAAGCAATGATTTTATATCGGTTTTAAAAATCCCTTAATATCGGTTATTAGGAAAACCGATATAATATGCTGCTCCAAAATATCTTATATCAGTTCAACTTTTGTAATATCGGTTGCTGGACTGTACGTTTCTTTTAATCAAAGACTCGATCATTTCAACACACGAGATTAATTCTCCGCGGGCTCACTACCGTTTCCCACCCTTTGTTTTTTCCTTCTTTCCTTCCTTTTTTTCTCTTCCCTCCCTTTTCTTTCTTTCTCCATCCACTACAACAATTTGCACTTTATCCGGCGTTTTTTCCCGGCGCAATCATTAAACGCCGGGGAAAGTATAACTTTTACCGGCAAAAAAACTTCTTTCGCCGGGAAAAGATAGGGTTTTTCCGGCAACATATTAATCGCCGACAAATATTAGGTTTTTCCTAGCGAATTGCCTTTTTCGCCGGCAAATGTCAAGGTTTTCCTGGCATTTTGTTTTTTTCGCCGGCAAAGGTCAAGGTTTTCCCGGCGTTTTATTTTTTTCGCCGACAAAGGTCAAGCCAAATTTCACTTTTCATTTCTTTCTCTCCCGCCAGCGAAATCCTTATTTCCCTCTCCTCACTCATTTCGTTCTCTCTCCTCACTCATCTCTCTCCCGCCTCCATCGCCCTCTCCAGCTCTTCTCACTCATTTCGTTCTCTCTCCTCACTCATTTCTTTCTCTCCCGCCTCCATCGCCCTCTCTAGAGCCCATCTCCCTCCCTCTCCAGACCTCTCCAAGCGCACCACACGACCCCTCCAAGCCCATCTCCCTCCTTCGGTTCTCTCTTCTTCCTCCCCTGTTCCTCTCCTCTCCTCTGTCCTGCGCAGCTGCCCTTGCCTCCTCCTCCTCCTCTCCTTTCTTTCTTCCTTATCCTTCTCCCTTATCTCCCTTTCCCTTTTCTCATTCCACGCTCTCAGCAGCCCCCTCTCTCATTTCCCTCTCCCTTCTCCACTCATTCATCTCATCTCCCATTTGATTTTCTATTCTCTCTTTCTTCCTTTCTTTATTTCCTCCTCATTCACTCTTCCCAGCAACGTCACTGAGCACCCACCCATTTCACTCTCTCTCTCTCTATTTCTTTCTCTCATTCTTTCTGATTTCTTTCCTCCCCCTCTTTGCCCAGTGGACCACCGAACTGGTGGAATGGTCCTTGAGTCATATCATTGTTTAGATCTTTTGATTTCCTTTCTTCATTCTGTTGTAAGTTAGGGCTTTGGCTCCATTCAATGTATTGGGATTTGTTGTGATGTTTATGGAGTTTTGATTTATAAAAAACCCAAATTCCAACGACCAAGATAGCATCATAGAACATGCCAAGGTAAACAAGCTCTGATTTCTCCTTTTTTATCATCACAATTTTGTGGTTGGGAAAGAAAGTGACCAGTGTCTAATTAGGACGACTGCTTATTGTTCACGTCTTCCAGACCAACATGCTCTTGGTATGCTCAAGCAGACCAGCAGATTCTCTATCCCAATAGGTCGGGAATTCAATATTTGTAACTTTTTAAATGCCTTCTTTCCCTTTGTCATCTGAAATACCCATTTGATCGAAACCTCTAAAATTACTGTTTTGGTGTTTGTACAGGGGAGGAATGGAATACTTCAAGGGTTTTGCATCTAGGTATGTTCTTCTTATTTCCTTTTCTCTATGATCCTACAAGCCCTAGGGGCGGAACCAGGATTTCATATGCGGGGGGGGCGGGGGGGGGGGGGGGGGGGGTGCAAAACTTGAATAAATTTTTATTTCACCAATTATTATAACTAACATATTTTTAAGTTTTCTTTCGACATAGTTGTAAGTTCAAGCATGAAAAATATATTACGATTCAAGACTAAATTTTACATGAAAATTAAAACCAGTATATATTCAGCCTTAACAAAATATAAGCAAAGAAAAGTCGTATAATAATTGTTTCTGAGTACATTTTAACTCAATCATCTATCAAAATGGAACTCGACGTTCTTTCAAATCTCGAAAATCGTCTATGATTGATTCTGTGCTAAGCTTCTCAGCAATTTCTTTTTCAATGTATACAATCAAACAATCAGAGAGAAAATCATCATCCATTTTGCAGCGAAACCTAGTTTTGACAATATTCATGGCTGAAAATGATCGTTCAGTAGTTGCAGTAGAAACTGGAAGAGTAAGCACAAGTTCAACCACTCTAAAAACAAGTTGGTAGACTGTTGATCTTCTAGTCTTTACCAACCATTGACACAGATCAGAAACAGTTGACAATTTTTTAAAGTCAGAATGTCGAACTACATTATACTCATAATGGTGAAGTTGCATTCTCAATTGCATTTTCTCATTTTCTGTGAAGTCTTGAGGATAAAACTTATCTACCAACTTGCAAATATCATCGCCTCTGAAAGTTTCATGTGCATTTCGAGGATCCAAAGCTGAGCTAAGAATAAGCAACTCTACTGCATGCTCACTAAACCAACTATTTAATTCTTGTAATTGAGAATCAATCGCAACATAAAAAAAATTTATTCGACAATGATGCTCAATTGTAAACTCATCTTGTTGATGGCGGGCTCGACCTCGTCTCGCAACATAACGAGCATTCATATCTGGGACATCTATATTGCGTGCCTCACAAAATGATTTCACCTTGGTAAGTAAAGCATCCCACCCAACATCTCTCAATTTTTGGATAAGTGCTTTAGTAGATGAAACAAGATGCATGACATTTAAAATGTCTTGAGATTAACATTGCAAAGCTTGACAAAGTAATTCAGTGATCTCCATGATTTCTTTCATAAGATGCAAGATGAAGACAAATTCAAATGAAGTCATTGCCTCGTAAGCTGAGTCTGCATCTCCTCGTTGAGAAAAAGTAGTTCTGTCCTCAATGATGTTAATTAGAACTGCACATGTTGGACTAAACATCTTTATCAAGCTAGAAACTGATTTCAAGTGAGAACTCCAACGAGTATCTCTTGCCTGCTGTAAAGAACCAATCTAATTAAGTCCTCTCCCACTCTCGAGCTCATCAATGGCAATTAAATGTTCAATTTCAGCAGCTTGAGCAACTTTTAACTCATCATTACGCTTGCATGAAGCGCCAACAATATTGACAATAGAAGTCAATTTAGTAAAAAAATGATAAATTGGATTAACTTCTTTTGATGCTGCAACTAATGCCAATTGCAAGCGATGTGCTAAACAATGGACATAGTAAGCATATGGACAATCATTCAAAATCAAAGCTTGTAATCCATTCCACTCACCCCGCATATTGCTTGCACCATCGTATCCCTACCTTCGAATATACTAAACATTGAGATTATGATAAGACAATACATCAGATAACGCAATTTTTAAGGTCAGTGATGCAGTGTTGGAGACATGAACAAGCCCAAAAAACGCTCTTGCACAAAGCCAACTTTGTCGACGAATCTCAAAACTATAGCAATTTGCTCCTTCTTTGACTCATCACGAGCTTCATCAACAAGTATACAAAATTTTGCATCACCAATTTCTGCACGAATTATCTTCTTCATTTTGGTTGAAAAAACAAGTAGAATTTCTTTTTGGATCTTTGGTGATGTGTAAGAAGCGTTTTTTGGAGCTTTATCTAACACAACTTTTGCAACTTTCTCATTATAAGAACTCAACAAATTCAACATTTCAATATAATTTCCACGATTGATTGAACTATGACTTTCATCATGGCCTCTAAAGGCACAACCTTGAAATATAAGCCATCAGACTGTATCAATTGAAGCCGTAAGTCGTAGTCGATTATTTGCAATTTCTTCCGAAGTGAATTTGTCAAGCACTTTCTGTATATGTTGAGATTGATTCATCAAGTTTTCACATGATCTCTCGGCAACTTTATAAGGAGAGTTAGGATCCTTCCCCACATGACTCAATAAAGCACAATTTTTTCCATCTTTAACTTTCTTCCAATTCTTAAATCCAGTAAGAGTGAATGCATTTTGCGAAGCAAGTCCAGTTTGCTTATTAAAAAGATAGCATGGTAGACAAAAAATAGCATCTTTCTCTGGGGAATATTCCAACCATGAAGGAAATAGCTTGAACCACGAATACTGAAAGCTACGAAGATGAGTTGTTGATCCAGATTTTGGATACTTTGAAAGCATAGGTTGGTATGGACCAACATTAATGTACTTCCGTCGAATTTCATCACGCCGATTAATATCATAATCCCATATCTATGGACGCAATCCTGGATCACGCTCTAATGAACTAATATCAACTTCATTGATTTCAGTTCTTTGTGATTTTGTAGGACGATTTTCAGAAATTGGATTCTCAACATTAGAGGTCGGCAATGAAGCATCGGCTTCTAAGTTTTGAGGATTTTTTCTTTTAAAAAATCCATCAATTGTAGATGACTTTCCCATCTACAAATCAAATAAAAACCATATTTATTATATGTCCAAAATCAAATAAAAAGTATTCATTGTCTCAAAATATGAACCATTCATCAAACAACTCAATAAACACACGGGTGATTAATGCTCAAAATGCATATATATACATCCATTAAATGATATGACATGAAATTCACAAGACCTGACCTCTCATAGTTTGTATCATTGAATTCATCTACATAAGTTACAAATTTGACACAGTAGTTCAAAGAAGCACCAAAACCATATCAGTTAAGTTACTAATTTGACACATATCAGTATATCACATATGACAATAATCACATATCATTTACTAATTTGACAAAGTAGTTCAAACAAGCACCAAAAGATCCCTAAAACCATAATAAAATGCTGCACAATCAAATAACAAACATCCATCAATGACATCAAAAACTCAAAATCTACATTTTTTTTTCAATTGTAACCACATCACTACAGCAGGTAAGAAAAAAGCCCCAAAGATAAAAAGAACCAATGAGTATAGATCCAAAAAGAAAAAAAAAACAATAATAAAAGGCAGAGAAGAAGCCAAGCAGCCTACCATGAGTTAGATTTGCAGCTTTACCTGCTCCAAGGCCTTGAGTCTTAGTCGGTGTGTTGACTGAAACAAAGACTATGTCGGCTTCACTTATGTGTTTTTCAACTTCAGTACTGAAGAAAACGTTCCTCCCTCTGCATTGCTTCACCACATCTTCAAGGTCCGGTTCATAGATCGGAAGCTGTTCACTGTTCCACGTAGCAATCCGAGCGACAGATATATCAACAACAACAACTTCAATGGATGGGCATTTGACTCACGACAGAGAATGGTTGGACCGTTGGAGAGGTTTTGGAAAAGGCAGAGAATGGTTGGACCGAATAGGGGATGGTGGGGCTGGAGAGGTTTTGGAAAAGGCAGAGAAGGGTTGGACTGAATAGGGATGGTGGGAAAGGGGTTTTGGAAAAGGGATAGGGATTAGGGCTGGAAAGGTTTTGGAAAAAGGGCTGGGGTCCTGGGGATATGGGAATAGGGAAAGGGACTGTAAAGTTGGGGCGGGGGGGACAAAAACTTGGGGGGGGGGGGGGGGGGCATTTTGTGGTGATGTTCAAGACTTTTCCAAAGGCCCCCCCAGGCCCTACTGTGGTTCCGCCATTGGCAAGCCCTATTTATTTTCCCTTGTTTTAGTGTCAAGTATTGAGGCTATTGAGCTTAAATTTAGTAAAAGTTTAATTCTTGAGAAGTGGTTTAGTGTTTGTCAGCTTTGGAGACATGTTTTTATACTGAAATCCATTTCCATGTTGATGCCATTGTAGTAGTCTACTTATATGTGGGATTGGAACCCATCATATTTGTGAGCTATAATTCAAAGAAAGACCATTGCTAGGAGGAGACAGACAAGTCCCTCAAATTCTCAGGAGATATTTGTTTCCTAATGTTTTGATTTGTGGATGGAGATGATATAATGCTTTTGACGGGTGTGTGCAGGGTGGTGCAGCAGGTGGGCTGTGCAGGGTGGGTGTGTGCAGGGTGGTGCAACAGGTGGGCAGGTGGGTGTGCAGGGGGTGGAAGAGGAGGAGGCTGTGGGTGTGCAGGTGCGTGTGTGCACGGTGGTGCAGCAAGTGGGTGTGTGCAGGTGTGGAAGAGGAGAAATTTCTCTTTTCCTTTTCTTTTAGATTTTTATTTTCTAATGTAGCTCAAAAGATTATAGCATCTGTGGTATTTCATTCTGAGAAATCAAATATTTAATTTATGAACTTGTTTCTTATCATACTCTAACCAGAGAATGTCAATTGTTTTGTTCGTCCTTTTCGTAAATCCTAATTATCAAAAGGTGTATGGAAGGCAGTAGAAAAGAAAGATGTTGCACATTTTTATTTGCTTTTGTAACTTTGTAGCAGTTGAGGATTCCTCTTATAATTTCTTCTTGATTTTCAGGTGGGTGTTTTGGTATTTATTGGTTTATTACCTTGAATGGATTATCAGGGATGTTTTCCTTTTTTGTGGTCATTGAAAGTTGTTATGGTTTGATGTTGCGTATTGTGTAGTTGCAGTTGAGTCACTGCCACTGTCACTGTCAAGGGATAGGAGTCATTCTAGGTACATGTATATATGTATCATTTGTACGTATTGCAGATTTATCAACTTATCCAATATTGTTATTTTTATTTTATTTCTTTGTACTTAAGTTGATTTGTAGAAGCTAGGTTTACTTGGAGGTGTCAGAAGAGCATAAGTTTGCTTCATTGTATAGAATGTGGTATGATTGTGGTGTTTGTTGTGTTTTTTTTTATTTTCTATGAGATGGATATGATTCACTTATATAAGTAGCTAATGTAGTGGGCCATCACGTTCATGAATACTCCATATAAATCATGTTCTGTTGGTTTTTTTGTTTATATATAGTTCCAACTTTTTGTACATCCCATGGAAGACAATGTAGATACTATATATATATATATATATATATATATATATATATATACACACAATATTTCCATAGAGAATTGTCTAGTCAAGCTTTATGTTAATTATTAATTAGTTATATATATGATCACTTTGTATATATAGTGCAAAGTTTTATTGGTGTACAGTGTACTGCAATGATACTACATGTATATTTTATGGTACTGCAGGTTTTATAGGTACTACAACAATGCAAATTCTTTCGATAAAAAAAAATGCATACATAATATTAAATCGGTTATAGAACAAATGATATAATACAATCCAAAAAAACCGATATAACAATGCCCTTTATAACTGATACTATAAATAATTTTTATATCGTTTTCACTCTTTTTTATATCGGTTTTACAGTAATGTATGCTATAATTTCAATTTCAAAACACATCAGTTCTCCGAAAACCGATATTATAAATAATTTTTATATCGGTTTTACAGTAATGTATGCTATAATTTCAGTTTCAAAACACATCAGTTCTCCGAAAACTGTTATTATAAATATTTTTTATATCAGTTTCACTTTTTTTTATATCAGTTTTATAGTAATATGTGTTATAATTTCAGGTTCAAAAGACATCAGTTGTCCAAAAACTGATATGAAATAATACACATATTATATCGGTTATAGTTGTTTATTATATCAGGGGTACTTTTATCGGTTCGAAGTTTACTAAAAAACCGAATTAATAGGTCTTTTATATCGGTTTTTAGCCGATATAAAAACCCTTTTTTCTAGTAGTGTGAGGATTTTCAGATCTTATGAGGGGACGTCGGATATGAAAATCTTAACAAATGAAGATTTTCATTCGTCTAAATTATCATAAATTTACAATTACCAAACATGGGTTTTTTCGTATCTGTAGAAAAATCGAAAACCTTTTCCCTAAAGATTTGATTGCCAAACGTAACCTAAGTGAGTTGGGTTCGAATGTGATTTCAATGAAGCAAATCCCTTTACACACACTTAAATATCATGGAATGATAATGACCCTAATTTAGCATGAATCTAAATATTTATTAGACCATGGGGTTTGATCAAAATATGTCTATAGAACGTAAAGAAGTTAGATATTTTTATGCTATGAAACTCATGGCTAAGATCCAATAGATTAGACTAAAATTGGGTTCATCCTTAATCATCATTAAAATCTATCCCACCTGCTTACTATCTTTGATTGAGATGCATCTGTTGGGGCCACAAGAGTTGAGCCACCAAAAACTAGCAAGATTTAGCAGGGCAACTTAGGTGTGATCATCTAAGGCTTGTATAACCTTGTTTCGTAGGGTGCTCATAGGCCGGACTAACTTGCTTTGGACCAAATTCGGACCTTACCACAGGGCATATGGAGATCTAAAATTTGGGCTTGTTTAATATTTGGAATAGGGTTGAACTAATAGAAAGCCAAAGTCTAATCCGGCCGAATAAGTAATGCTTGTAATTTAGTGATTGAAAAGCATATAAAGGTTGCGAAATCTGATTTTTTGTGTAATCTAAAATTTTGAAAAGTAGCCCCACAGAGGAAGCAAATGAGTTTTTTGTGCCCATGCCATAGAGGATAAAATGAAACAGCTCCAATTATCACGTTACGGTCAATCTTCTGGTGAAGCTGAGCCAAACTTATATATTATTAGTGGAGAATTTAAATAGATAGCACCTCAAATTTTGAAAGTTGGGCTCTACTGTGATATTCTATTCCAAGTCACAATTTCTCCAACGTATATTTGTAAGACGAGAGGAATTTATGGTATAGAGAAGAAGTGTCATGATTTTCTAGCTATGTAGCTTTTTTTTTTTAATCATTTGCTGCAACACATTTTTTCTTGTAGAAAGGAAAAAAATGAATTGATTTTTTTTTTCGATAGAGAGGATTTTGATTTCTCATATCTAAGGGTTAGAATGCAAAATTCCTCTCTCGCACTAATGAAAATTTGTAAAGAATAAATTCTTTTTTCCTACACAAACGCACTCTAAGAGCATGATTGGAGATTTTAAACAAGGTGGTGACGATTGTCTCTTGGGCATTTTCAAATGCTACAGTTTTAAGCTAGAATTATGAATTCCAACCACAAGAAAAATCATAAATAGCCGTTAAAATTCTTATAATCCCAACCCTTTTAGAATTTTGAAATTCTCAAATGAAGAGGAGGATTTGGGAATTCCATGTAGGGGATAATTAGAGAATTTGCACATTTTGTGTATATGTTTTTTTTTTTTTTACTAACGGAGGGTTCCCAATCCTTTGGGTTGGACTATTCCCTCCGGGCCTAAAGAGAAGTTGGGTAAAACCCTTTTAGCCCCTACGTGGTAGTACAAGTGGACTCAACCTTCGGTTTCTGAAAAGGAAAAATCGGGGATCAATACTAAGACCTCTAGCTTTGAAAGAGGGAGGAACGTGATATTGACCACTCGAACAACCCCTTAGGGTGCGTTTGGCTGTAGCAACTTCCTAGCGATTGGTACAGCGATTGACTAAATCGCCGGGGGGGCCACCAAACGCAAATACAAGACAACGACAAGTTACAGCAACAGCGACGTCTTCTAGAACCTCAAATCGCTGATATTTGATAATCTCGACCCCCCCCCAAGCTTTTAGCATCAGCAACAGTAACAACATCAGCAACAATAGCAGCATCTACATAACCTCAATCGCTATTAATAGCTGGTGTGACCAAACACATCCTATATATGAATTCAATTCGATGAATTTTGTTGAAGAAAGAGGGCATAGTTAAGTAGGAAACATAGATGATTCCAACTCCTGATAAAAACATGCAGCCACGTGTCAAAGTGATTCCGTCTCACACCGTAGGATGCCTGGCAGTTGTGGCATTGGAACTGTGGATCCGAAAATATCGCCAGGCACGTTCCACCCCCTCCACATGTGGGGCCCACTATACAGCTGTTGCATTGCCTTCTTGTCTGCAGGACCCCACCCTTTCTCACTGAAATTATATATTTACTCTCTCTCTCTCTGTGTGTATATGGTGCTTTGCATAATACCCCCTTTTCTATTTGTATATTTTCTCAGCATCTGTTAAAAGAATCAATAATTGCAATAAACCACTTACATGGTTCTAAAAATTTCTATCTGGTAGTTCTAGTGAGTGTGTTATGTAGATTTCATTTGTAATTTGAAAAAAAAGTTATCCTATGTTGATGTCATTATGGTGTTAAGAGTAGTTAAGATCAATTTGTATTATGCTGGGCCTGCTCTTGTTTGTTTAACCTGCTCATATCACATAGACAGCTTGAAAAGGAATTTCCCCAAATTTTACCTCAAACTAAGAGCAATACAGGGTTAGATAGATAAAAATAATTGTGTTTCACATATGGTCAATTCGACAATTCATGCACTATGATGGAAGCGATACTCGGGGCCATCCCTAATACATAATGGAGCTCATTGATGATAGAAACATGGTGAGTCTGCCGAAATTATCCAAATAGCTAGAATGAGCCCTTAGAAAATTCATCCAACCATGGTGGGGCCTACTTATAGCTCATCATTGATGTCCATCGTACATCACTTGTCCCTGCAGTGATCATATGTTTGTAGGGGCAGGTAGTGATGATAGTTCTGGGTGGGACTCACTGTGATTAAGCATCATTTTGTTTTTGTTTTTAGAGTACCCTACCCAATGATACTATACGAATTATAGAAATAATTCATTTAAAAAACACACTTAGGGTCTGTTTGTTTCAACGAATTCATGTCAGGAAAAATCGTAAATCCTTCAAAAGCTGTCATTGGGGTGGAATTCTTGATTCTTCCTCTTGGCTCAAGCTTCCAAAATATACTTTTGTAATTTGAGAATTTGAGAATTCCAAAGGTTATTTGAAATATTTTTGGTGGCTGGAATTCGGAATTCCACCCATTGGAATTGGTGGATCTGGAAATATCGAGGGGACAACCATCACTATCTAATTAAAGATTTCCAACACTCCAAATTCTCGTTAGAAATTCTGTGAATGAAATAAGCCCTTGATTTTTAAAAAATAAAAAAGTTATTTATGCTCTTAAAAGAATGACATGCACTGTAATTCTGTAATTGTCTATCAAACAAAGTTTGACCCACAGCTTTTGAAACCTTTGAGCAAAACTGATGACTTCTTGTAATTCATCATTCACCAAGGGGATCTTTACAAATAAATAGACAGGTAGATGGGTGTATAAAGAAAAAAAAAAACATATCTTCTACACTTTATGTTAAAAAAAAAAAACTTACTACTGACATTAGGCTTTAAGTTACTCAAAGGCTAGATTAGTATAATCCAAGATATTCCTTTACCAAGAGGGAGAAAGGAATAGCTTTGCCCATCTCTTGCTGCAGATTCTTTTTATAAAACTATTATTAGCTGCAAAGTAATCTGCTGACCACCCAACATGTCCTTTCTTTTCTCTCTCTCTCTCATCAACATCATTATCATCATCACCATCATTCATTCATTCATCCATCCATCTCTTCCTCCATTTTCTTTCACTCTCTTCTTCTGGTCCTTTCTTTCCTTCCAGTGACATTTCTACTGTTCATTAATGTACAGAAATATTTATTTCCAGCACGCACTTGGTAGAGGCTCTTTTCTCTTTCTTCCTCAGTTTCCTCTTTCCTTTCCAGTTGTCTCCATCTCTTTTTCACCCCCACTTTACTAGTTTCTGTTTTCCCTTCCAAGTTCCAAATTCTCTCTCTTTCTACAATTCCCCACAACCCCCTTTTCAACATTTAACTCTCTCTCTCTCTCTCTCTCTCTCATGAATAGTAGGAGGGAGAGAGGAAGAAAAAAGTTAGAATTTTGAGTAGTTTAGCTGTGAGAGATATGCAGCAAGGTGGGTCTGGTTCTGGATATGGGGTGTCGCCGGAGAGAACGTCGTCATTCATCGGCACCCATGTGGAGGCGGCATCGCCGATCAGCAGCCGCCCGCCGGCTCAAGGGAATTTTGATGAGCTGGGGCCGGTTGGGGGCAGTTTTGGCGACGAGGGGGAGGAGGTGGAGAGAGGAGTGTCCGGGAACCGGTGGCCGCGGCCGGAGACATTAGCCCTTTTGAAGATAAGGTCGGAGATGGATGCCATCTTCCGGGACGCCACCCTCAAAGGGCCTCTTTGGGAAGATGTTTCCAGGTATACAAGGAAGAAAACCCCCATCAGATTGTATATTACATCCTCAATTTCTGAAGAATTGCAGAAACCAAAGGAGACTGTTTTTGGGATTTTCCTCTTTTTTTTTTTATCTGTTCTTCCAATAAACTGAAATATATATGGGGGTTTCAATTCTGTAGATGCTTTAACAGAATATCATACAGCTATATACAGCTGAAAATCTGTAGCTTGTTATCTTTTCATCATCCATGAGCAAATGGAAAGGAAATCATCATAACTGTTTCTGCCCCCAGCAACCCCTTTTACTCTCTCTTTCACAAGAATGGCATTTTTTTTTTTTAATCTCTGAATTCTATGACAACAATCCCAGATCCACTGCAACAAAACCCAACCAATCCCAATTACTGAAATCTCATTTAACCCAGAAGCCCCACTAATTTTTTATGCATTAAAGCTAAAGGTAAAGGGAAAGGAAGAAAAGCAGCTAGGCATGCATTTCTTTGCGGCCCTTTATTTACCAAATCAAGTAGGTAGAGATGTAATCATAAACAACTGGCTTTTGTAATGAGTTGTGGTTCTCTTTTTCTCTTGTGGTGGGTCTTGATTCTCAGGAAATTAGCCAAGCTGGGGTACAGCAGAAGTGCCAAGAAATGCAAGGAGAAGTTCGAAAACGTGCACAAGTACTACAAGAGAACCAAAGAAGGTAGGGCTGGTCGCCAGGACGGAAAGAGCTATAAGTTTTTCAGTCAGTTGGAAGCACTTCACAGCTCTAGCAATCCCCCAGTTGCAACTACTAGTGCCGCTGCTAATCTGTCGCTTCCATCCCCGGCTATGGCGGTCAGTAATCCGGTGGTTGTGATTTCTTCCGGCGGAATCCTACCTCTTCCGACTCCCACCCTGGCTGCTCCCACCACCCAGATAAACATTCAGCAAATTGGGTCTGATTCAAGAGTAGAACCTGCCACTGGAGTGTCGGTTCCTGTTTCTGTGCCTGATGCTGGATTCTGCTTCTCAACAAGTTCATCATCATCGTCTTCAGATTCTGAGGATGAGATAGAAGAAGGGCCTAGCACGGGTACCGGCCGGAAGAGGAAGAGATCAGGGTGTAGCGAGAAGATGATGGCGTTCTTCGATGGGCTAATGAAGGAGGTGATGGAGAAGCAGGAGGCCATGCAGCAGAGATTTCTAGAGGCAATTGAGAAGAGAGAGCAGGAAAGGATGGCAAGGGAGGAGGCATGGAAGCGGCAGGAGATGGCGAGGTTCGCCCAAGAGCATGAGATTATAGCTCAGGAGCGAGCGGCGTCTGCATCCAGGGATGCCGCTGTGATGGCTTTCCTCCAGAGAGTTGCTGGCCAGACGGTTCAGATACCGCAATTGGTGGCGATTCCCGCTGTCCCGCCACCGCGACCACCTCAATTGGCGACAATCCCCGCCGCCCCGCCACCACAACCTCAGCCGGAACCATCCACACCACCACCAAAAGTGCCCCAACAACACCAGCCACCACCGCCACCACCACCACCACAGCATAAGCAGCAAGAACAACATAAATCTCAAGAGACCATAATTGTAAGTCATCAACCATCATCTTCTGAATTAGTTGTAGCTGAGCAGGAGCAGGAGCAGCAGCAGCAGGAAGTGGGCGTGGGTGTGAGCTTCGATCGAGTGTCGTCGTCCCGGTGGCCTAAATCAGAAGTTCTTGTGCTGATCAAGCTCCGAAGCGGCCTAGAATCAAAGTATCAAGAATCGGGGCCAAAAGGCCCACTGTGGGAAGAGATCTCGCGTGGAATGCAGCAATTGGGATTCGATAGGAGTGCCAAAAGATGCAAGGAGAAGTGGGAGAACATTAACAAGTACTTCAAGAAAGTGAAGGAGAGCAGTAAGAAGCGCCCTGAAGATGCCAAGACATGCCCTTACTTCCACCAACTAGACGCGCTCTATCAGAAGAAGAACCTTGGCGGTGGCGGCAGCAGCAGCAGCTTTAGCACCCAAATCAAGCCTGAACAAGATATGAACTTGAACCCAAATCGAACTGATGCATTAGGGATAATGTCACTGCAAACAGAAGCACCAGCTGAAACCAAGAGCAGCAACAATAGCAGTAGTACCGAAGGAGGAGGAAGCTCTTTACCAGTGCAGACGAGCAATGGCGGCTTTCCGTCGAGCTTCTTCGAAGAGGTCCAATTGAAGAAGGTAAACATTGTACCAATATATATATATATTGATCAAAATTAACTTTTCCAATGTTTAGATTTGATTGATTATTTTTTTTGTATTGAAGCCAGAAGACATTATGAAGGAGCAGATGGAGCAGCAGAAAGTAGTGATGGACTGCAGCGATAAGCTGGAGGAACCCAACAACGCTAATATCCATCGAACCAGAGAAGACTACATAGACACCCAAGGCGACGAGGTTGATGAGGTAGATAAGAATATGGTGTACCAGATCCAATTCCACAAGCTAGGTTACTGCGAGGGAGGGAAACCAGTTAGTTTGGTCCTATTGCTTTTCTTTTATTCCATCCCTTTCCGAATGTACCATGTATGTACTTATGTCTGCAGCTCAAGAGGAGATCACGCATCAGAAATCCTTGAACCTTGGAAGGATCGGAATCCAATAACCTTTTTACTTTTCCAAATTACTGTCATCTATCTTCCATAGAGCATTTGGTAGTGGTCTTCTTCTTCTTCTTTCCATCATGATAGTTCTTGGGTGTTGTTTTCCTTCTTTGATCCTTTGATATTATTTGATTTGTTCATGAATAAACTCTGGTCCCCATTAATGGCTGGATGAAAACTAAAGGTCCAAGATAAGCTTAAGAAGTACAAGAGGCAGCAAAAAGGCCAAGAAATGGAGAAGAAGCTCATATCAAGCTACGGGAAAAAGTCAAAGAAGCAGCAGCAGCACTCAGAAAAGCTTTGTTTTGTTTGAAACTTATTCATCTCTCTCTCTCTCTCTCTCTCTCTCTCTCTCTCACACACACACACACACTTGGATTTCAGGTTATTTGTCTTCTTGTAACTTCTAAAGACCAGCAGTAATATGGGGAGGACGGGATAGTAGTATATAGTAGCCGATAATGGCAGTGCTAAGAGAGAAATTTGGTTGGTTTCTTTGACATTTTCAATTCTTCTGTTTCCTTTTGTTGATGGTGTATGCACTGTTTGTTATCAAGAATCTGCCTACTTTGTTGACGATTTTGCCCAAAACCCATGATATGGTGAGTCACGGTATTCTAGCATTTATGAATTGGGATTTGATATTTCAATGCTCCTTATCAATCTCTATTTTCATGACTAAAACTCTCTAAATGTCACTTGAGCCGTTTGACTCTAGTACACTTTTTTTTTCCACTTCCAGGTGGCTTTTGGACTTTTAACATTTGGATCTCATGATATTATGAGTTTCTATACTTCCATGATGTCATAGGATGGAGGGCAAAAAAGTAAAAAAAAAAAGTGTACAGAGTCAAACAACTTTGGTGGCATTTACAAAATTTTAATCATGAAATTGGGGATTGAGTATTTAAGGAGCATTGAAATGTCAATCTCCTTTATCATTTCTTGAAAAATATACTCAATAACCGAAAATAGGAAGGAAAATGCGATTTTAGCCTTCACCATAAATTGGCTCTTGAAAAATAAAATCCACATTTGGTAATTAATCAAGGGGATCTATTACTTGTGTTTTCTTTTATAAATTCTAGAAAAAAAATCCCCGATTCCACTAGATTTTAATAGTGGGAAAGCCCATTATATTCATGCATCGCGATGTCATAGGATTTTGGGCAAAAAATCACCAAAGTCAAACTACCCCGCTATCATTTTGGGGTCTTTTAACATTATCCAGTGGTATCCAAGTTTAAGAGAGATTAAACCATAAAAATCCTTATTTTCTTCTTCAAAGCCTGCTAGGGTTTATTAATTCTCCCTCCCTCTCTCCTCTCATATTGCATGCATTTTATCTTTTTTTCCCATTTACGATTTTCGGCGATTTCTTTAGATTGAAGTTAATCAACAATGGCATTTGATAAAATGATTACCAACCATGAAAAGTAGAAATAAATTAGATTAAGAAAAATATATATATCAAATGCATTGTCCAAAATATATTTCTCCGGAAATTATCACTTCCTGAAAATGCTGAGATATTTTTAAAATTTTGAATTTTTCTTTCTCATAAATACAATACGTATTGGCCATTATATGTTGACTCTCAATATCATAGACATACAAAATAAGGTTTTTTTTTATTTAAATAAAACCATTATGAAAAATCTTAAAACAATTTAGGATATTGAGATGTTAGTTTATAGATTTGATGTTTATTGCATAACGCATACGTTGTGACATGAATATTAGTGAGCACAAAAGGTGATCATATGGACAGATCCTACCTATTGTATCATTTGATGGATTGTGAAATTTTACTATGGAGGGCAAGGCCAAGTAGAAATTATCATTTAGTCAAATTCAATATGTATTGGCACAATCCCAAGGGGTTGGTCGAGTAGTCAGGACCACGGTTCTTCCTTTTTCTGGAGTTAGAGGTCTTAGTATCGACCCCTGTTTCTCCCTTATCCAGGAATCGAAGGTTGAATCAGGGGTGTTTACCCGGGTTGGGAACCCTCTATAGCCCAAAAAAAAAAAAGTGTTGGCACATGGAAAAATGATTCTTACCACCCCTCATGTTAAATGGTTTTCCGCCTAATTGAGAAAGAAAATAGTTCAATTTTTCTCTTGTCCTAGCTAGAAAAAGGTTAGCGCCTAATAAAGGAGAATTGATTAGCATGGAAAATGAAAGATTATTCTTTTAGTGAATAATTCTCACGTTGCACAAACATGCCTTAAGAGACATTAAAATTGTCCTCGAGTGTAGGTTAGAGCCCTAATTGTACACGGATGATCTTGGCCAGATGGGCTCTTTACATTTAGGCTCCATGCCACTTTGGGATGATATCTATTGGCAAAAAGGAGAGACAATGGTATCTATATTTGTCTCTCATTTCCGCCATTGGTGGCAAACTCACAGCCATAGTGGGGAAGGGAATAATAATGCAAGGATTTCAGTGAGGATACCACGGGATTGCCACCTTCTGTCCACGCTTATGCAGACAATGAAAGATCACTAGAGCAATTGTTAGCAAAAGAAAATTAGGATGATGCCATTTGGAGTTTGAAGTCCCTGCTACTCAAATGGAGGTAAGGGATTGGATATGCCAAATGCTGTCCCACACCTGGATTTACAAATGCTCCCATAGTATATTGTAGTATTTTGGAAACTGGAATTTTGAGAATTCTACCGGCCAAAAGTGGGTTGATTTTATGACTTCTTCTGCCAATATTCAAACGTGGAATTCAAACTCTTTGGGGATAATGGGTGTCATTGTTTTCAGGAGTTTCAGCCAGAACACCTTCAAATAAATGGCGCGGGCCTAAAATTATCTAATTATGTATGGAGTTGGGATATATAGTTTACATATGTCAATCCAACATGCATATGATCAATTTAATTGACTAAAGATTAAAAAGGGATGTGATATAAGCGAGATGGAACAAAATGGAGAGCCCCATAAGTTAAGTCACATAGAACTGCAGCCAACACACACTTGAATTCAACGTAGAATAGTTGCTCAAGTTATAGATGGATCTCGAATCTCTGTAGTTTAGTTGGGGCCTACTAACTTTCAAATGTATGTTCATTGTTGATTTCATGGTCTTAGATCATAGAGCTGAAAGCACACAATGAACTTGATTGTTTCTAAATTTTTAAACTTTGAACCTATCTTGCTTCTGGTAGCACCAGCAGACATTAGTACTTACTTCTCTGGGAGTCATATGCAAGTACTCTGCAATAAAGCTATAGTGGATCTCAAATTCATTAGAGACAATGTTGATTAAACATAAGTGGAATTTCTCTAAGGCATATTAGACTTCTATTTTTCTTTCTTTATAAGCAAATATATGTTGGACTCTCTTGGACAAATATATGAGGAATTACTTTTGCCTTCTTTTGTAGCAATCAGATTTCTTTACTGTTGTTGACTTCTTGTTGTTGTTGTTGTTATTTTAATTTAGAAACTTATTTTGAATTGACTTAAATAGAACCGGCTTGGTAACTTATTGAGTTGGATAAGTCAAATGAGTTTGATAGAGTTTGACCAAATATTAATCTAGGAGCTCTTAGTAGAGTTAATTGTTACACTAACTGATCAATTGAAATGTTTTAGTTTCTAGAATATGCTTTATATTCTTTAAATTTTAAGCAAACTCATAAAAGATTAGTGATTGTTAAAGCACCATGTGGGCCCATTTATTTGAATGAAATTGAGTTTCTAAAAATTCGTGGCAAATATGAGTTGCAACAAAGGATTATTAATGAGGTGAGCGGAAACTTTCCTACTATTAATTAACTGGGGTTATGGCTGGTTATTCAGTTTCCATCTCCATTCAATTCATTTTCCACTATTAAAAGAGAGATCATTTGATGAACACCTTTACTTTAGGGATGTAAATGGGTACCTAATTCTCTGATTACCCGGTGGTTCCGACTCACTAAAAATTGGGCCTGGATCCTTATTTAGTAACCAATAAGTAAATGAGTCCAGGTCCGGTTTCACCTTGGTTAGGACCCGTGTGCTCGAGCCCCAACATATTATCTCAATTTTTGAAAATCTCTTTTAAAAATCATATTTTTTTTAATTTCATTCTCTACCTAAACCCAGACCTGGATCCAGACCCATCCCATATATGATTCTGGTTCCGATTCCGAAACGGTTCCGGATCCAGATCCTGTTCCACCTTCTCCTGAATGGTTCTAGATCTGGGTCCACCATGGACTCGAACCGGAACCGACCCGTTTACAACAATACTTTACTTCTTCAATTCAGTCAATTTTAGGAATGCATGTGTTAGAATTCTTAGAAATTCCGTTCCATGTTGACAGACAGGCTGTATATGATAATCAAAATGCTCTTGGACCCAATTAATTGTCATATAGTAAACTTTAGAAAATGGGTTTTGCTCACACAGTAGCATTTAGACATCGATAACCCCACCTAGTGACGAAGTTGTGATATTTTTTAACATGTTCTCTGCACTAGGGAAAAGGACAAAAACCCTTGTGTTCGTGAGATTTTATAATTTTTTGATTGATACGATATCGCAATTATTTTTTTGTTGGGTTAAAAAGGAATATATCTATATGATATCACACCATTTATAATTTTATTCGACATTGCATAGTTAAGAACATTTTAATTCACAAAAGTTACATGAGTACTTGTGGAGAAACCAGATGGGGTTATCGATGATTAAATGTTACCATACGGGTAAAACCCCTAAAGAAAATCGAGTATGCAAATCGGAAATAATAAGAAAAAAAGGTGGAATTTTATTCTGAGTGATCAATGTATTTTGAATATGATAAAGGTGTCATTTATTTTGAGTGACATTCATTTTACATCATGCAGACATACCGAAAACCTTACTAATTTATTTTGAATCCTCTGCTGTGTGGATCTAAACTCATTTTACAAATCTTTTAGACCATCGAGATCATTTAAAAATGAGTTTTTCCTGTACCATCAAAACTAGCTGTCGATTTCCACAGCTAATGACCAAAATAGAGATATTTCTTCAAAAGTTCTCTTGACTACTTTATTTTTGTGATATTTCAAAATCTTATCGTAATATCATAGAATTTTTATTGAATTATGTGATATCACATAAAAGTGAACGTTTTTCCTTTCATTTCAATGTTTGTTTTTAATATATAATTTAATAAGATTTTACCATCGCAAAAGTGGGATAGTACCAAAAATGTTTGGAGAAATATTTTAACTTTAGCCGTCACAAATGAAAATGAATATGAATATGGACATGTGGGCCTGTTTCTTTACCGGAATTTATGACTAGAATTTGGGAGATTGGAATTTTTTTAGACATGATGTGACATCTTGTTCCCTGACATTTAAAATACTGTGTTTTTTTCATTAGAGTTTTAAATTCCAACTACCCAAAAGACCTTTTGGAATTATTGGAATTTCAAATACTCCATAAAAAAAAGGGTATTTGGAATTTCACTAAAGAGGACAATTTTTGAAAAATTTAAAATTCTCTCAATTATTGAAATTCTGATAAAGAAACGGGCCTTGTCCGTATAGACGGCTTTTTTTTTTTTTTTGAAGAATCAATAACTAAGCTGCAGGGACATATTAACAGAAACAGGAAGGAAGAGCGCATTGAATTTGACCCAGGTGGACAGTCCATGATGGTAATTCATTAATGGACGGATGGATGGAGATGCAATTGATTTCAGTGATTATATCCAAAACACCCACCGTTTATATTGCAGTAACAACCGTACCATTTTCTATCGAACTGGTACGGCTTCTTCTTCTATTTATTGAAAAACGATTGCTCTGTTACTGTAACTGTAACTGAGCCGAGCACTTTGTTTTGTACTCATTTGGACTGCCAATGGCTGGAAACTCATAGGAGATGATTGAAGATGCTTTTCTTGTCATAACAGTAGTGAAAAATTATCCAATTGGATGGATGGATAAGACTCTCCTCATTGTCTTCTATTTTCCTCTGTCTTTTACTACCACTGTCGCCTTCCTTCAATTCTTTCTGCTGTTGATATTCAAGTGGGGATGATTTGGGTTGTGGGTGGAAATATGACAGTACACCTGACTCAACCCACACCTTGACCCAAATAAAAGATCAGGACTTTGACCCCCCAAGTCTAACATAAATACTTATATGAATTCTTGAATAAAACACTTATATTTGTTTCTTTGGGGAAGTCCTACAACCCGCATCGCCAGGCTTGACATATTTTAATACATCTAGATCGACCTCCCACTTATAACTTAGGCTTTTGGGTTAGTATATGATTTATTACATGATATTAGAGCAGGTCTCGTTGTTCTTATGTAGTCCACGTGACACATTTCATATTGTCTGATTAATAGGCTTGACATGTCGTAATATACCTATATGAGCCACGTGATAGGCATGTCCATGATCACGTAAGTAATAAAGCTTAAAATCCATCAATAAGTTGGAGTAGACATTAGGTTTGGCAGAATCCGAACAAAGGGGGCCACGATGAGGTGGCATGTGGAAGAGTGGTATATAAGGGGAGTCACAGAGTTACAGTAGTGATAGAAGTTGAAACTTGGTGTAATTTTACCTCTACCATTGGGTTCACTGTTTAATATTACACATATATTCATTCAAAATTTATTTTTCAACTTGTCTTTTCAAGTCGATAGTCATTATATTAGCATTACAAATTAATATACAAATACATCAGTGTAGAGTACAAACAAGAAAAAGTCTCTTAGGGGCCTTTTAGAGCCTTTAATATAATTAATAAGAGCCAGTTAAATTAAGGTGTAAAATAAAAGTTCTAATTTACAACTAGTATGTTAGTTGAAATTATAAAAAAAAAAACCTCTTATTTTATGAGGTAACTAGCTAGGGATGTCCATCTCGAGGAATTATTGTAATTAGGGCCTACCTTTAAATATTACAATGTAGAAACCAGTGTTTGCATCATTTTAAAAATATTATGGGGTCATTTTTGTCTACGTTATAATTTTCTCCATTTGTTTCTTTGATATTCAAAATGACCCTTTACAAAATTTTCAGTTAAAAGAAAAATTTTTAAGACAATGGAGATGAGAAAATAAAAGACATGCGCTCGCCTAAAATCTTCCTCTTTTTCTCCTTCTTCTATTAAAAGGTTTAGATGAAGTTAGAGAAATGACTATGAGCAGGGGTCAACCTAAGTATTGCTATGCGGGTGCACGCGCACCCACAAGATTCGGGAAACTCCTTAATAATATATTTAAAAAACTTTATTTTCTTATTTGTCATTGCCAGCACCGCCCAAATGAAAATCCTGCATGCGCTATTGGATATGAGGATGAATAACTATGGACAATTCTTTATAAAAAAAATAAAACTATGAAAAATTGATGATGAAGAAGGCCGGCTTGATATAAGAAATACATACAATGGAATGTATATTTTTCTTCTACTCCCTCAAAATAAACTAGTTGTAAATCCTCTAACCAACTAATCCATCTCTTGACCAAGTACAAATCAGTTACGGCCATTCCCAATTATGATGACTAAGCTATTTGAGAGAGAGAGAGAGAGAGAGAGAGAGAGAGAGAGAGAGAGAAAAGGTGGTACAGAAAGTGGCCTAGCACAGGCTCCACCATTGATGAAATGGACCAAAATTGAAGCAGTTTTTGTGTGATCGAGGAGCAACTTTCATGTCAATACAGGCAAAAATTAAGGTCACATTGGAATGTCTTATTTGATTAAGGGATTTGCTAGACATGGATGCGATTTGGTGATTGCTATTCATTCAAAAGCGGCAAAGTTTTATCATTATATGTATTTATATAGCGATTAAAGACCCAAACAGATATTCGATTTTCCGATCATCCAAATTTTTCAATCTATCCGCTCGGTAACCTAAGCACTATAGAAAATAGAAAAGAAAAAAAAATCATCAAAAACAAAAGTCCTCTCCTAAATAAATCGTACTCCAATGAGGGTTGAAGTTTACTTTTTTTCCTTTTTAAAGAAACTAGTGGAGCCCTGCACGTGCAATGCACGTGCACCGGACACAGTTTTACTAAGAAAAATTTTAAAAAAAAGTTTTGAAAAGATTCAGTAGAAGCTTCAATACATTTGAAAATAAAATTTCAATAGAAAATGAGTGATTGTAAATTGCAAGGCCCGTGCAATGTCCAAATACAGTTGACACTACTTTTTTCCTATACATTTGAAAACAATAAAACAATGATATAGTGAGAAAAATTAGATCTCAAAAGACAATCGATATGGAATTTATATAACTTTTTGAGGATATAAATCACATATTTGTAGATATTTAATCATGAATGTGTACAAAGAAATTTAAATTTACTTTATTTAACCTGTCAGGTCGACTTATCAGTTTCCTAGTAGACTTGACCTGCTAAAGTTGGAGTCCAGTAGAAAGCATAATCAAATTGATAACCTGTAGTTTTATAACAAAATAAAAATAAAAACTAAGAACCAAATGAGCTTACTGTTCTAATCAATTACCGTGAACATTATATGTTCACTACCAAATCAGATTCTATTAAGGAAGAAAAATTAATTATATCTTACCTAAGGACATTAGTATAACAAAACTGAGATGGCGGTTTTAGTTTTAACTTATAAAGAAGAATAACATCTCACACCGACCATCAAAAATAATGAAGTAATCCGGCTTGTCCTCAAGGGACAGGGATCAACAATGGTGAAACTATGATATGAACTCTGACGGGTAAGAATTGCGGAGCACCTGTTGATCAATATTAGTTTTTAACATGTGCTTTGTTTTATTTTATAAGACGGACCACTATCAGGTAAAAAGAGGCAATACATCTCCAACAGTCAGCATTTTCTTTTGCTTGATACAAAGTGCTATATTTTATACCCTTTAAGAAAAGGATAATACAAAGTAATCATAGAAGTTCAGTTAAATGGAAGCTCACAAATAGAGATATCCATAGGGAAAAAAAATACAAAAAAACAAAAAACTACAAATACAAATCTTCCAAAAGAATTGGACATTCCTCCTAAGAAATATATAAGAATGTAACCCAGGTATTCTAGATCAACTCTTCTACTCTGTTTTGTATAGAGGATGGGAGTGTTGATCAAAGTAAGAAAAATTCGAAATGAACAAGGACAAACTGACACTACACCAAAAATCGGAAATTGGAACGGAAAAGCGTTCCTAATCCTCCCGTTCCTAATCCGTTAAACCGTTCCAATTTCCGTTCCAATTTGGATTAGGAACGGTTGGTACCAAATTGGAACGGAAATTGGAACGGTTTAACGAATTAGGAACGGGAGGATTAGGAACGCTTTTCCGTTCCAATTTTCGATTTTTGGTGTAGTGTGAATTTGTTGCAGCTCAGCATCAAATACTTATTTTAGTTGTTTACACTTAAAACGATTACTTCATTCATTGACTTTGAAGTTAGTAGTAACGCTAGCATAACAAGCGGTTTCTATGAGATCATCTTTTCCCTTTTAAGGAAAGGCATGACGCTTCATTGAAATATATGAAAAGAAGAACAAGAACAAGAAGAAGAAGAAGTTTGCAATGATGAAAGAAATAAATGTGTTAGAAAATGATCAAAGTTTTTCAATTTAAATCTCATGAGTAAGAGCAATAATAAATAAATACATTCATGCCCTTGAATGCCCTTTTATAATAAGAAAATTCACAAAAGTTGTATATTAAGAAACTAAAAATTGTACAAAACAACAACAATTTTACGATAGCAATCGATAAGACCTACCACTAAATTGCATTTATGGAATTATCTTTAGCAATTGCTAATATTGGAAGAGAACTAATATTTAGTAGTAGTTATCACATTATCCAACTTGTGATTATTCTTCCAACAGGAGTATAAATCAAGATCAATACAACTATTATGTCAGATTGGAAAATCAATTATTCTAACTAAATAAAATACAAACACATGAAGCAAAGGGGAAAAGAATATTTAATTTTTTTTTAATGGTAACTTTCATTAAAAGAGAGAAAAAACAGGACCGACATAAAATGAGTTTAATTTTATACATTTCACTTTCTTATTTATGATATTTTGTCAGTTGCTACTTTTTCTAAAAAAGAAAAAGAAAAAACCTAAACATAAAGCAATAATGCAAACGACGTATCTATATGTATGGGATGTGCTTATAAGTTTTGGAGGTTCCTATACCTTTTTCAAAGGCCATAATAAATAATATACAACTGAAGGAACATCAAATTACAAATATTTAAGGTTATTGTACAAAAGGTTAAAGAGTTAATATTTAAAAAATAATAACAAAGGGTTACATCCGTACAAAGAAAATAATCTCATATCTATTGGAAACCTCCCGGAGCCCTCTGATGTTCTTAACTCCCAAATTTCAAATACAAATACCACTCAAGTATCTTTTAGTTCTACCAAACAATAGAAAATAAATAGAAACTATTTGCACAATTAGCATTGTTTCAGGTAAAAAAAAAATAGAAGAAGAGAATGTTAATTCTCTCGTGTGTAGTCAATTTGGTATTTGAATTGTAACACAACCACCAATTGGCCACCAGCAAGGCAGCAACAATAACAAAAGTAGCAAGCTCACTAATACCTTTTGTCATGACTTTTAAACTGATGGCGAAGTATTTAAAGTGCCCACAAAATTGTAAGTATTGAAATTGAACACCAAAAAATATTAAGTAAAACACACTTGATTCATTTCCTTTTGATCTATTATAAAATACACTATTCATTTTCTTTTTTGTTTTCATCCCGTCTTAGTTTAAGGTTTATTATTGAAAAAGCACATGGTATTTAAGTTTTTAGAGTTAAATGGCAGTATGTACACCATGAACCACATAATGGAGTAAATAGTGTATAGTTAAAATCTTTTGTTTTTCCCACCTTGGCTTAGTTTATTAACCGGGGTAGACAAAATAGTGCCAAGAAAGAATAAAAAAACTTTCTAAATGATAAAATCTGAAATATTTTTCCTTTGACATGATTCTTTAATAGCACCATATCTCACAATTAATTTTACAAGAGCAAAAAAAAAAAAAAAAAAAAAGAGCTGAATAAAAATTTGGAAATTAGTGAACAAAATGATTCAATGAGAACCACGAATGAATGCTTATTGGTCTTATCCCACTCTTGAGGGGTTTGAAGGTTGACGATTGAAGAGGCTTTGTTTTAAAGTGTAAGACTTTAACTATCATAAACTAAAATAGGAAAAATAAACAAAATAAAATGTCAGATTCTTATACAAAAATGGATTATGTTTTTGGATTTTTGAATATTTGCACCTATACTGCTTAAAAAAAAAAAAGCCCTTCCCCTTCGACTCTATGGAGAAGGAAAACAAATTCAAATGGATAATGGAAAGCTTTTCAATGCGTCATAGCATTGTCCTTTTAGTTATTGTCTACTTTGCTTATCTCAACCAGGACACTTTCTGTTTGAGTTTTCCATTTTCCTATCTCATATAACAAAATAGTATCAATTTTACATTTTAAATGCTATGCACAAATTCATATTCCAAACATTGAGTGAGAACTAAATACAAAGTTCTACCATAAGGAAACATGAAACACGCACAATTTGGAAGCCTGCAGTTAAGATTCAAGAAATAAAACAAACATATAATTAAAATTATCAGAGCACGAAGGCTATCAATGGGCCTAACTTTGGCCCATACAGGAATGAGAAAGAAGAAACAAACTCTTCATCATCATTTTCTTAACTCTAGTTGCACCCATTTTTCTTAGAATGAAGATTTTATTGCAACATTAAAAAAAATTGAAGAAGAAGACACAATCAAACAACAATAATTTCAGTAGACAATGCTCACTTACACATATGAAAACTCCCTCCATTCCAAAAAAAGCTAAGAGTTAATGAAAAATCTGTTAAAATGTCATGTTCTTCCTTACACAATTACTCACAGAGGGAAAACACCATACCCACAAAATTCCCTGTATTGAGAATCTTGTATTATCTGAATAAGAAGAATGTTAAATGAAAAGTGAAAAAAGAACAGGGAAAAAAACAACATTTGAGATATTGAAAATCTTGTAGTATCTGAATAAGAAGAATGTTAAAAGAAAATTGAAAAAAGAAGAGGGAAAAAAATAACATTTGAGATATTGATTTGAGATAGATTCCAATCTTATCCACATTTTCCTTTTCTTTTCTCCACCACCTTAAAAAAAAAGAAATCGAAAAACAATTACTCGATTTATTGGAATGTATTAAAACAAAATTTTATTACATTTAAAATATCAGCATCTACTCAATAGTCAATAGAAGAGATTAAAAAAATTATTAGGATCATGTGTGCCAAGTTTGGTCTAGATCCGGGTTCATTTGGGTATAGTTCGGGGGTAGTTAGCAATTTTCTAGAGAATTTAGGGGTTGGGCTTTTCGTAATTTTAGATTTTTGAGATTATGATCCCGTTGGGTAGATATTTTTAATTCCTAAACTTTAGTCTTCTAGATCATCTTGATCTGGATCATCAAAACCCCTCTAAATTTAAACCTGACCCAAAGTCTATTTTAGACAAATTGGAGAATCCCATTATGCCCCCATCTTTATCCATCTGATTCACTTTCTCTTATCTCTTTTCTTTCTCTTTCCTTAATCTCATTCTATTTCCTCCCTTGCTACATCTTACTCTCTTTTTATTGGGCAGGTGTGCAGTGAAACCGCACTAAATCTTACTCTCTTTTATAATAGGGTATAGATATACAATATAATAATATAATACTAAGTGAGGCCCACATCTTGTATTTTATTGGGCAGGTGTGTAGTGAAAAGGTGTTATTCTTTACTCTCTTTTGTATAAGGGTATATATAATAATAATATAATACTAAGTGAGGCCCACATCTTGTATTTTATTGGGCAGGTGTGAAGTGAAAATGTGCTATACTTTACTCTCTTTTGTATAAGGGTATATATAATAAGGGTGGGCCCCACAACTTTACTACATCTTTCTCTCTTTTATAAGGATATATAGATTTAATATATATTTTAAAATATATATAATAAGGGTGGGCCCCACAACTTGACTACATCTTTCTCTCTTTTATAAAGGGTAAAGGTAGATATAAATCAATTACATAATAATGGTGGGCCCCACAACTTGCATTTCATTGGATATGTGTGGAGTGAAAAAAAGTACAACATCTTTCTCTCTTTTATAAGGGTAGATGTTGGAGCATTAATTTGGGCCTCACATTCCTGGGGAGGGTGGGTCTATGTCTTAATTGGGAAAGAAAGATGGGGAAGGTGAAGATTTGAGTGGGTCCCACCACACCAAGACTCATATAGGCCACTATGACGTCATCTACAGGATACAGGCCTCTATTAGATGCTTCCTGCCGTATGTCACATCAGCATCATCAGAGGATGGATCTACTACCGGCACTGAAAGGTACAAGGGCACTAAAAAGGATTGTATGGTAACTTAATTAAAAAAAAAAAAAAAAAAGTGTATGAGGATTGGAGAAGGATTATAATAATCAAAATATACAATTACACCATGATCTGTATATCTTTGAAGGAGTTTGTGATATCATTAAATAATCACCACAGATATCTAAAATACCCAACCCAACCAACTATATCTCCTCCATGTGGACACCAACCACATTGCTTGTGAAGTAATTAATGTGATCGCAGGTGAGTACATTTGAAATTAGCCATGAATAATGGATTTCACCATATAGATAGTGTAATTTGTGGGCTATTTATTTTTATTTATTTATTTATTTATTTTTATACATCTTTTTGTGAGTTCAACCCATGGAAATTTTTTTTGGCTCTAGTACAACTAGGATCTAAATCCTGATTAATTCTGTAGAGAGGGATGTACCTTACCATTGAGCTAACAATGGATCGCTCTAGGGATGCAAGTGGACCGAATCCAAGGTAGAACTATGGTGGATCCAGACCAGGACTACTCTTATGGATCATGAATTGGATCTGACATGGAATGCATGTGTTGTATTTGGATTGGGCATCCATCAACTAAAAACAAAAGAGACCGGTTTCCAAATTCAAATCCAAAATATGATGTAGAGTGCATTAATTGAACAGAGCAAAATAGCTTTGATTTTCTTTTTAGAAAAAAATGAAATGATTAAATTTTATATAATTAAAGCTATGTAGAAAACCAAATATTAATATAACTCAGCTATTTAGACCCTTAAGGTCAATAATGTTTTAATATGTGCATGTAATCATCTTGCTATGGATATTTAGGTTGGAGCATGTTAGCATCAGGTTTCGAATCCGAATGTTGTAAATCCTATTTCATGGATCTAAATCTGAATCCGAATTCAAATATTCTCCGGATTAAAAATATGTTTCATATGTCTTAATTTGTTTGAATTTAGATACTTTAGATACTCAAATAACCGGATACAAATTTGCATCCCTAGATTCCCATTTGTTGTAGTAAGGATCCTGGTTCTAAATATTGTGATGGGATTTGAATGGTCATAGTAGGCGCTTTGGATAAACAAAATAAGGGGACGACTAGTAAAAGGGTGGATTGCCAACTATTTAGAATTTATAGATGTCTATAAGATATATAGCTCAAAAAGGTATAACCATGCCACATTGTTGCTCCATGGTTATAGTGAGACCTGTGTTTAAACCAAGATAATTATGTTTTCTTATCTTAACTATAAAACCTATGAAATTGCTATATCATACCGCAAAAGAATCGATCCACATTATCCAATTTTTAACACTACGGTAAGGTCAACTAGGAAGAAGTTCGAGATCAATTTTTGGATGGATGTACGCTATTGGCTACAACAAAAGACAAGGTTTTGAGGTTTGTTACCCTGTGTATCAGTATTGACCGGTCTATTCTTCAGTGTGTATTCTCTACTACAGCTTGGTTCGAGAATGGGAAGGTAGTGTTAGGCCCTTGTTTGTTGCAATTGTTGATGGATTCACTTACTTTCACTGTCACATGATCACACACTAGAGCTCTTAGGTTTTGACTTTTGGATCTTGGATTCTTTCTTGCATTTGCACATGTTTTTTAAATGAATTTGATTCATGCATGTTTTAGAATCCAAACTCTTTTGAAAACCTAATTCTGTGTGCATTACTTTTGAGAAATCAAATTGAGGATTTAGGTTTGTGCCTTGCATACATTCATCATTTTCAGAATCACTTTTGTATGCATTCATATATGTAAAGAGTTTTTAGAAATCAAGCAAGCCATTGTTTTTAAAGTTTCGAATAATTTTAAGGCTTTTTGTGTTTCATGTTTTTAATCATCTTAGTTTCATTTAAAACATGTTTTTCAAAGCTTGATTGAGTGGCCAAAAGTTCCCCCAAGAAATACTTTGAAATGTGAGATTTTTGGGAATTTTGGTCTCAGGTGGTCAACCAGCAGCAAGCCACTGTAGGCCGACTGGGTTCCTGTAGCACCAACGGTCATTTTTCTAACCGTTGTGTGTACCCGGTCGACCGGGGACTAGCCGTTGGACTGTTTTTCCCTATAAAGTTCATTCTATTCCAACCTTTTTGGGGGCTTGACTAATGAATCTTTGAGACTCTATTGGAGCCAAAGGAAAGGGAAAAAGCCAAGAAGGCTAGAAGACCATTGGAAATCAAATGTTGAATTTTTAAATAGGTATATCTTACTTGTCATTTTGATTTTCATTCAAATTAGAATCTATGCATGCTTAAATCTTTGTATTTTCATTTATGCATAATTTCTAGCTTTTAAAGAGATGCTTAGCAAACTCATTATCATCTTTGGAACATTAGAATGATTTGCAAACTCTTTTGTCTAAATCACATGCATTCTTAGTCTTTACTAATCATACAACTTGTTTAGTTCATTTCCATAAGTTGTTTGAATCTTTCATGTGATTAGCATTTATCTTCAATCATCTTTTTCTAAGCTTTGATTTTAAATTGCATCAAGCAAACATTTAAGAGCTTCATTGTTGAAATTGATTGAAGAAACCCATTCATACACTTGCACACACATTAGCATATTTTAGTGTATGTTTGTAATTTGAATTACACTTTCACATCAGCCTATTTAGAGGCATTTTATTTGTGCTTAAATTGTATCTCGTAGAGTGTTCTTGAAGAGACACCTTCTTAAAGAAAAATCTTCTTTTGTAAAGGTTATTGCTTAGCCTTAGAAAAGCACTTTGTAAAGGTTATTGCTTAGCATTGAAAAGCATCTTGTAAAGGTTGTTGTTGAGCCTAAGAAAAACAACATTGTAAATGTTATTGCTTGGCCTAGTAAAAAGCATAATTAGTGGAAATCCGGTGGGGTGATTGGATCACAAGCCGGTAATGGACGTAGGCATTGAGGCCGAACCACTATAAATCTTTGTGTAGTGGTGATTGCTTGTGGTGTTAGTTCTCTTAGCTTCCGCATCTTGTCTGGTAAATCATCTTATATGACTAGTTTAACTTAAAGAATTAAAATTGGTCATATTTGTAGGACACCCTATTCACCCCCCCCCCCCCCCTAGGGTTAGGATCCAAGGACTTTCAGGTAGTGATGATATCCCATGGTGGATTAGTTTAAGTGAACAACCTAATTGTTAAGATGTTTGGTTTAGATCATTGTCTTATTCGATCCTTTGTTTATCGAGATTCACACATTATTGCTTAACATATTTGTTGTTGAGATTCCTTATGATCATATTGCCTTTACTTCCATTTGATACGGCATATCTATTGTTATTTATTTATATCTACTTATTGACTATTCATAGTCTGATGATACTACTCTTGGTGAATAGGTACCGAGCCCATCGATCTCGAGGAGGAGAGGAAGAAGTTCCAGGAGGATCAGCCAGATGACATCTGTGAGTAGTGTGCGGACGACATAGTTTGAGTTGTCCTGATCCCGCACTCAAGAGCCTTCACAACACCATGGATAGATCTTTTGTATATCGTTTTGTTTGGCCTAGGCTTTTTTATAGAAGCCTTGTAATTAAACTGCTTTTGGTATATTTTGTAAAACTTTAACTTTAGTAATGGAAACCTATACTTTGCTAGTTAATGTTTCAATTATTGTTACCATCTATTAACTATGATATAATAAAGCTTTTGCTATAATTATTTGGGAATAGAGAAAATATTTACACCTTATTGTGGACTTCGACCCTCAGGGACACCAACTGGGGGTAACGTGTACTTTAATTGCATCAAAATTATTCTAATTAGCCCTTAATCCTACGCACCCAAGTGTGGGAACGTGATATGTATATAGTATTAGGGAGTTTATGAATCCACTCAAGGGTCCATGTGACCAAGTTTCTGGATTTGAAACCAGCCACAACCATATACTGTAAAAGATATGTTTAGAGTCTATAAAGCTTGGTTCATATTGCCATTCTGAGAGTCAACAAAGCTTGAATCATTTTACCATTTCGAGACCTTCGTTTGTAATAGTCAATAAATCTATTTTGAAACATATTGATTTGATTAAATTTTGGAATTTTTATCAGAAAATTATTTTTAAATCCAGATTACAAAGATTTATTTACAAATACATAAAAACATTGATTTGGGATTCATACAATTCTTTTGGACAAATTTACCCCAAGACGCCTATTTCCATCCGCGCTACCACATCATCACCTATATGACGATATCGTCTTCTATACCCTACTCATAGCATCGATGTTTACCCTTTGACCATCGTTTTCTATACCCTAACTCCTGCCCTTTGCCAAAGCTTCTCTTCTATCTGAACGATATTGTTGCCCTCAAACCCTTTAATTTCTCATTCTTCTTTCTTTCCCACTCTCTGCTATTGCTTCCTTCTTCCCCTTTCCCTGTAACTATTACAAAATTTAGATTTTCATCGCTCCATTCGCCCACCGAAGAATACAAGCTGTTGTTCCCACTCGTCTAGAGCCATCCTCCTCCTATTGATGGTCTCTCCATCATCTCCTCCTTACCAGACTACTTATTAAGAGTTGTTCTTGACTGTCACTGCTCTCTGAACATCACAACTGAAAAAGACGATTTTGAGGTGGGCTTTCACCACTTCTTTGTAAAATTGTTGTCTTTAGTTTTGGATTTTAAGTGTTGTCACTATTTTTGTAAATCTATGGAACAATCTCTTGTTTTTTTTATCACAAATTTTCTAGCCAATCTGCTCTTATTCTGTGTCCTTTTTTATTGGTAACAATGAGATTAGGGTTTTAAAGTGATTTCTTTTGAAGCGTATTTGATATGAATGATGCCATGCTTCACTGTGATGTTTCTAATCTCTCTAAAAATTTGCAGTAACCATAAATTTGTTAGAAACGAGTAGAAATCAGGATCTCTAGATATTGCGTATAAATCACTGCGGAAATAACTTTGAACTAATATGATTAAATCATACCTGCGAGATCTCTCTGATTTGATCTTGGTCTTACAGCAACCTGAAAACCTCAAGATCTTCTACTGTATTCATATATGCTCGAACTCGCACCAGGGAGTGGGCCCCTTCTGCGAATTCTTCTATGCTCTCCAAAACCGAGATTTCTCTCTTACTTTTCTTGTTGTTAACTTAGAGAGCAGTAGTGCATATTTATAGACTACAATATGGACCTTAAGAAGTAAATAAGGATAGGCTTCTTATGGAATTATGAAATCCTAATTTGACCCAAATGAGAATCCTAGTTCCATAAATTATAATTCAGTCCACTAAAGAATTATAACTGCACTCATGTCATTATTCTCAAAATAATATTTCGAGCTTCTTGTTATTAAATGCTTATCAACCTCTCCACATTAAGATTTCAAATATCTATCGATTAAATAATTACTAACATCTATATTTAATCGATATCTTTATAATTCCTTGAGACCTTACACTTAACTTATTTGATACGTCGGATACAAAGTCCACCTGCAAGGTTTGACATAATCAAAACTTAAAAGCTTCATCAAGGGGATATTAACAATCTCTATTACAGGACGTAGATTCCGTCAATAAACTAATATCCACCATACACGTAGTGTAGTCATCCAATTCACTGAGATTATTGACTCATAAAATATTCACTCATTCGTAATTCAAAATGTCAAACTCTAAATGTATGTGTCTATTATTTATGTCGGGATTAAGAGTACAAGCACTCATAATAATCATTTGGGTGTTCATCATCTTATATAGTCAGTATAAAGACAATAAATCCAAAAACACGGTCATGTTCAATACACACATAGTGTACTAGCTTAATGAATCGAAACTATACCATTTCCCGCAGCCAAGACAAGCCTGTTGAAACATCATGCTACAATCATACCGATGGTGTGTCCAAATCCATCTAAATTGTGAACAACAACTTATATTCTATAAGAACCGACACTTAAGTCTTTCATGTATAAGTAAAACTCTACACATCAACTTATCTACTTTATAGAATAAAAGACACTCTCATTCATAATAATGCAACCATTTGCCCATACAAAATCTCAGTTAGATGAGAAGACAAAATATATTAAAAATGAATCAGTCAAAGAAAAATACATAAAGTATGTTTTTAGTATAAATTTCCAACAAAATTTAGTTGACTTTCCATTTTATACTCTTGGCCATGTCATGTCTTATTTTTCTATTTTTTACTTTCAAGATACTTCAATAACTTCAAAGAAAGGGCAAAGATATGGTTTCACTTCATCCATTTAGGTACTTGTCTAAAGGTTTTATTGCAAATTGGTGTCTTGATAATGTCTGTGAACTCCTAATTGATATTGAGTTCTTGAAGAGTTGTACCCATGTGATGTGCTTTAGCCTAATCCACGCAAGCGAGAGTAGGAATCTAATCTCTCTTTGATATGGAGAATCTGATGTTGAGATCTATATAAAGTCATTTCTCCTTGTATTAAAGTATTCAAAAAGTTGAAGACACTCGGATCTTTCATCCTAGTGATGTTGGCATGATGATATATATCATTAAGGGGTAAAGTCCTCTATTTATGCCATATGACACCCTAATTCAATTTTATGTAACATTCTCTTAATCCATTCGGCTAATCAGGGTTTATTAACAGTTTTTTAAGTAAAAATCCCTTAAACTTATGAGCCCCACTTCTCGCCTTTGATCGAAATTTCAGATTAAATATTCTTCTTTTAATCTGCTGTAGGAGCCACATAAAAATAATAAATAATAAATAAAATAAAATAAAATATGAAAATAGTGCTTAGATCTGGAGATAGATCGAACCTCCAAAATCTGATTCAAATCTGAGTACACAGTGATATAATCTCCACAGCCCATTTACAATTCCCTAGTCAATGAGAGCTTTCAATTTATAATGTAGCAGTATCATATAATATTTTTCAGACTAGAATCCAAATGCATCTTATAAAATGTCTGTGAACATTTTATTAAAGGACGACCCATGTGAGATTAGGATTAGAAGACTGCAGTGGAAATCTTTTAAAAGAGTGTGAAATGTGGTTGACATTTTTTGACATTAGAAATGGAGCTGCAGGTCACCTTGAAGAGTCACAAAAGTGCCCCCAGGGCTCTCTAGTCCTAATTGTTCATGTTCATTTGATGTGACAACTGAAGAAGAAAAGAATTTTAATATGCTTATCAAGAAATCATAAGGGGTAGCAAATATAGATGACTATTGGAATTTGGACAAGAACACTCAAGCAGCCACTGCCTATTGGCTTTCATTCGAAAGAACAAGCAAAGATCTTACTTTAATTTACAGTCAATGGGTATATTATTTTCTAATTAATGATGGGGTGAATATATAAATTAATATAAGGAACGTCTTCTTTTTTATGGTTTGCAAGATGGACTTTGTGATGGTTGATAAGTGGCATGGGCATTAATCTATTCATTAGGCTAGTTTTTTTCTTTTTCTATCGGAGGGTTCCCAATCGTTTAGGCTAGACTAATCCCTCCAGGACAAAGAGGGAAGCCGGATAAACTCTCATGTAGCCCCAGTGTGGTAGTGCAGTTTCGAATCTACAATCTACGTGTACAAACTGTGGTCCTAGGTAGGGGTGAAAGTGGGCCGGGCCGTCCTAGGGCCGCCCGCGGACGGCCCGTTGTAGGCTCGGCCCGAGCTCGGCTCAAAAGATAAAAGAGCCGAGCTAGGGCCTAGTAGGAGGCCCGTTTTCTTAAACGGGCCGAGCTAGGGCTTGATGAAGCCCGGCTCGTAAGCCCTAGGGCCTACATATATATTATAATACATATATTATATATAAGGATTTATTCAGGTCAAGTGGGAACCGTTGGATCATTAAAGTGGATCCAACCAACGGCTGCCCAGTTTTTAAGTCTTGTAACTCTGAAACAATCTTTCCTTTGTTGTTATTATTATTTATTAACAATGCTCTATTCTTGTTGTTATAGGTGATGCTGGTGATGATGAAAACTTTATTTTATGATGTTAGCCGAATTCTTTATTTTTTTCTATGATGCTATTGGAGTTTAATTTGATTTGTATTATTGTTGGAGTTTAATGATGCTAATCTACATTAACATTGAACTATTATGGAGTGTTGGAACTAGGCTCCCTTTGCTTTTATGAAGTCTTTCTTATTTTAGTTAATTTTAGTGCTGCAATCCAAATTATGAGAATGAGAATATGGGATGAATGCATGCATTTGACCATTTTTTTGTTCTGGCCGGTTTGCATATGCAGATTTCTTTGAATTCCTACAGGATTTTTTTTCCTGAAAATATTTTCTTTCAGCTAGTACTATATCATTATAAAACGGGCTGAGCTCACGAGCCGAGCCTAGGGCCTCAATCGAGCCAGGCTCAAAGGGCCGGCCCTAGGGCCTCATAACTTAATAAGGGCCGAGCCCGAGCCAGGATTTTTGAGGCCCTCTAGGGCTAGGGCCGAGCTAGGGCCTACTGAAAAATATTAGGGCCGAGCCTAGGGCCTATCAAAGCCCGGCTCGGCCCGACCCACTTTCATCCCTAGTCCTAGGCCAACTGAACCATCCCTTGTGATTTTCTTCAGGCTAGCTCAGTTACTCAAATGTTCCTTGGATGGTTTCATACTCGTTGGTTTCTAGTTAACGGTCCCTTTCTTCTAACATGGTGTGAGTATCTTGTATGCATCTTGTATGTTCTGTGGCAGTGGTGGACAGGAAATCTTTCTTGGAAGGGTCATTACGTAAAAGGAAATCTCAGGCACCATATTTAAAGAACACAAAACTTTTTATAACTTGATAGATTGTTAGTATGCGCACTTTTCTGCCAAAATATTTTAGAAAGCAAATTTTTTTTTTTTTCACGCCATAGTACTAAAACCTATATTTGATGTAGCTAGCTGCTTTTTCACGGGGTAAAAACGAATTGATTTTTCTGCAATTCCTCATATAACCGGTTCAATATGTGATCATGTGCAATTTTTCTCACTTGTAACAACTGCAGCTTTCTTTTTCGGAAATATAATACTAAATTGGCACATTATACTTTATTGAACAGATCACATGGAAGTTAGGGACAGTATCAAGTACATGCAACTTGTGATTCATTGAAAGCTGCTTTATCAATGATATAAATCACCATCCACCACACCAATTGTAGAAAAGTTATTCTAGTGATGCCATTAATCAACCACAAAGAGCATGTCTCCATGAAATATCCTCCACTCCTCTGTAGATAATTTAAAGATGGGAAGAAGTTTAAATTTACTAAGTATTTTGCTTCTTTCATGATTTCAAAGTGCACAACAGAAACTATGCCCATCTATGAACCAATGTTTAAGATGACATGACATAAAACTGTACACATCTACATAGCATCAAAGATTTTTACAACAAAAATCTCTATAAAGAAAAATGATACAGGCAACATTATTAAACTATGGAAAGAAAACAAGAAATTCTTCGTTGTAAATTTAATGCTTATATTCTAGAAAATAAGTCCAACGGAAGACAATAAATTTGAGTTTAATTACTTAATGACGAATAATAGAGATGGCACTAAAGGAAACATTGTGGTTCACTTACCTATAGAAGAATGGCATGACTTAAGTGCCCAGAGAGCAGAGCGAGAGTGGGAGCGGGAATGACGAAATGCTATGTTTTGAAATAATTATATATCCAGAGCATCTCTGGAGCGCATATACAATATAGTACTTGTGAGTTTATAAACAATTAACTAATGGGCACAAATATATTTTATTCATATATATTCAAGTATCAGAAATAGAGAAAAATAATAACTTTGCAATTTCATCACATAAAATAAATAATAATTAATAAGTGAAAAGAATTTTCTTCATTTAAAAGATAAATATCTAGCTTACGAAAAAGAAAATGCATAAAAAATCAAAATTTTGCACAGTTCGCTTCAAATTCGGTTGAATAGCTCTTTGAAATTGATCGAAACGAGCTTCGTAGACGAATCCGCTCCGAAAGCGCCGATCCGCGTTTTCGAAGCGGGATCGACAGGTCTGAGAGAAGATTCCGAGCACCAAGGGTATGACCATTGAACTATAAAAATAATGATCCTCGCCTAAGGATGGAAGCCTGGTGGAACTCGCCGCAAACATTTTGGCCCTACCAGATGGGAAATTTTTTTATGGGCAAATCTAACATGACCAGACGGTGAATGACAATCAATTGTTTTCATTGCTGCATGAGCTATAGTATCATTGAGTCATGAGTGGGGCTAAATGTGCTTTCATTCAGTGAGTCCACCTTGATTTCCAACACTAGGTGAATCTACTGTGATTCATTATTAATCGTGTTGAACACATTAATAATTAAGATTATTAATGACATGGGTACCCGGTCTTTGACTCAACAAGACTATCCCCCCAATTGGTGCCTGCTAAATCTATACACACTTGGCAAATCTAAGGCGGGTTTTGAATACAAGATGTGGGGAGCAAACCCACATCTTATGCAAATATCCAACTCTCTACCTTGAACCTACACCATTACTATCCTTGATATATTAACAATCTTGCGATACTTTTGTACATATCACTAAATCTGCAGTAAATCACTAAACTTCATGAGTAGTAGAATCATGCTCTCCTAATAAATCAGGTGTTGTGCATCAAAGAAAACTAGATTGTTAAATGACTAAAATTACATTTCTTAGATTAAAGAGGAAAACAATCTCACAATTCGCCACATCACCACTGGTTTTGCGCATAGTGTATGCATATAGATTTGGAACTCTTTATTGTTTTTATGTTTTTTCAATTCTAAGACAAATCTTGTTGGCAAGCTATGAATTAAATCTTACTTTGACGCATATCAGTAAACATGCAGCATGTAGGTGGGACCCATTGACCCCACAAAATACAGAGTAAAAGTGGATTAGCAACTACAAAAGAAACTAACTTTCAAATTTTGTTTTGATCACCACTTAATTATAAAGTTCAGAAAGAATCAAATATTTGGGAGATCACTAATCTGCTTACTTTTTTTTTATTATTATTATTATTTATATTTCATAGGTCCACTGAGCACCAGAGACTGCCACATTTTTTTACGTACGTAAAAAGTTATACTTACTGTAGTAACTTGCCAACTTACACTAGTAAGCCCTTCCAGGCTGCATCAAGTGGAAAGTTAGTGTGACAACCTGCCAACTTACACTAGTGGCCTCCACAGACAGCATCAAGTGATAAGTTACACTTATTAGTGTTATAGCTTTTTCCAACTTAAACCAGCTGCATGCCTCATTTCTTTCTCTCTCTCTCTCTCTCTCTCTCTCTCTCTCTCTCTCTCTCTCTCTCACACACACACACACACTAACAGTGGTCCAGTCATATACTAGTCATTTTCAGTCATTTCCATGAGAGGGGCCCCAAGGAAAAGGTATTGTCTTGTTCATTCATGAAAGAGGTAGGCTTTTCATTTCAAGCCAGAAGAGCCCAGCAGGAGTAAAAAGCTTTGCATTTTGACATCTAGCATGGCTTGCTCCTCATTTCATCTTTAACTATTCACACTTCCATCCTTGCACATGCCTTTCTCTGTGCTTTCAATTAACTATCCAACAGTGAACAGGTGGGGTGGGGGCCACATGCACATCTCTTTTAGCTTATTGATTTTCCTTATCTCCATTATACCACAATGTCAAATGCCTTTTTTTGTTTACAATTTATTCCCTTTCCTCAACAGCAACTGAATCCACAAGTTATATCTTTTGTAAAGTAGAAAGTAATTCCCAACCTTTTTTTTTTTTTTTTTTTGTCTGGAACAATCGTCATGGATGTCTCTATGAAACTAAACATGCTTGACTATAACACTGTTTTATGTGGATATGAGCTTTTATAATGAAAATATATTAAGTTAATTAGAATAAACAATTGGAGAAGTGATTGTAGTGCAGGTCACAAGAAAATGGAATGATTGGGATTAAAGTTCCACGTGTGCTTGGCATCCAATGGTGGAAGGTCCATGTTTTAACCACCAGCCCTTATGTAGTAGGCCCATGCTTAGTTCAAGCCCAATAAGGAGTCATGAAAATGGACCACACAACCCAACCAACCCCCCCCCCCCCCCCGCCCCCCCCCCACAAATGTCACCGATCTCATGGTTTACACTAATCTGAATGATTTATACCATTAGATCGATGTTCCATTATATACCTGTAACTTGTGAGCCTCAGATTAGGGGATTAGGACGGTTTGATGGGCCTTGAATCTTACACAAAGGTAGGGCCCATCCACAGCTTTCTATCACCAGCCCTAAGTCTTTGCATGGGTGCATAATTAGCCATATATATATATGGGGAGGTTTCAAGTGCATCCATCCCTCACCATAGGGTGAGGGACACTTCCATAATTGGGCATTTTCAAGTACAAAAGTTACTTTTCAAGTACATAGGGTGAGGTACACATCCTTGTCTTCATGTGCAAAAATGGGAAGTGTCTCTCACCCTATGGTGAGGGATAGATGCACTTGAAACTTTCTCATATATATATATATATAGGGCAACTCTTCTAAGCTAAAGTTTAGGATAAGGTAAGCTCAGACAAGCTAAAGTGTGTGGTGGAGCCCAACTAGGGACCTATATGGTGATGGGGATGAGGCGATTTCAAAGACTCCCTAGGACCTCCTTCTTTGCAAAAAAATCAACTCCAACCACAGTTTCTATCATCTTCATCTTGGCCTCAAAAGTTTAATGGTCAACGATCTATATGGATCGATGCACAGTCAATCCAACAGTCCCGTAAATTTGGGTCTGACCGAAAGTTAGTGGACATATGCAATTCAAGGGGGTCATGTGTTTGGTCCATTTGGATGGACCAAGGGTGGGCCCAATAAACGTGAGTTTACAAAATTTAATTCTAAACTTTAGCTTAGGAGACCCTGGATTCTTATTTTATAAAATCTTAGCCCATTTTCCCTTGCTATTGGTCACCAACAATTACCTGACTGTAGCTGCACTTTCAGGACCATTTCTCCCTGTCTAGGATAACTATTGTCAATTTTCATGTCCCACCATTTTCTGCAGTGCTTCAAGCGCCCCTCCAAAGCTCTTTTATTACCTTCCTGATCTTCTCATTCCCATAAAATAAAAAATTAAAAAAAAAAGTACTCTGCCCTGACAAACCTGGCTGGCTCATGAGGTGGGTATTTGGAAAAACAATAATAAACACTGACATCCTCATCATTTACAGAATCAAATAGTTGTCAATCCCAATACTTACACCGAACAAATGACCAGATGATGAGGAACATGCACTTCACCTACGCTTCCCTCTCTTCTCCCTACTTATTTTTTTAATCTTTTATTTGTGTATGCATAGTGATTTTGTTTGGCTTTGGCCATCCCAAACCATCAACCTAAACAACACCCTTAAAAGCTAATTATTCTGATTTGTTTAGAAGTGTACCTTATCAAAGGCATCTCTCACTACACGAACCCTCTTTTGTTGAACTCCTTACTTAAAAATAATAATTTATAGTAATGAGATGGGATTGCATTGACATTAAGGATCCTTTATGATAAGCTTAGGAGTGGGTTATGCTTTGAATATGTAATAATATTAATTATTATAAACCCACTTGGATCCATGTGCATGATCCCCTCTTGGGCAAGCAAAGTAGTATTAGACCCTGGATCTTGACAAGTGGGTTCCTTCTAGTATCTATGGCCTACCTTGAGAGTTTTAAAGTAAGCTATGTATTTTAAGATTTAGGCTTTTTGATGTGATTGGATACGTTTTTCACATTCCTTATGTTGTCGTCTCCACATTTTTGTTCATTGGGGGGCCTTGCTAAAAAGAGAGAAGAAAAAAATCAACATGTGGCCATCAGATATTGGTAATCATGTGCAAGCCCTTTAACCAACAATGGGATTGAGCACAAATCCCCATGTGGAAGCATCATTATAAAAGTGATTAGATTAATGGGGTCATTTTCTCTAAACATGCCATACAAAAGCATGATAACAATGGCATGTTAAAAAAGAACAATTTGTATGCATGCATGAGAGAGAGGTTCAGTCATGGCTTTTGATGCTTATTTCACCTCTTAAGAATGAGAGAGAATTTCTCCTCCAAAGGGCCCACTTGGGCCCACCTTTGATCAGTGTACGTACCTCCCTTCAGATTTACTAACTCCCATGATCTAACACCTTAAGTTACACTTACCTGACCTTTACTTATGATCAGATTGAATCTCAGAAATATGTACAATTAAGATATCTCATTGAACACGGGCTATTAGATTTAGAGCTCCAATAACTTTATGAGGCAGATATTTGCCTAAACGTTATCTATGATGAGCCCTTCCCATCCCCGGTATCCTCACTAGAAGGCATGTATCTGGGTGGGCTCCATGAGCTGGACCATGTTAAAGATTATGGGGTCTAGCTGCTGCTGGTAGGTGAACTTTTTTCTCTTTCATTGCATGAAGGTCTGCTTAACCAAAAAAAAAAAAAAACATGAAGGGTTTCTGATTTGGAGCATTGGAACTGTGGAGTGACAAATTAGTCGGGTCAGGTTAAACAGATTGGATGGCTGAGATCTAGGGACTGAGGCCCAGCTCATAACTGACTCAACCTGACTCAAGCAGCCAATCCATTTAGTAGTTGTTTTTTTTTTTGGATATTGCTATCACATGGGCCCATGTAAAACTGACATCTAGAAATTCTTGTTAATTATTATTGCTTCAAAATGCCCCCCACCCCAGAAAATGGCATTACTAAAACTGACACAACATTAATGAGATTTATATAAGGTGATGTTGGGCAGGTGTTAGCCGGATTGGATGGGTTTTTGGCAGGTCAACCCATGTCCACCCCATTTTATTGAGGGTTAAGATATCCTGAATCCTGACCCACGACCACCCTTACATGGTGCAGGAGGGGTCAGATTGCATTGACCATAAGCACACACAAAATTGGGTCCACGCATGAGAAAATACACAGGGAGCTAGCCCAATGTGTTTGCCTGGTGGGCTGGGATAATTAGCTCATCATCGGGCCCATACAAAAAGGCTTAGTCTAGTTGCACATCTGATTATTACACTTGTTTGAAGTATTTGAAGTACTACATTCATATAAAAAAAATGTCATTTGTTCCTTAATCATAAGCTAACCAACTATGTTTTATCATCATATGTAACTCTCAAAACCTAATCATATGTAACTCTTATATTATCTAATTCTAATCACATCATAATTGTAATCTAAGATGAACACATCCTCATGGTAACAACCTTCTTAAAATAAAGTATTCTGTATATATGATTGGCATCTTCGCAGTTGAGTTGTCTGGAAAAGAAGTTCTAGCCAATGATGACACGGATTATCGTTCAACAATCCAGACCATCCTTCTGGTGGCATTCAATGTGAGTGGAGTGGTATTGATTATGTGCCACTACTGCAAGGAAGGACACTGGAAATATGTCCCTTGACAATGTGTACAACAGCTCTATCAATGTTTGCAGCTTATCAAATTTTTGCCTAGCCTATTTTTAACCCAGAAAGGACAATAAAAGGGGCCCCACTAATGGACTAGGTGTTATCTGTGGCCCTCTGTTTTTTTTTATCTTTTTTCTCTGCAGTCCCATGGAGGACCATACTAGTCTCCTGGCTGCCACTGAAGAGGACTGCTAAGCACTAAAAGTACTAAACCAAAGGCCTCACAAGGTGATAAATAACCATAGAACCATATGCATAAAAATAGACTGCTCATTGAGGTTAGCTCAATGGTACAGGAGACAGTGAACAAATGCAGGGGACTCATCTGGCTCAGAGCCTTACATGTGGATCCCATTCTCACCATCCAGTGATCAGTATCTTGCATTGATGTGCTGGGTCCATTTCTAGTCTCAAAGAATGAGTTCAGACAATTCAATGCATTTTAATAGGTCATCAAGTGGTCCTCAGAGATTATCGTCTTCGTCTTTGTCTTCATCCTCGCCGTCGTTGTCATCATCATCCAAGCTTTATCTAGCTAATCGCTTGGAAGAGTGGGTTGGAGTGAGTTTCAGGGGCTAGAATTTATCATGGGGCAGGTTGAACTCAATAACCAAGTGGTTGGTATATATTGTGAGTCCTGCCTTTCCACTCAACTCAATCTAAAGTCATGCTTACTGGACAATATGATATGCCTTTTATAGTCATCACTATTTCAATCAAGTCATTAATAGCATCCGAACTTTTTTTTAGTATCCAAAGATTTACAATCTCAAATGAGAGAGCAAATCATCAAATGGCTCCTTCAATAACAATTCTCTGTATTGGGGACATTGTTTACAATCATATTGGTGATGCATAGATGCTGTTTCAAAACTTTGGGCCCATAGCTGATGCTCTGATATATATTTCCTAAGACAATGTTTTGAACCAAGCTAAAAGCTGACAGTAGAGGGATCAGACTAGAGCTCAAGAGAAAAAAAACAAAATATTGCACCTATGAAGTACTAGACTGAGTGGGCTATTCATTGTAGATAATACATAGAGAACAAAGTCAAACCTAAGTTGGCCCAGTAGGTCACATGAAATTGGGCCAATTGGCAGAGGTTTGAGGAGAAATGGAGAAATGAAAAGATAAGCTCAGAACCAAAAGGCTTACAATTGTTTTTAGAGGCCCAAATGCAGTATCACAAGAAAAGGCTCCAAATTCTATTTTTTCTCACAACATTCTGCGTATGCTGAAAAATATCTTGTGTGGAAAAACCCAAACAATCCAATCTGAGTTTCACGTTTGGTCAAGTCATGCGGGTTCAGGTTTTGTCCTGACCCAAGTTGAAACCTAACCACACTTGCACTCACTGAATTGCTTATTTCAAAACATTTTGACATTGCAGGCCCCAACTTGGATGGATGCTTTCCCAAGATTTCTCTGAGAGGACCACCCAAGCCTTCCATTGACGAGCCTGAAAATGCTCAGCTAAACGTTTGATGCATTCCAGCCCCATAAGCACATGAAGGTTTATCGTAGAAGGCCCAGGCCAAAGCTAGCGTAGGCAAATTAGATCTAGCTTAGTTAAATCCATCTGAACCAATGCCAAATAAAGCACAAGTTCACCAGCAAACTATTGCTGGCTAGGCCAGACCCAATCCAATTCGATACGTTTCAGGCCCATGAAATTGATCGATACTGAAAGATTGTGTTTTGAGTTTCCAGACATAGAAGTGGTGAACATAGACTCGTTTGTGCAATTAGAGATTTCTGGCTCCATGCATTTTTGTTTCCACAGGAGAGCGGAATTCTGCATTCCTACCCCTCCCATAGGAAATCAAATTCCTCTTTATTGAGAAAAAATATTTTATTTTTCGCATTTTGCACAAAGAAAATGCGTCGCACCAAACAATTGAACAATGGGCTGAATAAGAAATGAGAGCAATTCTCCTCTCTATTGTGGAATCCACTTGTCACACAAATGCACGGTTGTTAGAGATGTGAAAGGGGAAATGGATTAAGTCAAGTTGGGTTGAGTTTGGGTCTGGTTGCGTGCTAGCTACACAGCAGGTAGGGGTTGGAATGGATTCATTTATTTCTTAGGCCCATGGGCTGGCTCCAGACCTTATTTTAGGCTCAATAAGTAAATGGGTCAGTCTTGGACAAGCTCTTGTATGGACCAACTTGGCCCATGCCCCTGTCAGAGGGCAGAGATTGAAAAGGAAGTTGCCAGGAACTCTATTGCTGGTTAATAAAGTTTATACCATAATGTAAAATTGAGGATGACAATGATGTCACTAATACTACCCATGCATTGACATTTGACACAGATATTGAAGATGGCATCTACAACATGAACAAATAGCAGTAGCAACATAAGGACTTTTCCGTGGTAACATATTAGGCACCAATATAACAACAGTTCAAATGAATCAACATTCCATGAAACAATTGAAAAGGTAAAACTACAAAAATATGACATCTCAGCCTATTTGTTGCAGTGAGGGACTAAAAAATACAACCTCTAACCTATCTACCACCTTAGAAGGTAGATCATGTATTAGCCCAAAAATTCATCTTCTATTTACTGTAGGCTACAAAGAACATGCTCAACAGGGACAGGAAAAAAATGTTTAGTGAACACAGAGATCCTATTGCAAACACTAAGCCGGAAGTAAGACAAGAAAAAACATACAGAGCTTACTCCTCTTGTGGAGCCTCACCAGTCCAGTAAGATTTCACAGCAACGAGTATTTTCTCAGGGTTAAATGGCCCATCTTCATGATCCATTATCCGACTCTTCCATCTCATTCCCTCTGCTTTGCTTTGAATTTTGACTAGAACTTCCACTGTATCCCTCAATACCACAGTCCCTTCCGGCCTCAATATTCTATCCATCTCCAACAAAATGTAGGTAATGTCACACCTGAAACAAAACAAACATTGACCCATAAAAATCTCAAACTCCAATTACAATTAGTGCGTATTTGGATAATGGAGAGACTAGTCCATCCGCAACAATTAAGGAGAATGAAACATGTCGCGATTGAGGACAAATCAAGAACTCATGCCACAATAGAAGAGCATGGACCACATCTAGAGAGATCTTATATAGTTATATTCATCTTCAATAGTGTTGACTAGTCAGTATTTTGGTCATAGCTTCCTTAAGAGTTAAGAGTAAAACTCTTTTAAGCGAACCCCATATAGATAGGACCGGACTGATGATGATGGTAAATTATGATGATGATGCTTCAAATTCTCTATGCTGGTGGTTGAATTATGTACCTGTCCTGATAGATACTGAACAGATTGCTTGCATGGATGAGATCATAAGTTCTGGGATACGTTGAGAAGGGCTCACACCAATCCTGGTACGTCCCGATGAGTCCTCGCTCATAGATTATGCCAAGGGTGTTGTGCATTGTGTTGATGGGGACCACATTCATGACCCACACTGGATACTTCAGTAGCGCAGCTGCTAATCCTCCGAAGTTGGCATTCATGTCCATTACATTCCTATACCTTCCCTGTGGCAGAGGGGGGATGAGTTGCTTGTAATGCGACACTCGCTCCTTCCACAGTGCATTGTCTTCTTGGAATTTCTCAACAGTGACACCAGGGATAGAGCTAATCTTTATTCTAGGAGGAATAGCAAACGCTCGCTCAGGCCATTTCTCCACATCCCCACCGGCGACTTGGGATGAGCTGCTTACATCCGGTAGTGGGGTTATGCAATTCTCCATCTTCTTGTACCTTTGGATAAGGAATCAGAAGTAGTTTAGTATGTATAAATGAGTATTTGAATCAAGTCTAATGCTCCAATGGTAAGAAGGACCGGCGCTCAAACACACGCAACTTAACTCAATTTGAGCATACTAGGAACAAGGCATAACTTGCTTTTTCTTAAAACTTAGAAAATTTGAAAACAGAAGCATATTTGAATTTGGAAAGATTCATCATCAAATGATCAACAGATTTCCAGTCAACCGCAAATCAAAAACCTACTCATAGAGTTTTGGAACATTGGTTTGGTGATGGGACACGAATTTGGAACACACTGTGCTAGGTTCTTCTACCAATATATGAGTATAAATTGCATTAAAGAAGAAGCGAGAATACACAGAGGTTCCAGCATTCTACTAAATATTTCAACTTCTAATGTAATCTTCCTATTGCAATATCAAATGTAATTCTCGCTACATTTTCTCCAGTTGTGTTTTGGAAAGGTTAATAAAAGACCAAATATTCTTATAAGTGAATGCTGCAAGATATTTTTATATTAGAAAATTTAACTCAAGAAGTTCTATGCAATTCTTTTATTTTTACCAGCAAGGATTGGAGGAATAACGTGCATCTTACCAAGCTGAATCTGGATCGGTATCTCTGCAAAAATGGGGTGTATCAAAAATCTTTCTGCCTTTTACACACTCCTTGTGATTGAATGGTTTTTGCCAAATTGCAAGGTCATCCTTCTCAACTACTTTCACCCAGCAGATGCGCCTGGCTACTTCCTCAATTGCATCCTGTTCTTGTTTCAGATCTTCTGCTGTTCTCTCCCAGCCCCTCCAGTATTTCTTCCAGCGAATTGGGGGGCCAGAGAGAATCCAATAGCCTCCTGGTCTTAGAACTCTATCAACTTCCATCAGATACAGCCCATCTGGTCTCATGGGAGATAAAAACCAATAAATTATGTTGAAGCGAAGATTGTTGTAAACTGAAGAATCGAATGTCAGAAGAATGCATCTAAAATTGTTAAGTTTGTGAACAGAGCAAAAAAAAAAAGAGGAGGTGGTGGTATTGACATTAACAATGGGACAGTCTTTCATAGTTTCATTTACATCACAAGGAATGAAAATGAAGAGAGTAATGCATTTAAGCAGCAGTTTGAAACCGATTGAAAAGGAAAAAGTTCAAATCTAGCATGTTCTCAACAGAATTTAAGATCTAATGTTGCACCCAAACTAAGGACTAATTGGTCTACTACTGCTTACCAAAATCATACCAGGGGATCAAGCAGCGAGAACAGTGAGCCATATCGAAAGATCTTGCTGGGTAAGGCATTCGTTCTGATGCCAACACGCCAATCATGGCTGGAACTCCCCTTTCTAATGCGAACTGTACTTGAGCTTCATGTGTATCCCTCGGTGCGAACGACATTGTTAAGATGTTTCTCTTTAACAAATATGCGCCCCAGCTCGCCACCTTTAACACCCAACCAAAACAACATATTAGAAAATTTCATATGACAAGGATTGAACACCTATAATGATTCAAAGTTTAAATTGTTGTGCATTTAGAAACAGGAAGTTATTTTTGCTTTGCATCCTAAAATGGTGCAATCCACCCCAAATGACCACCAGAACTTGTTGGGTTTCAAGGATACAGTCAACCAATCACAGACACATACTTAAATTTTAAAGCAAAGTGAGTGGATATCATTTTTGTGTCTTTCTTCTCTAGATATAAAGATTATAAAGAAAAATATATCTTCGTGAGTTGAATTGAATTGAAATTGCTGGACCAACACTTGACCAGATTGAGATTTTGACTGGAGCAACAATTTATGTCCAAAGAGACCAAATGGGAGGAGTGTCTGCATTCTTACTCCACAGCCAGTGTCAATTGCAGTCCTGATCGTTCCAGTAGTTAAAGGGATGAGCTCATTTATGTCATCGATGTAAGCATCAGCTCCTCGCGGAAACATAGTACCTCCCCCTGGGAATCGAAACCGATCCCCCTCAACCTGGATCCAATTCTGAACTGCCTTCTCAATGCTTAGTTCTTTGTGAGGGATGTTGTCATACCAAGCAAAATCTCGGCTCTGAGGCCACTTGAAGGGACTCTTGTACTTTGGTGGAGCAGGGATGAGACAATTGGGAAGACCCTCATTGGGAGGACAATGACGCTCTCTATATATCAGCATCTTCTTCACAAACTTCCTCGCCCTGATGGGATCTTGACAAGGCGTGTATTCACTGTATTTCATGTCACAAGGTGCAAATGCATGAGACACGCTACTAGAATCATTGATAGGCACACGATGATGTGATTCGAAGTCGAGGGAGATTGATGATGAAGCAGACTGTGAATTTATTGTTGCAGAGCCACCTTTGCAACCATCTTTCTTTATACTGTCAGGGAGGCTAGATAGGGAAGGTCTGGTGTTTTGCCAGGCACCCAACACATAGAAGAGAATGCAGAGGCCACTGACCCCTAAGATCCAAGTGAGACGGTTCTTCTTTGCTTCTAGATGATGGATCTTGGGAGTGCCACTGTAGTCCTTCGCCATGAAACCTACTCAAATTCGTGTAATGTATAAATTCTCTAGTGGTTTTCCATCTGAATCTGCACGGTTGAGTTACAGAATATTTAAAAAAAAATTACTCAAATACAAATGCTAAGATATCAAAAAGAAAACATAGATTCCTGTGGACTTCATTATACTTCTCGATAGATGAACCACGATACAACGAATATATGCTTTGGATGAGTTGTGATACACAGATGATGCTCACTTACACTGTTACACATCATATTAGATAAAGAGCAAAGAGTACTACGTGAAGGTTCATATAAAAGAAAACTTCCAAGCCAAAGACAAAGGAGTTTTTTTTGGTAGAAAAAAGGGAGAGATTTTTGGTTTGGAAAAGACGACAAAGCTGAGAAGTGAGATTTGGATTTTGAATGGATTCAGATATCTGTGACTCTCCAAGATAAAGCAGTGGGATTGATCCAGTAACTGTATCTTTATAAATCCAAACCTACATTAAGATTTAAATTCAATTAGGAACATATCATATACAACAAAAAAGAAAAATGGTAACCACAATTTTCTTAATTTCATGAAATATTTCAACTTAAATAATCTCTTATGTTACGCATAATGGTTTTAACTGAACCAATATAAGATAATCTATTATGGTCTTCTTCTTTGCATAGAATATATAGGAATTGAGTACACAGAAATTCATGGTCAAATGAGCTCCACAAAACGATAATGTAACGAGGTGAGGAGTGAAGGATATAAGGTAACCATGAAGATGGGATCTTGACTTTCCTAGAGTTTGAATTACTATGGATCAATGGGTAGGTATTCATTTCCCATCTCCCCTTAATTCATTTTCAATTAAAGGGAAGGATAGTTGATGAAAATTTTGGAGTATCACCTTTGATTCTTCATATTTAACCACTTACACAAACACAAAGTCTTGGAATTCATAGGAGTTCAATACTTGAAACAAAAAGGCCCTTGGTATTTCTGGAATCAGGTCTTTCATATTAGGTCTGGGGTTGGTATTACTTAACCATCCAATTTAGTCTGTGTTCATCATTGGGATTGGTCCCCTTATCCATAGTTCACCTCTTTCATATTTATGCCTAGAACTATATCTAGTTTTACCAGTACCTATAAACAGGAGAGGAAAACAATTGAATAGAAATGAAAGTAACTCAAATTCAAGGAAAAAAGAAAGCAAGTTTAAAAAATGAAATTAATTTGAATTCAAGTAGAAAAGAAACCAAATTCCCATCATTAGTTATTATAATAGAAGCAATACAGAAGCATCAAAGTGACATAAAAATCTATAAATCTATGAAAAAGGATATGGAAAAATCCCTGAATGGGTTATAACATAAACAGTCATCCACTATTATTATCTTATGACATTATATACAGGGATGAAAAAACAGAGAAGAAAGGGATCAGAGATAAATGACACAGAGGAAGATCCTCAGCTTGCTACATTGGTGGGGTTCAAAAAATGTAATTTAAAAAAGATGAGAGAGAGAGCACAGAACAAGATCTGATGTCACAAAATTGAGGAAAAAGTCTCTTATCAACAACAAAACAAAATCCATTTTACAGCATGTCTAACTTTTTATTTAGTTTGGATCAAAGAAGAATTTGAAATAAACTAGAACTCTTAGAATTCTAGCATTTTTTGAAGTGTGAGCAAGTTCGTATTGTTTTGCATTATTTCTTACAATGATTTTTAAGTTTCCCTTGTTAGGTAGTTGAAAGATGTAGAAAATTTTGAATTTTCCACGTTTAGAATGTTGTGTAGTCACCTAAGGAAGTGCAAGGGTATGAATTATGTAAACCTCGGATTCAATGACTTTTATAAATTCAGCTATGCATTTCCCCCCAAATCAAGTTGATTGAGTGAAATTTGAAGTTCCCTGGTTGTATTATCTATTAGCCTTCTTTTATAATTGTTTGAGATCAAGAGATAAAGTTTCTTTCTATTAAATGCCTATTCTCTTTCTCCTTTGTGCTAGAGTCATGCTATCAAACTGGTACCGGAGCCTTGTTCAAGGTAAATTGTGGCTTCCAGACATTGTTGAATACAATTAATGGAGTATCTTAATGGATCTCAAGATTCGTGGCATATTGTTGTAACCGGTTTTGAAGAGCCGGCAAACTTAAGTACTCTCAATCGACAACTACTCAATGAGTCGAAAGAAAGTCATAAGGACAAGAAGGTGGTGTTCTTCATCTTTCAAGCAAAGCATGGAGATGTTTTTTGAACGAATCTCTTCAGTGAGTTTGGCAAAGCAAGCATGGGACCCACACTACTATGCATCATACAAGGATGAAGATAAGGTAACTATGGTAAGATTACAAACTCTTAGAAGAAAATTTGATACTCTGCAGATGAAAGAATCGGAACCGGTTAAAAATTATTACAACTGAGTTATTTCTCTTATTAATCAACTAACAGTGAATGGAGATAAGAATGAAGATCAATGGGTTGTAAGAAAAAAAATCTGGAAGCATTGACTCATAGATTTGAACATATTGTGGTGGCAATGGCAAATTGGCAATAGAAGAACCAAAAGATTTGTTTTCATCGTCTTTCGAAAGTTTAATGGGATTACTTCAATCCCATGAATTATACATGAAGCAATTTGATTCTTCTCCTCTAGAGCAAGCCTTCCAATTTCAGCTCTTTTTAGGGGAGGTGCTAGAGTGAGAAGAGGACTGGTCAAGATCGTGGAACAAATTAATGAAAAAGTTGAAAGAGAATGGATCTCAAACCTCCTAGCTACAATGCTCCTACAGGAGGAAGAAGATGAGGATGAGGAAAGGGAAGAGGCCATGGCTCTTCCTTATCTCATATACAATGTCACTATTGCAAAAAGTATAGAAACACAGAAGCATATTGTCAAAAAAAGATGGCCAATGGACAAAATGAATCAAGTTACATGCATAAAAATGTTTAAGAAAAGGAAGGTGTTGATATTGTCTTACTTGCAATGTTAGTGAAAGTGTTTGTATTGATATTTGTTATCTTGATAGTCATTATAGTATCCACATGATTGGAAATAGAGATGCGTTTGTCAATCTTGACAACACAATCCAATCCGAAGTCAAGAGAGGAGACGATGGAAGGCTCCTGGCAAAAGGATATCTTTAAATTTGAATGTGCTATATGCTCCAAGTTTAAATCATAATCTTCTAAGTATTGGACAACTTCTTCAAAAAGGCCATGATGTTCACTTCAAGGGTGATCATTACATACTTAGAGACGAGAACAACTTTCTAATACAAAGGTATGGATGTCTTTAAATAACATGTTTGCTTTAAACATCCAATATGAATCTTTTGCATGTTTTTGTACAATAAAAAAAAATCACATATTCGGTTTGGTCATTTGAGCTTTAGTAATTAATCTTTAATGCGCATAAAAAAATGGTGACAGGCATGCCCAACATAGATCGTCAAGAGCAAGTTTGTGAAGGATATACACTTGGAAAGCATTATAGAGACTTTTTCCCCGTTGGAAAAGCTTGGAGAGAATCAAATCAGCTTCAAATAGTACATTAGGTTTATGTGGACCTGTGAATGCAATTTCAGTTAAAGGCAATCCCTGTTCTCTCACTTTCATTGATGAAAGTAACAAAAAAACATAGGTATATTTTCTTAAAGAAAAATCTAAATTATTTTGGCTATTTTAAAATTTTCAAGGCCTTGATTTAAAAGCAAAGTGGTTTCATGTTGAAAACTTTTGAGTTCCCATCAGTATGGTATGTATCTAATGAATTTGAGAAATTCTTAAAGGAAAGTGGCATTAGGCATCACCACCACTCACGCCTCAACAATGGGTTGTCAAAAGAAAAACATATCGAACAATTTTAGACTTGGTAAGAAGTATCTTAATTAAAAGACAAATGGATGCCTAATACATATTGAGTATAAGCGTAGCATGTCTATTAATCTGTTAAATCATGCCTCACCTTAAAGTGTTCAAGATGTGACCCCTCAAGAAGCTTAGAGTGGTCATAAGCCTTGTGTTGGCCATTTGAAAGAATTTTGTAGCATTACCTATTCAAATGGGCCGAATGAAACAAGATGGAAATTGGATGATAAATCAAAGAAACAAGTTGATCGATCCTTTGACAAACAAAACCATTGTTAGTAGAGGTGTGAAATTCAATGAGGAAAAAACTTTAAAATGGAAATAAAGTAAAAGGGAAAAATCATTTTTTTTGGATGTGGAATAAGAACAGCCAAATGATGAAGTTGCAAGCTCTCCATCATCATCATCATCAAAGGGAGTAGATTGCACTAATGATCATGAAGAGTAGCCTACACCACCAACGAGGAGATCTACTCGGCCATATCAACCATTCAAAAGGTATCTATCTATCTAGTGGTTATGTTATAATAACTAATGGTGGGATAAACCTTGCCTTATTTGTAAATGTCGATCCAATTACCTTCAAGAAACATCTAAAGATGAAAGGTTGATTGAAGCTATGGTCCAAGAAATTGAGTTACTGAAAGAAATAATACTTGTGGGTTGGTTGAACTTCCAAAAAGAAAGAAGACAATTTGAGTGAAATAGGTGTACAAGACCAATTTAAATGCAAGAAGTGGAGATAAAAGATGAAAAGCTCATTTAGTAGCCCATGGCTACAAGCAAAAGCAAGGAATTGATTACTTACCGTTCATTTGGTTTTGGTTCTTAAGGCTCGAAAAAAATGAAAAGTTTACAAATGGATGTGAAATCAGCCTTTTTGAATTTGATTTTGGATGAAGTGGTCTATGTTGATGAACCTCCCGGCAATGTAAAGAAAAATAAAGAGATGAAAGTATGTAGATTGAAAAAAGCTTTGTACTGGTTGAAGCAAGTACCAAGGGCCTGGTATGGCTAACTTGATGCATATTTTCAAGACAATGGATTTCACAAATCACAACGTGAGCAGTCTTTATATCAAGAAAATTTCTAAAGGTGAGATTTTTATTACTTGTTTATATATGAATGACTTAATTTTTACCTGAAATATGTTAAAGTGTTTGAAGATTCCAAAAGGATGATGCATAAATTTGAGGTGAAAGATATGAGTTTACTTCATTTCTTTCTTGGAATTGAAGTAAAATCAAAATGAGACTCAGAAGAAATATATATATGTGCAAAAGAGTTGTTGAAAAGGTTTAGAATGGAAAATGCAAAAGCAATTATATGCCCATGGAAATCGGCTTAAAGTTACTTAAGAATGATGGAAAGAACATAGGAAATCAGATAGTTTATCAAAGTCGTGTTGGTTCTCTTATGTATTTAAGAAGAACAAGACCGGGTCTCAAGCATGCTCGGCTACAGCACGAAATCACCAAGAGACTTTCATTGGAAGCAGCTGTAAGAAGAATTTTAAGATATGTGAAAAGGACATATAATCATGGCCTCCATTATTGTAAATCCAAAAATTCATAGCTTGGTTGGCTATTACGATAGTGATTGTTACACAGGCCCATCTGGGCCCAATACTTGTATTTAGTTAGTGATTGTATTGAGTTAGTGATTGTATTCTAGTTAAATTACAATTAGTCTAGTCATAACTCGTGTACAATTAGGTAGCTATAATTTAGGATTTTAATTGTATTAGGATACAATTAATAGTGCAATCAACCCTTATATATATATATATATATATATATATGGGAAATATTCAAGTGAGGGATTCCCTCACCATGTGTGGTGAGGGACTCCCCTTTTTGGGGAGGTTTCAAATACAAAAGGGCTTTTGTACTTGAAGGGAGTATACCCTTTTGTACTTGAAACCTCCCCAAAAAGGGAGTCCCTCACCACACATGCTGAAGGAATCCCTCACTTGAATATATATATATATATATATATATATGAGAAGGAGTCTACTCTAAGGGGACACGACATTCATTCACTTCTTTCTTCTCTTTCTCCTTGCCGTATTTTCATCAATAGAATATTAATGACATGGTATCAGAGCTAGGCTCAATAAGATAGGTAGCATTCATCTTCACCATCTGCCTTGCTCAAGACTGATAGATACAGATTCAGATCTGCATATCTGGAGTTTCTCATCATCAGGGACAAAGAAATTAGTTGCTGATCAGCCCAGATGCTTCGTGGCCCACCTGTGATGATCAAGACTTCCTTGAGAGAAATATAGAGGTTGGTTGACTGGTTATCCTGGGATTTATAGAGATTTTTCCACAATTTTTTGCTGCTTCGAGGTAGGGTTTCTACTTGCTTTTGTGGATCTCCTCTTTTGCGCACACAGTTTCATCCCAACCGTCCAAAAGTTTGGATTCTCATCCAAATTGGTTGGGCCTTGGTTACTTGGTGGCAGAAATATTCTACCTATCCTCCTGCGACCTCTGATCATTCAACTGATCACACAGTGGGACCCACGACAAGATCTGAAGCAAGAAAAGAGGGTCACCCAGCATTTTTTTTTTTTTTTTTCAAATCTGTGAGTTCCACACAGCTCTCTTGCTGCTGCTTTGTTTCAATTAATCTACTGCTGGTGGTGGTTTGTCCTGCTGCTGCTGGTTTGTCCTACTGCTGCTGCTGTTGCTGGTTTGTGATGCTACTGCTGCTGCTGTTTTGATGCTGTTTTCTTTCTGTTATTGTACTACTGCTGATTGATTGTTTCTGCTATCTGTTTCTACTGCTGCTCTTCCTTTCTTGACTTTTCTTGCTATCCCTTGGCAGGGCCCACGTAAAGGATCACCAATTGATTCTTGTTTGAAATCCTTCTTAGTATGCTACTAATGGAGAAATCTGAAACCACCCTCATTCGTTTTGATGGGAAAACTTACACAACGTGGGCCTTCCAGTTTCAAATCCACTTGGAAGGGAAAGAACTCTGGCGCTACACGATGGTTCTAAACCTAAACCGGAGGACGATGACAAGATATCTGCATCTGCCTAGAAAACTGAGGATGCTAAAATCAAAACTTGGTCACGAGGATCTGTTGAACCCCATTTCATTCTCAATCCGAAACCTTGCAAATCTGCACGTGAGATGTGAGATTATCTTAAAAAGATTTATCAACAAGGTAATGCGGCTCGACAAAATCACTTGGAGCTAGACATCTCCCAATTTTCTCAAGGCACCCTGTCTATACAGGAATATTACAATGGGTTTCAACGAATGTGGTTTGAATATGATGAGATCAAGTTTGCGACTGTGTTTGAAGCTTTCTACCAGAATTACTTCCTTTACACCAAAATAGCCATCGAGACCAGTTTCTCATGAAACATCGTCCGAAGTTTGAGACCGTTAGATCAAACTTAATGAGTCGGGCTTCTCTTGGAACTTCTAAGAGAGGAACAAAGTCTGGTTACCAAAACAACTCTGGAACAACAGAGATCTACTGAAGCTCCACTTGCCTATGCTACTACAACCAGACCCCTTTTGCAGGACATCAGTAAAGTTCAGTGCTATAACGGTAAGAAATATGGTCATTACACAAATCAATGCAAGGATAAAATCTGCATATACTGTAAGGCCACTGGTCACGTTATTGACGAATGTCGGAAGAATGTTCGAAATTCTATTTCTCACAACTATGCACCGTCAGCTGCTGGTACTTATTATAATGTACAGTCAGCTCCTAGTGCTTACACAGTGACTTTTAAACAATCTGCACCCTCTGACTTTAGTGGTTCCCTACAGTTTGATTCTTCTTTAATGCCTGGTTCCTCATCACACTCTGCGTCCCCAACTCTTCTAACTCCTGATATGGTAAATCAAATAATTATCAATGGCTTGGCATCCATGAACATCTCAGGTACTGATTCGTCTCTTTCCCATATGTGGTACTTAGATTCTAGCGCAAGTAACCATAAGACATCTTCACCCAAAACATCACTGCATGTTGTTCCTTACACTGATAATCTTCCTGTTCAAACTGCCAATAGAGACCATCTTCCCATCACCTCTGTTGGTGATACTCATGGCATGTTACCATAACCAATGTTTTAGTGTCTTCTCATGTTGCTACCAATTTAGTTTTTGTTGGTCAACTTGTTGAGGATAATTATAATGTCTCATTTTCTTCTTTTGGTTGTGTTGTGTAGGACTGGGAGTCGGGGGAAGTGATCACGAGGGGGCTTAAGCGTGACAGACTGTTTTCTCTACCAAACCAAACCAAGCCTTTTCCCACTAGATGGGGGTCGGCTATATGGATTTGACGACGCCAATCAAATCTATTTAGGGCCATGTCCTCCGTTATATCCATGTAGGCAAGGTCATGTTTAATAGTTTCTTTCCAACTTCTCTTGGGTCTCCCTCTCCCTCTCCTACTCCTGACAATCTCCATGCTTTCACACCTTTTAACAGGTGCCTCCATTGGGCGCCTTCTAACATGCCGAACCATCTCAATCGATTTTCTTTCATTTTATCTTCAACCGGTGTTATTCCTACTTTGACCCTAATCTCCTCATTCTTAATCATCTCTCTCCTTATGATCCTGCACATCCATCTTAGCATTCTCATCTCCGCAACTTCCATCTTTTTAACATGATTATGCTTTACTGCCCAACACTCTAAGTCATATAACAACGCTGGACGTACCGCCACCTTATAATACTTTCCTTTAACCTTGAGGGGGACTTTCCGATCACACAAAACCCCTGAAGCACTCCTCCATTTGGTCCACCCGGCCTAAATCCTGTGATTTACATCAGTATCAATCTCTCCATCCCGTTGCACCATAGATCCAAGGTACCTAAAGTTTTCTTTCTCTACAATCTTTTGTGTGCCGAAACTTACTTCTATGTTACCAGGTGTCCTACTTTGACTAAACTTGCATTCCATATATTCCGTCTTGCATCGACTTAGCCTAAACCCTTTTGTCTCACAAAGTCATCTGCAAATAGCATACACCACGGCACCTCATCCTGAATATGTCTTGTAATCTCATCCAAAACTAGGGCAAACAAGTACGGGCTTAACACTGAGCCTTGGTGTAGACTAATCGTGATAGGAAACTCTTTAGTTTCTCCGCCAGTCATTCTTATAGATGTCACGACTCTATCATACATATCCTTTATCGCCTCAATATATGCGACACACACTCTTTTCTTTTCCAGTACTCTCCATAGAATCTCCCTAGGAACCCGGTCATAGGCCTTCTCCAAGTCAATGAACACTATATGTAAATCTCTCTGACCTTCTCTATACTGTTCCATTAACCTTCTCAGGAGAAAGATAGCCTCCATGGTTGATCTCTCAGGCATGAAACCAAATTGATTCTTTCAAACGTTTGTTGTTCTTAGTCTTCTCTCAATAACTCTCTCCCATAATTTCATCTCTACCAGTGTCTACTTTTATTCAGAATAAATCTTTACAACAATTATTTTGTTTTTTTTTTCTTGAGAATAATTCTCGGTTGTGGCATAATAGACTTGGTCCTCCAAATGCTTCTACGATGTCTACTTTATTTAAATCTGGATTATTAAATACAACTATTGATTCTATTTCTTTTGAATGTGATGCTTGTAAATTAGGAAAAAATAAAACTTTACCTTTTCCTCACTCCACCACACAGAGCACCGAATGTTTTGACTTTATTCACAGCGATGTTTGGGGCGTTGCTCCTCACCTTTTCCATAGCCATTTCAAATACTTTGGTACATTCATTGATGACTACGGCAGATTTACTTGGATTTATCTATTGCATTCTAAGTCTGATGTTCCTAATGCATTTCAATTTTTTCTTAGCTATGTTGAAACCCAATTTTCAAAATGCATTAAAACTTTGCGCTCCGATTCAGGGGGGGAGTATGTTTCCAATAATTTTCAATCTTACCTAAATACTACAGGAATCACATCTCAACATACCTGTCCGTATGCTCCACAACAAAATGGAGTCACAGAAAGGAAAAACAGGCATCTCCTTGATGTAACCAGAACACTGCTGATTGAATCATCAGTTCCTCCTCATTTTTGGGCTGAAGCTCTCACCACTGCCGTTCATGTAATCAACTGTCTTCCATCACCTACCATTGCTCAATTAACACTGCATTTTAAACTGTTTGATCATCTACATACCTTTGGCTATGTTTGCTTCGTTCATCTACCCCCCACGGAACGAACAAAATTAACCGCATAATCTCGGCGGTGTGCATTTCTGAGATATGCCACTAATCAAAAAGGTTTTATTTGTTATAATCCCATTGCTCGTCGTATTAGGGTTTCTCGCAATGTTGGTTTTTTTCTAAATCAGTATTTTTTCCAAACTCACTTGGGTTGTCCTCATCATGGATATAAATATCAGCTGCCACGCTACGGCGGTTGTGGCGAGTATCGCACCCCATGGCGGCCACTACGTTGCGGGTGGGGGGTATTTAACCCCCCAGCCAGCCCTAGCCATTCCTTTTCACACTTTCTATCTTTTTCTTGGCTCCTTTACTACTGTAAAAGCCTCCCAACTCCAAAAGTTTCAACTCATTTTCAAGATTTTACTACAAGACTGTACAAGTAAGTGAAGTAACATCAAATTCAAAGGAATCAAACACAAACAACTACAAGATCCAAGCTTCCATTCCATCTAGGTATGTTTTTCTTTCAGTTTTTTTCTAGTCTTTTAACTTTTGAGATCATCTATAAAGTATAATCTATTCATCTCTTTCTAAGAGTCTAAGTACTATAAAATGCTTCCTAGTCTTGTAATATGATGAGATCCATGTTTCCCTTTCATCATGCATACATATTTTTTTTTATTTTTGCTATTTTTTATTTTTAGATTTATTTATTTTTTGAAAAAAATGTAAATACTCATGGACAACCAATGAAACCACTTAGAAATTGCTTGTAAATGATAGATCTATGTTTCTCATAGATCAATCAATCACATTTTGAATGTTTATTGATTTTTCTCTACTTTTTATTTTCAAATTTATTTATTTTTTGAAAAAAAAATGTGAATACTCATGGACAACCCATTAAACCACTTGAAGATTTCTTGTAAATGATAGATCTATGTTTCCCACGGATCAATCCATCACATTTTGAAAGTTTATTGACTTTTCTCTATTTTTTAATTTTTGGATTTATTTATTTTTTGAAGAAAAAAAATGTGAATACTCATGGACAACCCATGGAACCACTTGAAAATTGCTTGTAAATGATAGATCTATGTTTCCATAGATCAATCTATCACATTTTGAATGTTTATTGATTTTTCTCTATTTTTTATTTCAGATTTATTTATTTTTTGAAAAAAAATGTGAATACTCATGGACAACCAATGAAACCACTTAAAATTTTCTTGTAAATGATAGATCTATGTTTCCTATAGATCAATCAATCACATTTTGAATGTTTATTGATTTTTCTCTATTTTTTATTTTCAGATTTATTTATTTTTTGAAAAAAAATGTGAATACTCATAGACAACCCATTAAACTACTTGGAAATTCCTTGTAAATGATTGATATATGTTTCTCATAGATCAATCCGTCACATTTTGAATGTTTCTTGATTTTTCTCTATTTTTTATTTTCGGATTTATTTCTTTTTCGAAAAAAATGTGAATACTCATAAACAACCAATGAAACCACTTAAAAATTGCTTGTAAATGATAGATCTATGTTTCCATAGATCAATCCAACGCATTTTGAATGCTTATTGATTTTTCTCTATTTTTTATTTTTGAATTAATTTATTTTTTGAAAAAAAAATGTGAATACTCATGGACAACCCATGAAACCACTTGGAAATTGCTTGTAAATGATAGATCTATGTTTCTCATAGATCAATCTATCACATTTTGAATGTTTATTAATTTTTCTTTATTTTTTATTTTCGGATATATTTATTTTTTGAAAGAAAAATGTGAATACTCATGGACAACCCATTAAACCACTTGGAAATTGCTTGTAAATGATAGATCTATGTTTCCCATAGATCAATCCATCACATTTTGAATGTTTATTGATTTTTTTCTGTTTTTTATTTTCGGATTTATTTATTTTTTGAAAAAAAAAATGTGAATACTCACGGACAACCCATGAAACCACTTGGAAATTGCTTGTAAATGATAGATCTATGTTTCCCATAGATCAATCCATCACATTTTGAATGTTTATTGATTTTTTTCTATTTTTTATTTTCGGATTTATTTATTTTTTGAAAAAAAAATGTGAATACTCATGGACAACCCATGAAACCACTTGAAAATTGCTTGTAAATGATAGATCTATGTTTCCATAGATCAATCCATCACACTTTGAATGTTTATTGATTTTTTTCTATTTTTTATTTTCGAATTTATTTATTTTTTGAAAAAAAAATGTGAATACTGATGGACAACCCATGAAACCACTTAGAAATTGCTTGTAAATGATAGATCTATGTTTCCCATAGATCAATCCGTCACATTTTGAATGTTTATTGATTTTTCTCTATTTTTTATTTACGGATTTATTTATTTTTTGAAAAAAAAAATGTGAATACTCATGGACAACCCATGAAACCACTTGGAAATTGCTTGTAAATGATAGATCTATGTTTTCCATAGATCAATCAATCACATTTTGAATGTTTATTGATTTTTCTCTATTTTGTATTGACGGATTTATTTATTTTTTGAAAAAAAAATGTGAATACTCATGGACAACCCATGAAACCACTTGGAAATTGCTTGTAAATGATAGATCTATGTTTCTCATAGATCAATCCATCACATTTTGAATGTTTATTGATTTTTCTCTATTTTTATTTTCATATTTATTTATTGTTTGAAAAAATAATTATTTTGAATATTTGAATACCAATCAAATATCTTGAAAATGGTTCCTAGATTTGATATTTATGTTTTACATAGATCATTCCAACATATATTGCTTGTTGTTTTTACTTGTTTAATTATTTAATTTCAGATTTTTATTACTTTTTTGGAAAAAATATATTTTTAATAAAGGAATGCCAATCAAATGTATAGAAAAATACTCCTAAATGTTATATCTATGTTTGGCATAGATCAATCCGACATATCTTTGTCTTTTCCTAATTCTATTTTATTTTCTTATTTTGGGATCTTTTAAAATTTTGAAAAAAAAATATACTTTAAGTAATGAAAAACTAATTAAATGTTAAGAGAATGATTCGTAAGCGTTAGATATATGTTTCCTCTAACATGTTTCTTTGTTTTTTTTAATTTTTAACATACTTGTTCATATTTATAGCCAGGTATTCAGTCTATTTGTGTTTGCCAATTGATAACTTAAAATACCTCGTCATATTGATCTCGCATGGAGTTTTGGTGAGGCAGTTGAGAATAATAGGTTGAAAATCAAATGCAAGTTTTGTGGGAAAGTGACTAATGGGGGCATTACAAGATTCATGCACCACCTGGGCCACATTTCTCGCAATGGTGCTGGCTGTACCGAAGTACTAAGGGAAGTCAGGGAACAAATGAAAGCTTTGGTTGGCCAAAAAAAAGTTAGAAAAGTAGAGATAAAAAAAAAAGAGGTGGCAAGATGTTGATGCTGCCCGTTTTGATGTATTTGGGAATGAATTCTTTGATGAGGAGGAAGATGCTGGAGGCTACACGCCAAGAGTTCATCATGAGTCAACAAGAAAAACATGAACGTCGTGCATTTTCTGGAAGCAAATATTATGATGCAGGGGGGCTCATCTACTACTGTGTCAAGCAAGGGCAGGGGCAGGGGCATTGCGAGGTCCATGCGTAGGGCATTTAGCACCCAGGGACGGGATGTTGATGTAAAAATTATCTCTAGTAGAAGAGCAATTCATCCCCATGTTGATCCTCTAGCACATAGAAAAGAGGGAGCTAAGCAACCAAAAATATCTAGTGTTGTGAAAGGGGTAATGAAGGCTACAGGAGATAGATTGGCCAAAACTACAGCAAAATGGCTAATTCACAAGAACATACCACCTATAGCAGGATTCCCCATATTTCCAGACTATTCCTGATGTTGCCGCCGAAGCTAGGCGGGGTATATAGGCGCCCTCCATATATGATGTGGGCACTAAATATCTTGAAGAAGAATATATAGAAATAAAAGCTTAGGTGGAAATGTTTAAGCCCATATGGCAACAGAATGGTGTTACCATCATGTGTGACGGGTGAACCAACAGCACCCAAACACAATTAATAAACTTTTTGGTGTATTCAGTCGCTGGGACCGTCTTTGTGAAGTCCGTTGATGCAACTGAATATAGACGGACAGTCACATATATATACACTCTTATGGATAAAGTTGTAGAGAGTGTGAGAGATGAGCATATTGTACAGATTGTTACAGATAAAGGCGCCAATTTCAAGGCAGCAGGTTTGAAGTTAACGGAGAAGAGGACCCATTTATTCTGAACCCCATGTGCAGCACACTGCATAGATCTCATCTTGGAAGAGATTGGAAGGAAGACAAAAGTAGCTTCATTGATCAAGGCATGTAGAGGAATTACAAGATTTATATATGATCATTCATGGGTGTTAAGCTTGATGAAAAGATACACAAATAACCATGCTTTACTGCATCCAGGATTAACTAGGTTCGCAACCCATTTTCTGGCTATGAAAAGTCTTATAAGGTTTAGAACGGAACTCATTCAGATGTTTGCATCAGAAGAATGGCTTCGTTCGAAATGGGGTAATGCAACTAGTGGTCCGGAGTTTGAAGTCCCAAACCTAATGAGGGACAATAAATTTTGGAAGAAAGTTAAGAAGGTATTAAAGGTTTTTGAGCCTTTAGTTAAAGTGTTGCGGATGGTAGATGGTGATGACAAGTCGACAATGGACTTCATATATGAAGGAATGGATCGAGCAAAGCAAGCAATTATGGAAAATGTTAGATATCACAAGAAATATATAAACATTATTGATGCCTGTCGGAACTATCAGTTGCACCATCCATTGCATGCTGTAGGTAATTAATATATATCTTTGAATTTGATACTCTTTTGTCTTCCTAACTAATGTATTTATTATCTTGTTTGCTCACAGTACATTCTACATATTTATAATGTAGGATATTTTTTGAATCCCGAATTCTATTGCCGCAATGTCGAATTACACACCGAAGTAATAGATACAGACTTGCAGGTAGGATTACGAGAGGTATTGAAGAGATTGTTAAATGCAGATGATCAAATTGATGCCATGCAAGAGGTGAGTGGGTGGTTAGGTAAGAGAATTTAATTATGCCGCCAAGTGCAAATTGTCGTACATGCTATAGGGGTTTACTGACTTATTTTTAATTCACATTGTAGATATCTATGTATACACGACAGAGAGGAACCTTTGCTGGCCCTCTTGTGATACGATCGATTGGAAGGATGCCACTTGGTATGACTATGAACAAAAGACCCTGCCCAATAGTCTTGAATCTTGATCTATTTATCTTAATTGATTAGAAGGACTTGAGGGTTACGAATATCTAATTTTCTTTATTTATATTTTGCATTTCAGCTGATTGGTGGATGAATTTTGGAGAGAGTGCTCCACATTTAGGGAGAGTGGTTGTTCGCATCCTTAGTCAAACTACAACATCTTCCAACTGTGAAAGAAATTGGAGCACTTTCTCTTTGATCCACACGAATGTCAGGAATCGGCTTACCATGCAGAAACTCAACAAGCTTGTATACTGTCATTATAATCTGAAGTTGAGAACTATAACTAAGGAGAGAAGGGCAAGGGATGACCCTTCTTATTATCCTATTAATTTGGATCACATATTCAGAGAGGACGATCCCTTACTCCCATTGCTAGCTGAGATAAAGGATCCACTGCTAGATTTAGATCCAGGGTTTCAGGGAACGGTTGAAGAGTTGATAGATGAGGATATGGGTGAGGCACCTATAGAAGGTCAGCCACCTCAAGGAGAAGGTACCAGTAGGACTAGGAGGAGTGAGAAAAAACTTGCTCGTATTGGATCTTCTGAGAAAGCTAGTTCTACCACCGTCTCTTCAAGTAACCATGGTGGAGGAGATGGAGGAGGAGACAGTGAGACAGATGGTACTAGTGAATACTATCAACATGATGAAGACGATGTCGCTCCTGTAGAGGAAGTACAGGAGTTACCTCCATCTGAAAGATTTAATCCAAGCCATGGTTATCAACAACGCCGAAGAGACTCACCACCTAGGGCTAGAGGTAGTAATAAGCAAGGAAATATGGGTGGAGATGTTGGAGGACAACAAGCGGCATCATTGACTGATTCATGGAACCCTAGTTATAGTGGACAATGACCCTCACAGTATTTTCCATATGGTCAAGTGTGACAAAGAGAATAATAGTCTTCAGCTTCAGGGTCCTACTCATATGGTGACTATGGTAAAGATACCCACCTCCACCTCCTCCAAGTTCTTATGATGCGGCCGTCTTCTTTGGATTTGTGGATCCCAATGCTCATCAGTATCAAATTCAATAAGGTGCCAATAGAAATGATAACATTAATGGGGAAGATGAGGATAACCATAGCGCCTTGAATCTTGGCAGACATTCCTTTTGGTGATGATTAAGGTATCCATATTTCCTTCACTAACTCTCTACTATTTTTCATTTCTAAATTGGTGTTGAATGTTGATTACTTTATAGATCATTCACTTGATTGAATTTGAACCTTAAATGTTGAAGTATTAATATTTGATTGTTCAATGTTCACTAATGAGTAATGACCTAACTTTTAAGTCTTCTTATGCCTTTATTTTATGTTTTAGTTTTTTTTTTTTTATGAGCTTTCCATTACTTTCTAAATTAGCATAACTAAGAAACATAAATACATGTGAAAAAACTAATCATTACTATTATTTTCTATTTATATAACGATTCAGGACCTCATATATTGAGGGTACCGCTACGCCCAATTTTCTTACTTACTTTTGCAAAAGAACCACATTTTCTTTCATTTTACAATTTTCTGGATTTTCTAAAAAAAATTCAGATTTTTTTGGCGATTTTTTCAAATCGCACTGCTATGCCGCTACATATCCCCGCTACGCTATGTATCGCTCGCTTCTTAGCGGTTTGGCGGCCGGCGTAATGCTACCGCTATTTTCATCCTTGGTCCTCATCTATCTTCTCCTGCCATCTTACTGGGTATTTTCAAATAAACCAACTGTTACTAGATTTCATCCTAACTTTGTTTATCATCGTCGGGAAAAACCTACCACTGTAGATGCCCGTTCTCCTGATCCTCCGCCGACAACTGGTTCCACAACTCCTCATGTCCTGCGTCGCTCCTCAAGAACCTCTAGACCACCTAAGCGGTATGGATTCACGCACACTTCCTTGATGAGAACCCTTTCTTTTGTCTCTATTCCAAGTTCTTATTTGTAGGCAGTACAACATGATAGTTGGAACCAAGCTATGAAGGCAGAATTGGATGCATTGGATCAGAATCACACATAGGATATTGTGGATTGTTCTTCATCAGTTAAATCCATCGGTTGCAAATGGATATACTCCATCAAACTTAAATCTGATGGCTCCTTGGATAGACACAAAGCTACACTCGTGGTACTCAGCAACAGGTAAGAATATGAAATTGACTATGAGGAGACCTTTGCACCTATGGCAAAAATGACTGTAGTTCGGTTGCTTCTCGCCGTTGCTACCTCTAAATCTTGGTCATTATATCAAATGGATGTCAAAAATGCCTTTCTCCATGGGGATCTGAAAGAATAGGTCTATATACGGATACCACAGAGAGTCACCTCTCCATCAAAGAAATTGGTCTGTTGCCTACAGAAGTCTCTTTATGGTCTGAAGCAAGCTCCTTGGGCATGTTTTGAAACTTTTAGGGCTTTACTTAAAGCCCTTACGATCCCTTTCTTTTTCTGCAAACTACATCTACTGGTGTTACCGTTCTCCTTGTGTATGTTGATGACATTATTATCACCGCATTGATGATGGTATAATCAAGTCTATCCAAGCTTCTCTCAGGCATTCTTTTCGTATGAAGGATTTGGGCCACTTGCATTATTTTTTGGGGTTAGAAATCCATCAATCTACCAAAGGTCTGTTTCTTAATCAATATAAATACACATTTGATCTTATTGAGCTTGCCGGTCTCCAAGAATCTTCACCCATTGATACACCTGTAGAGGTCAATCTAAAATTAAGTAAAGATGATGGTGACCTTCTTACTAAACCACATACCTACAGGTGATTGGTGGGTAGTCTTGTCTATCTCACTATCACTCGACCGGATATCTCCTATGCTGTCAATCTTGTGAGTCAATTCATGACATCTCGTAGACACCTTCATTTGACTGTGGTCAAGCGCATTATCTGGTATTTGTTGGGCACTGTCACTCATGGTTTATATTATCCCAAAGATAATCCTCTTCAGTTGACCACTTATGCAGACACTGACTGGGTGGGCTATCAGGATACACGTTGGTTTACTTCTGGTTGGTGCATGTATCTCAGAGATTCTCTAATTTCTTGGAATTGCAAGAAACAAGAGTGTGTTCCTCGATCTTCCACAGAAGCTAAATATAGGGCCATGTCTTTGGCATTTTCTGAAATCTTATGGCTCCGAGAACTTCTTTCGGACCTCGGCTTTCCTCAATCCTTTCCTACTTTATTGCATGCAGATAATACTAGGGCTATCCGAATCACTGAAAATCCTGTCTTCCATGAACGCACCAAACATATTGAAGTAGACTGCCACTTTATTCGGGATGAATTTAAACGTGATGTCATTTCTTTACCTCAAGTCCCTACTGATCTTCAGTTTGCTGATATCTTCACCAAGGGACTTCCTCGGCCTCAACATCAGTTTCTGGTTACCAAATTGCTGCTATATGACTCCTCAGCAGCAATTTGAGGGGGGTTGTCTGCGCAGGACCATCTGGGCCCAATATTTGTATTTAGTTAGTGATTGTATTCTAGTTAAACTACAATTAGACTAGTCATAACTCATGTACAATTAGGTAGCTATAATTTAGGATTTGAATTTGTATTAGGATACAATTAATAGTGTAATCAACCCTTTTATATATATATATATATATATATATATATATGAGAAAAAGTCCACCCTAAGGGGACAAGACATTCATTCACTTCTTTCTTCTCTTTCTCCTGGCTGTGTTTTCATCAATAAAGTTCTAATGACGGTGATTGGCTGGAAGTATTAGTGAATGCAAGAGTACTCCACGTTATGATTTCAAAATTGGCTCCAGTGCAATTTTGGTGCTTTCCAAAGAAGGAATCTGTTGTGACCTTCTTTTCAACAGAATTAGAATAAATTACTATTACCTGCTACAAAATTGTTCTATGGTAAATGCAAATATTATGTATGAAGCTCGGGCGACTTGATTTGGAAAATGATGCTCAATTGGACAATCAATTGCTCGATTTCACTCCCGATTTTGACTCAATTTTGACCTCATTTACTCAAATATGAAGTGTCTTGCATGATCCGGATTCCTTGATCCTTGTTAACTAATGGTGCTCATGAAACAGGTTCGCACAAGCCCTACCTAGGCCCGGTCCGGTTTGGGATAAGTTTGAGCCATAGGTTTTTGGTGCACAATTTGGGCTTAGACCTAAAAATCTATGCCCATTTATTATACAGTCCGGGCTTGGATTTAGTGGTAGGGAGCGCAAACCCCTGCCCAGCCCGGCCTGAATAAGATACACAATTTAACCAAAAATTAGATTTTTCTTTGCTAGAGGTGACTTGAACACATACCTTTTAACACAAAATCCAACCAACTGATCTTCAACTTTAGATTGTAAGTCAAAGAAATAATTTTTTTAATAAAAACATGATCCATCCGAGCTCAGGCTTAACCATTTTCACGAAGGATGAGCTCTAACCAAGCACTTACGGCCAAGTCAGGCTAGGGCTAGGCTTAGGCCAATTGTCTGAAAAAATGGGCCAGGCCTAGATATTGCACAGCCCAGCCCAACCGAACCCATAAACACCCCTATTATGAACCTTTTATACTTCAATTATGAGTACCAAAGTCTCACATAATCTCAACTCTGTCTATAAAAAAAAAAAAATCTTCCTATTGTATATAGAGTTGTTTTACTTCTTTTAGTTTTTTTTTTCTTTTCTGAAATTTAACATAATCTTTCTCATCGTCTTAACAACGAGCCTCCAAATCCATTAGAAATTTGGCATATTTTCTTTTAATATCTTGTTTCATTGTTTAATTTGGTTTAGTAAACCTTTGTTTTATTATTTATTTTATTGTTGTATGATCTGGATTTTTAGATTTTTTTTATTTCGTTTACTTTTCTGAAATTGGGATTATGGTTTTTATCAGGAATATGATTTTTTGTTTAAGATTTCTGAAATTTTATAGATTTCTGTATAGAGATTTCAAATTTGGGGTTAGGGATTTTAAGATTTCTAATTAGGGGTTTTAATTTGGGACTAGGGATTTCTCGAATTGGAAATATTTTGATTTTTAGATTTTCAATTTCTGGACTTTTTATAAGGGATTTCAAATTTTGGGTTACTACTTTCTAAAATCGGGAATATGGTTTTCAATTCTGATTAGGTATTTCAATTTGGAGTAAGGGATTTTTGGATTTGGGAATATTTTGATTTTAGAATTGGGGATTTCTTGAACTCTAATTAAGGATTTCAAATTTGGGGTAGTGATTTCTAGGATTGGCAATAAGGTTTTTCAATTGGAAATATTTGGTTTATTTATGAATGATATAATTTTGCACTTTTTCCTCTTTTCTATTTAAAAATTAATGGAAAGTAGAAAATTTGTCAAAAATTTTCTATTATCTGATTGTTAACTTTATTTAAAATTTTGTGTTAAGAATGAGAAATTTTATCAAAATTCTAAATCTATTTTATATCTAAAAATTCATAGAAACTATATTTTGTGATTGTTACATATGGAAATAGCATCCTGCCCATCAATGACTATATTTAAGCCTATAGATTTTTTTGAAATAATGTTGCATTTAAGATATCGGATAGTCTACACATGTGAGATCAGATTATTTTTATTTTTATTATACAAAACTAAATAATATTTTTTGTATGGATAATTCTATTCACGGTCAGTAAGCACCTAGTTATTATACATGAAGCTCGAGTGATTTGATTTGAAAATTGAGGTTCAATTTGGCAATTGATTGCTCTATTTTGCTCTTCAATTTTGACTTTATTTATAGTCTATATTGATTGATCCAAATAGGGGGTGTTCATGCACAAGACGGCCCGAGGCCAACCCCCAAGACTAGCCTGCTTTGGGTAGAGATTTATCCTTAGATTTTAGTACATGGGCCAAACTTGGACCTAAAATCTATATATGTTTAAGATACCGGCCTGGCTTGGATTTAATTCATCATTGGTTAAACTTGTGAAGCCATTTATGAAGAGGGCTACCCCATGTGGGCGCGACAAATTTAATGGGAACCCTTGATAGGATTTATTACTTAAAAATGAATTTTAGAACTTTTGGGGCCACATTTTACAAACATAAGGCTGATTAGTTTGGATGGAGTTCAATGTCCCTAGGAGACATATCATTAGTCTGACCTATTAGCCTATTGGTTCATGGTGCATTATATTTGAGCCCAGCTATTGAGAATTGACGTAATCAACGGACCTTGGTCCAAGTCCAATGATTCCTGAAGCTTACTTTCTAGATATTTATCTTGTTTTTTCCTTTTTGTGACCCATAGTTAAGGATTCTTGGCCAATAACTTACTTATTAGGTTTAAATAAATTAAATCATAGATCAAAGTTTTGGAGTTTGTTTTTTTATGTCAACATGCCTCCTCTTAAATGTATAAAGATTCTTTTTTTTTTTTGGAAACTTGCACCTTGAGGATTTTACTAGGAAAATCCCCTTAGACTTGGTGAAGACAAAAAAAATCTTCAAATTTCAATATCGACCAAAAAGTCTATGAACGAGTATATGGCCTCTCGTTTCTTCTTCTTCTTCTTCTTTTTTTATTGTTTTGTTGAGCGGCGATATCGCAGCTTACCCGTCCGAGTATGGATATCACGGCTCATTTCTTCTACTTCACTTGTATGCACGAGCAGGGATATCCCCGTTCAGGGCCTTTTTGGTTGATATTGAAGTTTGAGGACCATTTTGGTCTTCACAAAGTCTGAGGGGGCTTTTCTGGAAAAATCCTCTTTCACCTTAAATGTGTATTAAGTTCTTATTTAAAATAAGATATAAGGTTAACTTTGTATTAGTTTCACGTTAAGTTCTTAATTATTTTTATTTCTAATTATTTTCAAAAGATTTTGATCCCAATTTCAACTTTAATTTTGAATATTTTGATTTCATCTCAATTTTAATTTGGATCAAATATCTCAAAATTTGTTATCACTCTCCAATATTTAACACAAGTAATATAAGTCATTCAAAAATATCTATTATTTAAATTTTTAATATATTTTTTTACTATTTTATAATGTAAGTAAAAATATGATTTTGAGTGATCAGATTTCGTATATTTATTATTTAAAATTAAGCTAATAAATAAATCCACTATTTCAAAAGAAAAACTAAAGAAATAAAATAAGAATCAATATCTTATAAAGAAATTAAAAAAAAAGACTCAATATCTTACTATGGTTGGATCAATGGATGGAAAAAAGTTTGACCTTACTTGCATTCCCGGCCCATAACCAGCCTACAGTCCACCTACATAGTTCAATCCATATCCTATTGGATAAAGAAATGAGGAGGACTCTGAAAATAAAGAAATTCACCATGTTCTTTGGTGGTAATTTTCATTGTGGTTCAATTTAAATGAAGTTACAAAGGAGAAAACCATTTAACTGGTTGTTCTATTTGAAAAAGAGAAAGTAATTACTAAATAGTGTAATATTATTTCTTACAATAAAAGAGATAAAATCTAAACTCATATTACATATGACGGTATTAAACACACGACTCATACTAATAGATCTCACACCTATATTAAATGTTTTCCCTTTCAATAAAGAAGTAATGCAAGTACTTAACATTACCATAAATGAGTTATCTTCACTCCTATCAAGTGTAAGAATTAATTTATCTTTTCGTTTTATTTAGCATTTACTTGTAACATCTCTTCATTTTATTGGTATTTACTTTTTTTTCTAAATAGTATACTGTAGATGACACAATCGCACGCAAGATTCAACATTCGCTTTAGTGGAGTTTCATTTTTTATTTCAAATTTCTTAAAAAAAAAAGAGCAGAAGTAATCATATCCTTTCATAAGGATTAGCCAATTCAACTATGTTGCTGAATCAAAACGTCTACTAAAATTTTAAATAATATTGTAAAAAAAAAAAAAGGGGGACTGTCCTTAGCATGGGCTACGATGCTAGTAATATCTTTATCAAAGAACTCAATGTTTCATAATAAATGCAAGCACATAAAAGCCAAGTATCATGTCATTCAAGAATTTGTGAAGAGCAGAGAAGTGTTGAAGTTCAATTTCGTAAATGACCAATGGCATACTTGTTCACCAAGCCTTCAAAGAAGGAACTGTTCATTAAGGCGAAGACTTTACTTGGAGTAAACGAAATCTAGGTTAAGGGGGAGCTATTTGAAATAAGCTAGACTCTTTGAATTCTAGCATTCGTTGAAGAGTGAGCAAGTAATTATTGTGTTGCATTGTTTCTTGTAATGACTTTTAGGTTTCTCATGTTGGGCACTAGAAAGTTGTAGAAGCTTCTAAGTTTCCATGTTTGGAACGTTGTGTAGTTGTTTTAGGAAGTGCAAATAATTATGTTAATCTCGGATTTACAATGACCCCTATAAATTCAGCTATGTATTTCCCCCCAAATCAAGTTAATTGAGAGAAATTTGAAGTTCCTTGGTTGAATTACCTATTAGCCTTCTTTTTATATTGTTTGAAATCAAGAGTACTAAGTTTAATTCTTCTCTTGAATCTCCATTCTCTTTCTCCATTTTGCTAGTCATCTATCAAGAAACAATGTCACTCGACCATTATCAAACTGACCGGAATGTTCTCATATGCGCAAAGATCCCAACAAAAGAGTACTTTCTACTTCTTATATGTCATGAAGTAGATTAGAAGCATTCTCAACAAATCGATCAAAAGATAATATTATCAAATCTCACATTGGAGAATAAGAAAGCACTATATATAATGAACCCATAATATAAAAAACAAAGGAAACCATAACCATGATCAAGTTCCTTCAAACAAGCACAAAACATAGCAACCAAGCTGATGACACCATGCAAATACAGAATTATCGTGAAATTAATGTAAAATTTGGGTGTTGCTCAATATGATAATCTGATCAGTTTGTTTATGCTCATCAGCTAGAACTCCTCAAACCCACCACAGAGAAATCTAAAACAAAACAAATCCACTCATAGTTGCAACAAAAACACTTGTCCCCAGACGTTGCGTCAATCCCAACAGGAGAAAAGGCCATAGACCCCAATAAAATAAGAAGAATACCTGTACGTGACTTCCTGTTTAACGTTGGTATATATGCATATATGCGTATGTTGACATCCTTTGATTTTCTCTATCCATATGAGAAGGAAGAGAGCTTTGAGGAAAAAGAGAAGAACCCATCAGCGTAAGAAGAAAAGGGAGCATTGAAGAGAGAGGATTGTTGTTGTTGCGTCAGTTTCGGGTGCAGATTGGGTCTAAAAAGGAGAGAAGAGTGGAGAGAGAGGAAGAGGAGAGATATGAGGAGAGTGACCAGGCTTCAAAAGCTCGTTTTGTTTCGACTTTGGACATGAGTCCGGATCCCCTGCTCCACACTCTCATAAAAACCAGTTTTTTTTTTTTTTTTTTGTATAGACCCCTAATTAATTAATTAATTTATTATATATTATTATTATTGTAGTAGTTGTTGTTGTTGTTGTTGTTATTATGCTAGTAAGGAGAGATTTATTAAAATATGCTACAATGCATGCATCACTACTTGTAGATCTCTCCTAAAAAAATGCGATTGTAAAAATTTGAAGAATATTGTATACATCCTTTGGTGGACTTTCGATTACGTCGAGGTCACAATTAGGGCACATTTGGTTATAGGTTAAGAATTTGTGAGGAATCTGTAAGGGTTTGTATAGCTGGGACTCACATCAATATCCATGTGAATCACAGCATATAGTTGAGAAATATAGATGTTGTGTGTATGTCCAAAAATAAGAGGATTTCCAATTCTTGTAGGGGGAATGTTGGATTTGAAAATGCTTAAAAGTCAGGATTTCCATTGGCCTAAATCTTTGAGAAATTGCAATTGTAAAAGATGGATTTTGATTTGGGGAAAAGAATGAACCTACTCTCCTTGAAAAATAGGATTTTGATTTTCTATAAGAGGGTATGAATGCATTACTCCCCCCCCCCCCCCCCCCCCCCCCCCCCCCCAATCCACATGGAAACAACTCCAAATCCTCTCGTGGCATAAAAGTCCATGTCCTCTCAAGAGTGAAGGGACCTAAACTTCATGAGGGGCTCCCATTGACAATCTCTTTGGGAAGGGGGTAAAATGAGGGGAAGGAAAAAAAGAGGGAAAAATGGAGGGGAAGTGGAAATTTGAGGGTGTTTGGGAAGGGGGGGAGGGAAAGTGGGGGTAAAATTCGTGTGGGCCCATCTTAAAACTTTCCCTTTAAAAATGGGAAGAAAGTATGAGGGAAAGAGGAGAATTTTTATCATTTTACTAAACTGCAATTTTCACTTTTTCACAATGTAAGGATAAATTGGTAATTTTCTCTCTACCTCACAAACAAACAAAACTTTACTTTTTCACTTTTCTTTCCCATACCTTTTGAATATCCAAACAAGAGGAAGTAAAATTAATTTTCCCTCCCCTCTCCTTCATTTTCCTTCCCTTTCAAATTTTCCCTCCCCTCCCCCCTTCCCAAACATAGGAAGTGGGATGTCTCTAAGTTTTAGTCTGAGTCGAGCCTATGCCCACCCCACCATATACCGTGGGAACTAATTCTTATTAGAGTAAAATTTTAAAAGAGGGAATTCATTTTGACCTGTTTAGATTTTCAATAAGTTTGCGTCATTGTGGAGTTTTAGTCACTTCGCTCAAGGGAAGTGTGAGTGAGACACGCAAAGGATCCAAACTCCATTCTTGTGTGGGGGGAAACCAAATGGTCAATAGGGAAAGACTGGAAAAAAAAATCCAAACATAAAGTTTCTTACCTATAACTTGTCATTGCAGTCTATCCCCTTGTACATTTGTGTAGCTATGTGATCTGTGATGAATGGTAATGATGAGTTGTGGGTGGACCTCTTTGTGCTTGGGTAATTTATAATTATTTTGAAGGGTCACATTTTATCTAGATCATTTGATTGTCCTACCATGTTTCTATAATTTGAAAGAATTAGGAGAGCATCCTCCAAAAAATTTTTTTCAAATAATTTTCCTGGATAGTACTAAATAAAAAAAAAAAACCCCGACCAGGAGAGCTTCTAAATACACCCCCATTTTTCCTTGTACACCCTCTTTCTCTCAATACCTATCATTGAATTTCAAAATTTTCTTTGCACGCCCCCATATATAATACCTAAACCAATTTCGCCTCAAATCTTATTTCCACCCTAGCCACCACCGCCCCTTTTGAAATCTAATTATTATGTATTTAGGCATGTAGTGCTCATCTAATTGTGAGCACGAGCTCTTGCAGAGGTAATTTTACATGTAAAATAAAGTGCAGTAAAGCATCAAATTAAAAGAGAATAATATATAATATGATTATGATGGTGTTTTATTTTTAGTTGTTTGGTATGAAATTGTTTTAACTTTTTGTATAGAAAATTGGAGCTTTTTTTTTTTTTAGTGGAGAAAGGATGTTCTTCTTCTTTTTATCTTCTTTTAAAATGGATGGAATGAATTTTAAATTAAAATGGTATTAATGTGACTTTTTATCTGAAAAATAGAGGCTTTACTCGATTTTTACTAATATAGTAAAGTGTCTCCAAAAAAAAAAAAAGATTTTTAGCCTATCCACCAACACCAGCTACAGAAACATCACATTTTGTATGGGTGATACCCTTGGATAGGCCGAAGTTTCTAGGGAATCCCAAAAGTCGCATTTATGTACACCGGAGTCGAGCATATTGATTAAATAAGACTACTGCTATTGGCACATAAATTTTTACTTTTCCCACACAAGGAATTTATCTTTTTTTATTACATTTTTACCCCTTTATGAAATAACTAAAATATCCATTATTCCATAAAAACTCAAAACATATTTTTTCTTTTTATACACAAGCTCATTTTCTTCCCTATCTCATTCTCCCACCCATCTCACTCTCCACTTACCTCACATAATGGTTTTGGGCAACTCATCTTTCTCTATTTTCTGCTCTTGCGTAACTCATCTTCCTCCATCTCCTTCATCTTTCTTTCTTCTTGTACTTGATCTTTTCTCATTCCATCTCTAAGGCTTTCTAGTGCAATGAAGGAAGAAATCAACTATCAAATGATGCCTTTTTTCATTTCATCTTCCTCCGTTTCTTTGTTATATTTTCGTATTTTTGCCACTTTTTTTAATTTTTTCTCGCTTGGAATGAGTTGCAGGTCTCGATATGTACGGTCTTTCAGGTCTGAACCGAATACATATGTTCGGATGTACAGTATTGAACAATCACGATTTCTGCATGAAAAACCTGCGTGATGAGACATTAAAATCATCCAAAATGCGTGAAAAAACACTGCCATTGTTTGTAAAAGCTTATATTGAATGCGAATCTATCTCCCATAGTAATTTTTCATGAAAAAAGGGGTAATCTAAGGTGGATGAAATGATAATGAAGAAATGAGGAAGAGGAATGAAATGGTAATGGTGGAGAGAAATATTTACCTTTGGAAGATGAGATGGTGTAAAGGACTGGGAACGCCGGAGAGACCAAGATACTGGAGATGTGGAAAGGTCCGGTTATGATTTGTGTGTGGGAAGAAGGGGAAGTGAATGTAATGTGTGTGGGAAGAAGTAAGGAAATGGAAGCGTAGGTAATTTGAGGACTTTCCCTCTGTTTGGGAAGGGGGAGGAATGGGGGGGAGGAAAAAAATGGGGGGAAAGTGGAGGGAAAGTGATTTTAGGGGGTGTTGGGAAGGGGGGAGGGGGAAATGGAGGGAAAATTTAATGGTTTTCCCTCAAAAATCCCCCCCCCCCCCAAAACAGGGGGGAAAATGAGGGAAAAGTGATGAAATGACTAAATTGCCCTTTTCTTCTATTTGAATTTTTTTTTCAAAAGCAAGGGTAAAATAGTCTTTATCTCTGTACCTCACAAACAAACAAAATTATACTTTTTCACTTTCATTCCCCCTACTTTTTTACTTCCCAAATAAGAGGAGGGAAAATTAATTTTCTCCCCCTTCCCTTTTATTTTCCTTCCCCCTTAAATTTTTCCTCCGCTTCCCACCCAAACGGAGGAGTGTGTTTAAAAAGAAGTAAAATAATGTTTAAATTATTGTGATTGTGATGTGTGCAAGAGAGAATTTGAATGGCTAAAGAAAAATTCCGTGTGCCAGTAAATGCAAAAACTTTGTGACCTGTGTCCTTGAAATGCAAATTCCACCCCCTTTGAAATCTCACGTTATTGGTTTAGTTTTTTGCCCATTCATTCAAAGCCCTTTGGAAATCTCAAGTTCTTTTGGGACTTTCTTCCATTCCATTCATGGAATCCCTTCTCCTCTTGCCCAATCCTTCCAACCTCTCTCCAAATCTATTACTATTTCTGGACCAGCACTTCAAAACCCAAGAAGATCTCTCTCTAATTCCATCACTACTGAAGAAATTGAAGAAGGATTGCGGGGATTCGGACTGGAATCTCCTATCGCTTAAGAAGAATCTATCTTCAACCATTGCTTCGTGGATTTCTCGATCGAATGCGGTAGATAGCGTTCTTCATCAGCTCAGTCTCAAGCTGGAGGACTTCGATCCTGCCCCATTTCGAGGTTTCTTAATCTCATTTCTGTTTCTTTGGATATTGTGTTTGGTTCTTTTAATCAAAGTTCGATTTTTTCTGTGTTTTTTATGGTTGGGGCGTGATGGGTTTGGATGGATTTTGGCTCAAATGGAGGAAATGGGTTTTGGGTTCATGGATTAAGGATTTTGGTTCCTGGGTTTTGGTTCATTTCTTTTAATGTATTGAGGATGGGGTAGATTGGTTCGTCGTTTCTTGTCTGAATTTACTCCTTAGTTTTATTTTCAGATTATTTCATGTATTCGAATTTGGCTTTTGCGCAGATTTTGGTCCCTGCTTTGACGGGTTTGTGTCTTCCAGGTACTAAGGAAAATGCGAATTTGAAGAGAATTCGAAGGATTTTAGATGAGGAATTGCCTATGATTGTGAAGGAAGTGCGTTGGATTGAAATGGTTCGTGCTTATGCTGGTATGGTATTTTGAAATTTTGTTTTCTTGGATGCTTTAGGTACTTTTATCCTCAGATACATTTTCTCATTGACCACTGGATTTGTAGTGGCACTAATGGTGACATAGGAATTCATGGTAAAATGAGCTCCACTGAAGGATTATTATAGAGGTGAGTGGTGAAGCATATAAGGAAGTGATGTAGATGGAACATTGACTTTCTTAGGATTTAAATTACTAGAGTGATGGCTGGGTATTCATTCCCATCTGCCCTTGATTTAATTTCCATTAAAGGGGAGGTTATTCTATGGTCATTTTTGGATATTCACCTTTGATTCTTCATTTTTAATCACTTATAGAAGTACGAAGTCTTAGAATACCTAGGAATTTAATCACTTGAACAAACAGGCCCTAGGATCAGTGGGTACTGTTTTCAAGTGAACCCATTTTGATTAATTTATGATCTGGAAAATATCCCTGAAATGCGGGAAAATAGCGTCGGAAGTTCCTTGGGCTAGTTCTTTGTTTTTTTCCCTGTTTTGCCTTACAAAGGACTCTAACTCATGCCACACGTCCTGAACCAGCTGAGCAACTTGGGGCTTATTCAATTAATTGAAATTGAAACTCTAGGATTTTGAACTGTGTCTTTCTATCAAAGCAGGTAAGAGTTAAGGATCAGAGGTGCAGATCCACAAGGGTGGAACTCAGAATGGCTGTCAAATGAAGTCAACTTTAATAGGAAATGATTACCTATAAATTACCCTTGGTAAATAAAATCTTTGGAAAGTGATGGTCTCATCTGCTTCTCCTTTATAGACGTTCATTCCACACCTTTTAATACTCCTTTGATAAAAGGCGGAATCCTACATTTTTTTGGTAGTTATGGTAAATTATATTAAAAGATAAAAAAGTACATTATTGTACAAGAGAAAAGAAAAGAAAGTAATCAACGAGTGGTAGCTCGGTCGGCCACGGACTCTGCGCCTAAGGAAGCGAAGAGGTCTTTTGTTCGATACCTACTTTTGTTGGTCACCTCCCATAGTATTACCGGGTGCATGTGGATAGGAGGCGTTGCATGTGCCCCTAGGGATTAGTTCTCGGCTATCCAGAATCGAGTGTCTGTCGGGCTCATGGCCAAAGGCTCCTGGGCTGGGCTGGGCGGGAGATACCCTGGGTTATAAAAAAGAAAAAAAGAAAAAAGAAAAGAAAAGAAAGCACGGGTTTTGCTGTAGGAACATTAAACCCTATGCTAAAACAACCCACAGGATAAAGTAGGCAAACAAACCCTTAATGATGCCATATGTTGCAGTTTGAAGCAATCTGGGGCATGGCAAATGGACCCTTAGAAGTCACATTTTGCATTGTTTGCTATCGGGAGCATGCCACTTTTCTTTTCCTTTTTTTTTTTCCTTTATAAATTAGTTATCGTAAATATATTTATGTACCATTTAGTACTATCGCACTGAGATGAAAATCTCTTACTTGAGTCTGTGTTAGAAAAAAATAATCGAAATACTAAATTAAAATTAAGAGACTGAAAATAATCTTCACATAATTAAAATAGAGTCGATGCACATTGCAGATTAATGTTCTCTTAAAGAAAATTTGCCTGTACAAAGATGATATCCGAATGCACTTGGTTGCAACTCTTCTGTCCTTGAGACACAACGCCGCTCCTTATCATGACTAGCAGTTTAGATTTGGTGCATGCATGATCCAAAATCCACTGGTACACTATTTTGCTCTTTGGTTTGTCCATAGTAGCAAAAGAGGATAGAAGGAAGAAGAGAACTACCACGTGGCGCGCCATAGTTTGTCCTATGGGTGCCGATATATTTTCATCTTTTGGGTTTGCTTACAAATCTATGTGCACTCCTCTTAACATAAGGAATAAAATTCCCTTGAGCCTATCTGTTGTGGGACAAGAAAAAAACTCTTGCACAAAACATGCACAAGGAAAAGGCCAAATTTTCTATATTCTGTAACCTCGAAAACCAATATTTCATGTATCCTATCCCATGATTTGGCCCAGGATAGACTAGAATGAAAAATAGAATTCATGTAGTTGACCCTGACATAGTTGGGACAAGTTTTTGATGATGACGATGTAAAAATATCATGGTGTTTACAATATCTCACTGATATATGGGGCAATGTTTTCAAAATTGAAAAGGCAAAGTGGTGCGGGCTAGGGTTTGCTGAACTTGATCTAACCAGTGGCTCATTTATGGCAAACTTTGGCATCATTATGATATTATAATGGAGAAATGCTCATTTGAGAACCATGCCCATAGACATAGATGGGCTAACTGGCCACAAATCATGGGACAAGGGCAAGGGAATGACCCAAGTGGGACCACCCTAGATATGAAGTTTGAAGCCAATCCCATGCCTCTAACCCCTTTATTCGTGACTGACTAGTTTAACGACTTTATATAAAAAAAATATATTGACCCTCCATCGAACGCTCCAGTCCATTTAGATGGATGCAAACCCATGGGATTGGGTGTAATTTAGGGGCGTTTGTGTGTGTGGATGGTTTGTATGAATCATAAGTTGGGCCCGCTGGAAGTTCTCACTGTAACATGGTGAGCATGGTTCTCACAAGAGCATTTCTCATTATAGTTATACTATAAAAAAAATGAAAATATTAAAAGTAGAGAAACCATACCAAAATTCAGAACAAAAAAGCATACTGGAAAATATGTAAAGCAGAAATTGTAGGAAAACTTGTAAAAAATAGGAAATCAAAGTTACATTTGCAATTTTACTTGGCTGCCATTTAAAGATTCTAAATTCTAAACGTTCCACAAATACTCAAGAATTTTCGTAAGTTAAAATGATAGCTCAAATCACATGTAATTTATAGTAATATAGACTTTCCAAGTTTTTATGATATATAATCATCATTATTCATAGTGATATTTATGATTTAAAGATGTATAGCAACAGTGTAAAATTCTCAAATGCAGCTTGATGTTTTCCTTTTAAATTTACTTGGCTTATGGCTCAGTGGTTGAACTGTTTAGCCTGCTTGGTTTGGCTAATAGCCTGCAGTCTGAACCACGTGGTTTGCTGTTCCCTTTTGCCAGGTTGGAGCAGTCAGTCCAGTCCAGTTTTAAAACATTGATCTCTGGCAATGCAAGGAACCAAGAGAAGTAGGGCAGTAAAGATTTAAAGTAATATAAACGACATGTTATATTATGGAGTAACTGAAAACATTACTTTAAATAGGACGAGTAAAAAAAGTAGAGGACACAAAGCTGACCCTAGATAGACAGGATGAGGCTATGCTGATTATGAGTTTATGACGACTAAAGTTTATACAACACTTATCAAACATGTGGCTATTACATTTGATTCTGCATTGGCTAAATCATTTGTAATCTATTTTGTGCTTGTAAATTATAATAGGTTTACACAACTAAAGTGGGTATTAGAGCTTAGCCACATTGATCAATTGTTACTCATTCTGAACACTTGTACAAGAGAGCGACAAGGTACAATTCATTTTGCAAATGTGCCTCTAGTGCAAAGAACAACTCTGCTCAAACGCAGTGCTGAGAATCAAACCTACCCTTCCAAGGAAGATGACTGTCTCATTTCCATGGTATGAATGTGCAGTCACTATACAACTGATGCATCATCCATTAACATTCATAAATGAAACTAATCTCACATCCAACTAGCATGGCCATGTGCATATAATTAAATGAACTGTCAAAAACAAGTCTGAGTATGTGTAATATATGGTGAATTTGGAAATATAGGTTACCCCAAGTCCATCACATGTAGCCATCTGTCATGCCTATGCCTTTTCCGCCTGGACTATTGTTCTTATTTAATCCAGTGTTCACTGGCTCCCATTTGAAGGTTGGAATCATCCAATCTGGGTGATTTTCTTAGAAATAGAAATCATCATCTCCAATGGGTCTAGTATATTCAGTCATATAGATCATTCAGTAATGGGCAGTGTGTATGCACAAATTTGGCATCAGAAAGTAGTGATAATTTCTTGTTAGTTGTTAACATGCTAGTGCATTTTTTTGCTTTGCTGATGGCATAAAAAGTGTCAAATGAGCTCCATATCATGCTTTGGACCCTCTTAATAATTCAACACTACTAAACTTGCAGAGACCACTTTACAGCTGGAAGCTCTAGTTGGCGATCTTGAAGATACAGTGTTCTCTGTTATGAACCAAAGATCAAGGAATATATTCTCATTTAGTCTTCCAAATACATCAAATCCAACTGTGAGGCTAGTGACAATGCTTTTCTTTTCCCTTTCTTCTGTTGAATTGAGATAACTGAAAATATTACCGGGGAATCCAAACATATATTTAGGCCCAACAGGACTTAAAGTGGACTTGCATCACTGGTCACATGTCAACAGCCAGAACATGGACATCGGTTCATAGTTCATACCACTTAGCAATGAGGGGATAGGCTGATTTATTCTATGTGAAATATAAAATGCTCATAATTTTTGGCTCTACGAACTGCATGTCTGGCCAATTTTCAGTGCATGATTCATATATCAGATGTTAGAAAAACTGTCACTGATGGATGATGCTAACCATTTGGTGGTTAGAATACATTACCAACTGCATGTGTGACCAATCTTTTACTGTATTGATCTTAGTAGAAAACTTCTCACCCATCAATGATCCTAACCATTTGGTGGTTGGAATCGTTAGGACCCGTGATGGGATCACCTGATGAATTGCTTAGAATACCAAAGGGTGTACTCTGTCAGTACCATCTCTCTGATGGAGGGGAAAATGGATTAGGTTACTGAAAGGTAGACTCTAATGGTACTATAGCTGATGGAGGGAAAAAAACGGGCGACTGTTCCTCTTGAATGAAAACTGTATCATACATTTTATTATAAAATTATGAAAACTGCATCATATATTTTCTTAGAATTTTTTTTTTAATGCAGGATATTAAATGGAAGCAAGAAAAGCTTCTGCTTGCCATAAATGCTATGAGGGAGATAGAAGAACTTCTAGTAAAAGTAGTGAAATCCAGGCCAGAGTGGAGTTGTCTTCTTAATGCTGTTGATTCAAGAGTGGATAAGACAATGGCTATTCTCCGGCCGCAAGCCCTTGCAGACCATCGATCTCTCCTTTCTTCTCTTGGATGGCCACCACCCCTTTTAGCATCTGGGCCAGACAAGGAAAACAATATGAATATGGACTTTCCAAACCCTCTTTGTCTGATGCAGGGAGATAAAAAGGATCAGTATTCTCAGAGCTTTCTAGCACTTTGTGCTTTGCAGCATTTGCAATGTCAGCGGGAATCCCGTCAACATGATCTTGCAAAACAAAAGAAGGGGCATCAGTTATCAGCTTCAACAGTGTTGTGCAGCAATCCATGCCTTATTTCTGGACTTTGGACTGTTGACGAGCTTGTATCTCCTATTGCAACGAGGATGGAGTACCACTTCTCAAGGTGGCTCGATCAACCAAAGTTCATATTCGCTCTTGTATATAGAATAGCTCGAGATTTCATTGGATTAGATGATGTTTTGCAGCCTCTGATAGACAAAGCAAGGCTTGTCGGTTGCAGTGCCAAGGAGGCTTGGGTATCAGCAATGGTAAAAATGCTATCTGGCTACCTAACGAAGCAAGTATTTTCTCGTCTTGCAGAAAGATATTATGGTATGGATGAAAATTTGGAGGTGAATTCTTCATGGCTTCATCTGGTCGACCTCATTCTCTCTTTTGATAAAAGAATGCAAGAACTTGCGAGTTCAGGAACTCCATTTTTCATTGGGGAAACTGTAGAAATCAATGGAATCTCAAGAGGGACATCTGTACTAGCAATATTCTGTGATCAGCTTGACTGGCTAGTGATATGGGCTGCGATTGAACTAAAGGATGCTGAGGAAAAACTTGACTTAGAGGTGCAAAACAATCAGGTCTGGAGAGTTGATATAAAGCAAGAGCGTGAGTTTATCCATGAGAGAGAAGATGAGTCGTTTCTTTTCTCCTCCAGAGAGGATTATAAAGCTCCATCAATTGTAGACTCTGTTTTACGAATTACATGGGCTATGATAGAAAGATGTCACAATCTACCTAATATCTTGCTGCGAGTTCAGTTTATCAAATTATCTGCAGTAAGATTTCTGCATGGGTTCTTTGACTTGTTACTTCAACACTGTCAGGGAATTGATTCTGCAATCAACCAAGTAAATGATGATTTATTATCAAGAACTTTTAGTTCAATCAATGCGGCTTGTTACTGCGAATCTATTCTGCAGGAATGGAGCGAAAGTATTGAGTTCTTGGAGATGGTAATCATCACAGACAAAGCAGTGGGCTTGATTGAAGATGACCCAGGTCTCCGCAGCTGCTTTTTCAGAGATGAAATAAAGAAGTTAATGAAGTTGGAGGCTGAATTGCTTGAGGAGATTTTGGCTGTTCTTCTACGTAAATTCAATGCTCTTTGCTGGTATTATGCCGAGAACAGAGAACAGTGGGAGCAAGAAAATTTGGCTGCCAATGGGATTTATGGGGTCGAGGATATGACTGTATCCACTGACTTGATTGAAGCATTAGATGATTTGAGGGAGAGACTTCATGTTCTGAAGAAGGGGCTGAACTCAAGGGATTTTCTTGATCTATGGAGAGGTGTTGCCGGTGGGCTCGACTATTTTGTATTCAGCATCATTCCTTTGAGTGGCGTGAGGTTTTCTACACAGGGAATCAATCAGTTCAGAGCTGATACGCAGGCGTTGTTCTTCATTTTTCGCCCCTTTTGTGCACGGCCTGAGGCTTTTTTTCCATATATAAGTGACGCTATGAAATTGTTTGAAATGGGTAAGGAAGATGCAATGCATATACAGGAAGTTCTATTGAAGGGTGAGAGGATGATGGAATGCTTGCATGCTCATGGAGTGCACCATGTATCTCCTCCCCAAGCTGACAAGATTTTGAGAAGCAGGAGATTTGGAGTCTGATCCAAAGATGAAGAGGTATCGTATTGATGTTCTCTGCAGTTTTTTGGGAAATGCTTCAAAAAATTCAGAGCAAGACTTTAATTCTGAAAAGGCCTTGCTTGTGGGGTGCACCTGGATGCAACCTAATTTGTGGGCGAGGTGTCGGGGTTGTGTAGATAGGGAATGAAAATGACTTTGCGTGACATCTTAAATAGCAAAAAAGATGGCGAGATAACTCGACAGCCATGGAGCAATGGGAAATGTGAACGCATGGCAAATAGATGGCGGCTTTTTTTATTATCGTTAACAATAGATGAGAGATTTAATGCCCTGTTTGTTTCATGTAATTGAATGAATTCCTAGGAATTCCAGGACTCTATTTTGTAAGTGGTTAAAATTGAAAGATCAAAGGTGAATAACCAAAAACACTTTGATGTTGAATGGTTCTGTCAGTAAACTCCTTCCAAATTTGCATTGGGAGCTTGTCTTCTTGGTAAGCTTTTAAATGGAAAATTAGTTCAATCTTGGCATTTTGGTATACTTTAGACAACATTTGCAAACAAGGTCACATGGGTTGCAGTTCGGGATTCATAGTTTGTGGCTGTCATGTTAATGTTCACAATTTGGAAGGGTTGAGACGAGGTTATCTACTTTTCTTATCATTGGGGATTTTTTGCCCAAGAATGCTAAACAAAATAAGACCCTTTTGTTGACGTTAATGTCTACCTTCGCTCCTGAACAATCATAATTGTGATTGAGCCCCCTCACCATAACTATTGTTGTGTTATTTCCTATCACTAGTTAGTTTTGGAATAAGTCATAGCTCAATGGGGTGTAAAATCCTACAAGTGGTATCAGAGCATGGTAGGTCAGGTGTTCGAGTAGGAGTCGTGGTGGGTGTGCCGTTAAGGGAGAGATTGTTTATCACCAATTGGTTTTAGGATAAGTGGTAGTTCAATTGGGTTTAAGATCCTACACCTTTATCTTCTATCTGGATTCACTAATCTAGATCTCAGATTATGAAATCAATCAAATTGCAGGAGGACTATAAGGTTGTCTTGAGAGTACGCATCCAAGCACCATAAGAGGATCTTTCTTCATCTGGTGCTGCATATATGGTTGTGGTTGACTTCTCTGGGTGCATAATCTCGACAAGATGAAGGCAAGTTGTCCAAGTTCTACGTTGAAAATATGCAAGTTTTAACACTGGCCTTATAACCCCCTCTTAACAAAAGAGGGAGCTGTTTTAAAGCCGTGCCGTGCTGCCTTGATCCCATAAGAGCTCCAAAGTTAAGAATGCTCGAGCGGGAATTCTCCCTAGATTTTCCACCTAGTAAAGAACAGAGGGAACTAAATTAATGAAGTATCGCACAATTTTTTCACTTTATGCAATGTAGCATAGTCAAAAAGGCATTCTAGACCTTGACATGGGAAAATATTTAAAACTTGTCAAGGAAGAGAGAAAATCCATCTCTATAGAAAAAAAAAAAAAAGAGTCAGATCCAAAAAAAAGAGAGCAGAAAGCTATGTTTCAAGAGCCAAAAATAGACTTTAATCTAAACATGGATTGTAACTGAAACAATAAGCATACCCAATTGATTAAAATAGACATAATCCAATCTCCACTACGAGACCTACAATTATATACAAAAGTGAATGAATATCATATATCTATCTATCATCAATTTCAATTATAAAAGTGAAGACTCTATTTTCACTCCTCTCACAGATACATGGTACGACATGTGGGACATGAGTGAAACTCCTTCCACCACCTCTCAATGCACATGGTGTGGAAGCCGTGGTTGCATTTGGGCAAGATAGTGAGCACTTCTCCCAACATAAATTCTGACAAACAGATGACGCAGCCTTCTTCCACCCCTGTCAGTCTCTGTCTCGTTTCCTCTGAGAAAAACTCAACCGGCAGCCCCGAATCCACTGCACGTACAGGTTGGCGTTGAACAACCTCTCGTGGCTGCTGGCGGTGGTGAACACGCACGGCAGCTGCCTCCTGTCGGGGATTCGCTCCATTCCCGGCACCTGCTGGTGGTTGAGAGCGGTGGCCTTGAACTGGTCCCGGTCTGGGATTCACCGGATTCTCGGGACCCGCAGGTGGGTCATCTGACTTATCTTTGACACATCTGACAAGCTGGAAGATCAGGTAGAGGACGCCAAAAATAACGCCGGAGAAGATGAGTATTTTCACTTGGTATATGTCAGGGTCATATGAGGGTGGGGGAGAAACATAAAGGAGAAATCTAGATGACATGCTTTTTCACCTTTCTTCTTCTTCTTCTTCTTCTTCTTCTTCTTCTGATTTTCCAAGTTTCAGAGGGTAGGGGAAGAAAATAACTTGGGTTTATGCATGCGGAGGGAGGTGAAAGTCATGAAACACACGTTATAATTGTGAGAACACCCAATTAATAAAGAGGGAATTCAATGACGGGATCCGGAAAGAGTTTCCAATTAAATAGAAGATGAGCTTCACATAACTATCCCATTCAGGATTGTTGTATTTGTAGCATGCTTGCAACCACTGATCCACCTCATACAAGATTCGAAAATATCGTGATATAATATCATCATATTTAGCAAGAGCTCTATTTTCGCAACAGCACTACTATACTTTTAAGAGTTTCTTTTTTTTTTTTAATTTTTTTATATATACCGCCCTAGGCTTTATAGAATTTGTATATAGGGCTCCTGCAGTGGTTTTAGTATTTGCATATAACCTCCTACCTTTTCAATTTAATACCTTTGATATCCCGAAATTTACTAGTCATAGCGACCACCAAAAGATTTGTATTTAATTTTTTATAAAAATAACAACTTTGCCCTTAAGTTCAATTAAAAAAATATAAGTATGTCATTATTTATAAAAATATCATTATTTTATACCAGGTCCCGATAGTCTCTCTCAAATTCTCACATGTGCATGAAACCTAATCATGTATTTGAGACTTTCATTAATCTAATCGGGGGTTGTGCACGGATTGAGTCAACTATAACCAATTATAAGTACAAGTGTTGATTTTCTTTCTAATCGATTTAGATTTGATGAAATGGGCCCCGTATTGAAAAAAATGGATTTATGTGAGGTTACTCTCTCTCATTGAATGTACCATAGTAATTGTTAATATTAAAAGATTTAAAGAAAAACAAATTCAAGCTTTTGAAAATATGCTTATATGAATAAAGAGACGGGAAAAAATGTCGTTTTACTCTAAAGAACTTATGGTGATTGTAAGGCTACTAACTTTGGGACATGAAAGGTAGTAAAATGAGAAGGCAGGGGGTATATACAAATATTAAAACCACAGGGGCCTATTTACAAATCCTATAAACCTTAGCGTGGTATATACAAAAAAAAGAAAAGAAAAAAAACTCTATTTTTAAAGTATATCACCAAAATCTAATAATAAAGCATTACAAGTGAACAAGAAATATCTATAGAGTTTTTTTAATGGTATTACAATTATCTTGTCTTTCTTTTCTTGTTATTTTACTCGTTCTGATACTATTTTAATTTTTTATGACATTTTCCTAAAATATCATAAGAAAAGTTCATATTTGAAAATATTCTGACATCTTCCTAACACAATATAGTTTGTTCCCAATGAGCATGCTGGCACCCATGGTTTTAAAACTCAGCTAAACACGAAGTCAATTTGTCAAAACACTCAATGGTCATTGATGGATCCCCGACTGGAGGGTTGTCATGGAGTAATATTTCTCGGTGAGTCTTAGGTCAATCTGCAATGCATGTTGTAACAAGCACTTAACCTAACCTAATTAAAAATCTAAAATTATACTAAACAAAACTATACAACCAACCAAGAATCATTTAAAAATTAATCACAATCTTACATCGATCCAATTAAAAAGATCATAGTCTAAAATACCTATAACTAAAAATCCTATGCTAAAAAGTAAGCTTCAACCAAATGAACTAGATTAAAACAACAAATTCCTGAAAAATAAAAATGAAACTCAGAACTTGAATGACAATGAATTAAATGATTCCGGGTTCAGGGGATCCTCTTTCCTCCTAATGATTACAGGTATGAATAGATCGGGAACTCTTTATGGCAAATAGCTAGGTCGTCAATTTATTCCGTAGAAAGAACAAAAGTAATATATTTAAGAAATTCGTTTCAAAAATAATTATTCCGTAGTTCCGTAGCAACAATCGTTCTTTTGCACATGTTTATGCAGATACCTCATTTTGGCACCCCTATGGACAATTTGAATACTCATATTATTGATGCCCCAATTTTGCCCCATTTGGACAATTTCGGATAAATAAATTAAAATCTTCATTATTATGCACATTTAGGAAGGTTGCGTCATAATAGTCCCTTTTTTATGGATCTGACCAACTCTCATGTTTTGAGTCGGATCTCACTTCCATGATAATCTACATTTAGTAAGCTTCCTGATGATATATGGATTTAAAGAATCCAACGGTCGAATCAAGAGATATGCCTTTTTTTTTTTTTTTCACGAATTTAATTTATGTGGGCACCCCAAAAATTTAAATATTTTCTAGATCTTCGAATGGACCTGACCCATATATCATCGAGACGTACTCATTGAGAGATTTCCACAGATGCTCTGATTTTAAAAAATTCGAGACAGTCAGATCCCAAGTTATGATTTTTCTTCAAAATTAATCAAGCTTGAGTCCCTTAAAAAAATCAGGTCTTTTCCTAACCTCCAAATTACTCAAACTCATACACCAATATGATCTACTCATTGAGAAATCTCCAACAATACTCAAACCTCAAAAATTCAACAGGCGGATCAAAATCTGCGAAACCTAGGTCCTAGTGATAATGGCCCGGACCAGGCCCTACTGCAGCCCACCTTTTGGGCCCTAAACCTCTGATCCAGATCCATGGCCGGAACACTAATCCAAGCCTAATTAGGCCTGTCCCATCAACCCATTCAACCCAGCCCAAGTCACGAACCATCCTATCCTAAACCCATTCGGCCCAATTCAAGTCCAAACTCATCAGGCCCATTCAACCTAGCCTAAACCTCAACTAAACCAACCCATTAGGACATCAAACCCAAACCTAAACCATACCCCAACCTTACTCCAACCCGACCCTAACCTTACACCGACCTAGGCCCATGGCCCATGACCTAATGAGATAGGAGAGTCCCAAATCTGAGGACTCTCACTCCCCCTTAGAATCTCTCTCTCTCCCCTCTCTCTCTTCTTCCATGTGCAGACCTCCTCTCATCTTCATCTCCATCTCACCACCATCTCTATAACATTTCATCCCTTAATCTTCTATTAATTATAATTAATTGTATAATTAGTTAGTAAGTGCGTTAGAGTCTTAGCGAATCGGGTTTAATGTTGAATCTCGTGTGCGAAGTCTCGAACGATTCAGAGTGCGTTTGAGTAGAATAGAGGGTTGTTTTGCTAATTCAGAGTGCGTTTGGGCCCAATTCAAGTCCAAACTCATCAGGCCCATTCAACCTAGCCTAAACCTCAACTAAACCAACCCATTAGGACATCAAACCCAAACCTAAACCATACCCCAACCTTACTCCAACCCGACCCTGACCTTACACCGACCTAGGCCCATGGCCCATGACCTAATGAGATAGGAGAGTCCCAAATCTGAGGACTCTCACTCCCCCTTAGAATCTCTCTCTCTTCTTCCATGTGCAGACCTCCTCTCATCTTCATCTCCATCTCGCCACCATCTCTATAACATTTCATCCCTTAATCTTCTATTAATTATAATTAATTGTATAATTAGTTAGTAAGTGCGTTAGAGTCTTAGCGAGTCGGGTTTAATGTTGAATCTCGTGTGCGAAGTCTCGCACGATTCAGAGTGCGTTTGAGTAGAATAGAGGGTTGTTTTGCTAATTGGGTAAGTTTTCAGGGAATTTATGAGATTATGAGTTTTGTGAGTTTGGGTGCATCGGGTAGGCCTCGTCATTTTATGAACAATAGTCTTCTGTCGCGTTTCGATTCGACGCGTCGAAGAGGCCCTTAAATCATCAATTGTAAACTTGGACTTGACCCAGAACTTGACCCAAACCCAAGGCCCAAGGCCAGTTTACCAAGCCCACCCTTTTAATTAAGTTAAAACCCATCTCTCTTTCTCTCTTTCATTCCACACAACAACAACGACAGCAACAACCCCCTTTTTTCTCTTCCTCTCTTTCTCTCTTGTTCATTTCCTCCTCACTGTTGATGGTCACCGGAGCTTCGGCGTCGACGACAAAGCTTCCTATCTTCTTTCTCAAGCTCCCAAGATCCAAACCATATACCTTTCTAAGCTTTTCATCCCCAACTCATTCCAATGTAAGCTCCTAAAGCTTGTTAACCATCTCTACTTCTTCCTTTTTAGTTAGAAATGGATTAGGGAGACTCACCTCAACCCTTGACATGCATTTGTAGGAGTGATTTGGGTTTTGAAAGTTGTTTTCTCTCTTTTGAGCTTCAAAGAGGTTTTTCTTCCCAATTCTTCCTGGTTTTTGGTCTAGCACTTCATCTAAGGCAAGTAAATAGTTATATTTTATGCTTGATATGTTTGTCTTCCTTGATTTATATGGAAAAATCATGTTTTAGATGTTCTTTGCTCAATTGATGCTTTAGAGGTTTGAAAACATGATAATTTGGTTTATTGGCTTAATGGAATGGATTTAAAGGTTAATGACTTGATTAGCTAGTTTTGTGTATTGTAGTTAGGTTGTTTTTATCATTGCATAGACTACTAATCAGGTTAAAGGATAAAGGAAATGAAATGAACCCATTTCACTGCAGAAACAGAACCTGGACTCTGTTTCAGCAGTGCATGCGGTCGACCGGCCACATAGGGTCTGGTTCTCTATAACCTGACCAAAACACTGTTACCCAATTATCACTTACAACTGCAGGTCGACCGGCCTTGACCTCGGTCGACCGGACATGCATAGGAGGGGTCGACCAGACCTTCTCAGGTCGACCGGGCTCGCTGTGTACGCGGTCGACCGGCCAAGGGTGGGGTCGACGGGACAACTGTGGATTTCTTCTTGGAAGGGATTTTCACCCTATTTTTGGATGGACTTAGGTGGAACTTGGTTACCCTTTTGTGGACTCATTTGACTTATTGTAAGGATGTTTGAACAACATTCTTCACGGTAGATCCGGTTGTATTGGGATCCAACTTAGTTCAATCTTGAATGGTACGGGACAACATGATACTCTTATTTAAATCTAAGCACGAAGATTATTCGTCCGGGTATCGTGAACCCTAACCCCTTCGTTGACTGAATAAGTTGTACGATGCTTCAGGATTAACATTGGTACTTAAGATTGAATTGTTTATCGTCTTCGATTTTGAATTGTACCGTCTGGTACTATCTACATGTAACAAAGATGTTCTTTAGTTCTGTTTGCTTTACTTTATTTGAGGATCACTTTGAGAACTTATATGATGGACTCATGATCCCTTTTGTTGTTTGGTTTGCTTTGAGGTTCGTTTGAAGTGTTGAGGCTAGGGGGCTTTGATTGTAAGGCTTGAAGAGAACTACTATTGAAGTTTGTTTGAAGTTTGATTTGATTTGGAATAAAGTAGTTTGTCTAATGTTGTTGAATCTTGTTCGTGCAAGAGAGCCTAGCCCTTCACCGATGTCTTTAGGATTCTTTGTGTCAGGCACCACTCAGCTGTTAACGTTCAACACTGATGAGAGCCTAAAAGATACATTTTAGGCCCCTTAATGAGGACTTAGTTATACCGTCGAAAGAGATTAATTAGTTTAATTCTGTTATTTTACTGTTTGTAGGTATTACAAATGCAAGGAGAGAAATTCAGAGCTAAAATGGAAGAAATATCACAAAGCATGACAAAGAAGGAGTTGCAAGTAAGAAAGCTGCCAAATATGGGAGGAGACTCAAATAAGAAAGCAAAGCAAGAGTCCAAACATGCCTGGGACATCCAACATGGGTTCCACTCACCCCATAGCATGCCAACATGGAAGGTCTTCTAATTGTACCATGATTCTCGGAATTTTCAGAGGCAGCAACTTGAAATGGTCATAACTTTCAACTCGAGTGTCGGATTCATGAAATCTACATACCGTTGGAAAGCTATTTTCGAGTAGATATCCGTGGAGTCCAAGATTGTATAAATCGGAGCTATATCGAGCGAGATATGACCTTACAAAGTTCGCTGTGATGACCAGTGGGCTCGGACCCGACGGGAATCCGACTCCTACACGAATTGAAGATCTTTTTCACCCAAAAACTTATAAATAAGAGCCCAAACTCGTTTTTTTTTTTGGGGGGGGGGATTCACACTTTGGGAAAAGGTCTGAAGAAGGTTTTGGAGCTTTTGAGAGCGTAGCCATGGCGATTTCATCAGAGATTCTTCGCCAATCATCTTCCATGCGTAACTAATTCCTCATCTTTGGGTTGCGATGAAGCCCTAACCTTTTGTTTATGGTGATGTATAGGTTTAGGGTTTATTTTAAACGCTTTTGATTATATGACAAGATGCTAATCCATTGAATGGATTTTATGAATGCAATATTTCTTTCTTTGGTATTTTAATCTTGTAGATTTGAATACTAAGTCATATAATGATGCTTGAATGAATGTGCTTGTTAGATTTAGGATAATCTATGCCATAGAGATAGGTTATGCCCTGATTTACACCCACATCCTTTATTTATTGACTCTGAAGGTTTGTAACCAAGACGAGTCTCTGTAGCGTTGACAGTAAAACCCGAGGCCTATACTTGCCATTGTGCGAGGTTAGAGTGGATTCGTGCCCTTAGATCTTTTCTCTGATTGAATCAAAGTTTTCTTTAATTTGTTAATTTAGAAATCGTTAATTTAGAAATCAAAACCTATCAACCCATTACTTCATTTTCTACTAGGATTAGTTTAATAATCAGAACTTTGTTTTCCAATAGGACTAGTTTAGGAATTTAGGAAGCAACGCAACTTAGCCTTTTTGTCCCAGTGGATACGATACTCGGTTAACGTCTCTGCTTCTTCAAGCGGAGATAATAGCGGAGAATAATTTATATTTGAGACCCTATTCTAGGATTGGTCATAATTTTGGCGCCGTTGCCGGGGACAATTAGCACGGTTGTTTGTTTCTTTTAATTCTGATTTTAGTTTAGTTTATTTAATTTATTTTTATTTATTTTTATTTTTTTGCTTTTTTAGCTTTATTCACATTGTTTATTATCCTTACTGCAGGGCTTTGATTTTAACACAGAATCTTAGAATTTGTGCAGGGATCTACGAGAGTTCACAAAGCTTTGCTCAAAGAAATCTTTCCTCTCCTCCCACGGGCACTGTAAGCCTAGACTTTCTGATTCTTTTCATATAATTGCAGTAAATTTTTGTGTGTGCATGCTTGGGCGTCGCTCTTGTCATCCAAATTTTGTTTCTTTAGACCAAAATTTAGAGCGAGCCCTTAGGAAAATTAGATCATCTAAACACCGTTTTGCTGTCTCACACACAAATCCACTAATGGCTGAGGAAAGAAAAGAAGATGAGGCTCCACCTCTCCGACCCTTGAAGGAGCACTATACTCCTTCAGAATACGCGTCACCATCGTGTATTCAGCTGCCTGTAGTACAGGCAGCTCAATATGAAATCAAGCCCAGCACAATCAATCTGATCCCTTCTTTTTATGGCTTGAACAATGAGGACCCATACAACCACATTGATGAGTTTTTGGTTATTTGCTCCACAGTGCGAATAAACAATTTCAGTAGTGAGGCCCTAAAATTGTTTCTCTTTCCGTTTTCATTAAAGGACAAAGCCAAGTATTGGCTGAGTACTTTACCTCCAAATTCTATCAATTCTTGGGATTTCTCTGTGGGCAAAACAAATCAGTATAGGAGATCCATCACATCCTTCGCCCAAACTGACAGTGAACAATTTCATGAGGCGTGGGATAGATTTAAGGATCTCCTTAGAAAGTGTCCTCATCACCAAATTGCCAAATGACAATTGGTGCAATTCTTTTATGATGGGCTATCACCCGAATGGCGAAACATGGTAGTAACCGCCAGTGGGGGATCAATTATGCTGAAAAATGAGGATGAGGCATGAGAACTTTTTGAGAATATGAGTGAGACATTTCAGCACCATGCCTCCACTGCTAGATTAGAGAGGCCAGCAGCCTCGATTTTGCAGAAACCTAAGGGGGTATTTGAAATTCAGCCCTCTAATGAGCTCACAACCCAAGTGGCTGCCTTGACCCAAAAGTTAGATCAGCTGATTTCTGGGGGACAATCTTTCCAATCTTCATCTCCCCAGCCCCCTGCTCATCAAGATGCTTGTGCTTTATGCAACAGTCCCACTCACTTTGTGAGCAATTGTCCTGCAGCACCCCAATTTCCTGAGTTTGTGCAAGAGCAAGTGAATGCTGCACAGGGGTTCTCCAAACTGGGTAATGATCCATTTTCGAATACTTTTAACCCGGGATGGCGCAATCACCCCAGCTTTTCATGGAAGTCGCCCGGTCAAGGCACTTCATTCTCTCAACCGGGACATGGGCCAAATTTTCAATACAATCCTGCAGCCTATCGTTCCCAGCAATCCTACCAGCAACCCAACCCTCAACCACCTCAAAGAACTCCATCATTTGAGGAGACAGTGTTGCAAGAGCTCAAAGAGCTCAAAGCAACCACTCAGCTGGTCCATTCCCACTCTCAATCCATAGCTAAGCTAGAGGTCTAGATCGGGCAAATAGCTAATGCTCTTAACAAAAGAGAGGAGGGACGCTTGCCTAGCCAACCCACGGTTAACCCTAAGAATTCTTTTGATGTGGGTAGTGGCTCGCAACATAATGATACCTATCATGAGCAAGCGAAAATGGTTGTCACATTACGGAATGGGCGTGAGGTTGAGACTAGGCCGGAGGAGCCTAAGCAAGATGTGAAAGAGCCCACAGCCAATCCCAAGAGCTCTCGGGCTGACATGGTTTCTAAGGAAAATGAGGCACCCCCATATGTGCCTAAAGCCCCTTTTCCCACTTGTCTTGACACACCCTCTCCCTTTAGTAAAAAGAAAACAACCATGGATGAAATGTTGGAGGTGTTTAAGCAAGTAAAGATTAACCTACCTTTGTTAGATGCTATCAAGCAGATTCCTTCTTATGCTAAATTTCTGAAAGATTTGTGCACTCAAAAACGCAAATCAAAATCTCATGTGCCAAAGAAGGTTTTACTTACCGAGCAAGTGAGCTCAATTCTCCATAATGACACTCCTCCCAAGCTGAAAGATCCTGGCACTCCCACCATTACCTGCACAATTGGGAGTCACGTTATAGATCATGCATTGCTGGATCTGGGAGCGAGTGTCAATCTCTTGCCTTACTCGGTGTATGAGCAGATTGGGCTAGGGGACTTGAAGCCCACTCCGGTTACCTTACAACTTGCTGATAGGTCTGTTAGGGTGCCCCGGGGAATAATTGAGGATGTTCTGGTCAAGGTCGACAAGTTCTTTTTCCCTGTCGATTTCATCGTCCTTGACATTGAACCAGTGCAGAATTCACGGAAACACACTACTGTCATTCTTGGACGGCCCTTTTTGGCCACGGCCAATGCGGACATTAATTGCCGAACCGGAGTTATGGATGTTTCCTTCGGGAATATGAAAGTGAGGCTGAATGCTTTTAGGGCCTCTCATCAACCTTCAGACCAAGATGACTGCTTTGCAGTCGATGTTGTTGATGAGATTGTAGAAAACGCTCTTCACCCTGAGGATACTTTGCCAGCTGTCATTGCTCCTGATCTGTCTGATGGTCAGGAAGTTCAAATTTTGGATGTGTTGGAAATGCACAAGAGTGCACTCGGCTATTCAGTCGCCGAGTTGAAAGATATTGATCCCTCCATCTACATATCTTGTCTCCCTAGCATTGCTGGTTTTACACTTTCTCGAGATATGCAGAGATTTTTAGATCCTCACCTGGAGGAGGTAGACATGAAGGAAGTGCTGAGTCATGTCTTTTTGCAAGTTTGGTTTGTATTTCTTAGGTTTTCTTTGTTTCTATTTTTTGTGCTTGCCGCTAACACTCCGCAGGTACTTTGGTCTGAGTTGGGGGGCGTCCTCCCCGTTTTCCTCCCTTCCACTTCTTGTTAAGCGGTACCCAGGTGATATCCCTCCTTTTCCTTTACTTTCGTTGTCCTTTATCATTTATTTTGTGTTTCACATTGTGGACAATGTTAGCTTAAGTTGGGGGTGGGGTATTAACCTTTGGAGTAGTCTAGGAGTAGTTTTTTTTATTTGTTGTCTTTTCCTTCCTTTAGTTTTTGTTGTCTTTACCATAGTTAAAAAAAAAAAAAAAAAAATCTCCGGCGTCCGGACGCCTGGACTTTTTACTAAACATGCTGCTCTCTGGAATGGGGCGTCCGGACGCCCCACCGGACGCCCGGAAATTTTTAAAAGACTCTGCTCTCTGCCTTGGGGCGTCCGGACGCCCCATCCGGGCGTCTGGACGCCGGAAATTCCGAAAAAAAAAAAATTTGTTTTTTCCAGTGTTGGTAGTCTTTTGGGAGATTTCTAACCGGGTTTTTATGAAACGAAGATACCCTGTTTTTGGAACTTTTTGTGAGGAAAAAGAGAGAAATGGTTCACTATCTTGTTTTAGGAAAGAGTGTTTGAGAAATTGTTGAATTATTGATCTCTCACTTGACACGTATCATATAGAAAATTTGAAATGTGAAACTATGATTTCCATACCAGTGAAAACTTCAGAGCAATTATGATGGAAAGCTGACCCTCGGTCATACTGAAGTCGGGCATATGGAAAGGGCTACCTATTGTTAGGGACCAAAAAAAAAAAAAAATAAAAATTTGTGACTAGTTTGGGTTCGTAGCCTTTTTAACTCGAGCCAGTAAGCCCATAGGGGTATTGCCATACCTAGTGCCCTAAGGACATCTGTCTTGGGAGTCATTGGCTGAATGCTCGTTACATGGGTTAATTAGAAAGCTTAAGGGACCTAGGCATTGCACAGTCATTGCTTAAAAAAAAAAAAAACAAAAGAAAAAAAACACAAAAGAAAAAAAAATCAAAATAGTGCTTTCATGTCCTTTGAAAAACAATAGTGTGAAAGCCACCACAAATGCCTTGAGAGGAATCATGTTAACTCTTACTGAGGTTCGGTGGCCCAACATTTCGAAAGAACAAGATGTGTTTTCACGGAAATTTTTAGTGAATCATTTTATGCTTTCATGTTTCTATATGTACACACCTTCCACTGTGCACGATCAATTTTTCCAGCATGATTTCGAGGATTTCTGACCAAAAGATAGGATTTGTGAACCACATTTGAGTGTGTATTGAAAACCCCAAAAATCAGGAATATCCGGTGTTCGTGGATACCTTGGTGGAAAATGCTCCCTGTTTTTATATTTTGTTTTAGGAATTTTGTGGGTAGATTCACTACAAACCCTCACGAGACTAAAACTCGTCCTCTAGGGGGAACTTAGAGGTTTAAAGGCTTGCTGCACATGCTAAGTGCAGCCGTGCTCCCTACGAAAGTGGCCTTAGTTAGTTTTTCTTTTCTTTTTGTTTTAGCTTTGCTCGAGGTCTAGCAAAGTGTAAGTTGGGGGGTGTGATGAGAGCCTAAAAGATACATTTTAGGCCCCTTAATGAGGACTTAGTTATACCGTCGAAAGAGATTAATTAGTTTAATTCTGTTATTTTATTGTTTGTAGGTATTATAAATGCAAGGAGAGAAATTCAGAGCTAAAATGGAAGAAATATCACAAAGCATGACAAAGAAGGAGTTGCAAGTAAGAAAGCTGCCAAATATGGGAGGAGACTCAAATAAGAAAGCAAAGCAAGAGTCCAAACATGCCTGGGACATCCAACATGGGTCCCACTCACCCCATAGCATGCCAACATGGAAGGTCTTCTAATTGTACCATGATTCTCGGAATTTTCAGAGGCAGCAACTTGAAATGGTCATAACTTTCAACTCGAGTGTCGGATTCGTAAAATCTACATACCTTTGGAAAGCTCTTTTCGAGTAGATATCCGTGGAGTCCAAGATTGTATAAATCGGAGCTATATCGAGGGAGATATGACCTTACAAAGTTCGCTGTGATGACCAGTGGGCCCGGACCCGACGGGAATCCGACTCCTACACGAATTGAAGATCTTTTTCACCCCAAAACTTATAAATAAGAGCCCAAACTCGTTTTTTTTTTTTGGGGGGGGGGGGATTCACACTTTGGGAAAAGGTCTGAAGAAGGTTTTGGAGCTTTTGACAGCGTAGCCATGGCGAATTCATCAGAGATTCTTCGCCAATCATCTTCCATGCGTAACTAATTCCTCATCTTTGGGTTGCGATGAAGCCCTAACCTTTTGTTTATGGTGATGTATAGGTTTAGGGTTTATTTTAAACACTTTTGATTATATGACAAGATGCTAATCCATTGAATGGATTTTATGAATGCAATATTTCTTTCTTTGGTATTTTAATCTTGTAGATTTGAATACTAAGTCATATAATAGGAAGCAACGCAACTTAGCCTTTTTGTCCCAATGGATACGATACTCGGTTAACGTCTCTGCTTCTTCAAGCGGAGATAATAGCGGAGAATAATTTATATTTGAGACCCTATTCTAGGATTGGTCAAACACAGCCGGAGCACCACCTGTGAGAGGACTGGTACTTTTCCTCGAGGCAAGATTGAGCCAGAGCTCAAGGAGCCCGAGCTACATGAGCTGAGAGATGATTGTCCCTCGAGGCAAGACTGGGCCAGAGCCCACGGAGACCGAGCCTCATGAGCCAAGAGATGATTGTTATTGTTATTGAATACTGGGTTTTGATCCCATTTATTGGTATCTCTACCACAACTCAATGTGGGTAAGGGAGGGCAGTGATAATATCCCGTGGTGATTAGCATATGTGGACCGCCTACTTTGATAGTTTGTTTATGATTGAATGCTATGCAATTCGTATGATCAGAATGCTATGCATTTCACATGATTTTGTTTATCGTTTACTCTCTTTAGTACTGCATATCTATGGTGATTTATATATCTATATGCTTGTCATCCGTTGTGTTGATGATGCTACTCTTGGTGCATAGGTACCGAGCCCTTCTACCCCGAGGAGGAGGAGGAGGAGGCTACGGAAGAAGTTCAGGCAGATCAGCCTGATGACTTCCTAGAGTATAGTACGGACGTCATCGTATAGTCATGACAACCCCGTACATAAGAGCCTTCACGATTCATCTTATTAGCTCCATCTTTTGGTTCATTATACTTTTATGTAGGCCTAGTTTTAGTGTGGCCTTCTCCTTTGTAATTAATATTTTGTTAACAGTCTCAAACTTGAACTCTAATTATGTTATTCAGTAATTTGCTCTTAAACTATACATCTTTAAGATACCACTTGCATTATGAAGCTTCTGCTAATTGTTTTATATATTTGAGTAAATGTTTATACCTTACAGCGGTCTTCGATCCAGATGGGACATGATTAGGGCAAATTGCATTTGATTATGTTGGAAAAAGTTTTAATTGACCATAATCTCACGCATAACCCCAGTTTCACTTCTGAGGGCGTGACAATCTCCATCCCAGATCCTTGTGCAGAACACAAGGCTCTGAGATATCCCCTCCACAGGCCCATCTCCATCACCCACTGCAGCCCACCATCCATCTGCCTCCATCTCCCCTTTCCCTTCAGAAACCTCATGCAGTAACTCTGTCCATTCATCCCCACCCCCCCCCCCGCCCCCCCACACACACACACACCCCTCCATCATCCCCACCTTCCATCCAGCCCTGCGCAGCAACCTCTCCATCTCCAAACCACCGTTCCTCCTCCACATCACAGCACTACCTGTGTTTTTTGCACCACCATCACCTCAAAGCCACCATTTCCAGCGACCCCCGAGACCAAGCGACATCAACCTGCACCTCATCTTCGCCACTTAACCAAACACCCGATGAAACAGAGCCCCATCCTATCACGTTCTCATCATCATCATCCACAACCGGACCATCAACTGCATCACTCCATACAAGCAGCCACCTCTGCAACACTACCCACTCCTAACCAAAATACCCACCTGAACCCAAATCTGCACCCATAGCCTTTCATCACCTCCTTCATTCAGTCAAACATCAAACCCAGCGAAGAACCATTTCTCCACCACTGAACCCATTCAACCCAAACCAAATCATAAAAAATAATAAAAAATAAAAAAACAGCCCATAACCCAACAAACCCATTGAACTAGACAACCCCACCTACAACCTAGCCAATCAACCCCACCTACAACCTAGCCAATCATCATACCTGAACCCAATTTATTGACCCATCCAACCTGAGCCAAAACCCATCTCAGCCCACCTGCATTATACAACTGACAGTCTTTGAAACTTAATACAAAAGGAGATCCAAGACCCAAAAAGAAAAAGAAACGAACATCTACGAGGTCTCAACGGTCAGATTTGGGATTCTAGCATCGAATTGGTGAGATCTTTCTATTGCCACCTAGGTTCGCTTTATCTTAGTTTGTTAGCAGTAGATCCATATAATTTTGTGCATTTTCTTTTTAGGCTGCTATTCAGTTACATATTCATCAATCATTTATTTTCATTATTATTTTGATAGGGTGCATCTTGGATCCCCTATTGCAATTATCGTACGCACTCATCATGCATCATCTTAATTTATTAGTTTGAACTGCTTGTTTAAGCATCCATTACATTCATTGTGTTTGTTATTTCAATTATTACCCTCTCCGTCTAGTTTAGCCTTTTAGGGCCTAGAAGAGCAGGGTAGGCGGGTTGGCCCTTTCATGGTGTCAGCCCATGTATGCGCTCTATTGTAAAAAGAGATGAACGGTTAGATTAGGTTCCATGTACACCCTTAGTTACGCCCTTCTAGCCATTTATTACAAAAATTCAAAAAAACCAGAAAATCTCAAAAAAAAAAAAAAAAAAAGATTTTACATTTCTTTTCTTCATTCAACCTCCGCCAATTTTCACCATTGAGCTTTATGCTATTAGGGTAGGCTATACTTGATTCATGGATTCATTGATATTTGAAGAAGAATTTTCAGCACATGCTATATTTTCAAAATCATCTTCCACCCATGCTTTCATTATTGTCTCAATACACCAAGTAACACCGACCCTTAGGTGTTAGTGACACCGCGACATCGTCCACCCTTATACGCGACTCCCTACGCCTTATGGCGATAGCCTCCTCGCGGATTCCCTATGATTGACAGTGGCACACAGGTCCCTCACTCTCTCCTAAGTTAGGTTAGCTTAGTGTGTATCCATCCCCAATGTGCCCTAAGCGATTGTTGGTTTTAAGATGAGCCTGACGGACAATAGTCCACTTCTCTAAGTGATCTTTCCCTAGATCGACTGGGCGCCTTAGTCCTCCCATCTTTAGACCAACATTGTAGTGAGCACCTAGGCTTTCATTTTGAACATCATGTCGCATGTGCTTTTGAGCATTTTTCAAGCATCCTTACATGCATGTTTTCAAATAAAGCCTACCATTTCCCCGTCAAGGGATTCAAGGAGGGTATCCAGCGAATGGAGTTGGTCCCGCTCAATGAATATTGGCACCCAACCATTTTTCTATTTTATTTTACTTTATTCTATTTTCCATCATTTTCTAGTACTTTTCTCTTTTTAGCTGAATGGAAATGGATAAACAATGCTTGACTTTTCTTTGGGATTGCAAATTGATGGCAGGAATTCATTTATTGCATATAATGATTGATTATAACCTTAGTCATTATGTCTATCGGATTTGAAGTGATTTTATGCTATGACTTATACTGAAATCTTGTGTATTTGGGCTATGATAAGGCACTACTGAACCCAAGTTTTATGTACTAGAGTAGCCTTTCCAAAATGACTAAAATTCTGCATTACACAAATTTCAGAATTTGTTCCCATTTTTCCAGTTTCGTTTTCGAGGTGTTTCAATTCAAATCATGCCATGCTGATTTTTCTATTTATGCATCTCTGAATTATCTTTCCCGCCAATCCAGAATTGTGCAGTTTCAATCTAAAATGAATTTTCTAGAATCTTTGAGCTGAACCGGTCAAAATATGTAAATCAGACTGCAGCAGATTTTCAAAACCTGTACACTGTTTTCAAATCCCTGATTCAATGATTTCTAATTTGAATAAAAACTCACTGATTTTTCTAAATATTCGCATGCCAGTTGTCTTTTAGTAAGATTTGGTTTCAACTGATTTCAATTTTTAAGAAATTATTAAAAATCGGACAACGGGCTTGAGTCATGGACTCTACACTGTAGAAAACTCAACATGTTAACCGGGATTTGTGTACAACATAATCACAAGGGTTTCTGTTCATTGAAAATCCATGAAAAAATACATAAGATTCCATTTTGGGTCTGTTAACTCCCATAAAAATTTCAGATTAATTGGAGCTTTCTAAAATTTATCAAAATTCAGATAGTGACCCCGGTCATGGACCAAATTCTGCGGTGCAGAAAATTCAGCAGGTTAACTTGGCCTTGTGCGCATAATCATGAAGGGTTATGTTAGTCCAAAATTCATGAAAATTTTACAGAAGACTCTTCTTTGGGTCAATTAATTCTCATAAAAATTTTAGATTAATTAGAGGTCTGTAAAAATCATAAAAATTTGGAGAGTGGACCTGTGTCATGGACTATATTTTGCAGTGCAGAAATTCCAGCATTTTTATTTAGATTTGTGTCCACCATTTCATAAGGTTTCAATACTAAGGAAAATCCAGAATTAAATATGGGACTTTATCAACATATAAGACTTTATCAACATATAAACTGACTCCCTATAAAATCTGAGATCGATCCAAGTTACAGAAAAATTATTAAGAAATGGGCAACAAGCATGCAGCAACCCATAGAATTCAGGATTATGTTACCAATTTCATATTTCAGTTATTTTTCTTTCTTTTCTTCCAAATGTATGGAACTTAGTCTTCTCACTCATCTTGAATTTTAAAGTTGGACTGAACCCCCATAATAATGACCCAAAATAATATTGATGAGACCATCACTGTCGCCGACAGCGTTGTGATGAGTGGGACCCTTAATTTCCTACATGGAGGCGATCAAACAGAGTCATGGACGTTTACAATGACTGGCAATCACACTTATTTTACCATTTCGAGGATTAGTCGGGAATCCTCGGAATCGGTTTGTACTTTCAAGTATCGCTTTATATAACACTGTGTTTCCACCCACATCGGGTCCGTAAATCACATCCTACAGTTTGTCCGGAGAAAATAAAACATCAAAGTGTGTACTAAACAATGCATTTAATATCCAAACATTCCTATGTGTTAATTGAAGAACACATTGATTTTCTAACCATTGTCTATGCGCAAAAAACTTTCAAAATTACAGAAAGACTCCTACAAGAAAATATACTTTTAGCGGTCATATATGACGTCCCCTGCTAAAAGCCAATTTAGTAGTCACTTATAGCGACGGGTAAAACATTAAACATTGCTAGCGAAAAAAAAAAATTAGCCGGGAAAAATCGAACCGTTGCAGGCAAAACTATATCATAGGGAAAACTCTTATTTTTTTATACTTTTCCTAGCATTTAATTATTGCGTTGGAGAAAAACGCCGACAAAAGTGTAAATTCTTGTAGTGAAAATATTCAAAAGGTCATAAGTCTATCTGGGCTTGGTCAAAACCCTACTAATCTACCCAATCCATCATCAAATCATCCAAAACAAATATTAGACACCTAATCCAAATTAATTAGATGTTAATCACACTTAGGCGAGATCGGGGTCTTACATGGTGTGAGGTTTTTTACACAGGGAATCAATCAGTTCAAAGCTAATATGCAGATGTTGTTCTTCGTGTTTCTCCCTTTTTGTGCAAGGCCTGAGGCTTTTTTTCCATATATAAGTGACGCTATGAAATTCTTAGAAATGGGTAGGGAAGATGCAATGCATATACAGGAAGTTCTATTGAAGGGTGAGAGGATGATGGAATGCTTGCATGCTCATGGACTGCACCATGTATCTCCTCCTAGGGTTGCAAATAGGACGGATCCGAATCGGAACCATAGTGGACCCGAACCCATTTTTAAATAACGGTTCCGGATCGGGTTTTGAATTGGAACCTGTTTTGTTGGTTTCGGACCCGGTTTCGATAGAAAACCCGAATCCGGTTCCGAAATCAGGTCCACCTAGAGGACTCGAATATAGTTCCAAAATCGATTCTATTTTCTCTTTATTCTTCATTTTTTTTTTAAAATAAGCCGATCATTCAAATTATCAGTGCACCAAGTCTACAACATTCAGTATTATACATAAGAATACCCAAGAGTTGGTTTTAGAGTACAAATTGCAATATCAAAGACTTATATGCCGGGTCCCGGGTCCACGGGTCGGAACCTATATGGACACAGAATCAGACTCGTTTATCAATCGAAACCTAAATTACTCGTTTATGAATCGAAACCTAAAATAGGTTCCATACCCGATTTTTTGCGGGTCGAAACTTTCGGGTTGGAAAATCTAGGGAGAATTCCCGCCGATCATTATTAACTTTGGAGTTCTTATGGGATCAAAGAAACACGGCTTTAAAACGATCATGCTTGAGTTAAGAGGGGGTTATAAGCCTAGTGTTAAAACTTGCATATTTTCAACGTAAGAATTGGACAACTTGCCTTGATCTTGCGTGAATTACGCACCCTGAGAAGTCAACCCCAACCAAGCAACGCCAAATGAAGAAAGATCCACTTACGGTGCTTGGATGCACACTCTCAAGACAACCTTACAGTCCGTAGACCATCAAAATAGATAATAGTATAGGTTTCTAAAGGAGCAGGAACTCTATTGCTCTAACTTTATGTCCACTTAGCTGTGAAGAAAATAAAGGTCGAAAATTATCTATGTTACCGATTTGAGTATGGTTCTTTCCATTTCAATTTTTTAAGGCAACTAACTGTAGAATTATTATAAGATTTCGAATTAGTTTACAATTAGACAGATTGACAAATGGTTATGTTTGATCTATATTTACCTTGAGGATGGGTATGGGTCAATGTCGAATGGTCCACATTATTTCAACTAAAGCTTATATTTTAATCCACCTGCTGTTACACCCCATCTAGAGTTAATCAAGATTAACTCTAGCTAGCTAAGATTAGTGCAAATTAAGCAAGATTAATCAAGTTAAATGTGGTTAATAACTAAAGTGAATCAAGTTAGTCTCAAGAGAATGAATTAAGCATAATGAAATAGTTTTAGAAGAGATTGAATTAATTGAGATGATTTTAGACTCAATTTGATGGAATTAGGGACTTTTCCGTAAATACGAATTTTTAAGTATTTCATCGAATACTGTGAAACTTGATACCATCATGTGTATTTCGACGAGTACATCAACTTTCATAATATACTCATTCATTTGACTTCAAATGAATTAAATGGGTCTTCATTTGACTCAAAATGTAAATGAGATGAGAGAATGGGGGTTAATATGCAAAAATACATTATATAAGGTTCTAAATGAACCCAGAACCCATTTTATTCGAGTGTTACCGTAGAAGCTATAGCAGCTGAACTCAGACCTGGGTTTTCTTTTTCTTCTTCATCGATTGTTCAAGAAAGGAGCTTTACAAGTGCATTAAGGAGAGGGAAATTGATTTCTCCATCTTCCTCATCATCTTCTTCTCCTTTCTTCTTCTTTGTCAAGTTTTGGAGATAGGGTTTGAAGGAAATCTCATACTTTCCTCTTTTATCAAGTTACAAGTAAGTATTGGTAGTGATTTTGGTTTCAATAGAGTTGTTTAGACTCTTCTCCATCTCAAACGTCTTATTAGATTTATTTTGGAATTGTTTATGGTATTAGGTTTAGAAAGAGGGTTTCAATTGGTGGAATTGTGTCAAATTGAGATCAAAGGAAATGGGTTTTTGTACCAAACTTCAACTAGAGGCAAGTGTAAACAGTCTATTATGATTAATTAGATGCTAATTTGTATGAATTTCATTTGATTTTGTTATAATTGTGAATTTTATTTGATTGAAGTTCACTGGAATAAGTATGGGATCCGACTCGGAGTTAACTCAAATTTAATCTTAATCTCAGGCTCGGGTCGTGTCATACTTATTGTGATTGATTTCATAATCTGAGATTTAGGTTAGTGAATTCAGATAGAAGCTAAAGGGTCTTATTTTGTTCAGCATTCTTGGGCAAAAAATCCCCAATGATAAGAAAAGTAGATCACCTTGTCTCAACCCTTCCAAATTGTGAACATTAACATGAGATTCCTCACAAACTGTGAATCCCCAACTGTAACCCAGGTGACCTTGATTGCAAATGTTGTCCTAAGTAAGCCAAAATGCCAAGATTGAACTAATTTTCCATATAAAAGATTACCAAGAAGACAAGCTCCCAATGCACATTTGGAAGGTGTTTACTGTCAGAATCATGCAACATCAAAGTGTTTTTGGTTATTCACCTTTGACCATTCATTTTTAACCACTTACAAAATAGAGTCCTGGAATTCCTAGGAATTCATTCAATTACATGAAATAAACAGGGCATTAAATCTCTCATCTATTGTTACCGATAATATAAAAAGCCGCCATCTATTTGCCATGCGTTCACATGTCCCATTGCTCCATGCTGTTGAGTTATCTCGCCATCTTTTTTGCTATTTAAGATGTCATGCAAAATCATTTTCATTCCCTATCTACACAACCCCGACACCTCGCCACAAATTAGGTTGCATCCAGGTGCACCCCACAAGCAAGGCCTTTTCAGAATTAAAGTCTTTCTGTAAATTTTGAAGTGTTTACCAACAAAACCGCAGAGAACATCGATACGATACCTCTTCATCTTTGGATCAGACTACAAATCTCTTGCTTCTCAAAATCTTGTCAGCTTGGGGAGGAGTTCCAGTGTTGCAAATGGGTATCCGATTCTAAAAAAAAAGTAAGAAACTAAATTTATGCAATATAGCATAGTAAAAAAGGCTTATAGACCTTAAACACTAGAAAATATTTAAAACTTGTTAAGGAAGAGGGGAAATCCATCTCTATAGAAAAGCAAGAGTCAAGAACTCAAAAAAAAAGGGAGTATAAAACGATGTTTCTAAGAGCCAAAAATAGACTTTGTAAGTGCCTAAAAATTACGGACTTAATTAATGGAGGGTTGAAGAGGATTAAGCTCTTAGTTTGATGATCTGGAGAATATGAGGGGAAGGATCGAGCCTCCGATAACCTGAAAGAGGAAGACTGAAGTCAGAGCCCCTGGCTATAGGTAGCCGAAGGCACTCCGACGCTCAAGTTAGTATGAGAATTAAGAGGAGTGGAGAAGGAGAAGTGTGATAGGGAGATAAAAGTGCGTACCCCATGTAGTCCTCCTTCATGCAATATATATAGACGTGAATGTCATCATTGGCATGGACCCAGGGAGGGACGGAAATCCCGTCAGTGTGTACTCTTCTCTCCTGAGTGGGGGTAGGTAAAAAGGGCCTGTCCCATTGGACCATCGCCCAATGCCTATGGATATGACCTTGGATAAGGCGTGCTCCTTATCTAGGCCCAGCGCCCACTCTATTTGTCAGCTCGCCGTCCCCGTCACCGCGGCACATTTATGACTGCATTTATGGCCGAGTGACAGGAGGCCGTGACTAAGGTCGAGACCGAGGTAGGAACTTATGACGTGGCTACCGAGATGCGTTCCACGATCTCTCCGAGATAGGGTAATCCGGGCGGCACCAAGATTAAAGGGTAATCCGAAATAGAGGAGCGCCCCCCCCGTACATCCGTGGTTACGAAATGGCCCCACACAATTGCCCCTAGCTCTCGACCTCTTAGGCTCCTCCCGAGGTCGGGGGCTAAGGTCTGATCGGACAGGCTCACCCTGTCTAATCGTATCTTGCTGTTGTACGATCCTCATTATGACGCCCTTTCGCCTGCCCTAGGAAATAAATAGGGTATCATAATTGCTTTGCCAAGGTGGGCACGCGAGCGTCGTTCGATATGCCCGAGATGATAAATGCCGTACCAGAGGCATGGAGAAAAACGGACCGCTGCTGCCACGTGGAGCCTTTCGTAGGGCCGTTCACCGGGGTCGAGGCGACGCGTGGCGAGCCTGGAGCGCTGCTCCGCGTGAGCGACAATCAAGAGGGGCGTCCCGCTTATAAAATGGAAATGTCCCTCTCCCTTCCTGCTCTTACCCTAGCTTTTCATCTGAAGGAGACCTTTGCTGAAGAACAGCTTGCGGAGAGCAAAACCCCGGAGATCCTCAACTTCCTGCTTTCTCATTCCCTGCTTCCTGTTCTTCGTACTCCGTCGCACTCTCTGTGAGTTTTCTTCTCCGTTTCTCCCTTTTCCTTTTGCCCAAAGGGCTTCTGTTGATTTGGTCTCTCCCGGATCCCGTTCTTTCTTCTCCGTTCTTTTGCCCCTGTCCTAGTTTTTAGAAAAAATGGGGATCTACAGCCACTGGTTAGAGGGTCCTGCAGCCCTGGAGGCCTTTAGGGCGTCGTACAAGATTCCGGCCGACGTCCTAGTGAAGCCTGATGATCTCGGGGGCCTTCCTAATGGCTTCTCTTTGTACAAGAACTGGATGCCTTTCCCCCTGTTGTCGGTGTGTGAAGGGGGAGTCAGGTTTCCCATTCATCCGCTCCTTCGGTCCTGCCTCAATGCGTGGCGGATTTGCCCCTTTTAGCTGATGCCTAACGGTTTCAAAATAATAATGGGGGTGGCGGAGCTAAACTGGATCCTAGACATCGACCTCAGTGTACATGATATAGAGGATGTCTACGACATCTGCAAGGCCACGGGGGGCTAGGATTCCTACTACCTTCGGGTGAAGGCCAGGCGTCGGCCCTTGGTGAACGCCCTAGAAGACTCGAGCAAATATGCTGGGGATGAGCAGATATTGGTCTCGGGGAACTGGGAGTTCAAGGGGACCGAGACCGAAGAGGGGCGGAGAATCCAGGTCCCACGGAAACCTGGGACCCCCCATAGTAAACATCTGTCCTTCCGGACTTACTTTCATTGTTTTTGTATGTTGTCATGCCGAGCTGATGCCCTCTGCTTTTTGTGCAGGCGTTCAGCGAAGGAGGAGAGAGGCCAGCTTTGACAAGTGGAAGAGGAACGACGCGTGGTTTGAGAAAATCTATCACTACCACGGTCATCACGATCGAGCTGCCATCTCGCTGCTTGGGTACAAGCCTCGGTACAGGTCTTATACTAGTAAGACTGCCGAGATCCCCCTCGAGCCGATAGGGGAGATCATACTTGCGCTCGCCGAGACCAGCGGTCAAGCGCTTGCCGAGACCAGCGATCAAGCCTCGGGGCCCTAAGGCCTAATCCTCATCGCTGATAGCCCCTCCGCCCGAGACCAAGAAGAAGAAGAGATGGACGGTCAGCGCCCTCCCTTGAAGAACTTAGGTGCGATAATCCTCGGGGGCCGAGTTTCCTCTGCCCCCAGCGGGCCAGGCGCGGGTCACAGCTCTTCGGCCAGCGCCCCCTCCGGTCCCTCAAGCGCGGGAGTGACCTCCTCCTCCGCGAGGAGCAAAAGCGCGAGGGGCCCCTCGCAGGAGAAGAGGGGGAGGTCGAAGGAGTCCTCCCGGGGCGTGCAGTTGCCCAAGGACCCTCGGCCGCCTAAGGAGACTCGGCCACGGTCATCGGAGGCCGAGAGGGAGACTCTACCGCCTTCGCCATCAAGGGAGACTCGGCCTCCGGTCGTGGAGGTTGAAGAGGAGGGTGAGGGCCCTCCTCCCGAGAAGAGGCCTCATGTGGAGGGCGAGAAGGAAGCGTCCAGGAAGTGGACCTGCAGGCCCGTCCTCACAAACCGATGCCCTGGAAGCCCAATTTCGACCTCAACCCCAACCAGCCTATGACCGTGGAGGATCGGCTGGGGAATTGCTAGGAGTCGGTCGCGGCCATTACCAGGGGATGTGCCTTCCCAGTGGACATGGAGAGGCACAAAAAGGTCGGGACGCTGGGCCTGCTTTACTCGACGATAAAGGCGTCGCTCGAGGTGATTCCCTTCTTCTGCCTTTGAATTTCTGTTTTTTGGTTGCCTGTTTTAACCCCCCTGTTCTTTTTGTTCCTTTACAGAATGTGCAAAGACTCTAAATAATATTGGCGGGCGGGAGGAGACGGTCGCCCAGGTTGTCGAGCTGGAGAAGGAGAAGAAAAGGATGGGGGACGCCTTGGAGGCCAGCGCGGCTGAAATAAAGAAGGCGGGGGTGAAGATCGTTGTGCAAGCAGCAGAACAACAATCGGCGAAGACCGAGATAATCAAGCTGCGCGGCGAGAATAAGCACCTAAAGGGTGCAACCAATGACAAGGCAAGGAGGGTGAGCCAACTGGAGGCCGAGCTCGCCAAAAAGGAGACTGAACTGGCTGGAAAAGAAGCCGAGCTCGAAGCCTCCAGGAAGGAGCGGGCCGACGTCGAGTCTGCCCTGCGAGCCCAAGCTGCCAAAGCTTACCAAGAGGGGGTGGATTGGGCATCGGCGAGTACATAGCTCAAATCACGGATTTGAGTCCGGAGCTGTATGACATGGGGTGTAGGGAAGCCCTTCGTGTGTATGGGGTTCCTGAGGATGACCCCATATTTGCGAATCTTCCTAAATTCATGTCAGCAATTCCGTGCCCAGAGTCAGAGCCTGGCTCCAATACTCCTGAGGCCCCTCTCGAAGTCCAAGGTCCTCCTCCTCCGCCCCCGACTCCCGTCGAGGTTGATAGGGCCCAGGCCGCCCCCGAGGTCCCTCCACCCGAGGCTACCGCCCCGTCCACTCCTCCAGAGCCGAAGGATAAAGGCCCGGTGCCTGAGAAGCAGAGCGGATAGGAAATTGCCCCTATTTTTTCTTTTCTTGATGTATCTTTTTCTTTTTCTGAGACGTACAAAGCCTTGTAACCATTCTTCTAATCAATGAAAAACAAATTTCTTTTTCATCCTCCAGTTGTCTGCTTATTTCTTTCTTCTTGCAATGGTGTGTGGATGCTCTGATGTTCTAAACATGACCAAAACTTGCAAGTGGCTGAGGTCGGCAGACGTCTTGCCCTGGGTTTTTAACGACGCGCATTTAAAGGGAATGCCTTAAAAGAACTTGTAGTTAGTTCGGACCCAAAAGCAGGCCGAGCTCTGAAACTTCAGAGTGAATTTCTATATAGTTGATCGTTCTTGTCCCAAGGGGGATGGTCCTGTGACCACGCTCAAGGAGGCTGGTTCGAGGATCGGAACCTTGGGGAGCTGGTCATATGACCGAACTCAAGAAGGCTGGCGCGAGGGCCGAACCTTGGGAGCTGGTCCTCAGACCGAACTCAAGGAGGCTGGCGCGAGGGCCGAACCTTGGGATCTGGTCCTCAGACCGAACTCAAGGAGGCTGGCGCGAGGGTCGAACCTTGCGAGGACCGGAACCTTGATTCGCAACTTGAGAGGGACAAAACATTTATCTTTCACAAGCTTCCTCTTTTATTGATTTCATCATTTTGAATACAACTAGAAGTAGTATTTTTTGAGGTGAGTGGCACTCCACGGCCGTGGCAACTCTCTGCCATCCATGCTCTCGAGCTTGTAAGCCGACCTTCCGGAAACTGAGACTACTTTAAAAGGCCCGATCCAGTTCGGTGCGAGCTTGCCTTCATTGGGATTTTTGTCCGCTGGAAGTGCTTTCTTCAAGACCAGTTCCCCGATGAAGAACTTCCTTTCTCTGACCTTTTGATTGTACCCTCTGGATAGCTGTTGCTGGTAGGAGGCCAGGCGCACAGATGCGGCTTCTCTTCGCTCCTCGGCCAGGTCGAGCTCTTTGGGGAGATTTACTTCATTCTGCCCCTGATCGAAGAGATCCGTCCTCAGGGTCAGGAGTCCGACTTCAAGAGGGATTACAGCTTCCATTCCATAGGCTAAAGAGAAAGGAGTTGCCGAAGTGGAGCGTCTCGGGGTGGTCCTGTATGCCCAAAAGACACTTGGCAATTCTTCCACCCACCTGCCTTTAGCCCTGTCAAGCCCCTTCTTGAGTCCATCCAATACCACTTTGTTCGAGATCTCTGCTTGCCCATTACACTGTGGGTAGGCCGGGGTCGCATAAAGGTTCCTGATACCGAGCTCCTGGCAGGAGCTTTTGAAGAAGTTTGAGTCGAATTGGGTCCCGTTGTCCGAGACCAAAGCCCGGGGGATCCCGAACCTCGTAACGATATTTTTCAATACAAAATTCTTTGTGTCCTGCTCGGTGATGGATGACAAGGCCTCTGCCTCTATCCACTTGGTGAAGTAGTCGGTACCCACTATCAACAATCTTTTGTTCCCTGGAGATCGATGAAGAGGTCCCACGATGTCTAGCCCCCATTGAGCGAAAGGCCATGGGCTGGAAAGAGGACTGAGGTCCTGTACCGGTTGGTGCAAGGAGTGGGAGAACTTCTGGCATTTTTCACACTTCCTGGCATAGAGCTGGGCATCTTTCTGCATATAGGGCCACCAATAGCCCTGGCTGATGGCTCTGTATGCCAGTGATCTTCCTCCAATGTGGCTTCCGCAGATTCCTTCATGTATCTCAAAAAGGAAGTCCTCTACTTTGCTTGGGTGAATGCATTGAAGATACGGTCCCGTGAAGGATTTTCTGTAAAGTTTCTCATCTGGGGATAGCCAGAAATGAGCTGCTTTCATTCTGACCTTGTGGGCTTCGTTCCTGTCTTCAGGGAGTTTATCTTCTTTCAGGAATGCTGTGATCGGGTCCATCTAACTCGGACTGAGGCTGACGCATAAGACCTGCCGAGGTGGGGAAAGGTCTATGCTTGGCTTTCTCAATGCCTCCACGTCAACTGTCCTTCTCTTTCCTGCTTCTACGGCCGAGGCCAAGTTGGCCAGGGCGTCTGCATGGCAGTTAGACTCCCTGCAGATTTGCTTTACTTATGCTTTTTCGAACTGGGAGAGGAGCTGCTTTGATTGGGCTAAATTGGCTGTCATCCTCTCATCTCGGGCTTGGTATTCCCCGCTCAGCTGGTTCGTCACCAACTGGGAGTCGCTGAAGACAACTAGTTGACGTGCCCCCAGTACCCTTGCGCTACCGAGACCTGCAATTAGCGCTTCGTACTCTGCTTCATTGTTGGAGGCTTTGAAGTCAAGGGTCAGGGCTTGCTCAATGACTAGGCCATCAAGTGATTGAAGAACTGTGCCGGCGCCGGCCCTTCTGGATGTAGAGGATCCGTCCACGAAGACCTTCCAGGCCGACTTCAAGAACTGCTCCGGAGATCGGTCTTCTTCTATCTCGGTTTCTGCTGCCTTATTACCCTTATTGCCCCTAGTTCGGTGTCGAGCAAGATCGGTGCCGAACTTGGAGAGGTGAACTCAACGATGAAGTCTGTCAGAATTTGCCTTTTGATTGTCGTTCTGGGTTGATATTGGATATCGAATTGCCCCAGTTCGATGGCCCACTTGGAGACTCTCCCGGAGAAATCGGCCTTTCGAAAAAGGGACTTGAGCAGGTACTCTGTAATGACTACCATTGTATGTGTCTGGAAGTAGTGGGAGAGTTTGCGGGAGGCACTGACGAGTGCCAACGCAAGTTTCTCTAGTGGAAGGTACCTGGTCTCGGCGTCCAGCAGGATTTTGCTCGTGTAATAGATGGGTTGCTGCTGCTTGTTATTTTCTCGAACTAACACCGAGCTTACTGCATGGTCCGAGACTGCTAGGTAAAGATAGAGATGATCACCTGGTGACGGAGTGGATAATAGCGGTGGCGAAGAGAGGTATTCTTTGAGTTCGTCTAGTGCTAGATCACACTCGGGAGTCCATTGAAATTTGGAGCTCTTCTTCAGGAGCTGAAAGAAAGGGCGACACTTATCCGAAGCCCGACTGATGAAGCGATTGAGGATTTGTTTGGCCGAGCTCGGACTCTGGATTAACCAGATAGCCGCAATCTGCTCTGGATTAGCTTCAATTCCTCTCCGGGTTACCAGGCTTCCCAGGAATTTCCCAGAACTGACGCCGAACGCACATTTGGAAGCGTTTAGTTTGAGCTGGAAATTTTCTGAGGACGGCGAATGTTTGGCGAAGGTCCCCCAGATGGTCCTGTGACTCCTTGGATTTGACCACCATGTCATCAATGTAGACTTCCATCGTCTTCCCGAGCAGGCCCTGAAACATCTTCGTGACCAGCCTCTGATATGTTGCCCCGGCATTTTTTAACCCAAAGGGCATCACTTTATAACAGTAGATGCCTCGAGGGGTTATGAACGAGGTTTTCTCCTCATCAGGCTCGTACAATGGGATTTGGTGGTAGCCTCGGTAGGCATCGAGGAAGCTCATCATGTCGCGTCCCGAGGTGGCGTCCATCATCTGGTCGATCTTTGGGAGGGGAAGCTGTCATTGGGACAGGCTTTGTTGAGGTCGGTGAGGTCCACGCAGACCCTCCATTTGCCATTTTCTTCTTCACTACCACTGTGTTGGCCAACCACCTTGGGTAGTGCACTTCGTGGATTGCCCCAGCTTCGAGGAGCTTGTCGACTTCTTCGAGCACTGCCTCTGTTTGTGGGACTCCTGTCCTGCGGGCCTTTTGTACCACGGGTTTGTGTCCGGGATCAACATTCAGCTCGTGGCACATGACCTCGGGGTCGATTCCAGGCATTTCATATGGAGTCCAAGCGAAGACATCCTTGTTTTTGCAGTAGGAAGTCTAGCAGCTCGGCCTTCTCATTGTCGGGGAGCTGGCTACCTAGTAGGAAGTAGCGTTCGGGGTCTTCGGGATTTATTCTGATCTCGGTGAGCTCTTCTACGCTCTTCTGCCCCGCTGTCCGCCCGACATCTTCGATCTCGGCCTCGAGCTCGGCCATATGCACCTGCTTTGGCTCCGTCTCTCCAGGTGCCACGGCCATGAGGCACTCCCTGGCCATTTGCTGATTTCCCCACACGGTCACTATCTCGACTGCTCCTCCAGCCTTCTCTAATGGGAACTTGAGTTTCTGATGAAGGGTAGAGGGTACTGCCTCCATGGCATGCGGCCAACTTCGCCCCAGTATCACATTGTATGAAGACGACGCGTCCACCACCGTAAAGTCTGCCATCTTCGTGGCGCCCCCTATCCGGACTTCAAGCGAAATCCTCCCCTTGGGATACACCGGTTTGGCGCTAAATCCTATCAAAGGGACGCGGGCTTCCTGTAGATCGGACTCGGTCAGGCCGAGTTGCTTAAAGCAGCTAAAATAGATGATCTCGGATGAGCTCCCTAGATCTACATGGGACGCGCTTCGTAGTATAATTATAGAGCCGCAGGGTGAGGATGAGGGCGTCGTTGTGGGGGAGCTGGACCCCTCTTAGGTCGTCGTCCGAGAACCAGATCTTGGGCTTTTCTTTCCTAGCCCTCTTTGGTGCGCTCTCCAGCTCGGCTGACATCACCTGCTTGCCATGGGCAGCTTTCCTCGCCTCTAACCGAGATTGGGCACTTCCCTCACTCGGAGGGGGAGCCAGGTGAATGACGTTGATGATACCTGTTGGTTCATCGCTGTCCTGGTCATCACCAGGTGGGGCATGTTGTTGGGCTCGGTTGACCCTCTCTCCCTCCTTGATGTACTCCCGGAGGTGCCCGTCCTCGACGAGCCTCTTGAGGTGGGATTTCAGAGCCCTGCAGTCCTCGGTCATGTGCCCGTGCTACTTGTGATAGAAGCAGTTCTTCCTTCGGTCTCGGGTGGATGGGTCACCCTGCATCGGCTGCGGCCACTGAAAGTAGGGCTCTGCCTTGATTTTGTTCATGAGTCTGTAAATGGGCTCCTTGAAGACTACATTGACTGCCCGGTAAGGATCGCCGATCGGCCTGGGAGGCTGGAGCTTCGGCCTTTTGCTGCTGCCCGATACGAAGGTTGGGAAAGATGCCGAACTCGTCTCCTTGCCCCTTTTCTTGTCTGGTCTTCAACTCTCATAGCTTTGCCGGAGCCATTCGATAAGGAGCTCTGGAAATCGGTGATGTGCCTGGTGCAAGCTCGATGGTGAAGTCGATCTCTCTGGCAAGCGGCAATCCCGGGATCTCGTCGGGAAAAACATTTGGAAACTCACAGACCACTGGGATCTCCTCGACTCCCTTGGACTCCTTGTCCTCTAAGATGAATGCGATGTAGCCTTCGCAACCTGATCTCATCAATCTCTCGGCCTTCAATGCCGAAATCATCTGAGTGCTAGGTGATCTCCTCTCACCAACAAACTCGATCGTGTCATCTGATTCGCCGATAGTGACTCTGACTGTCTTCTGGAAGCAATCCATCACCGCTCGATATCTAGCCAACCAATCCATCCCCAATATGACGTCGAAGTCATGCATGGGTAGCACGATCAGATCTGCAAGCAAAATGCACTCCCCGATCTGCACTCGGCATCTGGGGTGGTAAGTCTGACACATCACACTCCTACCCATCGGAGTACACAACTAGAGTGCAAGGCATAGCCTCGCCTATCCCCCCAAAGACTAAAGTAAATGCTGATGACACAAACGAATGTGTTGCTCCTGGATCTAGCAATACTCTAGCAGGATGATCACAAATAGAAAGGGTACCTTCGACGACGTTGCCTGCTGCCTCTGCATCCTCATGAGTGAGTGCGAAAGCTCGACCCATAGCCTGGGGTCTCTGCTGCTGATGCTGCTGGCCCTGGTGCCTCTGATGACGCCCTCGCTGGAAATGCTGCCCTCTAGGCTGCTGAGGTCCACGTACCAGCTGCTGAGCACGGTACTGCTGCTGAGGTGCTAAAACAACCTGACGTGCTGGCTGAGCCGCTGGAATTGGGGCTGGAACTGCCGGAGGTGCGGGAAGTCGAAGCATCTGAGTCTGTCCTCCTCGGTGTGGGCAAAACCTGGAGATGTGCCATGCCTCTCCGCAGTCATAGCACACTCGGGGTCCACGCTGCTGATGCTGATACTGTCCTGCCGGCCGCTGCCTCTGGAACGGCTGCAGCTGTCGTAGGGGCACGGGCTGCTGCCTGATCGGAGCGATCCGGAGTCGTTTCTGCAGGCGAATGGACTCCAACCGTTGAAGATGCTCCTCTGCCCAAAAAGCTCTCCTCAAGGCCTCCTCGTAGGTAGGCAACTCGATGCAAGTCATGGCTATCTGGATCTCCTCTCTCAGTCCATCAACGAACCGCCGAACCCTCTCGGCCTCTGATGTGAGCAGCGCTTCTGCGAATCGGGACAGCTGGGTGAAGCGGACCTCATATTGAGAGACGGTCATGCTGCCCTGGACAAGAGTCTGGAACTCTCGGAGCTTACGCTCTCTGACATGGGTGGGGATGAACTTCCTAAGGAAGTCAGTCTTGAAGGCAGTCCATGCCACCTCGTCCCCAATCTCCTCATATGGCCTCTGCATAACCCTCCACCAGTCCTCCACCACACTGCGGAACATATAGGCTGCCAACTGCACTCTCTGGCGTCCCGAGCACTCGAACACTCGGAAGATCTTCTCCATACGGACGATCCAGTCGTCCTCCACCATAGGGTCGTCAGTGCCTGTGAACTCTGGCGGTCCCCTCTTGAGGAACCTCTCGAATATCATGTTCGGGTCTGCCTCCCGAACTGGTACATCCCGAAGGGCTAGCGGGGCCACCCGATCAATCACGTCCAGGACCTGCGCCTGAAACTGCGCAAAGTCCTCTGTCTGCTGCTGATGGGCTATAGTCTGGGCCTCCTGAGCAGCGAGGAAAGCCTGAAGGAACCTCTCGAATCGACGCTCATGGCCTGACTGATCGTCGATAACTACCGTCACCGGTGGTGCATCGCCTCCAGACATCTATCATGAAAAAGAAATTGTGTCAGTTTAAGTCCAAAACCTAAGACTACATTGACTCTACCCAATCCATCGTCCTCACACGTATCCCAACACTCGAATCCTCACTACGTCCTAAGGTTTCTAGTGTGTTTTATTTCCTAGAGACCAGCTCGCTCTGATACCATAAAAATGTAACGCCCCAATTCCGGATACCGATAAAGTCGTTCGAATACCCGAAGTTGGCGCGCTATTTCTCAGAAAATCCGAGAACTTCCAAGATCATAGGCCCACAGTGAGGTCCAATTTAAAACTTTTTGGACTATATAGTAATAATAGTTAACTTGCGGAAGCATAAGAAATAAGCGGAAGCAATAGGTATCGATATATAAGTAAAGTGTGAGCAGAAATATAGTCTAGTTAAAAGTATCAGTTGTTAATCAAAGTTAATACATATTTGTTGGCTACTCGGCTCACCTACAAAATTTCTCTCAAAAACCCAAAATAAGATGAACTCTCAAAACCCAGGTAAATCATCTCCGCCCTCCGGCTCGACATCCGGGTCGGCCAGGCCCCATCCGTAGTCTCCAACAATCGGCGCCTCTACTTGCGCAAGTGCATCCTCTTAGATCTCTGGGTCAAGGCCTAAGCACCAAAGATGAGTCAAATCTAAAAGATCTGGCAAGTCACAGCATACTACTAACATAGGACATATATATCAAATGAATAGAGACATGTAAATAAATTAAAGAATAACAACGTAATGAACTAGGCAGTTGAGCAGTATAATCAAAAGGAATCAGGATAATATAGAACATCTAATCTACTACAAAATGGCACATTCACACGAGCTGGAATACCGCGGGATATTATGCCGCGGCCGTCCCATACTGGACACAGTTGCGGCGGGGAAATCTCACAAGTGCTGGGAATTACTAATCCCGCAAATCACTCATCATCTCATCACACTCATCACTCAAGACCGGACACGGTATCACACCGTCCGTCTTAACCACACAGCTCATCATGATAGCTCATCAACACTCATAATAGCTCCTACCGGGGATGATCAGTCCACAGGCTGAGCTTAAATCAACCGAGTAAATACTAATGCCGACTCGAGAATACTCTAAGGGTCTATGTCTGTCTAGGCTTTGCCTTGTGTGAACAAGGTCCTAACCAAGTCTCTAAGAGGTTTATATATCAAGTAATCAATGGATTGTAATTCAAGCCCAAGCCCACTCGTTGGATCCATACCAAGGCCCATCAGCACATGGCCTGGTCTAAAACAGTCCAAACGAGGCATCACATCCATTTATACTGATAAACAGTTCCTTCTAATCCAACAAGACTTAAAATCCCAATATAAACTACATCTTCCAACTAAAGGTACACATCTCCACACTTAGGCCCAATAAGGGCCCGCCTAGACACAGACACGGGTCATTGTTCTCCAAATCATACTAATGGGTCACCTCTAAGATATCCTAGGTTCAGGTCCTCCATTTATATTTAATTAATAGTTAACAGCTATACTAAGGATATAAGAGTGACAGTAAATAATAGAAGTGAAACATGAACTTCAATAAGAGAATCAACGAGAATAACAACAGTCCAATCCTAGGTAATGGACCACGTTCAGGTTCAGGTCCATCTCCGGTAATTTGATCTCTAAGTGAAGTCACTGATGCCATATGCTACTATGTTTGGTGCTCATGAAGTTACGGGCATCATTGACAACTTTTAGGGGTCAACTCATCTTAGATTAAACGACCAAAACCCTAATTGGTGGTCCCCACGAGTCAAGGTCGAGCCACGCCATTGACTCGTGCTTGACACATTGATGGAAGTTCATTTGGATGGTCAATGGGCCCCACAATCGATCAATCATAAAACAAATGCTAAACTCACATCTTAGTGTTCACAGTGTGGCAGGTCGACCTGGCAAGGGTCGGGTCGATCTGCTCCACTGGAATTAAAGTTGGGGCTTGGTTTGGATTCTGGAATTTCCAGTGTACCCGATTGACCAGGTGACCAGCCAGTCGATCTGGTACACAGGTGTACCTGAGTTAACAGATTCCAGACCAAATCTCAACTTTTGCACTAAAGTCTGGGTCTGATGGAAAAATCCAAGTCATACACAAACTATTCGAATTGGGTTCATAAAATACTCAGGGCTTAATCAATTTATAAAATCTAATGAAATTTCTAAAGGTATAAATCTAAAGGGTCCAAACTAATTTAAATTAATTAAAGACTAAGGGGTCTTTATTTCCAATTTCTAAAATTAATAGGGTTCCATAAAGGCTAAGGGTCCTACTTTCCTAATTTTCTAAAACTAATGGGTTATGATTAGTGGGCCCCACTGGTCTCGGCTCCAATTTGGTTCAATAAAAACTAAGGGGTTTATATTTCCAATTTATGAAAATTAATGGTGCTAATAGTATACATAAAAAAACTAAGGGATTAATTTTAATTAATACAATTAGTGGGTTATGACACAACATCAACTCACCCCTCACCCATCCCATGTCATCAGTGCTTTATTTCACTCTTATTTCTCTCCTATTCTCATGCACTCTCAAACTACAGGAACCATTCATTCCATAAAGTTAGTCACATGGGGTGGCCACAATTTTACAAGCTCTCACAAATCACCAAACCACTCAACCTATCTCTCCTTCACTCAGCATGGAAATCGTTCTGCAACAGAACCTGCACAACGTTGCAACAGGGGTCTCTCGCCTGATACATGGAGAAGGCAATGATCGTGGGCCCCACTGATCAAGGGCCCACGATCAGCCCTCATCATCTGGGTCGCCCAAGGTGGCCCTACATGATGTGGGGTCCGGATCTCCAAAGGTGGCCCACCTGGACCCCACTGATCTCAATACCAAAACACCCCAAATTCTCACTGTGTTCCACTGAGAGTGACTCACCCATTTCAAATCAAATTGTTTCTAAACAAACCATTAATCAAATAAACAATTAAAAATTGTAAAAACACTACAATGCCCATCAATCCATCACCATTTGGACCCATTGATCTTCCAAATGGGGGGGGGGTGAAACCCCCATCCATCAATGCCCAATCCATCCAAACACACAACTAAGCTCAGGTAATTACTAAGACTAATCAATAACATACATGAATTAAAAACCACAGAATCAAAGGAAACAACCACATACATTCTATGCTAATAGTATAGTGCACTTGCCTTTTTTTTTTTTGCTTGGGAGATAAGGTTTTGTAGAGAGAGAGAAATAGAAGAGAGAATCCCAGCCCAAAGGAGAAGAAGAAGAAGTAGTAGCAGCAGCTACTAAGAGGAAATCCCAGCACAGTAACAGTAGCTCAAAACTTAGGGAAGAAATGAGAGAGGAAGAAGAAAGGAAGTGAGGTGAATAGTTGCTAGGGCTCATTGGGATTTGTGTAGTATTTATAGCTTAGGGGGAGTGGCTAATGACTGTAATAGCCCTTAGGTTAACATAGGATTAGGGTTAGGGTTAGGGGCTTTTTAGTCTTTAGGTTAGTAGGTTCTAGAGATGCACTTTTTACACTAAACCCCCTATAAATTTCTAAAAACCATACTAAGGGCCTCCCCTACACTAACTTGCCTAGAATTGCAAAAGACTACACAAAAACCCTAATACTAATACAACTAACTAGTCTAACACTAACTTAGGAGATTAAAACAAAACTACCCTGATTAACCCCTAATTAGCATAATTAGCTAGTAATTAGCAATAATTAGTATTAATTAGCATTCAAAAATATAAATTAGAGGGCCCATAAAGGGTGGGGCCTCACAGATGAGATTTCATTCTTACAGGGGTTTTGCCTCGTTGTCGAGGGCCCGACGCGGAGGCGTTCTGCTGCAGACCCCTGGGTGGCTGATCGTCGCGGGGGCGAGGAGCCTCACGACGGTCGTCGCGACGGAGGTGCGTCGTTGCAGGCCGAGACGAGGAGGCCGACTGGACAACGCCCTCTACGTACATAGGACCAGGCTTTCCCCCGGACCTTCTCTGGCGGGGAACCCCTGGCTGCTCCTGCCTGACGGGGAGAGCCCCTATTGGTCCTGGAGGGGGGAGGAGAGCGGAGCGAGCGCCAGCAGGCTGTTCCGGAGGTGCCGACTGGAGCGGCTGAGGTTGTAAGAATGGTGGAAATAAGGGTTGCTCTGGAGGTGGAAAGGACGATGCCCTTCGGGACTTCGACGCCCCTCCACCACCGTATCTGGTCTTTGGAGGCATGGCTATCACTGGTTCGAAGATCCTGAATCCCCACAGACGGCGCCAACTGTAAGTTCCTAAAAATTACGGACTTGATTAATGGAGGGTTGAAGAGGATTAAGCTCTTAGTTTGATGATCTGGAGAATATGAGGGGAAGGATCGAGCCTCCGATAACCTGAAAGAGGAAGACTGAAGTCAGAGCCCCTGGCTATAGGCAGCCGAAGGCACTCCGACGCTCAAGTTAGTATGAGAATTAAGAGGAGTGGAGAAGGAGAAGTGTGATAGGGAGATAAAAGTGCGTACCCCATGTAGTCCTCCTTCATGCAATATATATAGACGTGAATGTCATCATTGGGATAGACCTAGGGAGGGACGGAAATTCCGTCAGTGTGTACTCTTCTCTCCTGAGTAGGGGTAGGTAAAAAGGGCCTGTCCCATCGGACCATCGCCCCATGCCTATGGATATGACCTTGGATAAGGCGTGCTCCTTATCTAGGCTCAGCACCCACTCTATTTGTCAGCTCGTCGTCCCCGTCACTGCGGCGCATTTATGACTGCATTTATGGCCGAGTGACAGGAGGCCGTGACCAAGGTCGAGACCGAGATCAGGCTTGAGGCCGAGACCGAGGTAGGAACTTATGACGTGGCTACCGAGATGCGTTCCACGATCTCTCCGAGATAGCGCTGCTGCCTACCTCGAGCGGCACCAAGATTAAAGGGTAATCCGAAATAGAGGAGCGGCCCCCGTACATCCGTGGTTATGAAATGGCCCCACACAGACTTAAATCTAAACATGGATTCTAACTGAAACATCAAGCTAACCCCATTAATTAAAATAGATGTAATCCAAAAATTCTAATATCAAAACGTCTCCACTAGGATACCTACCTTCAATTATATACAAAAGTGAATGAATTATCTATCATCAATTATGAAAGTGAAGACTCTATTTTCACTTCTCTCACAAATACATGGTACGACATGTGGGACATGAGTGAAACTCCTTCCACCACCTCTCAATGCACATGATGTGGAAGCCGTGGTTGCATTTGGGCAAGATAGTGAGCACTTCTCCCAACATAAATTCTGACAAACAGATGACGCACCCTTCTTCCACCCCTGTCAGTCTCAGTCTCGTTTCCTCTGAGAAAAACTCAATCGGCAGCCCCGAATCCAATAAAGTAGTAGCACGTACAGGTTCCGCCGGAGAGTGATGGTGTTGAACAACCTCTCGTGGCTGCTGGGGGTGGTGAACACGCACGGCAGCTGCCTCCTGTCGGGGATTCGTTCCATTCCCGGCACGTGCTGATGGTTGAGAGCGGTGGCCGTGAACTGGTCCCGGTCTGGGATTCACCGGATTCTCGGGACCCGCAGGTGGCTTTTCGATGATCCATTTGATAGAGAAGAAGAGGATCAGCGGGCAGACGACAATAAAAACGGGGAAGTAGATGACTAGCTTGCCCTTGGCGGAAAGGTCAGGGTCATATGAGGGTGGGGGAGAAACAGAAAGGAGAAATCTAGATGGCATGCTTTTTCACCTTTCTTCTTCTTCTTCTTCTTCTTATTTTCCAAGTATCATAGAGTAAGGGAGAATAACTTGGGTTTATGCATGCGGAGGGAGGTGAAAGTCATGAAGCACACATTAATTGTGGAGGAATTTCACATAACTATCCCATTCGGGATTGTTGTATTTGTAGCATGCTTGCAACCATCCAAGTGATCCACCTCTTACAAGATTCGAAAATATCGTGATATAATATCATCATATTTAGCAAGAGCTCTATTTTCGCAATAGCAAACAAGAAGCAACCCATAAAAGATTTTGGGTTGAGTTGGGTTAAGATGAATCCTTGTTGTGCGGTGGTGAGCCTGGGGTTATTGAGTGGGAAGGAGTTGGATCGATCATGGAATGTTTCACATGTTGCTAAATTTATTACCTCATGGTGCAAGCCAGGAATGGTACCTATCAAAAATAAAATAAAATAAAATAAAAATAACGAGATTACCGGAAAAATTCATATTCTCATCATTCTGCGCGTGCATGGCATGGCATGGTGTATAGGGGTGTTCATGGGCCGGGTTGGGCTGGGCTAAGGAATATCCAGGGCCAGACTGGCTTCTAAACAGCCTGTCAAACCCTGGCCCAGGCCCTCATAGGGCTATAAGGAGCTGGCCCAAGCCCGAGCCCAGACCAAGATTAAAATATAATTAAAAAAGAGAGTGAAATTACATGACCTCGTCTGTAGCCCAGTTGGTTTGGTCTTGACAGTGTCTATCAAAGTAGCACTGTTTGAATCCCAAACCTAAACCCTTTTTCTATTATTATTTTTCAATCGGGCCGATCTGGGCCGGGCTTGGGCTCTCTATAACTGAGTCCAAGCCCGTCCCGTCTATTAAACGGGCCTAACAAAGATGTCCAAAATCCAAACCCAGCCGTAGTATTAAAAACAAAGGTCCAAGCCCGGTCCAAGTCGGGCTGGGCCCGGGCCGTACTTGGGATAGCCCTGTCCATGAACACCCCTAATGGTGTAAGTGCCGTCCGTGCATATGTTGAGGGATTAGATTGATCAGGTGGTCAGGTCACCAAAGAAAATGGATGAGTGGGAGTTTTGGAGAATGCCATACATTACACACGCCCGCATCCTAATTATATCAACTGTGTTTGGGGTTGGGTTTTGAGTCTGGACAAGGTTTAATCCAAAGTTCAGATTTGCGCTTTACCCACACCCAATTTGTGCTGGACATGATTTAGGTCAATACCAGACCCATAAGCCAAACAATGACTAAATAAAATGCAAAAAATCCAAGCTACTAGACATAAATAAGAAACAGATTCACTACTTAATCAGGGATAGAGGGGAAAGGAGATGATATGTTGCAAGCAGAGAGATGCAAAGTTCGCCTGATATGATTTTATTCGCCCTGATAAGTTACATTCGAAGAGTCACAATTTCACATCCATTCATGATTTTATTTGAGATTCTAGGACCCACCAAATAAAACACGATCCTATTTCTGTGCACCGTACCGAAGTTGGTCTCATTCTTCTTCCAGGTTTTCTGCACTAATTAAAGGACCATATGTATGTTTGTGAAAATTATTTCAGAAGTAACTTTATTTTGGGAAAATTAGGACGCCTTCTGATTTTATATTATATATATATATATATATTTATCTCATCTTTTTGGTACCATATCCCTTTGTTTGGCCATTATCCATTGATATTTGCATCACTAAAACAATAGCACGCCCCATGCACATGGAATTTTGTAGCACAAACTGAACGCTGCTGCTGCCCTCGAGCACACAGGACATGGTGATCCTGATCCTGATCCTGATCCTGACCGTGACCGACCTGGCGGATCACACCAAGGAATGACCACCTGCCACTGAAACTTGAAGAATGAAAGACGGGATAAATCACATCAGTGGACCTATATATGCTCATTCCATGGCAATCACTTCAGTCTCTTACCAGCCATTTGTAGGTCAAATACCAGATGAAATAATTAAAATGAGGGTATTCTCCTGGACACAGCGCAAAAGTTGGTTGGATGACCAGTTGAAAGCAACTCAATACTATTCAATGACCGGCACATGGTTCCCTCTCTGTTTATCAATTCCATTCCATGCACCCCATCACAGTTTGACCCCCCACAAAATCTCCAACTACTCAAAATTCCCAAGTCTTTCCACTTCACAAATGGCACACCCAACAATAAAAAAAAGGGGGAAAGAGATATTGAAGAGCGAAGGAAGAATATGTTATCACCATCAATCACCTAAAGATCCAACAAACTTTGGAAAGCCAAAAACAAGATTCCAAATATGCAACCATCCTACATATTACACAGCACTTACATATTTATAATAGGGTGAAAGATGTGATAACAACAATAATTGAAAAGGGGAAAAAGAAAAAAGATGAAAAAAACAAAATAACAACCAAATCCGACCATCCCTTAACCAGACAACAGGAGACTGAATACAACCGCAAGCAAACCAAAACCTGCAAATCTAGAAGCACTTCCTGTGGACAATAGATGGCCCAGACTCATCGTACTCACCCTTCGATATCCACATCTGCAAAACACATTCCAAAACGTCATTACCAAGGCTTATGTTTCGATAGACTAGATGCAAGTTTTCAAGGACCTTTAGGCACACTAGGACCATTATACTGATACATGAGAAACTAATATCTCTCAAGCATTCTCAAGGCAAAAAAGAAAAGAAAAGGATATTTTCCACAAGCATATACAATCTCATCATTAGAAAGCTCATTTTAGTTTCAAATCCCAAACAGCCAATAAATGTACAATAGCTCTCAAGTTCAGACCAGAACCGCCTACTAGGTTTAGCTTCCTATATACTATGGGAGGTTGGAGCATACACCAGTTGACAGGTTCATCTTCAACATGAGATAGCATGCTCGTGGCATATTCCGGTTGATGTCTAACATAAAAGATGGATACTTTAGAACAGCAAAAATACATGCCACTTATCTGCTTTTTTCCCAATAAATAAGCGATAATTTAGGAGAGGTCATTAAGAAATGAGCTGGAGGCCATTTTCAAAAGAGAAGTTGATAAAATATCTCCGGTCGTATTTTGGTCACTATGGAAGGAAAGGAATGAAAAAACGGTTTCAAGCAAAGAAGCTCGGTAGAGGAGTTCAACCTTCACAAGTATAGAGAAGCCTCGTATATTGATTCTAGAACAGAATTCAAAGCGGGATCAATTTGAAAAATTGTAAACAACTGGAAAGACATACTCAACAGTGGTTCACGAGACTCTGAATGTACAACCCTTTGGTGTGCTCAAGTTCAATTTGTATACTAAAAGAGAAACCCAAGTCTCGTATGAATCAAAGATGTGTTGAAAGATGATCAAGGAAACGATGGTTTTTGTTTCTTTCCAGTCCAATCAGAAAGTCTCAAATGAAGTGAAAATTTCTAGGCATAGAAAAAATCAAGGATCTTCAAAAGATCATCAGCAGGCAACATTGTAATGTTGGGAGATCCTATTAATATTTTACAATGAGTGAAACTAAATGGAGGCAGAGATTAAGAGGTTCTCTTTCAATCATATCAGATGCGTCAATGAAGAAGTTGATTCATTGACAAAAGCAGTAGTAGACAGAACAATTGCTGGTGAATACTTTCCACACACTGTAGTATACATCATCTGTTTTGTTCACTTTCTGAGGGTAAAAACTTATAAATGCAGGATTGCAATATGCGACTGATATGCCACCTTAGCTTATGTAGCATCAGTAGACAAAATCCATAAGAGTATAAAACTAGCTTCAAAATTTTTAAAAAAATATATGTAATAATAGACAGAAGCAATTTTTGAATTGTTTTGTATAGATATACCAAAATAACCAATGTAGTAGAATTGAAAACAATAGGACAACGGAAGGAATGCTATATAGACAAGAGACGATTAAAAAATAGCTTCTGTAGTATAATTCTAAACAAGTCAAATTAGACAACAGCAGTGTGGCACAATGGAAAGTGCTTGCTATCACATTGAGGTTGAAGGTTCAATTCAAGTTACCAATAAATAAATTAATAAAATCATATCAACATAAAAAAGAAATCTAATAAGACATGAGAGATGCACAAAGCAGTAACTCCTGAAAACAATTACCTGTTGGAAGGTGCTCAGTGAGGCCAGAATTGACCCTCCAATCCAGACACTGTACTTTCTCTCAGGAGGTGCAACCACCTTGATCTTCATGCTGCTTGGGGCAAGAGCAGTGATCTCCTTGCTCATACGATCAGCAATGCCTGGGAACATGGTGGAACCACCGCTAAGCACAATGTTTCCATACAAATCCTTCCTGATATCGACATCACACTTCATAATCGAGTTATAAGTAGTCTCATGGATTCCAGCAGCTTCCATTCCGATGAGGGAGGGCTGGAAGAGCACTTCTGGGCAACGGAATCGCTCTGGCCCGATTGTGATCACCTGGCCATCAGGCAGCTCATAGCTCTTTTCAATAGATGAGCTACTCTTTGCGGTCTCAAGTTCTTGCTCATAATCAAGGGCCACATAGGCAAGTTTCTCCTTCATGTCACGGACAATTTCCCGCTCGGCAGTTGTGGTAAATGAGTACCCTCTCTCTGTCAAGATCTTCATGAGGGAATCTGTCAGATCCCGTCCAGCAAGATCAAGCCTGAGAATGGCATGTGGAAGTGCATAACCTTCATAGATAGGGACGGTGTGGCTGACACCATCACCAGAATCCAGCACAATTCCTGCAAGGAATTTTCCACAAGGTGAAAGGAAAATCACAAAACCAAATGCCTAAGTGCAAGAATAAACATAAATGAATAACAATCTGTACGATATCTGTAGTATTTAATGTAAATGCTTCTTCATAAGGGTCACCAATGAGTTATGGTTTTATTTATTTTTTTATTTTTTTATGATGCTGATATCCTTGAGGTCTTTGGCCCAACAGAACTATTCCCTCAGGTGGCGCCCTCTAAACCCACACAAATGCACACCGGACAAATCTGATGCAGTTTCGAACACAAGCCGTGGGGAGCAAACCCATGCCTTATGCCACTCCACCAACTCCAAGGTGGGTCAATGAGTTATTAAGATACATAGTGTGAAATGACTTATATTAAATATAGGTGACAATTAGATTAAGCTCGGGCGAACGACAGGATTAACATGTAGTAAATGAAATTGGGCAAAACTATTGAGTCTTATTCTGACCAAAATGAGAACTTTAGCTGCCTAAAGTGGTAAGGAATCTATTTACTGGATATAAAGTTATTATCTTTAAGATTTTATATCAATGTGATGCAAAATAATATATGTGTGCACTTGCACACACATGCAAGTACACAAATTTAAATAAATCGCACCAATCACATGGTTAAGAAAACATACAATTCATAATTTTGTGCACAAACAACTACATTAATAGAGATGCATCAGTCACTTGATCATTGGAGGGTGCACTCACATAGAAACACACATGAACCTTAATACATTAGTAGTAGATAAAACGTGAATACCTAGAAATAATATATGCAAACAATTTTCTTCAACAAACCTGTTGTACGGCCACTAGCATATAGGGAGAGGACAGCTTGAATGGCAACATACATGGCTGGGACATTAAATGTTTCAAACATAATCTGTGTCATCTTCTCCCTGTTAGCCTTTGGGTTCAATGGGGCTTCGGTAAGGAGAACAGGATGTTCCTCAGGCGCAACTCGGAGCTCATTGTAGAAGGTGTGATGCCAGATCTTCTCCATGTCATCCCAGTTGCTAACAATTCCATGCTCAATTGGGTATTTCAATGTGAGAATACCTCTCTTGGACTGGGCCTCATCGCCTACATAGGCATCTTTCTGGCCCATCCCAACCATAACACCTGTGTGTCGAGGCCGGCCAACAATACTAGGGAACACAGCCCGTGGAGCATCATCCCCAGCAAATCCAGCCTGTCAAGAGTAAAGTAGAGAGCAGATTTAATTTAAAAACACAACAAAATTAGTGGACATGTAGCTGGAAAGGTAGCATGCATGCCATAGTGTCAAACATTCTCACCTTAACCATTCCAGTTCCATTGTCACAAACAAGGGGCTGAATGTCCTCTGTATCCGCCATTTTTTATATTGAGCCTGCACCAATAAATGTAAACCCAAAATGGTTATCTGATGAATGTTATAAATAGAGCAAGTTACACAAGACTGAATTTCATGCAAAAAAAAAAGCCACAAGGAACCCAATTATTTATTTTCTTGTTATACAGTTTTCATAAAAAACAAGGTAAACCTGAACCAGATAAGTGAATCACATTTATAAGCTGTAATTTGCTAAGAACATGGCATGCCTTAAGGCTATTGGATTTTCGCTTTGTTTTTTTTTTTTTTCGTGTGGGGGGGATGGTCTTATGGTTATTTGATTTGTCAAACAAGCCTCAGAAATAGCCGCATTCGATTCACACTGGGGGGATGGTCTTATGGTTATTTGATTTGTCAAACAAGCCTATGAAATAGCCACATTCAATTCACACTCTTTCATACCATTATAGATATTAAAGCAAATGGGGAGGTGTGCTGTGGAGGGTGCCACGTCAGCATTGAAGGAGTTCTCCTTTTAAATAAATATACATAAAAAAACTTAGAGTGATTTAAGGAGCCATGTCATCACATTCCACTATTTTTTCTCCAAAAGTATCTATCCATATCTTTTATCTCCTAAAGTCTCTCAATCAATATCCCCTAAAATTAAAGTTAATCTTTCAAAAATAATACAAAAGACATTTCTAAGGGGGCCCACTATGTAGATCTTATGATCCAAAAATAACAATCTCTTTCACTTATGTGTTACCCCACAAAAGTTTTAGAGAATTTAATAAATATAACCCATGCACCATCTTAGTGGGACCACCTCATAGAACTTATCAACCTGACTCAAATGTTAAATGGACTTGAGCCTTTGTTGAACTGAGGCCTTCAAAGAGTTGTCATATATTTTCAATATTTTTTTATCGTGTGGTTTCAGCTGGGATGATCCTATGTGCACCCGAACTCAAACTTTAGTCTAACCCCGGCCTTTGAGGGGCAGTCTCAACCCACCCATATTTTTTGAGTAGACAAGCTCGAACTTAGTATCTAGGATCTGATATACATCTAAACGCAGGCCGTTCAATCCCTAATGATAGTAGAAATGGGCCAGTCCGGAAACTGGCCCATTGAAATTCCTACAACAGGCCATTAATTTAATGGAATTATAAATTATAAAACTTATTACACACGCTTGAATGAGGTTAGTTTTGATGCTTCAACATTCATGTAAAATCTAGAGCCCCAACATTGATGAAAGCAATTAAATTGCCCTCTCTATCATTATCTTGCAACAGGTATAGATCCCATGTGAGGGACTTTTTTTCCTTGGACCATTTATTTTATATATTAAATAAATATGGGACATTAATGTAGAATAAAAGGATTCTACACGTCTCTCTCTCTCTCTCTCTCAAGTGTTTGGTTGGATGTGGATTTGATTTGCATTTTCAAACGGGTGTGTTTTAATTGTAAGTAGGCTCAAAACAAGTGGGTAGTGTTTTGGGCCATTGGTGTGGGACTCATCTTGCCCACTTTCACACTCCACAAGATATACCTAACAGACTGAGCCCCAGCCGGGTATTGATAGGAAAATGGATACATTTGTTTTTTCTTTTCTCATTTTTTTTCCTTCTTTGAATGGTATCATTTTTTATTTTTGCTTCCATCCAAAGTTTTCTCTTTTTTAGTAGGGATTTTCAACCCATGCATTTTTTCAATTTACAAAGATTTTATAGGTGTGATATTACAAGATTCTCATTATTATTTTTCACAATAATTTCTTCCTTTTACCATAAATCTCAAGATCTTTTTCCACTTTATTTTGTTCTAAAAATTCTTAAAAATAATAATAGTGGATTCTTCTTTTATAGTTTTAATTATTATAATAATTTACTATATCTTTATTTCAGCCCGGGCTCAGCACAGGCGTTTGTCGCTAGTAAATATTGGAAAGAATTCTGATGTGGAAGCAAAAAGGTTTGTAACGCTGAAATGGACCCCGATAACACTCCAGTGCATGAATAACATCAGTTTATGTTGAAACAAGATCATTAATATATATGTAACAAAGCAGCATCTGAATCCACACCACCTTGCAAAGCCACAGGCCCTCCTACTTGCCCACTTATTTAATCACTTTATCGGCATTCTCATGAGTCATGATAGTGTCAGACTGAATACAGTTCCCTATTATAGTAATACAGAGAAGATTACACAGTTTCCCCCCGTGAATGCTTAGAACTTCACATTCAGATGCAAATTCTAACAGATTCGGTGACTTGATAGATGAGCACACCACCCAAATATCCTATTTCACAAAATTTTACCATTGAAAGAATTCAAATATGACAGTACTTCAAATCACTCCACCTACTTTGCTTTTCATCAGGAACATTTTTCATCTAAAATACAATGACGACAAGGAAACATTACCCGAATGTGAAGTATCCAAGAGGTAAACAATTAAGTTATATATGGACATGTGCAAATCAAAATATCATAACTGGTAGCAAAAAAAAGGCCAATCAACCATAAGCAAGCAAAAACATCCACCAGTTCATAGAGATAATTACATACATCCATATACAGTGCCATGCCATTTTCACTACCATATGTGCAACATCCATCATAGATGAGAATAAGGCACTAATCATGCAGCTATTTGTATACATTGAGTCAATCTGAACTTTATATAGAACCGAACGCAAACGCCAGAACAGCACGCTCAGATTCTTTTACAATACACCATCATCACAATCTACTTGTTCCCAATATCAAAACCAATTCAACAAGACATCACACAAGAACTGATATGAATATCCACATTCCACAAAGAAAGAAAAATTTAAAAAGCAGATGCACAGCTGTAGCAGATCTACAAATACCGAAAGCCACAAAATTCAAACCGCGACAATTGATCAGATCCACATAAAAACCGACAAACAAAAGCATCAAAAAGGGAAAGGTTAGATCCGCGGATTTAATCATTCGAGTGCAGAAGCCACAAAAGAACAATAACAACAACAACCGATCCAAATTCAACCGATAAAACACAGTAAAAGCATCAGATTCCCCAAAAATCACTAAATTTCAACCATTTTACAAGATGAAAACAACTTCTTTCACAGGATCTGCGAAAGGTAAGATCAGAAACAGAAGCAGATATAAAGAATCACTAAATCCCAACCGATTTCAAAGCAAAAACAACAAAAAAAGATCGCGTGACTGAGATGAGAAACCCTAGATCGATGCCGATCGAGCTCCTTGAGACGAAACGAAAATGAACCAGAAACCATCAAGAAGTCGAGAATCGAGATCAGAAGCGAAAGATCAAAGAAAAAGCCGTACCTTTTGGGAGTTGATGAGGAAGAGATACGAAGAGACCTTTGTCTCCTCTGGAGCAGAGAGAGAGAGAGAGTGAGAGTGACGATAGAAAGAGAGAGATGGGTTGGGATTCAGATAAAAGGCATGGGGGAGTGAGAAATGAGAGGCAAATGAAATGCAAATTTAAATGAAATGCAGGTTTGGAGGAGGGAAAAAAAGTAGGTAGTGGGGACTGGTGGGGAATCATTTACTCTGTAATTCTCTTCCTTCTACGGGAAGAGTTAAAAAAAAGAGAGGAATCAAGTGAAAGAGTGTGGGGTCTCTGATAGAGAAAGAAGAAGGTGTGGGACAGCAGCTTTTACTGTGGAGTGGTTTTGGTTGAGTTCTTCTTCCTCGATCTTTTACACTAATCACAATTTTTACCTTTTTTTTTTTTTTTTGTTTTACCGCCATCTTTCTTTGAATGACAATGTAATGGATGTTTGGTGCTGAAAGATTTGCTATTTTCAGTCTGTTTTGGGTTCCATGTAAATCCACGTGCTTAAAAAAATTTGAAGATTTTCACTTACCCAAATTAAATAGATTTTTTGGTTCCAAATGTGGGCTTTTTAGAATTTTTTTTTTTAGAAAATTGGTGGCCCATTTGGTAATTTTACATGTAGAATAAAATGTAATAAAGCATCAAATAAGAGTGAATAAAATCTAATGAGGTTATGATGGTATTTTGTTTTGAGAATAAATCTAATGAGGTTCAAATCGTGAGAACTATGGGTGGGGTCTATCTATCACCCAATCCAAATCTTGCAATGGAGAGGGACCCCTTTGATAGTCACACGCCTCTGGATTTGGTATCAATGCGAATGAACTGAACCGTTAGATCGACTATATATCCATATGAATGGATTGGGCTTGTCAGCCATGGATAGAGAGATTAGAAGCATAAAATTGGAGCCAAACTTGATATTCGGGATAGTCCCATAAAGATTTTCTAATCCCCACCGGTCTCATTCCAAAATGAAACCCCCAGTGGGCCCAACTAAACAATTCTCACAGTGACTCTATGGTTCTCACATGATCACATCCCTTTTGTTTTTAGTCCTTCAACTTTTTTTATAAAAAAATATATGGTTTTTTGGTCTTTTAGTGGAGTAATGATATTTATTTTTAATTTTTTTTAAATGGAGAAAATTTTGAGTTAGATTGTTACTTATGTGTTTCAAGACTTTATTTGGCTTTTACTAATTTAGTCGAGTGCCAAACTGGCAAGAGATCCAAAAGATTTGATTGTGAAAGATTGATACCATTTTTTAAAATCTATAACTATTTTTTACTTTTTACTATTTACGAAACAGAGTTGTGTGCCAGGTTGTACAGGAGGCATGTTTCACGTACGAATTATGAAATATATGATTGTGTTGCACACTTGCACGTTAGCATTTATTATAACAAGTGGAGCCCTGCAATGCACGTGCACCGAACACAAAGTTTTACTAAGAAAATTTTTGAAAAATAAAGCTTTTAAAAAATTTAGTAGAAGCTTATATACATTTAAAAATCAACTTTCAACAAAAAAATGAGTGATTGTAAATTGCAAGGCCCGTGCAATGTCCAAATATAGCTGACAATACTTTTTTCATATACATTTGAAAACAATAAAACGATGATATAGTGAGAAAAATGAGATCTCAAAAGACCATCGATATGAAATTTATATAACTTTTTGAGGATATAAATCACATATTTCTAGATATTTTTATCATGAATGTGTACTAAGAAATTTAAATTTACTTTATTTAATCTATCAGGTCGACTTATCAGTTTCTTGGTAAACTTGACCTGCTAAAGTTGGAGTCCAGTCAAAAGCATAGTCAAATTGATAACCTGCAGTTTTATAAAAAATAAAAATAAAAACTAAGAACCAAATGAGCTTACTGTTTTAACCAATTACCATGAACATTATATGTTCACTACAAAATCAGATTCTATTAAGGGAAAAATAATAATTATATCATATCTAAGGACATCAGAATAAAAAAACTGAGATGGTGATTTTAGTTTTAACTTACAATGAAGAATAACAACTCACACAGATCGTCAAGAATAATGAAATAATCCGGCTTGTCCTCAAGCGACAGGAATCAACAATGGTGGAACTATTATATGAACTCTGACGAGTAAGATTTGCAGAGCACCTGTTGATCAATATTAGTATTTAACATGTGCGATGTTTTATTTTATAAGACGGACCACTATCAGGTAAAAAGAGGCAATACCTCTCCAAAAGTCAGCATCTTCTTTTTACTTGATATAAAGTGCTATATTTTATACCCAGTAATAAAAGAATAATACAAAGTAATCATAGAAGTTTAGTTAAATGGAAGCTCACAAATAAAGATATCCATAGGGAAAAAATACAAAAAAAAAACTACAAATACAAATTTGGCAAAAGAATTGGACCTTCCTCTTAAGAAATGCATAAGAATGTAACCTACGTATTCTAGATCAACTATTCTGCTCTGTTCTGTATAGAGGATGAGAGTGTTGATCAAAGTAAGAAAAATTTGAAATGAACAAAGACAAACTGAATTTGTTGCAGCTTAACATCAAATACTTATTTTAGTTGTTTACACTTAAAACGATCACTTCATTCATTGACTCTGAAATTAGTAGTAAAGTTAGCATAACAAGCAGTTTCTATGAGATTCTCGTTTTTCCTTGCATGACGCTTCATTGAAATATATGAAAAGAAGAAGGAGAACAACAAGAAGAAGAAGCTTGCAATGATGAAAGAAATAAATGTGTTAGAAAATAATCAAAGTTTTTTAATTTAAACCTCGTGAGTAAGAGCAATAATAAATAAATATATTCATGCCCTTGAAATGCCCTTTTATAATAAAAAAATTCACAAAAGTTATATATTAAGAAACTAAAAAATTGTACAAAACAACAATAATTTTACGATAGCAATCTATAAGATCTACCACTAAATTGCATTTATGGAATTATTATTAGCAATCATTAATATTAGAAAAGAACCAATATTTAGTAGTAGTTATCACATTATCCAACTTGTGATTATTCTTCCAACCGGGGTATAAATCAAGATCAATATAACTATTATGTCAGATTGAAAACTCAATTATTCTAACTAAATAAAATACAAACACATGAAGCAAAAAGGAAAAGAATATTTAACTTTTTTATTCATGGTAACTTTCATTAAAAGAGAGAAAAAAACAGGGCGGACATAAAATGAGTTTAAGTTTGTACATTTCACTTTCTTATTTATGATATATTTGTCAGTTGTTGCTTTTTTCTTAAAAAAGAAAAAGAAAAAAATAAAATAAAACAATAATTCAAACGCAGTACTTGTATATATGGGATTTGCTTATAAGTTTTGGAGGTCCCTATACCTTTTTCAAAGGCCATAATAAATAATATACAACTGAAGGAACACCAAATTACAAATATTTAAGGTTAGTGAACAAAAGATTAAAGGGTTAATATTTAAAAAATAATAACAAAGGGTTACATCCGTACAAAGAAAATAATCTCGTATCTTCTGGAAACCTCCGGAGCTCTCTGATGTTCTTAACTCTCAAATTTCAAATACAAATACCACTCAAGTATCTTTCACTTCCACCAAAAATCAAAATTAAAAATAAATAAATAAATAAATAGAAACTATTTGCACAATTAGCATTGTTTCAGGTAAAAAAAAAGGAGAAAGTTAATTCTCTCGTATGTAGTCAATTTGGTATTTGAATTATAACACAACCACCAATTGGCCACCAGCAACAATAACAAAAGTAGCAAGCTAGCTAATACCTTTTGTTGCGACTTTTAAACTGATTTTTAAGCTGATGACGAAGTATTTAAAAGTGCCCACAAAATTATAAGTATTGAACACCAAAAAGGTAGTAAGTAAAATACACTTGATTCATTTTCTTGCATTTTGTTGGGCAGGTGTATAATGAAAAATAATAATACTAAGAGGGGCCCACATCGTGCAGTTTATTGGAAATATCTATATATATATATATCTATAATAATACTAAGTGGGGCCCACATCTTGCATTTTATTGGGCAGGTTTGTAGTGAAAAATAATCATACTAAGTGGGGCCCACATCTTGTTTTTATTGGACAGGTGTGTTGTGAAAAAATACTATACTTTAGTGAAAATTATAAGTGGACCATGGTGTGTAGTGAAAAACATTGTCATTTTGTTTTCTTTTATAAGAGTAGATAGATAGATAGATAGATAGAAAGATAGAGATAGAGAGATAGAGAATACTAAGTGGGCCCACATTTTGCATTTTATTGGGCAGGTGTGTAGTGAAAAAATATTATACTTTAGTCTCTTTTATATAAGGGTATAGATGTATAGATATAGATATAGATATAGATATAGAGAAATAGTAATAATAATAATAATGTATAGATTATATTATTATTATTTAGGTGGGGCCCACACAAGTTCTTCTCTTTTATAATCTTATTATTATTATTATATAAGTGGGGCCCAAGTTCTTCTCTTTTAGAAGGGTAATAATAATATATAGATTATATTATTATTATCAAAGTGGGGCCCACACAAGTTCTTCCCTTTTATCATCTTATTATTATTATCATCTTAAGTGGGGCCCACATCTTGCATGTGATTGGGCAAGTGTGTAGTGAAAATAAAGTAGAAAGTTGTGCATCTTGCTCTCTTTTATAAGAGTAGATAGATAGATAGAAAGATAGAGATAGAGAGATAGAGAATACTAAGTGGGCCCACATTTTGCATTTTATTAGGCAGGTGTGTAGTGAAAAAATATTATACTTTACTCTCTTTTATATAAGGGTATAGATGTATAGATATAGATAAAGAAATAGTAATAACAATAATAATGTATCGATTATATTATTATTATTATATAGGTGGGGCCCACACACGTTCTTCTCTTTTATAATCTTATTATTATTATATAAGTGGGGCCCAAGTTCTTCTCTTTAAGAAGGGTAATAATAATATATAGATTATATTATTATTATCTAAGTGGGGCCCACACAAGTTCTTCTCTTTTATCATCTTATTATTATTATTATTATCTTAAGTGGGACCCACATCTTGCATGTGATTGGGCAAGTGTGTAGTGAAAAAAAAGTAAAAAGTCGTGCATCTTGCTCTCCTTTATAATAGTAGTATAGATACTGTAACATCCCGTCCCCTAATGGCCTATTAATTATACTTAATTGCTTGCTTAGTTAGTAAGTGTGTTTAGCGTCTTAGCGAGTCAAGTTTGACGTGTGGACTTCGCGTACGAAGTCTCGAGCAATTCGGAGTACGTTTGGGTAGAGTAGGGGGCGTGACAAGTTGGTATCAGAGCACAGTACTGATTTCTAGATTAAAAACAAGTAGAAACTTAAGACGTGTGAGGATTGGTTTTCCTTTGGGTATCTTAGATGTTGTAGATTGTATAGTTGTATGCTAGATTGAGTCTCATAGGACTAACGTTTCTTATGTTTCAGAATGGCTGGTCGTAATACACGCAGTGGCAATCCAGAGAGCAGTAATGCCAATGCCAATGACGGTGATTCCTTTGAGAATAGATTCAACAAGCTTATGCAAGCCTTTGTGACTTCTCAAGAGGCACAAACAGTAAATCAGACTCAGCAGGGAGCAGATTAGGCTGCCTTTCAAGCTCAGATGATGCAAGTGTTAGAAAGGCCCGTTCCCGCTTCTCAGGTCATCATGCCCGCAAGAATAGTTAATCGGAATGACTTGTATGACAAGTTTAAGAAGAGGAACCCACCGGTTTTCTACGGTAATGAAGATCCACTTGATGCTGATGAGTGGGTCGTTCAGATAGAGAAGATCTTTCATGTTTTCGATTGTACAGGGAGGGAACAAGTCCAATTGGCAGCGTACATGTTCCGAAGAGCGGCAGAGAGGTGGTGGAAATCGGTCAAAACACCATATGACACGATTGATGACGAGGTTGCTTGGACTACCTTCCAGATTTTGTTTCGTACCAAATACATCCCACCCCATATCCAAGCACGGAAGATTATAGAGTTTGAATCATTACTCCAAGAAGATGATACAGTTCAAGAGTATGAGCTGAAGTTTACTAACTTGTCCCGGTTTGCACCAGCTCTAGTGGCGACGGAAGCCGATCAGGTTATGAGGTTCGTTCGAGGACTGAGACCCGATATACAGATGGAGGTGACTTCAGTCACTTTACTTACTTATGAGGAGAACCTCAAACGGGCTTATTGGGTCGAGGAGTCCCTTCGAAAGAAAGCACAGTATGCCCAGCAGCTTTAGTTTGTGCAGACTCCGGCTAAGAGTAAGAGTGCAGGACAGCCCCAGTTCCAGTAGCATCCACAGCAATCGTACCAGCCTCAACAGCGTTTCCAGCAGCAAGCTAAGAAACCTAGGTCAGACCCAGCACCGGGAGTTCGTTGTGCTCATTGTGGTAATAATCACTCATCAGGGGAGTGTAGATGGGTAACAGGAGGGTGCTTTGGTTGTGGCCAGGTGGGCCACCAAATTAAAGATTGCCCAAAGAAGGACGGGCAAGGTGTCAGAAGCGCGCACCTCCTAGACCACCGATGGTTGCAGCACCTTTGAGGCAGGCACCACCCAATAGGCCGCAGCGGCCTTATCAGCAACAGTAGCAACCACTTAGGCTCCCAAGACCACCATTACATAGAGGACAACAGAGGCCCCCAGGACAGCAGAGACAACAACAGAGGCCTCATCACTATGGCAGACTTTAGGCCCTGGACCTGCAAGAAGGTGAAGAAGCTGGAGGAGTGGTGAAAGGTACACTCTCTATTTCAGATGTACCTGCTAGAGTCTTATTTGATTCCGGTTCCACACACTCATTCGTGTGACCTATATTTGATGCATGCTTGGTAGGGGACATAGCCCCATTGCATTATGTTTTGCTTGTTAGTACCCCCTTAGGGAAGACAATGCAGTGTGAGTCCTATTATCCGGCGTGTAAAGTGCAGGTGGGCAGTTTTATCCTATTTGCATATTTGATCATCCTCGGGATGAAAGATTTTGATGTGATATTGGGAATGGATTGGTCACCCACTTATAGAGCTGTTATGGACTGCTTCAACAAGACCGTCAGATTGCAAGTATTAGCAGATAGTGTGGAGATTGTTGAAGAGAGGAGACCCATGTTCACAAGAGTCATTTCAGCTTTGAGGGCAGATAGATTGATTAAGAGTGGATGTGACGGTTTCTTGACATTTATCACGGAGGATAAATTGACCAAAGTGGCGGAGGATATTCCAGTGGTTTGTGAATTCCCGGATGTCTTTCCGGAGGAGATACCTGGATTACCACCCGTCTGAGAGATTGATTTCACGATTGAGCTTGTGCCATGAACGACACCGATATCAAAGGCGCCCTACTGTATGGCCCCAGCAGAGTTAAGAGAATTGAAAGTGCAGTTGCAAGATCTCCTGGACAAAGGATTTGTCAGACCGAGTGTATCACCTTAGGGTGCACCGGTCCTATTTGTGAAGAAGAAAGATGGCTCTATGCGTATGTGTATAGACTACAGGTAGCTGAATCATGTTACTATCAAGAACAAATATCATTTACCTAGGATAGATGAGTTGTTCTATCAGCTGCAGGGAGCACAGCATTTCTCGAAGATTGATTTGAGGTCAGGCTACCATCAGTTGCGAGTCAGAGGCCAAGACGTGCAGAAAACAACCTTCAGGACAAGATATGGTCATTATGAATTTTTGGTGATGCCATTCGGGTTGACGAATGCACCGAGTGTCTTCATAGCCTTGATGAACAAAATCTTCGCACCATGCTTAGATCAGTTCACAGTAGTGTTTATAGACAATGTTATAGTCTATTCGAAGTCTACAGAGGAGCACGCGGAGCATTTGAGGACTTCATTGCAGATTTTGAGAGAGAATCAGCTCTATGCCAAGCAAAATAAGTGTGATTTTTGGCTCGAGCAGGTGTCTTTTCTTGGACACATCATCTCCAAGGATGGTTTGTCAGTGGATCCAGCGAAGATCGAGGCAGTAGTCGATTGGCAAAGTTCAAAGACAGTGGCAGAAATCAGAAGTTTTCTGGGTTTGACAGGGTATTACAGGAGGTTCGTGAAGGGATTCTCTAGTATTGTAGCTCCATTGACCAAATTGATGAGGAAAGATATTCCTTTTGCATGGACAGAGCAGTGTGAAGCAAATTTTCAGGAGTTGAAGACTAGATTGACCACAACTCCTATCCTTACTTTACCTACAGGGAATGGAGGGTTTGTGGTTTTCACAGATGCTTCAGGCATTGGATTGGGATGCGTACTTATGCAGGAAGGAAAAGTAGTGGCCTACGGGTCCAGACAGTTGAAAGAACATGAAAAGAGGTACGCTACCCATGATTTGGAGCTTGCAGCAGTACTTATGGCATTGAAGATGTGGAGACATTACTTATACGGAGAGAAATTCGAGGTTCAATCGGATCACAGGAGTCTCCAATATTTGTTTGGGCAGAAAGATCTGAATATGAGGCATACTTGATGGATGGAATACATCAAGGACTATGACTTTCCGATAAAGTATCATCCCGAGAAAGCAAATGTAGTTACGGATGCTTTGAGCAGAAAGACAGTGAATACCGGATGCTTACAGACAGAGTGGTCTTCGACAGAGTTATTTAGGGACTTAGCCATAGAGTTCCAGCCTCGGAGTGAGAAAGTCATGGTTGCTAACATGCACACATGGGAACCGGAGATTCTGAGTAGAATCAAGAGCAGTCAGCTAGAGGATCCAGAGTTAGTCAGACTAACAGACAACATAGTTGAAAGGCCAGAGTTCAGACTTATAGATGGAGTGTTGTACTGCCAGGACAGGTTGTGTGTGCCGGGTGTACATGTTTTGAGGAACGAGATTATGGTTGAGGCACACCATTCTCATTATGTCATTCACCCCGGGAGCACCAAAATGTACCAGAACTTGAAGAGTTTTTACTGGTGGAACAACATGAAGAAAGACATTGCAGGATTTGTCTCGAGATGTCTAGTGTGTCAACAAATGAAGATTGAACATCAGAAACCCCCAGGATTACTCCAACCATTGAAGGTACCAAAATGGAAGTGGGAGCACATCACCATGGACTTCGTTGTAGGATTGCCACCCACGAGGGATAATGACAGCATTTGGGTGATCGTTGACAGACTTACGAAGTCAGCACACTTCATTCCGATGAAGATGAGAGGATCCATGGATGTTTTGGCACACAAGTACATTGATAATATCGTCAAGTTGCACGGAATTCCAGATTCCATTGTTTCGGACAGAGATATGAAGTTTGTGGGCAGATTTTGGGTCAGTTTGCAAGCAGCTTTGGGTACTAAATTGAATTTCAGCACTGCGTATCACCCTCAGACCGATGGACAGACTGAGAGAACCAATCAGACTATGGAGGATATGTTGCGGGCATGTGTTCTTGATTTCGGGAAAGACTGGGAGAAGAGTCTTCCTTTGTGTGAATTTGCCTACAACAACAGTTATCACTCCAGTATCGGGATGGCACCGTTGGAGGCATTGTACGGACAGAAGTGCAAGACCCCGATTTGTTGGGAGGAGATTGGTGTTCGGAGTTTTCATGGACCTTCGATCATCAGTGATACCAGCGAGAAAGTGAAACATATTATTGATAGGCTGAAGATTGCAAGAGACAGTCAGAAGAGCTATGCAGACCCGAAGAGAAGAGATTTGGAATTTCAGGTTGGAGACAAAGTGTTTCTCAAAGTCTCACCGACTAGAGGAACTATGAGATTCGGTTAGAAAGGGAAACTGGCTCGGAGATACATTGGACCGTTCGAAATTGATATGCGCGTCGGCGAAGTGGCTTACAGGTTGATACTACCAGCAGAGTTAGCAGGAGTTTACAGAGTTTTTCATACTTCTATGCTGAGGAAGTATATTTCAGACCCGTCACATGTGCTACATCACGAGCCTTTGGATGTTCAGCCAGATATTACGTTCGTAGAGAGGCCGAAGAAGATTATCGATACGAAAGAGCAAGTATTGAGAACAAGGACCATTCACTGGGTCAAAGTGCAGTGGGAGCATCACAGTCCAAGGGAAGCGACTTGGGAGCTCAGGGATCAGGTTCAGGAGAAGTATCCAGAGTTATTGCCAGAGGTGTGTTAGGAATTTGGAGGACCAAATAGCCTAAGCGGGGGAGGATGTAACATCCTGTCCCCTAATGGCCTATTAATTATACTTAATTTCTTGTTTAGTTAGTAAGTGTGTTTAGAGTCTTAGCGAGTCGGGTTTGACGTGTGGACTTTGCATACGAAGTCTCGAGCAATTCATAGTACGTTTGGGTAGAGTAGGGGGTTGGTTTGCAATTTGAGAAGTTTTCAAGGGGTTTTTATGAGATTATGAGTTTTGTGAGCCTGGGCGCATCGGGTAGATTTCATTGTTTCATAAACCTTAGTCTTCGGTCGCGTTACAATTCGACGCGTCGAAGAGGCCCGAAAGTCATCAATAGTACTATTTGACCGACTCGGAACTTGACCAAGCCCAATCAAGCCCAAAGCCTAAGCCCAAGACCCAATACTTAAATTAGGTCATCAAACCCATCTCCATTCTCTCATTCATTCACTCAATTACAACCACAGCACAGCAGCCGATCTTCTCTTCCTTTCTCCCTTTCCTTCATCTTCTTCTTCTCCGTCGACGATCACCGGAACTCCGGCGAAGACATTTAACCCACTAATCTTCTTCCTTTGGCTCCCAAGATCACAACCATACCATTTTCTAAGCTTTTCCTTCACAACCTATTCTAAGGTAAACTCTACAAGCTTTTAGACCTAGGTAGTTTGTTTCCTTTGGATTAGAAATGGAGTAGATAAGCTTATTTCTCTCCTTGCATTTCATTTGTAGTGAGGTTTTGAGTTTGGAACCCACTTACTCAAGTTTGAGCTTAAGGAGGACTTCCCTCTCCAATTCCTTTTTGGTTTTGAGTCAAGCTCTTCATCAAAGGCAAGTAAATATATATATTAATGCTTGATATGTTTCTCCTTCTTGATTGGCACGGAAAAATGATGATTAGATGTTACTTGCTCAATTAATGTTTTAGAAGTATGAAAACATGATAAATATGTGTGTTAAGTTAATGGATTGGATCTTTAGATTCATGACTTGATTAGAGGGATGGTTGGATTTATAATGGACTTGTCATATCCTTGTTTTATCTTTAATTTGATTGCATATCAGGTTCAGGGAAGACAGGGAGTGAATTGGACCAATTCACTGCAGTTACGGAACCTGGGTTCTGTAACTGCAGTGTACGCGGTCGACCGGCCAAGGGGCCCGGTCGACCGGCGACACAGGGTCAGGTCCCCCATTTCGTTTACAACTGCCGGTCGACCGGCCACTGGCACGGTCGATCGGGCATGCTGTGTATGGGGTCGACCGAGCATGAGCCAGGTCGACCCGCCCAACTGTGAATTTCCTCTTGAAGGGTTTTCTCACCCAATCCTTGATGGACTTAAGTGGGTCTTTGGCTACCCCTTTTGGACTCATTTGACTATGTACGAGGAATGTTTTGAGCAGACGATTTCTCGTAGTTATTTCCGTTATCTCGGGTTTCAATTCATTTCAATCTTGAACGGAATGGGACAACGGGATACCTCCTTATATCTATGCACGAAGAGGTTCTGTTTGGGTATCGCGAACCCTAATTCCTTTCGTTGACTGAGTAGGGTTGTACGAGACTCCAGGAATAATAATGACCTAGGATTGGATTGTTTATCGCTTATGATTCCGAATTGTACCGTTTGGTACTCTCCGCATAAAATGTCCATGTTCTTTAGCTTCGTTTGTTTTGTTTTGTTTGAGATCATATAATGAACTTAGAAGATGAACTTAGGATCCCTTTTGATGTTCCGTTTGTTCCGAAGTATGATCGAAGTGTTGAGACTAGACGGCTTTGATTGTAAAAGCTTGTCGAGAACTACCTATGAAGTATGAAGAAGTTTGATATTGTTAAGTAAGATTTGATGATGGAAGGTAGTTCTCTTTGACTAATGAATATTGCTCACGCAGGAAAGTCTAGCCCTCACTATTGTATGTTTAGGACTCTTGTGTCAGGCATCACTCAGCTGTTAACGCCCAACACTTTTGGGGCACCAACTGTGTGAGGACTTTGGACTGAACGTCTGCGCAGTACAACCTTTTTATGTTTTAGATGGATGTACATCATCAGATACCCGTTCTGAAAGAAGAATGATGTGTAATTTTGTTTATTTTTCATTTTAAGGGTATCATATGATTGCTTGTCGGGTTTCATCCCGTGCCTATTGCTTTACTCTACCACAGCTCACATGTTGAGCCAGGAGGGTCAAGTGAAACTATCCCGTGGTGATTAGCCTATGTGATTTGCCTATTTGTTAGAAGTGTGTTAGTTGGTTTTATGATTCGTATGCTATGCATTTATTACATTCAGAACGCTATGCATTTCTTATGATACTGTCTATTCGTATATTCTTTAGTCTGCATATCTTTGGTAATTTATATACCTATTTCCTTGCCGACCTTTGTGTCTGATGATGCTACTCTTGGTGAATAGGTACCGAGCCCTTCTACCCGAAGGAAGAAAAGACGGAAGAAGTTTAGGCAGATCAGCCTGATGACTTCCTTGAGTATAGTACGGACGGCATAGTATAGCCGTACTAACCCCGTATGCGAGAGCTTCCACCTTTTGGACTAGTTTTATATTTTGGTTCTTTTATCTTTTGATCAGGCCAAGTCTTGGTGTGGCCTATTTGTGTAATTATAACTTGTTAACAGTTTTAAACTTGAACTTTAAATAGGTTATTCAGTATGTGTTCTCAAACTATACATCTATAAGATACCACTTGTGTTTTAAAGCTTCCACTATTCGTTTTATGTTATTGAGGAAATGTTTACACCTCACAGTGGTCTTCGATCCAGATGAGACACAATTGGGGCCAGGTTGCATTTGATTAATGTTGGAAAATTTTTAATTGGCCCTAATCTCACGCATAACCTCGGTCTCACTTTTGGGGGCGTGACAGATACAATTGCCCGTATTTAACAAAATCCTAATCAAAACTCAATGCAGACATGCAATGTGAAATTAATATCACGTGGATGTCTAAGAAGTGAGAAATTGAAGTGCTAGAGTTTTTTAAAAAAAGTTGTGAATTCATTCATTTTGGGAATTCTTGCTTGAGAATTTCATGCATCCTCAACTTATAAATTTCATATTTTATAGCCGAGAGAATCTTTTACGCCAATTACCCTGTTTATAAATGGGGATACATAAAACCTAATCTCCGTAGAATTACAGGTCACCTTTGTAATTGTGATATGAACCCACTTTTAGAAATTATAATAAGGATTCACCTTTAATTACAACATAGGCCTACCTTATGATTGTTATACATATGGCCCACTTTTAGAAATTATAGCATGGGACTTACCTTTAGGAATTAGAGCAGGAGCATAGTTGTTAATATCGTCTCGAACCTCATTTCGCTCTGGCCTGCAAAATGAAAAGTTTTGGCCGATTTGGGATTTCGGGGAAACTTTTTGGAATTACAATTCAGGGAAAATATAAAATGATATATATACATATATAAGTAAAAAATAGAAAAATTAATAAATATAGATTTAATCCATTATAGTAATTTTTTTGGAATTATATTTTGTGAAAATATAAGAAATACAAAATATATGTGTAAAAAAAGTAAAAGAAATTAATTTTGTAAAATTCCATTTTGACCGAAAAGTCACATTTCGTCTGAAATCCCGAATTTCGGCTGATATTGACCAAAAGTCAAACAAAAAAGTTTTGGCCGAAATTTCGTTTCGGCTATTTGACCGAAATGAAAATTTTTGGCTGAAACGAAAAAAAAAAAAATTAATAACTATGAGCAGGAGGCATGCCCCGATAAGAATTACAATGTGGGCCCAATGTATGTGATTGTAAATATGGACTCGCCTTTTGGAAGTTTCAACATGGGCCCACCTTTAGGCATTGTTGTGCATGGGGCCCATTTTTAAAAATTAAAATAGAAGTCTTACCTTTAGGAATCTAAGCATAGGGCCCCACCTTTAGAAACTTAGTCATACGTGGGGCCTACCTTTAGAAATTACAATGGGAGATACATCTTTAGACACTATAAAATGGAACTTGCCTTTTAAAATTACAATGTGGGCCCAACTTTAGGATTTGATGTACATTGGACCCACTTTAGAAATTACAACATAGATCCCATCTTTAGGAATTAGAACATGGTCCCTTCAACAGAGTGACTATGTGGCCTACCTTTTTCGTGATTGTGAATATCATACTCACCTTTATGAATTACAATGTGGACCCACAATTAGGAATTATAATATGAGCTCACTTTTTAGGGGGTTTTGGTAGATGGGGCCTATCTTTAGAAATTATAATACAGATATCACCATGGAATTAGAACATCGGGCTTCTCTAGAAATATTGTCATACATAGGACCCATCTTTAAAAATTACAATATGGGACTCACCTTCATAAATTATAACATTGGAACTCTCTTTCAGAAATTGTGGTGCTTGGACCTTTTTATGGGTGTGTACTATTAGAAATTGAATGTGCAGGGAAAGTAACAACCATTCCAAGATTCCACCTTTTACAAAATGCTAGAGGCTGGGCTAGGATTTAGAATAGTTTGCATTAACTAGCACAAAATTATATACAGTTGGCAAATGTGGATCAGATGAAACAACATCTTGCTATTTCATAGGACTCTTGAAAATCCTAAAATTATGAAATTCTTCAAATTCTACTAAATGGACATGGAATTTCTTACTAAAAATTTGGAGTTCCTAATGGAGACCCTATTAGCAATTCCTCTATAAAACATTCAGACATCACAGTACACCTAGGTACTTCCAATGGTTGTTCATGGAGTTTATATATATATATGGAAATATTTATGCACCGTAGAGTTCCAATGGTTATTCATAGAGTTTATATATATATATATATATGGAAATATTTATGCACCAAGGAGAGCTCAAACAAATATGCTACCTATCCATTTTGAGTTGTCCGAGAGCTCAATCACTAAGAGTATGCCAATGAGCTAGTAATGCAATTTAGCACATGTGAATTGTGTCCCAATCCAAATGAAATATTAATCTCTATCATAAATGTAAAATAATGAAGCACTGTAAAGATGGAGGTACACAACGATTTACAGTGGTTCAGTTCTTGACCTACTTCCACTCTCAAGAGAGCCACACACCAATGATCTCTTGGCTTTCACTATTATAGGTTTTCAAAAGATGCATCTCACGAACTTTTACACTTAGTTATTTGATATGGTGGTTTGATCACTAAGGTCTACTCCACTAATAATAACTTTATGATACGGTGGTTCAATCACGAAGGTCTACTCCACCACTCATAGTGGTTCGGTCACACAGGTCTAATCTCATTTACAATGATATAAGAATGAAGATAAAATAAGAACGCTTGCCTCTTTGTAGACAAATCTAACTTGATGCACGTTTTATGAAGCTTGAACGTGAACTCTTTACAATGATATAAGAATAAAGATAAAAGAAGAATGCTTGCCTCTTTGTAGACAAATCTAACTTGATGCACGTTTTATGAAGCTTGAACACGAACTCTAAGCTTTGACTCCTTGTTTAGCTCATTGGTGATGAAGATGCTCGAATTGTGCTTAACCAAGAGAAAAAGGAGGTTTAGATCTAGGGTGACTAAGAATTGCCAATGAGGTTGACCCAATCCCTAAAAATGGGTACTCTTTCCATAAAACACTCTTTGATGAACTTTGAATGCTCAAAGATGTACCTATAAGGATCTTAGAATGTGTGAAAAATGCTTTTGAAGGTCTAAGAGAAGTTTGTCGATGGAAAGCAATCAATCTTCAAAACACTGGATCCTACTTTCCACTAATTGCTCTCTGAACTTTGGATGCTTAAATCCTTGGGGAGTGAGTTGAAGAGGGTTTTGGGGTTTCCAAATTGTGTTTAGGGTTAGTTTGTGGTTTAATAGGGCTTTTAAAGTCACATTCATTATAGCCATTAAAACAAGCCATGTATATATAAAAGAGCTCATAAGGGCTAGCATACGGTTGGCCGTAAACTGGGTAGGGCCACTATAACTTCCCAATGATTAATTTTTCCAGTAGTCGAAGTATAAGATTTACACAACGGTTAGCTGGATGGCTAGCCGTGGAATACTATGGTTAGTTGTAGGTGACCGTGATTCAAAATTGCCAAAAAAAATTAGCATTCTGGAAAAGCAACGGTAGACCCCTAACCGTTGTTTTTTGGAACCCTTACGGTTAGCCTGATGATTACCCGTGAGAGATATACAATTAGCCATAGGTAACCATAGTTCAAGAATGCTGAAAACACCATTTTGGAAAAAGTAACCATAAAGTATTTATGGTGAGCTTCCCGAGGCCTTACGGTTAGCCGTATCCCTATTACGGCTAGTTGTGAGGCCTGAAATTGAATATGTAAATTACCCTGTTTAGCCAATATAACCCTATTAATTTAACTAAGGTTGAGGGTTCGAAGGGCCTATTCTTGATTTGCCTAAGATCCAATTTACCTAAATAGGTTAGCATGAATTAGAGAATTTGAGTATTTGATAATCCATGGCCTTTCAAGACTTGATCTTCTGGATTTGAACTTGATCTATCTTGCTGGAGCTTCCAGAGGTAAAGTCTTGAACTCATCACGGAATTGACAAGACTAGGGAAGTGTGGATATGACTTTGACATTAGAAGAGCCACAAATGTGGGAAGAGTGGCATACCAATGGATTGATCCCTGAGTAACTAGGTGACATTTGAGGTTTCAAACTGAGCAAGAGTGGCATACCAAGGGATTGATCCCTGCATAACTAGGTGACATTTGAGGTTGCAAACCGAGCAACCCATTTTTATCATGAAGTTTACTCCTCCTCCTCCTCCTCCTCATCATCATCATCATGAGCTTACTAAATCCTAACATATATCTTCTACCAAAAAAAAAAAAAAAGCTTATAAAAATCTTAACATAAATCTTCTATCCAAAAGAAAAGGTCTTATCACATATACTGATCTTTATAAAGCATAATTTTAAGTAAACGTGATAGATATTTTTGGGGAGAAAAATTTTTATGCTGTTAGAAAAGTTTTTGAGGTTAATGTCTCATTTGACTTGAGCAATTCACATCTATAAATTTTTGCTCCAACAACAATAATTAATATGCAACATGGGGTTAATTAATAGCAGAAAATATACCCAAAAAATTCACATACAAGCAGTTAAAAAATGATATCATTCTAATTTAAGTGAAATTCAAGCCATTTGTTAAAGATAGAGAGAAAATTATGACGTCATCAGTGAGTTGAATCACATGAAGGTGGGCCCTTCATTCGTTAAATCATGAGTGACATAGTCATTGGCACCATAACGACGTTATAATAAGGTGGGCCCCTTCATTTGCTAAATCAAGCGTGAGGTTGGCATGGCACTATAACCACGATAGAATAAAGGAATTGTTCCCCAACTTCCAAATACAAAGTTTCTATTAGTTAATATCTTTGTAAGAATATCAAGGGAAATGAATTAAGTTTAACCCAAAATAGAAAAAACCTAAATTGCAGATATTTTTTTATTTATTTTCCAATGTTTTTACCATTTAGTTCTAATAAGACGTTTTTCTTGCATTTTCTTCTTGTAAAATTTTATTTTTTGTCATAATAAAATAATTTTTTGTTATAATAATACCATAATACCATTGTGGAGAAGATGCATCACATATGGGAACCAAAGCCCGCACACATGGGAAAATAGAGTATCGGGGATTCGAACCCTGGAGTCTGGACAGTCTGGTAAAAACTGTGAGCTCTTGCTCTTCCGCGCTGAGATTGTCAGCTACTAATCATGAATCTCTCTCTCTCTCTCTCTCACACACACATGCACACAAATTCTAATAATTATATGATTAAATAAATAAGTGGCGTTTACAGACATCGCACATGAGGTAGTGGAACACTAACATGGAACTGATATGATTTTGTCGACCTGAGTAAATTTGTATATGAGGCCTCCTTTCCCTTCGAGGCTAGATCTAGAAGAAAAGCTGTTAAAGCAAATGCATAATATATCATAGGGTATGATCCAAATCTCCCACATCTGTGTTGGCAAGCCATGTTCTATATCAGCAAAAAGGAGAAAGGTGAAGGAAAAGAAAGAAAAGCCTCCCCCAAAAGCGTAAACAGTTGTGCTCTGATTAGCCAAACAATAACTACCAACAACTTGTTAATTATGGGTTTGTTCATCACAGTTCTAGCTGTCATGGCCATGCATGGTAGGGAAGATCATGCTTTCCTTCTGGCCCACCAAAATTATGGTCTGGGGTGGGGACCCGTCAATTAAGGCCATAAAGAGAGCCAGATTGCCTATCATTAGCACCCTTATATGTGCTAGAAAAAATTTGAAACCATAACAACTAGGAAAGCATCACTCCTTATTACCAATTACATGGATAAATCCTCATATGCAAAAATCTCACTTTATAATATATAAGGCGGGTTAGATGCACCTAAAACCCAAACTCATCCCAAATCCTACTCGGCTTACCGGACCACAACCCTGCCAACAACATACTACCAAATATGCCCCTAATAGGAGCGGCTTGGGGTGGTCCCCATTTAAACGTGATCCATTGTCATCCTCGGCCTATTATTATTGTTGTTGTTGTTCCTATTATTAAATGAGCAGTAAGGATACAAATTTGATACTCACACCCAATCCTATGATTAATGTAGCCCCAAGTAGGCTGTCAAATGGACGAGCCCGGGCTGGACACCCGTCTACCCTAACCTCACCAAGCCTAAGCTCGGTGTTTTCCTTTTTAAAGGTAAGGATCGCAAATGCAAAGCCATTGGTTATTTGAGGTTCTTTTGTCTTTAAGAAAAAGCTCAAGGATTGAGCTTGACAAATTTTTTGTAGGCCCACAAATTTGAGGGTCAAGCTTGGACAATACCAGGCATGGCCTGGTTTCAGCCCTGACCTCCTGTTTTCATATATATATGATACTAAAATCCCTGTGCGATAGTCACTTAACACTAATAAAATGGTATGATGGTAATTTCATACTCATACCCACTATAGAAATCCCTAAAAACCCGAATCAATCCCCCTCCACTATTCTCAACTCAACTCGGTCTCTCGGATGTAATATCATTAGAAATTATTGTTTTTACATAATAAATATTTCCTAATCTCCCATCGGCCAATAGAAAGGAGAACTCTATCGCGTTGCTTATTGCAAACACTATTAGTCCCAAGCTTGAGTAAAAGAAGAGGGTAATGTTTGGTTAACACTCAATACTTTATAAAAATGTAAAATAAAAATAAAATTGTATTTTTCTTAAGCCCTGGACAAGATTGATAGGTGAGGGGCTGCTAGGTAGTGCACACCCTTCAAGGGCATTGGCCTGCTGAGGCGGGGCCTTGAATATATCAAGGGCATGATAAAGACAACCCTAGCCCCCTTCGGATCCCACCCGTTTATATCCCTATTTACACTAATTAACCTATCTAAATGATTCACGTTTAAATTTTGGTATCTATCATGTTGATTGAAATGTTCACATCTAGATCCTAGTAAAATGGTTTACATATGTAAGAGATGCATATCTATTAAACATTTGTTTGGTGCGCAAGGAGCACACTTGTCTCCGATGCTGATTGATAATATATATATATATATTTTCCTTTTTATCTATACATTCAAATGGGCCCATTTGTTTGCGTGGAGTTGGAACATATGCATAAATAGGCTCGTTTTTTTGCATGGAACTAAATACATCAGAATTCAAAGGTCCTACTTGTTTGTATGGGATTGGAATACACTTGAATTAATTAATGGAAAAGGCACATTTGTACACATGGAATTTGAATAGATATGAAGCAAAAGATCTAAATGGGCCTGTTTATTTGCATGGACTTGGAAGAAACCGATTCATGTAGGACTCTTTGCATGTTACATGGAATTGAAATACATAAGAATGCAATGTCAAATACGCTTGCTCGCTTGCAAGGAAAATACATAGAAATTCATTTATGGAATGAGCCTATTTTGCCTCATCGTTCACATGAAATTGGAATGTATAAGAAGTGATTTATTCAAATGAGCTCCTTTATTTGTATGGAATTGGATTAATACATAGGATGTAATTGGTTCAATTAGGCTTTTTGTTTGCATTGAATTGAAACACAGAGAAAGTAACTGGTCCAAATGGGTTGATTAGTTTGTATTTAATTGAATACATATGTAGTTGAAAAATATTTATATTTTATTTATGAATGGACAAAGGGTCAAGCAGCGCTAGGCTGGGTCTTGCCCTAGCTCAACCGTCAAGGTGTTGGGCTTTTCAAAAGGAAACGGATCTCCTATTTGGTCCAAACGGGGTGCCACATGGAGAGAGGATGTCAAATCATCTCCTCCAATGAAAAAAAAAAAAAAATCCTCTCCCCCATGTGGCACCCTCCTGATTGGTCCAAATAGGGTTTCCTGTTTGGTTCAAACAGGGGATCCGGATCCTTTTCAAAATCGGCCTTATCCTATATGTTGTCTGCAATTGGGAAGGACTTTTAGATGCTACAAGATTTTTTTTTTATATGTATATGTTTTCTATTTTGTATGGTGCCTGCAATATGACATTGGCTAGCCCAGACTATTTTTTTTTCCTTTTATCATTTTATTATTGTTGTTGTTATTACTATTATATGTATATGTTTTCTTTTTGACCCTCTAGTTCTTGTTTGCCCTTTTGGAGAGGACGGATAGTTTTGATCATGATTTATGGGCCCACAGGAATGTAAACTAAATTTGGACTGCCTATACAAATCTCGCTTGGGCACTACACATCAATCGTTTGGAGTTATCTACTATCTTATGACAATCCATGGTGAATCAAAATATCAAACTTGACCCTCTAACCCCTTTTTTACATTTCAAAAGAAGATGAATGGTTCGGATCATGACTTAGGGGCCTATAAAAGTCCAAAAATAATCATCTATTGGTTTGAATGTTTTACAATTTTCTTAAAATCCTGAATCAACATTTGAACTTTAACCCACCAGCTGTTTTTTTGGTCGTACGAAGAAGATGAGCGGTTATGAATGTGATTTAGGGGCGAAAAATGTGGAAAGAAGTTTCTTTAAAAAAGATTGGGTGGAATGGGTGGGTGGGGTGCACAAAATCACCTCGTTCATGTTGTGTTGTTTTACTCTTTCCTCACTCCTATGTTTTACCAAGCGTGTATTTTCCTTGAAAGTGTAGAAAACGTCACATTTTATTTGTCTTTGAGGATGTTATCCCAAATGCCCTTAGTAGTATTATGAACTTTGAACACGGTTAGAAAATAAGATGGGCATTTTGTCTTAACATGAATTTTTCCTCATCTACAAATGAATTGAATTCGGTGCAAAATCATTTGGCAATGAGTCTCTATCTATTCTAATTCAATGCAAACAAACAAATAGGCCTATTAGAATCTTGTACTTTCCATGCATTGCAATTCCATATGAAGAAACAAGCTCATTTGAATCAATGGCATCCTATGTATTTCGATTTCGCACAAACAAATTAATTAATTTGAAATGAATTTATATTTATTCCAACTCCTCACAAACAAACATGACCACCTGAATCAATTACTTCCTATATAATCCAATTCCATGCAAATAAATAGGCCTATTTTAATTAGTTGTTTCTTTTTTACGTTGCTTTATTAAATCTACATTTCTATATTGATTTGTTGTTTTACCTTATAAATATTTCTACTCTGCCACGAGCCAATTGACTAGAAAGTATATATTTTTAACTCTGTATATTGCTTATTACATTGCATTGTTGCCCAAAGCTTGAATTGAGGAAAGGAGGATGGTTTATATCTTGTGTTGACACTCAATGCTCGATGGCAGTGTAGAAGATCCAGAAAATTGATTTTTCTCCTCTTGAAGCGTTAGGCCTATCAGTTGCCTCAAGGATAGTGTAAGAACCTAAGTAGTGTAGGCCTTTTGATGGCTTTAACCTGCCTTGGGCCTGACCTACATATGTTAGGGGTAGGTTGAGGACAACCCTCAACCTAAGCCGACACAATTTTTTGACACCCTACAAGCCTGTTTTTCTTTCTCTAGAATTCCCCGTCTGGAGAATTTCTGAGTGGGATTACAGAAATTCTCCAAACATAGTGGGATTCCTTAATGCTCATTTGTACTTGAACATTTAGAAATCCCCCCAAATGGCAAAGGAGCAAGAATTCCTAAATTTTCAAAGGTAATTTGAGACTTTTAAAGTTGTTGAAATTTTGAAATGCTCGTGAAGAAATACACGACATTTGCAAATGTCAGGAGGGGACAGCATGACAAATTCCTATAAAAAAAATTCTACTAAAGAAACAGACCCATTTCATGATGTTGCTAAATTAATGATGGGGATTTGAGAGTTCGTTGTTCTTGCAGCTGCTCCGCCTACAGCGATGTCTGTCTCTCCTGTAGTCCAATATCGGATGCTTTTGGATATTGCATTTTTGGGAAGAGATAGGAACTTGGCTCCCGTTTTTCTTTCTTTGGCTTTTCAATGATTTGAGGTGGATTCTTCCTTGGAGAGGAGAGCATAGTTATCACCTTCATTTCATTTCGCCCAAAATATAAGAAAATTTTCATTTCGGCCATAACGCCAAAACAAAATGATTGGCATAATTTTCGGCTCGACTTTTGGTCAATTTCGGCCAAAAACATGAATTTCAGCCGAAATTAATAAAAATGGTAGAAATTTATGAAATTTCTAAAATGACCGAAATAATTTATAGATTTTATAAATTAGGGATTGAAATTTGGTCAAAACGGTATTTAAAAAAAAAAAGGGAACAATATTGTCACCTGTTTGATTTTTTTTATTAAAATCTGTTTCTTAAAAGTGGCAATTTTTTTTTTAATTTCACATGCTTTTTTGGACGTGAGTTTTACATGTTTAACTCCAAATACACACATTCCAATACGCTTGAAATATAGCTACATTACATGTATTTTACATGCAAGTCTGTTATCACTCAAAATATTTACATGCAAGACACAGCCAGCATTCTATAATCTGGTCGGCTACTTGGATAAAAAAAGATGTAAGGAGCCCTACCCTGTATCACCTTCATGCCTAAAATAATGACCAGTTAGTATAGCAAATTGTCCAAAAGTAATGTAATAATAATTAGTCTTGAGCCCCCTACAGCTAGGTTAGCAATTCTTAAACCGACCTTCAGGGTTGGTTTGACATTTCCAACCCAATTAACGAGTTCGATTCAGGTTGAGTACATGCTTCCTATATTCTTCAACACAGCAACCTAACCCAAAGCGTATGAATCATTTAAGCATAGGCCTAGCATACACAAACTCCACATTATGGAATGATCTATGCATGCATTTGGAAGATGCCCCTACTACAGACTAAAGGCCACTTTGTTTGCAACAGAATACATAGCAATTGAATACAAATTCATAGTCAAATGAGCTTTACCAAAGAACTATTAAGGAGGTGAAGTGCTACTGACATGAGGTAAGTGGTGAAGGTTACAACTTACAAGGTGCCAGCCAATGTAGATGGGACCTTGACTTTTTCTAAGATTTGAACTCCAAGGTGATAGCCGGGTATATACTTTCCATCTTCCCTTGATTCACTTTCAATTAAAAGGGAGTTATTTGATGGTCATTTTTTTATATTCACCTTGGATCTTCATTTTGAGCCACCCATGGCATGAATTCCAACGTATTCTATGCATATACTTCCCATCTTCCCTTGATTCACTTTCAATTAAAAGGGAGTTATTTGATGGTCATTTTTTTATATTCACCTTGGATCTTCATTTTGAGCCACCCATGGCATGAATTCCAACGTATTCTATGCAAACAGACGCTAATGGTTAGAGAAATATTAAACCTACATGCCCAGCACATTGAAAGATAATTTTTGCACCCAGGGGTCAACACCAACAGGGCTCTCCTTAAAAACATAAATAAATACAGTGCCTTGAGAAACAGGATTACAAAATGGATTTACATCCATTGAATGTATACATATACACAAACTATATACAACAGAACCCATGATGGGTGTGCTTTTAAGCAAATTTTTCATGGTTCAAAGATGTTTCTACCTACTAAATTTTCACTTACATGCTTGTAATGTGGGTGTATACACCAACAATATTTTCCACATGTAAGACTCTTGATGTCGTAGCATATCCAGTGGAAGCAGATTGATGATACAGCATACTAAAATGTAGCAGTCACCCAAGTCTCTCAAATGCATCATCATCTCATGGGCATGGATCACTCCAGGTGATATCTGATCAGGGGAAAGGCAGTTGCATTTTAAATGACGGCTTAAGAACACTTAAGATGAAGCATAAGAAACGGTAGTTCTAGAGTATCAGCACAAAAATATGTGATTTTCAGAGTCATACTGCGTAGGGTCATATCGCGTAAGGCAGATGTCATTTTAATAACAGTTTCAGCATTATTTCCACGCCAATCTACATGATTGCCCAAAGCAAGAAATTACAGCTCCCTGCAAAAAGCAGAACAAACAATCAGAACCTACCCTGTTAAAAATATATAATACTACAAATTCTAAAATCAACTGCAACAATAGTTTAAGATCTCTTGAATTGAACACGCCGCATATCCTGCAAAATAATGTGAAATTTAGGCACCCGTGTCAATTGGAAATGGAATGTAAAAAAAACAAGGACCAGGAGAGCTGCAACTAACATATGCATAGATGAAAGACTTATACCAGAACAACCCATAATTATAAGCCTTCATTTGAACCAGAAAAACCTGCAATTCATGTCATAACCACACAGTACCTACAGTCTAGGCACAATTCTTTAACAAATCACTGGAGACAATATACAAATCCTATGATTTCAAGGAGTTAGTATATGTTTGAATGGAAACAACGATCAAAGCTGAAGGATGTATGATAAAACGCTACCACTAAAGTTACACCATCAAAACATAACAATTCATTCCTTAGATAGGACTTCACACAAACAAATGGCATATATTACCACAGCACAACACAGATGCATAATACAATAATAGAGACAAGATAAGGAAAAGTTTAAAAAGATAAAAACAATTGCAAATTTCTCCAGATAAATGATTGAAGAAAATGCACCTCACAAAAGGCCAGAGAAGGTATTCTCATCATAAGATAAGTCGGGTAAAATAACACAAATGAAAATCGAAAGCTGATAACAGCCCAGATTCCTTTCTAAATGGAAGCTAGAGCAGGTTAAAAACTCCAAGAATTAATCAAGTCATATAGAAGCTTTATTCATATAAGTTTTAAAAGGTTCCTACAGCCCAGACCACATGTGGTTCCTTCTCCAAGACTCTATAGTACGTAAGTTCTTCACTGTCCTCAGGACAAAATAAAGGTAAAAGAAAAAAAAGACAAAAGGAACCCGATTAACACTAACTCATATCCATGCCATCTCCAACTTGGCTGCATATTGGAGTGACAGCAGAGAAAGACTTCTCAAAAGGAGAAGGGTGCAGCTGGGTGTCACGCCTGCGCTTAAAAGCACAGTTATCAGTGCTCTCCCCTTCAAGCTTCCTCCGGATTCCTCTCACAGCTTGCTCTTCCACTGGTGTAAGGGGGAAAACCTGCCCACTAACTCTGCAAAGAGAACTATGGTTATCGTATAGAATTCTCTGGTTACAGTTTTTATCACAGATATGTGTGAATCCTGTTAGTTTACAGAAATACATGTTCCCGCACACACGTTCGTTTTGACATCTTCTGTCACATTTGTGACTAGGGATTGGTCCATCCCGATTGAGAATACTCGACAAATAAATAACATTTGTTGGCTCGGCAATCATTGATTTTCCATATACCTCCATTGCTTCTACAGATCAGCAAACTTGACTTTTGTAACGAGTTTTACACACAAAAGCCTCCCGTTCTGCAGTTCAAAAAGGGAAGAGATAGTCAAATGACGGCGAAAAGGTACTTTGGTTAAAGACATAGGAACTCATGTTTTGGGGTGTCCTAAAAGTGCGTCAATGGATAATTAAAAAACCTCCTATCCTTAAATAACATATAACAGATGAACAACATGCATCCCTCTATTCATCATCAACTAATCTAGTATCGTGATACAAAATGAAATCTTACACCTGTTCTTTAAAGTATCAACCACTAAATTGAAACACAATGAGAGAGAGAGAGAGAGAGAGAGAGAGAGAGAGAGAGAGAGTCCAATCATTTTGCAATCTCTCTTACATAGAGACAGAACCAGTAGACAAGAGAGTATGGTGAAAGTAAGACTCAAAAGGACATAAATCACAAGAAAACCTATTGCGCTGACCAAAGCTAAATATCTTGTTCTTCTTCTAGGATAAGGCAATGAATCCAGAGAATAGTAACCTATTAATCAAGATACGACCGCCAATCCAAAAGCTCAAGATGTCCATCAGAGAAAACTCCAACAACAACATCAGATCCCTTTCTTTTCAATTTTATCAAAGTATAGCGAGCTATTATAACAGAGCACAGTTAAAATAAAGGGGAAAAACAACCCTTTTACCTTCAATTTGTCTAAAGCAAATACAAACAAGATGAAACATCAAACCAAAAGCAAGTGATAATAAACCCCAAAAATAGATTTCTCTACATCAAAAAGAAACAATAGATTGCTAGAGATTGCTTCCCCCACTACATTTTCTTAGTAGCCTCCAAAATCAAACAAATTATGCTCATGCTCTGAAAGAGAAAACTTGAAGAAACCCTAAGATACCAAAAATAAAAATTCGAACTTTAAAAGCTCAACACATCCAACCCACATTTCATCATTGCAATCCAAGGGCCACAGATCGAACAGCTATAATTCTATGTAAAGTCACACAAACGATACTCTGATCTTCCGTAACCCAATCAAAATCACAACAATCCCACACAAATCGAGCTGAAATCAAGCTCAAAAAGCAGGCAACCGAACAAATGCCAGTTAGGGTTTCGATCCATGTCTTCATTTTCATCAAAAAAAAAAAAAAAAAAATGAAACCCCCAAATCTTTATAATTATAAACCCTAACCCTAAAACACTACAAAACACACAGAAACTGAAAGAAAAACCCTAAAAATCCAGAAGAGAATTGAAACCCTAAAAAAGAAAGTCAAAGGAGGAAATGAAATGAAATGAACTCACATGCTTCTTCTGTAACAACAACAGCAGCTGCTAAATCAAGAAATAGAGAAAAAGAGAGGGCCTTTGAAGGAGGAGATGGAGATGGGTATTTATAGAAGAAATGAAGATACGTTGGGAGGGGAAACGAAATGCAAGTGAAATTTCGCGTAAATGAGAGTGGAATTTCAACTGCATTTCACATGTGGAAAAGAAGAGAAGAACGGGTGTAACGGAGAAGGATCCGTGTGAAGCGTCCAACGGAGAAAATCGGGATTGAAGATTTCCGAAAGCGAAAAGAGAAGATGTAACGTGTGTGTGTGTGTGTAAAAATATCGTTATCGAGAGATTGATATTTTTCTAATATATATATATAAAAGGTGCTTTATATCTATCATATTAAGTAGGGCTTCCAATCAATCAATCCTACCTTAAACCTTATTATAAGCATGCATCAAAAGTGGGCTCTACACGAGAAAAAATGAGACATAGCCCAAGTGGTCATGAGCATCTATCTCAACTTTTCTTCTTCTTTTTTTATTTTTTTTTATTTCATGGGGATTGATGGACCCAAGTACGTACATCTATGTGGGGGCAGTCACAGCAATTAAGACCTCATTCCGCTTCTAAAATCATAGTGAAAACTTTGATTCTAATTTAAAAATCCACATAAAAAAGCCAGTCCCTAAGACCCACATTAAAATCTTGGGTTTGATTTTGGAAGAATTTCAAATAAGGCTTTAAGTTTTTTCCTTATTTCAAAAAATGATATAAGTTTAAGAAGCTTTTAGATTAGTTAAATAAGGCCTTAAGTTTTTGTCTTATCATAAAAAAAAATGATATAAGTTTTAACAGCTTTCATATTAGTCTCTAAGTTTTCAATAAAGAATATCCGTTCATTTAAAGATATTTTCTGACTATTTTTTCTCTTCATTTTTTAAAATATTCAAATTATCTTTCATTTAAAGTCATGACATGATTCCAGTAGCCACTACATGCAACCGATCATTGTGGGGTCACTGGTTGTCATTGATCATCGTGAGAACATCGAAGAAGAAAATAATAAGATTATAGAGAAAGTGAATGAGAGATTTATTTCAATGAAAGGGTGATTTATGTATTTTGAAAAAAAAAAAAAAAAAAAAACCCTTAGGGAAAACGTTGTCCGGAAATAGGTTTAAATTGATGGATGTCTTTAACTAAAAACTTCATGAAAAATTTTAGGACTAATTTGAAAACTTATGTCTTTTTTTTTTTTAAATAAGATAAAAATCTAAGACTTTATTTAAAAATTTTCATTTAATTTCAAAACCCAAATGATTGTTTGGGCATGTGGATTAGGATGGTTTCCATTCCCTCCGTGTATTGAAAATATATATATAAAGGGCTCCACAGGAATCAAAGTCTTCATCTATGCACGGCTACCACATACCAATTACTGCCCAATGAATGCCTCACCATGTGATATGTGGCACCCATAAATAGATTAATAATGATTCCATGCAACCTTTCTCAGATAGCCTCTTTAATGGATTATATCACATTCTTTCAGTGTTGCTGCTTGGTCAAGTGACTCAAGTCTTATTATTATGTTGTACTTTTTAATTGTCCCAGTTTACAAGTCTTCTTTGTCTATTGTAGATATAGAAAATTATCATAGAAAAACTTATCCCTCTGGATATACATCCCCATTCAATGGGTGTGTGCCATTAATTTTGTGGGGCATTATACTCTGTATGTTGTTACTCGAGTTGAGTTCAAAGTGGGTTTAGATCTTGATCAACATGCTTCATTTTATAGCTAACTTAGATGTTTGCTAATGATCTTGAACCTATAAAATAAAACCATAATCATGACTTATAAGCCATCTATTAGTATGATATTTAAGAAAATAAAACTTGTTTGTATATAGTAAGTGTGTTATACCCCCATCAGTTATCAGTCATCCCTCAATTATCAAGCAAGTTATGAAACTCAAGAGAATTAAGATAACATATTACATTATAATAATAAGATAAATCACAAAGCAAAAATTCTTAGATATTAAAAAAAAAAACCCCAAATATTAAGAGCATCAAGATAATATATTACATTAGAAAAGGTTCTTAATATTTTAAAAAAAAAACTCCCAAATATCAAAATAAAAATTATTTGATCTAGATTTCTAATAAATAGATCTATCATCTACACAAAACTAATATGCCATAAACATATCATACACACACTACAAATAATTAATTTGCAAAGAAGTAGAAAATCTCAAAAAGAAATTCTAAAACCCCCAATTAATTTATAGGTCTAGCATCAAAATGTGTAGATCTAAGAGGATGAAATATATCCACAATAACAAAAAAAAAAAAAGGGCATGCAATCATCACTTCTAAGTTATTTATTAATAAAAAAAAACATTAAAAAAAAAACACAAATCACTAACTATGGTAGAGTTGTATGTGATTTCTTCTTACCAAAATTGCAAAAGAATATGTATTTTTGATGGCTTGACAGGTGTTAGAAGTGTTAAGAAAGAAGATGAGTTGCTAGTTTTAGGAAGAAATGAGTTGAAATGGGGAATAGATGAGGAAAAGGGGGAAAAAAGGTTTTATGGTTGTCGACCGAGAAACTGGATTTCTAAGCTGATATATCGGTCCGAACCGATAATTTCAAATCATATAACCAATAAATTGGTGGTATTATGACAATATAATACCTAAGCTAATAATTATCAAATTATTAGTTCAGTATCAACCGATTTTTTCAACCATGGTCTATTGGGCTCGTTGTTACAGTAGGACCAAATGAAATTCAAGGGGGTTCTGCCTTTGATGATAGTTTGAATGCAAGCTTAAGAAAATTTCCATAGTTTGATATATGATAGAATTTTTCTATTTTATTTTCATAGGAATTGGACTCATCATAAACTTGATCAAATATAAAATATATAAGTAAAACATCATAAAAAATTGATATGATCTAATAAAGTAGTTATTCCGTGCACCTTGATGTGGGGCCAACTTGGGACCCCACTCGGAGATGGGACCAGTGGAGATCTCTTGATCTAGTTAGAGCCTATCTATGCATAAAATATGGGCTTCATCTAATTATCCTAGCCCCTTCATCAACGGTCAACATGTTTCATCCCTTCAAAAAATGACCCATTGATGCAACAATACAAACCATTTGTATGGATGTAAAAACCGGGACTGATATAATTCAAAGGTATCTCGTGTGTGTGGTCCATTCGGATGGATCATCAGGCGGGTCCCACTATAAAATATGCATAGGGTAAAAAAAGGATGTTTTCTAATATATTATGTTGAATCATCCTCAAAGACCTCAACTGTACCTCAATTGCCTAGGGGCATCAATGCCGTTATGGGTGTGAGTTTGAAGCTTAAAAGGGAAAAAGGAAAAGTAAAATTCACATGCTTAATCTTATTTAGAACTAACCTCTATTGGAAGAAAATTTAGCAACAATTTGTCCCACCAAAATTGTCATATCAACATTTGTCACTCGAGCCATATGTGAATGAGACTTAAGAGTGAAGTTTCCAATTAGAATTACAACAAAAAAGGCACTCCCTTTGAAGTCATTTTTAAAAAGGCACTTCCTTAGAAGTCATTTTTGTGCAAAGACATTCCCCACTAATGGCAGTTTGTGGATCATTTCTTGTTCCCATTTTTAGCACTCTTCTTTTATATATTTATGTAAGAAAAACCAACAAAAACCCACTTAAAATTTTTATAATGACAAAGAACACTGTTTATTAAAAGGGTCAAAATCACCTTTCCATTCTGTGAGAAAGTGAAAATACTCATCAGCTCCTAGACAAGAAAGTTTATCTTCAGATATGTGACACTGTAATAGTGCAAAAATCTGATTACTGTGAATATGTCACAAATTAGTATAAACTATTGGTTTTTTTCCCAACCATCTTAGTGGTCTCTCTCACCAAACAAATTATCAGTGGTCTCAAAACTTACATTGAGAGCACTATACCCAAGATTTGATAATGGTGGCCCCACATGTAGCAACATGTAGATTTTGTTCATACTCTCAATGATGGTTTTTACGGAGAGTAGGTTGGCCAACCCACCTACCCAAAGTATTCACATTTCATATATCTAACAAGTTAGGTATAGCACGTGCAACTCACGGGACCAGTAAAGATAAACTTATGCAATGGGACAGCGATAACGATTGGCCGAAGTCGGGTAGGATTGACACTGTATCCAAATTTGTAGGTGTGCTCATGGCCGGGCTTGGATATGTCAGTCGGGCCTGAATAATAATTTGGCCGGGCTTGGATTAAGTGGTAGAAAGCCCATAGCCCGGCTTGTATAAAAAATGCATGTAATTTAATTCAATTAGTACTCTAATGCTCACAAAAGTGATGAATAACCCGGTTCGGCCTGGCCTGATTAATTGAATGGGAGGGCTCAGGCCTAACTCTTATGGCCTGTGTCAGGCTTGGGCCGGACCTGGCCAGTATTTCTAAAGCAGGGTCGGGCTGGCTATGCCTTAACCCTTAGCCCGGCCCATCCTGGCCGATGAACACCCATACAAATTTGGGTCCAACAGGGGCACTCGATGAACGACTGCATTGTGTTCAAACTTCAAGCCATCAAAAACGTGTAGCACTGTAGTTTGCTGTGGAACCTTGTTCCCTACATGTGAAGCTCATGATGATTTGTGTGGCGTCACTAGGGATGGGAGACTTTCCAAATTTTTCTAGATCAGAAAACTCTGATTACTTGATCATTGCCTGTATGCGTAGTGCTTTTCGAGTAATACGTCGGGTCTCGGGTCCACGGGTCCGAAAAAAGTGGAACGGGATCCGGACCCATTTACTTATCGGGACATAAATAAGGACCCAGACTAAATTTTTAATGAGTGAGAACCTCCGGATAATCAAAAAATCGGACACCCATACACATCCATAGACAAGAATGCTAGTTAGTAGTTGTGTGGGACATTTGGATCATCTATTCTTCAATCCAATATGTACAGTGGAATTCTACAAATCGAGGTGTTTTTCCATCCTCATTTTTCCAAAGCATTAACTAGTCCACATTCAGTTAATCCAATCCTTTGGCATGCAATGCACAAGATCAAATTTGAAACTCCTCTGGACATCATTGTTAGTTGGATTTTATCACAGAAATAATGCCCCCTGCTGGATACCAGCAGTATATATTCTTTGAATTTAAGCATGTAGGAGTAGTACAACTAGACCTTTGACCGCTTCAAACTGTTGTGGATTTCAAGATCATTATTTTGTAATGAGTTATAGATATTTAATAAAGAAACTCAGTTCATGCATCATTAGACCGACCCTATGCTCTACAAGTACAAACTCAAAGTCAAGGATGCAGTACATGTGCTTGAGTTGGGGGTCATTATCATAATTATTCTTATTAGAAACAAAAGTAGTCGAGAGTCTCACAAAGTTTACTCTTATGTCATTTACAATAATCAATGACCAAACTTGAATTAGATAAATAATCTAGGAAAGCATGAATGGAGACGATTTCCTCGGGAGAAGAACACTGGGATGGAGACAGATCCGGATTCGAAAAAGTCTCTTTTATCTTGACGGATGAAAGTCAAGGTTAATTTTTTGTTGCAAGAATGCATGAAAGAGGCAATCAATGGAGAGCTATGATGCACAGATACGATATGGATATAGTAAGAATATGTCGTAGATACAACAGAGACACATATTTTACACATAAAAAGTGAAGTATCGGATACGATACGTTGTCCATTTTAAAATATCCGTACATCATAAATGGAGGGCACTATAGAGGATCTAGATGGGAGTGTTAGGTTGAAGGAAGCAACTAGAGCAACTACAGGTGCACCCAGGCTTGAGGTGCGGATATGTGAGGAACGAAGACAATGCCAGGTATCTTCAAGGTGGCTAACGGAATTCAAGTCAAGGTGGAGATTATTGGGCTTTTTCTTGTATTCCGGTTTAGCCAAGTCGGTTCGTCTGGATTAGCCAAAACCAAGGATTAGGGTTAAAGTCATATTGGTTATTGTAAAGGGGTTTTTTGGGGGCTAAAAAAGACTTTCTTGGAAGCCAAGAAAGTGGATAATATATATATATATATATATATCATGTACTCCATAACGCTATCTCTTGGGATTGAGAGGGGAGAATGATAGACAGTATTTCTCTTCCTATGGATGTATGTAATCTTGCCGAATCACGTAAAATTGTTGTATTTATGTGTATGACGTTTGATGGTTTGTGTTCATCATGATTGAGACCGTCGATCGCGGGTACTATTCTGCTGCGTTTCTTTCCCCAGCAAATACTAGGAGAGCTATTTTTGGTCATTTGGGCTAAGATCTAAGAGCCTTCTACTTCTCTTTCCCTCTACTTTTTTGGGCCTTTGGGCCATACCCATGCTGATCATGTGCTGCTATATCTTGGTTATCCTGCTTTATTTTCTTGATACCTCCTTTGATTGGGGCTTGGTTATAGATAAATGATAAAGAAGACGGAGGCAGTTAAATTCAAAGAACTGGTATTGGGTTTGCAAGATCCAAGTCTTATATTATCCATTGGTGTAATCATTTAATGTTTAGTATAGGTAGAAATATATCACTTCCTAGTATCATGGGTAAAAAAAAAAAATGTGGACATACCTTATTTTTAATATCATTAGTAGAGCAATGCTAGTCACCCGTCGACTCGTAAGGCTTTGATGATGATGTAATGTGTATGATAAAGGGATTATGGCAATCATTCCATTTTCTCTCTTACAATTTTTATTTGTGAATGTTCTTATTTTATTAGGAAGAAATAGCCGGTTTAATACTAATGACAGTATTGTAAGTTGCCAACTTGCAATATTGTTGTGCAGCCTGGCACTTTTGTTCTGCTGGCCATCAATAGGAATTGTATGATCTTAGCATTTTTAACCATGCAATGTTTAACAGTTGCACCTTTTTCCCCTGTTTGGAGACTAATGAACTATCTAATTTATATTGAGTTCCTTGACATTCTGTCATGACCCGGACCCGTGATCAGAGTCATTAGGGTTAACCCCCGGGTCGCGATGCTCATACTTACTCCCGTAAACCCGAATTAACCAAAGTTAAAACGAATCTACAAAGGATCTTGCATACGTACCTGTCAATGTACAATTGTGCGGAATATGCAAATAATATACATTGACAACCATTTAATCAAAACGAATCAAATACTTTACTTTGAACAGTAAAGTTACTCTACATCATTTCAATTCTACCATAATCAACCACTGCATATTCAAAATACAATGCAGGGGACATCATTTACAATACCTACAATACCAAAACGAATATATTAAAAAGTTTATAAAAAGTTTCCAAAAGGTTCTATTTTATCCTCTCTCAGATTATGTCCATTCGGCTAGATCTCCTGGAGGTATAGAATGGGCCTCCTCCACTGGCGGGACGGTCTCGGAGGGACCGGCACGGGCAACTGAGCCTGTAATATCATCAGTAATACCGTGAACACGACGGTTCAACAAGGTATACATACATTTATGACAATTCATAATTCCTAGCAATTCATTGTTTAACAGTGCTAAACAATCCATAATAAATACCATTAATAATGACAACAATACTGACAACTACACTAGCATGGGTTTCCACTCCATACAGTTCTTCCAAACGGAAGCATTTCATACTCATTTATTCATTATGTTCAGCCTCTATTAATGACTTCTCAATGTATGACTTTTCAGTCAATGACCTTTCGGTCCAATTTCTGACTTTTCATTTCATATTCATTCAATTACTTACATTCAGCATTGATTAGGACTCGTCAGTCCCTCGACCTTTCGGTCCAATGCGGTGAGATCTCCCAGTGTCTTGATCAGAGATCACTGGTGTCCCACGGAGCTCCGGACGCTCCCAATCCCCTCTACTGCAGTAGGAATAGTCATTTCAGTTACTTTTCGTAACCATTCATTTCTTACTTCAATTCATAATTTCATTCAATAAGGAATTTGGAAACCACTAGGTAGTGCCAGACCTGTTAACAATTCCTATTAATCTCATCCTAAACTAATAATTTACCCAACCATTAAGTGAACGGTGGTTATTTTATGCATGTATTACTGTCGATGACATTACTTTTAGTGAAAATTGATGCATTAGAATAACCCTCGTAGCACCTAGGAGGTTTAGAGATCACTAATATTAGTCATACTTCCCTCACGACTCATCTTAACTGTACGAGAAGTATTTATGACCTCATAAGCGATCTTAGTTCTCGTAAAATCTAAAACTCACTGGCACGGTCCTCGCGATTGGCCAAACTTTTTCCTTACTATGCATAATCTGGTCAATCTTTAAGCTTAAACTCTTAATCCCGGCATTTTGGACACTAAAATACACTTTCCAAAGAAGTTTCAGTGATCCGGGTCGACCTGGGTTCGGGTCAACCTGGGGTTGTAAAGAATAATTCGGTGAACAGTAATTTGGTCAGGCCATTTCGGGCCTGACCCAGTGTTCCCGGTCGACCGGGCCCTGCTGGCCGGTCGACCGGCGACACTGCAGAAACAGAACAGGGTTCTGTTCTGCAGTGCAGTGAATGGCTTTTTTCTTCCATTCATTTTTCCTTCTTTCTGAACCTGATTGACAATGAAATTATAAACTTAACAAAAGTAATTGAAGACTAATAATCTAACTAATCTAACCACACTTATCTTAATCCATTACACAAATTACATAAACTAATTAAGGTTTTAAAATCCATAACTCACCCATAATAGCTGAATCATCATTTCTTTTCCATTAAACTCACTTAAAACACTCCAACAAACATAAACACATGTATAGCTTGCCTTTGTTTGAAGATTAGTCTTTGCTTAGCTTGGATTTAAGATAAAAATCCACTCTTTGAAGCTCTAATCTCAAGAAAATTCAAGAAGATAATGAAGATGATGCAAAGGATGAATTCATTTCACTTGAGTCACCTCCAATTCTCACTTGAGGAAGAGAGAAATCCAAGAAAGAAGAAGAAAAGAAGAAGAAACGGCTGGAGTCTAGGGTTGCTGGAGATGAATGAAGGCATTTAGCTTATATAAGCTTTCTTTTTGCATTTCACCCCCCATTCATTCTTTCATTTACATTTTGAGTCAATTAACGGTCCATTTGATCCGATATTCGTTGAATCAATGCACTGCTTTTATACAAATCATCGTACTCGTCGAGATACATATGTTGGTATCAAGACTTTCCGAAGTCGACAAAATACGTATAAATCCGTATTTATACACAACTCTCAATTTGCTCATTTGAGCTTCATTCTCCATTCAATTCTTTTCAATTCATTTCATAAGCTTAATTAATTACCATTTCATTCAGACTAATATAGGCTAATTCAACTCCATTTGGTGATAAATCACCATTAAATCATTTAAACCGGCTTAATTAGTCTTAAGTGCAATTAATTAGAGTTAATCGTGATTAACTCGGGACGGAGCCTAACACATTCATATTAAAGAAGGGGTTTATCAAGGAAGAATTAGGTTGGAGGTACAGACGGGTAACTAATGGTTTCCCAACAAAAAGAGGAGATTATTTGATGAGATCTACATTTAGTACTTCACTTTTAGCTCCATTGATAGCAAGGCATTAGTAAGAAGTCCCAAAAACTCATCCCCAAACAAGAGCCCATTTGCCTATATTACACTCCTAGGAATTTATAGTAAGAGATTTGTCAAATGGGTAATTAAAGAGGAGAGACTGAAGGATTACACTATTAGGAATTTATAGTGAGAGTTTTGTCAAATGCGTAATTAAAGAGGAGAGACCTAAGGGTCTAAGTTGGAGATGTAGAGGGAACCTATACATTCCTACGATTAACTCAATGGGTTGAACGATAAGCAGTCCTTACTATCAAAACAGAGATTATGTGATGATCCTTTCAGATCTTTGCATAAGGTACTTCATTTTTAACCCCTTCTTAAAATCCAATATGAGCCCAGAGGGTAACTGAAGTAGTGAAGAAGGAAGGGTCAAGGAATAAGTTCCAAAGGGGGTCACCAAATTCCTAGAATCTAATTTCATAGGGCTAAAGAGTCTAGAATCATTTCCATCATATAGCTGTTTTTAAGAGTAGAGTTTGAATCATATTACCAATTAAAAACCCCCACTTCTCTATTCCAAATATGTATTTTGAGGCCTGTTGATCTGACTATATACTTCTACATGTCCCAGTTCTTATCTCTACCAAGATTGATAACTAGATCTTGGTCCCTAGTTGATGTCAGAACTATATCCAAGACATAGGACCATGTCAGTTCTACCAAAACAGATGCTGATTTGGTTATAACATACTAAATTATCAAGTGGACTAAGCAAGGAACCATATTGGACTATATGAAGTAAGAATTGCAACAAGATTGTGTAGCTCCAACACTAGAACATGGAAGTGCCTGTTACAATCCTAGATCATTTTGGCTTACAATTCCGCGACATGATGGAGGTTCCTCATTCAGAAAGTGGAGGCTTCTCCACATCCTGCTTCTTCAAGTTCTCTGAGTTGGGCACCACCTCTCCGCCTTTAGCATCTGGTTTTTGCGTCTCAACCACCAACACTGCATCTGAAGTGTCATGTTCTTGCCTCTGATCTTCAGATTCTACACCCGCTTCTGAAACCTTTTCACGATCACCCAGTTCTGGGTTCGACCCACTTATCTCAGGAACTGGGCCAGTGATGGCAGTGTCTTGTTCAACCTTGCTCTCTCCATCAGAATTGAGGGCTTCTTGCTTTGGCTCCAAAGTATCCATTAATGGCTTCTCCTTGTTCTCGGTTACACCGTTCTGCAAAGTAAAATTACAAGAATAACAAATAGCCATTAAATCTCAACAAATTAAGCTAGTCCAGAAAGAAGAGGAGTTATGTGATCCTTAGCCAAAGTTGTAGAAGTGGGGCCCATGATTGGTGATCTCAACTGAATGACCCAACTTTGAATGGACCAAAAACCTGAAAATTCTGCATGTTAGAAGATCACAATACATAGCCACCTGATCTTTGGCCTCTTGCCTTACTGATCACCATAGTATATATTTTCATGGTCTATTTGCAAGCAGTGATTAAAGGATCATTAATATGCATGTCTTCAATATTGAGGTTGTAGGTGTGCGGCCAATAGATCGATGGTATAGATCGTTGATCTGTTCACCAGTCCGAACTAGATTAGATGCTATTAACCATCCAATATTCGTCATTTTTTGCACATTGAATGTGGACCTGTTGCAGCATTCATCTCTCAAATACTAACCACAGAAAGAAGGATTAATAAGATTGCTTTTTTTTTTTTGGACATTGGCCATGATCAGATGGTTAGGATTATCCATGGGAAAGGTTTTGGGACATCACCAAACTCTAATTCCCCTTGAGGGGATCACATACTTGCTCCTATAAGGTGAAGGCAACCGGGCTTACTTCTATGGTGGGATCGGCACCGACACCTTCAGGCATCTGGTCATAACTGGCCGGATTGTCGTCGGGCAGGGAATCATGATTGGATTCTTTGGGTTTGCTCGCACACGCTCCCATTGATTCTGAGGAGATTAGGCCAAACCGCCGATGTGTAGCTCTCAGGGAATCTCCTACACAGGAGCTTCCCAGGATCTGGAGCTGGAGATGAAGAGGGAGGAGACCAGAGATGGAAATGGCCCTCCAAATTTAAAGAGAAACTGATGGTGAGGAAGAATTTTAGGAGAGGGTGGTTTGGGGACCATTTCTAAAGGAGGGAGCCTTGTTTTTCTCGTGGTTTTTGGGAGTTATGGACGTTCAGAGTGACTAGATGGTTGTATTGCTTAAAAAGCGCGGGTAGATCTTGAAAAGCCGTTGAAGGGCTTCATGTAAGGCCAGTTTAGATGATTTGTGATGTTTGGGAAGTCTGTGTTGGGGTCGGTGGTGTACGTAGAATTTTTGTTTTAGGGAGGCTGACGATGGTCAATTAAAAATGTTAAATATTAACCTATAAAACCCATAAACCTAAAGTATGATTAGCACATCAAATTCTTAATTTTAATCATGTTTAAACACCTTTCAACGTGAGAAGCACTACATGGTTCCTGAATTAATTTTCTATTACCATGAATAAACACCCATCTAATTCGATAGAGAACCTTGATCAACATTAAAAGCATATGTTGAGCAGAAAAAAAACAAAACTGCTACAATGAACATGCTTTTACTAACCCCATTGGGGTTAAAAACGGCATTTAATGGATTCAATAAGAAAATGTCATAAAATTGACAATTAGTTATTAGCATGACACAGGAGGAAAAAAGGGTCTCTAATCACAATTTCAATAGAATTAGAAATTGGGCAGTGGTTGATTGTGCAAGGACTGTAATCGTCCATTGCATGCAATCCCACATGCTTGGGCATTGCAACCATCCCATATAAGCAGTGTATCCACTTTTTGGTCCTACTTTTCAATTCGCGCGCATGGGTTTTGATTGTGAGCATCTTTTCTCTAATGAGGTTAAGCAAAAGACATCCATTGAGGGAGCAAAGGGTCACATAAAAAAGGAGAAATTGTGCATAATTTGAAGACATTTTGAGAGAGAGAGAGAGAGAGAGAGAAATTGATTTGGGGAAGGGGAGGGGACTTGACGGGCTCTTTAAGTGGAGGTTGGTCCAGATGCCCCCTATTGCCCTTATGGGCTTTCTTTAAATTGGGAGGGAGCTTGACCCACTCTTTAAGTGGGGGCTGGCCAGAACTACTTTATTGCCCAAAGGGCTTTCTTAAAGTTGGGAGGGGTCTCCAGCCCCAAAATCTCTAAATATGGGTCTACCTCTGGTTGAGGTATGTACTATGTACACGTCTGAATGATTTGGAATATTCATCGTCTGGGATCGATTGTGGGACCATTGAAGGGATGGAGATTATGATCCTATTGATCTAAATAATTTATTATCAAAGCACATTTTTTTTAAAGTTTATTCACCTGTAAGTTTGCAGAATGCAATCCTATGTTAATGTTAATTTGGAAGTTTATTCTATAGTCCCTTTTTTTTACGGAATTTAAGTAAATGATACAATACTATCAAGAAAAAAATTTCTAACTTGTTTGTTTACTTTAGAACACATGGGGAGGTTAAAAATAAAGATTAAAACTGAATTTCCAAAATTGAACATTAAATAGCATTTTCTTCTGATTTTCCTAAAAGAAAAAGTTATTTGATGTTCATTTTTAGAAATTTATTTTTTATTTTCATTCTTTCAATTCCTATGTATTTTAATGCAAGCAAGCAATGCTAGCTTATTAAAAAAGAGGCTCTCTCTCTCTCTCTCTAAGATCTCTAAAACACATCCCACTATCATCTCTCCCTATTGTTATGCGTGGAGCTTGATTTCACTCAGGTCAGACTGTTAATTTAGGTCCACTATAGCGAATCCAACTATTATCGTAATATTACTGTTAATCCAAACCTTGTATGGGTATTTTCATAATATTATCCTGTGCTATTATGTAACCTTAGTATAGCCGCCAAAAATGTTGTATCTTGTATTCTCATATTCTACCTTTGAACATAGTGGAATCAGTGTAATCTATGGACGTACCTCAAGATCAAGGAAACCACGTAAATTTGTGTGTCATCTATGTATGGTTTGCTTGCATCATTTGGTTTTTTTCTTCTTAACACCTATCTCTTTGTCTCCATTTTGCTAGTGACAAAGCTAAGATTTTCTAGCCATTTAAAATCAAATATTGAGGGCTCATGTTAGATTAATCACATGCAAGAAGATTCACTTACCATTAGTGAATGAAAAACCCATCATCGATTGGTTAGACGTTGCAATCTTATGGCAGGGTTCGGTCCTACCATAAGATTGAGAATGTGACTAAGAGTGTTAGATGCTCAATCTTATAGTAGACCAACTCCTATTAAAAGAAAAGAATAAAAAAGATTTTTTGAAAGTTCTCTCTCTTGCTTTGAGAGGAAACATGTATATATAGAAACATGTTGTATCAGTTACAATAGCTTTAAGAGAAAAACAATATCAAAGGAAAAAAATATCTAGGAATATATTTAATCTACGCATAGAAGGCAACTAATCAATTATGAAAGAAATCATTTGGGCGGTCATCTCCTTGATTGTAGCCTTGGATATGGGATCTGACAGGTTGGATGCAACATGGGATGGGCCATGCGTTACTTGATCTGATCCATCTGATTTCTTGATCGGACTAACATCTTCAATACTATTCAAGTAAGATTTAGGGATACCCTGTAGAAGGGAAGGGGTTTCATCTTAAGTGCTTCAGATTTTCTACAAGTGGGACCAACTATGTAGTTTCCCTCCTCCCCAAGATGAAGGAGACAGAGTTGAGGGAGGGGCAATTGCCTCCTTGACTAAGCTCTTCCCTACTTGTTCTTATGGCATTTTCCACCAAAATTTATCCAATGGCCGACAGAAAGGTATGCTCTCTGCTTTTTTATTTTTTATTTTTATCCTCTCTCTCTCTCTCTCTCTCTCTCTCTCTCTCTCTCTCTCTCTATTTCCCTTTTTTCTTGTAATTTTATGACCACTTTGTTTTGATAAAATACATAAAAATGAAATATATAACTAGGGGTGCACAAAAAATCCATCGATTCGTAAAACCGATCCAATCTGCGAATTTTTAAACGAACTGAACCGAAGAATAATGGCTTGGTGATGGATTGAAATAGCAATAGATCGGTGACGGATTTCACCCTCAATCCGCAGATTCAATCAGATCTGATACGTTGACATTAAATATAAATAAAAAAAACTCAAGAGGTCTAAATATAAGTTAAGAAGTCTAAACTTAAGGGGTCTAAATATATTTGTAATTTGTATATATATATATATATATTGGATTGTTAGATCTCTTTCTTTAACTTTAAATTGAACGGATTAAATCGATCTGATCCGTTCCTCCATGGATCAGATCAGATCAGTTTTTAACAGCCACGGATTGGTGACGGATTCCAAATTCATCAATCTGTGGGTAACGAATTGGTAATGGATTTGGCCTAATTCGCACCAATCCAATCCATATACACCCCTATATGTAATGGATTCATGCCCTAAGAGGTCAAAAATGAAGATCAAAGGTTGATATCCAAAAATGAACATAAAATAATCTATCTTTTTATGAAAATAGAATCAGTGAAAAGTGAAAAATGAAAAATGAATAACAGCCATCATCCTAATTCTAGGGATAGCATTTTTAACCCGACCCGCCCCAATCCGGAGTGCCCGCCCCGCTCCGTACGGGTTTTCCCCACCCCGACTCTTAGACGGGGCGGGGACGGGGCAAAAAAATATACCCCGAATCCGGGGCGGGGCGGGGATGGGTATGTTTCTTACCCCGCCCCGCCCCGTTACCCCGCCCCGTAACCCGCCCCGAAATACCGCCCCGTAACCCGCCCTGAAATTAATAATCTTCTAAAATATATATTTTAGATTTCTTTTATAATAAATAAGCATATTTATATGCAAATGTATATATTGATTTTATGTTGTTATTAAGGGTTAAGTAAATTGATTGAAGACTTTTTTTAAAGTTAAACATGTAATTGAATGAACCCTAGACATTATAAAGGCATATAATACGATCTCATTCCCTCTAATTCAAATTTAATGAAATTAAAGTTGTTAAAAAATCTATCTAACTATCTAAGCTTATTTTACTTTAATCATATATAATGTTAAATTGTGACATGATAAATCATATTAAATAAAATGAATATAAATATATAATATAATGATAGATCATGCTTTAAGCTTATAATAACATATATGATTAGAGATAGCAAGGTAAATTATAATTGATATGATTCTAATCATACTAATAACAATATAAATTATACTAATTTGATATAACATTACAAGATATATCATGCTATACGCTTATAATAACTTATATGATTAGAAATAGCAAGGTAAATTATAGTTAGTAACTTAATATGATTCTAATCATACTAACAACACTATAAATTATACTAAAGTTAATTATATATAATCAGCCTCTTTATTAGTGAGTGGAGTTCAATACCAGAAATGAAGTGAAACCATGTACTGATGGAGTTCATGATATTTTAGAGAGATATTGTCTTTTTTTATAAAGAATGTCTCAAAGCATATATGATATTTTCAAGTGTATGTTAGTGGTCTTCAAGGGCTTAGAGAAAATCTTATAAGAATAAATCTCACTTTAAATAGGTAAAATTTCAGGAAAAGGAAAATTTATATTATTAATATTAGATAATTTAAAAAAATTTAAACAATCTAACAGTGCCCTACACTTATAAAATATTTATGTGGGGAGATCTTTTTATTCTATTTTGGGAGATTTTTTTTTAATATTATTAAAGGCATAGAGACAACATAGATGAATCATTCATGTGCTTTTTACCATGTAAAATAAATTAATTTACCTTTTTTTTTATAGTCAATTCAAAATTAATTTATTATATTTATGGTTGTACCACATCGGGGCGGGGCGCCCTGTGGGGCCGCGCGGGGCATGTCGGGGCGGGGACGGGGTATGTAACATACCCCGAATTGCGGGGCGGGGCGGGGACGGGGAGGTTCGGGGCAGGGACGGGGCAGCCCAATTCCGGCCCCGCCCCGCCCCGTTGCCATCCTACCTAATTCACCCCTTACCTCTTTAATTATCTTAAAGATGGAGCTTATTTAACAATGAGTTCCTATATATTGCATTCAATTCCTATATATTCTACCTAAACAAATTAGTATGCAGATGTTGGCTTTTTTTTAAACCTGGACTCTGCAGCATTGCAAACGTTCATTAACACACAGTTGCTGGCTTTCTATATATCCAAATTGGACTACCCAATCTTCACAACCTTTGGTAAAGCTAGTCTAAGCTCTTCCACATTATATTGAAACTATCTATCAGGAAGAGAAGGAAAGAGCAGTTCAGATGGCTTAAGCTCGAGGACAGGCTTACATGACCTCCTTCTAACAATCTCAGCCTGCAGGAGACTTCTAATCAGGTTCATGCATGTTCCAGTAGCTGTCCCAGTCTGGGTCTATATTTTGTCCTCCTTTGGGTTCTTTTGTGTTAGGTGCCAGTTGGACCGAATATGGCGCTGTTTAATGTATTTGGTAGTCTGACGTGGTCATGAATCATGATGTATAAGATGCCCTTCTGTTTAATGAATTCCCTCTTTAAGAAAATAATAATAATAATAATAATAACAACAACAACAACAAAATAAATGAAATAAAAGAAAAGAAAATAAATGCCCATAGTAGAATAAAGACAGCTATTTCGAGCATGGACAACCCTATTCTATTAAGTCCAGATCATTTATCGTATTTGTTATACCTTCATCGTGAGTGGACCAATAACAATCCGCCACGTCAGTAAAAATTTAGGTGATTTTGATGTTTGAATTAAAATGAAAGAAAATCACCTAAATTTTTTGATGACGTGGCGGACGGTTATTGATCCACTCACGATGAAGGTGTAATAATTGCGATAGGTGATCCGGACTCCTATTGTAATGATGAAACATATCCAACTTAGAGTCCTAACAAAGTAAGTAAATTAGAAAGTCTAGTTTATTTTTATACTGTGTACTGGATTGGTCAAATTAAGATTGTTATAATAATGCACATGAGCCCATACCCATTTTAACTTGTCTAAAACACACACAAGATGACCTAAGTGTTAAGAAAAAATTGTCCTCTTTTAATTTTTTATTATATTTTATTAAGATTTTTCTTGACTTTCAAGTGGTTTTATGGCCAATTTGGTAACTCTACTAATATAGTCAAGTAAAGTTGATTTTGAAGAAAAAATAAAATATAAGTGGGTTGTGATGATATTTTATTTTTAGTTGTTCGTTATGGAATCTTTTTTATTTTTTTTATGGAAAATTGGAGTTTTTTCGTATTTTAGTGGATAAAGGTAGTTGCTTTTTGACTTTTTGGATGAAAAAGATGAAGGGAGTTTTGTATAAAGTGCATTTGATATGATATCTTGTCTAAAAAATAGAGGTTTTACTTGACTTTGATTGTATTAGTGAAGTGCCAAAAGGACATTTGCCTAGTAAAGAAACGGGCCGTTAGCCTCTCTTTTTTCTAGCTTTGACATAAAATCCTAGATCGTTTCACTACAACATTCAAACTCATCTACATAAAACTATCTTTGCATAATTGAAAGTGATCCCTGTCATCATCTTTTTAGTGATTGACCACCATTCATTCAGAGGGTTAGTAGGACTTTCCTAGCTATTTCATTCAAGTGTAAGTGGCAAGAAAGATGAAAAAAGCATATGAAACTTGTGTGTACACTTTCTTCTCAATTCTATACAGGTATTTTATAGATGGATTTTGAATTTCAAACCCATCTACTCCTTCTATACAAGTGGATTTATGGGTATTTTATAAATAAATTTCCTATACATCAGTATTCAAGGAAATGATGATAAAAAAATGAAATATGCTCTTACTGCATTTGCCATGAATACTATAATGATTTAGTCTTTGTTTCCCTATTGGTAGTTTTGTTGGTTGATTTACATATTAAAAGATAGAAATGATCGAACCAGTTGAAAGCCATGAGACCTTTATTGGTAAAGAGAGCAATGAGATCTTTAAGTAGTTCTCTTTTTTGTAAAACATATCATGTGTAGTTGAATTGAGCACTCAAGTGGTAGGGATGTCTTTTTCCCCCCCCTTTTCAAGTGTTGGAAGGAGATGAGAAAAGCTAAGGAAGGAAACAAAACCCACTTTTTGAGGGATATGAATTGAATTTTGCTCCTTTGTTTTCTTATGGAAAAACGTAAAACGGAGAAATTACCTTCCACGATTCTCTTCTCTTGCTAGATACAGAAGTTGAGGAGGGGCATTTGATGGCATTACAAAATATTTATAAGAATTTCAAAAAAATTCCCACAACTGCATCGGACAAAAGCTCGACCTCCTTCCTCTGCCACTGTTTACAAGCAACTCAAACTCAGGCACCCACACAAAATACACACGTCCAGCTGCCAACAGCTCGGGAATCCAACTTCTTTGATTAACCAAACACATGGAAAAGATTGTATAAAGTCACTAGTTTCTTCTAACTCAAAATTTATATTGTGACGCCACGGAGTCACACATCGACTATAGAGAGGAAAATGAATGAGATTATATGTATAGCTTACACCCTTACCTTGCATGAGGCCTTTTGCATGGGTTGAGGTCCGTGGGCCGAAGCGGAAATATCATGCATGCTTGTACGGTGGGGCGTGACAAATGGTATCAGAGACGACTCTCGACTAATTCGAGTGTGTGTCCCTTGCCTTAGCCTGATGCAAGTGGGTGGGCCAAAAGGGCCCTAAGGGGGGTGGAATGTGACTCCCCAGAGTCCCACATCGACTATAAAGAGGAAAGTGAATATGATTATATGTAGATCTTACACTCTTACCTTGCATGAGGCCTTTTGGTGGGTTGAAACTCACTAGAAACAAAATCATGAGGCTCGTGGGCCGAAGCGGACAATATAATGCATGAATGTCGGGTGGAACGTAACACAAAACGTGTAATTTGTTAGTAGATCTGATCCAGACCAATCTCAAGGATAAGATTGGTTGGCTACTCTTTGCTTAGCCTAGATATGCACAAGTTCAAAAACTCTAGAATCCTTACCAGATAAGAACTTCTCAAATTCAAATGTAAAAAAGATAATTCTCTTGTATCAGTCTCTTGCAATGTATATATACATCATGAGTCTGAATCCCCTGTTTCATTGAAATAGGGAGTACTATTTTAGTGTGTCCCAAAGTGCCACATGTGCATCTATGTCAGGTCACTAATTGGATCCTCAGTCACCACACAACTCAGCCCATTCATAGGATCTCATTAAAATAAAGTATTTTTCAGCGGGGCCTTTCATAAAAAATGAGAAAAAACCCCAAACATATTGCCGCTAGCCCATCTGCATCATCTCCATTTTCCTCTTCGAATGGACGGTTGAGATTGTTCGCGCTCATGGGATCTTCCACTCCGTCTTCATCACTGGCAAGGCGTATGGATACACCATTCCTATCTCTCCCGTGATAACAAGATTGAAGATGCCTCAGATTCGTGGTCTCAATTCCTCCAAACGCAGATCTCTCTCTTCCTGCATTTTGATATTGGGGCTTTTTAGCAGGATGACAACATGACCGTTGTGATTGATTAGGCCATTAAGGAGCCAAGGGTGGAGGAGGAAGGACATTGGGTTCTCTACAGACAATTGGGTTTTGTGGTTGAATCTCCACCACCCGCCATTTGTTATGTATGTCTTTTGGATCCAAATGTTGTGAAAGAGATCAATCACGCACAACGAGAACACAAAGATTTATGTGGTCCGGCTTTTGGCCTACGTCTATGGAGAAGACGAGAGAAGTCACTATGCAATTAGAAAAGGTTGTACATCCTAGAGACTCGTAGTCTCTATTTATAATATCAGCCCCAAAACCCTGTTACGTCGAAACACTACTTCTTAATCATAGTAGACCTATAATAGGCCTACTTCTAATTACGGTACAAGTTGGGCATGTTGGAGCATGTGCACACCAACATGACGCAAGTCACTGTGCGCTGCAAAGATGCAAATTGTCCTTGGAGAATACATGCGTCAATGGTTAAATCAAGACCACATTTCAAGGTGCGGAAGTACATAGCAATTCATTCTTGCTCGAATCCTATGATGGGGACAACTCATCCACAGACATCTGCAAGGCTTATAGCAAATTTCATTGAAGAGATGGTACTGTGCAATAATGATATAAGACCAAAAGAGATAATCAATAAATATCAAATGGAGTTTGGTACCCTAATTAGCTACAGGAAGACACACATGGCTAAGGAAGTTACTCTGCCCAAGGTTTGAGGGTCGTACGAAGAGTCGTTTCAGATTCTACCACTGTATTTTAATGATCTTAAAAGGACAAACCTGGGCACAGTGACCAACATAGACATCACATCTGATGATCGTTTTAGACATTTCTTCTGGGCCTTTGGTCCATACATTCGAGCTTTTCAGAACTCTATGCGACCATTGATAGTAGTAGATGGGTCATATCTTTGTGGCAAATATCTTGGAGTTTTACTAGTAGCTGTGACACATGATGCAAATCATCAGTTATTTTCAATTGCTTTCGCCTTGGCCGAATTAGAGCGTCATGACAGCTGTGAGTGGTTCCTTGCAAACTTGTATTTGTCATTGGGTGAACCTAATAACCTCACAATTATTTCGGATTGTCATAAGGGCCTAATCCCTGCACTTCAAGCCATAATTCCTAGTGCACACCACTGTTTTTGTTGTCATTATATAGCAGAAAATATTAAGGCAACATTTAATGATGTTGGTATTTTGAGGAAATTTTGGAAAGCTGTGAGGGCTTATAGACCTTATGAGTACGATGTATACACGAATTACATATTGTCAGTCGATCAGCATGCTTATAATTACATCGACACAATCGGGCATCAAAATTGGGCGACAGCTTTTGCACATGGACGATGTCACAACATACTAACTAGCAACGCCACGGAGTGCACAAAAAGCCTTCTTAAGGACACAAGGGTTTTACCAATTACAAAGTAGGTTGAAGAAATACATGCAAAACTAATGGAATTTTTCGAAAGACGACATGCGTAAACACAAAAGATTACGTCGCATCTGACTCCTTATGCAGAGAAGTACTTGAGTAACGAAATGGAAGAATCTTGTAGACTGCACATTCGTGTCGCAAGTTTGGTAGAGTTTCAAGTGCAATCAGGTGAATACGTCGATGTCGTCAATCTCGAGTGCAGATCATTCTCGTGCCGCAGATGAAAAGTAATAGGAATCTCATGCTCACATGCTATGGCTGCAATGAAAGTTCGGAATATTGATCCATATGATTACTGTGAGCACTGGTACCATATGCTCATGTATCAAATGACTTATATTGAGGTTTTACATGCAATACATGATAGAAAGCAGTGGGAGTCGTGCTCATGCGAACACGTTCTTCCCCCATTAGCAAGTAAGCAGCCGGGTCGACCAAAGAAGAATAAGGACTAGGTGGAAGACCGCAACCGCCTCAAAAGGGTTGTAATTTGCTCCAACTATAAAGAGAGGGGACACAATCGAAGGACCTGCCGTGATCCTCCAGTTGTTTAGTAGAGGAACTAGTTTTTGATTTTTTGATGTCTTATGTCACATGTAATTTGATGGGTTTTGTTTATGCATATTAATAATAAATGTCATTACATTTAATGACAGTTAGTTTCACATGTTTTTTTATGGCTTCTTCTTCATGCATACAAACAACAATGCAATCAGAAGAAATGTAATGACATGTCAATGACATTTTGGGTTTTGCAGATGTAATGATCCATCTGGCTTCTTCTTGGTTGTTGTTAATGAATAATTTCCCTCATTTCATTTTATTTTTCTCCCTTGAATTAATCCAATTCAAGTTGGATTTCCCTCTGCATATAGTTATGTTCGAATGGACCTTATATGCCCATAAAAACTACTTCTGATATGTACTTTGTTTTAATGTAAGGGTTGCTAGAGACCTTTATTTATAAGTAATATAGGTCGCTGGGGACGCTGGTAAGGAAACAAATGCTGATCAATGGGTCCCTAGCGACCCTTATCTATAACTAATATAGGTCGCTAGGGATGCTGGGAAGGAAACAGATACTGATCAATGGGTTCCTAGTGACCCTTATCTATAACATTAATAGGTCGTAAGGGACGCATGGAAGAAAACAAATGTTGTTCAATGGGTCCCTAGCGACCCTTATCTATAACTATTATAGGTCGTAAGGGACGCATGGAAAGAAACAGATGTTGTTCAATGGGTCCTTAGCGACCCTTATCTATAACTAATATAGGTTGCTAGGGACGCTATGAAGAAAACAGATGTTGTTCAATGGGTCCCTAGCAACTCTGACTTATTATAGGGACGCTGGGAAGGAAATTTTGGCTGCTTTATGAGTCGTTAAGGATACGAGGAAGCTTTTCTGTTTTTAACTCACGGTGGATTAACAACAACTATTTTCGGTTTACAATTATGGCTCATTACATCAAACATCAACTTCAACTTCAACAAATAAATTTCAGCCCAAACAACGATTTCATTTCATCATTTTCATAGAAAATAATAAGTTCATTACATCATACATCAACTTCAACTTCAACAAAAAATTACATCCAATTAAATTCCATCTAAACAACGCGTTCTTTACATCATTTTCATCCAAATGAATACCAGTTCATTACATCAATTTTACAGAAACAATTTCGTACCACATTGGCAAATAATGCAACAGAAGTCTATATAGCTGGGAGGTTAGGGAGTTGAAGCCTGTCAGCGTTCATAAGCCAGCTTCTCTTGAATATCTCAATCAAAATCTTCCATCGGTAGTAGGGAATGTCAGCCTGCGTGAACCTTGTCGGGCGACGGTTTATGCAGTACTATGCGTATCCAATAGCAAAGAAACCACAGTCCGTCCCATTCTACTGATAGGTTAGCCTTTGTGACATTCGTCCACACCCAAGGCTCACCCCATCTGTAATCTCCAAATCGCTGCGTCAACCACAATCTCTGTTTACAAATTAAGTAGGAAAAAAAGTCAATAAATAATAGCATGCAAAAGGGCAATCCATGAATAAAAGGTAATTAATGGGTTTTAAACTCACGAAACTATTACAAATATTCTGATGATAATGGTCACTCTTCGAGCTATTGTAGAATTTCTAGCGATTTCCGTCCGTGTAACCAACGAGAAGAGTGAAATGATTGTGTGCATGTAGGATGTAAACGAGGGTCTTACACTCTTTTGCATCCCAAACTCTAGATCCATTTGGGCCAAACGTTGCATCATCTCTGGTAGGGGTGTAAAAAAAAATTGGAAAACCGTCTAACCGAATCGATCCGAACCGAACCGCGGTTAATAACCGAATCTCACGGTTCGGTTACGGTTACGGTTAATGAAATCCAAAAACCGCACGGTTCGGTTCGGTTACAGTTTTCCGTAATAATTCACGGTTATTAACCGAACCGAACCGTATAATACGGTTCGGTTAACCGTATGCGGTTAACCGTATTGTTTACAAATAAAAGAAAAAAACAGGGGACTGAATGAAATTTCTTATCATATAAGAAACAAACCCCAAAGACCAAACGTCCAAACCCTAGCCACTGCCAGCCCCTTTCGATCTCTCATCTCCCATTTCTCTGGTTCTCCATCGAATCTCTCCACCCTCTCCATCTCCTCTTCCGTTCGTCGCGCAACCCATCTCCTCTTCGCATCTCACGCACCAGACAAACCTCCATCTTCATCTTTCTGCCGGACACGCACGCAGCAGCCCCCCGGACACCCGCAGCGCCTTCACCTTCCTCCTCTACCTCACGCGAAGCCTCCCCTGTCACAGGTACAATCCCATTGATTTTTTATGCATTCGTTGTAGTGAAAAAACTCGTCATTTGCTTTCACACTCTTCTGAGCCTTCTGAATCTGCCATGGCGTCTCAAAACCCTAACGACGATCAGATGATCTCTTGTTCCCCAACTGCCGCCTTCCATGGTGATTCCGTCTTCGCAAACGTAGTTCAAGCTCCAGAAGATCCGATCCTCAGGGTCTCTTCTTCATCATCTCTCATTGATTTCTTGTTTTTGTGTGTTTGATTGTTATTGAGTAGATCCATCACTTTTTTCCTGATCGGTGCTTGTTTCAACAGAAATGTTTGATGTACTGATTTCAAGTTGAATGCATAAATTGGAGATTCTTATTTGATTTAGGAAGAATGTTTTCTGGTAAACACAGCTGGTCATTTGCTATGGCTTTCCTAAGGTGGGTGATTCCGGATTTAATTTCAAACTGTATCTGGATCTTGGTTGGAGTCTTGAGACATGGTATAGTAATTTGTGAGTCGTAAGCTTCCATATTTTCTTCAGTCGTAAGCCTCTGAAGTGCTATAAATCTTTTTAACAATTGAAATTCTATCAGGTCAAAATCATACTCACTCTGTACATTGGCAATTTGGCACCATTCAAAATTCCACTTTAATCAAATCTGACCCACTATTAGATTAATCACATTAATCTTTTTTTATTGTATTATTTTTTTTGTTCTATTTCATTGTCAGATTTTGATGTCTAGTATGGCCGAGAGTCCACTTCATCAACCTGATGCTCCTCAGTCTGATACTCCTCAGTCTGATGCTCCTCTACCTGTTGCTCCTCAGCCTGTTAGTCACTGTTAGAGTCAGGTTTCCTCTCTCAAAAGAAAAAATAACAAAGAATCAGATATTTGGCAGCATTTTCCTAGACCTGAAAATTATGACCCTAAGATTCAGTATACACTCCATTGTAGCTATTGTGATGCTCAGGTTAAGTGGTTGAGTGCTAATGGAACTAGTGCAATGAGGAATCATTTGAAAATCTGTCTTAAGTTTCCAGAAAATATAAATGCAAATAGTCAAAGACAAAAGAAAATTACTTCAGTAATGAGATCTGGTAGTGGAGCTGAAAATGTGAATCCTATTGCACTTTGGAAATTTAGTCAGGTTGTTTGTAGAGAGGAACTTGCAAGAATGATCATCTCAGATGAATTGCCTTTCAAGTTTGTAGAGAATGAGGGGTTTAGGCACTTTTGTAGCATGATGCAACCCCAATTCAAACCTATTTCACGTGTTACGATTGCTAATGATTGTATGGCTTTGTATGTGGCGGAGAGAAAAAAATTGAAGAGTATGTTTTCAAAAAGTAAACAAAGGATATGTCTTACTATTGATGCATGAACATCAAATCAGAACCTTTCTTATATGTGCCTTACGTCTCATTTCATAGATAAAGACTGGAACTTGCACAAAAAAATATTGAACTTTTGTGTGATTTCTAGTCACAAAGGTGAGGCAATAGGTAGAAGGATTGAGGAATGTTTAGTTGATTGGGGAATTCAGAAACTTTGCACATTAACTGTTGACAACGCTACATCAATTGACACTGCTATTACTTATTTGAAGAGAAAGTTCTTTAAGAGAAATGACAGTTTCATTTTAAGCGGTCGATATTTTCAAATGAGATGTTGTGCACATGTGTTGAATTTGATTGTGAAAGATGGATTGAATGAGTTGGATGGTGCCATAAATCGAATTAGGGCTGCTATGAAATATGCTAGGAGCTCTCCACAAAGGGCACAGATGTTTAAGTCTTGTGTGGAGAAGGAGGGAATAGATTGTAACAGGATGTTGTGTTTGGATGTTACAACTAGGTGGAATTCTACATTTCTGATGTTGGAAACTGCAGGTAAATTTGAAAAGGAATTTGATCGAATGATTGATGATGATGATAAATTTAAGAAGGAACTTGAGGATGTAGGTGGACCCCCTACTTTCGAGGATTGGGAAAACTGTAAGCTCTTGACCACTATTTTGCAGAAATTCTATGATGCTACAACTAAGTTGTCTGGCACTTCATATGTGACTTCTCATTTGTATTTTCCTGTAGTTGTTTCCATTGAGAACAAATTGAATGCCATGATGTCTGGTTTTGATCATTGTTTGAAAACTATGGCTGTCAAAATGAAATTGAGATTTCAGAAGTATTGGGAACCAATTGAGAAAATGAATATGATGTTGTTGATTGCTATTGTGTTGGATCCACGTTACAAGTTGGCATATGTGACATGGTGTTATGGATTTTATTTCAAACTTGAATCTTCCAAGGTGGTTGAGCTTACTGAAAAGATAATGGATACACTTAATACTTTGTATATGGAGTACCAACAACTTGAGTGCTCTAATGCATCATCTTCGAGTCAAAATTTTGAATTGGAGGTTGACCAACCCATTTTTAATGAAAATGATGAGCTGGAGGAATATGAAAAACATATGGCAGAAGTAGAAACTGATGTGGACAAAAATGAAGTTAAATAATACTTGGATTTTCCTCGTGAAAAAGCTCAAGCCACTTCTAATTTTGATATTTTGGGTTGGTGGAAAGTAAATTCTTCAAGGTATCCAGTTCTTTCTCAAGTTGCACGAGATATTCTAGCTATTCTTGTCTCTACGTTGCTTCGGAATCTGCCTTTAGTACGGGAGGACGTGTGTTAGATCCATATCGTAGTTCTCTATCTCCAAAAACAGTAGAAGGCCTGATTTGTGCCCAAGATTGGTTTCGAGGTTCAAATGTAGCAGCTGATTTGGAAGATGTCATGGAGGAATTTCAAGCCTTCGAGGAGTTAGGTAAAACATTCCTTAACTCTCTTGAGATTTCATGTTATTTTAAATTTGTTGTGAATTTAAATTAGATCAAATGATTAATAATGTTTTTTTTTGTCAGAATTTGATTTTGATGGGGTTTGAATTGAGGCTCTGTTGAATCGAAGGCGGACACATGTGCTTCCAAGATTCCAGATATTTGGGGCATCAACAATGATAAACATTCTATATTTGTTATGTACCTATAAGTATTCATTTTCAGTTGGTTTGGTCTGTTTGGATATCAATTAACATTATGAACACCTTTGATGGTGATGAATTTACTGGTTTATTTGGTTTATATTTGGTTTATTTAGAAGTATTTGGGTGTATTTCAGCCTTGATGGTGATAAATTTACTTTAGGTCTGATATTGATCTACTTGAGATAGTTGTTCAATGGTATGCCTTTCATATGCAAGCTGCACAATTTCTTATGTTTAGAGGACTTGGAGAAGTTATCCATAAAAGCAAATTTGAAAAAAATTATTGCCCAACTACTTATCAAGTCACCTTCTCATTCCTGAATTTTTTTTACATGATATTATATGTTGAACCATGACTATCACTTTTGATTGATCATGCTTATCATATATTTCTTCTATTTATTGGCTTGTTTGCAATCAAAGAATTAAGTTGGCCTTTATGTGCTGAGGTATTATGTAGCCTTATTTCTTGAGGCAACATTCTAAAGCTAACTACTATTGGCTGTTGCAAGGGATCAAAAGGAATCATATATCTGAATCCTATAATTCAGGTAAGCATTTGATACTTATTTTATGGTTTGTTTGATATTGGCTACTGGTGTAATGAACAATTATTGTTTGCCAGGATATATGTGGTGAATCTCTAGTTGAGAACAAAGATGAATTCCTCAAAACTTTTTCAACAGAAACTCAGTTTTTCAGGTATGAACTAATGATTACACTGATGAGAAAACTCCCTTAGTCTTTGAGCCAATAATCTGTGTGTTCTGATGAAGGGACTGGATATTGTGGATGTGTGGTTGGCCCATGTCTTGCTAAATAAGTTGGCAATTTGGTCATGTATTGGGGAACTTCAACTCTACCCTTTTTTTAATGTGTAATTCAAATTTCAGCCTTTCATTTGTATGTAATTCATATGGCTATCTTTACAGCTTTGTAAATTTTCGTATTGATTTACTGCTCTCAGAAACATCATCTCAAATGGAGAAGTCATAGGCTCTGAAGCTTCCAAGGGGCATGATGATGCATCTCCAGAGGCTTCCATCACGGAGGTGCTCTCTTAATTTTACTTTTATTCTCATTTGCATTTTGTAATTTCATGATGCTATCTGGCTTCTATGTCTGAATTTTTCAGTTAAATAAGCATTTACAAAAGTAATGTTCCAGACTTGACCAGTATGTTTGTGGTTATGATATTTCATCCTGCAGCTGATTGATATGGTGCTCTTTGTACAAGTTCCCTAGCAACCATCCATATTTGTGTTAAATAGTAAAAAATCAAAATGACCTCAGATAGATCAGATGAGGGACGACTTAAATTAAACAGCATATTAATTTTTTATCAATTGTGGCCTTAAAAAAAATTAAAAAAAAAACCCTCATGCACATGTATATATTTTTATCACTTATGACAACAGCCTGTAGTGCAGTTCAAAGGTGCTCACCGTCACAACCATGATTTTGTTTGTTTGAGCCATGTTGCCTATTAAAAACATATATGTTCTCAATTGCAATACAAAGTTTTAAGTTTCAACTAAACCAATCCAAGAAGAATTAGACACCGGAACATGTCTGATGCTTTCATTGCTCATTTCAAAGAATCTGTAGGAAATTGGTATCTTGTAATCTATGATATGACTATAATTTAATCTATTTGATCTTTTATACTGAATTACTGATAAGTGCCTTTTTCATTCAACATTTCAACTGCCTTGAATGATGCTTTTCTCTCCTCAGCACCAGGTTGTTCGCATGAATCTCAGCAACGTACCTGACATTGCATATATATGTATATATAAAGCAAAACTCAGCGCGGCTTCATTGAGTTCAGGTTGCATTATATGAAATGCTGAAGATATACCAGTTCATTGGCAACATATACTATAGGTTTTGGTTTTGCACAGTGACGTAATGGTACCATAATGTTACATTGATTTTTTGTATATAGTATTTAAGGGAAATGGATGTAATTTTCATACTAAATGGAATGAGTGTAATTGTTCATTTGATATGGAAAAGAAGAAAAGCAACTCATGTATTCCCACTTATGGTTCTCTCTTCTTGTCCGTCTTATTAACATCTTGTCTTCATGAACATTGTTTTTCTTCCATGCTGTTGTAATTCTTTTGGTATCAGATTAGGGATTGCCAAGGTGGTCGTGGTCATGGTCATTGTAATTGACTTTGCTTATCAATTCAAATATATTTGTTGTTACTTTTTGCTGCTTGGCCGTGAATAAATTAATATTTTTTTTCCACGGTTATTAACCGTAATCGAACCGTCTAAAACGGTTAACCACGGTTCGGTTTTCCACGGTTTTTGTGGCTACGGTTATGGTGACGGTTTTGAAAAATAGAAAACCGCGGTTATGGTTCGGTTAACGGTTTTCCCAACATGACCAGTTAACCGAACCGTTACACCCCTAATCTCTGGTCTTCTACTTTCCTTGCCACTAACTCTATAAAGGAAAATGATAGAGGTATTATACGCTAGAATAGTTTTTGGAAAATTTTCAAAATAAACAAGCCACCCAAATAAAACCCATTCATTTCAAAATACGTCTCCCTATCTAGCCCAACCATCACTGCACCTACACCTCTCTCTACAGAACCAATTCCACAGTCCACATTTCATTTTTCTACAATCCACAATCCATTTTTCCATAGTCCACATCACAGTCCAATTCCTCTACTTCACAACAGTCCACATCACAGTCTAATTCCTCCACTTCACAACATTTTTCCACAATCCAATTCATCTACTTTACAACAGCCCAACCATCACATCTCTCCATCCTCATCACAGTCCACATCCTCATCTCTCCATTGCCACCCATAACATACTGATATGTCATATTCGTTAAAACCACCTGTAACTCAACTCATGTCTCCACTTCCGCCCATCACATACTAGCACATAATCTTCCTCAACATCTCATGTCTCCACGGCAAACAAAATCAACTGACAACAGTCCACCTCTTTGGCCTACAAACCAAACAAACACCACCATTTGTATGAGCCAGCCTGCCTCTGCGCCATCAACTCCAACGTACCTGCACCATTGTTAACACTTCTCACATCATATCCCAGCCCCAGTCAGCAACTTGCAGAATACAATACCTAGTGACTAAACCCATCTGCTACAAAGGAACCTGCCTAATCAACTCACTGCATAAACCATCTAGCCCACTGAAAGAGTTGTATATTTCAACCTGTAACGATGTGACTTACACATATGCTTGGGTCAACCAAACATGCATCTTTACAGCTTCTCCTAATACAATCGAAGTAATAATAAATGACATTCGTGTCTAGTAGCGTGTCCTCCTCCAATAATGCATATAGTGTATCGCTCTTGACCATCAAGCATATAGCATCAAGTTTTGTCTATCTATAATCCAAATTGGAATATCATTAAGGGTACTTATAGAATCGTAGTACTTGTCTATAATTGTTAAAGTGTGTTTATCTACCTGGAATTGTAGTACTTGTAGAAACCATCTAGTATCTCCTTGTCTAGCTTTGAGATGACAAATTCAGATTGAGTTATGGGATGCTGAAATCCCATTAACTTGTCTGAAAATTTTTGCTTCCTAGGTAAATATTTAAACCTCCACACAAGCGACTCAATGATTGCAAGCAAACGGGCAACCACAATGGCACGCTGCTGGATCGGTAGTGGAGCTGTGAACACTTCAAGACAAGGCGAAGTGGAAAAGAGATCCTCGATTGGTACATTGCTGACATCTTCATCAGGTGGGGTAACGTAAACAAACTCATCATGCAACTTCGATCCTTCAACATGGTTCTTGGGGGCTGATGATGCATTCAAAGGAGAATCATCAATGTTCATTGGTTGTGGCTATGGCATTCGTCCTCGCTTTTTCTTCTTCGTCGGACTCTTTGAAGCGGGCTTCTTGGGTACGGCATGCCTGGGCGTGAGGACCTGTGTAACACAATAAGTAGTTACAAAAGGACTTTTATAAAACTTCAGTTAATTTGGTTCTTGACACCCTAACTAACAACTATGAGATTAATGTGTTATATTAATGAACATGGCCAGTCAACACTTCCCATTTCTTTCATCATAGATAAGAGATAAGGTTTGAATAGATCTTTCTTCTCAAGTTCGGTTATGATCCATTCAAACAATGATAATTCAAATAAGATAGGAATGGGAAGACTTGAGTTTCAAAAAGATAGAAATGGCAGAAAAAGAAGCTTTTGGATCTGTTCAAACAATGATAATTCTAGGCTTGATCATATCTAGATAAAAGCAATGAGTATGAAACAGATTTGATCATATCAAGGCTTTTTCTTTGTTTAGTGTGCGTACCAACTACTTTTCCTCATCCGATTGGGAACTGCTGTAGGTCTCCATGTATTGATAAAACATAGCCTCATCAGCGGATTTGAATTTCCTATTCAAACACCTAATATAGACACGTAACACTTGTCATATAAAAAACAAGTCCCAATATTAAACTTTGAAACTCAAAATAAATGTCATACTCACTCTTTTTTGAGTAACAATGGGCTCATGTTCCCCAGTTTCTTCTAGTACTGATGCCTTAGGTGCATCGTCTTGCCTGGGTCGGCCTTTGTACAATATAGTATTTAAAGAATACCATGCCATATATTCCTCGGTGTGCTCCACTTTGGATGACTTCTTCTCATGCAATACACTATTATACCTCTTCTCCCATAGCTTTATCTCTTATGAGTGTACAATAATGTAATTTGTCACAACTTTTTGTATGCGCTCCGCCCTTGGTAATACCGCTACGAAGGGCGGAGGAACAACCTGCCTTAGACCGAACTGTTTCATGACCCAACCGGTGTTGTACCTCTCTAGCACCCAAAATAATATTAGAGGAGCGGAACATGTGAATAAATATCGGTCTTCCTTGGGTACTCGTTTCAGGAATGCCTTGCCAAGCCTCTTATAGGCTGCTAGTCAAACTGTGGAAATGCGATACAGAATATATTAGTTAGAGTATAAAAGTGGTGCATAAAAATCTCCAAAATAGAACAAACTGATAATTAACTTGATCACCTACTCGGCTGTAAGGTTGTTAAGTTGTTTGTGTACGGTTCTCAACTTTGTAATGTGGTGGATTCTTCCTAGCCTGCTATGCCATGTGACTGTCAAGGGGAATTAAATGTCATTATTAGGCCATGCCCAAGGCTTTATTGATCGACCAATTGCCATCCTCGAGTAGGCCCATATCTGTAAAATTGTCAAAAACATATTGTTGTTAGTGTGTACCAACTTTGTAAAAGACTAATGCATTCAACAAAAGACTATGATTAATGCGAACCTGGAGCAACTGGAGAGGGCTTGACAAACTCTTGAATGTATGTTTGAACGCATCACTCTTGTCTGTTGGGTCAATACCAATTGGTTTGCCATCTAGACCAACCTCGGTTTTCTTTAGCCCAGCTCACCTCACTCCCTCGTTCAACATTCTGTATAGGTTGGCCAAACAAGCGGGGGCCTAGGCATAGGGCTTGAAATACCTAAATAATTCAAGTGCATATGCGGGGCCCCTAGAAGAAGAAGCGTTTGAATTGATCTGTCCCAAAATCAAGAAAAAGAGATAGGCTCTAGTATTGTAAACCTCCTACTTTGCACTAAGTTTCTTCTTCTTGTTGTTCTTTTTCTTCTTATTTCCTTCATCATCCTGGATCCGGAAGTGTTACTCCAACCATGTGTACTTAATGGATATTCCATTGAAATCTACAACCATCTGGGGTCCAAGGCCTAGCAATTCTTCACTCACATCTACGACGTTTGCATTAGGGAATGTTGTATCGGTGACAGTCGGTCCATTGATCGGTAGTCCGTAGATATATGCAATATCCTCTAGTGTTATTGTTGCCTCGCTGGTAGGGAGGTGAAATGTGTTTATTTCCGGACGCCACCGCTCCACCAAATCAGTAATCAATTCGTGATCTATTCTAATCCACCTCATCTATGCAAGGTGGTATTGTCCGGATAGAGGAACATATTCTAGATGTCTCTTGTTTAGATGCCATGTCCCGTAATCAGGGTTAATCGGAATGCATCTATAATTACCAAGCTCCTGTCAAAATATAAAAGAGAGCACGTAAAAAACCATGGATTGATATTCAATTGAAAATGGTAGGTGGTTTAGCAACGTACAATCCCATTATGTATGGCTGAACTAATATGTGTTCTCTGCTCGGAGAGAAGATCAACTGTGGCTTTTTCGTTTGCATTGTTGTTCTATACTTTAGATATCTACCAGTTACAATCAAAAGCAACAATATTAACCCATAACAATATTACCTCAATCATTCCAACAGTCCTCGTAAAGGTGTTTTATTTCTCTTGAAAGATCAATCAATCCAACAAACATAATTGCTTGTTTTTCCCTTCCATGATTTGCAGGTAATTATTGTTCTACTTTCCAAGACAGAATTTTGGTACATTTCTTATTGAAACTAGCCAACGATTATACACAATGTAATATAATTACAAATCTTTGACTATGGATGAGAATTGAGTTGGCAGAATTTGGTTCTGACTTGTCACTAATTGTGAAGGAGGGATATAGCCAAATCCTGAGATTGTGAAATCTCTTTGGATATTGGTCTAATATACCCAATAATTGGCAACAAAGATGCATGCATTATTTAATTGAAAAGAGAGGGACATACCATTTGAAAAAAAAATACAAAAATGAGGAAAAGTCAATAATGCTCTTAAAAGCTGCTTTAGGCATTATATTATACTATAAGAACACAATCAGTCATTTTAGTCATGGGTCGATTTTGAAATCCAATCATTATAAACATTTCCACATGGTAAGGCATTTCCTTGTTCACAATTTTTTCTTTATTGGTGAGGAACCTACCTATGTAGTATGTGTAAGTGCCCTCTAAGTGTATAACTCACATTAATCATGTTATCAATCAATGTCATCAATCTATTGAAGTGATCGGAAAAAAGTCACTAGTGCATTCTATACATGACCTAGATTACAATTTCAAGAAGTGACCGAAAAGCAATCAGATTACACTTCATCTAGAAGTGAATTTTTTTTTGAAAACCTGACCATAGAACATTGGATATGAAAAACAAATAGTATGAGTTACTCCTTTGGGAAAGGACATGTAAAGCATACTTGAATCATTATAAAAAAAATAGTAGTTAAATAAAAAAAAGATATAAATACACTTCATTGATTAACTAACAAAGATAAAGACAAGCAAAAATGGAAGAACAATCAAAGTCAAAAGCAAGAGCTAACAACGAGACAATCAAGCCAAGCCCATCTATTTTCTTACTATACCTCCTGCCACAATATATATATATATATATATTGCAAAGACCATAGTTCTTTAATCTATAGGCTAATTCCGTTCAATAATGTATAATATACAACATGTTTCTTCATCATGATAGCTTGTTCTGTTTTACAGTATTCTTTCTTGCTTCTACAGAAGTCTATATAATATTTTCATATATTCCCAGTGTCTCCAAGTAATGATTCCATTCGATAATGTATAATATACAACATGCAAATATAATATGTATGTTCTCAAAGCATACTGTACCAGTTAAAAATAGGTGTTGACTTAGTCAATTCAAAAACAAGAAAAAGCCAAGAGGGTAGATTTCCATTTTTCCTTTTGTTCGAAACCCATTTAAAATCATTATTAGTGATAGCTAAAACCTTTAATGATAAATACACAACTTTGTTATTGCCTACGTTTTAAAAAATAAATCATATTTTGGACTACACATGTGATTCCTAATTAACATGAGCATTTGTCTTTGACAACAAGATCATGCATTTGTATTTAGCAAGTGATTCAAAACGGGAAACAATATAAACTAGATCATACATTTGTATTTAGCAAGCGATTCAGAACCGAAAATAATATAAACCAGATCATGCATTTGCCTTTGTTAATCGATTAAGAACTGGAAACAATAGAAAGCAGATCATGCATTTATCTCTGCCCATTGTCATCTAGAAAGGGCAAACGTCATTTTTAGGGCATTTTTCTTGCTATGAGGGGTAATGTTACACAAGGAAGACAAAGAGACTCTTTTAGAAAGCGATTTTAGAGTGGAGAGTAGATGTTTGCCATGAGGAAACATTAACTAAACCAAAAAACATGGAGATGCAATAAGGGTTTGTCATAAACGACAATCCAGTCAGAAAAGACTAAAGGGGAGCATCATACCTTTGACAAAGAGGATATGGGAGGGGACCACAGTTGGTAAGAGGGCGTAGAGCAGGAGCAACAACCAAAGCGGATGTTGGAGGGGACCACAGTTGTTTGAGGGAGAAATGGGCGCAAACGAACTTAATATGTGCAAATAAACTTGTTGACAACAAAACACTAGGAAAACGCTTCTTTTGTTTCTAATTTGTGTACATCACAGGGTCCTTAAGGACCCTTAGCATTATAAAATTAAATTCATTAGAGATGCTAATTGAAAGTGATAAAAATGCATATTTTCAGATAAAATAACTGATCTAATGCAAGGTTGGTTAAAATAACTTTTTAGACCTACTAATCACCTAAAGTGTTTTTTTTTTTTTTTTTTTTTTTTTTTAAAATCCGTGTGCATTCAATGATGCGTTTCTCAATTGGGTCTCGAATAATCAACGGAAAGGCAGGTCGGTAGTTGGAACTGCCTCGAAGACTTGACTCCTTCTCCCTCAACAACACGGAAAGAAGAAAGAAAGATCAAAACAAGCTAGGGTTAGGGTTTTCTTCTCTCTCGCTCTCCCGCCATCAAAACCCTCTCTAGCGCTTGGGTTAGGGTTTTCGCCTCGCGACAAATCGCTCCAACAATGCCCTCTCTGACCCACTTCTTCTTCTTCTTCATCATCTCCCTCGGCTGCTCCTCATCCGTCCGATCGGAATCGGCAATCAGATTGCCGTCCGACTTCACCCCCGACAATCTCTGCCCTAGATCGCCTCCCGCCTCCTGCCCCGTCACCTGCTTCCGTCCTGATCCCGTCTGCGGCGCCGATGGCGTCACCTACTGGTGCGGCTGCGCCGACGCCGCCTGCTCCGGCGCAGGCGTCTCCAAATTGGGGTTCTGCGAGGTCGGCAACGGCGGCGACGGGCTCGTCTCCGGCCAGGCGCTCCTCCTGGTGCACATGGTCTGGCTCATCGTTCTAGGGTTTTCTGTCCTCTTTGGATTTTTCTGATCATGAAACACGGTACATATTCGATTCTTCGATTCTTTAGTAGAATCTGTTCTTGCATTGTTGTATTGAAGATGGGTTTTTTTTTTTCGTTGATTGATTGAGCGGATGATTATTTTTTTGTGCGATTTGAGGAATAAATGGGTTGATTATTCTTTTATTTACACTGTGGTTTTGATTTTATGTAAAGATTGATTGTATTTTCTATGAAATGAAATGTGTTGCTTCCTCTTTGTGGTGTAAGTCTGCAGAAGATGGTTTTCTAAATCTTGGGTCTGAATTGTGGATCCCTATTGCACCTCAGAAAATGAAATCCGCGGAAAATAGAAGATTGTTTGGTAAAGTCAGTGAACAGAATAATGAAGGACATGTTTGTTTGATTGGTATTAAATTCTTAGAATTAATAAGCAATCCCTTTTGTATCAAATGGAACTAACAGTATAAGATTAAAGATGAAGATTGGAAAATGGCCATGAAATGAGGTCTCTATTGACAGGAAATAATTCCCCAGCCATAGCCTTTGTAACTTAGATCCTAGGAAAGTGGTGGTGTTTTTAATGTTCCGATCAGAGATCCTTCGCTCACATCTTTGATGGAATCCCCTCTATTATGAATTTCTGACAATTCCATATTAAATAGGCATAGGGACTAAAAGTTTAAAATGGTTGTAGTTTGAATGAACACCTTGTCATGATAGAGCAATAGTCTGGTTACTTTTCAGTTGTACCGACGGAACTGAAATGTAGCAATTGGAGGCAGAATGGTAAGCTGTGTGTCTCATCTGATGCTGTTCCTTTTTCTTTTTCTTTTTTAATGTCACTAGTTATGGTGCTTTTAATAGGTATACATTCGTCAAAAATATTAGTTCTAGGTTTAGGATGCATCAAAAGACAAACTCAAAAGCTGGAGATTCCAGTTAATGAACTCTTAACCCAATTGATATGGTAATGGACATAAGAGAAGGAGCGTAAAAGAACATACGAAGTGAGGGTTGACTTATGTGCCTAATGCACTGGTCCAATGAGGAAGATGATCGTTTTGAGCCATCCGTTAAATCTGTGAAAATGGCCTTTTCTTCTTCTTCTCCAGTTACTGTTTCTCCATGGTTCTTCCAAAGATACAGAGCGTTTCTTTCACTACTGCTTTTCAATAGCAAAGAAGTTATCCATCTCTACTTCCAATCATCCCCATCATATTAACTTTTGGAATATCTGTTCCTGTCTTCCCTGACCTCCATATTACCGTTATTGTTTTGAATAACTTCTCAGGTCATTGAGTATCAGAGACAGAGCACCCTTTTCCACATTAACTCTCTTTTGACTCCTAGATTTAATGTAAATGTGTTAAAACTAACTGGTTGAGACCCACCAATAGATAGACCATTGATGTTATTTATAGCATCCAATGCGTCATCCTATCTCCTGAAAATGAAATGCACAACAGTGAAACCTTGTGGTGCAAGCAAACTATTGTTCTTTAGAATAACCACTTATTCCAGGTGCCACTTAAGTAGGCCACTTATCATCGCCAAGAGAAAGAAAAAGGGGATCCATCACATCAGGGATTTTAGACAGAGTATGACCTCTCACTCTGAACAACACCTGTCCTTCAGCCAACGAAACAGATTAGAGATCTTTTATATGGGATTGTGGACTAAGCTGCTCAGATACAGTATGGATACAGCAGGGACACACCATGGACATGACAGGGACATGGATTTTACACGCAAATAGTAATGTAACGGATTTGATATGGCACAATACTTTGCCTACTTAAGTATCCAGGTATCATAGATTGTTGAATATCCGTCTTGACAAGAAATTATTTAAGTCTTAATTTTTCTATGATAGGGCTAATTCAGGTAGAGTACCTCATCTACAAACTCACCAATGCTTATTAAGAGGAGTCCCATGTTTGCCAAAACTTCTATAGAGCCGTGTGTGGCCATTCCCCAAGGACTTGCTCCAGCAAGTAATCACAATTCACGAGGATCTGTCACCATCTTTTTGAAATCGAGTATTGGCAACTTATTTTACATGCAAATTGAGGTAACCTGACTTGCACAAACAGTTTTTGTTCTTTGTGATGACCAGTTACAGCTAACCAAGAATTGGAGGTAATTAGAGTTAAGGTAACCTAATTACAGGCGACCATATGGTGAATATCTAAATGGGGGATCTAACTTTCTCTATTGCTACCTCAACCGGCAACTGTGTAGTGAGAATCCAAATGGGGCCTAACTTTCTCTATTATTACCTCAGCTGAAATCTTAACATTTGTAGCTTAACAAAGTGAAGCTAAAAAAGATGACAGAAAAAGGCAAGGGTTCCACTGGTGATGAGGAAAACAGGCTTCCTACTATAATAAGCGCAGGCAAAACCTGTGGTAGGTTATCCTCCTCGCTTACCATGGAATGCATCGCTGCTTGTGGAAAAACCCAAGAAGGAGCACTAAAGCCAACTGGAATTGATATATAATCACCCTCCAGTAGCTAGAAACTCGAAGCAAACAAGGTTATGTTCAGAGTGTTGGAGGTTGGAAGTCAGGCCCAGTGTGTTTGGACTTGGTGGAATTTTGTTGTTATCTTGAGACTTGAGGCCCTTTGCTTCTGCAAATACACAATGTGCTGACTGGAGTTGTATTGTGGTGATTTGAGAGTTCTTGCCAAGTTTGTTGGCCTATTCAGTTTGGGAATTTATGGCAGAATGGTTGGTCACTTGGTTGTGAATTCTGATGTGGTGATCCTTGGAGACTTAAGGAGATAATGGGAGTCATGACACTTTTTTTTGGGTAAAAAGAGGGGAATCATGACACTTGTTCTTGCAAGATGACAGAATGTTACTCAAGGCCGTGTTTGGGTGGAGTTTTTCCAAAAGGTCAAGGTCTGCCTACAGGATGGTGAATTAGTGAGCATCAAACAACCAATTTGAGCACAATTACTGCGTTGGAGAATGTGTTGGGTGCACCTAGAGAGGAATCTGTGACTCTTGGTTGTTCCTTGAGATGGTTTAGATTTGGATGCCTCATGGGTGAGGCCTACCAACGTGAATAAATCTCACTGTCCCGGGCTGTTGGTCAGCCGGTGATCGACATGTGAAGTGTGTTTGGGTATGTGAGTTTCAATCTGTTGTAAAGCAATAAATAATAATAATAATAATAATAATAATAATAATAATAATAATAATAATAATAATAATAATAACAATGATAATAATAATAATAATAATAATAATAAAGAAAAATGTCTTGTGCTTTTTGTTGGTCAAATCAATTCGTACACAGAATTTTATTAATTAGCTTCTGAAACACTATGAAGAGCACTCGATACTTGAAATCATTTTTTAAGTCAACAAATTATGTTGCAGCTGGACTAAAATTCAGTCCTCATTTAGATTAGTACAACAAACAAAAATCTAAACACTTGGAACCTGTTTAGATCCTTGCAACTTTGCTGCCTTTCACTCAATTTACCTATGAATCTAATCACTTGCAACTTCATTCATCTGTAATTGGTTGTGACAAAGAACAAAACGACTGTCATTTGCATGCTGACATGAAAAACCGAAGTCAAGTAACATGCACCGGATTTACTAAGAACCCATGGATGGACCCCTTGAGTGAGAGGCGAAAATCTAAACATTTGGAACCTGTTTAGATCCTTACAACTCTGCTGCCTTTCACTCAGTTTACCTGTGAATCTAATCACTTACAACTTCATTCATCTGTAATTGGTTATGACAGAACAAAACTACTCTCATTTGCATGTTGACATGAAAAAACTTAGTCAAGTAGCGTGCACCCGATTTACTAAGATCCCATGGATGGACCCCCTTGAGAGGCAAAAGTGACATGAATAGTCACAAAGATGAGGAGATTAAGTCATGTCAGTCCGATGAGATCGTGTCTGTTCCAGTGATTGACTTTCATTACGGTCTATGGACGGAGCCTGAGTTGCAATGGAATTCTTTGCCTCCAAGTTCTTGCCCCATAACAGAATATAAAGCCCCACGATTACAAAGAACGAGCCCAGAATGCTGTGCAGTACAAAATGGTTAAGAAAGTTAGAAACATAACATCAAAACTCGTCAACTCGGCTCATAACTCAGTGGTCAGCAATGAGTGAGCCTGTGTCCTAAAGGATAAAAAAGTAGCAGGCCTACCTTCCCAAGTGAAGTTGTTCATGTAGAAGCGTGACATCAATGACGGCTACAACAATCTGAATGACGGGGCTGAATGCTGCAGTGAAGACTGGGCCTCTTTTCTTAACACACCATGACATCACCACATAGCACAAGCCTGAGCCCACCATCCCCTGCACCACCCACCAAGTCTTTTCTCGTCAGACCTTATTTACCTAACAACATGTAATATGTTGCATATATCATCCAATAAAATTTAATTGATTCTTGCATTATATATACTAACACCAGTGGGCATTTCACCAAAACAAAAATCAGCACACAAATAGGACCATTGTTAGTGTCATTTTACAGGGTGGGAAATGAAAACTAGGGGTGGCAATTCCCAACATTGACTTGCCAAACTAACATGAATGTGACCCTGTAATTCTCATTCTGGGTTGGTCATTTTTACTTCAATCTTCATTTTAGGAACAATATTTTAAGGTTTTGCACCCATTTCTTATACACGTTTCTTGGAAAGAAATTGGAATTGAATCATAAAAGGATAAACATCACATTTTCTATTTCTGAACACCTTTCTCAATGGCACTTTTGCCCGCATTATAGAAGAAGTCCCGGTCCTCTATGGCTCTTTCACGAGATTCATGAGTGAGAGAAGAGGGCATTTAATTTGAGTACTTAATTTTTTTCAGGTGGTGGGACTCACCATGGAGTTCCACTTGTCTCACTGTTGCATCTCATGAGTAGTGACCCTCAGTCAGTACTGGCCCTTTTGAAAGAACCGTGCAAGGTTTCATACCCGTAAGTTAGAAACTTGACCAAATCCAATTTGACTTGGTTGAGTCAAATGAGTCAAGCAAGTTGTTTGAGTTTGACCAAAAACTTGGTCAGAATCGACTGAGTGACTGAATTCAGCAGGCTTCTGTGTTGATGCTGGATTTCTGATTTTAACACAGTCATGGTCTGAAAGAACAAGAGGCTCAAGTGTTTAACAGAGACTTCTGAGCAATACTTACAGCATATATGACTGTAGCAATGCGGAATTTGCCCTTCAAAGCCCACAGGGAAATGTCTCTTTTTATTGCCAAGCTGAGTGTGGCTGATTGAAGGCAGCTCAAGAAGGATATGACTGTAGTGCTAGAATAAGGTGCTGGGAATGCCTTCCCTATCTTTGCTTGAATAAGGAACCATGAAGACCAACAGAGGCATGCACCCAGTAGCAAAATGGAGCCAATAGTCCATTTATGTGCCTTCTCACGGGGATCTGGGCTGCTGGTTTGGGATGTGTAGGCCATAGCTTGTGAATGAGATGTGTTGGTCAGAGCCATTCCTTTGTAGAATGTCAACAGCATTGCACCACCGACGCATACCACTGTTCCCAACACCTTGCCCCTTCCTGCTTTGCTTTTCATGTCTGCACTCTCTAACCTGTACATTTTTGCATTCCATGTGTTGGGATTAGGTAGGCAAAGAATCCTGAATTCCTTATCCTCTGAGGCCACTCTGTGAATCTGTCAGTGACATCTACCTTCAAATCTGAGCAGTTCCAAATTGCAATCCCCCATATATTGGCTCTGGGTTAAATTTCACTCCGATTGAAGTTATGTCCACTATCAGATTGATCACAAGTAGAACTTTTGATTGAAAATATTGGATAAATCACAAGTAAAGCACTTGATGGGAAAAGAATAGAAACGAAAAAGATGGTGATATGAAATCACATGTTTTACTTGTGATCAATCCGGTGATGGGTCCAACTTCTTTTGGAGTTAAATTTGAACCGCTAACAATTAAGTGTTGGTAGAGAGAAGGTTAACTGATTTAGCAGTTTGGTGCACATAGGTGGGCCCCACTGATGAATTTACAGCACTGTCTGCAGAGAACCCAATCCCATTGAGGCCTAGCCTTAAGAGGATCAAGGATTGCAGCCTAGTGACTGCCAGTGACACCAATATCACTTTCCCGGCAAGTTCATTTGGGAAAATGTCAAAATATTTTCAACTTTGGTTTTTTTTTTTCTTTTTTTCTACTCAAATTGTGGAAACTAGATATCTAAATAATAAGAAATGGGGAAAATAAAATAAATATGAATTTCTCTTAAAATGATTTCTTAGATAATTCTGACCATTTTATACATTTAGGGCCTATTTGTTATGTAAAATGCTTCAATTCTATGCAAACAAAGGAGCCCTACAAGCGACGTTTCCAATTCTATTAGCATTATTAAAATGTCATGATAGTATTGATATTAACATTTTGTGATAATATCATATGATAATAGCCCAATATTTTCCAAATATTGCCGAGATATTTGAGTTGTGACACTGTAACTACTGTGTAAAGCTGTAAGCTCATGTGATCTATCTTACTCTTTCTATCTAAACAAACATACCCGAAAGGTAAAGCCGAAATAAACGTTAATACAGGCACCATGTTGATGAAGGCACAAGCAAAGGTTGCAGAAGTGTATTTAATTCCAAGGAGGGAGAGATACTGAGTAAATGTAGCACTGAAACAATAACAAAGGTGGTTGAATAGAGAAGAAAGAAAGTAGTAAAAGAACCAAGCCCATAAATCTATGGATGTAACTAACCCAATCAATGCACATAAGAAAAGTTGCCAGAAAATTCGAGCTGTGAATTTTGGTCGAGTCTTCCTGCATTAACAGCTATAAATTAGCATTGATCACAAAATCCAATTTTATTGTGCTAAAACTCTATGATAACTTAGGTTTGGAATACTTCCAAGGGGGGAACCTATGTCGATTCACAGGCGGTAATTTTTTTAAAGAGACTGGATTGATCACAGCTGGAGATATATATATATATATATTTGGGAAGGGTTGGGTCGGGACAACAAAGCTCAAACCCACCCCTATTAAGAGCGGATCGGGGCAGGTCCCTGTTTATACCCAACCCATTGCCATCCCTACTCCAAGGTTCTCTTTATTTGGAAAGTCTAGCCTAGTCGAAGTAGCTACTGGAAATTGGACTTCAGATGGAAGTATTTATCCTATGCCCATGAAATATATATCCAACAGCCAAGAATAACATGAATTTATGGACATTAGTTAAAAAAGAAAAGGAAAGACATGGCTCATTCATCATAAATATTTGCCATGTGTATGCCCATTAGCTTAAAACTTTGGAAAATCATGCATCAATGGATAGGGTGGCAATGTGTGTGATAACATTTCACTGCATTCTATATTAATTTTTTGGAAAAACAATAAATCAAAAACATAAGACTTCATTTCATGCAGTTTAAGTTTTCATTGTTTGGGACAGCACATCTTTTGCAATTAAATAAGTTTTATCGCTTGTCTAAGGGCCACATAAAATGGTTTCTACCTCTCAAGAACGAATCTAATTTCTGCAAAAACCACAAAAAATCGTTTAAGCATGAAAACAAATTTTCAATATATATATATATATATATATTTATAACTTGGGTATCTCCCGCCTAGCTTAGCGCAAGAATCTTTAGCCATGAGCCTGAGGGACGTATACTCGATTTTGAACATCCGAAAATTATTCCCCAGGGGCACATGCAAACCCCCCCTATCTATATGCACAGGGTAAAACTATGGGAGGTGGCCAACAAATCTTCATTTTTCTCAAAAAATGTGCCCCAAAAACATAACCTAATGGTTGTAATTAATCATTGACATTGAATTATATGCATCCACGACATTGATTGTGAACATTTGCCAAAAGGAAAACATGTGGAAAATCATCACCGAACACAATTTATTCACTAATTAGGAAGATAATTCACAAGTCATTAGCCTCTTACTCGGTTTCCAGTCAGTATAGTTGTTACCTTTCCTTGTAGTAGGCAATGGGGGCAATAAAAACAGTGGCAATTGCTTGTCGATAGATGACTAGAACTAGATGGTCCATACCCTCATCAAGAACTTTCTTGAATAGTATATTCACAATGGCAAAGGCTACATCAACTGCAAGCATAGCAAATACAGGTTTCCATTCACCACACTTGCTCTCTTCCATTGCTCTCTCTCTCTCTCACGCACGCGCACACACACACAATTCAAGACCCAGTTTTTGTAGACACAAGCTAATGGGGGTAGCCTAAAGTTTATCACAGAATAAATGGTCAGAAAGCAAGATCACAATTCTCTAAATCACATCAATGCTAATTTGAGCTGTCAAACTTTAGCATTTTTTTTTTCTGTTTCTCCTTTTCAATCTCCTTTCTCTTGTCGATAGGTCTCATTCAATGGGTGAACGTTAATGGGAATCCATGACCAATTGGTATCGAAAATTCGCCATGCCTCAGTGGTAATCGAATATTTCTGTTGCACTGCAAAACAAAGCAGGTTTAGCAGGGTGTTCATGGACTGGGCTAGCCTGAGTCTGAGCCCCACCCAGCCCGGTTGGCCCATGCTTAACACGCACAGGACTTAAAACACATGACATCTCGCATGTATAAACACAACCATACCGGCTGAGCTACAGCCTAGGATACAACATGAAAGTAACTTTTTTACTCCTTATAATGTAAGCTCGGGCTGGGCTCAGGCTTCATTCTCCTCAGGCAGGCAGGCGGGGCTCCGGCCAGCTAGTTATGGTCCGAGTCTGGCTTGGGACTATACTCGATAACTCTGGCTGGGCCCGGATACTCTTTAGCCCGGCCCATGAACAGCCCTATTTAGCATGGCCTAGTTACAAAATTTGCTTTTTCATATAGTTCTTTTATCTTTCAAGATAAAAAAAAAAAAGAAAAAATGTTAGAGAGGAATGTAAACAATGATAATTACATGAATTTAAAATTTTATAGTAAAAGTAAGACAGTCAGATTTTTATGTATCTTAAGATTTTGTAGAGCGTACACAATCCGCATATCTGGGTCTATATCCATTTTTGTATCTGGGCATCATACCTCTTAATTTTACTCTCCATTATACTGATATGAATAAAAAAAAACCTTATTCATCTAATAGTTAAAAAATTTGCTAGTTTAAAGAACTAATTCTAGTGTTAAGTGTTATCACCTACTCTCTTGGCTGGTGCCATGTCTCGAACGCCTGACCAAATGATTCAAACAATTGGTCTAAACCACTGTTTGAACCCTACTCTCATACGCGGTTAGAGATCGATCATTCCATCCACCAATATTTACATTTGCATGCATTCAGGTGGGCCCACATAATAAACCATATTTTGGTCAAAACATCAAAGCTCTTTTGGATAGATGTATTGTTCACGTGCCAGAATGATTTAAAGATAGAGAAATGCACCAAACTTCTCCTGGTATCGAATACTTCTTGACATAAGAGAGGTGCATCCATGTTTTTCCAACGTCAGAATAATATGTCTAATCGTTGGTTTTATTTTGTAGATAGTTGGACAAAGCAATGATGCTTCTACAAGTTGTGATGCAGGCCAAGACCTGCAAAGGATGGCCACCGACAGAGATCTTGACTAAAAGAGGAATAAACCTGGAAAGCTACTCACCCGGGGCAACGGATGTCACTCAATGTTGCTAATCATGAATGTCTTTCACGTGATGAAGCCACCAGCTTGTTTCAAGCAAAAAAAAAACTTGAAGAGAAACTATTTTAGAATCCGAAAAGTCCCCTCCCATTTCATTTCTTCATATATATATATATATATATATATATATATATATATATATATATATATAGGGTAATATTCAAATGAGGGATTCCCTCACAAATTCTGCAATTGAGTTTTCAACTCTCTGAGTTCTGCTGGAGCCATTATATATGGAGCTTTAGAAATCGCAGCTGTCCCTTGTACCAATTTAATCGAAAAGTCTATCTCCCTGATTGGAGGTAAGCCTGGAAGTTCATCCGGAAAAACATCCGGAAACTCACATACCACTGGAATATCCTCCACCCCTTTTGAATGTTTATCCTCCGTGATAAACGCCAAATATCCTTCACATCTAGATTTCAACAATCTTTCTGCTTTCAATGCTGAGATCCTGCATGTCCGAATTGGTTTCCTCCAACCAACAAATTCAATAGTGTCAGAATGAAATGACAACTTGATTGTTTTATTAAAACAGTCCATCACTGCTCTATAGGTCACTAGCCAGTCCATACCAAGTATGACATCGAAATCCTTCATCGTTAAAAGAATCAGGTCTGCATGTAAGATGAAATCCCCAATTTGAACTCGGGTACTCGGAAAATATTGTTGGCAACGAACCTGCTTGCCCACTGGGGTGCCCACTACTAAAGCAACATCTAATCTCACTACAGCCTCATTGATATGTCTAGCAAAATCATGGGAAACAAAGGAATGTGTAGAGCCAGGGTCAAATATGGCCTTAGCTTCTACCTCTGATATTAAAACAATACCTTCCACAACCTCTGCAGAAGCATTTGTATCCTCATGAGTTACTGCCCATACTTTGCCCATCTGCTGAGCTTGGTTTGGCTGTCCTTGCACTGGCCTAGGTGCTCTTGGTTGACCCACTAGTTGATGCTGCCTTTGTGGCTGGAATGGCCTCTGTTGACCTTGCACTGGCCTCTGCTGCCCTAGGACTGGCCTCCGCTGCTGTGGCGCTGCACCCCTATATTGCTAATACTGAGGGGCTGGTGCTCGGTACATTTGTTGTTGTGGTGCCCGAGGAATCTGCTGTGGTCCCTGCGGAGGTGCTGTCCTCCAAGGCTGCTGTGCAAGAGCACGATAAGCTACTAGCTGGGACACTGGCAACTGACTACCGCCATTGGGACAATCGCGAACTCGATGGCCAATCTGCCCACAGTGAAAACATGCCCCTATCTTTCTGTAGCACTGCTCAGTAGGATGGTTCTTTCTGCATCGTCCACATAGTTGTCTCTGACCACCTGAGGGTTGACCTTGAAACTTCTGTTTCTTCGGGTTGCCTTGGCTAGAAGATTGCCTCAACTGATGTTGCTGATATTTAACATGCCGTTTTGCTGCCTTCTTCTTTAGTGCACCTTCAGCCCAATATGCACTTTTCACAGTCTCTTGGAATGTCGGGCGTTGATTATCTCCGATCATCATATAGATATCAGCTGATAACCCATCAAGAAAATGCCTGATTTTCTCTTCCTTTGGAACAACTAGTGTAGGTGCATACTTAGCCAATCTTGTGAACTGCTGTTCATACTGCTGCACTGACATGTCACCTTGCACTAAGTTCTGAAATCCCCTCTTCCACTGGTCTTTGACATATTTAGGAGTAAATTTATCCATAAACTCCGTAGTAAATGTTTCTCAGGCATTTTCTTCAGCCACTACCTCTGCTTGCACTACTTCTTTGATTGAGTTCCACCATTGGAGAGCTATACCTCTGAACATGTAAGCTGCCAAATTAACTCGCTGTTTTTTATTGCAATTGAAGAATGCAAAGATTTGCTCCAACTGTTCTATAAAATCATCCGCTACCATGAGATCTCCAGACCCGTGAAACTCAGGAGGAACCCTCTTCCTGAATTTCTCATAGAGGTCATTTAGATCTACTTCCCTAGGAGGCATGACCACTTGCACTGGCTGAGCTACTCGATCTGTCAAGGCTAAGATTTGAGCCTGGAATGCTGATTTATCTCTGTCTGCTTGTGCTCTCTCGGCAGCTCATTCTTCCCTTTTTCGCTATTTCTCTGCAGCCTGTTCGGTCTCATGTGCTCTCTGCTGCTTATTTTGAGTAGTCTGAGCTTGCACAAAAGTTTGCAAGAGTTGGTTGAAACGATCATCTGGATTATTTGATCCATTCCCAGGTTCTTTATCCTGAGATCTGATATTACGCTGTGCCATGACCTACAATCAAATAATGATGGGTTAGATTCTATGAAACAAGCTAACAAACAATTCTATAAGCTTTATAGTTAGCATGTAAAGTGTGTCTAACGGAATTCGCAATCCTCACCACGTCCTATTATTTCTATCCAATTTTAATATCCGAGAATCGTGCTGGGCTCTGATACCAACTGTCACGTCCCCCAAAATACGAATTGGGGAAAAACGTGAAAAATTAAATTAAATTCAAATTTCCTGTGTTTAATACAACACAAGCTTCCAAAAAGTGGACCCACAAAAATTTCAACCTGTGATGAGTCAAAATAAATTTTATTAAATGCAGCAGAAGCTTATTCAATTGGTATTCAATGATCATAAATAAGATCCAACACAAAAATCAAATAAACATTAATTGTTAAAGTTGCAGAATGAATAAAACAATTACTAAAGAAAGGTTTATCATTAAAGAAAGTTCATCTAAAGAATTGCTAAGATGACGTTCACTCTCATGCAGGCTCAGACAGCTCCGAAACCGTCTCCGGCATCCCACTCGGGTTCATCAGTTGGCTCAAACGTTTGAAATGCTTGATGTCTCCTGGGTAAAGTAGGGCTCGGTACCTATGCACCAAATATTACAAAGTAAACAGCAAGTACATAATCATAATTCAAAATTTAATACAACAACGAGAAGAATATAGACGGGAGTGATCATATAGAAGTAATGACAGTAATAATGACAAGAAAGAACGTATAGCATAATCCAAATAAAGCAAAAGGAGCAATATGATTCACACGAAGACAAGTGTCCCCGTTTTGGGTGGTCAGCCCTAAATAAATCGAGAGAGCCCGTCCATAACGTCGGTGGTCATAAATCGATCGAATTAAAAATAAATCAGGATAACATGTTCACATTCAAAGCGGATTATAAGTGATCCGGTCACTTTAGATTTCCCTAGGGTCTCTTTAGATTCAGAAATGGGAGCCTTTAGCCAATGGATAGACACCCCCACGGCTCTGGCGGAGCTCAGGGTGGCCTACCTGATCCCAGATGATGTCCGGGTGAGGGCCGCCGATCCCTCCGTCTATGTGTTTTACAACGGCTGGATGTCATTCCCTTTGATAGCCATCATCGAGGGTGGGGTCAGGTTCCCTCTCCATCCCCTCCTCAGATCTTGCCTCCAAACCTGGAACCTATGTCCCTGTCAACTAATGCCCAATGGCTTCAAAATCATCATGGGCGTCGCCGAATTGAATAGAATTCTAGATATCAATCTCGGCGTCCATGACATTGAGGACATTTATGACATCTGCAAGTCTCGGGAGGGCGGCACATATTATCTCCGCGTCAAAGCGAAGTGCCAGCCCCTCGTCACGGCGTTGGAAGACTCCAACAAGTACGCCGGGGATGATCGCCTGTTCGTCTCGGGAAACTGGGAGTACAGCGCGGCCGAGACCGAGGCAGCAAGGAGGGTTCAAGTCCCGCGATCCTTCAGGACTCCGCCGAGTAAACTACTAACCCCCCTTGGGTTTTGGGTTTTCTTTTACCGCATTTCCATACTTCGATCCTGACACCTATATGCTTTTTTGCAGGCCTCTCCCAACGTAAGCGAGACGCACAGCTAGACGGTTGGAGGAAGAACGCGACCTGGTTGAACAAGGTGTACCGATACCGAGGTCACCACACCAGGGCTGCATATTCTCTTCTGGGGTACGAGCCGAAGTACGTGTCCTACACACGGAAATCGGGTCGTCCCGGGGACATAGTCCTTGCCCTTGCTGAGGCCGCGAGCGGGGCCGTCTCAGCTATCGGAGCTTCCACATCGGCCGTCGCAGCCGAAAGCGACCCTATCAGGGAGATCGAAGATTACTCTTCTCCTAGCGCCGAAGACATGGAGAGGCGCAGACCGACTTATCAGCCATTGAACCTCGAGGACGCACTTTTCGGCGGGCAAGCTGCTGCTCCCAGTGCGGGTCCTGAGACCTTGGCTTCCGCCGTTGTCCCCAGCCCGCTGTAAGTAACGAGCGGGACAGGCCTCGGAAAAGGGCCAAAGGAAAAGAGCCCGTCCAGGGTGACCAGCCGTGGCCCCTCCAGGCTGCAAGGGGAAGGGCCCGGGCTCAGGCTGGGGCCACGGCGGAGCGGCTTCCCAAACTCCCTCAGGCGACGACCTCGGTCGAGCCTGATGCATTCAGGCCGAATCTTGAACTGCGGCCAGGGAGGCCACTGAACGTCGAAGATCGACTGATCGGGAACTCCGCCGTGGTCGCGGCAATCGGGCTTGTGCACTACATGGAGGCGCACCGTGCAGTTGACAGCCCTCAACTGCTCATGAAGACAATTCAACACTCCATCTCGGTAAGTGTCAACTTCTCTGTTCTCTCGTTCCTTTTCGAGCCCCAGCTCTCATGCCGCACTAATCCCTAATTGAATTCCTTTTGCAGGCCGCCGAAAGACTTCACTTGGTCCTCAACAGGATCCTCGAGGATGATGGTCGTCTCAATCGCCTTGTAGAGGAAAAGCAGAAGGCCGAGACCGAGTTGCAGGCGAAGAGGGAGGAATTGAGGGTGGAGGCGGCCAAGAAGGCCGAACTCGAGGAGCAGTCCGAACTGATGGTGAGCGAGCTTTGCAAGCTGAAGTCTGAGACTTATGAACTGCAAGGTAAGCTTAATACCGAGGAAAGGAGATCGGCGGGGCTGGCGGCCGATCTCGAGGCAGAGAAGAAGGCGAGGGAAGAACTTGCTGCGTCGGCCAATGCTGAGATCAGTGCCGCCTTCTTAGAAGGGGTCGCGGATGCAGGCCGGAACTACACCGAGCAGATCCATAGGCTGACTCCAAAAATATTTCAGCTCGGCTGTCGTGCTGTGCTCAAGGAGTTGGGGTATCAAGAAGATCATCCACTGTATCTGAACCCTCCTGAGTTCGGACAGGCCGTTCCCACGACCCAGCCCTCTGCCGAGACTCCTGCTCCTCCTCCTGAGTCTCCCGCTGAGACTCCTGCGCCTCCTCCACCTGAAGCCCCAGCTGAGTCGACGCCGGCCTCTTCCGAAGCCGCTCCTGCGGGCGATGTCGTAGTAATTGCTGAAGACACCGAGGCCGGGCCGTCTTCTTGACTTGTTTTTTTTTTTGTCTATGAAAAATGTAACCTTCTTGTCACTTTTGTTGCATCATGGATCTGTAGTCTTGGGATGTACAATTTTCGCAGTTGAATGTACAATTTTTGGAATCATGAATGAAATTTTCTTTTTGTCTCAAATAATGTTTTTTTTTTTCAAATTCTGTTTCCTCATGACTCGTCATTAATTTTCACATTCATTTTCACTCACAAGTAGGCGAGTTCGGTAGGAATGGATCGGCCAGTTTAGGGCTTAGTCATGAGTGACGTATTGACCAAAGGGGCCCTCGTCAACCCTAAGGATGTCGTTTACTTCGGTAAAATGGGGTGGGATTTGGCCGAAGTGGAAATGCCCCTGGATTGGTATTGGCCCGAAGGCTTCACGCCCGGGTGGCCCATAGCCGACCCGAGGTGATATCATCATTGGCCCGAAGGCTTCACGCATGGGTGGCAGGTAGCCGACCCGAGACGATCTCATCATTGGCCCGAAGGCTTCACGCCTGGGTGGCACGTAGCCGACCCGAGACGATATCATCATTGGCCCGAAGGCTTCACGCCTGGGTGGCACGTAGCCGACCCGAGACGATCTCATCATTGACCCGAAGGCTTCACGCCTGGGTGGCACGTAGCCGACCCGAGACGATCTCATCATTGGCCCGAAGGCTTCACGCCTGGGTGGCACGTAGCCGACCCGAGACGATCTCATCGTTGGCCCGAAGGCTTCACGCCTGGGTGGCACGTAGCCGACCAGAGACGATCTCATCGTTGGCCCGAAGGCTTCACGCCTGGGTGGCACGTAGCCGACCCGAGACGATCTCATCATTGGCCGTGGCCGAAGTACTGACACAGGATGCCCCGTTCTTTTAAATGTGAACTCTTTCATTGAATTCTTCTAAGTAGAAAAAGTACAAGTTTCTCAGAAATAGAACTTCATGAGGTGAGACGCGTTCCATGGTCTCGGTAGCTGTTTTTCTGCCATATCTTCAAGTCGATAAGCTGACTGCCCAGCAATAGAAGTCACTTTGAACGATCCGTGCCAATTCGGCCCCAGCTTGCCCTGATTCGGGTCCTTATCCCCCGGGAGTGTCTTCTTAAGGACCAACTCTCCCACTGAGAATTTATTCTCCCTAACTCTCTGGTTGTAGCCTCTAGCCAGTTGCCGCTGATAGGCTGTAAGCCGAATTGTTGTTGCTTCTCTTCGTTCATCGACCAGGTCTAATTCCACAGCCAGATGAGTTTCATTTTGGCCCTGGTTTAAGAGTTCGGACCTTAGAGTAGGGAGGCCAATTTCCAAGGGAATGACGGCCTCCATTTCGTAGGCTAGGGAAAAAGGTGTCGCCGAAGTGGACCGCCTTGGGGTCGTTCGGTAAGCCCATAGGATACTCGGGAGCTCTTCTACCCATCTTCCTTTGGCTCTGTCAAGTCGTTTCTTCAGCCCGTCGAGCACTACTTTATTGGAAATTTCCGCCTGACCATTACTCTGTGGGTAGGCCGGGGTGGAGTAGCGATTGCGGATGCCGTGCTCCTGGCAGAAGCTTCTGAAGAGGTTGGAATCGAACTGAGTCCCGTTGTCCGAGATCAATATTTTGGGGATGCCGAACCTTGTGACGATGTTTTTCCAGACGAAGTTTTTAGAATCCTGCTCCGTGATGGAGGACAACGGCTTCGCTTCGGTCCATTTGGTGAAGTAATTCGTGGCTACTATCAGCCATCTTTTATTTCCGGGAGTTCGGTGGAGCGGTCCCACTATGTCGAGCCCCCACTGGGCGAATGGCCATGGACTAGAAAGCGGACTGAGGTCCTGTGCTGACTGATGGAGAGAGTGGGAAAATTTATGACACTTCTCTCATTTCTTCGCGTACACCTGCGCATCCTTCTGCATATACGGCCACCAGTAACCCTGGATGATAGCCCGGTAAGCTAGTGACCTTCCTCCGATATGGCTTCCGTAGATTCCTTCATGTATTTCGAAGAGAATGTCCTCCACTTTGCTCGGATGAACGCACTGGAGGTACGGGCCTGTGTACGACTTCCTGTAGAGCTTGACTTCGGGAGACAACCAGAACCGGGCTGCTTTGAGTCTGATTCGATGGGCCTCGCTACTGTCTTCAGGTAGCATGTCGTCCTTGAGGTAGGAGATGATGGGGTCCATCCAACTCGGGCCGAGGTCAATACACGACACTTCCCGAGGTGGATGGAGCTCGATGCTGGGTGCGGCCAAGGATTCCACTTCGATGGTCCTTTTTCTTCCTGCTTCGACAGCGCTGGCCAAATTTGCAAGAGCATCTGCATGGGAGTTTGCTTCTCTGCCTATCTGTTTGATTTCGGCCGTATGGAACTGAGAGAGCAGCTTCTTTGCCAAGGCTAAATATGCAGTCATCCGGTCGTCGCGAGCTTGATAGTCCCCAGTCAGCTAGTTTGCCACCAACTGTGAATCACTGAAGACCACCAGCTGTTGAGCTTCGAGGATTTTGGCGTTGTTCAATCCGGCTAAAAGGGCTTTGTACTCAGCTTCATTGTTTGACGCCTTGAAATCCAGGGTCAGAGCCTACTCGATGACCAGCCCTTTTGGCGATTGGAGAACGACTCCTGCTCCGGCTCTTCTCGAGGTGGAAGATCCGTCGACGAAGACTTTCCAAACTGGGGTGAGGGCTTGGCATTGTGATTGTTCAGAGCCCGTGGGCGCCTCATGCTCCCTGCCCCCCAGTTCGGTGCCGAGCTGGGTTGGTGCCGAACTCAAATCGAACTCAGCAAGGAAATCCGCCAGAACCTGGGCCTTGATCGTTGTCCTGGGCTGATACTGAATTTCATACTGCCCCAGTTCGACAGCCCATCTTGAAATCCTTTCTGAAAAGTCAGCTTTTCTGAAAACAGACTTAAGTGGATGTTCCGTAACAACCACTATGGTATGTGTTTGAAAGTAATGAGAGAGCTTCCGCGAGGCACTAACGAGTGCCAGCGCGAGCTTCTCTAGTGGCAAGTATCTGGTCTCGGCATCAATCAGGGTTTTGCTCGTATAGTAGATGGGTTTTTGGACCCTATCCTCTTCTCGGAGGAGGACCGAGCTCACCGCATGATCCGAGACCGCTAGGTATAAATACAAAAATTCTCCATGAGCCGGAGTTGACAGTAGAGGAGGTAAGGAAAGGTAGACCTTAAGCTTCTGCAACGTCTGGTCATATTCTGGAGTCCATTGAAATTTAAAATTCTTCCTAAGGAGCTGAAAGAAAGGCCGGCACTTATCTGAAGATCTGCTGAAGAATCGATTTAGTGCGGCTGCCATTCCGGTTAGCTTTTGGACTTCTTTAGCCGAGGTGGGACTCTGCACTCTGAGGATAGCCGAGATCTGATCTGGATTTACCTCAATCCCCCTGCGCGTGACCAAGCTTCCCAAGAATTTGCCAGAACAGACACCAAAGGCGCACTTGGAGGCATTGAGCTTGAGCTTGAACTTCTTCAGAGTGGCGAAAACTCGAGCTAGGTCTGCCAAATGATTACGGGCTTGCTTGGACTTGACCACCATATCGTCAATGTAGACTTCAACAGTCTTGCCGAGCTGATCGTGGAAGATCTTGGTGACAAGTCTCTGATAGGTGGCTTCTGCATTCTTCAGCCCAAACGGCATTACCTTATAACAATAGGTTCCCCTGGGTGTGATAAAAGCTGTCTTTTCTTTATCTGGCCCATACAACGGAATCTGGTGATAGCCGCGGTATGCATCGAGAAAGCTCATCCTGTCGTGTCCGGCTGTGGCGTCGATCATCTGGTCGATCTTTGGGAGGGAAAAGTTGTCCTTGGGACAAGCTTTGTTCAGGTCGGTAAAGTCGACACATACCCTTCATTTGCCAGTCTCCTTCTTAACGACCACGGTGTTGGCTAGCCAAGTCGGATATTGGACCTCTCTGATGGCGTCGGCCTCGAGCAGTTTATCCACCTCTTCGGCCACGGCCTCGGTTTGTGGCATCCTAGTCCTACGAGCTTTCTGCATCACAGGTTTATGATTAGGGTCCACATTCAATTTATGACATATTACCTTCGGGTCGATGCCGGGCATCTCTTGAGGCGTCCAGGCGAACGCTTCTTTGTTCTGCACTAGAAACCGGACCAGTTCGGACCTCTCCGACTCCCCGAGCTGACTGCCGAGCAGGAAGAACCGTTCCGGATCTTGTGAGTCGATTCTGACCTCGGTCAGGTCCTCCACGCTCTTGCTCTCCGGGTCTTGGCCGACCTCGTCTAGCTTCTGCTCCAGCCTCTTCTCCATCTCGGCCATGTTAACCTCCTTGGGCTCTCGCTCTCCGGATACCACAGCTGTCAGGCATTGCTTGGCTGCCTGCTGATCTCCTTTAACTGTGACGATTTCAACTCGGCCGTTCTTCCCTCCCCACGAAAATTTCAGCCTCTGGTGGAGAGTGGAAGGGACTGCCTCCAGACTATGGAGCCAAGACCTGCCCACTATAGCATTGTAAGGCGATGATGCGTCAACCACCATGAAGGGTGTCTCAACGGACGAGCCACCGGCCCGACTTTGAACGTCACCTTCCCCTTAGGGTACACCGGCTTGGCGCTGAAGCCAATGAGGGGAATTCGGGCCTCCTGCAGATCCTTTTCTGTCAGTCTCATCCTCCGGAAGCTATCAAAATAGAGGATCTCGGAAGAACTGCCGGGGTCGAAGAGGACCTTCTTCACGGTGCAATCCTTCACGCCTTGCTTAGAGCAATCAAACTTCAGGGTGACGATCAGCGGGTCGTTGTGGGGAAGCTGTACCCCTTCCAAGTCTGCATCGGTGAACCTGATTTCAGGCCGCTCCCTCCGAGCCCTCTTCGGAGCTGAGCCGAGTTCGGCGGCCAGGACCTGCTTACTGTGGGAGGCCTGCCTGGCCTCGGCACGAGCTCGGTTACTCCCTTTGGGAGAGGGAGCTAAATGGATGACGTTAATGATCTTCTCCGACCCGTCGCTATCTCGGCCTCTTTCGTCTCGGCGCGGGGTTCGGGTGTCGGCCCTGGTGTCCGCCTTGACGAACTCCTGCAGGTGTCCCTCCTGGACAAGCTTTTCCAAATGCGATCGCAGTACCCTGCATTTCTCGGTTTTGTGGGCGCTCTCCTTGTGGTACGCACAAAATCTGGTCTGATCCTGGAAAGAAGAATCGCCCCTCAAGGGCTCTGGCCAGCTGAAGTATGGCCTTGACTTAATCTTGTACACGATCCTGTGGATGGGCTCCTTAAAGATCGTATTAACTGCCCGATATGCATCCTCGGACAGCCTGGGCTTCTTGCTTCTTGCCGAGGTGAATGCCTGAGCCTTAGCCGAGCTAGCTGACGCCCAACACCTATCTGGCTCATCTCTTCGGAACTCGTCTCTCCGAGGCACATCTCTTCGGGACGGCCCCCTATCCTTCCTGGAGGGCCTCTCACCTCGGTCCTTCTGTGCGGCCCCATGGTTTTCTCGAGCCCGGACCTGGTCGTCCTCTTGGGCGATGTAGCGGTTGACGATGGACATGAGCGCCGTTATGGAGGACACCGGGTTTCTGGCTAGATCTTTGCAAAGGTCACTGTCCGGCAGCAGGGCATTCCGAAATGCGAAGATGGCCACTTCGTCCTTGGAGTTTTCAATCTGGCTGTAGATCGTCCAGAATCGCTTTGCGAACTGGGTGACGTTCTCCCCTTGCTTCATCTTCATGGCCATGATATCTGCATCTGTCTTCGGCAATATTCTATAGGCCTGAAACTTCTTCATGAAGGACTGTTGGAGCTGCTGCCAACTCGAAATGGACCCCTCCGGGAGCGCACAGAACCACTTCAGGGGGAGGTCACCCAAACTGGAGGAGAAGACTTGACAGTTCAGATGACCCTCATCTCCCCAGACAGACATCCTCTGGGAGAAGTGCCTGAGATGTGTAGCTGGGTCCGAGGTCCCGTCATAAGTGACGAACCTCGGAAGGGTGAACTTCTTTGGCAAGGGATACTTCCTGATATCGCGAGAGAAAGGAGACGCGCCGAGATCAATGGAGTTGCAACAAACATCCTTTTGGTCTCGGCCGAGACCAGCTACCTCCAGATTACGCTGGACCGTTTCCCTTATGCGCGCGTCCAACCACTCCTGATCATGATACTTGCTCTCCGGAATGGTTTCTGACGCCTTCCTCGAGTAGCTATGGCTGGTGCTTGAGCCCTCATCCCGAGTCCGGTTACGCCTTTTCTTATTCAGAAGGTCCCTCAAGTCTACCTTAGGGGAAGAAGTGCGCCTGACACGAGAAACCTTCCTCTCGTGTTGTCGCTGCGATTGATGCTGTTGTCGCGACCGCTGCTGCTGCCGTGACTGCTGCTGCTGAGATTGCCGTTGTTGAGACTGCTGCTGGGACTGCTGCCGATGAGACTGTTGCTGGAGCCCTGCTGAACTCGTAGCTCTTTTCAGCTGCTGCTGGAGCTGGAGGATCAGAGCATCCCTCTCCTTGATGGCCTCATTCTGTGCTCTAATCTCTTCAAGGGTGGAATCGAAGTCGTCATCAGGATTGTAGTCCTCGTCCTCAGCATCCTGCATCTGATCAGAGGGGTGTGGTTCGTCGACCACTGGAGACTTACTCCGCTGGTCTCGACCCATCAAGAGACCTGCAGGTTGCTGTTGGGTATTTCCCCTCCGGGCAGCAGACTCCGAGCGAAGGTCATGCTCCTGAACGTTAATCCGGACGAGGTCACGCTCAACGTAGTCCTCTGTGACTGGTTCCTTCCCGGGCCTCTTCTTGGCAGGGAGGCGGTCAGTGGACTGTCCCGCACGATGTGTCTTAGAAGCCTCTCCGCCTTTAGCAGCTCTCCTCGTCATGGTGATAGAGAAGATTACGCAAATCGTTTCCCACAGAATGGGCCAATTGTAAGTGCAGAAAAATATACTCACAAGATTAGGATGCCTTCAAGGACTTACTCAAAGTACCAGAGAAGTAGCTGCGTATCTGGTGAACCTGAAAGGGGAGAAGAAGGCGGTCAGAAGACCCTGGCTGTGGGCAGCGCAGGGCTCTCCGATGCTTAAGTTAGTCCAGGTCACTCGTCGGAGAAGAGAGATGTGTATGGTTGCATGCAAGAGAATGCGTACCTCATTTTTGGTCTGTCTCATGCCTTATATGAGAAATCGTTTTGGTGCCTGTGCTAGTGGGCCTCATGATGTGACTAGGGTCTCATCAGCCCACATAGTCATTAATGAGGGTCCATCACAGCCCTCATTACATTTAATGAGGGTCCGATCAGCCCATACTGCATTTAATGCGAGTGACATTGGACATGATCTGTTGGCGGCTGAGGTCCCATCGAATCCCTTTTTTGGGCCATGTCCCTAATAAGGCTGTGGCCAATGGATGTGATTACATCTTTGTGTAGCCGAGACCGAATAAGACGGTGCGGCCGAACTGGTTGCCCACTTCTGATACCAGCAGAATGTGCCGAAACCGAGGCAGCGCTAGGTCTGCGTCCGAGGCCGAGACCAAGGCTGACGTGCTTTGCCGAAACCAAAATGAGGTTTGGTTCCAGGGATGGACCCCACACAGAGTGAGGGCAGCTATGGAGATGCAAGCGGAAGGAGAAGGAAGGAAACGTGCTCAAGTTTTGGAGTCCGAAGGTTTTTATTCCCTTTTTTATAATTAGATATACTTGTTGTTTTAAAGGTTCTCAACTCGGCATGTATCTTTATTGATTCGTTAAACGAAGCATGCATTCACATATTTTTAAATTCATTTTGATAGGCTAGTTATTGAATTGGTTATGTTTTCCTGAACTTAAATATGGTATTCTTTCAAAGATGGTTTATAAAAGAATGATTTATACTTTTAGTTTATTTCCCTGTAGAAATTTGAAATGATGGAGTTTTCTTATATTCAAACAGGTGAGAGACGAGCAAACATCAATATTGCAGATGGAAAGAAAGTTTCTGTAATCTTAGAATCAGAAGCTGCAATGATGGATCAAGTGAACAGAGCTAAAGGTAAGTTCCACTTTTTACCTTTGTTTTAAATTCTACGAGGCATTGGTCCTTCTATTAAATGATGTGTTTTTCTCTTGTAAATCTTTCCTTGTTATAGAAGTTTTAAGTTATGTTAAAATGATTTTAGCCCGTGGCCAGCAATGGTTGTTCCTGAGTACGTCATGATTTACCTTCACATGGATTCTCTTGCAATTTGGTGCTATACATATAACATCTGGGTGGCTGATTCGTTCAGCTACATCTCTCATTTTTCTGATCTTTGTCAGCTACCTTTGGTTCCCATGGCAATAAGATGGTAATTTCTCATATATGGTACAACACACAATAATAATTGGTATGTGTTGGAACATGTGATGGATGCTGGAAGGAGTGTTTGTTGGGGGTGTGGAGAAAGGGGTTAGAACTTATAATTGATCTCCGATAGAAACGTAAATTTTGAAAATGCAAATCAATTGGTCAGATTCTTTAAATATTTAAATGAGATTGATACATAATGTTTGGGAGCACATGTAAGGTTATTCACAATCTCATTAGATTGGAGTACAACTGGCAATAAACACTTTCCTTTAGCTTGTTTTTTTGGAAGAGAAAACTTAATTAATTTGAAACTTCCGGGCACAAAAGGGGGATACAATACAAACTAGAAAACAAAGCTGCGTTTTAAATAGGAAATGAGAAGTATTAGTCACTAGTGAAGTATTTGCTGATGGCAATTTATCCGTTCTTATCGGGATCTTCTAGGGGTGTAATCTTGGGAAAAAAAAAACAGAAAAGAGAGAGAGAGAGATGAAACTCGCACATACCCTCGTATTGGTATCAGACCCAGTGATATGGATTGGCATTTTGGCAATACATGCCAGCTGCATGAGTGATATAATTCTGATACGTGATCATATTGCATTGGTTTCTTAAAAAGACTATCATGTGTCTGCAATGTTTAAAATCATGCATGTGTCTAAGGCTATAAATGGCCATGATCCATGTCCTGGTAAAACCAAATCATCTGTACAATTATTATTAGACACATTATCATGTACAAATATATGATATAATGCGAGAATGTGAGACAGCCCAAGTGGTCCTGGGCATCTCATCTTAACTCACAGTGCAAGGGATTGACCCTTGGAATTGGCAGAGCACGAACCTGAGCGTACTTGGGCAGAGCACAGATGAGAGCATACTTGGGCAGAGCATGAAGGTGGAAGATTATGTGGCAGAGTACAAGCAGAAGGAAGGCAATGCATGGAGCAGCCCAAGGATGACCTAGTTGATAAATTAGCGCCTCCCCTACCCCACCCACCCAACACCCACACACAAAATGAATAGCCACAAGTCCAAATTTGACACTCATCCAACTTTTTCCCATCATTGGATTGAAATTGTAAGAAAATGATGCCTCTAAAACAATTAAATTTTATGGCCATGTATCAAAGGGTTAGAATGATCTTATGGAGTCTAAATTTTGCACATATGTAGGTCTCATATAGATCTCTTCATCCAACTGACTTCCATGATCATCATGCATCTCAGTAGGCCCTACTAGGAGCTGCATTTTTCTCCTAAAAATGCTCAGACATTTTCTATTGCTGCTTATATACATACATACATACGTATGTTATCATGCATATTGTATTTTCATGAATGGGTATATGATATACATCGTTACAGATTATATGTATTTAAGTGAAGTGACAACACAAGATAAGGTCAAGTGAGCTCAATTTGTACAGATGCATTTTGGGCACACTGCGTGCCTTCTAAAGATCTGAACCATTTAATAGAAGCATCCATTGTTACTTACATGGGTCCATGTTTCAGTATTATCTTCTTTCTCTCTTTTTTTTGAAAAATTCATGTTTCAGTATTCTCATCCACTACTGGAGTGGGCATGTGATAAAAAAAAGAAGTCCCAGTATACATGGTTATCGAATCTTTTGCACAATGGGATCTACCTTATGCACATCAAATCTGCCTATCATAGTTTTCAATTTCAATTCAACTTTGCCCAAATGGCCAAGCAATTTCAGTTCGGCCCATTGATTGAGCCAAACCGCACACATGAGAAAGTTCATTGAGTTTCAGTTCATTTTGGCCAATTTTTTTGTGTTTTTCAAAACAAAAAGAAAAAGAAAAAGTGATCTTTTTGTAGTTTTTTATATAAAACATATACAAGGCCCTATATTATATGCAAACTATAAAACAATTGCATGTCATACTATGAGTTGAGATTTGGGAGTGCTTGTCTAATTTCACATTGTTACATACATGTAGCTTATAAACTATTTATTTGGCATGTTGAAATAACATATTGCATTATTGATTTAGTAGGATAAATTAAATGTATATAATTTATAAATTATCTTATAATTTGAATCTTTTTTTCTACATTTATATATGTATTATTTTTCTTATATTTCGTGAAATGAAACTAGGAAGGATAAAATTAGAAATAAGTGCTTTCGAGAGCATTTAGTTGTAGCAACAATACAGGATTAAATTAGAGAAACTCGTTTCAGAGTCTGAGCATGCCCAATATAGGCCGGCAATGGTGCCGGTAAGGAAAAGTTTGGCTATGAAGGTTGATGGCCCACCAAGGGGAAGGGGTAGGCCAAAGAGGACGTGGATGGAGGCAGTAAAAATAGATCTGAAGAAGTGTAACTTATCTGAGGATTTGGCTCAAGATAGATCGGAATGGAGAAACATAATTCGTGTAACCGACCCCAAAACAGTTGTGATAAGGCTTTGATGATGATGATGATTTCATGAAATGAAATTCCAAATGTATCTTTGAAATTCCAAATCAGCCAGAAAATTTCAGAAATGGGTTCCAAAACGAAGTTGACAACTATGCTATCTATTCAAGTTTTCATCCCTGGTTTGATGGATGCTCAATTGATTGCTTGATTAGTAGCATTTAAAAACAGAAAAAAAAAAAAAAAAAAAAAAAAAAAAAAAAAAAAAAAAGGCAATCAGATCATGATAGTCCAATCCAAAGGTGAATATCGCCCACCGAGCAAAACTCCATGCATGATTGATGAACCAATTGTGCATCAAATAGAAGGTTTGGATCCTAAAAGGAAGGCCCTGCTGAATAAAAAGCGTGATTTATTTAAAAAATCATTTATTATAAGATTAATCACATTTTTCTCAATCAGATGTTGTGTGACTCCAATGAAAGCAGATTTTAGGTCTAATAGGGTATAACTGGTTGAAGTATCATGTGGTTTAGATCATTGATAGGTGACCCCACATGCACAAATTTAATGAGTCACTTACCTCCAAGGAGATAAACATTATGTTTCCACTCCATTGTTTACAAGTATTTGAGTACTAGACCTGGACCTGACTAATAATCGGATCCACAAAATGGTCCATACCTAGATCTCACAGGTTGGATCCATCAATCAAATAAGTGGTGGCCAATCATGCTAGCCGTGCTGTTCTCTTTATATAACCATATAAATAAAAACATCTGCAGTAAGTACTTATTTGTTAGAGGGAGTGCGCTAAACAAACAGAGATGAGCTGGCAAAAGTATCATAACAACTTTAGGGCACGTTTGTGTACACACATTTTCCGTGGAAAGAGGAAATTGCCACGTCAGCAAATTCCATAGAAATGAAAACCTCGAAAAAGGATTTCCATAGAATTTAGAAATTCATGTTTTGTGCAAAAAGAGTTTCCTCATTGAATTGGTGCATATATTGTTTGGTGCGGCTGTGGATTTCTTAAAGAAAATCAAAATTTCTTATTTGGTGATATAACTTTTTGAAGAAAAATAACATAACATATATATTATTTATTTAACATTAAATAATAATTTATATAAAGAAATAAAAAATGAAAGAGTTATAGGGTTTTTGGGTTGAAATGGACAAGAGTGAGGAAAAGAGGGAGAAGTTTTCCGAGGAAAACCATTTCCCATACCCTCCTATGGGAAACCCATTTCCACAATTATCAAGGAAAATGCTGACGAGGCAGGAAAGCATTTCCGCGGAATTGTTCCGCACCAAACGCCAGAAAAATAAGTTTTCCGAGGAAAATCGTCAACTTTTCCGAGGAAAAGTGTTACACAAACATGCCCTTAGAGTCTGATTTTGCGCATTGCAAAAGGGACATCTTAACATTAGAACGTTCATTGATAAAATAATTGAGTAGTATCAAGAAATTAGTGTTGCACTAAATGCTTGTTTGTGTATCATAGTAATTACTCAACTGGTACGCTTTACTGCACTTCTCATATCAATATTCTTAAGGTAAAGACAATTCAAATATTTTTATTCCAAGGGCATGTTTGGTAATAGGTGAGGAATCTGTGAGGAATCCACAGATTGAGGATTCCTCGCTGCCCTTAAAACATGGATTCCTCACTGAGGAATCGTATAACCAAGGATTTCACATTGATATCAGTGAATACCAATGTGTATAGCTGAGGAAAATTGGTATCTGATCATAAATCTGCAAAAATGAGGATTTTCAAATTCCTATGGGAGGGGTTCGTGCCTGAAAGTCCTAAAAAGCGAAGATTTCTACTGGCCCAAATCCTTGGGGATTTACATTGGCCAAATGTGGATTTTACACGACATTGTGGAAAACGGGTAAGAAATCCCAAGGATTAATTGCCACACATGACTTTAATGTAAAGCTTCGGTAGGAGGCGATTGTGTTCAAAGACAGATCATTCAATTATACATCCTAATCCTAGATTAATATAGCACTTAATTACATGAAGAATGTAACTACCCTATTCAAGGGAATGCATGCCTTTTTTTATTGTTTCCCTTGAAAGTATGTACAATTTGTTACTGTATTGAATCCATTAGTTTTTATGCGGTTTTTTCTAAAGTGTGATTTGTTCATAAAATTTGGCAAGGTTGTAGAATCATCCTTTTAGGTGTCACCATAAAAATCTATAAGCTATAGGAATCTTTATCATAAAAATTGGGAAGTGAATTCTTCAAACTTTCAGTTATAAGTTGGTTGACCTGTGTTTTCCTTACCATATACCAGGAGAGTGTGAGAACACGTCCCACATCGCCTATGAGGCTGCCCCGAGTCCTGGCTATATGTGAGATGCTGGCCTTACTTGGTTGACGCGTTTTGGCGACGTTGCGATGGAATGCCATCAAATAAAACCGTGCGGGCCGAGGCCCAGAGCGGACAATATCAGCCCGGTAGAAATGGGCCGGATCCTTACAGAGAGGCAGAAGCCATACTTGCTAAAGCACAAGCAACTGCAAAAGGAATTGAAGTGTTATCAGATACTATTCAAGCAAGTGGAGGTGTTGAGGTGAGAGAATTTTGTGCACTTGATTGCAAGTTAGAGCCTATAACTCATTGGCATGGTAATCGTAGGAAGCTGGAAACTTCTTTAGTATTCTACATTATATTAATTTTTGCTGCATTGATAAGGCAGTTGCTCTTAACTCCATTCATTTTCCATTTTCTAGCTATCGTGCAACTTTGTCTATCATGCAATTACCTCTTGGTCCTATCATTAACTCAGAATGCATTGTCAGAGCAGGTTGTTATGTTCATGCATGGGTGGTTGTGGAACGGATAAGAAAAAGCAATAGGATCTAATATAACTAGAAATTAAAATAATAATCACCCTCACTAGTCATTATCAACTGTCAATGGAATGTGTTGATGAGTTGTCAGTTGACCTAAATTGAGCCAAACACAAAGTTTATTTCAGTTTTTAATTCTTTGGTTTATCCAAAAGTACTTCAAAGCATCTTAAATGCCTTAATCAACCCTATGTCTTTAGGTTTTCCGTGAAAGTGGCCTAATCTCTTCTTCCAACCCATCGCAGAATGACAGTGTTATCCACAAATTAAAGATGTTATAATAGAGCTATAAAACACTTGGAATCCATTAATGATGCTAAAACATATGGCTTGAGGAGTAGCTTTCTTTAAATCTTGCACAGCTCTTGTAATGATAAAGGGTGAAAGTTCTCTGGGCAATGTCTCTTGAAGCCTTGTTGAATCATATGATATTGGTGGGTCATGAATGACGATTTTATGAAATGCATGTCACTCATTGGCCACAGAAACTGGGGCAGCCAATGAAATAACATTAGCATAAGCATGTTTAAATTAACACAATGGTGATCTGAATAATTCTGGAAGTCTTTCTTTGTGTACATAAATTTAAGATGTTTCTGAATATTGGATGTCTCCAAAGAGAACCTGAACATGTTTACAAAAGTATAACATTGTTATTCCAATAAAACAGGGTTCTTGAACATAAGTTGAAAAAATAACCTTTTGATTATCATTGAGTGGATCTTTTTGGTTATTCTAAATTTTGTATTAATCTCTCAACTGCGCTGCCAATCCTGATTTGTGATCCATTGGATTCTAGATGCTTCTACTTGGGCTCGGCTCACATTTTGCGTATTGCAACCTTGTTACAATATAGTCATGTAATCAATTTCCTTCTACATATATCTTGCAGACAGCGCTTTAATAGTACTATGGTTTAACTTGTAATACCATGGCATCAAGAGAGCAGATTAAAGCTAGAAGACCTTGTTCCTCCTCCACTGGTACTGTATGGTTCCACTCTGCAAGAACTTAGAATCATTCTCTTGAAGCTCATCTTCTTTATGATAAATGATCCGCTTGCCCCAAAATGACCTGGCCCAATTGGGAAATCCCAATTCATTGGTCCTTTCAATACAATCAAATACATTGCCACAAGGGCGCCATATTCTAGGAGCCCAAACTACGTGATTGAATAAATCCTCCTCTATCTATTGTAGGTAGAGGGCTCCTTCTCTTTCCCCTTCTTCAAACTCCGATTCATATTTTTCATATAGAAATCTTTGTTCAACGATAGAACAAGATCCATTTTGCATCATATCTAACTGATTCCTTGGTTCGGACTGAAGAAGCAACGTCACTTGATCATTATCAAATTGACTGCAAGTCTGCAATCTTTTTCTATCTGCGAGGATCCCAACCAAGCACCTTCTACTTCTAATAGGGCATGAACTAGATCAAAATCATTCTCAATGAATCCATAAGAAGTGATTCAACTTTTTTCATCGGGCCCAGTTGGAGACTAAAGATCTTGAGTGACCGATCCATGGAGGAGGGTATCCCTAACAAGCTCACCTAGTGTTTTTGGCACATTTGTCTCCTTATTTTCTTTTCTTTTTTTCCTTTTTTAGTGAAAGAAGATCTGGTAGACAAAAGAAGGGTACATTATAAAATACTACAAAAAAAAAAAACAAGATAAGGACCATCTCTTAAGGTTAATAGAAATTGCATGATAGAGTAGTCCATATTGTATTATTGTGGTCTTGTTGCAATTCTTCACGGTGTGTCTCGTCAGGACCTTCTTCTATCATAGTTCGTAAGAGAGAGGTTCTGATGGTACCAAAATGTTCTGTTATTCCATCTATGTTTTTGGCTGTTAAATGTGCTTCCTACTTGCCCAGTTTAGTTCTAACGAAATTATGAACTCGAATGTCATTTTCTTTGATAAGGCATCTTATATTCTTAAAGCATGTTTGTTTGCATAGAATACATAGGCTTTCATGGTCAAATGAGCTCCACTGAAGGATTATCAAAGAGGTGGGGTGAACATATAAGGTAGCATGTAAGCTGGGACCTTGACTTTCCTATGAATTGAATTACAAGAGTGATGACTGGGTATTTATTTCCCATCTTCCTTTTTTTAAATTCCGTTAGGTTATTTGATGATCATTTTTTAGTATTCACCTTTAATTCTTCATTTTTAACCACTTAAAGAAATACAAGTTTAGAAAATTTTAGGAATTCAATTACATGGAACAAACAGGCCCTTTATTAATGCATATAAAGGTTTTCTTTTGGAGTAACCATTGCTTAAGTTTGGGTTTTCAGAAATATATGGAAGCATGAAAACAAAATGAAAAGTAAGCTTATGATTTTATCTTTTCATATATCAACACATGTATGGGTCTTCCACGAGAAATTCAAATGACACCCCACTGTGAAGCAGAGCATATGTTCAATATATTTGTCTTGGGCACATTTTCTTCAAACTCTATAGAGCTCAAGAGTGGTGAATCTCTCTCTGCAGGCAGCAAGTTTAAGGATTGCAGAGCAATATATCGAAGCATTCGGTAACATTGCCCGACAGGTGAGTCATAAAATCGTTGGAATTATCCACCCACAAGTAAAAAGAAGAGGAAAAAAAAAAGACAAAGTTCTAAAAACCAGTATGAGCAGTAAGGTTGATCTCTGTTTCATCTTTGTAGGCCACAACTCTGTTGCTCCCTAGCACTGCTGAAAATCCCTCGAGTATGATGGCCCAGGCTATGACAGTATACAAAAGCCTGGTTGGTAATGATCGGCGTAGTCGCCCTAGCAGTGTTTCTCAATCCAGATCCATATATGATGACATTGGTGATGGCTCCAATAGACAAGCTGAATATCAAAGTCCTGCCTCTGATGCGTCAACTGTTACATCTCCTAATGCCTTTTCAGTTAAGTCAGTCTTCTCTCTACATAGCCTTAGGACCAAAATTGACCCCTGACATGGACAAATTTATCTATTTTATTTTATTTTTATTTTTTTACAGTTGCTTTAGGAGAGATTCTATGATATAATGTTAATCCATTTGAAAGAAGAAACGTTCGGGTTTTTTTTTTAACCTTTTAGTTGCAAGAACTTTTAATTTTTCCTTCTAATACTTAAACCTATTGTAGTTTCAAGTAACCTTACTTGTTTGTTCAACTTGTTTTTGTAATTTAGAAGTTGGATAATGAAATGAAATTAGAGGATATTGCATACTATCTGGAAACCTCCAGAAGAAGAAACATCTCTCTCTCTCTCTCTCTCACACACATTTGTGATTAATACTGACCTAGTGACCTTGTTTAAGAGCAGCAAATTGTGTTTTCTAGTTTACTCTTAAAATTTAGAAGAGTTAGTGTGATGCCAGTCTATACTCTATAGTATTCATAAAAATATTCTATTTCACTTTGTTGCTTGCGTTAGTTGTAAAATGAGAATTTGAAAGTAATAATAAGATAATTTATGGGTGGCAATTGGGTTGGGCTGAGGTTAGCTTGTAACTCATTTATTAAATGAGTCAGGTGCCATCAACCTACATAAACATCGGGAAGACCACTAACGCCTTAAAGCTGCGAAAGAGTGCTCCATTTCGAAATGGAAACTCCGGTGAAGTTCATGTCATGGGGCATGTATCAATTTCCTATTGTAGGAATAGATCATAACTTTAATCCCTAAAGTTTCAAAACAAATCGATAATTTTTATAATTTATTTTGAAAATGAACTCGTTATAGTTATGGATGATATTCAAAGCATAAAATAGAATCAATGTAATTGAGTAGAAAAAATAAATATAAAAATGAATAAAATATATTCAATTAGTTTTTCATATTTAAAATAGTCCTTTTACCGGTTCCATGGATTTTCAATAATATATTCCATCAATGAGCTGTATTGAGGTGACATTTGTGTCTATATTCAATTTTTAGTCTACTTGTTTGGGAAAGGCAGAGGCCAAGTCCCTCTCATTTAAAAGCAATCAATAGTATAATGGGACGTTGATAAAAAAAAAAAAAATAGTATAATGGATCCAGGCTATAGGAGTGTAGCTGAATTGATTACTGGGTATAGGAAAATCATGAAATTAAACCTTCTTTTCTATTATGTGTTGTACAATATGTTATTTATTGGTATATTTGCCTGATACTATATATATATATATATAATATTCATGCACATCCTTCCCTCATATATGGTGAGGTATAAATTTAATAGGGCCCACGTAGGGCCCCACGGATCATAGAACTTGGGGGGTTGGATGCATTGGGTAGATTTTGGGTGCATGTGATAGATTTCACCATTTCCAGCATTTTCCGTTGAGGATGTCACAATCCGATGCCTAGAATTCCCTTATTTTTCCATTTGTTTATTGGCCAAGTCACTGAAGTGGGAGGACCATTTTGTAATTCCACTAAACCTCTCCAACATAAGAGATTGTTCCCCACATCTTCTTTCTTCTTGCTCTTTTCATTTCCCGTCATTCTCTCTTCCTCCCTCTCATCTTCCTCTTATCTTCCACTTCCAATCCATCGAAGAGCTCCAAGCCACAGTTGACCTCCACCAAGCTTCTCCGAACCTCTCCAACCATCACCTTCTTTCATTTTCAAGCTTCCTTCTCATCTCCCCTTACTTAGGTAAGCCATTTCTTCCCTAACCCTTCAAGTTCCAACCCATTTGTGTTATATAGGTTGCATCCATGCTTAATTTTTCTCCCTTTTGTTTTGTGATAGGGTTTGGGGCCTTGGGTTTTTGGAATTGATTTGGAGAGTTGGGTTCTCAAGTGAAATGGTTGGGCTAGGGTTTCATTCCTAGTGTTTCCCTAGGCAAAGTAAAGTGAACAAATATGCTTAAATTGATATGTATGCAATGTTATGATTGATTCTAGCATTTATTTCATTGTAGCTTCTCATTTCCAAGCTCATTGATGTTTTAATGGCGATGTGTATGTAATATTGGGGTTTGTATTAATGGTAGTTAATATGGTAGTTAAAGTGGCGGAAAGAGGCTGCCCATTTTATTGATGTTTGAAGATCCTCTGCTAAAGGGGGTGATTTCCCCTTGAGTCCTAACAGAATCTGCTCAGCTGATCCAGTTCTGGAGCATTATGGTTAATTGTGGAGACCCCAAGGCTAGCTATAAGGCTTCAGAAAGCTAACCGTGATTGTGCAACAGTTAGAAAACAAGAGAGTAGCTTCCGGCCAAATTGTACAGTGGCTCACCGTAGAGCAAATTACAGTCACCCTGTCACATGAAACAAACTGAGAGTTGGTTCCCAATTCATGAGTACTACAGCTAACTGCAGAAGACCCACGGCTAACCATAACAGGGTTACGGCTAAACGCTGAAGGCCTGTGTTTCCGTGTTTAAAGGAACCTTAACCTAGGTCAGTTGGCTTAGTTTTTGGATCCTTGGCTTTACCTAGTGAAGACTATAATAGAGACTAATAGTATGCGATGGTTGAGCTGATATGCCCTTACAGATTATCTGGCAAGGGTGCGAGATACAAAATACATCGGAGGTGTGATGATGCAGGGGAACGTGATGTCATGTACCATCAAAGGCACCAAGGTATTAGTGGCCCCCAATATCTTGTAGGACCGAATGTTAATGTGTCTATACATGGAAGGCATTCAGGGACCTAGGCTTGGATTGTAAAGATTCCTTGACTGGCGTCAATCGGATGATGTTGTATGTATTTCATTGTTGGTTATCTCCATGCCTTTAGCATCTTCCTCTATTGTTTAGTATTCGTATCAGTTGTGAGTCACATTTGAGAACTTAGATTGGACTTGGGATCCCCTATATGTATCAACTGAGGCTAGGTGGCCTCGAAAGAAAGTAGTTGGGAAGGACTACTCAGGGTTTGACTTTGGTAAACAAATTTTGATGGATTTGATGGTTTGGAGTAGTTCCTAAATTTGGTCTTGATTCTTGTTCACACAAGATAAAGCCTAGCCAGACAACTTTGTTTGATACCTTTGAGTCAAGTACCACTCAGTTGTTAACATCTAACATAGCTGGGGCACCTCTGTAGCCATGCACCTCTGTGGAACGACCTTTACTTTGTGATTTGCAAATCGATGGATTTGTTTAGTGAATGTACACTGCTGGGTACCACGATAAAGGTTTTGATGTTTGTTACCCTAGTTACCACCTTTGATCAGGCATATTCCTGTGCACCCTTTGGCCGGGCTACCATCCCATCATTTTCTCTACCACAACTCAATTAGAGTGCGGGAGGGCAGTGATACTATGTTGTGGTGAATTAGCTTATGGAATTGCCTATTTGGTAGGATATTTGATGTATAGCTTATCGTTTTTATTTAATTTTGACGAATGTGTTTATTCATGCAGTATTGCCTAGTAATCTGCTTTTGTAATTTCCATATGATCACTCCGTCATTATTTTTACTTGATGCATCATATCCTGCTATTTGTATTTGTTTACTTGCTAGCTCTTATAGTCTGATGATTTACACTTGGTGCATAGGTATCGAGCCCACGACCCCAGAGTTGGAGATTGAGGCGATCCTTGAGAATTTGCTCGAGGAGTTCCGGGAGTAGGGTGCAGACGACATAACTGAGTTGTCTAGTCCCAGCACTAGAGCGCGATCATGATAGCATTAGAGATAAATTCTTTTGTACATCATTTGTTGGCATATGTTTTTGGGATGGCCCTGTAACTAAAAATACTTTCTTAGCATGCATTCTGGCTGATTGACTTGGTTAGTGCCCATTTGGAGCTTGAGTGAAAGAGACCATATGAGACATTCTGCATCTGTTATATGGATTGCACTTTGCTGCCTTAATACAAGATAAGCTTTGGATCTGTCCCAGTACTGATGTATTACTGTATCAGTATTTTCATTTAATTTCTCTTCTCCGCCTATATATTGATAATATGCTTCCTTTTTCTCTCTCTCAATGAGAAAAGGAAAGTACGTAGTAGGAGAGATTGAAGTTGGGGGAATCGATCTTAGAAGTGGACCCAAGTAATTGCACTGAACTTGAGAAATTCAGTTGATACATATAAGGATTTTTATGGTTGTCGGATTAATCTCATATAGCTTAAGTGAACGTTTTTACTTTTTTAAGCTCTACCCCCTCTACAGTAATATAACTCATGCATCATTCTAAACAGTGATGTGCTTGAATAATAGATACTAGCAGTGATTGCTGTGCGAATTAGAGATGACATTTTGAACTTCTATTTATGTATTCATTTTGATGATAGATACTAGCAATTACAGGAATGAGATGGGGGATATAAGCCTGCTCTTGCAAGAAGAGAATGTCTACTCACATAGAGAGAGTACCCAGGGATCAATTCATGGACAGTTGAGTGTATCCAGGTTTTGTGGATTGTAGTGTTTGTCCACAGCCTCTTTGCAAATTCCAACATTTATGAACTTGAAGAAAGAAATTATAGAACTGGATTTGACAGGGGCAAGGGGACTAGAGGAGTCATATTCGTAATGTCTATTCTGGGTTTTGGGGAGTAGCCGGAGCACAGGATACCTACCAAATACCAATTTATGCCAAAACAGTAGCTCAATTCACAGAAATACTGAGATGTTATTAGATATATGATGTTCCCCTTTTCGGTGCAAGATGCATAGACATGTGTTTCAATGGCTCAAACTGCAAGATGATGTGAACTTGTATACAACCCCCTCTCCAATCAGCATTTGGACCCTTTGTAGACAATCAACCAGCACTGCGAAGGGCCATCAACTTGAGTATAAGGTGGATGAAGAGAGATAAAAGGTTGAGATGGGGTTTGTAAGGTGAGTTACACTTGGATTCTACAAGATTGAGAGAAGAAAGAGGGAGGAGATTTGAGGGGTTGGGATGAAGGATCCTTGGAGTTGCAAGTTTCAACAAAAAGGGGTAAATGGGTGACAATATCCATGATGATTTTTTCATCTGTTCCTTCATATTTGGATCTCGAATTTATGTAAGAGATGGAGAACATTGATTACCTAAACCAAACTAACTTCTGTCATCCTCTATCAATCCTTTCCTGTCAAGGCAACTTACTCTATAACTAGCAAAATCCATCTTCAAAGGCCAAAAGAAAAAACTAGCAGAATCCCACAATATTTGTTTTTTTTTTTTTTCAAATTACCTAATGTACTCTTGGTCATTTTGTGTGGACATTTGAAAGAAGGGGAGGAAAAGAGAATGATGAAACAAAGGAAAACAGGCTGACTATTACTCCTTTTACAATTATCAACTTTTTTAAGTTTGCGCTTGCAAAAATTAAAGTCTTTTGACACGTTGCTTAATGAGAGAAAAGAAGATCCTCTATTTTTGGCACTATTGTTTTTATTTTTTGATTTTTATGGTTGCATTTGATACATATTTTTTAACAGGGACATTTATGAAAAATCCACAAATACTATAAATCTACAACAGTTGGCCTTAAATATCTATTATCAGTTAGGATGTCAAAGGGTGGGGCCAAAGGTTGTCCTTATCCTACCGGGCCTATGCTCAATATATGCAAGGCCAGGCCTGGGCATGCCACAACCCTCGGAGGTCCAACACATGATTATGAATTTTGTTTTGGACGCCTTTTTTGTTCACCTCCAAATGAAAAACTTCTGCATATTCGGAAATTTGGGTGAGACTTTTCGGACTTATGATTTATAAAAAACATAAAGTTATATATATATATATATGTAGAGAGAGAGAGAGAGAGAGAGAGAGAGGGGGGAGGGAGAGGGAGAGGGAGAGGAAGAAATTTGATTAAGGATTTATTCTAATTGGAATCTGATCATGGAATCTATTTTAAGTGAAATGCTTATTGTTGTTCTTTATTCCTATATTTATGTTCGAAAGGGGGCTTAGGCTAGGGGTTGGGATTGGGGCTTTTCAGGAAAAAAAAATATGTAGCAAGTCCTTTTTTGATCATTTAGACTAAAATTTATGAAATCCAATGAAATTAATCGAAATTGAACGACATTGACCGAAACTGGCCGAAATCTTAACCGAAATGTTGGTAGGGATGTTTTGTTTCGGTATATAAATCATAGTTGTCAATATCATTTCGGGCTCCATTTTGTTATGGCCTCCAAAATAAAAAATTTCGGCCGATTCGAGATTTTAGCAAAACTTTTCGGAATTACATTTCAGGGAAAATATAAAATAATATATATATAAATAATAAATATATATATATAGATTTAATCCATTCTAGTGAAGTTTATTCGAATTACATTTTGAGAAAATATAAGAAATGCAAAGTATATATGTGTATAAAAGTAAAAATAATAATTATGAAGAATAATATCATTTCGGCCTAAAAGTTACATTGATGCCGAAATCTTGAATTTCGGTCAAGATTAACCGAAACTCAAATCTAAAAGTTTTGGCTGAAATCTTGTTACAGCCACTTGATCAAAATGGAAATTTTCAGCCAAAACAGAACGAAATCAATAACAATGATATCAACCCAACACAACTACTCTTGCATTATATATATATATATATATATATATATATATATATATATATATTCCTACTCAACTGGCAATTAGGTCTCTCAATCTTGCCCCAAGACAAAGGGGCCTGGCCAATCCTCCTCAAAAGACCCTGAAGATGAGAGCTTTTCTTTTGAAGAAAAAATCCTAGAATTGGGATTGGGCACTTTTTTTACAGGCCTTGAAATATAAGGATTAAGCTCGAATCGCACTAGCCCGGCCTGGCCCCGGCCATGACCCTCATTTTTTTATATATATATAATAAGTATATCTATGAGGATTTTGCGGGAAAAATACCCCTTAAATTTCCGGTGCATGGAAAAGGCCCTCGTAGTTTCTACTGCACAAAAAAGACCCTCCTACCAATTTTAACATTTTCTTTACCCTTTTACACTCATTCCCTCTCCCTCTCGCTGCCCTCCAACCGCCCCCCCTCTCCCTGCCATCATTGTTGGGGCCCCGCCCCCCCTAACTGTCCCGGCCTCCCTCCGTGTCGCCTCCCTCTCCCTTGCACAACAGGAGGGAAAAGTGGTGGTTGGGCCGATGGTTGGGTTGAGGGCGGTGTAGAAAAAAAGTTGAAGAGGGAGAGATTTTAATAGATTTCATTTTAAGTAATCTTATAAAAGGATATATTGGTCAGGGAAAAACAAAGCCTTATTAGCAGCTCTCATTTCCGGTGAATAAAAAGCAGTCTTATAGGTCTAGTGCACTTTTATTTCTTCTATTCACATCCTTGAACATGTCAAAACCAGAGGAAAAAATCTCCTTCTCCTTCTCTTCAAAGCCCAAATTCTCCTCTTCGTCTTCCACAGCCCAACAAAACTTCCTTCGTGAAGAAGAACAAGAAGACGACGATGACGACGAATCCCATTCTCAGACCCAATACATCACCGAATTCGATCCTTCCAAAACCCTATCCCCAAAACCCAAAATCCTAATCCCTCCCAAACCAAACACATGGAATCTCAGAACCAAATGCAATTGTAACCAAAACCCACCATCCAATCCAGACCATCCATCTACACCCGATTCCCTCGATGACCCATCCTTGAAGAAACTCCGAGAAGACTTGAAGAACCTGCCAGACCACCGCGGACTCGACGAATTCAACGAGATACCCGTTGGGAGCTTCGGATCCGGGTTACTAGCCGGGTATGGATGGTCCGAAGGGAGAGGGATCGGTCTCAATTCCAAAGAGGATGTGAAGGTACCCCAGTATCCGCGGCGATTTGGAACTCAAGGATTAGGGTTTAATCCTGATTTGCAGGAGTTGAGTCGGAAGCAGAGACGGGTAATTGGGTATTCTTCGGATCCTCCTGTTGTTGCCCCCAAAGGGGTGTTTTTGGGGAAGATTGTGAGGGTTGTTGAAGGAAGAGATAAGGGTTTGAAGGGTGAGGTGGTGGAAGAATTGGGAAGTGGGTTTGAAGCTTCTACTTTGGTTTTGAGGATTTTGAGTAGTGGGGAACTTGTTAGGGTTGGTTTCGACCAGTTTGCAGAGTTGGGTTCTGTGGAAGAAGAACAATGGAAGTTACAGGAGCTAGAGATTGATAGGGAAGATAAATGAGAGAAGATTGATAATTGGCAAGGAGAGTGAAAAGAATGAAAATAGAGAGGGTTTTTGGGTTTGCTTAGGATACAGATATCCATGCATTGCTCAGGGGCCTAAGAATTTCAAGACTCTCTTGTGTTTCTACAAGTAGAATCACAGGTCAATATCCAAAAGTGGGCATCATAGTTGTATTGGATATTTGTTCTCTAATGGTTGGAAGCTTGAATTAAGGCAATTTGATCATTACTGTTGATAAATTCAGATGTGCTTTTCTTCTAAATTTGTAGTCTGAATTATGAATAAAATATCTATTTTGTGAGTTTTTGTGCACTGAAATGATCATGTGCTTAAGCCAATGATAGAATGTGCTGAATGCTATGGTTAATATTGATTATCTCCAATTCTCCATGATGAATGCAAATGTTTTCTTAGAAATGCAAATGTTTTGGCAGAATTGAATTGGTAGGATTAAAAGCAATGTTTGGATTTTAAGTCGAACTAAGGGCCAGGATCATTTGATAGGCCTAATATCTATTATTTTTGTCCAAACTTTTTCCACAGTAGTGCCATTTTTTATGGTCATGCATCTGGGTGGCCTCATGTAAAAGTGTGCATCATTTAAGAGAAAAGGGCAACTCATTTTCTTGCGAAAAAGATCATGTTCATGCACTTGAATTAGAGCCAACAAATCATTGTCTCAGCTTATATTGAGATACAAAATAAAACTCAAAAACAATCGATTGAGCTGACAGTCATTTTTTTTTTTTATGAGATTGCCATATCTAGTGCTAGATTTAAATCATGTATCAAGACAGAAATAAAAATTTTCATTCTTCTCCTAGATACTTCTATTATGAGATACAATCCACTACTTCCTTTTTTTCTTCTTCTCTTTCATTGTATGAGTTCTTGCATCTAGTAGAGCCGAGAGATTTATTAATCATATCTCCATACTCACACTTGTATGAATAGTTTCATTCTTCTTCATCACTTGTTTTCTGTTTTCTGAAGTTGTTTCTCCTTTTTCTTCTCCTCATGCTTTCCTTTCCCTTTACCATGCTCTTCCTCATCGTACTCAGAAATAAATATGTGAATGCCAGGGTCTTCAGCGGTGTAACTTCCGTTCATCATGATGGAATTGTTCACTGCTTGACAATTGCTATTAGCATAGGCGCCAGGAAGCTCAGAATTGTCCGAACGTCTGTCGCTAAAGTCTGCTCGCATGGTCGCGCCAGTGTTGGTGCCTGCAAGAGTGAGGACTCTTATGCCATGCTCATCGTCCTCTGCATATTCGACGTCGTCGGTGTCGGGGATGCTCGGGTCAACTTTGGTGTTGGGGATGCTCGAGTCGACTTTGGTGTCGGTGTGGAGTTTGATGAGCCTATCAGTGAGGGTGGCGACCAGGTCCCGGAGCTCACGGTCGAGCCGTTTGGTGCTGTCGTCTTCAGACTTGGATGGCTTGTTGGGGGAGGAAGACATGATTTCAGTTTAGGGTGTGTGTTCAAATATGGGAAAGAGGTGGAAATGGGAGTGGGAAGTTTGTGTCTTGGAGTTGCATTTATAAGGACCTGAAAGGATGTGTTTTGATGCAAGATGAAGAAAGGAATTTATGGTCATGAAGAAAGGAAAGGAAGTACATATTCTTCATTTAAGGGGAAGGAAAGAATTACTTGGAAGTGTAGTTTTTATATTCTTAGAGCAAATCACATGATCAAAATGAGAAGGAGAGAAATCGTTTACATGTGATGGATCAGTCAAAAGGTTGGATCAAGTCCCAAGTGGGGTAAAATTTGCTCAACATCAACAAGGGAAAAGTGATTATGAGTGGATTAGATTTCAAAAGTGGACCCAGCTGATGAGAATCTGAAGATTGGCCTCAAATGTTGGTGTGCAACAAGAGTCCAGATCCTCTGTTTATTCCTCTCCATTCTCCTAATGAATGGATTCTGGGCCGAACTTCACTTGGGTCTCCTGTTAGGTCGATCTAACAGTGGTTTGAAGTTGTATTGGTGTGAAATCTGGCCTTGGCGGCGAGTGGGTAGCTGACACAACCCACTTGTAACTGTAATTTCAGTTGAGCTTAATGGGTCAATGGTCCAATATAGTTGGAAATATGGGGCCATTGGATAAATGGGCTGGACCGAAGGAAATTTACATAAAACGCCATGGCCCAATCGTGTTTGTCCCATTGCCCAAAATCATCGAAATTGGAGTGTCTACTAATCGCGAAATCTAATGGTTAAGATCAATCCAATACAGGATCAAACAACAAATGCAGCTAGGTCTGCAGGTGTACCAAAAATGTGTGAGGGCATGAGTTCAAGTCCTTAAAGCGAAAAAATAAAGGCTTAAAATCTTGAGCTGACCCAGCTCAGACTAACATAAAATGGGCTCGTCGATTTAGGGTTCCGGTTGGCTCTTTTTTTACCTTCTCAGTTTGTTTTGACAGATCGGTCCCTAGTCTTCATATTTGAACTAACACTCTTGGTCCCAGGATCCAAACTAGCAGAATAATGAATGAGTCTTACATTTAGTCATTTTTATTTTTATTATTTTTATTGGTCATTTAGTCCATTTTTTCACAATATCGACCTGCCAAACCAAGTTCAAACCTGACTAGGCTGTGAAGGTTTTGGTTGACCCATTTTACTTTAGGGTTTAGCTCGGGCTAACCCTAGATTAGCCAACTCAAGCCCAATTCAACTCGATCCCCATGTTTGTGCTAGAGTTGGAAACCAATCGGGTTTAATGTCAGGTCCATAGCATTTGGACCTATTTGTTTTCATGTTGTATGACTCCATGTAAATATTTAATTAAAGTCTTGAACTTACTTTGAACACAAAATAAAGGGCTTGGACAAGTAAAGAGGCATCACTTCTCACCCGACGTGCCAACGAGTGACACCTGGTGCTGTGAGAGTACTCTGGAAAGACCAAGAGGAAAAAAAAGAAGAAGAGCGCTAGCTTAGGAATATGATGGTTTACCATTCTCTCTCATGTAAAGAAACAAAGGGCTTGGATCATAAGTAAAAGCAAATAAAAAAAAAAAAATCTTGCCTCTCTTTTTTTCAATTATCATGAAGTAGGAGTGGAAAATGGGTCTGATTGAACAAGGGTGTATTAGAATTGTAGCTTAATCTGTATCAGAATGCTTTTTAAAATGGCAACCCAACTGGCATATGGTGTAGACCAACCCGACCCTATCTGTATAACTTGCATTTAATATAGGTCAACACGTTTAACTCGACCCAACCTATATAAGTTTAGGCCAAGCCCAATCTATTAAAAAATAAACCATATTTGAGTTTAGTTGCAGGCCAAAAGGTCCCCAAAACCAGTTAGGCTCATCCCTATAAAATAACCTATTTTGCTATCAACCTATTTAAATGGGTTTACAGATCCGGTAACTCAACCCATTTAAATGAGTTATGTGGGTCGTGTCTTCTTGACTCGTGACCAACCTATATTCACTGCCGGTCAGGTTATGCAGGTCAAATATAGGTCGCAATAGTTACATGAGAAATACATCTTTAAAGTCATGCCCCTTTATGTATCTTTATCTATGTCAACAGTCCTAACCTAAGACAAAACACCTTTTTTTTTTCAATAAGTCTATATGGACCGACTGGTTTGCCCGAATGAGAGCCCGAATCCGAGCTGGAGGTCCAGCTAGAGGTCTATTTTGGTTTAAGAAACTTAAATCCCCCGCCCTCTCTTTTATTGTTTCTGCTGAAATTTTCGTGAGGAGCTCCAGAAAGGGAAACGAAACCCTGCAAATCACCCTAAATCTCCCTATCGCTCATCTATCTCTTGCTCTTTCTCTCTCGCGCGGCCACCTCTCCATCGCGACGCCTCCCCCGAGCCATCGCTCATCTCTCCTCTAGAAAGGGAAACGAAACCCTGCAAATGCCTTAAATCTCTCTCTCTCTCTCTCTCTCTCTCTCTCTCTCTCTCTCTCTCTCTCTCTTGCGGCTGCCTCTCCATCGCGACGCCTCCCCCTAACCACTGCTCATCTCTCTCTTTCTCTCTCCCCATCGCAGCACCTCCCTCCCTCCCTCATAGCAGCGTTGAGACTGGCTCGGATTGCATCTTCTTTGTTGTTTCTAGTGAGGTGTGAGTGGGAAAGTAATAGAGAAGGGGGAAAGAGGAGGAGAAAGGAAGGGAGAGGAGGAAGAGGAGCAGAGCCCATGTATGTTGTTGTTGGTTTTTTTTCTCTAAATTGTGCAAATGATATTGAGGTTTCATATTGGGATTTATGTTGTTGTTCTCCTTCCATTTCTTTCATTAGTTTTATGTAGAGGCGCAGTTATGAAATGAGGGGATTTGGGGTACGGTTCTAACTAAGGGTAGCCATTGAGATGGTATCCAGCAGAAAATGAGGAGTCTTATATTATGGCTCAAATTTGGGTTCAGTTGGGGATTTTCTGGAGGTCCAGCTGGACTGTTCTTGGTAAAAAAAGCTAAGTTATCAACCAATGACTTGTTGGTAGGGATTTTTTAACGGTTGACAGCCATCAACAGAGCTTTCTGCTGGAACAAAAACCGTGAGGAGTCTTATCCCCACTTCTACGAATTGCTGTAATGTCATTTGTATTTGCATAATACCTAGACACCTGTATCCAAACTCAGAATGGGATGGTAGTTTATAGGGTTATCTTCATGAAAACTGAAATTCGGATGTCAGTTGAAGGATCAATTGTAACTTAAATTTGCACTTTTAATAACCACAGTGGATGCTATTGTGTGGCAGTGTTATAATTCAATGCCTTTCCCTGTTTCCAATGTTATTGAATCTCAAGTGATGAAAAAACTACACAGAGTACTATAGTAGAAGTATCCATGACTATTGCTTTAATGTTCCTAAATTGATGTAAATTTCTTCTATAGAGTTATGGAATTATCAACACAGAGCTTTCCATATGTATAAGAGATTTTTAAATTTACCAGGCCTCTTGCTAATCTGCTTAGTCCGGATGTGGCTTTATATTTGATGGAACAATGTTATCTTTGTAACTGTTAAGGCAATATAATTCTGATTATATGTGTTCTATACATATATTGATTTGGGTATGTGGAATGAGATGAGGAGGTATGCTCATGGAGATATTGTATACAAACACATCATAAAATTATTCACAATCTAATTGAATTCAAATTATGCATATGCAAGGTACGACTGTGGTCGATCATGGAGATATTGTAACACATCCTATGGGATTAGACGAGATCATCACACAAGAGAATGTGAATTTAACGATAAGAATACCCCCAACTTACTAGAAGTTGTGTTTAACTTTATTACATCTGGCCTCATACACTTTATGCATGTGCAGGTTTCGGCGGTAGAAGTTGAATTGAACCTTTAAGAAGATTCGTCAGAATTCAATATACGAAGAAGATCGCTCGGATACTTTGTAGGCTGTGTTCGTGCAAGATTCACTTGGAGTGCTGCCTCCATTCATGTTGTTGTCACTTTAGATACATTATTGGATTTTGTCACAGATACTTTGGCGGTTTATGTAGGGGTTGGATTTGTATTTGTTGGATTTTGTTGGATTTGTTGGATATGTTGGATTTGTTGCCATTTTGGATATATCAGATCCACCAATTTTGTATTTATGAAACAATTTTGTTGGATTTAAAGCTCAATTTGTTACTTCTATTACATGCTAGTATGCTGAAATTGTTATTTGGGCTTCTTTCAATTTTCATATTCTGAATCTGATTGCTTAGTTATTGTTTCTGCACTTGGTTCGTTTCCTACGTTTTTATTAGTAACTGATTAACACTTTTGTGTTTCATTTGTTTTCCTTTTCAATTGAATTTATATGGGATCCACCATAAAAAGGTTATTACCAATATTGAGGGTCAGCCAAATGTAAACACAAGTGGTCTTTATCATAGATGCCAACATATATAGAGCCCATATGGATCTTTGGATGGTAGGCCCCTACATTCTGTTACTCGTATATTTTCCACTTATGTCAATTGGAGTGCTGCAAGAAACTAGAAAAGTATGAAATCTTGGTGTCATGTCTCTTTCTTTTTGTGCAATTAAGTGGAATTCTTGTTTCTCTATGGACGGGCCAGAATGAAGATTCTGACTATCCATGCAAAAGAGCTGACATGGCATATCCAGAACCCACGTTCCATTGTCATTGCCCAAACAAGCCTATAATTTATTAAGATTTTCATGATTTCTTTGTTGTCAGGGGTAGCTAATGTATTATTGAATATGAGTTTGTTGAATTTACTAAGTGACTATTATTTAATATAAGTTCATTGGTGCACATGCTAGATATGACATCTTCTCCACAAGCAGGGGTTGCTAGATATGCTAGATATGACATCTTTTCCACAACTGACAAGTGGGTTGAATCTGGCCCACATCTTCTCCACAGTGATCACATAAAGTTGAAAAATAGTAGTTTTTAATTTCGTAATATGGACTTGGAAAGCCCCAAATTTCATCGAAAAAATCCCTTGGGAAGCGGGTTAACTAGTGCCCCAAACAGAGGTATTCAACAAGGTTTCAACATATTTCCAGCTACTGTGTTGCAAAAGTGCGCGGTTTGAAAAGCAGGCAAACGTGATTGTATCGTGCCGGAAAATAGCAGATTTTAAGTTCGTAATATGGACTTTGAAAGCCGCAAATCTCGGCAAAAAAATCCCTCAGGAAGCGGGTTAACCAGTGCCCCAAATAGGGGTACTGAGCAAGGTTTCAACAGATTTCTAGCTACTGTGTTGCAAAAGTGCACAGTTTGAAAAGCAGGCAAACGTGATTGTATCGTGCCGGGGAATAGCAGTTTTTTAAGTTCGTAATATGGACTTTGAAAGCCCCAAATTTCATCAAAAAAATCTGTCGGGAAGCAGGTTAACCAATGCCCCAAACAGGGGTACTCAGCAAGGTACAATGAGATTTTCAGCTACTGTGTTGCAAAAGTGCGCGGTTTGAAAAAGGATTTGAAACTTCTTCTTTAAAAGAGATATTCACGTCAATCTCCTACATACATGAATTTTCATTTGGGCTACAACAATCATCATGGAAACTAGAGTACATAAATTTGACTACAAAATTCACAATTAGGAGAATTACAGTTGTCCCATAATATCCATTGGCCACAGATAAGCTTTCATATAATCATATACAAAAATAAGTGATTCGTTCATTTACCCCCAAATACAATTGGTTCATACAACAGTAGCTTCCATTAATCAAAGTACAAAAAAAAGGTATACCGTTTAACCTATCCATTATCAATCAACCCCTTACATAATGGCAGCTCCCAATCAGAAAGAGTACATGATGGATGCTACATTCGACACAATAATACCACAAGCAGGACACCGTCAACAATCAGAACAACTGTGAAGATTCGAAAAATTTGCTCAAGCTTCTCCAATCTTGTAACAACATTTCCTACACGACTCTCAGCTTCAAGGGGGGCATAGCGTGGAGTACTCTAGTAAGGATATGGGTGATTGACTATCAATCTCACATATTAATCACACCAACCAATAAAGTTGTCGCGTTCCTGTTTTTTCCTCGTAAATAATGGCAAATATATGTCGTTAGTTGGTACATATTTGTCTATGTGCAAAAAAAAATTGAAAATAAGTAAAAGGACCAAGTATATTGCATTCATACCAATGGTCATGGACAAGAATAATAATGTCTACCATAATTATTCGTTGATCGTGAAACCTTGACCTCACAGTTGCCCGCACCACATTGACATACACGTTGAGGCCAATTGGAATTTCCAGTTGAGGAATATGAAGCCATTTACTTCAAGTTCTCCACAAACAAACAAAAATAAATAAAACAAACTAGTACTTCAGCAAATTTGATAAAACCCAAAATGTGGAGCTCCAAAATCACTAGAAATACAATGTTTATATAGAATGTACATTCGAAGATTTCTTTTAGAATTATTTCAATTGAGCCTCATATAAAATTCTTTAATTTGCTTCGAATAATTATAAACGATGACATGTTTTTTTTAAATGTCACCTCTTCCACAACTAATATCACCAGACCCACCTTAAACTTCTCACTCTAATCTTTTCTCCTTCATTTCAAACCAGAAACATCATATAACAGAATGAAACTTCTCACACTAGTACACATGCATAATGAGTTTAATCGTTCAACTTTACAATGCTAAATTAGGAAATCATGAATTTGTAATCACTGCTTCACATAATGAAGCGCCATTCAAAGAAGCAGAAGCTAACACATAAATCAAAGTAGACAAATTTAAATAACTAAAATGTAAAATGCATTTGGGCATGAAGCAGATACACAAGAAACTTATACTCCATTAGCCAACCTTATAACAAAAAGTGGAGAACAAAGGCACTCACTCAACTTTCAGCTTTCATTTTGTGATGCGACCACCAATGTGCAATGTTAAATACAGAATATCAGCACCTTTCCATTTCAACATGATTTGGATTGAGAAGAGAGGAGGGAATAAGAATTCTTATGGTAAAGTGCATTGAGAAATATAAGTTCTAATCTCACTCAACAGACAAGCTTTTGAAGAAATCATCATCTCACAAATTCCACTAAAAAAATAGAGAAGCCCAAAACTTCAAACGGCAAAGTGCATTGAGAAAGATTTTTTCTTCAAACAATACAATACAAATCAAACCCATTTGAGAAATACTAACCAAATACAAAACGCTGCGATGGGGAGGGAGGCGCTGCGATGAGAGAGGGTGGCGCCGCGATGAGGTGAGAGAGAGAGAGATGAGCGACGTGGAGGCGAAACTATGGGGAGGGAGGTGTTGCGATGGGGAGGGAGAAAGAGAAAGATGAGCGATGGCTAGGGGGAGGCGTCGCGGTGGAGAGGCGGTGACTAGGGGAGGTGTTGTGATGGAGAGAGAGAGAGAGAGAGAGAGATGAGTAATCAGGAGATTTAGGGCATTTTTAGAGTTTTGTTTCCCTTTTTGAAGGAAAGATGGGTGATGGCTAGGGGGATGCGTCGCGATGGAGAGGCAGCCACGCGAGAGAGAGAGCGAGAGAGAGAGAGATGAGCGATCGGGAGATTTAGGGCGATTTGCAGGGTTTCGTTTCCCTTTCTGAAGCTCCTTACGAAAATTTTAGTGGAAACAATGAAAGAGAGGGTGGGAGATTTAAGTTTCTTAAATCAAAATAGACATGAGGTCCAACTGGAGCTGGACCTCCAGCTCGGATTCGGGCTCTCATTCGCGCAAACCATTCGGTCCATATAGACTTATTGTTTTTTTTAAAGTCCCCATTAGCTACGCCCCGGTGCTCACCTTATGCGCGTTAGGCTGCTTTTAGGTAGGCTTCACTTGAATGCAATCATGCGTGACCGAAGCTCGGATGATCATTTTAACCGCTTTTAACCATTCAAATAGTGCATGATTTACCCAGCAGTCCACTCCACTCGGATAGGTGAAGAGAGAGAGAGAAAAAAAACCCTAACACCACTCAACAACTTGCTATGGTGAAGTCATTTTCCTCCCTCCTGGCCCATGTCCTGGATCTTGGACAAAATGAAGATGATCATAGCATGTCTCCTCACATCGATGGTATCCTCTCAAATTAGCAATTTTGGCCCCTTGATAACATGGCCCCACGCTTGTCCGGAGGGACGTTTCATATCTTCTTTGTTTTCTAAAACCCTAGCAGGAGAGAGAGAGAGAGAGAGAGAGAGAGAGAGAGAGAGAATGGGCGGCAAGAGGAACAAAGCAGAGAGCGAAGAAACCCCGCTAGCAGTAGCAGATGATGAAAACCCTAATAATAAGAAAAGGAAGATCCTTCCATCTCTGATCAAGAACAAGGAGAAGAGATCTGCTGTCCATGCCAAACTCAAGCATGACAAGAAGATTGAGAAGAAGAAGAAAGCCAAGCTTCGCGATGCCGCTCACAAGAGGGCTCTCGAGCTCGGAGAAGAGGTACGAAATCTCTTACTTCTTCTTTTTCCTCCTCTCTTCTACTCTAATCTCTCTCAACTTCCAAGGTTTTTGTATTGATCGATGGTTTATTGTATTTGATTCGTCTGATTCCTGTTTTTGCTACTTTATCCAGCCTCCTCCTCCGAAGATCCCTCGGACGATCGAGAACGCTAGAGAGGTTGATGAGACCGTTTGCAAGCCTGATGACGAAGAGGTGCGGTTGGGTTATCTGTATTCTCTTTTGGGGTTCTTTCTATTTTATCCAATTTCGTTTAAAGTTCATTGAGAATTTAAGGTCTTGTTTTGATTTCTTTGGGATTGGATTATGATAATTTAAGTTGCAAATTAGGGACCCTTTGCTTTGCTTTGTATTGATTCCTAGGAATTTGCAATAAAGGGGTGTGATGGTGAGGATTGAAGAGTTGAGGACTGAAGGGTTTAAGGTGGAGATGGAGAACAAGTAGACAGCACCATTGCTTTCCTTGGGATTTTATTTCTGGGGTTGATGGAAAGTTGATCTTCTCTGATCAAGGGGAGATTTTTAATTTTTTTAGAGCTGTTGTGCATCTTTGCTTGCCTTCAATCCGGCACTTTTGGAACCTTTAACAAAAAACCCATCGTTTAGAATGCCTTTTACACCGGTAAAATGACTTGAACATGCGATTTTAGTGGTTGCAGCAATGAGCACCTTCCAGTAGAGCTACGCACACTTGTTGCATTTCTTAGAACTCCTAGGGCCTCGATACTGATGAAACAAGCAGGGTCTTAGTGAAAAGTTGGGTCTTTTATGATTTGTGATGATATAAATAGTATGAATCTGTGATTGCTATCACACTTTGTGGGACTTCTAAAGATAAGGTGGCTGTTGGGACTGGACTAATGTTTCTAATTGGAAAGACTTTCAGTTATTCACTTGCACTTTATTCTTATTATTATTTTTCCTTTCGACTGGTTACAATTGAAGCCAACCATACATCCATGCAAACTCTTATGTAGAATACTGTGAAACTCCCACCTTTGTTTGTACCTCATTAGCAGAGGGATTAGATTCTTCATCTTCTATTTATGGGCTTAGGGATGGATTGTTCATTTTCATACTGAATTGGTGGCTCTCTGACAACTTTTTATGCACTAAGCTTCCCACTGAATGTTTGATAGCTATAGTTCTCTCTCTCTCTCTCTCTCTCATGATAACTATTATTGGAGAAGCTATAGAATATACAGAATCATAGTGCGAAGCTACAAGCCTCAAAATCAAAGCCCCACATAGATGACTGTAGAATGTTTTAGGATTTCATGCGTGATGCCTGCACTAGGGCTATGGTTCTTTAATTCTAGACGAACACAACCATACATGTTTATTCTATATTGAATTATCGATGCCATGTGAAAATGTTTGCATATGCAGTTGTTTGCAGGGAATGATGCCGATGAATTCAGTACTGTTCTTAAAAGGGAGAGTACCCCAAAGATACTGATCACCACATGTCGTTTCAATTCTACTGTATGTGCTTATGCATTCACATGTTATCATTTCCAAAATTCTTGTCCTTCCATTCTGCCGTGTCAGTTGATTTGTTATTTATTTTATGGAAATTGTTTCTGGATAGAAGTTACTGATTCATTTTGGTAAATGTTGGTTTTATTACACTATCTGCAGAGGGGACCTGCCTTTATTGAGGAGCTATTATCAGTGATCCCAAATGCCCATTACTATAAAAGAGGAACATATGAGTTAAAAAAGGTTCCGCTTTTTAAAATATGACATGGTGACTCTATGATTACTTTTCAGATCCGAGTTCTGTATTAAAAAAATGATATTATGTTCATCTTTCTGCAGATTGTAGAATATGCCAACAAGAAAGAGTTCACCTCTATGATTGTTGTTCACACTAATCGCAGGGAACCAGGTTAATCTTGCTTCCACTTTCCTACTTAAGGCTTAGTTTGCGTCCTTTTTTAAATTTAGATAATATCATATGCTGTGATTATTTCATTGAATGTTTAATGCATCTTTTTCTGAATCACTTAACATCTTTTATTACTATGCTTCTGTTCTGTGGCTTGTTATTTTGTTTGTTTGAGTTTTAATGTCTTTTAGGTATTGTTTGTGCAGATGCTCTCCTAATTATTAACTTACCTGATGGGCCAACTGCACATTTCAAGCTCTCAAAGCTGGTTCTTCGCAGGGATATTAAGGTATGGATCTTGCAGATTTTAGTAAGAACAACCAATTTATATTGTCTATTTTAATGCAAGCAACTGCATGATCAACTCAATTTGTAATCTCGTTTAGTTGAGTTATTTCAAAGACCATCCATTCTTGACCGAGTCAAAAAGGAAATAGAAAATATGAAAAAGGAAATCTGGCAGAGAGAATAAATGAATCAATTCAAAAATGTAGTTCAAACTTATCTTAAAAAACCAATTTAGGGGACACTGAGATTAGGGAGCGATGAAAGAGTTGAGAAGTAGAAAAGAAGATAGAGATGAACAAGATAAATGGAAAGATTAAAAAAGGAAATAAAAAAGAAACTAGGGTTTCCTGAGCTTTTATCTTCTGCTTGTCAGATCAGCAGCTGGATCACTGGAGTTTTGGAATTGTCAACAAAAGAAAAGGGACAATGCTAGCCTTTAAATTAGAGCTGCTTTCTTTGCTCTCGAATGCCATTGCTTGTATTAAACAAAATAGAAAGTTTCCCTGATGTTTTGTGAAATGACCTACCCAGAATACGTATACGAACTTGACTTGTTAAAGTTTTTCCCTGTGGTACAGGCCAGGCCCATAGCTATGTGCTGGAACATATGCCCAATATACGTTGCAGGCCCAATAGTCCCACAACCCAATGAGGCCTCATGTCTACAAGAGGAGGCTCAGTGGGTGCATGTGTTTAAGCCAGTTTGGGCATAAATTTGAGTAAGACCACTGCTGTTACTAATTCCCAATTAAATAGCCCATGGGACCCATGTGGCAGTAATATATTTGCTTCCTTTCTAAATTTTACAAATTAAGAATTAGTTAGAGGTTTGTTAGTAGGTCTTTTAAAAAGTTCTTTCAGAAATTTGCGAGAAAAATCTCATTTCCTAGGAAATAGAAAAGGTCTCTAAGGGCCCATTTATTTGCATGGAATTGAATACATAGGAATCTATGGTCAAATGGGCTCCAACAAATTATTATTAAAGTGGTGAGGTATGAATAATATAAGGTGGAGATATTGATGGGACCTTGACTTTCTTAGGATTTGAATTACCATGGTGATAGCTGGTTATTCATTTCCAATCTCCCCTTGATTCATTTTCCATTAAATGGGACATTTTTTATGGCCATTTGTGGATGTTCGCCTTTGATTCTTCAATTTTAACCATTTCAAGAAATACTAGTCTTACAATTCCTTGAAATTCAATTACATGAAACAAATATGCACTAAAGGTTTTTGAGCGAATTTGGGGCTGGCTGACCACCATAATAGGGTTGGTCCATCCACACCCACCTGTAACTATGTTGAGTGTTAACATTCAAAAAGAAAAGGAAAAAAAATAAAAAAAACTGTCAGTGTTTCTTTCTTTCATACGTGACTTTGGATTTATGAAATTTCTCTCTCCATTGGCATATGTGGTAAATATTTGTGTGTTCTTGGATGCTGAATCGCAGATTTAATCAAGCATAGGCTTGGGATTCATTCCATTCTATCAAATCCACTTGTCATCCTCTATCACTCAGACTTGGCCAGTTAATCAAGCCCTGGCCCAATTTGTTAACCAATCAAAGTTTACAACAAATCTTCTGATTTTTTAACAAGTTGAATTTACCTGTCCAGGTTGACTCCAGTTTTACTGGATTACCTAACCTTGGCATGAACAAAGTGATTTACTTCACTGCTAACTTTTCTTTATTTTCTCAATTGGACAAAAAGGCAACTTCGACATTGATTTAAGCATGGGGTTGGGGCCTTCTCAACCATCAAAATGTATCATTATCACTTTTAAGTCTCCATGTATACATTCCCCCCTAACATTTACTGGCAGCAGTGTGGGTTGGATCGGGTTCAGTTCAGGTTGACCACCTACCAAAGGTCATGAGCGTGGGCCCAACCTGAACCTCACCTGTTTATAACCTGGGTTGGAAGTTTCAACTTGGACACCAAACTACCTGGTTGTGTTGGCTGGTTTGGTAGCAAGAATGAACCCGCCGCTCCATCCTGTTAAATAGACCTGGTTGGAATGCTAGGCGGAACCTTGAAATATTGGATCAGGTAAGAACTGCCACCTCTACTAACATGCATTCCAGTCAATACTTTGTAAGCACATTTAGCTTTTTTTAAAAGCACAAAGTTGGAACTGGAATTGGATACATCTTTCATGGAAAAGGGTTAGGTTCTTATGGTATATTCTATAAGGCAAATATTATGCATGAATTCTATTTCAAACCATCCAAATTGTGGGCCAATTCATTTAACATACTAATGGAATCCATGCACTTGACAACTTATCCTTAATGTTGGTTGTCCATTCTGTGATCATATGTCAAAATGTCATTGTTTTGACGATCCTGACAATCTGATAGACTTACCTATCTCCCATAACCCCAAACAGATGGGGATAGTGTTTGTTGATTGGAAGTAATTCTTCAGAGACTGGTCCATCTGAGTTCTAGTAGTTTGTTTTATTTTCTACATGAAAAATGTTAGAAAGGAATGAAAACAATGATAGTTTAATTAATTTAGAAATGGTTTAAAGAAGAAAGTTAATACTTTTACAATATAAAATACAAAACTCTTTGTTATGAATATGATAGCTGTATCTGTAATTCTGTATCCTTGGCCTGGATTTACAAAAGTGCATTGCCATATCCTTGGTCCCCATATCTGTGTCCGCATCCATACTTGGGCATCATAGTGTACACACTCATCTTGCTATATTAAAAAGTTGATTCCACCACAGATTTCGAAACGATTCCTAAAATGTCTTTTTTGAAATTTGTGTTCAAACTGTGGGTTTCTACTATACACTAGATCATGTTAAATATTTGGATCAAAGGTTGTGTTATTTGTGTTCGTATAGGAGAGGCAATGGGTACCCATTTATTTGGATCCTACCCAGTCCCAACTCTGATTTGGGTACTTATTTGGACCCATTTAATTTTGGGTCTAGGTTTGGACCTACTAAGTTGGACCTGAGGATCTTTGGGTTTGGGTCCAAACTTGTAATAAATATGTGTTAATGTTGTGTGTATACACACACCTGCTAGCATATAGTACATATTATATACATATAAATATGCAAATGGTCTTCTACGAGCAGACTGCATATAGCTTATATGCATATAGCAGTCCAGCTTGTGGGGCCCACTTGTCAATGGGAGGAGGGCAGATGGAAAGGTTTACTTATGTACAAGTGGGATCCAAAAACCAGCCACACCAGGTTATCCTAGTCCTTGATTTAACAGCCTTAAAGTCTAATGACAGCTTAACCGTAGATTTTCTTGTCCAGTGAGTGTAAAATCGGCCCGTTGCTGGATCATTGGATGAAAAGAGTATCAAAGCAGCTGCATTAATGAAAGGTGGGCCTAAGTGGGCCCCATAGTACTAGACCGCATTTGCAATTGGTCATAGGAGAACATGTTATTGCATATAGATATTTATATTAGGGAGCCCCTTTGCCGAGCCCCGGTGCTTCTAGCACCCACCTTGAGCCCCAGTGGGCATGGGAGCAGCTGGGGTCTCCCCCAACATGACCTGTGTATAGTGATGGAGGCTCTGATCATCACAAGCCCCACTTGATCCACGGCAAAGAAGTTTTCACTGTCTAAAATGAGTACACTCAATCCAACGGTCCAATTTATTCGGATGGGTGCCAAACCTTGGGACCCATGACTATCAGGGGGGTCCCTGTTTTATGATCCACCGGATTGATCAAAACATGGGCCCTGCCACTTGTTCAAGAGCACTGGTGCTCAGCTGGGGGTGGCACTTTATATTATGTATATATTATGCATGACTATAATTTTGTTCAAGAGCACTGGTGCTCAGCTGGGGGTGGCACTTTATATTATGTATATATTATGCATGAATATAATTTATATAATACTCTCTCTCTCTCTCTCTCTCTCTCTCTCTCAATAAGACTCGAATTGGACCCACACCCAGACTCAAACCTGGTGCCTTAAATTAGATTTAGGTTTAGGTCTGTAGGATTGAGACACAACTTTGACCCAGACTCCGAACCAATGACATGGTCTTTATTATTGGGGTTTGAATATGGTTGGATCCAACCTTGACTAGACCCATTGCCACCCTTATGTTAAATGTTTTATTGCACTGTTAATCATATTTACAGGTAAATCCATAAATGAATGCTATCCACATCTCTTTATTTATTCTATTTGCATGACTTGTAGAATCATGGCAATCCAACAAGCCATATGCCGGAGCTAGTGTTAAACAATTTCACAACACGCCTGGGTCATCGTGTAGGAAGGTGGCTATCTAATCCTTTAATTTCTATTAACTAATTATGCTAATTTGATCGTCTTATTTCTTTTAATGGCACTGTATTCATCTGACTTGCGTGATTGAAGATGGGTCTGAGGTCAAAGGTTTACTTGCATCAAAATTTATCTTTTTTTTTTTCCTTCGTTTGCATGTCTTATCATTAGGATGATACAGTCACTTTTTCCTCAAGATCCTAACTTTCGTGGTCGGCGGGTTGTAACCTTCCACAATCAACGGGATTTCATATTCTTTCGTCACCATAGGTATGTCAATCTAAAGCCAATGTTGGTCTTATTTATGATAAATCACTTTCTATGATTACCGTAAGTTTCATGGAGTTTCATGTGATCATGTCATAATGAAAGAGCAAGCACACATTTGCATACAAGTTCACTCTGCACCCTACATTGTGATCGTAAGTGACTACTGATTGTATGTGCCCATTGGTTGGTTATATTTTGTACATCATTTACAAATATGATTTGGCAGGAAGTTCAACTCTGTTAACCAACGAGTCGTTGGTGGTGGCTCAGTTGGCCAAGGACTCTGTGCCTCAGGAGCGGAGAGGTCTTGTGTTCGACACCTACCTTCGTTGGCCACCTCCCATAGTTTTACCCGGTGCATGTAGATAGGAGGTTTGCATGTGCCCCTAAGGATTCGTTCTCAGCTGTCCATAATCGAGTGTCCCTCGGGCTCAGGCCAAAGGCTCCTGGGCGGCCGGGCTGAGCGGGAGATACCCTGGGCTATCAAAAAAAGAAAACGGATTTCAACTCTGTTATGGTTTAAAGTTTATTATGTGGAATTGAGCATTATTATTATAGAAGTGCAATTGCCTTGAGAGGAATTTGAATGTAAAATAGAAGAAAGTAATATAATGGGGAGTGGCGGATATTCATGACGATTTTCAGAAACAGTGATTGTTTCTGAAACACCAGCAGGATTTAAACATAATCTTGATCTGCCATGGTCTAGATATCTGAATCATGTATATTTCTTCTTAGGACAAATTATTTGAAAATGGGATCAGTATCATTTCCAGAAAATTGGAAGCAAACAGGCAGGCTTACGACTGATATTTTATAGAGTGTTCCTAAAGCACAAAATTCTCACGTGGACCATGTAAACAGACAGCATTGTGCTAATTCTTTAGCAGATAACTGTAAGCATACAATTATAAGGCCATTGATTGTGAAATTCACGTCGTGATATGACTGACAAACCATGCCCCAAAAAACAAATGTCAGATTTATTAAGTTAAACCATTTAAAAAAAATTTATTAAGTTAAAATATGCTTCATATCGGTGGTGGACAATGTACTTTTAACCATTTCATTGTTCAAGGAAATTCCTTTGAAGGCTTGAACAGCTTCAAGTTCATTTGTGGAAGGGTTACATGCATCATTACTTGTGGATCAAATATTCATGACATCCATTTTGTACCAGTGGCCAATTATTAAAATGCTTTTTGCATCAAAGGAATTGATACCCCTCCTATCTTCTTCCAATTAGCACAAGCTTTGTAACTTTATTCATCTGATTCAACTTCTAGTGATTGTTCGATGCTCCAGTATCCAAGCAATTCATGGTTGCATGTCAGTTATTCACGAATTATGCTCTTATCTGAGGAACTTTATGTTTTACATCTTTGTCTTGCACAACTAGGTATATTTTTGAAGGCAAAGAAAGTAAAAAACCTGATCCAAAAAATAAATTGGCAAAGAGTGTGAAGAACTCAAAGGGGGAGAAGGTTTCTCAAGAGAATGTGATTGCACGGCTTCAGGTACCACTTTAGAACTGTTCTATCAGCATGATGATACGTTTGAAGTGCTCAAGTTGTTAAAATTTTCACATTTATCTCATAAAGGCCAATTCTAGTCCAAATTTTGCTCTTGCTCCCAACTTTTTCCAAGTTTGTTTAGGGAACCATGTCTGAACAATTAATCATATATAATGCTAGTGATAATTACTAGGAATCGTTATTTCTGTTCTGTCGTCTTAGTTAAATTTTTATGCACGTACCTTTCCTTTATCCTAATTTGCAGGAGTGTGGTCCACGTTTCACTCTTAAGTTAATCAGTCTCCAGCATGGAACATTTGACACGAAAGGCGGGGAATATGAGTGGGTTCATAAGGTAAGAATATGATTAAAACCCTATATATATATAACTATGTTTCAATTTGTTCTGTGCAATCTATTAAAGTTTTTCTTGTTCCATTAGTGGGAACAAGCAGCTATTTTTGTCTGATTAATTAACCTATTTTTGTTCTTGTGATTGCTAGCCGGACATGGACACTAGCCGCAGGAGATTTTTCTTATGATTTGTTTGGTTGCGGAGTAAAAGTTCATTTAGTGAAAGGTTAGAGGTTCTCTCCTTTTTTTCTGATGCAATTTGAAGTGCGGCATGTATGATTCTTTTGTATTGATGCTTCTCCATTACTATTATTATTCATTAGTTTTGTGGTTCATGATCATATGAGCATCATGTCTCAGCCATAATTGCATTGTTGAATGAAAATGTGACTTGCAAAAAACCAAAAAAAAAAAGGTTCATATTTTTGTTCTATTTTGTTCCATTGTGTGGAATGCCACTTGGCAGGCAACGGATCATACACACTTGAAGTTATTTACATAAATCACAGCATCAACTATTCTTAACATTGCTATCCAGAAATATAGCTCGTGCCTAGTGGAATTATCATGAGATAACCATCGTTTGTTTGAAGAGGTTAGTTGGTCTCACTGCCCAAAAAAAAAAAAAACCGTCGACTTGTTCAACGCTGTTACATTGTCTTCCATAAAAAAATCTAGCATGCTAGTGACAAAATGAGAAATATGAAAAAAAAAACCTTCCCAAAACCACAGCACCTCCCACCCCAACCCCCAAGCACTCCTCTTTATTCTTCCAACACCCTTTCCAACCCCACATGGGCACATGGTAAGGGGGAGATTGTGGAAACCTACATTGCAGGTTGCATGAACCATTTGACTTTTGGTGAACAGTGCAAATTCTTCTTGAATGCATCCAGTACAGGATCTTCGAATGATAATATTGGCAGTGATTGTGTTTGCAGGTACAACTCTAATAACATAATACATCATTTATGGCTGTTGCCATCTGATAGAACTCCCCTGGCATGGAGCATGGGCCTCGTACACATCAGTTCTTGGATATCCAACTTGGTCTTTTTTGCGTGACGAGAGAGAATAGATAGTTCAGGAAATTCCCATACTTTTACCAAACTATCCTAATCTGGGGCCATCTGATTGCGGAATTTGAAAGAGTTGGAATTTTCTCCTTGTAACGTGAAACGATGAACTTCTTTCACTAATTATGAGTTATAACAAATGTCTGCCTTGGAATTGGAATGAGTCATTCGAGCAGGTTGTTTCTGTTGTTCTACCTGAGATTTGAAGCATTACTAGACAAAGCACTCAATGCGGAAGGGCTTTTTTGGATCCTTGTAAACTGTTTTTACATTTAAATCAGGGTTTTGCATTTGAATAACCTGAGTTTTCTGTTTGTACATAGTTTGGTTTTGTCACGGGTTAGTCTCTTGGTCCGGTCCTTAATTAACAAAAGTGGACGGCAGGGATTGGGAATCCTACACTACACTGCAGATGAAAATTCCACCTCTCGTCATAGCCAACTACGGGCAGAGTTATTGGTAATTAGATTTACAGGCAGATTGGGTGCTTTGTAACTGAGTTCCAAAGATTGAGATGGTGCCCAAAGTAGTTTAGGGTTCTAAAAAAAAAGGTAATTTTCATTTCTTTCTTAGATGAAAGGCTCAGATCTAGTGACTAGAAGATGAACTTGTGAAAACTTTTATAATGAATTTGTGGATGTTTGAGCAATTGCGAACCATGTTACAGAAACTAAATCTTACATCCTTTTAAGGCCCTCTTTCTATCCACTTGGATCCCTGCAATCCGGTACCTGTAAATTAACAGCTTTGTCAGTTAATTCCTGGTAATGCAAAAGCTTGCATCCTGATTTATGCTTGAATTAACTTACCTCCAGACGGGTTACAAAGATCCAAACACCCCAATATGTACTCAGTGAATTCGTAGAGTTGGTTAACAAAAATCTGAATTACAATGGATCAAGATCCCCCATCAAGTGCCCCAAAGGCCAAACTGGTTCAATCCTCCATTCTATTATGATTTTGTTATGATCTAAAACCAGATCCTCTTCGGTTTTTCAAACGAATTTGAACGGGCTTGAGTTGAGGCATTTCTGAAGAAAGAGCTGGTGAGTCATGAGCACTGAATACCTCGTTCAACGATGTGTTATAGAAACAAGTTTTTTCTTCAAATACGAATCGCTTGTTTTTAGCTGAGTCTCGGTTGACCCATGGAGTTTTCAAGGTCAACATGAGTGAAGGTTTTTCTCCAGTCTCTGAGCTTTAATTTCCTTTACTTGTATTTAACCAGCCCTGCCTTCCCAACTCAGTGATTGCTATGGAATTGTTTGTTCCCCACCGAAGTCCCTACTAACACAGTAATGCGCATTGCTTGTGCTTCTTGAGCCATAGTATGCTATCAATATTTGATACCATTGGCCATGTGATCAGTTGCAGATGGATGTTATCTTGATGAGACTGCTTCCTTTAGCTGAAGTGGAACAAAAGCTGATCAGGGTAGATGCAGCAGTGACATTAAAATGGTCTCAGATGCACTGCTAATTTAGGCACTGGTGCCCTCTGAAATGGTTGGAGCTCCTCCACATACCAAGGCTAAAGTGGAACAAAGTCTGATGAGGGTCAATGCAGCAGTGACGTTAAAATGGTCTCAGATGCGCTGCTAATTTAGGCACTGGTGCCCTCTGAAATGGTTGGAGCTCTTCAACATACAAGCATGTGGCGAAATGGGAGAAATGTAGCTCCATGATACTGAGGTACATCTTACAACACCCAAAAGATAAGAAGGGACAACATGGGCCCATTTGCATGGAATTGAATTCCATGATACTGAGGTACATCTTAGAACACCCAAAAGTTATATAGGAAAAAAAGGACAATACGGGCCTGTATGGAATTTAATTCCTAGGAATTTAAGGCAAAATGGGTTCTTGGGAAGGATTATTAGAAGATGTGACAGTGGCGGAGGGATAATTTAAAACCCTCAGTTCTTAGGATTTGATTTACTAGGGTGATGACTAAGTATTCATTTACCACCTTGGATTTGATTTACTAGGGTAATGACTGAGTATTCATTTACCACCTTTAAAATCATTTCCATCAAAGGGGAGAGTATTTGATCGCCATGTATGGATCTTAACCTTTATTTCTTCAATTTTAACCACTTCTAAAAATACCCTGCGTAATATTCCTGATATTTAATTTCTTGCTAACGAACGAGCCAAAGAAAAGCAGCTCCCTACCTGAGGAAAGGATTCAGGCAAAGGGGGGTAAACATGATATTGGAAGAGCTATTAATAGGCAAAACTGAAAAACCCATATGAGCCAACTCAATGAGACGGGCATGCATTCATTGGTAAGATAATAATGTAGTACGCCTGTTACACTAAATGCAAAAGGTCTTGGCTTCAGTGCTTTATATCCATTGTCAGCATACAATTGCTTCTAGACTTAAAAATTTATTGCAAGAAGACTTAATAACATTATCATGATCATTTAAAAAAAACCATCATCATCATCAATACAATGGAAACCTTACATCAGCATGAGTCTTGCCTTTTCTATTCATACCTGGAAGCACAAAACAAATGTTCCTTGTCAACTAATTACCGCTTCAGATCTCAATTTTGCATGCTATACAAATTTCATACAGTTCCTAATTTTCCCTTCTTCTTCCATCTTTTTTTTTTTTTAAATTACAAAAATGAAGGTCATCACACTGACTGACTATCGATTAGCATATTGGATGAGAACAGGGCATCCTCCGCGGAGAAAACACTACCGTCAATGGCGCATGATCTGAAAGAGAATAATTTTCCGGCCACATTCCTTTCTCCACTTCAGGAGGGAACAAAACTGCATTCTTCACATCAAAGCCGATGGTCAGCCTATCCATGTCCTTTCTTGGATCTCTTCTTTCCTCATCAGAATTCTCCTCTAGTGAAGGATCCCAAATTCGCTTCTGCAAGTTCGGGTTTTAAATCACATCAATATACAAGTAAACAGGTATAGTCATAAGGTGAGATCAGGGGTGGCATGCCTATCATGTCCACATTAATACGGATACCAGATATTGAATGGACAGCCATAATCACTTTTTCCATGGCCATGGTATAAAGCTACTGTGTCTTGGGTCTCCCTTTTTCCACTTAAAGTTATCAGTAATTCTATTTTCATACATGTGCCCACGTACAAGACCCAGATCTGCCAGGTCCAACCTAGGTTGGGCCAATGCCTAAAAATCACTGGTTGGACAAGTCGCTTTGCTGCCGTAGGGTTATGGTGGATTCAGCCACTTGCTTCACACACAGGAAAAACAGCAGAAATCTCCCGAGTTTGCTGGAAAAAATGCGGGATTTTTCTTTTTCATCCTATCGACTTTTAAGAATGGAAAAACTCCTGCAGCAGGACAATCTACATCTAATCTACATCTAGTCAAGGCACCAGCTGATTTTTGGGTTTCATTCCAAGCCAAGGCCCCAGCCCCAGCTCATTTGTTGGGGTTTCACTCCAAATCTTCAGGTCATATCCTTTCAATTCATTTAACTTTTTCTGAAGGCAACAGACCTTATTGCCATCAAGAGTTATGCCTGAGCAGAAATTATATAAACCTTTGAAGCCATCCAGAATTATGCCTGAGCAGAACTTATATAAGCCTTTGAAGAAAACACTCTGGCATGAACCCAATGCGTGTTTCTTCATGTAAACAACCTTTCGATCGCTCAACACTAAAAAGTATCCACTTAGTTAATCTGCAAGAACATAAGTTACCTGAAATTCTACATAATCAACAACACCATTTCCATCAATGTCCGCTTGGATCCACAAATCCTTGATCTCCTCGGCACTCAGCCCATAAGAAAGACCAGTTAAGCTCAACTGTATACAGACTGAATATCATCAGTAGGTTTGTCCTCTCAAATTAAGATGTCATTTAGGGCTTGTTTGTATGCAATAAAAAACATAGGAAATGAATACACATGATTCATACCATTAGTGGTTAAAAAAGAAGATTAATGGTGAATTTTAAAAAATGAGCATTAAAGAACCTTTCCTTTTAGGGAAATATAATCAAAAGAAGATGGGAAATGAACTACCTGCCATCACCCTAGTAGTTCGTTTCCCATCTTGTTTTGATTCTATCTCCCTGTAAGGAAAGGTTATTTGATGCCCATTTTTAAAATTCTCCTTCAATCTTCATTTTTAACCACTTATGGTATGAATCCTATGCAGTATCATTTTCAAAAAAAAAAAAAAAAATCCTATGTATTATAATGCAAACAAACAGGCCCTTAGTTAATTTTCTTAATAAGAACACAACAGGTACCTGGTGAAGTGCTTGACAAAAACCTGAATATGTAATATAATCACCATGGCTATCAGCTTTTAGAAAGGCATATGCATCATTTTCTGCCAGTGAAGCTTCATGGAGCCGATACTGAAACCAGGGAAGAAAGTCCACCATCAAAACTAGAGAAGCCCAAAGAAGCATATATCGTGAAAGTTCAGTTGAAAAAAGAATTTTGTCAAGCAACACTAAAATTGTAAACAAACTGGATTGGTTTTCACTTTCAGCAGAAATGGATGAAAATAACAAAAGAAACAAAAGATGAAGCTGATTGATAAAAAAAATTAAGGAAAGGTAATTTCAAGAATTAATATTCATACTGAATCTGACTACAGTCATCCTCTCAATTCATACACGAATAAACAACACAAACAAGCAATGGCAGAAAAATGGAATGGACCACAAGGTTCCTGTTACTTTCAATTTGGGTGGTATTGTCATTGGTTGCCGAATTGAGAGAACATTTTACCTGACATGGTACAGAAAGGATCAATCTTTCAATGATATGAGCCCTTCGTGTAGCCTTCATAGGAGGGATCATGCCCTAATATATCTATCCCCTTCATCTCGCTGGTCCTGTCATAGGAGAGGGAGCATATCCTTATTGGAAATTTTCATCCTACATATTGCAGGCTTGAAGATGGAAAAAATGATCCACATTAAATGATGGCAATATCCGATTACCAAATGTGGAAGATTCTCAAAAATGCAAGAGTAAATCAGTTTTTAATCAAACTCCATACGTTTCTATTAAAAAAGTTTTCCATCTCTTCAACTTTGCATCCTAGCTTTTATCACAATAAATAATGGGGAAAGGCCCCACCAACAATTTCCTATGAAAGTAGTAAATACACAGCCTTGTCATTGAAAATCTCTGCAAAATAAATAAATAAATAAATAACCAAAACAAAATGTTCACCTTGATGATACTGAAGACAGCTTCACGCCAGCTCGTTTTCAATGGTTTTCGAGATTTATTAGGATTAAGAAGCCAAATAAAATCTACACCGCATATGTTTCCTCGGTGATTCCGATGGCTAACCCACTGTGAGAAGTAACAAATAGATGAAAACACAGATAAATAACAGTATTCATAAGAGTGGTGGCAACGTCCTAGCATATATTTAAACATGAATAAGAGAAGAATGAAGTATGACCTTGTGCGCATCTGCATCACTATCAGTATATTGATGAGCTGTATCATATGATGACACAAAACCCTGAGACCTCAGAAACTTGTATACATGCCCTCGCTTGCTTCCATTCCAGTCCCTAAAGGGATAAAAAGCATAACACCGTTAAGAAAGTTTTCCATCATAGATTTCCAGGTGGAGGAAGTGGTATATTAATTAATAACTGACCCACAGAGTAGTATAGGCATCGGAATCAAATTATACTCTCTTTGATAGGATTCTACATACTTCAGGATCTTGTACACCTGAAAAGAGAAAGGAAAACAAAGAAAAGAAAGAGTTACTGACATGAGTTTGAATGAACAACAAAGGCACAACCTTTTACATATGCAACAGGATCTACCTGTTGTAATCGAGCAATTGAAAGAGAAGAATCATGAGGGAACAGCAGATGGGTATTCACAATGAGAACTTGATTCTGAGTGCTGCTGTTTCGGCTTTGCCAAAAAGGTACAACTGATTCAACATGCAACAGTTGAGCAACACGGTCTCCAAAATCATTGAAGAGCAACTCTCGGTAGTTTAAAACCCTAAAGTAGTCCTTATGCACAGCAGTAAATAGACCTGGACACAGCACATACAGTTTCTGTAAGATGGAAAGCATTAAGAAATACTGAAAACTATCAAAAGAATGGTATTAGAAATCAATGGTGTTAGCCTTCCTTCATGGAAGTCTAGCATAACACTCTACAGACATGATACTAGCTTGAAAATCTTTCCAAGAACCCATGAATTTTAGCAAGTTGCATATTTTACATCACAATCACAATTACACGGGAATCTAGCACTGCTTTCTGTTTTTAATCTTTCGTTTCTGTATTATGTCATAATATATTTTTTATCCTGGAAGGTCAGAGTAAGATACAAATAATACTGATCGAGGGGCAGAAACAGAAAATATACAAGACAAATTGTTGCTTCAAGAGGCGCCCCATACCCAAACCAGGTGAAAATTCCCCATATTGATGCAGTCTTGGTGGCACCAAGCAGTACAAAAGGATGCTCTAGAGGCTGGATAGAGAGCACTACACAAGTATAAAAAATAGAGAAAATATCTATGCCCAACACAAAGGGAGCCTACAAACCACAAACAGAAAAACAAAAGAAACTACCCACCCATGAACTCAGAAAAGGCATGCAGCACAGCAAAAAATCCAAATAAGGAGATATCTCCATTATTCTTAGCATCTACCTGTCAGAATATACATACTACCTTGACTGATAGATATATGGTTAGGCCCTTCAGGAAAAAAATGGTTTTGATAAATAAACCATGGGCCACATACTAAAGGCCATAGGATATTATGAATACACTTGGACAGTGTATCAAATAATTCCTTCTTCAAGCAACCCTTACTAATTACTATTGAGAAACTGCACACATGCAACATGTGTCCAAAGTAATGCAATAAAATATGAGAAAAGGTGAAAAAGTGTTCTTAGCTGGCAATGTTTAATCTTCCAGACTGGGAATTAGAGCAATTAAAAAATTAAAATACATATAAAATAATATGAACAATTGGATAGAAGAGACTTATATGAAGCAGAAGGTATCAACTCAGAACCATATTTTTCAAAGTTAAGCATCACTGATAATCTGCATGAATTGCCAGTTCGGTGTTCAATGTGAATAATTATAAGAATATAAAAAAAAAAAAAAGTCATCCCACGCAAAATTTGAATAATAGTCTATAATGAATCTGGGTTGTTCCTTACCCTAAAGAATTTCAATGCCAGAGATGTATGCCTCATTTGTGCTTCATCCACTTTGCAAAATTGGGCTTTTAAGATAATCCATATGAGATTGCTGGTTTCCGATCAAATAATAATCAATATCCACAACTCCACGGCCAAATTATAATAGCCTAAAAGCTTCCAGACGTCAGTTCTTATAGTAGATCAACAGATCACACTGAAGGTACCACTAAGCATGCTAAAATGCCATGGGGCACAGATAGATGATATCCATCAAGAAATGATAAATGAACACCACAGATACAATAAAATATATTGTATACATCTATGGTCTAAAATTGCAAGGTCAAACTAATATAATAGAATCAATCCCAATATGGCGAAGTCATAGAAGGAGATTGTGCTATTTTTAACCTCAATTCAACTATTGACCTGGGCCCTAATCATTACTACTACAAGTCTTCAGCACATGAACCAGTACAGATAACAACCACACAGATATATTATTCCAAGTCAGATTTCTACAATCAGCAATTCAATAGTACAGGGTACAGCTACTTCCACCAATATGGTACTGCGCTCTCTAAACCTTTCAAGAACAAGAAACATGGTTGTTCTTGCACTGGTTTTTCAAGAAGAAAAGATGTACAGAAAGGTAGGAAGACCGGGATTTCATCAGGTTTGAAATGTACCCCAGAATTGGAAACTGTCAAGTATTTTTATAGAAGGGTATAACTATGCATTTCATGGGCGATGGTATGTAATGAGTAACTTCAAATCTGCACCCAAACCATTATCAGCACTGAACACTGATATTGATTTTGGGACTCTGAGTCTGTAAAGCAGCATTCCAGATACTGTGATCTCCAAACAAAGAACAGAAAACCATCCACTCACTCTGCCATAAGATTCAAAATGATGGTGATCTGGGGTACATCCAAATGGACCTTTAAATCAATCAAGTTACAGGTGTTGGATTCATAAAAACACTCTCAAGCTTCTAATAAAACCATTCAAATCACCATAAATATGAATCAGACATTGCATCAATATATAAAATAAAAGCAAAAAATAATAATAATCATACCATCTCCTCGATTGTTCGTACGTGCAAGCTTGAGATTCATATAGCCAGCATCACCCAACCCCTTTTCATACATATCAACAAGCTCTTCATTACCTACCCAAAATTCCTGCTCAAACACACACGCCAAAACAATTCAAATTACCAACCAAAAAGAACCCAAAATTTTCCACACATCTAAAAAATGAACCAAAGACAGTCCCATCCACCTGAAGACAGATAATTGAAGATCTTTCATACAATAACCGATCCAAGATGTTCTGATTCCTGTTAAGCCAATAGTTCCTGTACTCGCTCTCCCGACAACTCTGATTCTGCCACCCCCACAAAAATCCACATTCTCAAAAAAAACCCAATTGAAAGAAAACAACACAAATTAAGGCACAATAACCAGAAATTTCACAACCTCTTTATCTAATCGTTTATAGATTGGAGCAAGGATATTGAATGTGGTACAGGAAATGTAAGGATCCTCTGTCACCGACGCATAACACCCTCCACGCATAGAAATCCAACCTTTTAGTTTAGTTTCATGTCCCATTGAATTGCTCTTCATGAAATTAGTGCCAAAGACCTGAATTTTCCACACAAAAATCAGTCCTTTTAGGTTAGTTTCATATCAAATTGAATTGCCATTCATGAAATTAGAGCCCAAGATCTGATTTTTCCCAAATAAAAACCCATCCTTTGACAAAAACCACACTTCTGCAATCCAAACAAATACTTAGGGAATCTTCCATTGGCCACAGTGAAATTTCCGCGGAAAATGGAAACCAAAGACTTCACCATCTAAGGATTTAGTTTCTACAGTTTGGATCCATCAAACGTTTCCCCACCATGAAATGCATTTCTACCGCTTGTGTAAAACTGCAGAAAACGATTCTCTACTTCCGAGATCCAATCGTGGAAAATGCTTTCACCTCAGAAAACATAAACCAGGAAAGTGTTAACAAGGAACAAAAAGAAAAACCATTTTCACTTTCCGCAGAACAATTCCCTATTTATTCCCTTGTTGCTCATGAAATCCAAAGCATCAAAGTTATTGAAAGACATGAAAAAAAATAAAAAATACAGAGACTGGAAATCTGTTTACCATGATTGTGCAGAGAAGAAAGAGATTTCGAGGAATTTGGAATCTGAGAAAATGAGGAGGAAGCGGAAAAGATTGCATCAACCAAACAGGAGAAAGGAAGTCTGTTTTGCTCGTGAATCCTTCCTGCGTTGTTTATTATAAGTCCAAGTGAGGTGAGATTAACGAGAAAGGAAGCGGGCGCTAGCCGGTCAAACCATACGGACATTTCCATGTTGTGGGCGATTTTACTGGCAGCAGCAAGTTAATCGCTTGGTTTTGTGGCTAATCGATCGCGTTTGTGAGAGAACACATGATTTAGTAGAGTTTATTACAACGTGTATAGTTGCGACAATTCAAAATAACATTTTTAGGGCTCGTTTGGCATTTTTTACTTTTAAAATAAAGTGGAGTGAAGTGTAATAAAAAGAATAAATAAAATATAAGTGAGTTATAATGGTGTTTTGTTTTTAGTTGTTTGGGATAAAATATTTTTGACTTTTTGTATGGGAAATGGAGTTTTCTTGTCTTTTTAGTAAATAAAGGAAGTTGCATTTTTTTTTTCTTTTAAAGATAGAGGGAGTTTTGAATTAAACTGCTTTTGATTTGATGCTTAACTTTACTTGACAAGTAAATTACTTAGTGAAAGCGTGTGAATCCCACTTGATCCTCACGAGGGCCTTGGCATCAGTGATTTAACAAAATTAGATGGATTGGTTAGATGGATTGGATGCTGACAGTAATCTCATATAAAGCCATCAAATAAGTTGGTTGATTATCGATGTCACAATAATCAAATAAAAGTGATTTTAGTGCCAACACACTTATAGTTGAGTGGTGTTGGCGGCTCGGTATCACAGTTATTCCCATGGATCGATCCCTTGGGTTTTAGATGGGATAGTGTCACTTCTGGCAAATAGGCCAACCTAACGGGGAAAAAAATATGTACCATCTAGTGGAAGGTATGCAGGTAAAGGCACATTTGTTTTGTTTAATTGAATTCTTAGTTGTTCTAAGATTTTTCTATTTTCTATTTTTTTTAAAATGAAAAAAAAAAGTGAGGTGACCATCAAATAACCTCTCATTTGATGGCAACTAGATTAGGGGAAATAGAAAATGAATATCCTACTATCACCTTAGTAATTCAAATCCTAAAAAATTCAAGGTCTAATCAACATCCATACCTTGTATCATTCACCCCTCTCCTCATATTCCACTCACCTCTCTGGTAATCCTTGGGTAGAACTTATTTGACTTAATATTCAATTTTTAGAGTATATTTGGCAATCATATTCTCAAGAACTCTTCACTAGTTTTTGATTTTTTATGAAGTTGTGGAAAAGTCATGTCTGACAATTATAAAACCCCTTGGATTTAAGCTAATGTAAATTCTCTTCTTCTTTTTTCAGATCCCCCTCCACATTTTGTTTTTGCCGATCTATCATCAATATCAATTTTCCTTAGCTTTGTACATCGATCTTTATCGATATTGATGTGAAATCCTCAACTATACAAATCTTTAGTGAGGAATCTCTATTCAAGGATGAGAATTCTTCAATGATTTCTCACCTGTTACCAAACATGCCCATATATGTATTCTATGCAAGTAAAGAGGCTTATTGTGCCCATTTGTCTGTGTGCAATTTAAACTCCAAAAAATTGTAAGAAATACATTCATAAAATTGTCTAAAACTAAATTCCAAAAACTGCCATCAATAATCTTCTCTTCAATTGAAGGATGAAATAAAGGGAAATGATGCTTACTCTTGCTTAAATTCCTCCATGTTTAATTACATCAAACAAACCGGTTGTTAGGAATTAAATTCCATGCACACATATGGAATGGACGGCAATGTTCCATAGATATAGGGTGAGTTTGGTCACAGCAACTATTGATAGCGATTGAGGTTATGTAGATGTTGTTGCTGATGCTAAAGAAGAGAAGCTACCATAGTAGCTGTGAAAAGAAGTTGATGTTGTTGCTAATGCGTTTGGTGTATGAAAAATATGACAGCTATTGTAATCGTCATAATTACTAAAAAGGACATTATAGTTGAACATCTTGTAGTTGAATAAGGGCATCATATGTCATTATGCTATTAAGCATTGAATAATTTGGTAATTTGATAATATTAGTTGCTAACGTTGCATAAAAAGCTGGGGGGACCGAGATTATCAAATATCAGCGATTTGAGGCTCTAGAAGCTGTCGTTGTTGTTTAGCTTATTGTTGTCTTCTATTTACGTTTGGTGGGCCCCCCAACAATTTAGCCAATCGCTGTACCAATCGTTAGGAAGTTGCTACAGCCAAACACAGCCATAATTTCAGTAGATGCGATTGATAAGTTGAGAAACATGTAAATAGCATGTTCATTGTTCAGTCAGGTAGTAGGCCCTCTACTTTGTTGAGTGTAAAAAGTGGAACATTGATTAGGGGTAAAATTTTTTTTGACAATGGTGGACAGCATGGTCGGCAGACGGCAACCCCAACAGATTTTTCTTCTTGGCTCTTGAATTGCAGGATAATTCCAAGTTTAGCCACGTCATGGTCCCAGTTGGATAAGGCTTCATAGAAAAACTCACATTGATGACATCCCATCAATGTCATCAAATCCAAAATCTTAGATTTCAATGAGGTAATCCCATAATCCATTAAGCTATTTTTGACGATTTCGAGAAAAATAGCTCAAGCTTTCTTTATTACACCAAATTACTAAAAAAATTTGGCAAATATGAAAGTTAGGAGGCTTGTGTTATGCTCCCATGAAACCATTTAAGATGTGTTTATGTAATGATTATTTTCATTTTTCGTGATTTGATGCGATTCGAAATCTACTTTAAGAGACGCCCCAGAAAAAGAAAAGAAAAAAAAAAAAAAAAAGTGACTATTCGTTAAAGACAAAGAAACAAGACTGAATGTCGAGTGTCTATCTGGTAAAATGTTGTGGTTATCCAATTATTCTTTGGATATGGAAAGCAGCCATAGGATTCTAATCTCATCCCACGACGACAGCATGATTTGAATTATCCAAAAGGTTGACACCATGCATCCAACATAGCATGTAAACTAAATGAGCTGCATTCTATTAGAATATTTGACACCTTTTAGGTGATTAGAATTTTGAAATTCTTACATAGCATTTGAAAATAGTAGGGGACAAGTCATCACATCATATTAAAAAAACTCACACCTCATATTCTTGCCAGAAATTCTAACAAAAAAACAAGCTCATAGTTTAATTGGAATGACATATATTATTTTGTAGCACTTTTTTTTATTGTTTGTTTTGGCCCAATTTGTTTTGCATGGAATTGAATTTAGAAGAATTCACGGCAGAATGAATAGTAGAGAGGCGAACAGTGAGGACATAAGGTGGAGATATAGATGGACCATGACTTTCACTTAAGTTAATTTACTAAGGCGATGACTATGTACTCATTTACCACCAAAGAAGGATTAATTGATAGCCATTTGTGGATCTTCAACTTGGTTTTTTTTTTTTTTTTTCAAATTTTAATCATTTTGTTTGGAATTTGTTTCTTAAAATCTCATAAATTTCAATTCCTTGCAAATAGGTCTTTCAAAACCTTAAGATTCATACCAAATGAAAATTTGATCCCTTTTTTTATCCTTTATTCATTATTTATTTATTTATTTTGCTATAAGAGGGCTCTCAACCCTTTGGGCTGGACGAATCCCTCTGGGTTCAGAAGGAAGCCGGGTAAATTCCCCTGTAGTCCTAGTGTGATAGTGCAGTTTCAAACCTACAATCTCCGAGTGCAAACCGTGGTCCTAGGCCAACTGAGCTACCTCTTGGATTTTTTTGTATCCCTTACTCAAAGCCCCATTGAGCAATGATAGCTTAAGATGGGCCTCACGGGGTATCACACAATTGCCACTCACAGAAGTATCGCAACGAAATTTACTTACTTGCACGTTTTTAGCTGCATTGCAAAAACTTCCACATAAATCTTTTCCTTATTCGATGGAAAACCAAGTCGGCGCCCTCCAATCCGAAAACAGTTTTCCAAGAAAACCCAAAAAAGTTAGTTCATTTTTCCTCACAACAAAAATAAAACTTTCTACATTGGGAAAAACTATTTCCGCTTTTCACACTTTTTCCATGGAAATTGAGCGGCTGCACAAATGTACAAAGGTGTGCTATCATACTCACATACAAGTGTGCCGTTGTACTCAAAAGAAACAATTTTTCTGTAAACTATAGCTTTAAGCAATCAATTTAGGGTTGAAATTAAGGGGCCAACTTCAGCTTTCTAATTTTTGTAACATCATGTCCTTATCATATGAAATGACTTTCGGTTGAAAGCAAGTTCCCTTTTTGGAATAAAGGAATTCCTCAGCTTAGCTTATTGGTTGGTTGAAAAGCATGAGAGTTCCTTGCCCACAGAATGCAAGAAGATCGAATGTCGGTCGCTAGTAGTTAAGTCCTTACTCCTTTCTGGAGCTTGACCTTTTTTGAATTTGATGCACAGAATGGCTTTTTATCATGGTTTGGCGCACACAGAATACAAGCCGGCAGTAGTAAAGTTCTTGCTCTGTCTAGAACTTACTTTCAAATTTGAGGGCCAAATGGTTTTAGCTATCTAGACTTAATAATGGTTTAAAAAAACAGCCGTTGCATAATGGTGAATGTAGATATGGTGACTGTTATTACGTGATAATGGCTTGTTTTTACATGTGGGCCCACACATGTGGCAAATAAAAATAGTTCTAGAACATGGTTTCATCTAGTCTAGTTTGATAATAAATGCACGAAAATTTAGTTTCGGACTTGTTTGCTTGCACAAAGAATATATATGAATTCAATTCTTTGACGCTTAATTAGTAAATTATTTTAGAAATATTTACTTAGGAGTCAAAGAATTGAGTTCCTATTTATATTTTTGTAACAACACGGCATATGTAGTGTAGGATGATTTTCTCCCATGCACCGGTGCCATTCGTGATGTGGAACATGTTGAATTTTAGGGGCACGCTCCTGCAAGAGCACATGCACATGAGAAAATTTCTCTGTACCACATGCTTATGAATCATAGTAGTGTACCTGATTTCTTTCTTTCTTTTTTTTTTTTCTTGGGTGGTTGGTAGATAACCTTCATGTTAATTAGTACAGCCCTTCCTAGGAGAAGATTAAAATGTTTCCCAACTTGGATTTTTAACAAGTTCAGTTATCAGGAACTAGGGATGAAAACCCTAATTCATTCTTCTTAAGAGCCTTAAAATCATTCAAATGCAAATAAAGGGATCCAGGCCTAGTGATTTAAAAAAAAATGAGTTTGAATTTTAAATGAATTAGAACTTGAGACCTTCCATTTTAAGAGATGAAAGCACATTTCGTAAACCCTTTTGATGTATTTGCATCCTCAGTGCTAAAAAACCATTTCACCTAAACCTCAGCAATTGGTAGGTGATAGATGACACTTTTATAGTTTATGGGTGCAAGCGGCACATAAGCAGCTCCATTAGGTTTTTTTTTTTTACTCTAAATAAGGGGGCTGGAACCAAGAGAGAGCCCGTAAACATGCAAGAAAGCAGCCCACTCTATTAGGATCAACGTAAGAATGAACCCCAATTCTATTAAGATCACAGATTTTACATAAAAATAATCTGACGGTCCTTTGAGCAATCAGAGATGGGATCCACTAATTGATTTATAAGACTTGCCTCCTGGATAGGTCAAATGAATCTAGGTTCATTTTCTTGCCCTTGGGATCCAGTGAATTGTAATTGGTTGAAACTCTGATCCACAAGATACACATGACTTGCAATAGGAAAGAGAGAATCCAACTTGATGATACCTTTAAAGATATGTCGGCCATGTGTCTGATATAAATGCTACTTGACCAACATGATTTGTCGGTCAGCTGTTTGATAATCCATGGCCCACAGGCCCAACAAAGTATCATAGGGTGGGCCCCATTTGCACAAACCTGGGCTTGAATCTATACCTATACCCTTATTATAAACAGCAGGGCTACTTGGACCGACCTGGGGACCGACTCCTGCCCCGGTGGGATCCAAGGGTCCTCCCTAAGGACCGGGCCATGAGTCGGTCCCAGGTCGGTCCAACTAGAATTTTTGTATTATAAAAGGGAAGAAGTGTCTTGCTTCTCTACGCACCTAGGTCCCACTTGCATGATTGTTTAGCCTGTGGCTCATCTGCTAAGGGCCACGTGAAGGGGTCACTAAGTTACTAATCCTCTAACTCAAACAGTGAAAAATCAGATCCTTTCATCATCTCCCCATAGGAACCAATACTGAAAGGTAGGATTCTTCTACGAAAATCCCTTCTTTTCTTCTTTATTCCATCTTGATTTGCCTGCTTCTTATTTCATTTTCTTATTTTTTATTTTTATTTTTTTGTTGGGGTTTGGCTCTCTTTGAATCGATTATTCATCTTTCCATCAAAAGGAGTTTTTTTTTTTCTTATTCTATAGAGGATAATACCCTTTTCCAATCTTCTCCTAACTCACCCAACCCCAACCTGTAACACAATTCTCCCTTTCTTTCTCACATCAGAATAGTAATTTCAATTTTTTCTTTTGAATTTTTTTGTACTCTTTCTCACATCGGAATAGTGATTTCATTTTTTTCTTTTTAATTTTTTTGTACTCTGTGATGGAATTGGTAGTGTGGGTTTTTTTAATTTTATTTTCCATTTTTCCTATGTGCCATGCAATGGGAAAGGAAAGGTTTTAGTTGATTCTTTGATAATATGGTTGAAATATTACATAAATGATGGAAAAACCCAAATCTGATTGCAAATTTTTTTTTTTTTTTATGAAATGGCTACCATGAAGGTGAGTGGATTCTGTGTCATGCTTTGCTTTGCATTCAAGAGTTCTCTTTGAAATTCCTAAATTCCCAATAATGTATATGGTATTTGGTGAAATGGGCTGATGCCTTGTGGAGTTTTTATGAATAAATAGGCCAAAAAAATTATTTTCTTATCAATAAAATTTTGAAATCTCCCATGACACAGAAAAAAATATTCTTTAAAGAACTTTACCATTGTTGGAGTAAATGGCATTGGTGAATTCTCTGCAATGCTTTGTTTTCTTGTGTGAAAATCTTTTAATTGTCTTTATGAAATTGAAGTTTGACTAATGAAATTATTCATAATTTCATGAAACCGATTTAAAAATTCCCCAACTACATTCATGTAGTGAATATTAGCTATTTGATTAAATGCCAGCGAGAGAATGAGAATGTAATGTTGTGTGGGTTGTTTGATTGTTTCTATTGAGAGTTTGAATTGTTGGTTTTTTACAAATTTTGATGATTTTACCACTCTTATATTGAAGACGGATCACGTATTACTTTTTCATGCTTGTTAGTGAGTCATTTAATATTTTAAAGTTGCATAGTTTGTAGGTATGTTTTGATCCTTTGATATATTGCTTGAAATTAAAGGTTTGATTGGGTTAGATCTGAACTTGGGGGAAATTATTACAAAATATTTTGAGAGCAGCTCAAACATTTCATGGGCAATTAGGGAAATCATTAAAGATTATGGTGGCTCGCCTAGATATTCTTGCATGCTTTGATGAACCACTCTTCCTTCTATGTCATAGTCTAGATATTCTTGCATGATTTGATGAACCACTCTTCCTTGTAGGTCATAGTATTCAGGTATGGGCCACAACTTCTGATGCAATGGATTCCAACCTTCAATTTCATACTAGAATATATGAGAATATATGATTGGAAGTATACATCGGTTTCTTAGTACTTTCTTTGCCTCGTCTCTTGTTGCTTTAACTCTTGACACTTTGAAAGGAGTGTTATTTTCTGTTTTTGTATCATTTAGGTACCATGTGGCTGTAATCGGAATCAATTAGGTTGGATTTAGGTCCCAATACAGTGACATAATAAAAATAATGTTGTTGCAATTTGATTGCCAACCAAGCCATGTAAAAACTATGGTAAAGAGAGGTCAATATCTTTCCCACCTAAAGTAGGAAATAACACAACAAAAAAGAAACCGACATGTCTACAGTGGGTCCTTTCATACTGATAGTTGTATCTTAACATTCATCAAATATAATATTGTTTAACAAGGGCATTGCAATAAAAACAATGGCCTTGTTTAGATATGAGCTTCTGCGTCGTCCTTGCACAAACATCTCAGCTCTCCAAGTTAGGATGGAGAGAGTTATAGAAATAAAAATGAAGCCAATATGAGCAATGAAGGTAAGCAATTTTTCCCACATCAAATGATATATAAAACTTTTGGTAATACGTCACCAGAATGAATAGTTTGGTTTGATATGCGGTGTATGCCTCCATTGGATCCTCATGTAGTATTGCAGCCATTGTCAAGTTAAAATGCACCCCTAATTATTTGATTAAAACTTTGATTAGTGTCTAACGGAGGTGGGTCACAATGTATCAAGTCAACTAAAAGTACTCAAGGCAATGGTGGCAATGGTGTATGCATTCAACTCACGTGTGAACCAACTTAATGAACATGTACTCTTTTTTTTTTTTTTTAAACACGGTAAGATGTCAAACAAGTTAACATTCTTTTTTTCTTAGGTTTTGTTTTCATTACACTGAAATGTGTTTTTTTTCCCTCTCTATATAGCAAGATGCCAAACATATTAACATCTTTTCTTTCCTGGGTTTTGATTAAAAAGCAAGAAGCAACATCTGCTTGCCATCTACACATGAAAACGCTACACACTCAGTGGACCCCACTTTCAACTTGACGAAATTCCTCTAAACGACCTGTTTATCTCCACACTTTCATTACTGCTGCTTCTATGGCTCACTTAGATGATAGATACTCTGCACCTTGCTGCTGCCTGGTTTTAGGCCTCACTCATATGCATGATAAGTGCTCCCTGCATGAGTTTGCCAAATGAAGAGGGAGATGCAACCTGTTGGCTTCTCGTGGGTCTCCTTGGATGCAAATGATTGCAATTTGACAATTGGAAGCCCAACTACAGATGGAGTGCATTTCTCATTAAACAAAATAAAATTTCCCCTTTCCTTTCTTCCCTCCCTTTCTCCTCATTTCACCCTTTCTCATTTAAACAAAATAAAATTCCCTCGTCGGTTTCTTGAAACTTTTATTGCTTTGGAATTGATGGTTGTAATTCCCAACTGCTACACCATCTATTCGGTGTGTCTGATTCCTCTTGTTTCTTTTTCATGCTTCTTCAATTGATTGATTTCATGTGGTTCATTTGCTCCATATTTGATATGGTTTGATTTGATTGGATTTAGTTTATTCTTGGGTGACATTGAAATTGGGTTTGTTTGAATTTTTTGGGTTCTTTCTAACTTGAGGGCTGAGGTTGCAGTCATTTGGTTATAAACTTTTGCCGTAAATGTTGATAAAACGCTGGCTTCATTTGATTGTTCTAGGTTGAGATTGAAATGGGTTTCTTTGTGATTCTCTAGGTTCTTTCTGATGACTTGGGTAGATGTCGAATTGATTAGATTTTGAAATTTGGATTCATGCTTTTAATGTTAAGAAATGCTCATTTGGCTATTTCTGGGATGAAACTTAAATGGGTTACTTTGGGATTTTCTATATTCTTTATGATAACTTGGGTAGAGGTTGAATTGATAAGATTTTGAATTATTTCGTTTAAATGTTTAGAAAATGCTGATCTCATTGTTTCTCGGTCGAAACTTTTGGGTTTTACATTTTACATATGTAATTGATTTCCACATACAAATGTAAGTAAATAAATAATTCACTAAAAATGACCTCACACAATACAACTAGGTTCACACCTTATTTTATGCATGTGATGCATAAATGAGCCCAAGCGGCAAATGAACATTATCATACGAAAGTGTTAAGTATGAGCATAATTTACATTTTTAAATGAAAATAAACAACACCTAAATAGGAGTGGGCCGAGTGGTAAACTCACACCCAAGTTGCTTTCAGCCCACATGTAACCCAACCCATATTCTATATGGGGCCGGCCATGAGATTGGTAAATGAAAGTCCGGAATCCTAACCCTAGAGGGGGGGTGAATAGGGTGAGCTACGAATTAGTGACCAAGAATGCCAAATTTTAATTTCTTTAAAATTAATTAGTCACAAGTGATGATTATAAAATTAAATGCGGAAGCTAACAAAAACAATCACTACAAAGCATGCACCATCACACAATGATTTATAATGGTTCGGCTTCAATGCTTACATCTACTACCGGCTTGTGAACCAACACCCCACCGGATTTCCACTATCTATGCTTTTCAAAAGGCTAAGTAATAACATTTACATTATGCTTTTCAAGGCTAACCAATACCCTCTTACACTATGATTTTCTTAGGCTAAGCACTAACCACTATAACCAAAAGGTTGGTTATCTCTCTAAGTAGTGTCTAGAATACACTTGATGGAGATAAAATTTAGTTCAATACAATGCCTCTTAATTAGGCAAATATTAAAGTGAAAATCTAATTCACACACACACACACACACACACACACACACACTATGAATGCACAATGTGTATGTATGATGTTCTCAATCAATTTGAAAATAAAAGCTCATAAATGTATGCCAAAGGCTTTTAAAAGTTTTAGCTCATAAAAACATTTATGATTGAAGAAAGAATACTAATCACATGTTAAAAATAACTTCTAAAAGATATACCTATGTATTCTAAACAAGTTGTGAAATTCTAAGAACAAAAAATGTGATGCATAGGGATTTCAATCAAATTAACAATGTAGCTCAATATATGTATGCTAAAAGCATTTGAAAGTGCAAAACACAAAAATAGATTTGATTGAAGTTAGGGGACAAATCATATGTAATTATAAATTCAACTTGAAAATGATATACCTATCGATGCTAAGCAAGTTGTGAAACTTTAAAACAAAAGTACATATGATTTGTGAAGATGTTGAATCCAAAACATAAGATAGATTTGAAAGTGATATTCTTATGATGAAAAACAAGAACCAAAGATTCAACCAAGTATAAAAATCATGTTACATATAATTTCAAAGATGTTTTCAATAATATGATTTACTTAGATATACCAATATGAATACTACTTGGTTTGAATCAAGGTGATGCATCCAAAACAATAAATCAATTCAAAACATATACATATTAAGGACACAACAAATCATAGTTTATCATACTAAAAAAGATTTACCAATAATTAAAGCAAAGCATGAAAATATATGATTAAGAAAAGTAAAGCGTACTTAGTGATTTAACTCAATGGAACCAACCTTTAGCTTTTCAAATGACCCCTATCATCCCTTAGCACATGCCCCTTTGATTGGCCTCAAAACATTTCAAGGAGGGCCTCTTAGTTCCTCAAATTTTCAAATGAATGAACTTGCTTTTATACTAAAAAAAATGAGTTTCTGCGAGTCCCTGGTCGACCTGTACCTTTTTCCGGTCGACTTGGGCTCAACGGTCATAAATCTGACCATTTGAAAAAGAGCTCCAACGGCGCTTTCCCGGTCGACCTGCAGTGTGCTCGGTCGATCGGGTCAATTAGAAAGCCCAAAAGAGTGATAGAAAAGCTTAGCGCGACTCGACCTAATCCGCGCTAAGCGGATGAGGTATATCCAAACTTGGCTTACTAAAAAAAGGCCCATATTTAGCCCAAGCCCCACAAGAGCCTTAAGTTTCTGGCCCTAGTCTGCCCATTTAGTCAATTAGGTCGAGTCGCACTAAGCTTTTCTATCACTCTTTTGGGCTTTCTAATAAATCAGTTACGAAACTATAGGCTGAGCCAAGCGGAAATGTGGCATATACAAGCTTGTCTTACCTAACACAGGCCCATATACAGCCAAGCCCGACATGAGCCCATAACTGCCTGGCCTCAGCCTCCCCATTTAGTCAATGAGGCTGAGCCGAGTCAGTCTTTTGGGCTTTTTGATAAGGGGCATTTGGCGAGAGGTCTCTCAAAGTGTGACTTTGTTGCAAACAATCCACAAAAAAAAGTCATGCAGCCAAAGGTCCTCTAACACATTCTCATACCCGATATGTCTAATTTACCCTTTATTTAAATCATATCCCATGATTGGTGGGATATCCCATTAATAATAGTCAACTACTACTTAATAAGCCACGATTAATGGAATCTCATTAATGAGATTTTCAAATAAATTCTAAAAACACACAAATAAAATTTAAAAAACGCAAATAAATTTCAAGAAACACAATAATTTTTTTTTAAAAAGCAATAAATTTCAAAAGAATGCAAATAAATTTAAAAAGATGAAAATCAATTTCAAAAGATTTAAATAAATTTCAAAAGAATCAAATAAATTTCAAAAGACGTAAATAAAATTAAAAAACGTAAATAAATTTAAATAAATGCAAATACATTTGCCAAAACTAAGATAACCCAATTTTCCAAATTAGCGAACAATGTGGCAAAAAAATCAAGTCTTTTTTGTCAAAAACTCAGTTAAAGTTATTTAAAAAAATACAAAAAATTTCAAAAGACACAAATAAAATTCAAAAACACAAATAAATCTGCTAAAAACTCATATAGATTTGTTTATAACTTATATGGATTTGTTCCAGAACTCAGATAAATAACCTAAAACTCGGATAGATTTGTCCAGAACTCAGATAATTTTGTTCCAGAAGTCAGATAAATAGCCAGAAACTCAGACAAATTTGTTCAGAACTCGGATAAATTTATCCAGAACTCAGATAAATTTATTCTAGAAGTCAGATAAATAGCCAAAAACCCAGATAGATTTTGTCCGAAACACAAATAAATTTGACAAAAAATACAAAACTAAGATAAATTTAACTTTGACTAGAATGGGGATGGACTTCTGGAACGGGTCAGGTTGAACCTGACCTAGAACCAACCCGGAACTGCTGTAGATCTTAGGCCCACTTTCTTCTTCTTCTTCTTTCTGGAATCAGAAAGACAAAAGTCATCTTCCATTCGCCTTCTTCCTTGATTCCGACGATGGCATGGCGTGGCGTCCGGTGGCGATCCTCCCTTCTCCGGCAATACGTAGGAACAACGGTGGCACAAGAAATCCGGCGATGACGCAGAAGATCGTCTTCTTCTTCGTTTCGTGTTTTGCAAGTCTTCTTCTTATTCTTTGCAGGGGTCTTCTTCTTCTTCTTTTTCTTATCTTGTTTGCAGGGGTCTTCTTCTTATTATTATTATTCTTCTTCTTCTTTGTGGGGGTCTTCTTTTTTAGAGATCAAATTCAACTGTTGAGATCCAATCTGTCAATGTCCATGTTCGATTTGAAGAAGAAAAAGAGGGAGAATGTAAGATTTAAAATTTTATGCCTAATCAGTTGAAAGGGCAAATCAGTCATAAAAATGTATGGGGTGGCGTGTCTAGGGATCTCTCTCCATGAGTTGACCTGTCTAGAGACTTCTCACCGAAATATGTCCAAGCTGCATGGACTATAGGCCTTAGAGGAAAAGTTGATGGTTTGGAGGCCTTACAAGTCCTATATGAGGGACCTTTCGGTAATTATCTCTTTTGATAAATCAGTTACTAAACCACGTCTTACTTATTGGGGCCGGGTCGGGCCAGACTGAACTTTGAACTTTCATCACTTGATCCAAGTTCAGCACATATATTATATAGGCCAAGATTTAAATCCATGTCGACTTGAGTACTAAAACCCAAGGTTAGAACCCTGCCCAAAGCAAGCCAAGAAGAGGCAGCACCCCTATCTTTGAGCACATATAGACCTTGCCTAAGCTTACACTACTATTGAGCTTGAAAACTAGGCCTAGGTTCGAATACTATAAAAGAAAAAAAAATGCAACTAAAACAATCTTGCATAGTACATAATTTTAAGTCTAAACAATGATTGTAAAAGTTCAAATATAAGTCTCAAATTACATTTTAATGATCAATTTTAAGCTGTTAACTTGAAACCTTAAGCATTAACTATTTAAAATTAAACATCAATTGTTTAAAATCAAATATACCGGTCAAATGGTTCAAATCAACAAAATGTATCAAAACGAGGTGACTTGGCTGAGTTTTTCCTATATTTTATTCGGCTCCCCATCAAAACGAGGTGACTTGATCTCTCTCGCTCTCAATATGGGCTTTGCAGTACGCATTGGTCGGTGGACCTACTACGTTAGGTGTAGATTAAGAGGATTATTTTTAGAAAACGTGTAACTTACGAGTTTTACCTCAACCTATAGGCACTCCAATATAACCTAACCCGTTTTTGCCCGATTTGACACATTTGCCACTCTTAGGGCTTGCATCTTTATTAGAATTCCTAACATGAATTTTAAATGTTAGGGTTTTTGTAATATGATGTGACATCATGTCCCTTAGCATTTGCAAAGTATTTCAACATTTCAACCAAATGAAATTTCTCAAATAGCCTTTGGGAATTAATGAATTCTACCATCTTTCCCTTTTCGTGGAATTATTGGATGGTCAAGTCCAATGGAGCATCTAAGAATTTCACTGTATCTCTAAGAATTTAGAAATTCAACAAACATGAATTATTTGAATTAAAAAAAAATGCCAGTGACTAAATTTTGAAAATGCTTATAAAGAAATATGAAATTTATAGATGCCAAAACCCCAGCATACGAAACTGCTATCAGAAATTCCAGGAAAAAAAGAAGCCCCATATATTGTTCTTAAGATAGAAATGGCTTCATAGTCCCTGGAAATCACTCTTTGCGAAACAATTCAAGCTTGGAGTAGGGATGTTCATGGGCTGGGCTGGTGAGGGTTGAGACATACCTAGGCTCAGCCTTCGTAACACGAGCTTGTATCCTACCCAAGTCCAACACAGGCCTTAAATACCAAGCTCGAGCCCAGCGCCCTGCCTTACACATGTAAGGCCCGAACCTGTCCATTTAGTAAATCTTAGCAGGCCGGGTTGGCTTTTTATCACTCTTTTAGGCTTTCCGATAAATCAATAACTAAACTAGATGTATTACTTATTTTGGCCGGCTAGGCTTTGCACTTTTTCTCACTTAATCCAAGTTCGACCATTATATTATACAGACCAAAAATTAAATCCTGATCGACTAGAGTACTAAAACCCAAGGTCAAAACCCAGCCCAAAGAAAGCTCGGAAGAGACACCCCTATCTTTGGGTGCATATAGACCCTGCCCAAGCTTACATAACTATTGAGCTTGAAAATTAGGCCTAGGTTCACCACTTGCACCTAAAATCAGACCCCAGTGGCAGCCCAATGCCAAACAAGATTGGGCTAGTCCAACCCAACAGCACCCCAGCTTGGGACAAATTAACACTATAATAGGGCAGGCCACTGATTGAAATGCTCCCGCGACCTATCCATCCAAACAGTACATATATCAAACCCTAAATCTCATCCTCAGAGACTCAGCAGCAACCCCAATCTTCATCCCCCAAAACCCTAAAACCCCTCATCTTCTTCCCCAATCTCGATCTGTGCCTGCAACAACACCATCATCAGAGATGGGTCGCGTTCGCACCAAGACCGTGAAGAAATCCTCTCGCGTCGTGATCGAGAGGTACTACTCTCGAATGACCCTCGATTTCCACACCAACAAGAAGATCCTTGAAGAGGTCGCAATCATCCCATCCAAGCGCCTCCGCAATAAGATCGCAGGATTCTCCACCCACCTCATGAAGCGGATCCAACGAGGCCCCGTCCGAGGCATCTCGCTCAAGTTGCAGGAGGAGGAGAGAGAGAGGAGAATGGATTTCGTCCCCGACGAGTCGGCGATCAAGACGGACGTCATCGAGGTCGACAAGGAGACCATCGACATGCTCGCCGCGCTTGGCATGGCGGATCTCCCTGGTGTCGTCAAGCAGGCGGATCCACCGGCTTCAATGCCAACTTACTCCAAGCCCAGTGGGGGATTTGCTGCTCGCAGGCTTTAGGTCAGTTTTAATCAATTTGATAGTGCAGTCGCAGATTGCGATGAGGGTGTTTGCAAAAATGTTAACTTTTTCTTCTTTTTTTTTTTTTGTTTTCTGCATTTGAATTTTTGATGACTCTGTGGTGTTGAAGACATTTAAATTTTTGATGGGGTTTATGTTTTGTTTTGTTTTATGGGTGTTTTTTGTGGTTTTTGTTGGTTGGTAGATTGATAGATTGTTATAGTTAAAATTTTGATGTGATGAATTAATCTTAAAATCCTTCAAATTGAAGAGGAGTAATGTGGAGAGGATGAAGGATTTAGGTCAGTTTATCCAATTCAATAAGAGTTAGATGGATGTTGATGAGGGCATCTAAAAATTTTGTTAACAGTTTTTTGGGATTGGCAGATTGATAGATTGTTATAAGCTAAATATTATGTGAGAAATTAATCTTTAAAAGCCTTCAAATTGAAGGCGATGAAAGTAGAATGGATGAATCATAGGGTTCAATTTCTAATGGATGAATTGTTGGGTCCTAGGATCTCAACGAGATCTTGATGTAAGTCCCTAGAGGTTGCATGCACCTTCTATCATCAAATCCATCACCGAACATGTCATGAAATGAGTTCCGCAGTCTAGGATTTTACCACACTTGGTTGGGGTCCCATCCACACTCATCCTGGTGATGTCTAATACTTCATTTGTACTGGTTGGTTATGCATTTATATGTAATAGTTCCTTTGCATTAATGCCTGCATCATCATCATCACCATCATCATCACCGTCTGGTTCTCTGGTTCTCCATTCCCATTTATCTTGAGCCAAATTCTCGGAGAAGTTACACTTCTTCTTATCTATTTAATGGTGTAGGAAGTCAAAAACTCATGGGATATTGGAGTATGATTAATGTGTATAGAAGAATGTGTGTTGGTCTTTAATTTAATGCTTGCATGTTGGAAGTCAAAGAATCCTATGGGGGAATGAAATGTATTTAGGAGAAAGTGTGCATGTCATTATAAAGCACCTTCCATGTTAGTGGTCTTTATAAGCTCCATAGGTTGAATGAAAGAAAACGATTGTAATTGTACTAATATCACTTCTTATGTGATTCTCTTAGTATAAGCTTGAAGTCTAGTTTGTGTGGTTCAAGTGGTTTAGCTTGAGTGTGCGGATACTCTATTTACTATAGAGTATTTTACATTATGATGAGAATTGTGATTCATGAATCACTTTTCTTCTCATTGGGTTGAGTTTCTTGGAGTAATAAGATATTTAGTAATGTTTGGTTTCTTATCGACTCTTGCATTGTGGTTTGGGTTTGATAAAGCTGACCCAGGCGTCATCAGATTTTATCTGAAATGCTGTCTCTTTATTTACCATTTTAACAATTTGAATTTTTATGAGTTAGTGAAATGTGGTGTTTGTCATTTGAAGACATCGGAATTCTGCTGCCATTTTTGTTATATTTATATCTCTTTATGGGTCCATAACTCCATATGCCTTTTGCATTTGGGAGATTGATAGATTGATTGGTCTTATATTTGAGATCTGACTAGGAATTGGTCTTTCGAGCCCTAGAGGCTAGAAGTTGAAGTGGATAGCTGTAGAATGGATGTCTGATGCAGCCATGGGTTGTCCATATTCAAATGGGTGGTTCTACTATTAGTTGGTTCTGTGTTTTTAATAGATGATAAGACTGGATCAATGTTGGAATGACATGAAGTTGTAATGATAGGATGGGATATTCTGTTCTCTCTCCAATGAGCCAAGTATGTGTATCTAAGTTGTATTGAAATAGTTCTGACTCATTCTTTGATGGACTGGCGACTAGGTGAGTCTGAAAGTTTCATCATTTCCAGTTGAATCCCGATGAGGCTTTGAAAATCTCTCTCTCTCTCTCTCTCTCTCTCTCTCTCTCTCTCTCTCTCTCTCTCTCTCCACACACACACACACATTGGAATTTATTAGGGACCAATTCTTTTTCAGCTAATGATTTTAGGCTGAATGATCTTGTTCGAATCATTTAGTTGCCTTCCTGTGCTTGATGAAGTGGCAGGACATGCCTTCAGTTATGGAGGGCTGTGGTGCAGTTTCGAACCTACACTGGTTGTGCTTGTAGCCTTGTACCTCTGTAGGTAGTTTGACCACTAAACCACAAAGTTGGTTATGTTTTGTATGCATGAGTTCAGTGTACAGAAAAATAGATGGAGTTGAGTTTGGAATAGTTTCTGTACAGATATATGGGCGAATTCTAGCCCCTTGTGGTTTAAACTAAATGATTAACGGCCTTCATTCAACACCCACAATCACAGAATCATTTGTGCTGTTTTTTTTTGGCTCCCTCCACATAAATGAAAGTCACGTTTTGTATGATTTTGTTTATTGGGGATCATATCTGGGCACAGATGGTAAATCATTTTCCTTCTGATGTGGTTTGATGATGGGCACATATCTTTTTGTGCTGTATTTCTGTAAATTAAAACCATACAGTTCTATCCTCTAGGTGCATGCATATGTGGTTTTGTTCGGTTTTCCATAATTTTGGTAACTTTATCTTATCCTCTTTTGGATCAACTGATTTTTCAATTTTGTTCTGCTCTTTCAAATGTTCGTGTCGCAGTTTCGCAGAGTTGCATTCCTTTGTGCATGTTTGCATCAGATGCATTAGGCTGTGTCGGGGGTTTTCCTTTCCCCAGGGTCTTGTATTTTTTGTTGATTCTAGTAATGCAGTTGTATTCTGTTTTATTGTGCTGTCATTCCCCTTGTTAATTGGACAAGCACCTTACAAGTTCTTTATCAGTTTCTCTGTACCATTGGTGTGCCTATTTTATAGGTGAGGTGTGGTGACCACTTTTTCCATAGATGAAGATTTAGAGGAAGTCCTAGATGTTATATATGGATTCCTTTCAATTTAAATTTAGGGACTGAGCTTTTATCATATTATAGCTACACCTTGTTGGTGTTATGGTATGGTTCCGAATCAATTAAAAAATTCTAGGCTGGATATTATTACCAGTATCATATTATAGTTACATTGTTTGTCATTTCAGCGGTTGGAAAGTGTTATTGCCTTGTGATTCTTCTCTTGCTTATTAATGTGTAGTGTGCGGCAAAACTGCATTGGGCACGTGAAGGCTTTCTGGTTTTAACTTTTGATCTTCAAGTGTCCATGTATATTTACCAAGTTGGCAAATGATGAAATGGACGGATAATTTATGATGATAGTTTGTAGATCATAGCCAAAAGTTCGAGCCGCCACCCCCCCCCCCCCCCCCCCCCCCAATATTCTGTTTTAGTGAGAGATTCTGGAAGGTAGACTTTCACTCATGCACGCATGTCCTTTACCAGCTTAGCTGCAGTTTTGGGTCGGTGAGTGGGTGTGGGGTTAGTCATGTTGCCACTTCATAGAAAAATACGATCTTAGGATGAGCCATGTTACCTTTCGGCGAGGTGATTGGGAACTTAAAATGCATTGGCACCATACTAGCAGCAGCTCATATCCTCGAAAAAATGCTCATATTTAAAGAAAAGAAATTTACATCAAAACCTAATTTCAACTGTGGATTAAAGTACACACCACCATGTTAATGTTGTGGAGACATTCAATTATCTTCATTATGGAAGATTTCAAATATATATATATATATATATGGGAAGTTTTAAGTGCATCTATCTCTCACTATAGGGTGATGGACATTTTCATTTTTGCACATGAAGATAAGAAAGTGTATCTCACTCTATGTACTTGAAAAGTAATTTTTATATTTTAAAATTTTCAATTATATTTAAGGGTGAGGAATGCTTTCATAAATTGGGGATTTTGAGTGCAAAATGAAGATTTCAACTATATAGGGTGAAGTACAAAAGTGTGATTTATGCGTAAAAAAGGGAAAGTGCCCTCACCCTATAGTGATGGATGGATGCACTTAAACATTATATATATATATATATATATATAGATATATGACAGTTAACTCTTACATTACTGTGAGAGTAAGGGAGACCCATTGGATCCATATCCAATGCGGACAGCCTCAACATGTGGGCCCCCCATCTATATATATATATGTATCTATCTATTTAAAACGTTCGGCTCATTTTTTAAAAATCTTTCACAATTCTTTCAATCAAGTCCTCTTCATAAAAGTAGAAGTTTTGAAAAATGGGAAAAATACTCCTATAGCATATATCAACATTTTCTTTAATAAATTATTTAAGAGAAATGTTAAAAGTGCAATCCAAATGATATAGTTGGTCCCACTTCAACTATATTTTATGCATGCTAGATTAAAAGGGGGCTTCCAAAGGACTAAAAAGTTAGCCTTCATCAAAATAAAAATAAAAGAAAGGCAAGTTTTGTGGAGGAAGGAGGTAAAAAAAGGACAAAATTTTCTTCTAAGAGAAGGGTATTTTTGTTATTTTTAAAATTATTTATATTTATGGAGAGGATTTGATTGAAAAAATTATGGAAAATTTTATATTTATATTTTTTTTGAAATATTCAAATTTCCGTACACTTTTTTTGAAAATGAGCTAAAAGTTTTATATTCTTTAAAAAAACTTTCCATGTTATTTTCATTATTTTGCTTTTGAAAGACATCCCTTAATCATCTAGGAAACAGCGGGGCACATGGAAAAATTTAAATTGTTTGTACGGTAATCTGTAATATTTCTTGGGTCGATGCTATGCAAGAGTCTGAGAATGATGGACTGATTAGAGGTCTTTTTCCTTTTTTTTTTTTAAATAAATTTAATGTAGAAATTGTATGTTTTGACTTCTTCGTTTGTTTGTGTTTAAGAAAATTTGTACCGGAATTTTGTGCTTGAGTGTTTTATTTATATGAGTGAAAGCTTTTGGCCTCTTTCTAATGTAGGTGAGGTGGGTATTGGACGGTCTCTGTTTGAGGGAGAATGTTCTACATGTGGACTCTATATTGGGGCACAGCCGCACAGCAGGGACCAGCTTTGATCAGTGGCCACTCCTTTCTGACTACCCCTTCCCCTACCCCTTCCCACCCCAAAAAAGGGAAAGAGAAAAAAAAAAAAAAAAAAAAAAAACAGAGATCCGGTACCATGCCAATATTATGCTCATCAAAACTTTACTCATCAATTGAATCTCAAAGAAGAAAAAAAAAAAGTTGAAAGACCATTATAGTTTGAGGTTGTTGAATGAAGGGCTAAGATAATTTGATGGGGCTGATTTTTTCCATGACCTTATCCGTAAAGAGACTTTTCAGCTATCCTATACAAGAATGCATCATTTGGTGGCCAAGGACTCTGACTCTGACTCTGTGCCTCAAAAAGTGGAGAGGTCTTGTGTTCGAGACCTACCTCCGTTGGTCACCTTTCATAGTTTTACCTGGTACATGTGAATAAGAGGGTTTACATGTGTCCCTAGGAATTGGTTTTCGGCTGTCTAGAATCAAGTGTTCCTCGGACTCTTGGGATAGATAGGGTGGGAGATACCTTGGGTTATCAAAAAAAAAAAAAAAAAGAATACATCCAAGCGATTTCCACCTATCCTTCCTCCCTCCAAGGACGAAGAATGCATCTAAGTGAGCCTCATAAGGTGGACAGTTACATTCACATTATGCAATCTACTTGCGGGTGAAAATATTCCATATATATGTGTAGGCCAAACAACTCTAATGATTTATCTATCTCTATTTACAGGCCCCAAAATTGTGAGGCACCCAAGTGCCTGTTTGAAGGCTTACCCAGTATAGTGGGGTTGGGTGGATGATAGATAGATAATACAAGAAGCTGGAGGTTACATGTAGGGGTGTAATGGCTTGGTTAACCGATCAATTTGGGAAAATCGTTAACCGAACCGTAACTGCGGTTTTCTGTCTTTTAAAACCATAACCGTATCCACAAAAACCGTGGAAAACCGTAACCGTGGTTAAACATATTAAACGGTTTGGTTACGGTTAATAAGCGTGGAATGCCTTCCTCACGTATAAGGGGATAAATGTGAATTATTGAAGGTAAAATGACACATAAGGAGTAATTCAATAAGGTAAAAAATGTTTCATTTAGTCTCCTTATTTTTTATTTTATTTGCAAACGGTACGGGTTAACCGCATACGGTTAATCAAACTGTATTATACAGTTCGGTGTGGTTAATAACCGTGAATTATTACGGAAAACCGTAACCGAACCGAACCGTGCGGATTTTGGATTTCATTAACCGTAATCGAACCGTGAAATACGGTTATTAACCGCGATTCGGTTCAGTTCGGTTAGACCGTTTTTCAGTTGTTTTTTACACCGCTAGTTATATACAAACCTTTATAATGGGACGACTATACCCTAGTTCTATGAAAGTAACAATCAAACAACAGTGGCCGATGTGAGCCGGAGTGAAATACATTACAGTTCGGCTCGTCCTCCAGTTTTACCATCTATATTGAGATAAACCAGAGTGATATGCAAAACAGTTCTGCTCCAGCATGCATGTCCTCCAGTTTTACCATGTATTGAAGTTTTATCTCATATTTGTTGGAAGTTGTCCTTGACAGGATTACCCACATCGCTATATCACCGCACAATTTGGGCAACTTGTATCCAGATTGGCAATATCAAAATGATATATTGTATGATTTTGTTTTGGCGTTTGATTTGTTTTTGGGACAGAAGTTGATCTTTCTGGATTGTGATCTAAGTTGTCATATGCAATATTCTGATAGCAAATAGACGAGGATTGGTATGCGGGTCTATCATGTTAGCATCTTGAAATCTCGACTCTAAAGCTCCTCATACCACTTGAATGGATTATAGGCACGGCACATGGGTGTTCGGAAAATATGAATTGCCCTGGATATTGTTGACATGAGTTGCACTGCAACCCAATGTTGAACTGTGCGTTGCAAATCTGGTGATGAATGAATGATAAAGCAAGTTCTACCCCTCCCTGAGAATCATTTTGCAGTTCACAATCTCCTAAATTTGATGGCTCTAGCTGCATCAGGAAAAATAACCGTCTTGGAAAGGACTGAACCAGAGGAATAAGCCATTTTGCAAAAATTATATAAAATGCCTGTTTTCCTTGGAAAATAAAGACCATGAAAAATGTTCTCGGAATCATGGAAAATCATTTTTTCTACAGACACCCCCTGTAGTCTGCATTTTCTGAAAAGAATGGTTCCCACGATCATGGTTTCTAACGTTGAAACTTACCAGTAAATGGTTTTTCTATTCTTTCTTTTCTTTTTTTTTTTTCAGTGTTAAATAAGTATCTGCGGTTAGACTTTTACTGCATGCAGACACATGTGTACAAGATAAATCTGGAGCGGGATTCAAGCACATGATGTCGGGAGCAAACCCAGACCAGCACGCCTTATGATAGTTGTTACACCCTGAACCCACTTAATCTTGTTTATTCCTAATAAATCATGTTTTATATAAATTAAACTTACTTAGATATTAATTAAGTTATATAGCGTAAATTAGTCTTATATCAGTCTTTGGGTTAAACTTTGAGTCTTGGATAGGTAATTTAGACCTGTTCCAACCCATTTAGGCAAAGCTGGGATTTTTTTCGTAAATTGGGATTTTTGCATTTTGCATCATATGCCTATCATCTTGATATCATCATGTGCATTTTGTTGAGCACGTCATTTTTTATATTGAACACTTTCTCATTAGACCTCAAACTGACCAAGTAGGCTTGCATTTGACTCAAAATGAAATAATGAATAAGAGCATGGGCTTTCTTATAAAATCTAGAGCTGTTCACTTCAAAAAGCTTCCTTCCTCAAGATTAGTCGATTCATTCTGATGGTTATAGAGAGGAAACTATTCCAACACCTTTTCTTCTTCTTCGTTGCATCTTCTCTCTTCTTCTACTTTCAAGCAAGCTTATGCATGTACCAATGGAAGAAGGAATGAGCTTCACCATCCTCTCCTCTACCTATTTATCCCCAGAACCTTAAAAAGGATTTCCTCCTTCCTCTTCGTTTTGCTAGATCAGGTGAGGAACTCTTTTCCTTCTTCACTTTCAATTAATAGATGATGTCAAAGGACTCACCCATTTTACATGCCTGCATTTTTATAGTTCTTTGGGTATGATCTTCTTAATAGGGTTGTGAATTTGAAGGTTTCTATTGTTGGGCTTAAGAAGAAGATTGGGTGTGTGAAAAGCTTGGTTTTAAGGCAAGTATAAGCTCTAATCTTCTATGCATGTAATGGTTATTAGTTGATTCTATAATTCTGAACTCATTGTGTTATTTCTAGCCTCTTTCATGTGTTAATGTTGAAAGGGCTGTGTTTAGTAGTGATACTCAGGCCCCTGGGCTGGATCTAGGCTTTATATTTGGCTTAATATCTAAATGGGCAGGACATGACCACCATGTCTTGATCCTTCACTTCATAGCAAATAATTTCTGCACTAGTGACACGACTCGAGCCCGAGATTACAAGTAATCCGAGTTAACCCCGAGTCGCATCGCATACTTACTCCCTTGAATCTCAAAAAAATTAAAATTCACAAGGGATATCAATTACATATTATGCGGAATATTCACAAATATACATTTCTCATGTAAAACAAAATTCAGTTGCACTATGTATAAAACTAATCACTTGCATATTTAATTATAATGCAAGGATTAAAAGTGCAAAGTTTCCATTCAATTCCATTTCAAGTTCTCCTTTCATTTTTCCTTTGTTTTCATTTTATTTCCACTCAACAAGTCCTCCTGGAGGAACCAGATTGGTAATCTTCGCTGGCGCTGTGGCCTCTGAATGACCGGCATGGGCAGCTGTGCCTGTAATGCCATCAATAACACTATGAATTTGACAATTCGGCAATGTATAAACAATTACATGATTAATTCATCTAACTCAATGTTAGACTAATTCAAATCCAATTATCAATCAATAAGAGTTTTGTATTTGGCAAACTACAATAGCATTTCACATTTCAATTTATATTCCATCTTCCTGAAAAGGAAGGATTCCATATTCAATTTCATCTTCCTGAAAAGGAAGGATTTCATCTTCCATACAGAAGGATTCATATATTATGGGATTTATCAGTGCCCGGGCCAGGGACAACTGACATCACCACGGAGTTCCGGAACATTCCCAAATAACCTGCTGCAGCAGTATCAGCTCAAAAGAGCTTATAGAAATCACCATGTGCCAGACTCAATGAATAATACAATTATCACTTTAATACCGTTAAATTACAATTAACTGATACAATTCAATAAACAATTCTTTACGAATTCAATTTCAAATACCATTCCATGTACAAATTTAATTAAATAATACCAACCATTCAGGTGTAATCCTCAGTTGTTTAATGTACATGTTCTTTTCAATGGACATCACAATATATATGGATTTTGTACATTAAAGTCCCCTTAATCAACACCAATGGAGGTATAAACAACATTAACAACCTTGAAATAATCAATAGGCTCTTACACAATGTTTTCAGGATTAAATCCAGAAATTATTCAATTTCGGCTAACTGTTCGGTCACCTTTCGGTCGACCGAATAGCTCAACTCCGTTAACCGAATTTACTCAGCTAACCTACAGAAGTTAATCCTTCACTTACAGTCAATTCCAGACTGTCGGTCACCTCTCGGTTAACCGAACTCTGTCGGTTACCTCTCGGTCACTTGTCGGTTCGCATTTCAGAGACCTGAAACTTCACTTAACTTCAAGAAGACTCGGTCGATCTCTCGGTCGACCGAACCTTACATGTCGGTCGTTCGGTCACCTCTCGGTTCGTAAACTAGAGAGCGATTTTCTCCTATTTACAATGTCGGTCGACTGACTTGCACCCAGAATGTTGCAGAATTCTGAAACGAATTCTGTTTTGAAAACTAATCTCCATAACCTGAAACAAACACTTGGAACCTCCTGTTCCCTTCCTCAAACACCATTTAAACACAATACAACTCTTCTATTCCATCATTTAATCACTACAAACATCATTTAATTGATTCATATATCACTCTAATCTATACAATTCCAATAGATTCACATCTAATGACAAAAGTATATAACAAATATCAATTTAATCATAAGTAATGTCTATACTTGCCTTAACTTCAGGATTACACAAAAACCTCTCTTACTAGCTTGAATCTTGAGATCAAAACCTCTTCAACCAAACCTTAACTCCAAAGAAACACAAGAAAGATGATGGGGAAGATGGTTAACACAATCACCCACTTGAGAATCACTTGAAAATCTCCTTTCCTACACTTGATAGCAAAGAAACGAAGAAGAAGAACCTGGTTGCTATCTTTCTCTTTTTCTCACTGTTGCTGGGATGAAGCCACCTCATGACATGAAGCTTGGGTTCATTGACACATATCATATGCATTCTTGCACATTAACCCCATACATCATGCATATTTCTAACTTAAGTCAATTCAAGACCCATTTGACTCATGTTAAGTCAAATGAAAATGTGTGCATTATGAAAGTTGTTGCACTCATTGAGATACACACGATGGTATCAACTTTCACCGTATCCGACGAAATACGTTAAATTTCGTATTTACGGAAAAGTCCTTCATACCACCAATTTGAGTCTAAATTCAACTCGATTAAGTCAATCTCTTACAAACTTGTTCATTATGCTTAATTCATCTATTCAAGACTAATTTGATTCATATTAGTCGTTTATCACTATTAAACTAATTAATCATGCTTAAATCACGTTAATCTTGATTAACTCGGGATGGAGTGTAACAACTAGGTTCTTATGGTAACTTTTAGTGACCGGTATGTCTAAGGCCTACTGATATGATGGGAAATCCAATAAGACTCATCCAATGCTGGAAATCAAGGTGTACTCTAACCAGTATAAGAGAATACAATTGGCCCATTTAAATAATAGAACTTACCTTGGAACCCCCAAATGTTTGAGACAAGGTGGCACTCATTCAGTTATGGAAATCATTGAAACTATCTGCATTTGAACTGTGTTTTGATTACTAGGTCAGAGCCTGATATGTACATTAAAATACCCAAAAATGAGTTTGGGTTTTGGTTGGTTTGGTTTGTCGAATTCAGGTTGGACCTTACCAAGCACTTTGAGTGCAGTGAATAATTTAGAAGGTGCTGGAATCATGGGGAAACAAGGAAGAAAGCACGGTGACCATCTTGGAGACAATATTAATCCTTCATTAGTATTTCGAAGGATGATTAGACCTTTTATATATTAACCAATAGGGTTTTGAGACTTTAAATGGACCTTGTAGGGCCTTAGACCGGAACTTTGACCTGTCATATATATGTCTAAAGGAAATAATAAATATATGATTAGTCTTTGAGGCTAAAACTAGTCATGTACATTATCTGGTTGATTTAATTGTTTTACCAGGAGTGTTGAGTTAGTGAATTCGATGTGATCCATTTACACTTGTGACACCAAAATAAAGAAAGTAGCACATCTAATTCTTTAACTTTACATCAGAATGGAAAATGAAAGACAACGGATAAATAGTTTAGAGTTGCTAGGAAATCACATTGACTCTCTTTTAATTTTATAAAGCATGTGCATGTTGAATTACTCTACCATGAGTTCACATGTCATATCAATGTTCATATGCATAGATTGTACTCCTTTTGTTTATTATTTGCATTTTCACCGTAGTGTTAATATGTTTCAATTGCATTATAAACTTGAGAAATCTTGAGTAGGGTGTGAACGAATTGAATTGTAATGTGTGAAATGATCAGTGTGATCTACTCAAGTTCAGTGTGATAATTGATTAAATGAGTCGGTACTACTTAATTTCGACTGAACGATACCTGACGGGGTTGACTCTTGGTTTAGATTGTGAACGTCGATGCGCAGTAGACAATCTGGAGCACCGGAACTCCAGAACCCGGTACCCAGTTGAACCTTTAGCCGGGTCACTGGTGACATCCTAAAACGCGAGCCCTCATTGAGGGGATTTAGCTAATGTGGTTACCAACTATTTATATATGTTTTCATTATTATTGACTCTTCAAGCATGAATTATATTTGAATGCACAATTGCCTAGTCTACTTTATGTGATCTCCTTTAACCTTTCGTCATTAACTCTGAATTGATACAGCACGTGTAATTGAATTATTGCTTATACTTAGCTGAATCGTTGTATTCATTAGCTCTTCTTGGTGTTACAGAGGCAGGTCCCAATTCCGGTCCTGAGGAGACCGATGAGGGAGAGGAGGAGGCCATTGAGGTACCTCCAGGCTTAGAAGAGTGGATGGCTAAAGGAACTGTATAACTCTTGTCTTCGGAGAGCGCCATATTTTCCTCCTTGTTAGTAGTATACTTTTGTGAATTTGAACTAGATATACTTTTGGCATTGTTGTACATACATACTTTTGTATTATTGAAGTAGAGTAAGTTTTTAATTCTATACTTAATAGTAATGAAACTATCTTGCGTATAATGAACTTGAATGTTTGGACAGCTCATGATATGATACCAATATATGTTTTGATTAAATGCTTCCGCTGATAAATGTACAAAGACAGGTGTCTGTGAGTATGTTTCACATGTGCAAAGTGGATTATCTCCTTCGGAACTCACACTTACCCCGAAACAGGTGTGGTGACCATGGGAGTACGCGTGTCACACCTCAGGAATTACCCTTCGCCAAGTAAATTTGGGACTGGGATGTGACAACAGTCACCCAGTATAATATACATAGGTCGGTAATATATAATGTGCTATAGGTTGAAAATAAAACTAGTATAGATCATGTAGGGATATATACGTTCAGGGCCATAAACTCACTTTGATGGTGTGTGGTTTCATCAGGCATATATATATATATATATAAGGGGCCTCTCCTCAGCTAAAGCTGAGGAGAGCGTCCGCTCACCTACATGTGAGTGACTGAAAGCCCGCCTGCCCATTTCCATCTCGGTCTAAAATTGAAAGCCCGCCCATTTCTTTCAAACACGTTTCGTGGTCCGCCCATTTCAACAAACGTTATTTCGAGGATTTCATCGCCTCCTCAGCCTCAACGATGCCCTCACAGTTTCTCCTCACGTCTCCCTCGATGAAACCCTCAACGAAACCCAATCTTGTATCGTCTCCTCCCCAACCTCATCTCGTCTCCTCAGCTCCTCGACGCCCGGTGTTGACATCGTCGGAGAGACTATGCTCGTCGTCGCATCGCATCGCATCTTGTCCTGCATGAAACCCTCCTCTTTTATCTCTGGTTTCTTTACAAAAGGTAAGATTTCATGTTTGTATTTTATTTTTGGATTTGTTTTCCATTTTCATGTTTTTCAGGGTTCTGAAAAATTCATTGAAGGTGCTGTCACCGGAGGAGGAGAAGAGAGGGAAACGTGTTGAGTCCCAAATCCGCCGTTCCATCTCTCCCATCTAATCATCAGAGTTGTAGCAGGTGTAGAATGCAACGTTTGAAGCTCTGCCACAGCACCTGCTCAGAATCGGGTTGGTAGAAATGCGGTGATTTGGGGATTTTTTTGGAAATTCAATTTTTTGTTTATATCGGGCAATTCCCTATTTCAACAAAAGGAATGAAGCCTTGAGTGACATAGTATCAGCCTTCTTCTCCAGCGACGGTAGATCACCAGACACCGCAACAAATCTCAGACGTTCAAGCACAGATCTGAGTGGTTTGCCCTTTTTATCTGACACCGAAGCACGCATTCGGTCCTACATCTGAACCAGTCTCAAGACTCCTCTGTCTTGCAAAACTACCGGGTCCCATCTTGAGGATCTGCAAGTGAAATCCCAATTCGCTCCAATAGGGAACCAAGGTGACTGGTGATGACATAAGTTCAACTTAGGATTCTCCCAAGTTTCATGTACTCCCTCTCGAGCTGTAAAACTAGCTTTGACTTATTTTTCCATTACAAGTTCTTTTCTAGTGGGTGTAATTTTGTGCGCTGCATTTGTGTTGTAAGATTCATGGATTTGTTGTGTATGAAATTCTGGTTCTGTAATATTTTGGTTGTAATTTTCTGGGCTGCATTTGAATTGTAGCATTCTGGTGGTTCTTGTAACATTTATGAAATTTGAGTTGTCTTGAATGGTTCAAGAGCTCCATGGTGTGTTTGTTGCATCTGTACTAAAACCAGTTACATGTATATATCCAACAGTTGAAATTGGAACTACAACCAATTCCATCTATATTGTAGGTGGTAGATGTTGGCTCAAGGATGAAACTCTGTAAAATGGTTGAACGGATTCCATGTAATTCAAAATTATCTAACTCCCGTAAAAATGGCATAATGTGTTCCATGTAATCCAATTATCCAATTTCAAGTATCAGTGTTTTTTTATTTTTATAAACTACAAATGGCTGAATCAGGTCCATCTTATCCAATTTTTATGAAAATGCCATTAATGGTAATTTGCATCCTCAACTTAAAACACTTCATATATGACCAATAAAACCCCTGGAGACAAGTCACATGATAACAAATGAGTACATCAATACTGTTTTGGCTAGTTAAATTAAGTAGCACAACCATTTACATTAAGCAACATGTTACAGAGTACAAGTTCATTTGAAGCCACATTAAACAATACAACTATTCAATGATCCATATTCACCAAATTCTGCTTGATTTGAAACTGTGTAAATACAAATAATCAACTATTTGCCCCTTGTTTAAAGTCCTTTTCCTCAAAAGTATAAATTTAGTTTCCATTAATCTTGCTAAGGAGCCTCAATTTCCTTGCACATAAGATGGAGCATTGAAGAGGTCTGAATCTCTGTTAGTTTCCATTAATCTTGCCAAGGAGCCTCAATTTCCTTGCACATAAGATGGAGCATTGAATAGGTCTGGATCTTTGTGTTGGTTGGCCTGATAGATGACCTTTGACTACATCAGAAACTGGTGCTAGCCTTGTCACCGACCCATGACCTTTTCTAGTTTGTTGATAACATCTCTTACATTCTTTGGCTGCACATGGATAAGTCTACTCATTATGAAGACCTGTTAGTGTAAGAAATTAACAGGAGTGAGTAATTTTATTAATAAAAATTCATAGAAAGAGGTCTAATTATCAATCTATAATTTCCAACCTGTGAGCTGTAACTTGTAGTTCCTAACTCTTACATGAAATCTTACCTTTTGTAAAGAAAGCAGAGAGAGCAGCGATAAAAGAGGAGGGTTTCGTGCAGGACAAGATGTGATGGACGACGAGCACAATCTCTATATACTAACAGGTAATGGAAAAATAAGAACTTGTAATGGAAAAATAAGTCAAAGCTAGTTTTGCAGCTCGAGAGGGAGTACATGAAACTTGGGAGAATCCTAAGTTGAACTTATGTCATCACCAGTCACCTTGGTTCCCTATTGGAGCGAATTGGGATTTCACTTGCAGATCCTCAAGATGGGACCCGGTAGTTTTGCAAGACAGAGGAGTCTTGAGACTGGTTCAGATGTAGGACCGAATGCGTGCTTCGGTGTCAGATAAAAAGAGCAAACCACTCAGATCTGTGCTTGAACGTCTGAGATTTGTTGCGGTGTCTGGTGATCTACCGTCGCTGGAGAAGAAGGCTGATAGTATGTCACTCAAGGCTTCATTCCTTTTGCTGAAAAGGGGAATTGCCCGATATAAACAAAAAATTGAATTTCCAAAAAAATCCCCAAATCACCGCATTTCTACCAACCCGATTCTGAGCAGGTGCTGTGGCAAAGCTTCAAACGTTGCATTTTACACCTGCTACAGCTCTGACGATTAGATGGGAGAGATGGAACGACGGATTTAGGACTCAACACGTTTCCCTCTCTTCTCCTCCTCCGGTGACAGCACCTTCAATGAATTTTTCAGAACCCTGAAAAACATGAAAATGGAAAACAAATCCAAAAATAAAATACAAACATGAAATCTTACCTTTTGTAAAGAAACCAGAGAGAGCAGCGATAAAAGAGGAGGGTTTCATGCAGGACAAGATGCACTGCGACGACGAGCATAGTCTCTCCGACGATTTTAACACCGGGCGCCGAGGAGCTGAGGAGACGAGATGAGGTTGGGGAGGAGACGATACAAGATTGGGTTTCGTTGAGGGTTTCGTCGAGGGAGACGTGAGGAGAAACTGTGAGGGCATCGTTGAGGCTGAGGAGACGATGAAATCCTCGAAATAACGTTTGTTGAAATGGGCGGACCACGAAACGTGTTTGAAAGAAATGGGCGGGCTTTCAATTTTAGACCGAGATGGAAATGGGCAGGCGGGCTTTCAGTCACTCACACGTAGGTGAGCGGACGCTCTCCTCAGCTTTAGCTGAGGAGAGGCCCCCTCATATATATATATATATATATATATATATGGGAAAAGCTCACCCACACTGCAGCCTTTGTTATTGTAGGCTGGAGGTGTGTGAGGCCCAATGGATCCTGATGACTAAGTTTGAAATTTTGCAACAGTAACGAAATTCATTCTGCAGCCCGCTCTTATGAAAACTTTTCCCTCATTCCACAGTCCAGCCACCGTCCAGCCCTAAACTCCTCTCCTCTGTCTCTCGTCTCTCTCCCTTTCTCTACATTGCATCCATTTCCCGCTCTTATGAAACAACTTTTCCCCCTTTCTCATTCCAAAACTCCTATCCTCTGTCTCTCGTCTCTCTCCCTTTCTCTCATCGAACCGCCTGACTCAAACTCGCCTCTCCCTCTCGGACGACGACGACCGGCATCGACGACCACCAGCCCTCCATCTCTCTGTCTCTCGCCTGCTCTCTGTCTCTCACGACGACGACGATCGGACAAAAGTAAACCCAAAATCCCTCTCTCATTTTCAAGCCCCGCCCAAAGTACTAGAGAAAGGTCTCCTACTCTAGTTGTCGTTATTCTTCGGATTTCTCTTCCAGCTCGACGTCTACAAGATCCAGAGGTGCTCTCCGGCCACAGATCGACGAAGCCCGGCTGACCAAGAAGAAAACCCCTTTTCTCGATTTCCCTTTCCTTGTGCGTGAGAAACGTCTCCTCTTCTAGCTGATCTTCTCCGGATCTCCCTTCCCGTTCGTGGTCGACAAAATCCAGAGATCAACTCCGGCCACAGATCAACTAAGCCCCTCCTACCAAGAGGAAAACCCCTTCTTTGGATTTCCCTTTCCTCCTCTGAATTGGTGAAAATGGCAGATCGACGAAGCCCGATTGTCAACAAGAAAACCCCTGGATTTCGTCATTCTCCTTTCCACCCACAAATTTGAAAATATTTCTCCTCCGAAGTCTATTGTCGACGCCGACAATCATCGCACGGTGTTCTCATATTCGATTGCATGATTTCCATCTCTTAGCAACAAAGAAAAAAAAAACCACGTTAGTAGATCTAAAGTGATCCATCTCCAAGCACGAAGGTCAATTGCTCACCTGATCTATGCGAAGTTTCTTCTTGACCGTCGGATCGCCTTGTCATTTATATAAAGGGCTCCCGTAGGGAAAAAGCCCTCCGAAGTCCAAACCACAATCACTCATCCCTCTTCCATCTTTTCACCGATGAATAGAGAGCACAAAAAGAGGGAAAAACCCTTCTCTGCCATCTCCTCTTGTCTGTCTCTCTTAATCTCAACAAATATGTCTCTCTGGATCTCTCTCGTATTTCTGTCGTATATCCCACCTACGGCCTGTGAGGTCCAAACTCCATACACCAGCTCCGCTACAATGACTATCACCGAGCTCGAAATCCAATTGCCCCTGTGAACTCGAAGCTCTTGCCATCCCTAGCATGACTCTTCCCTGATTTAGCTATAACCATGGAATCCCCAAATCCTAACATCCCTAGATCCCTAAATCGCATAACCTCAAACACCCAAATTTCAAAATCACTATCTAGATCCAGACTGGGTACTTTTTCTTTCTTTTTGTGTGTGTGTGTGTGTGTTTGATTGATGATCCAATCCAAATTGTGTGATTGGCGTACCCCACCTACCCCACCTATAAATGATGGATCAACCATGATACTAGATGGTCATGACAGGACCATAGTTCCATTTCGTTTCGATTGAGTTTGTAGTTTATGATTTCAGAAATTCTAATTTGTTCGTTCTGGCAGTACGTTCTCTTCATTGTGCTCTCACCATCTTGCAAAGGAACTGAGCGTAAAGGTAGACGTGCAAGTGCTTCTTTCTCACTGGATATAATATCTCCCGTTGTCCAGTTTTCAAAGTTTTCAAAGTCCACAACAATACTAGAACCACCCAAAGTACATGGACTGTGTTTATAGAAGTGACTAACCATTTAATTAAGGTTCGTTATATGGATGTCTTGGATTGAACTCAACCTACAAGTCACAATATTAAGAAGCATCCAACTGCACTGCTTGTTCACCCCAACTTACATTGTACATATGTAACAACATTCCTCTTCTGGAACTTCTTGTGTCTAGCACCCCAATTGGTTATTTTTCACTTTTTTTTTCTTTTTTCTGAACGGTAACAACCACTTACATTAAAAGGAAAGCGAAACCAACCACCCTAAAAGAAATCAATAGTGCCTCAAATAGGTACTTAAATCAACCAAAGACATAACATCAGTTTTTAAAGGTCTCAAATACATGAGAACAGATTGCCATCCACATACTACTTAAAGAAAACAACCAAATACTACAGTTCTGTTCTTCAAATTTGGGAGATTCTTAAGCATCCTGAAAGCAGTGCCTCGCGAAATAGAAGATGGAGCGGATTTGAGGTGGGGCAGGAGTAACTAATCTTCAGCCCTCTCTTTTCAATCCAGATCCAACGGTTGGGCTTTAAAGTCAAAAAGCAAACCCTCAAAATGCGAACCCAAAATCCCTCTCCCATTTTCAAGTCCCGCCCAAAGTACAAGAGAAAGGTCTCCTCCTCTGGTTTCCGTTCCAGCTCGACGTAGACAAAATACAGCCACAGGTCGAGGAAAACCCCTTCTCTTGGATTTCCCTTTCCTCCTCCAAATTGCGAAAATGGCAGATCGACGAAGCCTAGTATTCCTTTTTCCGCCCACAGATTTGAAAATATTTCTCCTCTCACACGACAGTCTGTATCGTCATTGCGGTGTCAAAGTCTGTTCTTTTGTCCATTAAATGGGTGTGTGAAAAATGGCGTTGTGAAAACTTGATTTGGTTATGAATGTATTGAAAAATGATGAATGTCATTAGCAAGACCGTATTTGGTTACTGGAGAACTTGTAGTTATGTTGAAAATGTGCAGTGCTCGAGGTGTCTAGTTATCTGGAATTATTCACTGCCTTCAAAGTGTGCAGTGTTTGTTATGTTTGATACCAAATGCTACAGACTGATTTTTGCCATTCATGTTGAATGCTACAAATTGGTTTAAACTTAATCTACATGCTCTTTAGCTGGCTTGAATTTTGAACTTCTGATTTTAGCCCAGATATTGGAACTAATTAGTACCACGGCTGGAAGATTTTCAGAAAAGGAGGGCCTCTCTATAATACTACCAAATTAAATATCAAATGCTTGTATAGAAAGGGACCCCCATTTTGTCCTTGTCTCGCTTACCCCTGGTTGGCCTATTACTTTGTGAATGACAATTTTATAATGCTTTATTGGATGATTTTGAGTCAGTTGGAGCTTTTATCCTTTACTTATCTTCCCCCGCCAGAGGATGTGGCTCTTTTCTAAACTCATGGACGAGGAGACTAGAAAAGTGAGCATGGACATTACCATCAGATAAATTTTTACCTATTGTTCAACCAGAGAACCAGTCTGGCATTTTACCCACCACAAAACTGTATGGTAAACTGCTCACGCATTTGCTTTTTGCAATTACTATAAATGAGAACATATAACATGTTCTTCCCAATGAACTCAAATTCCATTTACTCTTCCATTCCAACAACAATCCATTCCATGTACAACATCCAATTACAGAAATAATACAACTCATTAAAACAAAAAATCCACCTCCATTACAATTACCACAACAAAGGTTTAAATTACAGAAGTGCTCTACTCTATAACAACAACAAATCAATTCCATGGACCACATTGGTTCACTCTATTACCAAGGTGGAAATATCTGAGTATTTGACCTTCGTGCTTGGAGATGGATCACTCTAGATCTGCTAACGTGGTTTTTTTTTCTTTGTTGCTAAGAGATGGAAATCATGCAATCGAATATGAGAACACTGTGCGATGATTGTCGGTGTCGACAGTAGACTTCGGAGGAGAAATATTTTCAAATTTGTGGGTGGAAAGGAGAATGACGAAATCCAGGGGTTTTCTTGTTGGAAACCGGGCTTCGTCGATCTGCCATTTTCACCAATTCAGAGGAGGAAAGGGATTTCCAAAGAAGGGGTTTTCCTCTTGGTAGGAGGGGCTTAGTTGATCTGTGGCCGGAGTTGATCTCTAGATTTTGTCGACCACGAACGGGAAGGGAGATCCGGAGAAGATCTGCTAGAAGAGGAGACATTTCTCAAGTACAAGGAAAGGGAAATCGAGAAAAGGGGTTTTCTTCTTGGTTAGCCGGGCTTCGTCGATCTGTGGCCGGAGAGCACCTCTGGATCTTGTAGACGTCGAGCTGGAAGAGAAATCCGAAGAATAACGACAACTAGAGTAGGAGACCTTTCTCTGGTACTTTGGGCGGGGCTTGAAAATGAGAGAGGGATTTTGGGTTTACTTTCGTCCGATCGTCATCGTCGTGAGAGACAGAGAGCAGGCGAGAGACAGAGAGATGGAGGGCTGGTGGTCGTCGATGCCGGTCGTCGTCGTCCGAGAGGGAGAGGCGAGTTTGAGTCAGGCGATTCGATGAGAGAAAGGGAGAGAGACGAGAGACAGAGGAGAGGAGTTTTGGAATGAGAAAGGGGGAAAAGTTGTTTCATAAGAGCGGGAAATGGATGCAATGTAGAGAAAGGGAGAGAGACGAGAGACAGAGGAGAGGAGTTTAGGGCTGGACGGTGGCTGGACTGTGGAATGAGGAAAAAGTTTTCATAAGAGCGGGCTGCAGAATGAATTTCGTTACTGTTGCAAAATTTCAAACTTAGTCATCAGGATCCGTTGAGCCTCACACGCTGGAACACGCCTCCAGCCTACAATAACAAAGGCTGCAGTGTGGGTGAGCTTTTCCCTATATATATATAATGTGGCAGTAAGATTCATGTGGAGAACAGTTGTCACGCAGTGTTGTTTCCAGGGATGTGCCTCATTGGAATGGAAGAATGTTTAGGATTTCCTAGGGACTTCTTTTTCCCATCCTTGTGTAGGCAGTTTTTCATGATTTTGCCTGCAAAAAAAGCATTTTTGACAAAGACTTTTTAGAAAAGGCAGTGCATTCTGCCGGCCTCTGCAAGAAGCAAGTATCCAATTAAGTCTCACAAACTTCTTATTCTAGAATCTCGTCTATTAGACCAATGCATTTTCCTAAAAACTAAGTGAAAAAAAGCTAAAGAAACCAAAGTCATTATAGAAAATACTAATATAAGTTAATCTTTCATTCTAAGTACTCTGAAAGACTTTTGTTTTGTCCCTGTGGCCTTGTTTGGGTCTTGAAACTTCATTGCCCTACGTTAAGTTTTCATGTAATTTCAATTAACCATAATTGATTACAAAGAAAAGAAAAACACCAGTGTCACATTAATTTTTGTTATCGAAATACATGAACTTTTATTAAGTTTTGTTAGCTAACCATTCTTATCAAAACCTTGAGGCATTAGCAGAGGCAGCATATATACTTTTCAATACAACTCCCTCAAGTGGAGCTCACTCCTCCCCCCTCGGGTGGAATCTGATGGACGTACTTTTCACAATATACACATATTAAGGTTGAGTCATTCCTCTTGGTGTTCAAACTCTTGACCAGTTGACTTTGAATTAAAAGTACTCAAGGTTTAACGTGGTACTGATGAATGGCCTACATGGACGACGAAATCCTCCCACACTTCCAACTATGGGTTCCTATCTTTCTTATAATGGTTCCTATTTAGATTGAGAGAATCTTAAGGAATACTGTTGTACATGCTGTCTTTGAGACAATCTAGAGTTTTGCCTTGGTGTGATTTACATAATACAGGATCTGAGAGCTCTGTAACTGACACAGGAGAGAGATATTTGAGGGTTGACCAAATCCTGCAAGCAGCACTCTCCAGTACCCCCTCTCAAGATGATGGTCGAGTGAGAACTTTCAACTTGGTTGTTAGAGTGGAATGTCTTTGAGCCGATAACCCTTTGGTGGAGATAACTACAAACTGGTTCAAAGTTCATAGGTACTTGCAAGCAATAAGTTCACAGATAAAATGAAAATCAATTGATACATGCTTCATTCATGAGTGAAAGATCGGATTGGCTGGGAGATAGATTGCACTTTTCACACCACAAAGTTGAAGCACTGCACTTGGGAAATGAGCTATTATAGAAGAGAGCAAAGCCACAAGACTTCTATAGTGGCTTTGGCCAAACCCTTGTATTCGGCCTAGGTGCTAGAGTGTGCAAGGGTAGCCTATTTCTTTGAACTCCAAGATATAAGATCTGGACCAATGAACACTTCATCTGGACCAAAGTTGATCTACGGTCATCAATTCGTCATGCACAATCTAGTAAACGGTTGGCTGATCAATATATCATATTGAGTTGTTCTTTTTACAACTACCCAATGATCACTTATGAGGTAATGCATAAACTAGCATACTTTGTTGATGACAAATGTAATATTAGGCCATCTTAATGATAAATACCGGAGGCCCACAATGCTTCTGTATTCTATTCCATTCGAGAGTCATGTACCCGAGTGTTTGAAAAAAGGTTTTTGCTTGCAATAGGTTTGCTGCTTGGGTTTGTACCATTCATTTTTTATCGCAATAATAAGTCTATGATTTACTTTATTTGTGAAAGAAGTGTTGGAAAATGGCTACGAGCACAACTATTTTGTGTCAACTTTGAACCAAAATCTAAGTGGGACCCACTTATCATTTTAGGTGGGAATACATGAGAATGTAATCTACTCCGATAGTAGATTAAGGTCATGTATTGGGATGCTCTAATCCATTAAGGAGTGAATGAGAAATTGCCTCCTAAACACCACTAACTTGAACATGTTAAACATGAAAACAAAAGGAAGTGGTGAACCTGCTTCCGACATTGCTTGGGAGCAAAATATTCATTGGGTATAAATATGCTTACCTTGGTAATATAAGATGAGCCCCAAGGTGCATCCCATTTTTGTGGTGGAGGGAGGACCTAGACTAAGGTGGGGTCACCACCACACACACGCGCCTAGCACCGGGCCGGGCCTGGGCTTGGGCGTGGGCTTCACGTGCGAGTTGGGCCTGGCTTGGCCCACTACCCATTTATTATTTTGGAGAAATTTTATTTAATAAAATTTTCCTTTTTACAAATGGGATATCCTTAGTGGTGCAGGCTATATAAAGCATCTTGTCCATGCGTTTTTTTATCATCCAATTCACTGCTGTTGCTTTGCATTTTCGAGTCATCATCAAAGTCAAGGAGAGAGTCCTGCTGCATTTTTGGTTCACTAAGGAGAGAGTCCTTAGTGTTGCAACTATTAAGGAACTGACCATTGTATCTTGGGAGACAAACGTTGTTGAAGCTCGTAAGCACCATTGCGGGGGCGAAATTTGTCTTAAGGATATAGTGTTAAACACTAGCATTGATCAAACTTCTTCTACGAGTTTCTGGACTTCATAACTTCAACAACAGTACTCTGTTTTCTGCCTTCAAACAGTAAGTGGATTTCCATTCCTAGATTACATTCTGTAATTCTGTTTTACTGTTGTTTAGTTTCACTGAGTTTATACCCATTTCCTAAATACTGAACTATTACTGTATGTACTCAAAACAACAACCTTAGGAATAATTTCTCTTTTTCTGAGTACACTTTGTTATCAGTTTTACTTCAGTATTTTTTTGTCTCAATTTCACTACTGGTTTCTAGTTCTTCTGATTCTGAAACTAGTATTGTAAAATTGAGTTTCTTTCTTTTATATAACTAGTTACAGAACTTCAATGTGTTCTGTAAATTGCTTTCTGATTGCCTCAGTATACAGTAACCAATATCTAGTTACCATATAGTCGGAATTTCTATTTACAATATTGTTAGTTTATAAGTCTATAGTATACTCTGTGTTTATTTTATCTCTGTTCTGTTAACAATAATGGGTATTGAGAATAATACTCCAGTTGGTACCCCTACCCCTGTTATGGTGAACCATGGGGAGAAACTTGAGAAGTTCAATGATACTGAGTTCAAGAGATGGCAACAGAAAATGTTATTCTATCTCACTACCTTGAACTTGGTTAGGTTCCTCCATGAAGAAGCTCCTACCTTAATAGAAGGTGAGATAGACAAGCAAGTTGTTGCTGCTGTAAAAGCCTGGAAACATGTTGACTGACTATCAAAATTATATTCTCAATAGATTAGACAACACAATATATAATGTGTACTGTTCATTGAAGACTACTAAGGAATTATGGGATTCACTTGATAAAAAGTACAAGGCTGAAGATGCCGGAATGAAGAAATTCATTGTTGGTAGATTCCTTGACTACAAGATGATCGATTCCAAAGCAGTAATCAATCAAGTTCAAGAGCTTCAGGTAATTCTCCATGAGATTCATGCAAAAGAAATGTCTCTTAGTGAGTCTTTCGAAGTGGCAGCAATCATTGAAAAATTGTCACCACTTTGGCAGGATTTTAAGAACTACCTTAACCATAATCGAAAGGTGATGAAACTTGAAGAAGTGATTGTCAGATTGAGGATAAAGGAAGATAATTGTGCATCTGAGAAGAAAGCATGAAAAACCTTCACTAAAGCTAAGGTGAATGTGGTGAAACATGGGCAGAATCCCAAAAAGAGGAAGAACTATCCCAGCAGTCCAAAACAAGATCTCAATGACAACAAGAAGTTCAAAGGGACATGTTGGTGTGCGACAAACCAGACCACCGTGCTAAGAACAATCGTAAGCGCAAGGACCAAGGCAATACAAGTAAGAAACTAGCGCAGGCCAACATGACAGAATTAGACACTTTCTCCACTGATGTTTCAAACATCAATCTTTTTACTGTGGTCTCAGAAGTCAATCTGGTTGGTAACACCAGAGAATGGTGGGTGGAAACTGGGGCCACTTGACATGTCTGCTCTATTAAAGAGATGTTCTCTACTTATCATGCATCAACCGGAGAACAACTCTTCATTGATAGCTCTGTCACTTTTAAGGTTGAAGGCCAAGTACAGGTGGTATTAAAGATGACTTCTGGAAAGGAACACCCTCAACAATATGCTGCATGTATCTGTTATTCGTAAGAATCTGGTATCAGGCTCACTACTGAGTAAGAAAGGTTTTAAACTAGTATGTGAGTCAGATAAATTTGTACTTACTAAATATGGGATGTACGTGGGAAAAAGGTACATGAGCGATGGACTCTTTAAGATAAATGTAATGACTATCGTTTCTAATAAAAATAAGTCTTCTACCTATATGCTTGAGTCTTATAATGTGTGGCATAGTAGATTAGGTCATGTTAACTATGATGCTTTGCGTAGATTAGTTAATTTAGAATGTTTGCCTAAATGCAGTTTTGATTCAAATATCAAATGTGAAACATGTGTAGAAGCTAAACTTACTAGAACTTCTTTTCATTCTATTGAACAAACTTCTGAACCTTTTCAGTTAATTCATTTTGATATCTGTGACCTAAAGTTTGTTCAAATTAAAGGTGGTAAGAAATATTTTCTTACATTCATTGATGACTGTACAAGATACTGTTATGTTTACTTACTGAGAAGTAAAGATGAGGCCTTGAAAATGTTCAAACATTACAAGAATAAGGTTGAAAATTAATTTGACAAGAAAATCAAGGTGATAAGAAGCGATAGAGGTGGTGAATATGAATCACCTTTTGGTGAATTTTGTTCACAGTATGGTATTATACACCAAACTACTGCTCCTTATTCATCACAGCAAAATGGTGTTGCTGAAAGGAAAAACAAAACTTTAAAAGAAATGATAAATGCTATGTTAATAAATTCTGTATTACCTCAGAATTTGTTGGGGGTGGGGGTGCTATTATCTTCGCAAATTATATTCTCAACCGAATACCTAAAAAAAGAAAAAAGAAAAACCAATAAGACCCCCTATGAATTGTGGAAAGGTAGAATGCCTACTTACAAATACTTGAAAGTGTGGGGGTGTTTGGTTAAAGTAGCGGTTCCTACACCTAGAAAGGTTAAAATAGGGCCAAAGTCAGCTGACTATGTATTCATTGGATATGCTTTTAATAGCAGTGCGTATTGGTTTCTAATTCACAAGTATGAGATTCTCGATATGCATCCTAATACTATTATTGAGTCAAGGAATGCATCATTCTTTGAGCGTGCATTTCCTAATAAACCCTCGCAAGAAGTGAGTTCCCCTAAAAGAAGTCATGATACTATTAATAATAGTAATCAAAACCAATAAGAGATTGATGAATCTAGACGAAGTAAGAGGGCTATAACATAAAAAACGTCTGGTTCAAATTTTCTAACATTTCTGTTAGAAGATGAGCCCCAAAGCTTTAAAGAAGCGGTGTCCAGTCTCTATGCACCATATTGGAAAGAGGCAATAAATAGCGAAATTGAATCCATTTTGCAAAACCATACATGAGAACTAGTGAATCTTCCACAATGTTGCAAAACTCTCGGATGCAAGTGGATATTCAAGATAAAAATAAAAGCAAATTGATCAATGGAAAAGTACAAGGTCAGGCTTGTTATTAAAGGGTACAGACAAAAGGAAGGCTTGGACTATTTCGATACTTATTCACTAGTTACGAGGATAACATTCATTCGAATGTTAATTGCAATTGCTGCTATACACAATTTTGAGATACATCAAATGAATGTAAAGATAGATTTCTTAAATGATGAATTAGATGGGGAAATATATATGGAACAACCAAAAGGGTTTTATGTTCCAGGTCAAACTACTCTCTAATGGCATTATGACAATTGAACCTGGTGAAGAAGCTAAGTGGCTTCGTCAATTCCAAGAAACTATTCCAATGTGGTCAAAACTTGTGCCTCCTATCTACATTCATTGCGATAGTCAATCAACAATTGGAAGTGCACAGGGTAAAATATATAACGGTAAGTCTGGACATATTCGTTGAAGGCATAATATCGTGAGACAACTACTCTCTAATGGCATTATGACGATCGAGTACATAAAATCCATAGATAACATTGCGGATCCTTTTACTAAAGGTTTAGTGAGAGAGCAAGCAAACCGTTCATCGAGGGGAATGGGCTTAAAGCCTATGAATGAAAAGTCGCCACAATAGCAACCCTACCTAGTTGACTAGAGATCCCAAGATCTAAGTTCAAAGGGACAACCGAATTGTGTGTGACTTATCGATATCACTATGGAGATAAAATCTCCTGCTCATTCATATGATATTAATAGTGATACGTGTAGCGGTTATTAAGATAAGCAAAGCTTTTAATAATTCTTATATCTTAGCTAATCGGATGGGTTATAGCATGATACTCTTAATAAGAATCACCTATGTGAGTGTGAATTGGACAGATTCTATGAGTATAATAAGGCTAAATTCTCTAAAGCAATCATGAAACTACGTATTGTTCAGGGCCAAAATGAACAGAATTATGAGAACCAACTATGTCTGGGAAGATTCTATGTGAACCATATTGTCTAGGTTTACGTAAAAGGTTAACTAGTTCAAGACATCATGTTCACTATTAAACTAGTAAATCCGTTAGTAATTCACAAGAGAATGTTCAAGGCTATAAGCTATCTTTCTCTATACAGAAGATTTCCAATTGTACTCTCTTTGTGTGTCTGCATATCATTTCATTGCTTTTAGTAAATTTCATTCATATGGGGGATTGTTGGAAAACTGGCTAAGAGCACCACTATTTTGTGTCAACTTTGAACCAAAATCTAAGTGGGATCCACTTATCATTTTAGGTGGGTATACATGGGAATATAATCTACTCCATGAGTAGATTAAGGTCATGTATTGAGATGCTCTAATCCATTAAGGAGTGAATGAGAAATTGCCTCCTAAACACCACTACTTGAACATGTTAAACATGAAAACAAAAGGAAGTGGTGAACTTGCTTCCCACATTGCTTTGGAGCAATACATTCATTGGGTATAAATATGCTTATCTTGGTAGTATAAGATAAGCCCCAAGGAGCATCCCACTTTTGTGGAGGAGGGAGGACCTAGACCAAGGTGGGGTCACCACCACACATGCGCGCGCCCCGCATCGGGCTTGGCCTTGGGCTTGGGCTTCATGCTCGAGTTGGGCTAGTTGGGCCAACTACCCATTTATTATTTTGGAGAAATTTTATTTAATAAAATTCTCTTTTTTACAAATGGGATTTGTCCTTAGTGGTGTGTCCATTCGCATCTGAAAGGGTGTGTCCACCCCCAAGAGGTGTGTCCAAAGAAGCATCTATTCCCTGAACAATCACTGTTCTGTACAGATGCAACCCCATCAAAGAGTCCCGAATCAAGCTATATAAAGCATCTTGTCCATGAGTTTTTTATCATCCAATTTACTATTGTTGCATTGCATTTTCGAGTCATCATCAGAGTTAAGGAGAGAGTCCTATTGCACTTTTGGTTCGCCTGTCACACAGTTTATAGTACCGCAATTGTTGTCGAAGTCATTGTATCTTAGGAGAAAAAATGCTGTTGAAACTCGTAAGCACTATTGCGGGGGCGAAATTTGTGTTAAGGACATAGTGTTAAACACTAGCCTTGATCAAACTTCTTCTATGAGTTTCTGGACTTCATAACTTCAACAACAGTACTATGTTTTCTGCCTTCAAACAGTAAGTGGATTTTCATTCCTAGATTACATTCTGTAATTCTATTTTACTATTGTTTTGTTTCACCGAGTTTATATATATTTCCTAAATACTGAACTATTATTGTATGTACTCGGAACAACAAGAAGCAAATTTAGTTTAATTTTTGTGACCTCTACACCTAGAAAGTAATGCAACGGGCCACAAGATCCTTGATTGCAAAGTCTTGCCTAAGAGAGATTTGTGGGTTGACCAAATCATGCGAGCTGAACTCTCTAATAACCTTCATTTATATGAAAGTCGAATTTTTGGCTCTTGATTAACAGAAGGTTCAAATGGGTGGCCCCTTACTTTGAATATCTTATTGCATAGGATCTGGTTACTTTACCAATAAAGAAAGGTGCTTATCGATAAGAAGCATTACCCTCTGGCTCTTTCCCATGGTCTTTTTGGAATATGCCTTTCGTCATCCATCATCCATGGCTCCTGGCACAAGCAAAAACTACCATATATTGACAAGGGTGCAAAGTGGTGGTGGAGTCCTCATATCCAGAGACCTGACTTTCCAAAGAAAATGCTTTGTTGCCTAGTGCCCATCTATCCTATTAAAAAAACTATTGACAAACAGTACCTCTTCTCAATATAATAATAATTGTAAACAGTAGAGTTGGAGGGGCTAATCACAGGATTGTAAAGGTTAGCTTCATCTAATTAATAATATTAATTATGTAGTAGTTTCAGTTAAAGGGATAGCAATATCTACTATTATAAAAGAGGAGATATTATAAAAAAAATTACTACACCATTGTGGGGCCCACCCCTAAATATTATTATATAATATAATAATATCTTATTATGAGAAATTGCAAACTTTTTCACTACACTTTTGTGGGGCCCACCCCCAAATATTATAATGCAAAAATTTTTACTACACCATTGTAGGGCCTACCCCCAAATATTATAATATAATATAATAATATATTACTATGAGAAATTGTAAACTTTTTCACTACACCATTGTGTGGCCCACCCCAAATATTATCGACTATTATAAAAGAGAAGATATTGCAAACTTTTTCACTACACCATTGTGGGGCCTACCCCCAAATATTATAATATAATATAATATATTATTATGAGAAATTGCAAACTTTTTCACTACACCTTAGTAGGTCCCACCCCCAAATATTATAATGCAAACTTTTTCACTACACCATTGTAGGGCCCACCCTCAAATATTTCTATAACTATTATAAAAGAGGGAATGTTGCATAGTTTTTTCACTACACCATTTCTATCTACTCTTATAAAAGAGAACAAAATGCACTTTGCTTTCACTACACACCAGGCCCACTTAAGAACAAATGACACAACTTGTGTGGGCCCCACTCATATAATATAATATAATATATATATATATATATCTATTCTATGTCTATACATCTATCTATATTTTATTATACTATAAAAGAGGAGATATTGCAAAAAAATTTACTACACCATTGTGGGGCCCACCCCTAAATATTATAATATAATATAATAATATATTATTATGAGAGATTACAAACTTTTTCACTACACTTTTGTGGGGCCCACCCCCAAATATTATAATGCAAATTTTTTCACTACACCATTGTAGGGCCCACCCCTAAATATTATAATATAATATAATAATATATTATTATGAGAAATTGTAAACTTTTTCACTACACTTTTGTGGGGCCCACCCTCAAATATTATAATGCAAACTTTTTCACTACACCATTATAGGGCCCACCCCCAAATATTATAATATAATATAATAATATATTACTATGAGAAATTGCAAACTTTTTCACTACACCATTGTGGGGCCCACTCCAAATATTATTTATATTTATACTATTATAAAAGAGGAGATATTGCAAACCTTTTCACTACACCATTGTAGGGCCCACCCCCAAAAATTATAATATAATATAATAATATATTATTATGAGAAATTGCAAACTTTTTCACTACACCTTAGTGGGGCCCACCCCCAAATATTATAATGCAAACTTTTTCACTACACCATTGTAGGGCCCACCCTCAAATATTTCTATAACTATTATAAAAGAGGGAATGTTGCATAGTTTTTTCACTACACCATTTCTATCTACTCTTATAAAAGAGAACAAAATGCACTTTGCTTTCACTACACACAAAGCTCACTTAAGAACAAATGACATAACTTGTGTGGGCCCCACTCATATAATATAATATATATATATATATATTTATTCTATGTCTATACATCTATACACTATTATAAAAGAGGAAATGTTACATAGTTTTTTCACTACACCATTGTGGGGCCCACCCCCAAATATTATAATGCAATTTTTTCACTACATCATTGTAGGGCCCACCCCCAAATATTATAATATAATATAATAATATATTATTATAAAAAATTGTAAACTTTTTCACTACACCATTGTGGGGCCCACCCCAAATATTATAATATAATATAACAATATATTATTATGAGAAATTACAAACTTTTTCACTACACTTGTGTGGGGCTCACCCCCAAATATTATAATATAATATAATATCTATACCCTTATTATAAAAGAGAAGAGAGGTTGCATACTTTTTCACTACACCTTTGTGGGCCCCCCTAAATATTATAATATAATATAATAATATATTATTATTATATTATGATAATAATAATAATATAATATCTTTACCCTTATTATAAAAGAGTAGAAAGTGTTATGCGTTTTCTTTACACATTTGTGGGCCCCACTTAGCATTATTATATTATATATATATATAATAAAATAGAACTACACATATGTGGGCCCCAATGAAAGAGAAGAACTTGTCATGCTTTTTTCTCTACACATTTGTTGGCCTCACTTAGTATTATGATATTATATATATATAAAATAAAAGAGAAATGCACATTTGTGGGCCCCACTCAGTAGAAGAACTTGTCAGGTTTTTTCTCTACATCTACACATCTGTGGACCCTACTTAGTATTATTATATTATATATATAATACAAGAGAACTACACATCTGTGGGCCCCACTTAGTATTATTATATTATATATATGTATCAAATAAAAGAGTACTACACATCTGTGGGCCCCACTTAGTATTATTATATATATATATAAAATAAAAGAGAACTACACATCTATGGGCCCCACTTAGTAGAAGAACTTGTCATGCTTTTTCTCTACATCTACACATCTGTGGGCCCCACTTAGTATTATTATATTATATATATAATAAAAGAGAACTTCACATTTATGGGCCCCACTTAGTAGAAGAACTTGTCATGCTTTTTCTCTACAAATATGTGGGCCTCACTCAGTATTATTATATTATATTATATGTATATATATAATCAAAGAGAACAACACATCTGTGGGCCCCACTTAGTATTATTATATTTCGATGAAATGCTTAGCACAAATGTTCATGTAAAGGGTTGTGTTTGAAGAATTTGTACATTCGTTGCAAGAACTCAAATGAAAATTCTCAATTGAGATTTTCATGTGTAGAAAATTTCAACTTCGATCTCAATGCCTGTAAAGACACAATTTGTTTGTCAGAGAAAGATATGAGAATGCCAAAGATTGCTTGGAATCCTTGTGATTTGTTGTTGATCCGTTTAAAGCTATGAGTTGGTACTATTCTGGTTGGTTGGTATTTTGTTTCATTGAATTTTCAATGCTAGAAATGAAATATGTGAAATAGAATTGTGACATTTTAAACATTTAGTGCTCCAACAACATTTGACAAAGTGAACTTTGTGACAATAGAAAATCTCTTTTTAATGTTGGGCCTTTTTTTTAAGTTACTGAAATAGTGAAGTTTATTTTAAAATTTTATAAGCCGTTAAAAATGAAGAAAAGTTGAATATTCAAAAATGACCAGCAATGTTCGAAATGAAATAGAATTTTAACATTCAAGGGAGGTAGTGACCAGTTCGGCCTTTTTTTTTTTTCGGTTGTTTTTGTGTTGTATTAGCCAGCTTGGTGGATTGGTTATTTTGTATGTCATCTTTGACAGTAGTGGTTTTGGCAGAAGGTTTGGCCTATTTATGATTGTTTTTTAATCTTTTAATGTGTTCCCCTCTTTCTGGAAAAAAAAAAGAAAAAGAAAAAATAATTGTAACATGTTACACATTTTAGTGCATCAAACTTTATAAGGAATGACAGAAAATCGTTCATTTAGTTCCTAAGAGTTATAGGGCTTCAAATTTTCATTAGTAGTTAAAATGTAAAATCATATATGAATATTAAAAAATGACAATCAAATAACCTCTCTTTTAATGGAAATTGATTTGAGGAAAAATGAGAGATGAATGCTCATCCATCACCCTGGAACTCAAATCCCACGATGGTCAAGTTCCCTTTTGCATCCATAACCTCGTGTTTCTCACCCCTCACTTCTTTAATAATCTTTCAGCAAAGCTTATTTCACTATGAAATCCTGTATATGCTAGCAAATATGTTAGGGTGCAATAGAAATCCGCAATCGATACAAAAAACTATGCAAGAGTAGATCTAACCAAATAGTCACTCTAAAAAATATAGAAAAATATTTTATGTGGTTTGATAGTATGCTTGCGTCAGATCAGAAAAAGAAATACTGGACATATATATATCCCATTTACTAAGAAAGTATGGTGTTTTCCTGCTTAGTGATGAGGACTTGGGTGATATTAGTGGATTGAAATGAGGAAGATATTTCATTGACGTGTGGGTGTACTAGCCAAAGATATGGAGATGCTGTGGAGAGGCTTAAGGTTTATTTAGATACTTCATTTTCTTAGTAGCCAGATAATCGAGGTGTCATGAAAGTTTTTTTTTTAATATGCAAGCGTATGCAGATTTTTGTCACGTAAGCCTTTTCTTGATTTCTTCATTCCATGTAAGTTGGTTTTCTTTTAAATTTTATTACTATATATCAAACCAACATCCAATGCAAGTGACTAATGGCTTGTCTTATTATTTCTTGAATTATGATAAGGTATTTTATTTTTCCTTCCAAGTTTTTATGAGTATGATGCAATGAAACCCATCATTTTGATATGCCGACTCATGTTTTTAGATCCACCCTCTTATGTTGATTTGAAGAGATTGCTTTAGGGCCCCTGTTTTTTTGTTTTTTTTTGTTTTAGGCAATTTTGGCAACATTCATTCCTTCGTTATCATTCTACGTGCTAAACTGTGTTTAAGGGTGCTAATTGTCTTTCTTTATGATTTTGCATGCTTCATCCAATGCATCATCTTAGGTCGAATCAGTATTACTCTTGGACTTGATTCCTGTCCAACATTGCAACCACAGTACTATAATGCTAGGATAATGAATTTTCCATTAAATTTTCTTAGGAAGTTTAAAGGAAGTAGTTGTACCCACCCTGAGAGTGCATGCCTAAAGATCTCTTTGTAGTTGGTTCTCTTGCTTCAAATTATGATATTTGTTTTAAAGATTCACTTACTACAAAATTAGAATGTAACAGAACTGATTTATGATATATAAAAAGCTAACAAAAGTTTCACAAATGTACATGGTTCAAAATTTGGTAGTGGTGTCATCTTAATTCAAGAAAGCTTTTTAAGTTGTTGCTCTGGCCCTCATCTTGACATATCAATCTTGCTTCTTTCCACGATATTCAAATTTCTTTGTATTGGTATTACTGCCATTCGGTGCTTCTCAACATTAGTTTTGTATGTATTTGGCGCTAGGTTTTAGACAAATTTTAATGGGAAATAGGCCGGACTATCGATCTATATTGAAATTCGTAAATGTTTTGCCTAATCATGTATGGCCAGAAAAGGTTGGTTTTCAACTTTTTTTCAGTTAGTTTCCTTCCATATATCTTGTTATTCCATCTTCTTCTTACTTTTTTCTATTGAAGCTTCTACCAAATTTCATAAGAACAATTAGTGATTGTAAATTGTTTAATTTACCAAAAAAATGAGCTATATGTAAACTGGTCATTCTCCATTAGGATTGTTAATATCGAGTTTTTCAATGACTTTATTTTTCTAGATTATCACACAGAAATATTGTGTTCCTAATGCACGTGCAGGGCTCCACTAGTTATACTAAAAGGCAGGTGTATTAATAATAAAGTTGATCTGAAACTATATTTTCTAAACCCAACTTTATGGTTCCTTTCTATGTGTTTGTATTGTATTATATATTTGTCTTCTTCTTCTTCTTCTTCTTCCTCCTCTTTTTTTTTTGTTTTTTTTTTTTTTTTTTTTTTAAAGGCAGGTGTATTAATAAAGTTGATCTGAAACTTTATTCTCTAAACCCAAATTTATGGTTCTCCCCTTTCTCTGTCTTCGTATATATTTGTCTAAAATATCAGATTTACAATTTTGAATTTGTGTTATTGATTTGTATTTTTGGGGGGGTTTTAGGGACATTTTTGTATATTAAACATTAAAGTATTTAATTTGAGTCTTCAACTCTTATATTAATTGTATCTTCTTACTTTTATTTTTGTTCAGTATAGACTCAAACCTAAATAAAAAGGCCCCTAGCTGAATCAAAACTGGAATAATTCATAGAATGGACCCAAATGAATCTAGCCAGTCCTTTATTCGGGTCTACACATGGACCCAAATCCGGCCAATAGCAGTTTTTTTTTTTGGGCCAACTTGGGTCCTTATAGGGTACATGGGTCATGTGATAATTGTCCCTATCATCTTGAATGACAGTATGTCCCTATCATCTTTGCTCAAATGTTTCAATTGAATGAGAATTGTCATCTAATTTCGTTTAATTCTTACAGTATGCTCAGTCTTTGACTCACAGGACGGCCGAACCAGGTTGGTGGGTCACAATAAAGGTTTTCTTCGGGTGGGTCCATAGTCTCTCTTTTAGGTCACTTAAAATAAAAAAAATCCTTACAATCCAATACCATCAATTAGGAAACGGATCCCTGTATCATCCAAGCAAGGGACCACCACGTGTAGGGCGGAGGAAAGAGAAAAGCGGGTTTTCTTTTCTCTATCTCACGCGTGTCATTTCCTGATTCGCCGAAACCGGAGATGCGGATCCATCCAATACCATAAAATCTTAGTTAGCACGTCTTCAAGTACACATCACACACCATGGCATTTTTATTTTTATTTTTTTGCAATGACACAACATGGCAGTTGCTTCTTCTCACTCTTGACTCTTGACTAGGAATGTTCTCGAAAGGGTACAAGGTTGGATCTTATTACCTTCATTGCCACAAGAAAGGCTGTGAACTTAAGCCCAATCTGGATCCAGATCTGAATTGAGAACCATTTAATTCTAAGAATCCAAAACCCTTCTTATATTAGGTTGGATCTCTCCTTGTGAGATCTCACTCAATTTACTTTCTCAATTTAGCATGAATGATGATGTTTGTGAAACACCGTGGAAGAAAAAAAAACAAGGGTTTGACTTTATTTTCTTATTTTCTAGAAGAAAACACACATAAATGACGATATTTTCACGAAGTTAATTGCCGTTCCGAAGAAGACTAAAATCTTGAACGTGGAAATGCAACTCAGCATGTGCTGATTTGCTGTGGATTTCCTTCTTTGCAAATGTGCACTAAAAATACTAACCTATTTTCTTGATGTAATTGAATTCCTAAGATAGTATTTCTAGAAAATGTTAAAAATGAGAATCAAAAGATAAAATTTTAAAACTAACCATCAAATAATCTTCTCTTTAATAGAAATTGAATCAAGGGAAAAACTAAAATAAAATAAACCAGCCACATAGTGATTCAAAAACCAGAAAAGCAAGGTCATATACATTTTCAATGTATATCTTTCAAAACTTGACCATAAGTTCCTATGTATTCAATACAAATAAAAAAGTCCCTAAGATTTAATTTGTTCGAAATCCACTTTATATGCTAGTTAATCACAAAAGATAAAAAAAAAAAAAAGGGCTAAATGGATAGGTATCAATGAATGTAGCCATTGGCCAAATATCACAATCTATATCACAAATTTAATGGCCTTACAAGTTCATCATTTGTTGGGACTCAATCCAATAGTAAATGATATCTGGATTGTGATAGGTATTTGATAATTTGGGCTGAAGACATAGGTGAGCTTTGTTATATATGACACTGGTCATTGTTGCTTCTACGTCAAAGTTGTCTCAACCTTCACATGTGCTTTCATTACTAGTACTAGTAATTTAGGAAAGTACACAGATCAGATTGGTACGGATTGGACCAAATCCGTTATCTATTGATTGACGAATTTGGAATCCGTCACCAATCCGTGGCTGTTAAAATCCGATCCGATTTGATCTGTGGAGGACCGGATCGGATCGGATTAGATTAATTCGTTCAATTTAATGTTAAAAGGAAAATATCAAACATGTTGTAAAAGAAATTACATTTTGACTGTTTAATTTTTTTTCTTATTTTAAATTTAGACATCTTAAGTTATATTTAGATTCCTTATATATATATTTATATATTTAATATCAACGGATCGAATCGGATTGAATCAGCGGATTGAGGGTGAAATTCGCCACCGATCCGTTGCAAACAGATTACAAAATTTTCAATATGTCATCAATCTGTTTACCCTCAGATCGGATCATATTTACGAATCGACAGATTTTTTGTGCACCCCTACTAGTATACTCTATTATACTCTTTAACAAGATTATATTGGAATGTGGACGCCTAAAAGACCACACACAGTTTGCCTACAGAACCTCAATGGCTCTTAGTGATAAGCACCAAATTAAGGCCCTTAATCTCACACGTGTTTATCATAATTCATAGGGTCATTTCTTGGTGTTTATGTTGAAATCCTACCTACTTCAGTACAATTTATATGGGTAAGATCTATGACAAAATACAAAGAAAAACCCATATGGAAAGAGGTCTAATAAAGAGCGATCACCATTCGCAAGACAGACTCTCTAGTTTCACACATTTCCACTTGTAAGACTTTCAGATCATTGTTTTTCCTTTTCCGACTCCTACATGTACATGGTGGTGTTTTTATTGATCGGCACCATTAAAATAGAAAGGGCCAATGTCCCTAGATACCACAAAGATAAAATCCCGCATTGCATTTTTGGTAAGTTCCATATAAAAAAGGAAAAATCTAAAAAAGGCCTTAAGTTTCAGCCATATTTCAAAAAAGGACGCAAGTTTCAAAAAATTTCAAATTAGTCCCAAGTCTTCTAGAAAATTCTCAATTAAAGACATCCATTCATTTAAAATTATTTTTCAGCAAACATTTTTTCCAAGGTTCTTGTAAAATACCCAAATTACCTTTTATTGGAATAAAACTCTCATTCACTTCCTCTAGATCCTCTTCATTTTCTTCACCGGCGTCATCACGATCATTAAGGATAATCAGTGTTCGCATAGCGATCGGCTGTATGTAGTGGCTGCCGAAACTATGTCATGGCTTTAAATGAAGGATAATTTGAGTATTTTAAAATATTGAGGAAAAAAGTCGTCAGAAAGTACCTTTAAATGGCCGGATGTCATTAATAAAAAAAATTTACTAGAAAACTTGGGGACTAATTTGAAAAGTTTTTAAAGTTGTGTTCTTTTTTTGAAATAGAGTAAAAACTCAAGGTCTTATTTGAAGATTTTCCTATAAAAAAAAGCTATTAAATATGGATTTTGTTTAGATACGAAGAGCTCGCGTGCAATATATATGAGGTAAGTCCAGCTGAGTTATGGATCGATCATGAGCTGTTGGATCTAAAGTTTGGTTTAGCAGCAAGGAAGAGTAGTATTTAAGGGCAACCGAGAGAGAAAAATGAGATATCTTCTTCCGCTCCCGACCCTAGACTTTCTCTTGCCTCTCTGCTCCCAACCTAACCTGTGTGTAGCGACCTTTATCGTAGGAGAACAACACTATAGCTTCTCCGAGGAGAACAACAACATCTTCTTCTTGTTGGTCTATTTCAGGTATAGCTTTCTTTCTTTTCATTTTTTCTCTTTTTTCTCCATTTTCATCTGCCTCTCTTGGACTATTTCTCTCACCATTCCATGTCCCCCATTCCACTATGAACCACTTGCTCATATCCGAAAATCCGCAAATCCGTATACCCAAATCCATATACCCAATCAAGCTATAAGAAATTCAAAATCCCAAACACTATGGCCTTGTTTGACAACTCTTATTTATATGAAATAGATCTATTATTTTTTTTATAAAAAAGCTATTAGAAATAGACATTTGGTAAAATAAAAAAATTGGTTGAAACAGATGGGTTAAGAATTTGATGGTTCTCGATTTCTCATTTAATTCTCTCGAGATCTACACCTATTAGGGGTTGAAATTTGAACCCATAATGAGTATTAGTCTTTCAAAGATGATCAATGGTTCAGATCGTGATTTTTGGGGCCATATAACTCTGGAAATGAAGACATAAAGTTTTGCGATTTTTTTATAACATCTCAAATCGACTCAAATCTGAGCCCATATTTGTGCTTGAACTTGGGTATATTTTCACCGGTTTTGATCACAACTTAGTGGCTTACATTAAAAAAAAAAGAAAAAAGAGGATAAACAAACAGCTAAATAATCACATGTAAGTTGTTGTTTTGGACCTAAGCTCATCCAATGATTTTTAGTGTATTTTAATTTTCTCTAGATCTACATGGTATGAGTGGTTGAAATTTGAACTTATAGTCATTTTCAGTCTTGCAAAAAGAATCAACAGTTCAAATCTTGATTTTCGGGCCAACAAAACCTCAGAAAATGAAGATCCAAAGTTATGCATAGGGTTGCAAACGGTTATCCGATTCTCCAATTACCTGGAAGTTCTGACCCGCAAAAAACGGGGCTTGGAACATATTTTAAGTTTCGATTTAGATTTGGGTTCGGAACCTAATTTTAGGTTCTGATTGATAAATGAGTCCGGTTTCGAGTCCATATAGATTCCGACCCGTGGACCCGAGACCTGGCATATGAGTATTTGATATTGCAATTTGTACTATAAATTCAACTCTTTTTGGACATTCTTATGTATAATACTAGATGTTGTAGACTTGATGTACTATTATAAGTTGAATGATATGCTTATTTTAAGAAAAGAAATGAAAAATAAAGAGAAAAGAGAATCGATTTTGGAGCTAGAATCAAGTCCTCTAGGTGGACACGGTTTCAGAACTGGATCCGGGGTTTCTTATCAAAACCGGGTCCGGAACCAACGAAACAGGTTCCAAATTCAAAACCGGATTCGAAACCGTTATTTATCAACGGGTCCGAGTTCGGGCCCACTATGGTTCCGATCTGGAACTATCCCATTTGCAACCATAGTTATGCGGTTTCTCACAAATATCTTGAGATTTGGGACTGATCTATGACTTAAACCCAAGTCTATAGTCGTGTTTAAACTTGGTTGTTAGATCTGACGGGCTTGGGTTGAGTTGGCAGATCCGATTAAAATCCGTTATGCCCATTACTCGCCATTGAATACTTGAGATATTAGTGACTCTACCATTCCCACATTGAAAATGTCGAAGTCCTGACCTTGGGCTTATAAGTTATCTTAACTCAACATAACGCGTTTTAAAACCGTGTGGCCCTTGAAACCTTATGAATTCTATAATTAAGCGTGTTCACTGGGTTGATGTATGTGGAACCAAGCAGACAATTTCATATTGAGTTGGGCGAAGTTATGACATTGAGAAAATTACCTATGCCCATTTTCAGTATGCCAAAGAGGATCAATCTTTGGTCTGTGATTTTGGGCACACAAAACTCCAAAAATGAAAATCTAAGGTTTTGTGGTTTTCAATTTTGCCTTTATCTTTTCAAGTATAAAAGAATCCCGTACGATCCGAATTCTTTAAGCCTTACTAATATAATACTAATCAATCCAAATTCAAAGGATTACGTGATTTTTTTTAAACATTGGCACCAATAAAAATCTTAAATACAATCAAGCCATAAAATTAATTATAATGTTTAAATGCTGAACCCCCTCTAATTCTTTTATTATCTATAAACATGTATGTGATTAAAACATGGGTGGTCAATCTAGTTAAGCAGTATTAATGGTAGAGATTAGCATATGAATGGCATCCAATACAAATGGTCAGTGATGTCCAAAGGGCCAGGCCAAGCCAAGCCAAGCCAAATGGTAAAATAACAATCGAAAGACCAAAGGGCCAAGCCAACATGCATTGAACGTACATCAACAGATATTCGAGGGATGTTCATAGTTTATACGAAGTACAAGGGCATTGATGGCACGGAATGAGCGAGCACTCCCTTTTCCCACGCGGTTTTGTCCTTTATAATGAGACCCCAATGCTTCCATCTCTTCCCTCTTCTCTCCTTTTCCATCTGAAAGGTGCTCTGATTCCTTACTAGGATTTTCGAACTTAGAGGAATAATCCAGCTCTGATTCTTGGATTCTGCAAGGGGGATTCTCTCACTTTTACCTTTTTCTTTTTCTTCTTCTCAATTTGATTTTGGTACCAGGGTTTTTGAGCGGTATAGATGGCAGTCTTGTCTTTCGAATCTCTTCCGTTGGGATTCAGGTTCCGTCCAACGGATGAGGAGCTCGTGAATCACTACTTGAAGAGGAAGATCAACGGCCGGAGACCGGACTTTGAGGTGATTCCTGAGGTTGATGTCTGCAAGTGCGAGCCGTGGGATTTGCCAGGTGGACCACTTTACTCAAATAAATCACTTTAGGTTGAGATTTTGGATGTGGGTTTTGCTCCAGAAGGCTGAATTTTACCACCTTGGGTTTCTTCAATTTGTAGAGCTTTATATTTCAGCTGTGGGTTTTGCTCCAGAAGACTGAATTTTACCACCTTGGGTTTCTTCAATTTGTAGAGCTTTATATTTCAGCTGTGGGTTTTGCTCCAGAAGACTGAATTTTACCACCTTGGGTTTCTTCAATTTGTAGAGCTTTGAATTTCAGCTGTGGGGTTTTCTTCAGTGGTCTGAATTTTATCTGGGGTTTCTTAAATTCATAGATTATAAGATTTTGGGTGTGGGTTTTTGTTTTCTTCCCTTCAGCTGTAGAATTTTAAGATTTTGGCTATGGGTTTTGCTTCATCTGTCAGAACTTCGAATGGGTTTTCTTAAATTTGTGCATTGATGAGCCTGGGGGGTGGGGGGGTGGGGGGGTTGAATTCTCTTGTTTGTGTTCTTATTTTGTTTGCTTGATCGATTGCTTTCTAAATTTCTAATCTTTCTTTCTATGAATTTTATGTTACAGGTAAATCAGTGATCCAAACGAATGATCCGGAGTGGTTCTTCTTCTCGCCCCGTGATCGGAAGTATCCGAATGGACAGCGCTCGAACCGTGCTACAGAAGCCGGATACTGGAAGGCTACGGGGAAGGACCGGGTTATCAAGGCCAAGTCATCTGTTTCGATCGTGATTGGGACGAAGAAAACGCTGGTTTTCTACAGAGGCCGTGCTCCAAGTGGCGTGAGGACTTGCTGGGTCATGCATGAATACAGGGCAACCGAAAATGAGGTGAATGGTGATAATGTTGGGATTGTGAATTTTTTCCTGGTTTTAGATGCTACTAACCTTGTAAATTTCAATTGGGTATTTTTGTTTACTTCCCTTTTTCTTTTTATTCTTTTCTTAAAATAGTCTCTGGGATGTTTAGTTTTTTTCATTTATCTGAGTTACCATTTAAGCTTCATTTTGAGAAATTTATTTTTAACTTGTGATAACTTAATGATTGATTTTTCTTTTTTGGGAAGTGAAGTAATTCAATGTGTTCACATCATTTACTGTAATCATCTGATGAGTTTTTGTTAATTACAGATGTATGGAGACAAAGTAGTATTTGAGTAAGTTGAGCTGAGCCAAAATGTTATTTGATATTTAATCATCTCCATCATCATCTTCATCAAAGCCTTGTCCCAACTATATGTTGGGGTTGGCTACATGAATTCTGTTTATCTCAGGAACCTTGGATACTTTCATCCACGTCCTCCTTGACCTTCAATTTTCCATTGGTGGGCCATCAACATGCATAGAAAAACATTTCCTCATTGGTGCCGTTGCTGGCTTGCACTGGACATGTCCAAACCATCTCCAATGGTTTCTCTTATTTTATCACCGATTGACACTATCTATAAATCCTCCCGCACTCATTTTTGATTTTATCATTTCTTGTTTTACCACATATCCACCTCAACATTCTCATCTATGGTACACTCATTTTGTATATGTGTTACTTCTGGATTGGCCCACATTTTGCTCCATAAGTCATATGACTGATTTAATCGCCATCCTATAAAGTTCTCCCTTTAATCATTGTTGGTATGTGCCGGTCATAAAGCATTCTAGAAGTAAGTCTCCACTTCAACCATCCTGTAGCATTCTAGAAGTAAGTCTCCACTTCAACCATCCTGCAGCATTCTAGAAGCATGCGGCATTCTAGAAGCAAGTCTCCGCTTCAACCATTTTGCATTTATCTTATGTTCGACATTTTCCTTAATCACTCGATCCTTATTAATTACCGAGCCAAGGTATTGGAATGAATTTCTTTGTAGCATCTCTTATGCTTCATTTCTCTCGATCCATCCCCCAACACTATATCAAACAACTTACACCAATGTACCTCCTTTTGAATATGAGTAGTTAACTCATCCATAATCTGTGTAAAAAGATGGGGATTAAGGCAGACCCTTGATGCAAACCTATGGTTACTAGAAACTTAGCTGTTCTCCACTTGTGGTCCTCACACTCGTTACCACTGCCTAATACATGCCTTTAATAAATTCAATATAACCCTGTGGAACACTCACTTCTTTTTATTTAAAACCCACCAAATTAAATCTGTAAGTATCCTTTTCATAAGATTTTTCTAGATCGATGAAGACCATATGTAGATTTTTCCGTTAATTGCCTAAGCAAGAAGATAACTTCCGATACTTAAAGAGAAAAAAAAAGAAGATAACTTCCAAACTTGACTTTCAATTGATTATTAGATATCTTGGTCTTTTGTCTAGGTGTTTGCTCTATTACTCTCCCATAGTTTCATAGTGTGACCTACAAGTTTAATCCCATGATAGTTCGTACAATTTTGTATGTTTCCTTTGTTGTTGTATACATATACTACAACACTTGTATATTCATTTGACATTTTCTCTGTCATTAATAATAATTTATTGAATGTCATTAATATTTTATTGAAGAATCTAGCTAACCAAATCCATCCAGTTCTTCTCCTAAGCATTTTCTATCTTTATTCGTGTCAACACTTTCTTTGCTTCTAACACCCTAATTCTGCAGTAAAAGGTATGTTTTGCCAACGAAAGATCCTCTTTTGTTCTTATATTTTTTTTTAATAGAATCTTCACATAAAAGTTTGTTAAAATATTCTTTCCACCTATCTTTTATATTGTTGTCCTTCACTAAAACCTTTTGGTCATCGCTCTTTATACATTTGAAATAATCTAATTCCATAATTTTCCTTTCCCTTATTTTTGTAAGCTTAAAAATATCCTTCTCTCCTTCTATTGTTCCCAACTTATTATATAGGTCATCATATGCTTTGAACTTTGCATTACTTACTACTTTTTTAACTTCTTTCTTTACCTTATACATTTCATAATTTTTCATATTCCTGGTCTCTTTCCAAACTTTGTAATGTCTTTTCTCTCGGATAGCGTTCTGAACCTATACACTCCACCACCAGGTTTCCTTATCATAGTGTCTTTTCTTGCCTAGTTTAATTATCTAAGCACTTCTTCAACCATTCTGATACAATCAGCCATTTGTTTCCACATCACTGTTTTTTCTCTTCCTAATCTCATTTTCCTCCCACTATCACTTTATCCTTAAATATTGCTGATGTTTCTCCTTTCAAATCCCTCAACCTTGTTTTATGGCACATTTTTATTTACTACCCTTTATTTTTTACTTTTAATGCAACTATCTAAAATTACTATACTATGTTGTGTGGTCAAACTCTCTCCTAGAATAACCTTTCAATCTTTATTAATCAGTCATATTTTCTTATTAATCTCCCACTATCAATCTAGCTCAAGATAATTAAATGCTATTACAAGGTCATTTGCTTACACAAACTCCAAGATAATGTTTCTTGAGTCTCAACTCATTCCTTTCTCGGTTCTCCTAATCCTTATCTTAGATTTCATGTTTGAGTTGTGACAAAATCTTACACTAGCCGTCAACCTACCTAATACAACCCTCCTTTCTTTATCTAGGCTTGGGACCCGCAGTTTCATTTAGATTTAATGATGAACTATTATTGTAAAGATTGTTTTAAATTTTAGATGACAGTTTAGGAAGATTGCTGTTGAAGCTGACTGGTTCATGTAGCTGCAGGATTAATTTACAGATATTCTTCTTTTTCTTGCTGAGTGCTTCATGAATTGAACTGTTGGTTTCTGTTTGGGGTAATTTTGGATGGCATTATTATTTCCATTTGTCATGATGATTTTATCCTCTGATTGACTTAAAAGGATTAACTTTGGAACTTTCAGTTGCCAATCTCTTAGAGATGGTGAGACCATGATCCCTTTTCCCCCTTCTCATCATGAATTAATGGTTGTAGACTTGTAGTTATATCCAGTACGAGCTTTCCTAGGTGACTTATTTGGAGACACAATATTGTGCGTAAGAAGATTATGTCTTTCACGTTTGAACTTTGAAATTAAAGGGCTCATACTTAAGCTCATTTATGCACTGAAAATAGTTATGAATAGGGATTATTCTAGTTCTTTCCTCCTTCCAAGTTTTCTTAGCAGTGACATGCCATTAAGTGCAAAAGCATTTTGATTCAATTATTGACAGGGAAAATGTCTTATTTTTGTCTAATCAATTGGCCTAGCTACTCGTTTTTGGTGTTTCTTTCTTTTTTTGTTTTTCTTTGAAAAGAAACTAGGTTGGTTAGCTAATATTTGTTCATGGTGTTTCCTACAGCTTACAGCTTAACCAGTGCATGCTTTTAAGGTGAAGATGTAATAATATTATCTATTCTTGTTTTAAGTTCCTACAGCTTACATGATGGTCAGGATTAAAACATCCAACTAAATACAACTTAAAACATAAAAGAGTAAATAAAAGTAAACTTAGATAAGTGGGCTGGGCCCATTGGCGGGTCGACCCATGGGGACCATGGGTCTGTCCTGCATCACTTCCTTATGTGCTTGGGTTCTTTTCAGTATGCATAAATGTTCTTAGCATGAAAATGTGGGAAGTGCATAATTTAATTCATAATCAAAATGATTTTAGGGGCGAAACTTATCCATTGTGGGCTTATCAGTGCATGGAACTGGATCATGGCCCCACTTGCATGGATTCTATCTTAATGGAAGATGTCCTTGTTAGTGACTTGCGGAAAACTTAGCCTCTACTATTTATTGTGAAAATCTCACTTAGGTACATCTTGATGTTTTTTAGCTTCATTGTTTCTCCATGTGGTAGTTTTCTCCGCCTCATGTACCTGTCATCAAAGCTGATATATATATATATATATTTGGTTTCTTATACTTTACTGATCTGGTAATGTGTTTCACTTTCTCAGAAAGCATTTGTTAGTGCCACATCATCTTAATCTCTGGACTTGTATTCTCTTTTCATGTAGGGTGGCTTTGTTTTGTGTCGCTTATTTAGAAAGCATGAGGAGATTGTAAATTCACCAAACTATGATGAGGTTGATCCAAGCGGCTTGTCTCCTACCATAAGCAAATTTTCTCCTAGCTCAAGCAAATCTTCTCCTGATGACACAAATCATGTGAGAAATGCAGATCAGTTTGACAGAGTGCCTGATCAAGTAACTTCAGATCTTGATATGCAAGGAGCCCCACAGCCCTCAACCATGGTGATTGAAAAGAAACCGATGAATATTGAGAGGTGGTTGGCTGATAAATCAGATAAAGGAGCAGCTTATATTCCACCAGTGGTGGAGAATATCTGCAATAGCAATATGGTTTCTGATATAGAAGATCGTCAGGCTGATGTAGTACCGGGAGAGGTGAGAAGACTTCAAACTTCAACCATGTTAAATTTTGAAAAGTTTTGGTCGTGTCTTGGGGAAAACAAATGGTATTTAGCAGTGCTTCAAATTATTTAATTATAGATATATAACATCAATGAAGTGGAAGGGAACTCATTATAAAAAAAAAAAAAAATGAAGTGGAAGGGAACTCATGACTGCCGAGAATTTAAAATGTATTTAATAAAGAATGTCTGTGTCTATATATACATATATAATTTGGTTTGGTAGCATTACTTGACCATGCAACCTCATGGTAGTGACAATGAGTACCTTCCAATTGTTTTATGGGTTCTTGTCAATTGTTCTGGACTTGATTTGTTCTTGTTTTATTTGACATGTTCAAGTTTTGTGTCAAAATAAAGATTTTATCATGTGGACCAGTCCTAGCTTTGGGTTGACAAGTTTCGAAACTATCTGAGTTTGTCTAGTTCTATTTCCATATTAGTTTTTTTATTTTCTGAAAACATATAAGGCAAGGATGTTTGAGCGTGTTTATTTTTATATCATGCATTTCCTGTTCCCTTTTATGCTCATCTCATGCCTATTTCCTTATTTCCACTTTGCTCCTTGGAGGTTGAAGGTTCGAAACTGCACTACTACACTAGGGCCATAGGGGATTTACCTAGCTTCCCTTGGGCCCGTAGGGATTAGTCCGGCCTAGAGGGCTGGGACACCCTCCGTTTACAGAAAAAAGAAAAGAAAAGAAAAGTGGGTGAAATGTGAATTGTACCTCCATTTCACCCATGTATTTTAAATTGATAATGCACCTTTGTTTCATGTAGTGCAGCAGTAACATTTCAATGGAAATACAGGTAGCTCAATGCAATCTATGCTCAAAATGTTTTTGGAAGTTGGAACTTTTATATCTTGCAAAACTGGCACACTCAGTTCGGTTTATCCCCCCCCCCCCAAAAAAAAAAAAAATCCTGAAATTATTTCACTATTGTAGTATAATGGTGACATATTTAGCTCAGTTCTCAAGAATCGGCCTAGTTTGATACATTTTGTCTGAGTCATATTGGACCTGGGCCCCACGTCTCACGTGACTTGGCCAGTTGGCTGCAGCCTGGTCTGTGGTGACTGGGTTGCTCACTGATACTGAGTTTTAAAATTTGATTTGGATGCATTTCTTATTCTTTTCAACATTTCCAGAACCATGCAACTGGATTAATGCTAAGGGTTTTTTTTTTTTTTTAAACTTCAGGTAGACCCCATGATTGGAGAACTTGGGATGTTCAACGAGCAATTTTTTCATCAACCTGATCCCCTTGATTATCTGCGAGATTTTAATATGGATTTTCTTTTTGATAATGGCTTTGAGAACGACCAACTGATTGGGACATCTCAGGGTGGTCAAGTGGAGCAGGATGCTTCTTCTGTTCAATTGACACAGTTTTTAGATACTGTCTTGAATGATAATGATGAATATTTATCTGAAGTGTCAAGTGGACAGAGAGCAGCTGTTGAGACGGGACGTGGAAAACCACAACATGAGATGGAACACTCTTTCTGTTCTCAGGGAGCAGATACATGGGACTCTGTGATCCCTAGCATGTCAAGCAGTGATGCAGATGCTGAAATGACAGCGCCACTTCCCTTACAGGTAAGGAGACTTGTCGATTTTAGTTTTTATAAAAATACTTGAAGACAAGACTATGTTGGGTGGAAGGCTGAATTTTGCAAAGTTTTTTCATTCACCCAACAGTACAGTGGACAATTTGTGCTGCAGTCAATTTTCCATTGTGGTCAATTTTCTCCATCTCTTTACTCCAGGCCTTAAAGTTCAGCGTTGAACTGAAAGTCTTAATCCCTCACTTTCTATTAGAAGAAGATCCTATTGTTGGCAGTGCCTTTCCATTGTATTCAGATGCCCAACTGCCAATCTTATATAAATAAATAAATAAAAAAACCCTTCAGATTTCAATGGATTATTTTATAACAATGTTGGGCCTTTTCAAACTTGTAGCCAATCTTAGATAAATAATTAAAAAAAAAAAAACCTTCAGATTTCAATGGATTATTTTATAACAATGTTGGGCCTTTTCAAACTCGTAGTTTAAAGACTTGACTTTCCCTGACTCGCCTATCATTGACCCAGCTTTGGTAAGTCATTAGTAGGCCAAGTTGAATGTGGCCATGTCTAACCAAGTACTCAGCCTGACCCGCTCAATTTATTTGGAAACAGTGACCTTATCGAGTTGAGTTTCTGAGTTTTTAAACTGTGGGCTTCAGATGCAACATAATTTCTATTTTGTGTGGATTAACTTCTCCCTAGATTTTTTGAGTCTCCATGAAGTATAGTTATTTTATGAATTCAGTAGCTGTTCCCACTAAGATGATATGGTTGAGATGAAATGTATCCTGTAAATGTTCGTTTTCTTGCTTAAGCATTATTGGTACCAAGATATGTTATATATGGTGTCTGATACTTTGTTTTCTTGTGTAAATCCTTCTTAAGCCGTTATTTTCCCCCTAAAATTAAAGAAGATACTTTACAAGTTGTGTTGGTCTAAGTGCTAACTATATGAACTGTATGTACTGTAAGTGATGAAGGTTACATCCAAACTCACCTGACACTTGTGTTAGCAGTTGAATTGCTTCACTAATGGAAATGATATTTCCTTTCCTAATAATTCCAGGTTGATAAGAGACTGGATGGCTCTGTGTTTTCTGGCCCGGAATCTTTTTCATCCAACCTACAATATGGATCTGGACCTGGTTGTTTGGTGGATGGTGGTGCTGGATGGAATGTTTCTCCTGATCACTTCGCTGCAGAATCCTTGTATGTTGTGCCAAATGGTTTTAAAGAACCAGCTGATCAGGAAAGTTTGGGTACTAATATTAACGATGGGACCGGAATCAAGATTACAGAATGCCAGCCAGGATATATAGCTAGTGCAATGGGTGTTTCTCCAGGATTGGGTGGCAGTACTGACAATGGAGCTGGAATCATAATTAGGGACAGCCAGCCACTAGCTATAGGTGTATCAAAGGGTGGAAGTTTGTATGAAAGTAGTGATGGTGGGACCGGAATCAAGATAAGAGATCGCCAGTCACATTATGTAGCAAATACAGTGTTTCAGGGCTCTGCTCCAAGAAGGATTCGTTTCCAAATGAAAATTTCTGTGCGACCAATGATCGGTACTGGTAATAAACCCAGCAGTGATGAAGAACACAATCAGGATCAAGAAGCTATAAGTGCGGTGAGCCTTTATATATATATGTATATTAATTTATAAAGTCATGATTGACTTGCTTGTGAAAACTAAGCAAGATTTTGCTTTAGATTTTTTTTTTTTTTTTTTCTGATGAGAACTATTTCATTCACTTCCCCATTTTTCATCGTTGTCGTAGTAGTAGTAGAAGCCTTGTCCCATCTTGGTTGCTGTGTGTTTTCTACTTCTTCTCATCCAGATTTTAGGGCCAGAGTATTGTTATCACACAATTTAACATGTTCCTTGTAAGTATTTTGCTTCTTTAATGACCATCTTTTAATATGTACCTGCACCACTTCATTTCTTTGTATGTTACCCGTTTTTGGTGTTCTAAGCATATGTCCAAATGGTCAGACCATCTCAGGTGAAGGTCATTTATTTCCTCTTCTATTGGAGCACAATGAGCTTTCTCCTTGTGTTCTTCCACAATATCATCTCTAGTCTGTCCCGCTTATCAATAGTAGCAACTGCATCCTCATTTTTTACATCCCAATTTTTTTAGTATTTACAATCTCCAAAAATCATGTCAGACTGAACCTCAGTTTTTGAAATAGGAGAAGGAAGAAGCACTTTGTCATTGCAGTAGTAGTTATGGGGTCAAAGTCCCTGACTTGTAATATCCTTGATACTATAATTGCAAAATTTTCATTTGCAGGCTGGAGAAAATATGGATGATACAAACACTGAAGGATCTGTAGTTGCTGGGCCTTACAATACTGAAAAGATTAATTTCTCACCCAACAACGATGGTACAGTTCATAAGCAGCCATGATTATTAAATTTTGCCTTACAGGAAAGCAGCTTGAATATACCAGATTTTCTTAGAATAGCTCTCAAGTGAATAGATCTTCTTGCTGGAGCTCTTTTATGCAAGAGTCATTTTCTTCTTGATATTTATCTACAAAACATTTTTTGAAATGATTTTTTTCTTCTTTCATCTGCCAAGATCCATTGATAATTAATCTCATTGCCTGTCCACAGGGGTGCCAAATTCTGAGGCCTTGAACCTTGCAGATGAGTTCCAAGACAAGGCGAAGCTTCTTGATTCTGATGTTGGATCCAACACTAATCCTGTGTCAATTATAAAGAGGAGGCTGACGCCGAAGCAAGATGATGAAATGGGCGATGCAGTAAAAGGCCGGTCACTGCAATTCGGCCGAGCTAGAACTGGTTCATCAGCATCTGTTTATGTTGTCTGTACAGCTATATTTTTAATCCTCTCTGTTCTGTTTGTTGGGTGGTGGAGGGGCCTTAAATCTGATGTCATGTGATTATTCGAGACCAGACAATTTCGTATTTAGCCAGTCAGTAGGGTTTGTACCTTATATTTAATTTCGTTTTTTTTTATTATTTTGGTTGTATTATGTATTTTCGTATTAAGTTGGGAGACTTTAGGTTATGTATATATATATATATATATATATATATATATATATATATATATTTATTAAAGTAGAATGACATCTTTTGCCTGTTTATAGACTGAATGCTCACAGCAATGGTACATAAAGGTAGCTTTTTAGTGAATGTTATGGAACATGGTGTTAGCTATTTTGTGTGTGGCAATTTTTGATGGATGCATGTAGATTTTATCATTTTGAATTTTCATACCTGCATTGATTTTGAAAATCTTGAAGTATTGGATATACTCGTGCATTGTTTTAATTACTTTCAAAATTGATTTTCATGTATGATTTGGTTTTTAAACTTGGATGCATAATTAATTAAAAAATTATTTTAATCATGTATGCTCATGATTTCATAGGTAAATTATTTTAGACACGTTAGGTTCATGTTTTTGAAAAACAGCTTTAGATTGATTTAGATAGGAGTCTAAGTATGATTTCATTGGCCCTCAGTTCCCATAAGAAAAAAATATTTGAAAATATGTATACTTGGAGGGACTTTTTGAAGTGTATACTAAAGAAAGGGGAGCAAACTAATGAAGGCTAGAAGGTCATTTAGAAAGTTAAGGTTTGGATTCATTAAGTTAAATCTTCTAAGTAAGTTTTATTTTCCTCATCAGGTATTTTTCATGCTTTGTTTAAAGTATCGGTAAATCAATTTAAGCATGATAATTATGATTTGCTAAATCCATTACATGAACATCTTGTTGAATTGATTTATTGTTTTTAATTCTTTACTTTGATTCATACTAAGTAAGTTTCAATTTTAATTATTTAATAGATAATAGATTCATGCTTTACTTAACACTTTGATTTCGTCTATAACATGATTCTTATACTTGGTTGAATCTTTGTTTGTTGTTTTCAATTACATGATAATCATAGTCAAATTAGTATGGATTTGAAAACAACTTGCTCATGCATCACATGCTTTAGTTTCGGAATTTTACACAACTTGCTTAGCTTGATGGTAATATCATTTCAAGTTTTTTTTATTAGAAACACATGTGATTAACATTTTAGTTCAATCAAATATTTTCTACGATTTAAACTTTCAAAAGTTTTAGACTTACATTTATTGAGCTATAATTTTAAAACTTGATTGAAGTCATCATATATACACATTGATCATACATCTTTGCATTCATAGAGTGTATGTTTGAATTGTTCTTTCACTTTCATATCCGCCTATTCTAGAGGCATTGTATTGAGCTTACATTGTATCTCTTCTTGTATATTTTAGACACATTTAAGAGAGAACAAACTTTAGAGTTATAGAGGTTATTACTTAGTCTAGAAAAATATATTGTAGAGGTTATTGTTTAGCCTTGGAAAGCATAATAGGAATGTTATTGCTTAGCCTATTGAAAAACATAAATGGATAGTGAAATTTTGGTGGGGTATAGGATTACAAGCCGAGAGTGGATGTAGGCATTTAGCCGAAGTACTATACATCGTTGTATTGCGGTGAATGCTTTGTGGTGATTTATTTTGATAGCTTATGCACTTTATTTTTATAGATTCATCACTTGTGTCCATTTGTTTTAAAGAGTTAAAATTTGATACAATTTGTAACGCCCAATTCCGGATACCGAGAAAATCGTCAGAATATCCGAAGTTGGCGTGCTACTTCCCGGAAAATCCGAGAACTTCCAAGATCGTAGGTCCGCAGTGAGGTCCAATTTAAAACTTTTGAACAATATAATATCAATGGTTAAATTGCGGAAGCATAAGAAGTGAAATGGAAGCAATAAGTATCTTGATATATCAAAATGAGCAGAACTGTAGTCCAGTTTAAAAGTACCAGTTGATAAGAACAAAGATTAATTACATATTTGACAGCTACCCAGCTCACTACAAAAATCGCTCAAAATCCAAAACAAAGATAAACACTCAAAGCCCGGGTACTGGCTCTCCACCCTCCGGCTTGACATCTGGGTCGGCCGGTCCCCAACCGTAATCTTCAGCTACGAGCCCCTCGATGAGCGCAAGCGCATCATCCTCGTACTCGGGGTCGATACCTAAGCACCAACATGGGTCAGATCTAATGATTTGGCAAGTCACAGCATACAAGTAACATAGAACGATATGTATCAAAAGAATAGAGACAATTACACAATTAAAGAATATCAAGATACATGATCTAGGCAGTTGAGCATGATAAACATATAGAATCATGACAAATATAGCATCTAGTCTAATACAATATGACACATTCACACGAGCTGGATACCGCGGGATATTATGCTGCGGCCCTCTCATACTGAACACAGTTGCGGCGAGGAATCTCACCAGTGTTGGGAAATGACTAGCCCCGCAAACAGTCTCACTCAACAGTTTCACCACACTCATCACTCGGGGATACTGGACTCGGTATCACACCGTCCGTATAAACATAGTTCATCATGATAACTCACTTACACTCATAAATAGCTCCTACCAGTAATGATCAGTCTAAAGGCTGAGCTAAAATAACTGGGTGAATGTCTATGCCGACTCGAGGAAACTCTAAAGGTCTGTGTCTGTCTAGGTTTTGCCTTGCGTGAACAAGGTCTTAATAAGGTCTCTAAGAGGTTCGAATATCAAATCAGTCCATGGATTACAATCCAGGTCCAAGCCCACTCGTTGGATCCATACCAAGGCCCATCAAACACATAGCCTGGTCTAAAACAGTCCAAACAAGGTAACAAGTCCATTTCTACTGATAAACAACTCATTCTCTTCCACAATGAGTCGTAAGTCTAATACAACCCACCTCTTCATTCTAAGGGTATAACACATCCATCCTTAGGCCATAAAAGGGTCCGCCTAGTCACAGACACGGGTCAGTGTTCTCCCAATCACACCATAGGGTCACCTCTAAGATATCCTAGGTTCAGGTCATCCATTTCCATTTAATTAACAGTTATAAGCTATAGTAAGGACATAAGAACGACAGTAATAAGAAAGGTGAAGTATGAACTTCAAGTATGAGAATCAATAGGGGAAATAGCAATAAGTCAACCTAAGTAATGGACCACATCCAGGTCTAGGTCCATCTCAGGTAATTTGATCCCTAAATAGAGTATCAGATGCCAAAGGATACCGTGTTTGGTGCTCCTGAAGTTATGAGCATCATTGACAACGTTTAAAGATCGAATAATCGTAGATTAAACAACCAAAACCCTACTTGGTGGTCCCTACGAGTCAAGGTTGAGCCACACCATTGACTCGGGCTTGGCACATCAATAGAAGTCCATTTGGATGGTCAATGGGTACTACAAACGATCACAACCTCAGAATGTGAAAACTGGAAAATCACTAAATTCAGTGTGCTCGGTCGACCTGGCACAGGGCTCGGTCGACCGAGTACACTGGATTGTCAGGAGGTTGACCCCCAGGTCGACCCAGTGTGCAGTGTGCTTGGTCGACCGACCAGGCCACTAGGAAAACTGGGTCAGGCACCTGGCAGGCAAGTCCTGGTCTCAGGGATTTCACGTGTGCCCGGTCGACCTCCTGGCCTAGGCAGTCGACCGCGCATACTGAAATCCTGGAGAATTGATGTCCCAACTCTCATCCATTTTCACTACAGGTCTTGTGTGCTCGGTCGACCCGGAGCAGAGCTCGGTCGGATTTTTGGGCATGAGGGAAAATCCAACTCTCAGTTAATCTCTGTAGAGCCTGTGTGCTCGGTCGACCCGGAGCAGGGCTCGGTCAACCGCGCACACTGGACTGTTAGTTCTGCAGGAAAAATAACTGAGACCTGGATTTTCTCAGTTTCAGTGTGCTCGGTTGACTGGACTGCAGGTCGGTCGACCGGGTACACACAGACTGCAGAAAGCCAGATTTCAGGGTTTCTTCTCCTTCAACCGATTTTTCCATTAAAACTCCTCCAATCTCGCCCAAACATCACAAGATCAGTATAAATCATAAAAGCATTTCAACGTACTACCATCCAACACCAAACGGGCCATTGATCTTCCAAATGAGAGATCCCATCCATCAATGCCCAAAATCCATCAAAACTTAGCTCAATGGTAGATCTAACACACATACATTAACTGAATCAAAAATTGTAGAATCAATGTAAATAGAAACATACATTCTATGCTAAATAAGTATATTGCACTTGCCTTGATTGAAATGCAAGGTTGTAGAGAGAGAAAAGAGAGAACCAAGCCAATAAGAAGAAATCCCAGCTCCTAAGGTCTTCTCAATCACAAAACCAGCCCAAAATCTCAGATCTAGAAGAGAATCTCTACTCCTATTCTCACATCCACAGAGAACTTCAATAAGGAAGAAGAATTTAGAGAGAGAAAGAAAGGATTCTAATGCAATTGAATCACAAGAGGGTTCTTACCTTGGCTAGAAGAGAAATAAGAGAGGATCAAGGTAGAGAGAGAGATACAAGTTGTTGAGAGTGTATGTCTTCTTCTTCTTAGATTTCTAGAGAGAGAGACAGAGAGAATGGAGAGGGGAATTGGGGAAGATGAACATCAGCTAGTGTATTGGCTTGGGAAATGTGTAGTATTTATAAGTTGAGTTTATGGCTAGGGACTAAAATACCCTTTTAGTTTGTATAGGATTAGGGTTAGAGTAGAGGGCATTTTGGTCTTTGGGGTAAGGTTATAGAAGATTCTCTAGTGGATACTCCCCTATTGTAAATACTAATATCTAGCTAGGGCCTCCAACTCACTAACTAATCCTAGAAATTGCAAAAGACGCCTATTAACTCTATTACCAACACAACTAGACTAATCTAACTAAAATTTAGGAAGGTACATAACTACCCTTACTAACCCATTAATTAGTATAATTAGCTAATATACCCTACTAAATAGTATTCAAAATTCAAATAGAGGACCCACAAAGGATGGGGCCTCACACAATTGGTCATTAAATTAAGCTCACCCTATTACCTTCCCTCTAAGATTCGAATCCAGACTTTCACATGTGATTGATTCACTTGCACCATTGAGAATTTGTGTAAATAAGGTATGATGTCCTCAAAGGCGATACAATGGAGTATGGCACTGGAAGTAAGACTACTTCATATGGAAAAACTGTTTTTGTAGAATTATTCATAGACATTGTTTGAAGAACACAGCATTGGGCTCAAATTAATCACTAGAAAGCAGAGGCTTACTATGCTTCCATAACTTTAATGGGATAGAACCTACTTTGATTTTATTATTAGGCAGGAACCTTGAATTATGATTCAAGAGGCGAAATCCTTTGTTCTTCTATTTTTTTTTATTTGGCACCATCAATTTGACGGTAGATCCAACTCCAATTTGGGCAAAATTCAGCACTATGATTACGGACCTATCTTTGGGCGGCAACATTATAATGATATGCCAACACCACTGAGCCATCAAGCAGAATTTTCTTGAAGGAGAGTCCACACAAATGGAAGGATGAGATTTTCATTCTTCACAGTCCACAAAAGTAGACCCCTCTCGAATTAGAGGCGCCCACCAAAACTTCTGCATTGCTTTCATACGGGGTTCTGTGAGAAAAATCTCCCTAGCTGCTATTAGTCTGTTGCTGGCTCGGATTGACTTGACGATAGGTTGATTGTTCAAAGCGACTCTGGATAACTCTTATTGAGGCCCTGAAAACAGTACCCCACCCGTGATCATATACACTTTCAATACTAGGTTGTGGAGACCTTCCAGCCTTCACCATTGTCATGCTTTAGAGTAGACCCATTAGATAAACTGTTAGGATGATGGTGTCTATCTTTGAAACTTCTGAGCAAGCTCAACTGGTCAAGCTAAATTTCTATGCAAGCCTGGGGCTCTCAAAGTTTGGATTGAGCTTTGTTAAATTTGCAAACTCCACTCCACTTGATTAGGGCATATTTGTTTAAGCTAAACTCAATCTGGTCAAAGCTTGACTAGGCTCAAAGCTGTCTAATGCTATTGAATAGTATTATTACAGAAAATCTTCTCATTAGAGCAGATTAAAATAATTAGAAATTCTTAAACGGAAAGTTTTCTTGCATGCTGTCTGCAAGAGTTAATGATATATTTATATGCATGTGGATAAGCATTACAAGTGATTTAGTGAGAGAATCAAGGGTTGTTACATAGACTCAAATGAGAGTTGTTAAAACCATAAGAACAGGTCAAAGCATCTTATCGCCAACACAGATCATATATAGTTCAAGTGAGATTCAACACCATGGGACTCACATTGGCTCATATTTTTATCAGTCTCCTACCTCTTCACTCACTACACCTCCATTCAAGGAGCCTAATTGACATAACACATCTTATGTCTCTCTATTATTATTCTCCATTGAATTGATTCTAAAAACCTAATTAAACTGTACATTTAGATGACTGTCCAACTTTGATATTGTTGAATCAAAGATAAATATAATTTGAGGGGGTTGATCATCACCTTTATCCATAATGAGACCTTTCCATCATCTTGTCTAGGGTTGTAAACGGGTCGGTTTCGGTCCGGACCCATGGTGGACCTGGAACCGTTAAAGAAAAGGTGGAACCAGATCCGGATCCGAAACCGTTTCAGAACCTATTTCTTGGCTCCAGAACCGGAACCAGAACTATATATGGAACGGGTCTAAATCTGGGTTCAAGTCTAGGTAGAAAATTATATTAAAAAAAATATGGATTTTAGGAGAGTTTTTCGAAAATTGAGATAATATGTCAAGTCTTGGGTTCACCGGTCCGAACCAAGTTGGACCCGGATCTATTTATCTATCGGAGCCTAAATAAGTGACTTAGACCCGATTTTTAATGGGCCGAAATCTTCAGGTAATCGGAGAATATATATATATATATATATATATAGTTTTTTGAACAAAGGTATTGGAGAATTGAAACCCATTTACATCCGTACTCCTTTCACTCCATAACTGGCTTGCATCTTTATCATATAACAGTCTGGGGTCCACCACAGAAAAAAAAAACCCCTCTAAGTATGTTTTAATAATACTCTAATTCATCTAGTCCACAGAATCAGATGGCATATTTTCTAATTATCAAGAAAAGCCATTTCTTTTAATTATATTCAATAAAATAATACTTTATACTCTACCAACCTTCCACAGCACCATGTTGACTAAACCAACAACAGAACACATTGTAATCTGTAAATAATTTCCCTCTTTCAGTTCTTCTCCATCTCTCTTGATACTCTCTAATTCCATTCATCTCTTTTTAATCTCTCCCCTGTAATCTGTTGGGGGTACTTTAATGGGTCTTCTTCTTCTTGTGATTCTACTCTCTATTTCCTCTCCTCTCTTTGTTGCTTCTATTTCTGCTGCAATTCATGTGGAAGAATTCAGAAGCTACTCTTCGGAGCTCCTAACCTCAGCCAAGCAAGACTTGCCTTGGCTGGTTTCAATCAGGAGGGAAATCCATGAGAACCCAGAGCTCCGATTCGAAGAACACAACACCAGCGCTCTCATCCGAAGAGAGCTTGATCGAATCGGTGTCTCCTATTCATTTCCCTTTGCCAAGACCGGTGTTGTCGCCCAAATCGGTTCGGGTGGCCCTCCTATAGTGGCTCTCCGAGCTGACATGGATGCTTTGCCCTTGCAGGTATGATAAAAGAACACCCATGTTTCTATTTTGTTTGATTCTTCTTCTTCTTTTTTTTTTTTTTTCTTTTTTTGTGTGTGTTTTTGATGATATGGGGTAGTTCAGGAACTTGTGGAGTGGAAGCATAAAAGCAAGATTGATGGAAAAATGCACGGTTGCGGACACGATGCCCATGTGACTATGTTGCTTGGAGCTGCTAAATTGCTCAATCAGAGGAAAGAGAGTCTCAAGGTGAGAATTTGATTTGTTTCTGAAGTGGTTTTTGTTCATTTCAATCAAGAACATGATAGAAGTGGGTTGCATTGTTTTGTTGGTTAAATTGTAAATGATATAATGCTTAGGATATCGCTTAATCATGCATGTGTTGAGAATCGTGTGGGTAAATTGGAAGTTGTAACTGCAATTCAATGTCTAAATCTAGTTAGATGTATCAGGTTTTTTTTTTTTTTTTTTTTTCATCATGAATTTGGTTTTGTGAGCTGACTTTGAATTGTAAATTTGTAATTGAATTTGGAAGTATCAGAATCTTTCATTGTGTAGTGGTGTGCCGAATGCATCCAAGGTCTGGTGAAGTGATGTTTCTAGGAACTTCTTTAAGTTGCCGGAGTTTGTTAAGAATTCAAAAGAGGAATCGTATGAAGCTGGACTTGAGGTTTTTGCAGAAAGTAATAAAATATTGTTTCCATTATGCAAGTCGGGGGCCACTCATAATTCACCACTTTCAGCTTATATAGTCTTGGTCTTCTCTACCCAGAAACTAGTCTAGGACAATCAGGGTATTGGTCCTCTTTGTGTGACTGGTTGGGATATTGTCCTGCTTCCTTTAGGTGAAACTTTTTTCTTTTTTTTGGTTAGTCCTTGAGGTGAAAGTTTTGAGAATTGGTAGCCACCTTCAACTTGCTCAGTGCAGTCAGGATCATGGAAGCTAACTATAGAAAGGATGGGAACCAATTCCATGGGGCCTTGTGGACTCCATTTCCTCCCGATTCTAATTGTATACTTATAGTTTGAACAAGGAGTAAGCTTGCTGCAATTCTTGGAAAAATGATCACTGACAATATTTCTGTTGCCCGAGTGCATAATTGTGGTTTTATTGGATGAAGCCGAAATCTTGATTTGGGGTTTGGCTGTCTTACTCTGATTGATTTGGTGTTTTGTTCTGGTGTGACATGGGAAAATGGAACCACATTAGGGAGACTCAGAGTCTCAGACTATGCTCATTGTGTCTTTCACTGGAAAATGTAGGTATGATGTAGTAAAAGCAAACTCAATTGTGGCTGTGAGGCTGTGATTCAGGATGCAAGTGACCCACATGTAGAACTCGAGACGCCTAAAGATGCCTTTAATTATCCTTCATGATGTCTGTATTGTTCTTGAATACACATCCAGCTACTGGTCCGTATTTACATCTACTTACATTTGTTTAAATGAGATTTCACTGCTGTGCTCTTTCCAAAACATATGGATTCGTTGCCCATCAGACGTGATATTTACTGACAATCTGATTGTTCCTCTGTCCTGCTTTTCAACCACTAGCGTCCTTGTGTCCTTGAGTCATCACCTTCTTTTAGTGACTTTAGGCCTGCACTTCCAAGTTCCAACATGAAATTACCCTTTCCTCCATTTGTCCTGATCAGCTCACACTTGTTTTAGTAATACTTTATTCTTAATTCCAACCAGGCGATTATGGTAATGGCTAAGGCATTATCCCACTAGGGTAGATGCCCAGGGATTGACAATTGACATACATGAGGGCTGTTGTACTGGTTTCATCTTTCCTTAAGAAGTTGTCACAAAAGAAATAGCTAGTTCTTACTATAGCTCTTCCTATTGCCAGTTGGACCAGAGTTTCCTCTGGTATGGATGGAAGCTCTATCATGCCTCCTTTTTATTTATACAAGCTAATCTGCTTCAGCATATGTAGGGAGAGAGATGAGTTCTAGTTTCATTCAGTACTCTCTATGTAATTCTCTTGTTCATTCTTTTACATGCCCCTTTTTCCACATCACTGCTTTTGTGAACTTTGCAGTGCATCTTAGTATTTTTACATGGATTTGGATAATTGCTTTGGTTCTATCGCTATTGTTCAACTGTATACTTTTTATATTTGATTGCCATTTAAAAAAAGGGATAATTTGGAGTTGTCCCTAAAATATCGGTAGGGAGCAAGGATAGAAGAATATTCTCTTTACATAAGAGAACAGTCGTCTTCCAAAACACGTGTAAATTATAGAGAACATGTTTGAACATGGTCAGAATCAACTGCTTTGAAAGAGCAGTTATAATTCTCAGCTTGCAGGAGCATTATTTCCATAATCAATCGACACATGCAGCAGAAAGGCCTGCAAGGATGGCTTCTGCTTCATTGACCTGTTTTGTGTTCTGTATCATCTACATGAAAGCCATTTGACCCATTTTGTGTTCTGTATCATCCATGTACAAGCCTATTCAAAATTGAAATATGGAGTCTAAGAGAATAAGAAGACGAACGAAACCGTAGTGCCAACTACCAATTTCCATATTGACAGTTCATAAATTGAAACAATGTATCGCACAAATTTCCCTAGTCATAACTCATAGTGATCAATTTGTTTGATCAGTATTTCATTTCTCGGAATTCTAAACCTTGCCTTCTTATTGAAGGAGCTAAAAGTTGAAGGAATAGAGGTGAAAATCTGTTAAAGGCCATCAGAATAGTCTTCTCTTTGGTAGGAAATGATTACTTGGCCATCACCCTAGTAAATCAAACCCTACGTAAGTGAGGATCCCATCTACACTCCACCTTATTTAATATTCGTTCATTAGAACCCACTCTACCGTGAATTCCTTGGAATTTTATACAAAGCAGGAAACAACCATAAATCCTAAATAAAAGTAAAATTTGAGGAGTTTTGACTTTGACAACAGCTGGTATCACAGTTGGAAGGTGCTAACTTACTTAATTCATACCATCATCTTCTGAGTTGTTAACGTCCTTAACATTTTATTCCTCTTCATTAGTTCTTCGAAGTTTGTAGAAACATCTTACAATTGAATACTCATAAATGCTAGGTGTGAACGAAGGATGAGGAGAAGAAGATTAGGATTAAAAGGGAATAAAGAAAAAGAAGATAATAATGAAAATAAAAAGGGAAAGAAGAAGAAACAAAAAGGAGGACTATTGTAGTAGACTGTAACAGCCAACCATCTACTATAGCCTACTGTTACAGTCAACTCAACAGGAGGAGGACGAGAGGAATAGAAAGGAAAATAATGAAATAAAGTAGACTGAATAGGCAGTTTATGATTATGATGATGGAAGAAAAAGAAGAAGAAGAAAAAGAGGAAGCTGTGTAGCTGTGAATTGTAATATTTTCTATCTTCTCTTTCACCTCCCTCCGTTCCCACTCTTTTATTTTTCGTTCATTGAGACTTCCCTTCTCTAAAAAGAGGTAAAACATACACTACCAATTCATAAACAAGAAAAGATCAACTAAAACTAACCAATCCCCTAAAAGGCTATAACAGCCTGGGCTACTCTGGCTCCCCTAGGCACAAGATCCTAGGCGCACTAAGCGTGTGACTAAATATGGGCCCTTTGACCCTCAGGCTAGGCATATTGGCATAAACAGGCCCCTGTATAACTATGGATGCTTTTGCCTACACTTCCATCTGGGCAGTTCCACATTGGTGAACAAATTTCTGCAATTCTGTCGAGCAATTTATCTGAACACTACATGTGAAAAACAGTGACGTGCCATAGGTTGATAGTGAGTGGATTATTCCCTTGTGTATCTTGTAGCTAGACAAATGAATGGAGCTAGTGGTATCTTTTATAGAAAGCTCTGGATGCCATGCAGAGATTTGAACAGTGTCCAGGTTCCTATTGCCTGCTGCACTTGATATAAATGGACCAACTGTGTCACCAATTTATGATATTGCCTAGTTGGTCATGCATCTCATGTTTTGTTGCCTGCAAGCGGGGATAGAAAATCATAAGCTGTGTTTCATGTTTATTTTTTTCTATTCTTGTTCTTTGGTTTTCCCCATTTTATTGTGGTCTCGTATGCGCTGTAGACATGGGTTATTTTGATTATTTGGTCTGATTCTTTTGGTGTTTGGTATCAACATATTGTTTATGTTGGTTCCTTGGATAGGTCATTACTGTTAACCTCCATTTGTAACTTAACATCATTTATATGGTTTATTTTGCTTGCTTCTACTAGGTGCACAATATATTTGATCTTTTGTTCTTTTTTGAGGAGTGTATGTCTCAGTTTTTCACATTTGAGCACTAGATTCGAATTTAAGATCAGAGAACAATATCAATCTTTATCTAGGCACCATACTGTTTCAGATATCTGTATTCATGAACAATATTTGTATTTTCTAATCATTTTTCGTATTTAATACTGAAGGGAACTGTGCGACTTCTTTTCCAACCTGCAGAGGAGGGTGGTGCAGGTGCATTTCACATGATAAAGGAAGGTGCTCTTGGTGGTGCTGAAGCGATATTTGGAATGCATGTTAACTTTCGAGGACCCACAGGAAGCATTGCAGCTCATCCAGGACCCACACAAGCTGCAGTGTGTTTCTTTAAAGTTATAATAGAAGGACAAGGAGGTCATGCTGCAGAACCCCACGTGAATATGGATCCAATTGTAGCTGCATCATTTGCAATTTTGGCATTGCAACAGATCATCTCGAGAGAATCCAATCCTTTGCATAGCCAAGTATATTCTCATGATTTCTTATTCATTCTTTGTTTATAACTGTCAACATCAAACAGGGGATATTCCATATTATGATGAAATGAGTGCAAACTGTTTTTTTAATTTTCGTAAGTCATTCTTTGTTGGCAAGTCCGACTAGCCAATACATCCCCAAAACTTTAGTTGTGAGGAAGAAGACGAAAAATCTACTTAATGCTCCCCCTTGAATGGGGTGCTGTTCGAACACGCAACCTACACATGCCTGCCCATATGACCTAGGGGAATAACGCCTCCCCAGGGATCAAACTCGAGAACTAGCATACCCGTGCGATACGTGCCAGCAACCGCGGTAATTCCAGCTCCAATAGCATATATTTAAGTTGTTCCAGCTAAAAAGCTCATAGTTGGACTTTGGGATGGGCTGGCCAGTCCGCCTCCGGGTGTACACCAGTCGTCTCATGCCTTCTGCTGGCAATTCATGCCTGGCCTTAATTGGTTGGGCCGCACCAGTGACGCTGTTACTTTGAAGAAATTAGAGTGCTCAAAACAAGCCTACGCTTTGGATAGATTAGCATGGGATAAAATTACAGGATTTTAGTCCTATTATGTTGGCCTTCGGGAGTGGAGTAATGATTAACAAGGACACTCAGGCATTTGTATTTCATAGTCAGAGGTGAAATTCTTGGATTTATGAAAGACGAACAACTACGAAAGTATTTTGCCAGGATGTTTTCATTAATCAAGCGTGAAAGTTGGGGGCTTGAAGACGATTAGATACCGTCTTAGTCTCAACCAATACACTCAAAATACCTAGGTGCTATAGGTGGGGCAAATTAACCACTTAACACCCCCCCTGGGGCGGGACACCGCCCGAACTCGAAGCACACTCCCGCACAAGACGCGGCATGGGGCCTTTTTTTATGTCATGTGCGGATTTGAACCCGGGATGTGTTGGCTCTGATACCATCTCAAGTTGCTAAACAATACACCCAAAATGCATAGGCGTTATAGGTGCAACAAATTAACCACTTAACACTAATACCATGTCAAGTCCAAATAGCTAATACATCCCAAAAGCTTAAGTTGTTAGGAAGTGGAAGACAAATCTATCTAACATTCATCACCTTCAGGCTCTGCTTCCCTTTCATCCACATTTTTTTGCCCTTGATTCCCACTTGACGATTCTTCCTTATGTTTCCATCTTTATAACACTCGCAAACTTTATCCCCTTTTGATTACTTTTATAAGATGTTTCACCATCATCACTGTGCCTGCTAAAAGCTTCATCACAGGTTTCATAGTTTCAGGACTCTTTTTTTCTCTTGGACTCCTTTTGCGTGTCTTCCTTACTACTGTAGAAAAGAACATTGCCGTTGCCATCATCTTGAAGAAGAAAATGCCAAACTATTTGTTGAGCCAATGATTCTTGATAAACATACAAGTTCTCAAATTCCACTTATGAAGATAATGTTGCCCACACCATGATGATGTTACATATAAAATGTAATCCTTTTTTCAACCCACAAAAGATGCGCTACTTTGTTCCTTCCTATGAAATATAGTCAAGCATAAATTCTTGCCTTAAAATGAATTCTGAAATGAAGAAATCTCCTGGACTTGTGTTATCTAACTTTCTCCAACAATGACAACAAGTTATACTCTTCTATTTGAAGGCAAGAGCCCTTGGCATACTGTGAAGTGCTCACTATGGCAACCTTGAGGTTGTGGATCAAGAGAGTTGAAATATCACCACCTGATCTACAATGCATGATATGTTCAGATAATCCCTTGAAAATAATTTTCTTCAAGGTAAGCTCCACCTTTACATATCTCATCATCCAACAATTTCTTAAAGACATCCCATATTTAATGTTTTATATGTCGCCTAATCTGTTATACCCAGGGATAACATCTTACAATGTTAAACCACTAGGGAAGACTCCATTGTTATTTGTCTTCCCTTTTTTTTTAAACTGATCAAAGAAAAAGAAGACGACTCCATATACTCCATATCTTCTAGTTTGATCAATTTCATCATGCATTTTAGGCTATACTTATTGTGAAAAAATGGTATCATCCACAACTTTCCATGGTTAAGAGAACTGTATCCTTTAAAAATAATTCCTAAAGAAATTCCCATTAACTCCTTTCGAAATCAAGTCACTTAACAATTAGCATAATCATCACAACTACTGAAGTAACCCTACTTATCTACTTTAAAACTATTATAAAGAAAATTACTTTAATTTCAACATATAGTTATAATTTTTGCCCATACTATGTCCAATAAGAGATGCTGGATGATCTTCTTGGGCCATAAATATGTGACCCTTGGTCAACCATGACTTAAGGAATAAATGGTATATAATGAATCCATCTTTCTACTATCGACCTTTAGAAAGAAACCGTGATATCCTCTTCCTATTTTCATTTGTCGTGTGTGTGTGATACTTGCAAACTCTGTTAGAATTTATCACTGTGTTTCAGCCCTCTTTCCTCAATTTTTGAGGTGATGTGTTCTCAGGCATCCATTTAGAGATTCCTTTCATCACATGTTACCTAATGTGGCTTTTTGCTGATGCTTAGTTCTCTGGTGAAGGTTCTCTCAGTAACTTATATACAAGGAGGTGGGGCTCTGAATGTTGTTCCCGCTTCTGTTGAATTTGGAGGCACTTTAAGGAGTCTTACCACAGAGGGGCTATACCAACTCCGGAAGAGGCTCAAAGAGGTCTGACAATCACAACATTCTTTTTTATTTATAGCGTTCTTCACTTCCATACATGCACAGGGCCTCTGACGGGTGCTAAAAGATGAAAAATAATGCTCAGTTTTATTCAAAGTCCCCCTTTTCTGTGGTGTTCTACCTTCTTTTTAAGAATTGTATCCATCCTTACAGTAAAAATGAGCCTAAACATCTGGAGCTGGTTGCAGGTTGTAGAGGGTCAGGCAGCTGTACACAGATGTAAGGGCTTTGTTGATATGAAAGATGATGAGTACCCCACATATCCAGCTGTTGTGAATGATGAAATCTTAACTCAGCATGTGAAGAGTGTTGGCGGACTTTTGCTTGGTCCTGATAAGGTGGAGATGGGTGAGAAAGTGATGGCAGGTGAGGATTTTGCATTCTATCAACAATTGATACCAGGTACAATGTTCGGCATCGGAATTAGAAATTATGATTTGGGTTCGGTGCACTCTCCTCACTCACCTTTCTTCTTTCTCGATGAGGATGTCCTTCCTATTGGCGCTGCATTGCACACCGCACTAGCAGAAGTATATCTGAAAGACAACCAACATTGAACAGAGAGCACGAATGTACCTATTTTGAAGGGTCAGGTTGTTCATGTTGAGAATATTATTAATAGAACTTATTTAATCTGGCCAAATCAATTAAGAACACAATCACATACAAGTCATTCAAGGAATTCTTTAATTGAAACATTCAACTTATGAGGAATTAACATCCTCAACCTGAAGATAGGCACTGTCCTTGGGCCTTGAGTTTGTGGAAGTATGGGGCTGATGCTTCAGTTCTTGAGGGTGGTTCTGGTAGACCTCATGGTCAATACAGTTCTGAATAAATCTCATATACGACCCCTAGAGGGTCTGGGACTAGATGGTTTATAGAGGATACAGTGCCTGTTGGCATTCAATTAAGGCCAAATATTTGATGTTGAGGTATAACTGGAGTGCACTGACCATGAGACCATCACAGAAAACTCAGGACCCAAGATAATGCTTACTTATCCTCACCACCGTGTGGCAGGAATCTGTATAACCTCCTAAGATGTACAAATCATTGTCTGCACAGACTAGATGTGTGAAATATGCCTGCCTCTAAACCATCAAGCCATTGGATGCTTTTCTTTCTACAGTCTCCTTTCTGACAAAGCTAGGATTTGCATAAAATCTGCGCTGTCCTCTTAGAGGGAGGACCCTGTATTTATGTTGATGTATACAAAGTAAACATGAATACCACTTTGGAAGGGTTTAAAGGGAAGTTATATACAAGGGCAATTAAGAAACACTCAAATTACAAGTAGTTATCTAGAGGGACTTAGATTGGTTGAGATATTATTCTCTGCCAGTGTACCGGAATTGGTACACTATTCACACTTTCATGTCTCTTCATTGCTTCTCCCTTTTCCCACGGGGGATTCTACTTCTTTATTTAAAATAGAAGTTGGGTGAAATGAACTATGGGAAACGTCCTTTTCAATTATTTATTTTCATGCACATGTGCATGATTTTCAACTAATAAAAAGACTTCTTCTTCTTCTTTTTTTTTTTTTTTTTTTTTAATGATGAAAAATGCATCACCCTAATGCCCAGGATTTAAAAAGAAAAAAACAATGGCTTCCAATCAAAGCATTTCATTTCGGTTGGAAATGTAAAGTTCAGTTCTTCTCTAAAACTTGAGAAGGAAAAAGGAAAAAACACATTTGTAATTGACATGGCATGTTCTTATTGGAAGCCATAACATTTTTATGATTTAACTGTAAATTTATACTTATATACAAGGTCAGCATGTTTGGTAGTTTTTTGAATTATGATAGAATTGAGATATCTATCAAAATGGCTCCTTTTTGATAGATGTGGATTTGGGCTCCTTTTTTCGGCTGTGGTGCTATGCTTTGGTGATTGTTCCCTTTTCCATTTTGTGGACATTTTGGAATGGAAGGAATGCAATGATTTTTTAGGGGGAGTTTGATGTAGGAAAAAATAGGCCATGTCAATTTCATTGCCATTTGGGCTCTTATGTGGCCACATTGGAAGACCAAATGGAAACATTGGATGCCTAAGGCTTTAGTCCAATTAATGTGATTTTGAAAAGTGGTTGGCATTATTTTGAATTTCTCGAAACTCATATCTTTTATTTTGCCGAGCAACTACTTCTTTGTAACTTGTGTTTTATTTTGAGAGTGTTAGTTGAATACCTAGTCAATTGTGGTATTGAATGTGGTTTTCTTTGGGATTAGCCTTGTATTCATGGAGGAAGAATTCTATATAACTTGTATGAGTCCTATGGTTGAGCAGATTATGTTTGATTCATTTGGATTAATGTTAATTTAGTGGAGAGCTTGACTCCTCTGCTTTATCTCTTATTATCTATTGTTGTGATTGTTGTTTCTTCTTGCTGTCTCAATCTTATCTTTCCCTCCTCGTTTGGCATTAGAGCTTGTGTTACGCTCCTGGATTAATTTCACCATCTACCATCTTTTGTCATGGTGGGTCTAGGTGGACGTGGCAATTGTATGATGGGAGATGCGAGAGACGAAGAAATACAAGCATTTCGGAGACAAGTCGAGAACTAACCCCGCAGCTTGATCGTTAGGAGGCTCCTAGTGACCAAGGACAAAGCCATGGTTATTCTAGTGATGAATTTGATGTCAACCCATTTGCCAATCGGCAATCGCCATATGCAAGATGAGTCATTAGTGGGAAGGCACTGGCGTGCTTCAAATTTCTTTAAAGTTGATATACCAGAGTTTCATGGTCGACTCAGGAATTTCTTGATTGGCATAGTGCCATTGAGAAGTTCTTTGACTTCAAAGATATTCCAGAAACTCAACAAGTGAAGTTAGTGGCAACAAGGTTTCGTGGTTATGCTTCTGGCATGGTGGGATAAGGTTCAAGAGACGCGCTTACGAAAAGGAAATCCCAAAAATTTCAACTTGGGAAAAAAATGAAGTCAAGACTTAAGGAGAAGCTCCTCCTGATTGATTTCGCTCAGACTGCCTTTTCTCAATTCAACAACCTTTGTCAAGAGGGTAAAAGTGTGAGTGAATACACCAAGGAATTCTACAAATTAATGGTGTATGATGATATTCAAGAAACCGAGGATTCATTAGGTGAAAGTTTAAGACAATCCACAAATCTTTCTGAGGCATAACCAATGGAATATCAAACATTCACGTAACCAATGGAATAAACATTCATGTAAAGACAATTCACATTGGACATTAGAATTTTTGACATTTATCCAGATGATGAATGTGATCAATCCATTTTTGTTCATTGACAAAATGGAAAATTATCCCGTGATGTCAATGAGAATTTGATTGATTATGATTATCAAGAAGATATTTATGACATACCCATCTTTAATGTGTATCAAGATGTTCATGTTATTGATACTTTGACCTTCAATGTGTACCTCGATGACGGAAGCTTTGATGCACACTATGGGTCCGTTTGGTAGTAGCATTTTGGAAATCAGCATTAATGCTGATTTTCAAATGCCAGCATTAATGCTAATGCTAATGCTGATAAAAAAAATGCTAATGCTGTTTGGTTACAATGAGTTTATGCTAGCATTAATGCTGATTTTTGGCAGCTTATGGGCAAAAAATTTAAAATGCTACAAAAATGCTCCTTTTTTTAGCATTAGCATTTTGCCAAAAAATGCTACTAAAATGCTAATGCTAATGCTGATTTTTATAGGGACCGTTTGGCTACAAAGTAGCATTAATGCTGAAATCAGCATTAATGCTACTAATAATGCTGGTACCAAACGCAGCCTATGATTCCATGTCTTACGGCTATGATCATGAGTCTAGCACTAAGAGAATCATGAAGCACCTATATCTTTCATTCAAGGAAGATGGATACATCAAGCGACATTGTTTTGAAGATCCATTTGATTAATCCAATTCAAGAGAAATATCACTAGACAATCCTTCATAATTTAGTCATGTGGCAATGGATCCAAACACATTTGGGGGATTGGATGAATGCGCTAAATGGTTTTAGCAAGTATTCCACCCAACAACAAATTCAAGTTCAGGACGTTTTAACAAGATTTGTAGAGATTTAGATCGAAAGCCAATCAATTCTTATCGATGAGTTGCAAGGGAAATGAAAACAAAAAAGCAAGCAATATATAATCAAAGTCAACTCGAGGTTGAGACTTTTTCAAGAGAATGTAGGAAGAAGGAAGAGGATCCCCTGTTTCGTCCAAATAGGGGATCCCCATTTGGACGAATCAGGGGCCGCCACATGCGGGGGCGGAGGAAAGAGAAAAACACTTCTTCTTTTCTCTGCCCCCTTTCGCCCCCGCATGTGGTGGCCTCTGTTTTGTCCAAACAAGGATCCCTTGTTTGGACGAAACAGGGGATCCGGATCCATAGGAAGAAATAGGTCATGTCACTTTCATTGCCATGTGGGCTCTTATGTGACAACATTGGAAGACCAAGTGGCAACATTGGATACCTAAGGCTTTAGTCCAATTAATTTGATTTTGAAAAGTAGTTGGCATTATTTTGAATTTCTTGGAACTCTTAGCACTTATGTTTCCTAGTAATTAGTTCTTAGTAAGTTGTGTTTTATTTTGACAGTATTAGTTGACTACCTAGTAAATTGTGGTATTTGATGATGTCAAAAAGTGTTTCGGGCACCACTGGTCAAGTGATATGCAATTAATGTAGAAATTAATGAAGAGAGAGAGAGGGTTTATAGTGGTTCGGTTGGTGTGACCTACGTCCACTTCAAGTGATCACTTTACTGCTCCGGGGAAGAGATTACAAATTAGGAGATTACAATAATTGTGTGAGAGTAGATAAAAGTTGCTTCCCCTCCAATGTTAGTAGGACTCTCCTTTTATACTCTTCCCCTAACGGATGGGGACGAGTCTCCAGCGACATACGCTCCATTCTGGTGGAGCCTTCCGAACTGTCCTCAACAGATGAGCAGGTAAGATTTCTTCCGCGGGACTTGGTGAAAACCGTTTAAAGGAACGACTCATTGACTCCGTCATTATGTGGATCTGGACCCGGCCCTTAATGGGTGGGTGATGACCCGGGCTCATCATGGACTTGGGTCAGTTAGACCTGACCCGCTATCGTGGACCGAGCCGTTTGGGCCTAACCCGTCATTGCGGACCGAGTCATTTGGACCTGGCTCATCATTTGCCCCTTAATGTCTCGCGCCAAAGAAGACTTTGAAAGGGAGACATTTGGAATATCCAGGCTTCTTTATGCCAAGCAATTTGTAGTTTTTCCAGTAGAGTCCTTCCGTCGTTTGGGTTTCACAGCAGAGTCCTTTCGGCGGTTCTTTCCCTTTTTGAATTTCCCTTTTAATACATGCACTTCGCAGAGGGGGTTCGGGGGTGTCCCCCGGCGGTGGTCGAGCTGACTGGTCAGCTCGCGGGGGCCTAGGAGGCAGCGCCCCCGAACCAAAAAATCCGGACCCAATTTTCTGCCTTCATCAGGTGGGTCGACTTGGCCTCGTGCTCGGTTATTCTTCTTTTGAATTTCACAGAAGTGTTCTCGTGGCTCAGGGCTCTTCTCCTTTGTTCTCTTGGTTTAGTGTTCTTCCTTCTTGAAAACCCTAGAGTAGAGGCTATAAATAGAGATGGCTTTCATTCATCCTCCCTTACAAAAGTTGCTAACTACTTGGAGTTCCTGCATCTTCTTCTTGTTCAAGAAGAAAAAAGGGGGGCAGCCACTAGTGAGTTCCAACAAGGGATGGTGGAGATGGGTAATGGAAAGGATGGGCAGGTTGCTGCCGGACGGCGGAGAGCCCCTGCGGGCGAGGCGACAGCAGGCGGGCGGGAACCAGCTGCGACGCACGACCAGGCTGCGGGCGCCCCAGGCGTGGGCGGCCAGGTGCTACTGCAGGCGGCGGGCGCCCCAGGCGCGAGTGGCCAAGCGCTGCAGGCGGCGGGCGCCCCGAGCGGCCAGGTGCAGCAGGTAGCGGGCGCCCCCGCCGCGGGCAGCCAGGCAGCGGGCGCCCCAGCTGCTGTGCTCACTGACGTGGGTCCGGGCGCTCCTACGCGTATGCTTGCTGACGAGGGGGGACGCCTGGGCGCCCCTGCTGGGCGTGCAGCCCCTACTGCTGCTGCTGGGCGCGGTGGACAGGACGCCCCTTCCTTGGGCGCCCCTACTGCGACAGCGAGGAGTCCGGCCCAGCCTGCTATTGATAGAGAGGTGACTACTGGCGCCACGGAGGTGGGCACGACACGTCCTCACCGTAAAAGGTATCGAGGAAAAGTGGTCGTCGAGGACGACGGATCCAAGGTGAGTACTCTTTTCAGCTTGCTCACCACTGATAATGATTTTTTGAGAATTGCCTCTGCCTATCACATTCCTCCTACCGTGTTATGCCGTCGGGCTGAGACGGATGAGCCTGCTTGTGACGCTTCTTTGGGCGACATCGTTGTTTACGAGGAGATGCTTGAGGCGGGATTGAGGTTCCCCATGCCCTTCCCCATTTGTCGCGTTCTTCATTACTTCTCGCTGACCCCGAGGCGGTTAGCACCCAATGGTTGGAGGGTTCTGCTTGGCTTTCTTGCACTATGGAGGAGGGTTCATCAGGAGGATGCTTCTCCTGTAGAGTTCCATGCGGCCTATAGCCTGATTGAGTCTCCGGCCCTAAACAGGGGATGGTACTATCTTACCCCTAGGGGTGGCAAGCTTCTTACGGGCCTACGTTCCAACTGCCACAGTTGGAAGTCCCGTTTCTTCTTTGTTGGCGGAGAATGGGCCTCTGAGACAGACCGAGTATTGGTGCCAACTCGATGGGGAGACGCCAGGAGACTTGGTAAGCCACTCCTTTGCTACTTTTTCCCTTTATTAATATTTTCTATGTGCTCACCCGTTGCCTTTTTGCAGACGCGTCGGTACTCTCCACGAGTCAGGAACGGAAGTTGCAGGCCGTAAGAGACCATCCTGAAAAGGACTTGGGTGTTCTCTTGCCCAAAGAAAGTGGTAGTGTCAGTGGAGCTAGTGGCCCTTCTCAGGCACCTCCGGCGAAGAGAAAAGGTATTTGACTTCTGCTTTTCCTTTCTCTCTTTTTTTTATATGCACAAGTAACATTTTTGACTTTTGCAGCAGTGGATAAAGGGATGATCGGAGCTCTCCTTTCAAGTAAGAGTACCCCTCCTTCTGGAGCTCGCCCTTCGAGTGGGAATGCCCCTCCACCCAAGGCGGCGAGGGTAGACAACAGCATGAGGGGGGACTCCCCGCCAGCGTCTTTCAGGGCCAGTTCTCTCACATCTGCCCCTTCAGCGGGGGCATGGCTGTGTTCCCATAGGGCGGCCTCTCCCACAGTGTCGCCCCAGCCAGCGACCTCTTCTGCCCCGATTGCTACTCGAGAGTCCTCCTCTCCAGCTGCCCCTCCTGCTTCTCATTCGTGTCCCCCACGCTCGGGGGTTCCTGCAGGGGCTGGTCAGATGTTGGGTAACCCGCTGGTGATCCGGGAGAGGCTTGGGAGGTTTGTGTTTCCTCATGAGGTTTCACGGATCACTTCTTTGGGTACTGAGAGGGTTATATATACATTCCTGGAGGGTCTGGCTCAGGTAAAGGCTTTCTCTTCTCTTCAGACTTCCAAATTCTTTTTTTATTATGTCTCATTTCCTTTTCTATTGCTCCAGGTTTCCATTGCATCCGTCAGCTTGCTGTCAAAGGCCAGACATAACAGCCAGTTGCAGCGAGAGAATGAAAGTATGCGGAAGGAGCTCTCCATTGCTCAGAAGAAGATTGCAGATCTTGAAGCTGCTAGGGGGGCTTCCGAAGCCGATCTTGGGGCGGCCCGCGAGAGGACGTCCAGTTTAGAGACTGAGCTCGCGTCAGCCAGCGAGAGGGCTACCAGGGCAGAAGGTGAGCTCTTGATTGCCCGCGAGAGGGAGTCCAGGTTTGAGACTGCGCTTTCGTTAGCCCGCGAGAGGGCGAGGAGGGCAGAGGCTGAGTTGGTGGAGGCCCGCGAGAGGGCGTCACTCAGAGAAGCTGTCATGGCGACAGAGATGAAGGCGGCGAGTGATAAAGCTTCTCAGGCTGAGAGGGAGCTTGTAGAGGGCGTCGCCTATGCCTTCATTGACGGGTATGAGGAGCTTCGAGGGAAGATTGCTGCTGCTTTCCCTGCCCTTGACCTTTCAGGCTTTTTATCCACTGAGGAGCCTGATGGACGTCCTGATGACCCAGAGGATGGCGAGGAGGATGAGGAGGACGACGAGGGGAGCCATGAGAGTGGTTAGGGTGTAGGAAACTTTGCTATGCTTTTTTACATGTAGTTTTTTTTTCTTTTTCTTTTTTAAGGCAATTGTGTAGCCTAACATTTGGAATGAATAAAATATAGAACTTTATTTATCCATTGCTCATGATAAAAGAACATGATACAAAGTGCTACAAATTTTTTTTTGAACTACCCCTTTCCATTGCTTTTTCCCCCTTCATATGTCACTGGTAGTATTTCTTCAGATGTTCTGCATTCCACGGATGAGGTAGGACTTTCCCTTTCGAACTCTGAATTCTGTAAGTGCCTGGTCTTACCACCTCCGTTATGAGGTAAGGACCTTCCCAAGTCAGGCCCAGTTTACCTTCCCGAGAATCCTTAGTGGCGAGGATTACTTTTTTAAGGACCAGATCTCCGGGTTGGAGGGGGCGAGGCTTTACTCTAGAGTTATAATATTTTTCCATGCGTCGCTTGTACTCAGCATTGCGGACGTTGGCCATCTCCCTCGCTTCTTCCATCAGATCGAGGTTGATGCGCAGTCCCTCCTCATTGGTGTCGAGGTCGTGGTGCTGGACCCTAAGAGAATGGATCCCAATCTCAGCAGGGATGACTGCCTCAGTCCCAAAGGCGAGAGAGAAAGGGGTTTCCCCGGTTGGAGCTCTTGGCGTGGTCCGATATGCCCACAATACCCCCGGAAGCTCGTCGACCCAAAGGCCCTTGGCTCTTTCGAGCCTTGTCTTCAAGTTTCGCAGGACCGTTCTCACCATGACCTCTGCCTGCCCGTTTGCCTGTGGACGTGCCGGGCTGGAATGGGGCTGCTTTATCTGAAGGTCGGAGCAAAACGAATTGAAAAGTTTGTTGTCAAATTGCTTTGCATTGTCACTGACGATGGCATGTGGGATCCCAAAGCGGCAGACTATACTTTTCCAGACAAAGTCCTTCACTCTGGAGTCTGTGATCCTCGCCAAGGGTTCCGCCTCCGCTCACTTCGTAAAGTAGTCGATGGTGACCACTATAAATTTACATTGTCCTTTACCCAATGGAAGGGGGCCTAGGATGTCGATCCCCCACTTGGAGAAAGGCCATGGGCTCATGATGGTAGTGAGTTCCTCTGGGGGCTGCCTTGGCACAGTGGCAAAGCGCTGGCATTTGTCACACTTTCTGGTAAATTCTTTGGCGTCCGCTAGCATGCTGGGCCAAAAGAAGCCTTGCCTAAGTGCTTTGTGAGCAAGGGAGCGCCCGCCGGAGTGGTTCCCACAAATTCCCTCTTGGATTTCCCGCAGGGCATAATCAGCTTCTTCGGGAGAGAGGCACCTCAACAGGGGTAACAAGTAGCCTTTCTTGTAGAGGACATCCTGGAAGAGTGTGAACTTGGAAGCTCTCATCCTCAGCTTCCTCGCCTCAAGGGGGTCCTCTGGCAGCGTACCCTCTTGAAGGTACGCCCTTATCGGGGCCATCCAGCTTGTTTCAGCTGCAGCACAGTTGATGTTTGCAGTGGTTTCATTCATCTGGCTTGGTTCGAGCTGGTGCCCAAGGAATGTTGGTTCGCCTGGTGAGGTCTCAATGGACGAGGCGAGCCTGGCAAGTGTATCGGCAGCAACGTTACTCTCCCGGGGGATATGGCTGATTTGGAAGTGTTGGAATTACGGGATCAATTTTTTCACTAGGCTGAGATAGTCCTGCATTCTGGTTTCCTTTGCTTCGAACTCGCCCTTTACCTGATTCATTATCAGCTGAGAGTCGCTGTAAGCGGAGAGGTATCGGGCGTTCATTTCTAAGGCCAACTTCAAACCAGAGAGGAGAGCCTCGTACTCAGCTTCATTGTTGGAAGCTGAAAAGTGGAACTTCACTGCATACTTGAGGGGAGTGCCATCAGGGCTGATCAAAACGAGTTCCGCTCCACCTCCACTACTGGTCGCGGAGCCGTCAACATAGAGATTCCACTGTGGTACCAAGGGACTCTGGGCGCCAGGTTGAGAAAAAGGGAGCAACGGGGCTCCCGAAGTAGGAATTGCTTGGGCGCCCAGGACTGCTGGAGATGCCTGGGCGCCCATAGCTGTTGGGGGAGCCTGGGCACCCAGGGCAAGAGATGCCTGGGTGCCCAGGGGTGATGGAGAGGCCTGGGCGCCCAGGGCAAGAGATGCCTGGGCGTCCAGGGGTGTCTGGTCTCCCGCGGAGGCTTGGAGATCTGGAGCTATGCGGGCGACCTCTTGGTTGTCCTCTTCTGGTGGCGCCCTACCGTGTATGGGCGAGGTGAGTTCATCCGTCTCCCCTTCTGTCTGTGTAAACTCAGCTACAAAGTCTGCCAAGGCTTGCGCTTTGATGGCCGACCTTGGCTGGTACTGGACATCAAACTTTCCCAGCTCTACTGCCCACTTGACGAGTCTCCCGGATACATCCGACTTTCCTAGTACTCTCTTCAAAGGCTGATCAGTAACAACAACAATTGTGTGACTCTGGAAATAATGTCGCAGCCGCCTTGCTGTCGAGATGAGGGCGAGCGCCAGTTTTTCCAGCTCCGTGTATCTGGGCTCTGCCCCTCGGTATGCTTTGCTTACATAATAGATGAGCTTCTGCACTTCATCATGATTTATGATAAGGACAGAGCTGATTGCTGAGGGGGAAGCAGAGAGGTACAAATATAACACCTCTCCGGGTGCAGCATGTGACAGAAGAGGGGGAGCGGCCAAGTAGGCTTTAAGCTTTTGGAATGCCTCATCTGCCTCGGGTCCCCACTCGAAAGCTTTCCTGAGGATTTTAAAGAAAGGCAAGAACTTGTCTGCAGACTTGGAGACAAATCTGCAAAGTGCTGCGACCCTTTCATTGAGGCGCTGTAGCTCCTTGGTGGAAGTGTGCGACCTCATGTCCAATATAGCCTTGATTTTGTCGGGATTAGCCTCTATCCCCCTTTGATTGACCATGAATCCCAAGAATTTTTCCGATCCCACGCCGAAGGCACACTTCTCAGGATTCAACTTCGTGTGATAGAGCCTGAGAATACTGAAGGTTTCTTGGAGATGGTCGATGTGATCTGTGGCGGCGAGGCTCTTTACCAGCATGTCGTCCACGTAAACCTCCATGGTCCGCCCAATTTGTGAGTGAAGCATTTTGTTCACTAGGCGTTGGTAGGTTGCACCTGCATTCTTCAATCCGAAAGGCATGACCCTGTAGCAATAGGTCCCCTTCGGGGTGATGAACGACGTCTTCTCTTGATCTGGGGGATGCATGCTGATCTGGTTGTATCCAGAATAAGCATCCAGGAAGGAGAGGAGTCCATGTCCCGCTGTGGCGTCGATGAGATCGATCCTAGGTAACAGGAAACAGTCCTTCAGGCACGCCTTGTTAAAGTCAGTGAAGTCGACGCATAGGCGCCACTTCCCATTTGCCTTTGTCACCATCACAACATTCGAGAGCCATTCGGGGTATGCTACCTCCCTTACAGCTCCATTCTCTATCAGCTTCCTGACCTCCTTATCCATTGCTTGGGCCTTTTCAGTGGAGGCGCCCTTTAACTTTTGTCGGATAGGCTTGTGGCGGGGGTCGACATTGAGGCGATGAGTGGTGACTTCGGGATCAATCCTTTCAAGATCCGCATGTGACCATGCAAAGATGTCCATGTTGTTCTTTAAAAAGTTGGTCAAGCGGCAGACCAGATCTTCAGGAAGAGAAGAGCCAATGTACACTTTCCTGTCAGGGAGGTCTTCATTTAAGACCACAGTGGTGAGTGCTTCAACTAGTTCTCCCCTCTCAATGGTGGCGTCGTCCCTTGGATCAAGGGTCTCAATCTGCAATGCTTCCTTCGGCCTTTTCTCCTTTATTGAGGGGACATAGCACTCCCTAGCGGCCACCTGGTTTCCCCTGACCTCTCCGATTCCATTAGAGGTTGGAAAACGGAGGATAATGTGATAGGTGGAGGGGACAGCTTTCAACGTGTTGAGAGCAGGTCGCCCCAATATGACGTTGTAAGCTGACGGACAGTCTATCACCAGGAAGTTGACCATGATCGTGGAGCTTCGAGGTGCTACTCCGGCGGTGACTGGAAGCGTAATCGCTCCTAGGGGGTACATCTTCTCTCTTGAGAAACCAATAAGAGGTGACTTGACAGGTCGTAGCCTTTCCCTGCCTAGGCTCAACTTGTCATAAGCCTCTGCATACAGTATATCAGCGGAGCTGCCACTATCCACCAGGATCCTATGCACCTGGAAATTGGCGATGGTCAGGGTGATTACCAATGGGTCGTCATGGGGGAGTTGTACTCCTTTCAGGTCCCTATACGAGAAGGAAATGACCTCGCCATCACCATGCCTGGGCGCTTTGGACGGGCGTGCCTCATCAGTGTGTCTGGCCTTTCTGGCGTGGGCCTTCATTGCTGAGAGCGACTCCGCCGATCCCCCGGAGATAGTTTGAATTTCTCCGAAGGGCTGTTGATTCTCTTGATGACGAGGTGGTGACGGTGCTTGGGCCCTTCCAGCGACATACTGGCGCAGATGTCCGCGCTGGATGAGGTCCTCGATCTGCTTCTTGAGCTCGTAGCAGTTGTCGGTGTCATGGCCATGGTCACGATGGAAGCGACAATACTTGTTAGGATTTCTGCGATTTGGGGGAGACTTCATCTTCCCTGGCCATTTAACCGCGGGATCATCTTGGATCTGCAACAAGATGTGTCCGACTGAGGCATTGAGAGGGGTGAAGGCTTGTCTGTCTCTCTGAGGAGCTGGACCAAGCCTCTCTTTGACGGGTACCCTCTCCGTCCTGCTCCGCTTGTTGCTGTTCTCCTTCCTGTCGTCTCTATCTCGCTCCTTCCCCTTGCCCTCTGGTCTAGATGACTCTCCTCGCCTAGCCCTGGTGATATCCTCAGCATTCATGTATTTTTGGGCTTTTGCCAGCAGCTCCGGGAAGCTCTTTGGAGGGCGCTTCATCACTGAAAAGAGAAAGCTTGACGAGCGAAGGCCTCCCAGGAAGGCTGTCATGGAGACCTTGTCGTCGGGCTTTTCGACTTGGAGTACCTCCTCGTTAAAACGAGTGAGATAGCTCTTGAGGCTTTCATTCTTATCCTGCTTTATGCTAAGCAGGTGCGTGGAGGGCTTCTGGTGGCGGCGTCCTCCAATGAAATGTGACAAGAAGGACTTACTTAACTCTGCAAAGGTGGAGATGGAGGCCGGGGCCAGGCTGGAGAACCATTGCCGTGCGGAGCCCTTCAGGGTGGTTGGAAATGCTCTACACATGATCTCGTCAGAGATGTTGTGTAGTTGCATTAGGGTTTTGTAAGTTTCCAAGTGATCCAGCGGGTCCTTGGTTCCATCAAAGGTCTCCATGGTCGGCATCTTGAATTTTTTGGGGAGTGGGTAGTTTGCTACGGAGGGTTTGAACGGTGTGTCCGTTCGTTGTACCAAGTAGTCTATTGATTTTGGTACCTGAGCCTTCATGGCATTGAAGACATTGCCAATTAGATTTTGCATCTCCTTGATCTTCTCGTCCAAATGGTTGAGAGCTTCCCTGGACTGACCTCGGAAACGACTCTTGCCTTCCAGGCTATAATTCTCACTTTCCTCCTCCTGGAAATCAGGATCCTCATCATTGGAAGCAGAGGGAGGAGGTGGAAGTCCACCGTGATTCGACCCTCCTGGGGCTCCACCCGGGGGAGGAGGTACGTCGAAATGAGCGCGGCCTTGAGGGTCGACCAGGAGTCTTCCGTGTGGGACGACAGGCGGAGCTCCAGCAGATGTGCCCTGGGCGTGGGCGCCATGATGATGGGCTCCCAGGGTGCCATGAGGATGGGCGCCCAGACCAGCTTGGGCGCCTTGGGGATGGGCGCCCAGGTGAGGGTGGCGTCGGTTGGCGCCTCGGCCCCGGGCACCGTGTGGACGGGCGGCCGGGTGAGGTGCCCCTCTGCTTGGAGCAACCGGTTGTTCCGAGTGCGGTACTTCCTGTGGCCCTGCACCTAGTGCTCCTCCCTGCCCCGCTAGCATGAGCTGCAATATTTGCTGGTTCTGAGTCACCTGCTGCTGCATGGTCTCTAGCAACTGTTGAGGAGAGGGAGCGGGAGCATTCGGTGCAGGGTTGGTCCGTGGAAGATTACCCTCGCCTTCCCGTGAAGGATTACCATCTTGTCGCCTTGTTGACCTGGTGATTGGCATGACTTTTTGGAAAAAGGAAATTCTTTTCGTTCCCACAAACGGCGCCAAACTGATGATGCCAAAAAGTGTTTCGGGCACCACTGGTCAAGTGATATGCAATTAATGTAGAAATTAATGAAGAGAGAGAGAGGGTTTATAGTGGTTCGGTCGGTGTGACCTACGTCCACTTCAAGTGATCACTTTACTGCTAGCTCCGGGGAAGAGATTACAAATTAGGAGATTACAATAATGGTGTGAGAGTAGATAAAAGTTGCTTCCCCTCCAATGTTAGTAGGACTCTCCTTTTATACTCTTCCCCTAACGGATAGGGACGAGTCTCCAGCGACGTATGCTCCATTATGGTGGAGCATTCCGAACTGTCCTCAATAGATGAGCAGGTAAGATTTCTTCCGCGGGACTTGGTGAAAACCGTTTAAAGGAACGACTCATTGACTCCGTCATTATGTGGATCTGGACCCGGCCCTTAATGGGTGGGTGATGACCCGGGCTCATCATGGACTTGGGTCAGTTAGACCTGACCCGCTATCGTGGACCGAGCCGTTTGGGCCTAACCCGTCATTGCGGACCGAGTCATTTGGACCTGACTCATCAGTATTGAATGTAGTTATCTTTGGGATTAAACACGTGTTCATGGAGGAAGAATGATATATAATTTGTAAGAGTCCTATCGTTGGGAAGATTATATTTGTTTCATTTGGATTAATGTTAATTCCACGGAGAGCTTGACTCATCTGTTTTATCTTTTATTATCTATTGTTGTGATTGTTGTTTCTTCTTGCTGTCTCCATCTTATCTTTCCCTCATCAGAGTCGAATTCCGACGAGGAGCTTCTTTTTGGAGTGTGCTTGAAAAGAGCTAAATGGGCATAGTCTAGGAGAGAATGTAGTTGTTTGAGATTTGATGATGTTTTATATAATGGGGAAGCTTCTCTTTGCTGCGGTGCTTACTCTACCAAGGAGTTGGAATCTTCCTATGGAAGGGACTTTAAAGTTTCATGTTGATGGAGTGGATAGAGGTAGAGTTTTGCGAAATTGTAAAGGGGATGTTTTGATGATGTTCTCTAAGCCTATTGGTGTTAAAGATTCTACCAAGGCAAAAGTTTTAGCAATCTTGGAGGCTATCCGTATGTTTGTTTGCGTTAATCATTCTAAGCTTAATGTGGAGAGTGATTCGTCTAATGTTATTGCTTAGGTAGTGTCTCTAGATGAGGGTCCTTGGAAGTTCAACTTCATTCTTAAGGAGATCAAGTTGATGTCTTCATCGATTCGAGTGGAGTTCAAACATATTTTGCGTTATGCCAATGCCGCATGGCCAGTGCTTTGGCTAAGCAGGGGTGAACCATCTTTCTCCTTTTGTTGTTTTCCTCATGTAACCTTTATTTTTCTTCAGCACAAGTCTTGTATACCGAGTTATTTTGGTTGTCTGGGTTTAAACTTTTGGCTTTCTAATTCCTTTCTAATTTAATATGATAAAAAAAAACAGATATCTCCTTATATCAATAGAAATGGGTTTGCTTTTCTGATACTGGTTGTGCAGACGTAGAGGTTAAAAGTTAAAAAAGAAACTCATTTCCCTTTGTTTGAATCTCCTTCAAACCTAGACAAGAGGTAGCATGTGGATTACATAGTAGCAAGACTCACTTTCAAGCATTATCCTGTATGGTATAGTATACAACTTTACTAAAAGAATGACTCAATGACATGATGGGTGTCATGAAAATCATCTTCATGGGATATATATTAAGAAGGTAGTAGTCCTCTTTTTGAAGAATCAAAGGGAAAGTTGGATTTTGATGTCTGAGAAAGAAGTGAAAGGAGATAGTGGCCACATGGAAGTGAGTCAGCAAATGAAACTGATTGCATATCATGGAAACCAAATCCCAATCTTGGCTCCAACAACAAGAGAAAATCAGGCCCATTTCCACCCACCAACAACTTTTCTCTATTTTCATTTATTTAGAAAATTGAGTTCATTTGGCAGAAATGTATTAAGGCTGTTTGGGTAGGAACATGGGGGGTTGGGAAATGCATTGAACCACACAGAAAATGGGATGAGAGGTTAGCATGAGCTGCACCTGGTCATTTGGTTAGACAAGAAAACAAAATCTGACTCAAATTGGCCCTAGCCCTTTTTTTGATCAATAGCCAAGAGAATAAGTAGTGAGGAGAAAACATAACAATATATGATTCATCAGAGGGTACAAAACTGAACAAGGCCCCACTTGTCTGGGAAGAGTGCTGGACACTCAGCTCGTCGTTAGCATCAAGCCCAACATTTTATTTGTTCATCATTTTTGTAGGGTGGGCCAGAGACCTTTTTATCATTCCCATAGCCTTTTTTAATTGCTTAGTGAGGATGCATTCCCGTAGTCATTTGTAATCTGACACTGGGAATGGAAGACATCAGATTACTCATCTGACTTGATAAATTTCCAGATTAGTTATCTGGGTGGTGTGTACACCACATAATCTAGGGTTGGTATGTTTGGTTTCATTTTAAGGTCAAGTTCTTGCCGGGCATGAGTACTGGGGACAAAACACAACCTGATCCACCCAAGTTGCACCACCTTTTTCAAGTATCTTGGTCTCCAGATGATTAAAATGGTAAACTACTGCTCTTTATAAGGGCATTAGAACAATTTCACTTACTTTATACACTCTCATGCACTTGCAATCTAATTTTTGCAACCTTTTGAGGGTTTATATATCTTTTTTATCCAATACTTCACATGGAAGCCATACTAGTCTAAAGGCTCTTTAAAGCAGATGGTCATCCTAAAATACTAGGAAATGATGTCACAACCCACATTCTTCTTTTTCATGAACCTCTCACGGCTCTATATATACAATAGTCTGCATGAAGGATCAAGATAACACAAGCCTAGCGAAATCCAGCGTCATGGAAAGTTAAGAATAGCTAGCAGACCACCAATCCCCACCAGATAATAGAAAGGTATCCAAGAGAGAAAGTAACAAAGATAAAAAGAAAAAAAAGAAAAAAAAGAAAAGAAAAGAAAAGAAGGATGAACCCTCTTCTGCCACGCTACCAATTAGTTTCCTTTTGACTTGGCCAAAACCTTTTGTAGGGAATCCATTTGGTTTTCTGTTTTGGGCTTTCATAAAGCTATAAATTCCTAACACCCATCTTCAATCTTTCACTTTGAGAGAGAGAGAGAGAGAGAGAGAGAGAGAGAGAGAGAGAGAGAGAGAGAGAGAGAGAGAGAGAGAGAGAGAGAGAGAGAGAGAGAGAGAGAGAGAGAGATGGAAAACATGCAACTAGTTTCTGCCTCTAAGAAGGTTGAGGCTCAGTATGTAGAAATGAAGGTGCCGCTATACTCATACGGATGTGAGAAGAAAGTGAAGAAGGCCTTGTTACAACTCAAAGGTAAATTATCCTCCCCTACTTTGTATTCTATCCCCATATGGTATGAGATACAAGGAGATAAAAGAAGAGAGAAGAAAAAAAAAATTAATAAGCTTATTACACACAACATATGCAAGTGTAAAACATGCGAGCACATTATCATGTTTTTCAAAATCATGTTTTCACATGCCTAAATGAGTATATCCAATGTTTTCAGATTTCTTTGGATTTTAACTCTTTAATAAATTTCTCAAAATCCTTGAAGAAATAAGAAATGAAACTCTATGTCTTGATGTAATAGTAATACAAGAATATTGGACGGTTGGGATCATGAAGTGAGAGAAGACCACAAAAGTCCAAAGACCTAGATATATAGGTTGAGACTTCTTCACAAGTTACTCAAAATCTAAAGATTTAAGATATTCAGATTCAATATCTTGGAAATTATTAGTTCAATAAGAAAATTGACCGGTTTGGATTATATATAAATGAGGTATGCAAAATGAATCCGTTGAATATCACAAAGGTAGCTCCCACTAGTTCAAATCAGGTTTAAACCAAAATCTCACAAATATCGGCAATATGTTGAAAAAGAATAATGTCACGATAAATAATCAAGATAAAAAATTAACAGTGAATAAGAATTCAACAAAAGAATTTTATAACAATATTCTAAATTTATTTATTATTCTACTAATTTTAAAATTAATTTATTTCTCACTGCTATTCCCAATACTATCTCTAAACCCCCAAATTTGTAAACATCCTAACATTTTTTTCGAAACAACATTTCTCATTTATAAATTATCAAAATCCCAGTTGCTTATCAGCAAGGCCTTAAAAAAAATTAGAAAAAAAAAGAGAAGGAAATAAAACAAAAGTTAGAAAGGCATAACTCTAATGTAGTTGAGTGCCTGATTGAGTTGTTGTTCCATATCAGGGATACATTCAGTGAGTGTAGACTATGAACAACAGAAGGTGACAGTTTGGGGCATCTGTGATAGAGACCAGGTTTTGGACACCATCAAGAGCAAGAGAAAAGGAGCATGCTTCTGGGGTACTGAAGGGGCCCATAAATGTCCACGTCCTCGGTCCAAGCCCACCACTTCTTCTTCAACTCGGTCTTGGATGTTGACCTGGAAGGCATGGAAGATGGCCAAGATCTTGTTAATCTAATCCCCCACCCTTTGCCTTTCCAAGTTGCTGGGGGCAATTTATAGTTAGTTTTATACCCCATATGTGTACAGAGAATGTGAATTTTCATGAACTTTTGCTCAAATCATGAAATATTGATTTTAAAAGTTTGCATGGTCTAATATAGGCCTATATGATATAGTGTTATATGTGTCAGTATTTATTGGTCATTTCAGCTTTTGCCTGACTGATTTGAGGTCTAAAACCTTTAAGTGAAACTAAACATGTTTGGTTCAATGTTTAAAGGCCGGAGCCTGCTGGCCAAGACATCAGGCCCAATCTTCTTCGGGTGGGCTTGAGCCATAGCTGAAAAACTTCTAAGACATAGCTCAGGCCAAAAAGCTGAAAGTCTGAATCGATCTGAGCCTTAGACAAGTTTTGAACATGTTAACAAATTCGACTAACAATTTGAGGAAAGTAAGTTCCTAGACCACCAAGGTGGAGTGTATATTTAGAAAAAATGAAATCAGAGGTAATCTCTAACAATTAGGGTGGTCAATCGTGTCGTGTTAATGAATTAGGATTACGAGTTAACAAATTCGTGTTAAAATTACTTCAATCCGTACGCAGTCCGTCAACTTAACAGGTCAAAAAATCCAACTCGAACATAACCGGTTAATTTAACGGGTTACACGACCTAACCCGTTAACCTGTTAAATAATTAAGTCATTTTGAAAAGTAAATAAAAATCTATACAAAAATATATAAGGAGAAAAATATATAAGCCACACGAAACCATAAGTGAGGATCTCAAGTGGATTTTACCTAAAACCCAACTATAAAACAATAAATTTCAGTTCCTTTTTTATGAATATAAATTAATTCTATCTATACTTAGGGACTAAAAAATTTTTAATGGGTTAAGCTGGTTGTTAATGTATTACTGGTTTAATTCGTGCACGACCGGTTAACTTAACGTGTTAACAGGTTTGAACCATTAACGACCCGAACCCATTAAAAGCCCAATCGAACCCGTTAATATCGTGTGGGTTCGTGTCATGTTAACAAATCGTGTGCCATTTTGACAGCCCTACTAACAATTCCTTCACATTTTTATTGAGTCTTGGCCTGCTCCATTGAGTCTTTATCAAATTTTGGCCTAGTTTCAATTTAATCTTTATAGCGATATTTCACATCTGGCCAAAACTAATTTTGTGACTGGGAGTAACTTGCTGAATTTTACAAAGTCCCACCGAGTTTTACAACTAGGGTTTCAAAGGTCCAGGTTAGTCTAGCTAATGGACCCTAGCTAATGGACCCTGGCTATATATATATATATTGTGCATGATGATTAGAATTTTGAAATTTGTGATTTTTCTTTTCACTAGATCTAGTAGTAGGACTTTCATCAGGTATAGTTGTATGTAACTTCATTTATTTGAGCTCAAATACGTTGGCATTTGAACCTTGAAGTAGCTATACATTTAAACGACTTATAACGATGGTGTTTTATATTTTTATGATTTAAGTTGCTATGATTGTTATGTAGAGATTTTTTGCATTTTGGATGCTGTAGATGTTGGTATTGGGCAATGTGACTCACAATTCATTTTCCAGTGACAACTTTATATACCATATCATTTTATCAATGAAAGGCTGTCATTAGACATGTTATTCATTGCATTGATACATAATTAAGATTTAAGACTTAAGAAGGAAGACTTGAATCCCTCTTCATAATACAAATATACCAATGCCCGGCCCCTTCCTTCCTCCATCATCAATTGATCACTCTACAATTAGAACGTATCTCTCCAGCTGTGCCTGTGAGGACATCCAACTTGCCCATCTTCCCCATAGCTGCGGCGAACTTGACCCTCCAAAGCAGCCCATTGAAAGCATTTGATCTCACTTGGCTTGCAGTCGCAGTGTCTGTCAAGAGGGTCTGGTCAGATATGAACAAGCCCCGGTTCGCCAGAATGTCCTCATAGTAGGCCGTGTCCATGAAATTGGGGCTACTTGGGTTCATCGGAACCACCAAGGTAGTGTCTGTGCTCCCCTGTGGGCACTGTTGCTTCAGCTGGGCCGCGTAGGCGCTGTCTAAGCTTGGATCTTGGCTTGCTGTTGTGTTGAAGCTGTATAGTCTGCTGCTAAATGAAGTGCAATGAGAACGGCCAATGGTGTGTGCTCCTGTACATGCAAAAAATTAGAGTTAGTTTGTATAGGTCTATGCCTGATGGGCTGGGTCTGGCCCATCGGGCTTCTTGGTCTGGGCATCAATGTTGGTCCATCAGGCTTGGACATGAGCATGCATATATTCACTTTTCAGGATAAATGAATGAACTAGCCGAGCTGAACTAGTTTGGAAAGACTACTATTGATACATTACTAACTTGGAGGCCCATTGAAGACTTGTAGTGGAACAGAATTTCAACTGATTGGTCTGAGAGAATTTCTATGAATCTCAACTGATTGGTCTGAGAGGATTTCTATGAATTTCCATGGGAATTCAGTTTTTCAACTAATGCTACCACTATATTTACGAAGTCAAGCAATGAAAAGAGATTGTTGAAGATTCCTAATCCTACCAGAGAGTGTAACCATTTCTTCTTGTGTAAAGCCTTTTCTTCCAAATATTTGAGTGAGTGTGGCGACATCAGATGTCGGACCAGGTAACTCATTGAGTGACTCGGAAGCCACTGAAGTCCTTCCATCTCTTCTCCCTGCTGGAACGGGATATCCTAAGCCTCCTGTCTGCACAAACACAGGCCATGATAATTTAGAGATATTAGCCGTATACAGATATATTGCATGCTAAAATGGATGTTTCTGTGAAGTTACTGTAGAAAACAGAATTAGAAATGAGTATATATATATATATATATATATATATATATATATATATATATATATATATGGGAGGAATCCTATATATAGCTTCAGTAGAAAAAAGAAAACCAAATTTTATTCTGCATCATGGAAAAGGGTCTTGCACCAAACCACGAAAATAGATGATTAGTTTACTCAATGTGCCCTTAGCTAATCCCTTATGTTCATCCTAGTCGCCATGAGTCTCAAGCACCTTAGTCACCAATTATATCGCACAAACACAAAACATGGAGAGAGAGAGAGAGAGAGAGAGAGAGAGAGAGAGAGAGAGAGAGAGAGAGAAGAGAGAGAGAGAGAGAGAGAGAGAGAGAGAGAGAGAGAGAGAGAGAGAGAAATGATAAAAAATCATAACATCTTGATTTTTACTTGTTTTCTACATTTTTAACATAAACCACTAGACAACTTTTTTTTTTTTTTTTTTTTTTACCCCAGCCAAGGTGGCTGGGACCCAAGAGAACCCACATGTGAAAAGAGGAAGTCCACACCGTAGAAAGGAGAGGCCACACAACTAAGAATAGAAGCCAGCCCACACAAGTGGGAAGAGTGGCATACTCTGGGATCAATCTCTGGCTAATGGGTGAGACATATATGGGGTTGCCTACCAACAACCGGATGACCCTTTGTTCTCCACTAAGCCAACCTGTTGATGGCTTATTAAGGCTATGATTACGACGACGACTGTGATGACACGGTCAGCAATAGCAACAACGATTAAACTACGCTATGATTTATCAACCCGTATCCAACTATCCAAATTAATCTCCCATCACATAGTCAAGAGTCGACCCATTAGAATCCAAGTACAAGATTCCTTACCAATTGCACACTGTCTCTTGCAGCAAATGCAAGTATATCTGCACATGAAACTTGTCCTTTGCAACTGTCTTCCAATTTAGCCTTTGCACTGTCGATGACTTCGAACCCTCGAAGGCTAGGATTGTTAGCAGGGGAGTCCTTCTCAGCTGTGTTTGCTGTTGTCGAGTCAATAAGAACAGACCCATCACAACCCTAAAAGACCAAAAAAAAAGAAGAAAAGGCTCATTAATCGAACAAATGAACTTAGCTGGTAGTACGTGCAGGCCACATGGCAATGAACTCACCAACCATGCAATATACACAAACTGATCTCAAGATTTATTAAAAATCTAAACTTACTTACCCTAACGAAGCAGTCATGAAAATGCATTCGCACCAAACCAGCAGCTATACCCCTATTACTATCAAATGCCTTGGAGACCTCCTCCCTCACAATACTCTCTGCATGGGGGCAATTATTTTCATAGAATCCTACTTGAAGCTGAGCTTCCAACCTAACACTCAAGCACAAGCCCACAACTAAACCCAACAATAGCATCTCTACTCTCATAGTCATACTCATCTCTCTTGAATCTTCTAACCTTCAAACTCAAATGTCTTGTGCACTACACACACTTCATCCAATGGCTACTTATAGACTAGAAATGTCACAATGGTGGGATATAAAATAATACCCATCTTTAGTTAGTGGCAAATGATCAGTGATGACTTGAATTCGGTTGCTTGATTTGTGGCGATTGACATGCAGATGAGAGCTAAGGGACAAGATGGTTGGCGTTGAAATTTATGTACATTCTACAATAATAATAATAATAATAATTATTATTATTATTAAGGGTGCAAACAAACAAGCCAAGTTGAGCCCTTAACTTGGACTTGGCTTAAATTTGTTAAATAAGCAAAAGCTAGTATGATCTCATCGGTTGGATTTGAACTTCTTTGGTCACTATATATATATATTTTATATTATTAGATATCTTAACAAGGATAGTCAGCTCAGACTCAAGCCAGCTTGAGTTGCAGCCATCCTTAGATTTGAATCGATCGTGTTAGAAAAAAGGGTTTGGGTGGTGATTTAAGAAAGCAATCTTTGGTGGGATCTTAGCGGCGTTGACTGGCATGCATCATGTAGGCGACGCGGCAAGAGAAATTTAAAAGAAGAGAGTTGCTTTGAAAGGAAGCTTTGAAAGAGATGTAAGGGTATGTAGTTTGACATTATGACACAGACTTTGGCCCTTATTCTTCTGATTGGGCCTCACCAGCAGACTCCTAGGTTGTCACGACATGCAATGGAAAGTTGAAATTGTGTTACGTTGGACCTTGTCTGAGAGTTGCTTAAGGCCAAAGGGAAGTGTGTTGGAAAAGGCCAACCTACAGATGGGTATTTATGTATCCCTGTGGGTCATATATGATGCACAGATGTAACTTTATTGTGTGCATGATTGTATTGGGGAAGATTCGTCTTTTCTTACTTATTTTATAGTACCTGCTTTATGAAGTGAGGATAAGAATTATGAAACATTTTCTTCCTCACAAAGGACTTGTAAAAAGAGTTTTTTTGGACCCATTTTATCAGGTAGAACGGATCTAGTATTTTATTTTATTTATTTTAAAACAAATATATTATGTTACCGAACGTCTAATTTAAAGCAATAAAATAGATGGTCATAGTAAAATTCTTGTTTACATTCCATTTAGTGTCCTTATTGAGGGACAACCACAGTTAGTATTTATCACAATAAATTAATATATATATATATATATAACCATTAAATTATAAGGACCTAAAAGTACTGGCTAAGATGATCTAACTAGATTATTTTTAGCTTCAAACATAACCACGTCCAATTCTTTCCATTGTCATGCTTTTCTTAGTTTTTGTCATCAAATGTGTTAGGTTAGGACTTGTACGTCGGTATATATAACCCACTTTTGAAACGTCCAAGTCTTCTTACTTGGAGCCCACCTTTAATTAATGGAATTCTATGTAGAGCCCCAAATTTTACATTGTTCTTGACACCATGACTCATTTCCCTTATATCTTATATTCTTCTTATCTAGTACCAATTAACTTTCCTATTTTGTGCCTCCCTTTATTGTCTTACATTCATTCAGGTGTCACGCCAAATAATAGAAGGGTGGGTCACATAGAAAATAAAAACAATTCTCCTTTTTATCGTGGAATATTGTGATCACACAAATATACCCACAGTTGGAAATGTTTGAACATATGACCATTTTTGTACTCATCATCCTGAACAATGGGAGTTATAACAACGCAAATAACATTTTCCTCTCATGTAATGTTTGTTAAATTAATAACCACCAATTTATTGCATCCTGTCTAGATAATGAATTAGTGACCAAGTTAAAAAATAGGACCAGCCATTGAACTAGAGAAGGCTAAGGTTCAGCGGACCTGGTTCAACTAGTGGTTTGTTCCAGTTGAATTATGACATCAACAGACAGAAGAACACCATGCATGATTAAGTAATAGACAAATCTAAAATGAGAGTTATTAGGAAAATATATTTTTAAAATATAAAGATAATTCAAAAAGTGTAAAGTAATGACTAAATCCCAGAATAATATTTTAAAAAAAAAATAGATTTTTGAAGTCTAGCAAATGAAACTAATGATAATTTAAAATTTTAAACTTAATTATTCCCAGTTGTACTGCAAGGTTCACTTAATTGGTTCAACTAAGAAGTCTTGGTCGAACCAAACTACAACAAATAGCGATTTCGATTAAACCAAACTTCATTATGTAGTGGCTTTAGTTTAACCAGTTGGTCGGATCAGTCCAATTTTTAAACTATTGAATTTTGTCTTCCTGCTTTAATAGTGCATGCAGACTAAGTCAATGAAATTTAATCCATTCGACTTAGTATGTCATTTTTTAAAATCTTAAAGTTGGGCATTTCATACAGTGAACATGGACACTTGCAAAAGTTAATGATTTTGTAGTTCAATCGACTTGACTTTTGATTTCATGATTCTAAGATATCATTGACTAAGTTAGAATAAATACTTTAGTAGGTGAACCTTATGGAGGTAGTGGATTTGGTTCGTATTTTGGACTTGATTAAATGGACTGGTTCCTATTTTGGTCGTTCATCGAGGGGGCCTAAAAGGTTGGCCATGTGATCGAGTCAAGAAAGGTATTAGTTTAAACAGAAATGCAATTGTGTTTGTTAGTTTGTTCAAACTTATAAGCATCTTTATGGAAAAATAAAATAACATAACCTAACATACTTTAGTAGACCAGAAACAAGATAGGGCTGGGCCAACTGAATTTGACAAACAATCCAAGTCCGACCCTCGTATTGAATGGGCTTACTTTTTTGGCCAAGAACTAGCCCATCGGCCTTACTAAGCAATTGAACTCGAAGTGGGGTGGGCTTAAACCCAGCTGGCCCAGCGCCCACCTATCGAACTCGAAGTGGGCTGGGTGTAAACCATGATGGTCCAACTCAGTGCACTTCCAGCCCTAGGTTTGGGCCCCCACAATCCAAACACCAACCCCTTGATCCTTAGCAGGCAACAAGCATTTTCCATCATAGGCGAGGTTCCTTCGATCTATATTATGAACTGATCTAGTCCTTTCATGAGATCTGATTGTCTTGGAAATTTCCCTCTCCTTAATTTAAAAAACGACTGTGCCCCCATTTGTATGGGTCACAGCCCGCTGGAGTTGGGCCCAACTCATAAAGGTCAGGCTGGTATGGGTCCAAGCCTGAGTTAGCACATTTAGCCCTACTCCTACTCGCAGCTGATGGCATTCAGAAATGGGAAATTCTCAAATTAGTATAAGATCTTTAGCTTATTTCTAAAAAATTACATGGAGACTTGGAAAACTTCATAAGAGTAAAAACATTTTCCATATTTCTTTCAATCAAGTCCTCATCATAAAAACAATTACAAAAATAACCTTATGTCATTTTTCAAATATTTATTTTAATTAAATCATTTTTTAAAAAAAAGAGGATTTTACCAAAAAAATACTTAATGCGCACGTGGGACTTGATCAAGCACTTTAGATGTTGTTGCAGCAATTAGAGCAATTGGGCCGAAAAACCCTTCTTTTTTACTAATTTGGTACATGGTCGGTGCCGACCTTAATTTACACTACCTAAGGTTGGTACCGACCCTATTGTCATGAAAAGTTACAACTTTGTGCGAAAAAAAATAGAAAACCTGCATTGACACCGACCTTATTTTCAACCAGTAAAAGATACCATGTAGTACCCATGTCAAATGATTTTTCAAGTCATTTTTTAGTTGTTCACATTTGTATCATCTAATGTTTGCTTTGATGTGTAATTGATTCATTTGTTGAATATAATTTGGAATTTTTTCAGCAATTACATTGTCATAGAGGTAGGGCCCGTATGTACTAAATATATCAATTAGAAGATATACTTGGTGAGGGATAATTAAATTTGTATGGAATTGTATGGCTGGGTGTACGTTAGAAAAAATGGTAGAAGCCCACTGCATGGCTTGGAAGTCGATCCCATCCTATTCATCAGTTAGGCTATACAAGCATAAGAAGTTTTAAAATGAAAATTTTATGAGATACAATGCATAGGTTAAAACTAAATCTCATTCATTCATAAGAAGGCCACACAAGCATGAGAATGTAAGCGAATTTATTTTCAAAGTGAAATTTTTGGTGAACAAATATGACAAGGCAATCTGGAATTTACTAATAGTCTGCTTTTTACAAGTCAATTACAAATGTGATAGAAATGTGAAAGGCACTAAATGTGAACAAAGTCTGAGTCACAGGGTACTATATGGTATCTGGAGGTTTTAATTGAGATTTGGCTTTTTATGAACATTTTTAACTACTTTATAGAGGATATTCTAAAATCCAATTTGCAGAAATATGGTCAAATTAATTAACTTCAAAAAGTCCCTAGAGTGCAGCAGAACTTGTTTGGAAGTTGGAACATATGTGGGAGTCTGAGTCGACCATGTAGTACCCAAAAAAAAAAAAGATTTGAAAATAGTTTAACTATGAGAATTTCAAATGCCTTTCAAAACTTAAGATTGATACCTTTAACTAATAAAATAAGGAATACAAAGTCTGAGTCACAGGAAATTTTTGGTAAACAATATAGATGATACAAATGTGAACAATTAAAAATCTGGCTTTAAAAATCGTTTGAAACGGGTAACTACATGGTATGTACTACATGGCGGAAATAGTTCCACCATACACTAATAAAACATACGTACTAGCAACAAACATGTAACTAATAGCAAAGATACCCCTGTACCTAGCACATTACCAATCTCTGCATGTATATGGATATACTTGGTTATCAGTAAATTTTACTTTACTGCAAGTTTTTTACCTATATTTTGAATTCTGGCTTCATGCCTAGCCTCGATAAATTGCTTTGTACCACATGAAAATCTTTTAACCTATTTAAACTCTAAGGAAGACTTCATTCTTTTATGACTGCAGTTATTGTAGGTATTTGAAATATGGCAAAGAAAAGAATGCTTTCCGTCAAAATGAGCAGAATCCTATTTAGGAATTGGCGTAACCGCTCTTAAGGAGTGCATTTTTATTAGTAAGTTGGGTCCACAATTCATTAAACAATACCGATTAAATTGAATCTTAGGTTTATCCATAGAATCGAAACAAATTTTATTGCCCATGGAGGTTGTCATCATTGACTAACGAAAAGGAACATGATATTTAGTTTGGATTTTTTTTTATAATATAGAATCACTGGATTGTCATATCTTGCTGTGAATTCTTGGGTTTCCTTTGGTTGTGATGTTTTGTAAAAACTTTAGTTTCTGAAAATTAGATTTTACATTGACAATCTTTAACTTATTGGTAAATATATGCAGTTAAACAATGATTATTATATATTTGATACAAGGTCGGTACTGATGTAGGTTTTCTATTTTTTTCACACAGAGTTGTAACTTTTCATTATAATAGGGTCAACACCGACCTTAGGTAGTGAAAAATTAAGGTCGGCACCGACCATGTGCTAAATTGGTAAAAGAGAAGAGTTTTTCGGCCCAATTGCTCTAATTGTTGCAACAACATCTAAAATGCTTGATCGGGTCCCATGTGCGCATTAAGTGTTTTTTTTTGTAAAATCCTAAATCCAACCCAAACGACCTAGTGGATCACACTTCAGCTGCCTTTATGCATGGACGATTTAAAAGAAGTGTTTATATGGATTACAAACAACTAAAAGATAACTTTATTAAATGGTTATATGATTATCAAATTTACATGAAACTTGGGCCATATGAAAATCCAGAGAAAGAAGTGCAACACCAATTCTAGCTTTCTCCTAGGTGACTGAACCATCAAAATAAGGTAGCGTCAACATTTGATCAATGAGCCCCACAAAGTGATTTTTAGGTTGATTTTGGGGATGGAAGAAGGTTAACAAAAGACAAAAACTTGTCATAAGGATATTCATATTCTAGTCAATTTTTTGGAAAAAAATTTATGGAGAGGAGCTGATTGAAAGAAATATAGAATTTTTTTTTACTTTTTTGAAATATTCAGATCCTCATGTACTTTTTTAAAATGAGATAGAGGTTTATATATATATATATATATATATATTTTTTTTTTTCTTTTTTGTTTTCATCTCAGAAATTAAGGCATTCCATTGGGTGGGCTGTTCTCCTGTCAACCTCTGCCCACTTCATGAAAAAGTTGTCCTATGTGGGCCCAACTAGGATGCATCAAATCTACGAAGGTAGTTATGTTGTATGGTAGGTGACATTTAGGACAAGGGTGGACTGAATCACTCCCATTGAGATAATCCTAACATTTAATTTTGGAGCCTCAAAATACTGATTTTCTAGCTAAGTGCATTGATTGATTCATCTCACAACCTTATGTCTCCAACTTCAAAATTATATTTAGGAAGGCAAAGATGGAGGATTTAAGCTCTCAAATGCAAACTCAAGTTGAACGAAATTGCAGGATGCCAAACATCATCGAAATGATTTTTTTACCCAAGCTGCTACTCTTATTTGTAATATGACTCAAACCTACGACATTGAGCACCTTCCAACCGTGTTACAAGCCTCTTATCAAAGGTTAGCTAGTCCACATCCTCCTCTTTCGTTTCATTTGAAGGAGGTTCACATTTTAAGCGGATATAGGGCACTCCTGTTATACAGGTGAACTTTTTATTTCTCAAATTCTGTTCGTCTTCTCATGCGCCGTTTGCATAAAAATTTAATTGGATGTTTATCTATTAATCATTTTCAAAATTGTGTTAGACTTTTAATACATTATTTTCAGTCCATTTCTAGAAAATAAGAGTTCTAAACCAAAATCCAAAACTAGTACCCTAGTTTGCAAAATTATGGGAAGCCACTTCTCTATTTTAAATTTTTTTGTAAAGAGCTGTACTGACGATCAAAGGGGCAAAGCTTGAGATTACAAAGCAAGCTTGAGACGAAGACAGAATGAAAGAACAATGCCCACAGCCTGGACAAAGAGCCACAGACCAAATAGCAGTTTAAAACAGCAAGGCACGCCACTTCTTCTCTACTTTAGGAATTTTAGCCTGCATGATAATACCTTTTTAAGAACAGGTATTCAAGGAAAAAGAAAATAAAGCCTCTCTCCTTAGAGTCTGCAGGGAGTGTTTTGTTAATTTGGTTGCTCATATAACCACTTACACCAACACCTCATAGTAAACATCAGAATTTCCACAAAGGTAAGAAAGAAGTCAGAACTGGTTCAGTGATTGATTCCTTATCAGATGCACAGAAAATGATTAATTTGTGTGCTGGCTCTGTTGCTTTGATTTATTAGATTGTGGGACTAAACCATTCTCCCTCTTCTGAACCATGATGAAATAGTGGATATACTAGCTTCAGCTCATGCTTTTTTCTGACTCCTGCCAAAGTCTCTGGAATATTTAATGTTGGACTTTGAAACACAGACTAGTGAAATCCAAAAAAATAAATTATTTTGGTGTTGCAGTAAAATTATGTTTGATTGGGCCCTGTTTGGATCCTTGGACCTTGGTTACCCAGCACCCACTTTACCTCTAAATCTACTTACATGCATTTGCAAAGAATAAAACAACTCGACTTTCATGTTATCTGAAGACATGAGCCTTGATTTATGAATAAAGAGTCACCAGCACTCAGCTTACTAAGATCCACAAGGGCCCTAAGCAAAACTGTGGCAGAAAGGACAGCAACTAGCACGTTCTTAGATACTATTCGGTACCGGTAGGGTTATAAATGAGTCGGTTCCGGTCCGGGTCCAGGGTGGAACCGGAACCGTTTTCTAAGAAGGGGAATCGGAACCGGAGCCGGTTCGGAACCAGAAAACTGGTTCCGAAACCGGAACCGATAATATTAAAAAGAACCAGAACCGGAACCGGAACCATTTGTGAGGCGGATCTGGTTCCTATTCCGGGTATGAGATGGAGAAAGTAAAAACCTTAATATAGAAAAGTTAAAAAGTAAGAAGGGTTTTGTTTTCACAAAATAAAGTTACCTTATGTTAGTGTATATTTGGTCGGGTCCCGGGTCCACGGGTTTGAGCCACTGTGGATCCAAAACCGGAACCGTTTAGATATCGGTTCCAAAAAAAGGATCCAGAACCGGAACCATTTGTTTATCGGGACCAAAATAAGGACCCAGACCCGGAACCTAACGGGTCAGAACTTTCGGGTAATCGGAGAATCGGGGACCCATTTACAACCCTAGGTACCGGGCGTGTTGAAACCAACCCAAAGGTTTTGGTCAAATCTTTAGAACTCAATTACCCTGTAACTGGTCATGGCGAACAGGCGAAGTCAATTGTAACTCTGATTACTTGCAGATTTGCTTAGTAATTGTGGATGGCCTGCAACTCAGGTTTTCCAAACACATGAAGCATAATTTACACACAAGTCGAGCTACCAACCATCACTGGGTTTATGAAGATCCATACCGGGCCCTAATGGCCCACTTGTGCCTGTTTGAACCTGTGCAACCCGTGTAGTCTTAAGTAATGGGTAAGCCACAGTTGCTTGCATTTGGAAAACCTGAGTTATAACCAAGTCTAAAATTATTTTGTTCTTTCCAACAACCAATTACAGAAAATCAATTTACATGTAACCTGAGTAAAGGGTAACTGAATTCGTGTTATCCACGAACCTCTCAGAGAGACAAAGGTCCCCTACAGAGCTAGAATACAACACAGCAATGCAAATAGAAGCTACAAACCAATCACTAAATAAAGAAGAAAATACAAGTAAATTTAACAGAGTCTGAATCTTCCATAAAGTCAACAACTGGACATACAATGGTAAAAATGTTATACTAAAAGTTGATTGAAAATAAAATATAAATGTCTAGACAAAGAAATGGCAGTGTGATTTTTAAATTTGGTGGTTCTTCGGAAGGCAAAGATAGGATCAACTATTATCTTCTCATTTGGGAACACTGCCTTCCATTTGAACCTCTTCACTATGTTGTGGAGAAACACAAGCATTTCTATTCGAGCGCACTCTTTACTAGGGCACATGCAAGGCCCCCATCCAAAAGGAATGAACATATAAGGTGCCAGCCCTACTCCTTTGAAGCTTGAAGGATCAAATTTCTCCGCCTATGGAAAATAGTCAAGTTTCTTGCGTGTCGAATTAGCAGTCCAATACAACTGTAGAAATGATAGTTAGATTAGATCGTTCCAAGTTTTTTGTACTGCCACATGAAGCCTACTTTATGATTCTCTTAAGCAATAACAAATAGCCATATATTCTGCGAAAATAATATTCATAGTATAAAGAACTTTAGGTGCATTCAAACTGTCTCAAATTAATTTTCTGAACCACAACCTCTTCGGAGATCTCCTTCCATAAAGTATTGTTGTTCCCGGTGTCTCTACTATGATGGCAATAGGTTCACCAGCTGGATTGCTCAATTCAGCTACTTTGGACTCGGACTCTTCCTTGCCTTCTGCATGCTTCTTCAATACATTCGTTTCTATTTCACTGCTGGAAGTTGTGTTTGAGCCTCGTGAAGAGTGATCCAGCAGTTTTCTGTTCTCCTTAATGGTATCAGCCTCTGCCCAGGTGAAGAAGCTTTCTATTCTGCAGCATTTGGTCCTGAACCCCCACTTTTCTCCAAGTGAGGTGATTATAACAGTTATGACTTGGTAGCTGGAACTTGTTTTTCCAGAGCTGTTGATGATTTTGGGATCAGGAGCTAATCAACCTAAACTGCCTACCGGATATTGAGGCACACCATCTGTAATCTCTTTGTTATTTTCAGGAGCTTGGCCAGTTCCAGTTGTGGCTGCAGGAGGAAAGGGAAAGCCAGTGAGAGTGAGGATGAAAAGGAAACAGACCATAAAAAGACCACCATTCAGAGGCAGCAGCAACCACTGCAGTAACAGCGCAAACCTTGGAGACTGGCCTTTGTGTCTAACAAGAAATCCTCCAACAACGGTGGTGCTAAAGAATCCACAGTGCATGGCCAGAAAGAGGCTTCCTTGGTAGCTGCAGCATGGACTGCAGGGTTCCATAGGAGAGCAGATAAAATAAGACCAGAAAAGATGAAGGATATGTCAAGGAAAGATCCTTGAGTATCTTGGTAATTGCAGAATAAGGTAAAGGGGGAATACAGAATTGGGAATGTAAGATCTTCCTTAGTGGCATACCATTCTGTAGTTGGAAAGATTGAGTGGAGCTGAAAATCAAGTCTGATTTCGACGAGTTGTGACTGGTGTGACTGACAGATATTGGGCTGCTCTTAACAGAGGATGAAGACTGCATCATCTTTCGATGCTTCCATCCACAAAATGTACAGAAGCAAGGCTAGGGGACTTTAGAGTTGTTTGTGTTTCCATTATCTGGTTTCTCCTGCTGCTTTCCTTCATTTCATTCCCTCCCCTCCAGGGATTGCATGTGCAAGGAGGGAATAATTTTCCAAGTTCAGTACTTTACATCCTCTGATAGCAAAATCCGTATTGCCACCATCAGTTATAGCAGATTTCTGGGTCACCTTGGACTTGGAAGTTAGAGAAAATTATCTGTTGCAGGAGGGCTATTTGTATCTTTCATTGGGGGTACACCTTCTTCGTAAGTACATTGGTTCAGGCATCTTTGGTACTGATACAAAAGTTTTTCATGCTAGAGAGATGAAAGCAGCGGGAAACTTGGAAGATGTTAAGGATTTCTGAACCATTGTCACATCCTTTGAAGTTTCTTCTGTTCTAAGGAACTTTCAGTTCCAGGATGTTCCCAATTGAAAATTGTGGATGATAAAATATGAAAGAAGAAATCCTGACATGAATGGTTTGAAAGAACAGATGTATAATCCTTCAATAGGTGGTTCTTTTTCCAAGTCCAGTACTTGCCTACTGGGGCAGAGTGAAGAAAATGAACTCACAGGTTCAGTATCCTTTGCTCCCTGTACTTGTACTGATAATACTGAAAGGGGACCTTTTATGTGCTTGTAGCCTCCACTTCGTAGTCCAAAGCCTGTTTGGAGAAATATTACGCCTAAAATCTCCAAGCAATCAGAGAAAACAAGAACTGCAGGTGTGCAGTTCTTTTTTTTTTATAACTGCATGTGTCCTTTGTGGAATCTCCAAAAAGGGATACCACCAGTAGCATCTAGCTAATAATTATTTGTTATTTTTGTCCTGCTTCTGTATTTATTTTAGAATTGAAGCTGGAGGGACTCATTCAAGGGCTGTTTTTGTGTAAATAGGAACAATATTGTTGCACACTTTTTTAAAATTTGTTTATCGTAAATCGGCTGCCAACTAATCTAACAATAGTTCAAGGGGCTTTAATTGAGTGGGTTTAATTCAATTATTTCGGAGATTGTTGTTATTAATTGAGGACTAAATAGGTGATTAATGAAAGGCTATATTTTCTTTTGGTTGGTATTAAATAAGGGTTATATTGGTGATGGATAAATGCTGAATTTCGGTCATCATTGAATTGTAGGTGTGGAATTTGTAAATGGGAAGCAACCTGGGGCACCTTGAATGCATCAATCATAAAGTAGAATTCTTGTGAATGGATGGTCAAGATTAGGAGCAACTTAGTGATAGGCTTTTCTAACAAGAGATTAGACGTGGACGTCCAAAGCTGGGAGCTCCAAAAGCCTAGGAACTCAAGCAGAAAGTATTGCAAGGGACATCTGAGTAGACAATAGGTGATTCATAAGAGACCAAGGATGAGGTGTAAATGGAAGGAGATAACATCGACACTAAATTAGTAGTTGTTAAAGATGATAATGCATATTACAGGATAATTCGTGGACACTACTAGAGATCCTTGTAGTTCCATCCTTGGTTTTGGCGGATGTGTTCTCATCTTTTAAAAGAAAGATGGACAGTGTGTGTGAGATCCGGCGGGCCTGGGCCGAGGTGGCAAATCCGGTTAAAATCCGGTGTGCCCATCACCCGCTAAAGAACACCCGGGATATCAGGGACTCCACCATTCCCACATCGGAAATGTCCAAGTCTTGACCCTAGGCTTATAAGTCAAACTCCTTCTTAACTCAACATGACACATTTTTAAAACCGTGCGGCCCTGGAAACCGTAAGAACTATAGAGTTAAGCGTGCTCGGGTGGGAGCAGTACTAGGATGGGTGACTGCTTAGGAAATCCTCGTGCGCACACGTAGACCAAAGCGGACAATATCATGCTGAGTTGGGTGGAGCCGTGACAGTGTGTTCTTGTATAGTGGCCTAGGTACTCGGATGGTTCCCTTCTATAGGAAGAGAATGTTGGATCTCAGATATCATGGGACTTTTGTAAAAAAAAGGCTCAAATACTCCAAATATGTCTTATTTTAATTTAAAATTACAACAGTATAATTTAAAATTATACACACAATTACAACTAATGTCCTATTTAGGACAATGGACTAATTGTCAAAGCCAGCAAAGGAAGAAGAGACAAGAGTCTTTGTGAGTTCGATATCCCTTTTGAGGGTCTCGATCTTTGAATATATAGATTAAAGTTGCTATATGTGTTACAAGAATTGAGGTAATTAACTAAATTACAGTCATTGTATGCTAATCAGATCTCCTAATAAGGCAAGGAATAATTTACATAGCTGTACATACGAGGCTTGTTTTGACCCACAAGTTGGGCTTTATCTGCCATGGGTTGTGACCCACTGACCCATTGGACCGTGACCCACTGACCCATTTGACACCCCCCCTCAAATTGATGCGGGTGAATCAACGAGCATCAATTTGCTAACTAAGAACTGGTGCCGTGACCGAGGAAGTCCCTTGGTAAAAATATCGGCAATTTGAAGACTAGTAGGAACATGAGGAAGAGTGATGGCTTCACGCACAAATGCATCACGTATGTAATGACAAGCCACTTCAATGTGCTTTGTGCGTTCATGGAAGACAGGATTTTCAGTAATCCGTATGGCACTGGTATTGTCAGCATAGAGAGGTGTGGGTCCAGATTGTGGAAATCTAAGCTCAGAAAGGAGACCCCGAAGCCAGACAATTTCAGAAGTGGCGGCCAACATCGCACGATATTCGGCTTCTGTGGATGATTTGGAGACTTTATCTTGTTTCTTACACTACCAGGAGATCAACGAGTCCCCTAAGAACATGCACCAGCTCGTGGTATACCATCGACTATCTGGGCAACCAGCCCAGTCAGAATCTGAGTAAGCGATGAGAGAGGTCGAATTGCCCACAGGAAAGAAAAGGCCATGAGATGGTGTATGAAGAACATAGCGAAGAATGCGCCGCACAGCAACGAGGTAGAGATGGCATGGTTGTGTCATGAACTGGCTAACTAGATTCACTGCATATGAGATATCAGGCCGAGTGATAGTCAAATAGATCAAGCTGCCGACTAAGCGGCGATACAGTGTGGCATCAGGAAGAAGATCACCCGTATCGTGTGCGAGTTGAAGATTGGCCTCAATAGGTGTATCTACAGGAGTTGAGTTTTGAAGACCAACCGTCTCAATGAGATCCATAACATATTTGTGTTGATCGAGGATGAGACCTTTCGCGGACTGATGAACCTCAAGACCTAAAAAGTATGTGAGAGGCCCTAAGTCTTTCATATGAAAAGATTCATGCAAGGAAGCTTGAAGATGAGTGATCATGCCAGAATATGTCCCAGATATGATGATATCATCCACGTACACCAAGAGGACAGTAATCCCAGTTGAGGAGTGATGCAGGAACATAGAAGGATCCGAGGTACTTTGAGAGAACTGTAGATGAAGGAGAGCATCCCGAAATTTCTCAAACCAAGCGTGCAGAGCTTGCTTAAGACCATATAGAGAGCGTCGTAAGCGCGCACAGTCACCTGCCGAGACACCCGTAACTCCTTGAGGAAGCCGCATATAGACTTCTTCCTTGAGATCACCATGAAGGAAAGCATTCTTGACATCAAATTGATGAAGAGGCCATGAGTGAGAAGCAGCAATGGCAAGAACAGTCCGGATTGTTGTCATTTTTGCAACTAGAGCAAATGTTTCTTCATAGTCGATGCCATATTCTTGTCGATTGCCCAGTGCGACTAACCGTGCTTTACAACAATCCAACGAGCCATCAGCCTTAAGTTTGACAGAGAAAACCCATTTGCAGCCGATAGGTCTTGCAGAGGAGGGACTGGAACAATATCTCAAGTATGATTCTGCTGTAGTGCATCTAATTCTTTGTGCATAGCCTTTCGCAAACAGTCATGTTTAACCGCCTGTAAGTACGAAGTAGGAATAGCAATGGAAGAAAGGGCAGCAAGCAAGGATGTGTGAGTGAACCCATATTTTTCTGGAGGCTTAGAGACACGAGTAGAGCGTCGAAGTGGAGGTGGAGATGCAGCATCAGGTGATGAGGCGGGGGCAAGATCAGGTGCCGGCGAGGGATCCGAAGGGGGAGGCAGTAGTGGAACATCCTTATGACGACGACGTTCATAAACAAGAAATGGAGAAGAGATTGTGTCAGAAAAATTTGGTACATGAGAAAAAGAAGGTAAATCCGAGGGATGTGTAGAAAAAAAACGTTGATTTTCAAAAAATGTGACATTCCGAGAAATGCGAATGCGGTTGACCACAGGATCATAGCATATATACCCTTTTGGTGAGATGCGTAGCCAAGGAACGCACATTGGGCGGACTGAGCAGTTAATTTGGTACGTTCAGTAGGAGGAAGATGAACAAAACACACATATCCAAAGATGCGCATGTGGGTATAAGTAGGATCCTTATGAAAGAGACGAAAGTATGGTGTGTGATTGTGGAGGCTATTGGTAAGCGATTGATTAAGTGAACCGCAATGGCTAAAGCTTCGGGCCAAAATCTCGCGGGAACTAATGATTCTAAGAGAAGAGAACGAACAGTATCGAGAAAATGTCTGTTTTTCCGTTCTGCAACTCCGTTCTGTTGAGGAGTGTAAGGGCACGACCGTTGCGATAAAATCTCGTGCTGTTGCAAATAAGTTTGAAACTGATGGGTCATATATTCCCCTCCGGAATCAGATCGGAGAATTTTTATGCGAGTAGAAAACTGATTTTCAACATACGCCATAAATTTTTGAAACATCAAGACTTCAGATTTAGAGTGCAAGAAATAGACCCATGTGAATCTATTGTGATCATCAATAAAGGTGACAAAATATTTGAAATGTGTATGAGAGATTACAGGAGTAATCCCCCAGACGTCACTATGAATAATGTAAAAGCAATTAGAAGCCATAGTAGAGTTCGAAGGAAAGGGAACTTTGCTTTTTCCAAGTTTGCAAACAGAACACTCATCAGAAATATGACTAAAAGATGTATTTTTATTAAGACTACCAGTGTTCAACATCAAAGATAACAGTTTTGAATGAGGATCGCCTAATCTATTATGCCAGAGCCTCCAAACATCTTGAGGAGAAAACAAGAAAAAGCAGAAATCTGTTTATTCTGAGAGAAAGGCATAATAAGAGGAAACAGGCGTTCACACTTAGGCCCCTTCGCGATCACCGTCCCCGACACTGGATCCTGCACAACACAACCAGAGCGCGAAAATGAAACATTACAATTATCATCAATAAGTTGTCCAACAGACAGAAGATTCGTAGTGAGATGAGGAGATAGAAAGACATTTGTGAGAGGTAATGAATGAATGATATCACCAGTAGCTGTAATAGGAAGCTTTTGACCATCAACAGTATGAACTTGCAAATTGCCATTGTATGGTTGCAAGTTAGTGAGATGAGTGGTGGAAGAGGTCATGTGATTGGAAGCTCCAGAATCAATAAACCATATGGAGGAAGAGGATTGGTGGTTACCTGAAATGCCAATTGCAGAGAAGGCATTTATGATCATTTGTTGAATAAGCTCAGGGGTGATCCAAGGAGCAGTATTGGAGGCAGGAGGTGGTGAAGGCATGACCGGTGTTGAAGGACTATCACTGGAAGTAGTAGCATCGGCAGTGTTGACATGATATGCCCATGGAGTGCGATTCTGTGGTCGCCTTCTGCAATCATTAATAACATGACCATTTGATTTGCAGTAATTACAAAACTTGGTCTTACACTGTGAAGCATAGTGTCCATAACTCTTACAGCCAAAACATTGGATTTTTCTGAGATCTCCTGCAGGAGGTTGTCCTTTAGCAGTAGACGTAGGACCATGAGAGACACCAGGGGTGTAACTGGCAATGGCAGGGTATGCGACATTAGGAAAGGTTCTTGAGAACTGTTGCTTCAGAGCATGCTGAGTAAGCTGACTTTGTTCCTCTCGCAAGAGTTCATGAAGGCATTCATTCAGGGATGGAGATAGAACTCTGCTCATCAGATTAGAACGAATGATCTCATATTCGGATCTCAATTTCATGAGAAACTAATCTCTATGAGAAGTTGCCTGTAATTGTTGAATTTCAGAAAGAGCTGCCTCAGAGACATTGAGGTATTTGATTTCATCATATTCTGCCCATAGATTAAGAAAACCCGTATAATAGTCCTGGATGGAAGAGGTGCCTTGGCAATATTGAGCAATCTCCAGTTCAAGTTGGTATTGTCGAGCAAAATTCCCTTGGTGATACACTTGTTTCAGATATTCCCACATCTCCTTGGATGTCTTGTACGGTTTGAGGTTCAGGATATATTGTGGCTCCAACAGAACCAAGAATCCATGTTTTTATCTTGGCATCCTTGGTATTTCAAGAGTATTTTTTTCTCATCCTCCTTAGGTCGTGGATCCCATCCTGAAACGAGTCCCCACATTTCCTTTCCTTCATGATAGACTTGAAATTGATAGGACCACGAAGTAAAATTCTTTCCATTAAATTTGATCAATGTAATTTCAGGCTTATCCATGTCAGTAATCTATTAAGGAAGAACAGATCCTTTAAGACAACACACAACAGCAATAGTATAAGAGATTAGATGGATTCCAAGCCGAAACAGAACATAGAGTGCAAAAAAAAATGCACTAAAACAGTCCAGGCGACCAAAAAATTGGCAGTGATATCCTTGCATGGGGCCCACAGAAGGATCTGAATGGTGATCAGATCAGTAGCTAGAGACTAGGAGTCAATTTCCTTTCTAGCAGTACAAGTTTTATCCAGATCCGATCCGAATCAATGATTTTGTGCGACTGTGATGAAAACTATTTAAAGAAAGTGAATAATCACAAGAGGGAGCAAAACACCTACCTCTGCTCTCTGAAAATTGCTGAAAAAATCTCCAAAATAACCAGGAGAGATGGACGACCAAGGTTGGAGTGAGACTTGTGGATTGTGAGATGATCGCAGGTGGGCCACCAGTTGATTAGATGAAGAAATAGCTACGACTTGCCTTCGCAAAGCACAGATCCTTGATCTGTGTGGAAAAAATCCTTAACCAATGTCCACAAATACCAGAGGAAGCAGGCGACCAGATTGGTTGCAATGCTCTGGCTTGATAATGCTGATCTAGGGTGGGCCACTTCTGATCACACCTTGATCTGACGACTTCCAACGCTTGGAAGATGAAGAGGAAATGCTCAGAGAGTCTCTCAGAGACTGACAACTTCCAATGCTTGGAAGATGGAGAAGATTCACTCAGACACACATAGCTCTAATACCATGTCAAAGCCAGCAAAGGAAGAAGAGACAAGAGTCTTTGTGAATTCGATATCCCTTTTGAGGGTCTCGATCTTTGAATATATAGATTAAAGTTGCTATATGTGTTACAAGAATTGAGGTAATTAACTAAATTACAGTCATTGTATGCTAATCAGATCTCCTAATAAGGCAAGGAATAAGTTACATAGCTGTACATACGAGGCTTGTTTTGACCCACAAGTTGGGCTTTATCTGCCATGGGTTGTGACCCACTGACCCATTGGACCGTGACCCACTGACCCATTTGACACTAATAGTGACATGGAAATAATGAGGGCCCACCTAGGCCGATGGACATGGAAATCTCAAGTGGGATGTTTAGCATACCACATGGATAGTGGGTGGGTGAAGTTTCACCCCCATCCAATCATACTAGGGTAATGATCTAAGTAATTGAAACTTTGACTTATATAAACTAAGATTTTAAATCTTTGCATCAATGACAAGTCTGAGCCACACCTAGATGCTGTTGACTTTCACGAGTACCCGATAGAGCTTGTGCAACACAATAAGGACAAAGTGTAGGTTGACTCAGCCGGTTTTAAATCTTAGATATAAGCCATAGATTTTTTTTGTTTCTTCATAGCTAATCTCATAGCCCTAGGGTGATTGGATGGGGTTGGAACTTCAACCCACCCATTACTCGTGTATAACTTACCCATTCCATCAACCCAAATGAATCGGTAATGGACCAGGCGAGCCTTCTAATTATCATCATTCCATCATGTCATTGCTCAAATCAAGGCTCTATATACCTAGATCTCCGTGGTGATTTTTTTTTTTTTTTAACATTAAACATATCCCATGTCTTTGTATCCTAACAATTAGTGTGTCAAGCTCTCTGCTGTGGGAATATATACCAATAGCTGAGACCTATATCCATCTTAGCAATATATATGCAACTTTTCAAAGTTATGATAATTAAGCAACGAAGTATGCTACTTCCCCACCTCAATTAGACTATCTAATAACTTTTTAAACAACAAAGTAAAACCTCCACAATAAACGAAAACACCAAAACCATATATGCAGTTAGAGGACTTAATCAGTAGCCATATTGGATTCTACTTTTGTGTTCTGAATAACAAGGCAAGAAAAAGAGTAACTCACATTGAAGCAAATAGTAGCATGTTACCAATAGACCTTTGTGAGAACATCTGCACGACTTCTTATGATCTTAACAGCACTGCTGTCTTTACCGTATGCTCTATGCCCCAAAATTACAAGAGGAAACAGATGATCAAAGGGAAAAAGGAAAACATATACACCAGTCAAAACCTAAATTACCAACAACACAAAAGAGTCAGTGGATCCAAATCAAAGCTATGGTATAATCTTCAATATGCTGCCAAGCTCACCCATGCAGCTAAAAAACTTCTAGAAACCTGCTATACTCCACTGACCACCTCTCTTGCTGCTTTTTGATAGCACAAGGCTTCCTTGTCAGCCACAATTACATTTATGTGGTGTTTGAATAATTTAACGAGAAAGCAATGTAAAATAGATGTTAAATTAGTGAGAAAGGTAATGGTTGTATAAAGGAGAAGTATACTTTCCGATAGAATATATTTGCATTGTTTTCATGGGGTAGAGTAATTTGAACCTGACTATATTTCGTTTCGATTACTCTTCACAAGTAAAATAAAACAAATTTTTCTTGACGTTTACATCCTCACTTAATTAGGAAATTAATAAGAGAGTCATATTGGTATTTCCTAGAAACAAACATTATACATACTGTTTAACTCAATAACATATCCACACTGAGACAATGTTTAATCATCGATGCTAACTTAAACAAGTAATGCTAAAACAAGGGTTACAACCCACATAATGCAGATAAAGCATAAAAGATCCACAGTAAGCCTAATTAGAGTGTTAATCTGATTGACATCCATATCCGGTTGTAGACTGCCACTATTGTCTACAGCCTGTGTCGGTTGATATCATTAGCCCATTATACCTTGGTAGCTATGTAGGCTCTCTTCGGCATCATGTACATCTATAAAGCCATTATAATAGGCATTTGGGAACTCATGTACTTTTACTTTGCATTCACCCCACATATAGTATGCCCTGATTGATGACCCCTATACAACATAGCACTGGCCATTACCTTCCAAGTATTACCTTCTCAGTATATGAAAATATATTATTTACGCAGGATACAAATAACAGGAAAGTTTTACTGGTCATGATTAACATAGCATGTTTGTACGAACTGATCAGAGTCCAGCTAAAAATGAAACATGGATACAACCTACAAGTGGCAACAAAACTTGTGTAAAAGAAACAAGGAGGGGAAAAAAAAAAAATATATATATATATATATAATGGAAATAAAATATAAAAGTATCTACATCAAAATTTCCTGCATCAGGCCAGGAATGGGGAATATAAAAGACATCAGAAAACAATGATAATGTACCTAACAGGTAGACACAAGTAAACAATTGTAACAAAACACATAATTTAAAAACCAACTGTTCCAGTCAAACCAGATCAAAGACACATAAAACTAGAGTCTACATCATCAATCACAAAAGGCTGTCAACTCTTCAACTGAATAATCTATCCTTACAGATCCTGTGCAAGTGTCGAAGTATCCAGTTACGTTTATCAGGCGTAGACAAAAAGATACTTGCCATTTCCTTGTGAAAGGTGAGCCACTCATGCAACAGCTCAACTTCGGTAGGATTCAATTCTCTAATTTTTACCAACTCTTTGATGATATCAACCGCTATCTTCTTGTTTGGGTTTCCTATGATCTCCGCTGCCTCAAGTAAGGTCGTTCGAAGGGCCTTTGTTGACTCATGAATACACGCAACAATTTCCTCTGTAGGTCTAGGTCTCTTCCGGGACCCTTTACTCCTTGATGAGGATTCAGTCTGATTATCCGTAGTTGATAAGTCCTCCATCATATAGTGTGAAGCAACCATAAAAACTTGGTTCCTCCATGCAACTACTGTAGCCCACATAAGCAAAAGGAAAACCTTCTTCGTAAGTTGCAATTCCTCTTCTTCAGGTCTAGGATTAGACATGGAGCTCTCCATCTAGCTACATAGAATGGAAAGGTAATAAACTTATTCATTTACTCAAAAAAACTTAATAAATAATTCACTAACATTGCTAGAATCAGTACCTTGAGCCACTGGTTTGATCCTGTACTTTTCAAGAAACCATTACAAGAAAAAGATGACATTCCAAGCAACATTAAACAGAGGTAAGATTACAGCAAAAAAAAAAACTCATGGTTGAGTGGCGCTGGCACTTAGTATCACACGTGCCCAGGGATCAATTTGTGGGTCTTCAAGTTTAATGTATCACTCCTGACCAGTATTCCTACTTAGCTAAAAAAAAACAAAGTAAGATTAAACCATAATTTTTTTTAATGGAATCAGAACACCACCCTTGATTTGCCTGAAGCCCCAATGTCTAACAAACCTAATCGAGCAATCCAACCATTAAAACCCAGATACCCATTTCAAAATCTGAAAGAGAAAGATAAAAGCTTAATGTCTTGTGTGGGCCTGTTGGGGTTGATTTTGTTAGGTTGAAGGGTTGTCCTAGCAGTGTCTTAAACAAGAGGAGTGAGAAAAGAGGATCAAAACGAAAGGAGTGAAATGAGAAGAGCAGTTAACAACTAAGTAAAGTACCTGGTTTACTTGTATTATATGAAATACAACTTTTTGGGAGCTGTTTTCTGCTTGTTGTGACCAACTAAACAGGGGTTAAGTAAAAAAACAAACCCCAGACAGTTGGGATTACTTTCCCATAGTTTTCATTTTACCTGTTTAAGCACGCCCTTATAATTCATTTGTCAAACAAAAACAGGATCCAGACCTTTGCTTGTTCAATTCCATTAGCAATGAATTCGACTGGCGAAGAATTCATTCTCATTACCGAACTTGATGACTGAAGTGCACGATAATTCAACCTTGTTGGAATGTATTGCGCACCATTTGGTATAAAACCCGGCACGACATTTAGGTTTTGAAGAAAACCATATGGTAAACCACCTGAGACTTGCTACCAAGAAGACAAATCCGAAATGGATAGTCCCTAAAAAATAAAAATAAAAAATCTCGTTTCATATCGTTTGTTTGCAAAATACGGGAACATCAAAACCTAAATATGCAGAAACAACAAACAAACAAAGCACAAGAGACATCATCAACTAGTACTCCATGAAAGAGCAACAATTAAACCCTAGAAACAAAGGGAGCGTTTGAATGTGGAAAGAAGAGGTGTTGAAATTGAAAACAAGACGAGAAAACTGTTTACAGTACAAATTTGAACCAGAAAAAACAGTGGGGGTGGAATGGAACATACTTTTTCAGGCGAGAGATTCTGTTCAGGCCTTTGGTCGATATGGAAACCTGAAATCCATAGATGGGAATCTCCGATGGGCGGTGATCTTCGGAAAGGAAAATGCAGGGAGAGGAGTAGGGGCGTTTAGCGCTTTGGGGAAAGAAATCTCCGCCCCTATTGATTTCACACCAAATCAACTACTCCGAAAGGAGGAGCTAGTGCACCAGTGCTTGCATTCTTCTAGTGCACTTACACAGTGATTGCATTCTTCTGGGGACATGAACCCACCCTTGCATGTTTGTTTTGTGATGGGTGGTAGAATAAAATTAAGAGGTTTTCCTTTAGCTTAAATCTTCTTCTTTTGTTTGTTTTCCAAGAATGAAAAGATTGAAAAAGTTTTTCCTTTCTTTGAAATAATTTTTCATAGATGAATAATATATTTAAAACTCAATAAACTAATTTTGCTTGATGCATTTGCCATTGTGTTTTCTTCGAGTTCATTTATTAATTTTTAGTGATTCAACCTCATGAAATGCGCACGTGAATGATTAACTCAAGGGCTTGCTTTCTTTGGATGATGAATTTATTATTTTTTTTATTTTTCTTATTGGTTCATGTTACACATACCTTTGGCTTATTAAGAATAGATTTTCTCGATTCATTTCTCCGTTGCTTTTTTTTCCTAAAGAGGTATTGTTGGGACGACCCAAGCCATTTTTTGAAATAATATATTTATGTATTTATTTTATTTATCAATTATATTCTAAAAAAAATATTAAATTAAGAAATATTTTTATTTTTTAGGCTCGGGCTTAGTATGGGCCTGTGTTACCATTTTTAGTGATAATGGCATCTCAAGGTGTGCTTTAGCGATCCCCTCCATTATTTTCTTTCCTTTTTTGAAAAGCTTTTTATCTTTCTTTTATGAGGTTTTTCCGAACAGCTTGCCTTTAGATATGGGTTTTCCCTCATCCTTCCAAAAACTCTAATTTTCCCTACGCCTTTTCAATGGTAGGGGAAATGTCAAAGCTGCCCAAACATTTTCTTGAGGCACCTTCATTTTTAGTGATAATTGCACCTTAAGGTGTGCTTTAGCAAACCCTTATATATTTCCAACCACTCCATTTTTTTTCTTTCCTTTTTTTTTAAATTTTTATCTTTATTTTATGAGGTTTTTCCCTACAACTTGCCTTTAGAGATGAGTTTTCCCTCCTCTTTCTCAAAAGCTCTAATTTTCCCTACACATTCTCAATGCTAGGGGAAATGTCAAAACTACCCAAACCTTTTCTCGAGGCATCCTCATTCTTTGATTTTTACTTTTTTCCCCTCTTGTATGATTTCTATTTTCCTTTTTCTTTATCAAACATTTGGTCATTGCACCCTATGTGGCCCACCTCTATGTGTACAATCCATGTTTACCTATTAAAGTGAAATACGATACAATGAACATATTTGGTATTGGTTGTTCATATGAACAAAACTTTAAGCAATGAAAGATGGGGTCAAATAGGATAAATTGATGATATCTCCATTTCTTCTTTCTACACATTGGTCTTTTTTCCATGATCAATACATTTTCTAGGTCTTAACACCAAAAATCACATTGATTGATTGATAGTAAGGATGGAAGGGTCATGAAACTTTAGTTGGTTATCTTGCTTAGGGCTGATTTTATTGGATGAAAATAATTCTTAGGAATTATAAGGAACTACTTTACCACCAATATCTTAGCCCGAACATATAACAGGGCTTACTTATTTGCATGGAATCGAATTATCAAGGATTTGAAGAAATGAATTCATTATTGTTAAAATATAATCCATTAGTATGGATATGAATTTTTAAGAATTCAAAATAACCCATTATGCCATGAAATATTGGACCTATTAGTTCACATGAAGCTGAATTCCTATAAATTCAAAGGAACTTGTTTTACCATAAAATCCCTTCTCTTGAGATTTTATAACATGTTTATTTTCATGAATATAATTCCGAGAAAATAAAAAAAAACCATTTTACCAAAGATTATTTATCTTGAAAATATAATTGGAGATTTTTTTATTTTCATTGAATTGAATTCCTAGAAAATGGTGTCATCATCTTTGTTGGGTTTATAGGTTTTGGCTCGCTTTTAGGCCCAATTCATTTGTATTAAGGTTGAGGGGTAATTTAGTCTTTGTTAAAACTATATATTATCTCTTTTGGTTGTAACCCTAATGTGTGGGAAAACTCTGATTAGTAGAGAAGAAGAAGACGAGCTTTGTCCGTAGACGTAGGTGTGAAATCACCAAATCACCGAACCACGTAAATTTGTGCTATCTTTTGTGTGACTTTATTTGTTTGTTTGTCGATCGCATGCTTCCGTACACACGATCACAACAAATTGGTATCAGAGCATTGTTGTGCAGCCTGCCATGCACGCGGGCAGCTTGACATACATTCGGGCAGGGGCTGCCCACGGTGACGTGGCGGACTATGATTCGTCCACTCACGGTCACCGTGGGGGAAAGCATTAGATGATCTCAATTCTTATCTCGGAGAAGCAATGGTCACTTGATCAATCTCAGGCTCGCTGCAGAACGCTGTTGCAGAGGAGCAATTAGTTCTTGAAGAAAACCCAGATAACAGAGAAGGGCACAGATGGATTTGGTTTTGCAAGGCTTTGCCAGATCAAAGTTATTTGTTTCTCTTTACAGAAGTAAAGAAGATTAAAGTTGATTGCCTTTTGTCCATTTAGCTTGACAAGTGGACCGAGTATAAAAAAAAAATATGTTGTGTTCTCTATACAGTAAACACAGAGGAGATAGCTCAGTCAATTGCAGAAAACCAGTTGGGTTTCTGACTTGGAAAGGCAATAGGCCGCTGCACAGATCTTCTCCGGAGAAGAGGATCGCCTTTGCCGCCCGTCACCATCATCGCCGGGGTCGTCTTCCGCCCTCGCTGCTGCTGCGCCATCGCCAGACTCGAGAAGTCGCAGCCGCCAGTCGCCAGTTTAGAGATGCGTCTCGGGTTCTTTTACAAAACCAGTTGAAGAAGTCGACTTGTTAAGGTTGGTTGGGTTCTAGGTTCAGTTTGGGTCCGGTTTAGCCCGACCCACTTCGAAGAAGCCCAGTTCAGCAGAACTCGGCCACTAGCAGCTGTTTACGTCATCCTAACGTCATCTGTAAGGTCAAGATAGATTTAACCAATTGGACGGCCAGAATTATTTTGTGATTTACGGAGCCATCCGAGCTCAGAATTGAGCTCTGTTTTTTTTTTTTTTTTTTTTTTTTGTTGAGTTCATATCGACTACGTCTACGATCTGAACGAAGTGGATTGATAGTTTGGCAAACAGAAAAATATGGCGAGCTCATCATCGACAAAGACAACTATCTCGAATGCAAAACTTGAAGTCGAGAAATTTGATGGTACCAATAACTTTGGTATGTGGCAATGTGAGGTTAGAGATGTATTAAGCCAACAAGAGTTGAAAATTGATCTGGAGGATAAACCCTCAAATATGGATGATAAGGAATGACAAAAGATTAATAGTCAGGCATGTAGCACTATCAGATTATGTCTCGCGAATGATTAGAAATACTCAGTGATGAGAGAAACTTCTGCAAAAGAGTTGTAGCAAAAATTGGAGGAAAATTATAGACCAAGAGCTTGGAAAATCGGATCTATTTGAAGAAGAAACTTTTCCGCTTTGAGTATTGTCAAGGTATTTCTATGACTGAACATCTCGATGATTTTAATAAGATTATTGCTGATTTGATGAACATTGATGTGAAAGTTGATGATGAGGATAAGGCATTATTTCTTTTGAATTCGCTTCCCGATAGTTATGATCATTTTACCCACACTTTGATCAACGGGAAGAGTGATGTTAAATATGATGTTGTGTCTACTGCTTTGATGAATAATGAATATCGGAAGAATGATAAACAGGCCCATAGGGATTCATCGTCTGATGTATTGACAGTAAGAGGCAGATCAGATGATAGAACATCTGGTAGTAACTCTCATTCTAAATCGAGAGGAAAATCAAAGCCACCTGCAAAATATGAATGTGCCTTTTTTCATAAAAAAAAGGGCATTGGAAGAAGGATTGTCCAAAGTTGAAAAACAAGGACAAAAATAAATCTGATGCAAACATTGGACACAATGGGGATGATGATTCTGAATTTAATTTGACTGTTTCTTCATTAGTATGCCATTCTGATGAGTGGATTTTAGACTCGAGTTATACCTATCATATGTGTCCCAACAGAGAATGATTTTCCAGCTTTTAAGAGTTGGATGGTGGAACAATTTTGATGGGCAATGATAGTGCTTGCAAAACAAAAGGGATAGGAAAAATCCGTTTGAAGATGCATGATGGAGCGGTTAGAGTTTTGACAGATGTTCGGTATGTACAGGATTTGAAAAAGAATCTCATCTCATTAGGTGCTTTAGACTCCAAAGACTTCAAGATTACTATGGAAGGTGGAGTTCTAAAAGTTGTTTATAGTGCACTTGTGTTGATGAAGGGTGTCCGAAGGGGTAATTTGTATTTCTTGCAAGGCAGTACAGTTGTAGGTGGAGCAGCGACAATATTTGATAACTCGAATGAGACTGTTATAGACACTACCAGATTATGGGACATGCGTCTAGGGCATGCTGGGGAGAGAGCATTGCAGGGTTTGGTTAAGCAAGGCTTATTAGAAGGTGCAAAGACCTGCAAGTTAGGATTTTGTGAACATTGTGTTTTTGGCAAGCAGACAAAAGTGAAGTTTGGTACCGCGATCCATCGCACTCAAGGCACACTAGACTATGTTCATTCAGATGTATGGGGTCCTACCAAGGTGGCATCTTTGGGAGGTATGCACTACTTTGTTACATTCGTTAATGACTTCTCCAGAAGAGTATGGGTGTACGTCATGAAGCACAAGGACGAAGTTTTGAATGTGTTCTTGAAGTGGAAGAAAATGATTGAAACACAGACTGGCAAAAAGATCAAAAGGCTCAGGTCAGATAACGGTGGAGAGTACAAGTCTGATCCGTTCTTGCAAGTATGTCAGGATGAGGGGATCGTGAGGCATTTTACAGTTAGTGGGACTCCGCAACAGAATGGGGTGGCAGAACGCATGAACCGCAATATATTGGAGAAAGTGCGGTGTATGTTGTCTAGTTATGGATTAGGCAAAACATTTTGGGGTGAGGTAGTTGCTTATGCATGTCATCTCATCAACAGGTTACCTTTTGCTGCGATTGATGGAAAAACACCCATTGATGTATGGTCTGGAAAACCCGCTACTGATTATGATAAATTGCATATATTTGGTTGTCCTGCTTATTTCCATGTCACAGAGAATAAGTTGGATCCAAGGGCCAAGAAAGCTATATTCTTGGGTTTCAGCAGTTGCGTGAAAGGATACCAGCTATGGTGTCCAGCTTCAAAGAAACTTGTTCTGAGTAGGGATGTGACTTTTGATGAATCTGCCATGTGGAAACAAAACAAGCAAAATGGCTCTCAGAAGGAGAGCAAGGCCAATGGTAAATTGAAGCCGGTGGAGTTTGATGTCATCCAAGTTAAGTCAGAGGATGATGATACAGATGAGGAGGAGACTCCAGCCCAAGAGCCTCCACAAGAGCAAGCAGATTTTATTGCAACTAGTAGACTAAAAAGGAATATTCGAAAACCTAAACGATTCACTGATATGGTGGCATATGCACTTTCAATGGTTGAAGAATCTATTCCTACCACCTGCAAAGAAGAAAAAAGGTATTCGAAAAATGCAGATATGCTGACTAAGGAGGTGACTAGGGTCAAGTTTAAGGACTTGATCAACATTCTGCGACTTTGAGCACTTTCCGGTGTATAGCGCCTACGGGCGCATTTGGAGGCGTGTGATTGCATGCTAAGGTGGAAAATGTTTGTGACCTGCAAATCTCGCTAAGGTGGAGATTTGTTGGGTTTATGGGTTTTGGCTCGTTTTTAGGCCCAATTCATTTGTATTAGGGTTGATGGTAATTTAGTCTTTGTTAAAACTATATATTATCTCTTTTGGTTGTAACCCTAAAGACGAGCTTTGTCCGTGGACGTAGGTGTGAAATCACTGAACCACGTAAATTTGTGTTCCCTTATGTGTGGCTTTATTTGTTTGCTTGTCGATCGCATGCTTCCGCACACACGATCACAACAATCTTTTCATTTAAAAAAATATTGAAACAAAATTATAAAGTTATTGACCATTTCTTTCATTTGAGAATTAAGATCAGTCTTGAATTTAGCGTATATTATAATATGGAATAATTGTCAAATTCCTTAGTTCAAAATCTATTGAATGTATTTGAAATTGCCAAAAAACAATAATATTGAAATGTTTTAATATTAGAATACTTTATTATGTAATATTTTGTTTTTCAAGTATTTAAATATAGAAATATTTTATTACGTACATATCCATCCAAACATTCCATAAGATCTAAAAGAATATAAGAAAATGCATATTAGATGTACACTTTTCAATTATATAATAATGCTATATATTTTCATCCAAATCCATTTACACCATTGCATTTTCAACCCACAAATGCAACAAAACAAGTTTGGGTGTTTTCATTGACCAAATCCCAACTTATTTACAAGAATGCATTTTTCTTATATTATAGTCCACACTATGGGTATTTTAGTCCTAAAATGGTGTAATTGTAGCTAGGGGGAAATATTCAAACTTTGGGAAGGTGAAGGGAAAAGTCATCTCTAGAGGTAAGCTATACGGAAAAACCTCTAAAATTAAAGATCAATCAAAAGAAAAAAAAAAAAAAGAAGATGAGGGGGGTTTAAGTAAGATGCATAAAATGATTAAAAAGGGATTTTTTTATATTAAAAGAAGCATCAAATATCTCTATACTTTTAAAAGCATCCTCAAATATATGTAATGCCTAAAACATCTCATATCATAGACTTTATTTTTTTAGACGAAATTGCCCTTCACTTTATCTCTCGCGAGTTTGATACATTACTCTTGCAAGCTCAAGATTTAGTGTCCATATATGTGCCTGACATTATTTACAAGCTTGAGTTTTTTTCTTCTATTCAATTTAATTTAATTCACTAACATCCCCTCGAGCATTCATTATGCTTCTTATCATGTTAGATTGATTTATATATTTTCTATAAACTCTAATAACGTCCTTATTAAGATATACTTTTACTACAATTAGTAGAAAATCAACTCAAACTTTTTGGAATCCAACATACCCTCACTGGAAACTTTTCATGGGACATGATTGTCATGTCAAGCTCAAGAATGTGACTTTGTTTAACAATTAATGTAGTCATTTTGACCATACTTTTAATACAATCTATGGAGATTTTGCTCCAAAGTATAGAATGTTATCCTCTTCTTTTTTTTCACTTTCAAGTATGAATTGAACATAATATATATGATTAAGCCAGGATTTCAATAATTAACTTCCGATGTCGAGTATCAACTCGCGATATCGAGAAGAGGCTGTGAGTTCAATAATTAAAGTTTCCCAAATATGATACATACAGATGTAATGGGTTTTACCAACAATTTTGAAGCTGAAGCAATGGTTTTGTGAGACCATTCCATTGTGAATTGTTCAATAGTGAATGTACTCACTACAACCCTTCTCTTAGTATAATTTGTGGAGATTGAGCTAAAAAAAAAGTCAACCATTTCATTTTTAGAAAAAAAAAATCAAAAAATTGTATTCCTCTCAACTTCCTATTTGTAACCTTACTTTTACTAAAGTCTATGAGGATTGGCTACAAAGTTGAGGATGGTTTTCTCCATGTTTTTCGCTTTAGAATATAAACTTAAAATAAACATTAGCTACTCACAATGACCACAATAAACTAGTGAGTTTGAGAGTTAAAACAAAAATAACGAGTCACAAAATACTTCAATGCCTAAATGTGGTCAAGTCTCAATATTACCAGAGATAAAGTGAAGAGCAATTTGGTCCGAAAACAAATGAAGTCTATGCTTTTGGAGGTATTGAGATATTTAAAATTTCTTTTCGTAAAAAAAAAAAAAAAAAAACTACTCATAAAAGGCACTAGATGCAGATGAAAAAAGTACTCTTTAGGTTTTGTTCTTGCAAGTGCCATAGGAGCATAATGTGGCATGACAAATCCCACTTCTTAAGGTAAGAAGACTGAATGATAGTTGTTGATCCATATTGTTTCTATGTCGTATGCTAAGCACCAAACGCAAGAGACATCTGTCTGTAGAAACATTGTCGCATCTCCTTTGTGTGTTCGTGGAAAGTCGTGCTGCACATACAACTCCTGAGGGCACTCAATAGCAGAAAGGGAAGCAGTAACATTTTATCATTTAATGTCTTTACTCCAAACCTTCTCTTTTCTTTTCTTTTGATTTGATTCTTAATTTTATCTTACTTAACTCCTCGTGCCAACAAACATGTCGAGGCATATTTGGTAATTTACTTGTATAGTTAAGTGAAAAGAAATGTCAAATCAAGAGAGAATAAATGAAGAGGGAGTCAAATAAAAAGTCTTAAATCACATAAAGCAACCATTCTTTTTAGCAAAAAAAAAAAAAAAAAAGTAAAAAAGTAAAAAAGCTACTCTCATGCAACTAAATGATAAAAAACCCCCTTCTTTTTACCAAACAAAAAAAAAGTAAAAAAGTTACTCTGCATAGCACAACATGACAAAAGGCTATTGTTAGGGGAAGATCATGTATTTTTTGTTCAATTAGCAAATTTTTTTTTTTGACCTCCTCTTCTTTTCTTCTCCCCTAAAGTTACTTTCTCATAAGCACAAAATGACAAAAGGCAATTGTTAGGGGAAGATCATGTGTTTTTTGTTCAATTAGCAATTTTTTATTTGACCTCCTCTTCTTTTCTTCTCCCTTGATTTATCCCCTTACTTTACAACACTATATATGTAAATTATCCAAACCACCCTCTACCTATATTTGTCATCCAAACCTTCACTTTTTTCATTAAATTAATAAGCTCCAAGATAATTAAGCTGATTATTTTAAATTTTCATAGATTCTGAGTTAATTGTATAAAAAGTCTCAATCGATGGATCTAATTTTTTGCATTTCTATGGACGCCCAATTAATGATTCAAACCATTCAATATTCTTGTATTAATGGTAAACATCATGACATTTAATTTCGTATCTTAATTCTTTATGGATTTTGAGAAATTTATAAAAAAAGTAAAAAAAGAATTCAAATAAAAATTTAAAATTGTTGGATTACTTACTCATGTGAAAATGATGAATTTGACGAACATGGTGATATGTTTCACATGTATAACACTTGGATTTATAGCATTTATATATGTAAATGTCATTTTTCTATTACATGTATAAAAGGCAAACAACCTTTTAGTTTTACTCCAGCAAGAATTGGTCCCATTGTGAGATTGAGTAGACGAACCGCAGGTTTCATCTCCCCCACAAACAGGTGGTGAGGAAGCCAAACTAAAAAGTGAGGTCCCATCTTCAATGCTCAAATCCTCACCGAGCAACCAAAGAAAATCTAAATGGTTGAAATTAAACTAGCCCTCTAATATGGGTCCTTTTTGGTCTTCACGAAGTCTATGGGGATTTACCGGTTAAAATCCTCTAGAAAGGAAAAAGAGAAGTTCGCAGACAACTTTTGACTACTATATATCTATTATTATTGCAGCTAATATATATTTGACTGGTCATTCAGTTATGATCGTTTAAGCTATTCTTTCTTAGCATAGAGTCTTTGCTGGCCTACAAGTGATAATGAATTCCATGAAGATTTTTTTTAGAGAGAATTCCATGATAATTAAGTATGTGTTTAAGTGTCTCGTGGCTATGCAGATCCTGAGATTTCCATACTAAACATCTCTTTGGTTCTATGAAATATTTGATTCTTGGATGGGTTTATACAAGGTGAAAGACTGTTACCATCAGAAACCAGAGATCTTGATATTTGGGATTGAGAACAAACCCGAAACCAACAAAATCCTGATTTCCAAAAAACAAAAACAAAGCCTGTACTCTCAAGCATGCCCTAGTTGTCCACCCATCGCAACTTTTTTGTGCATGTACATATGTATATCTATGTGTTGTTTTGTTATAGTCCTAAATAGGTATAGGGCTTGACTTGACGCGTTCCATCAGTCCTGGAGCTTATTGGTTAGGTCTATAACATTTGGTATCAATGCCGATGTCAAAGTTTCAAGCTTGAGAGTTATAGAAAGGAGTTTTCCTTTGCATTTTCAATAAGAAATGTTGCGGATAAAAAGATTGAAAATTAGAAAAAAAAGAAGTAAAAGAAATGCTCCACGCCTTAATTCTTTCCTTTCATGCTATATGAAATAATGGTAAGGGGTGCTTGCGGTCAAGAACAAAAATTTGCTACTGTAAAATTTTTATTGTTGTTTGATCATTAAATTGGTGCCAGGAGTGTTTTAGGATAGGAAAAAATTGATTAATTAAGATCATCACACCTTATTTATTGTCCCAACTGCTAGCCTGGTACAAAGATCTGAAGCCAAACTTGCAGCTTCAATGCTGATGAATATGGCGGCAAAGTTGCAAACTGGCTTTTTTTCTTTCTTTTTTTAATATCTGGGTCAGGTCATGGGTCAAGGGTCAGCTCCACAGAATGATGGATGAGCATGTACGATTAACATTTAAATGAAATAACATTAAATCACGATAAATCACCTGTTTCATAAATTTACTTTACCCAACCCAGGCTAGCCGCTTTGGGCTGGGCTTAGATTTTTTTATTTGGCCCATTTAATAGATGGGTCTGGCTTGGGCTCAATTGGAGAGAGCCAGAAGTTCAGCCCAGCCCGAATAAGCAAATAATTATAAGGGAGTAGGGGCCCAAATTACACGCAAGTCCGTAATCGAGCCCAAGCCCAAGCCCAACCAAGTGATATAATTATTCATTAGCACATTATTATAGTGTAATAAAATATCATATTATATTTAAACTTCTAAGAATGGCACCCAAGCGATCCAAGCTTAGGAGTATGACCAAAATAATTAAATGGGCGTTTCTACCATACAAATCACCCAACTTTCAGGTAGGGCGACATCCAAATTTAGCAGCACTTTAAGCCATGTGATCAAGTTCCAACGATCCAGAAAATAGAGGCACTTTCGGCCAGTGCACCGTCTGATCATTGGATTGAGCACCTTAGTCCATTAGCCTGATCCGGCAAAACAAAAAGGGGCGGTTTGAAAAGAAATCGGTTGAGAATTACTCTTCATCATTTCATTATCGAATTCAACTAGCACAATAATCCGTGCTAAGCAGGAGCATATCTACCAATAGTTTTTGTACAAGATAAAGAAGAAAAATAAATAAGGATTAATTTTAATTAATTCTTTATTAGTTAAAAGATAAAAAGAATGATCATATGATTAAACTGTAAGTAAATGACAACTACAATAGTTGGTAAATACAATTAATAATTTATCATATGTAAAAAAATAGTTAGTAAATGCAACTACAGCAATGCATAACCATGAAAAGATAAAAGAAGAAATAGTAACAATAGTATTAACAAGAGTCAACATTCTAACGATAAAATAAGTTTTATGAATATGTCATATATAAAGTCTAACTGGAGTTGATAAAAAAAAAATGCTATAAGCCCATTGGTATGGGTATCCGCTTCATCTAACTATTTTGACATTGTTCTAATAGAAGTTGATGTTACTGAAAAGTTATTATAGCAACATGTCTTATTAAAATAATATAATTAATTAAGTTGGAAAATAAATTAATATATTTATAAGTTTCTAAAAATTTATTTAAGTTAAGAAATATAATAGATAGATTCAAATTTAAGATTTTTCCATTACTTGGATCTACCTTGGACCTTGGGCATCATAGATCGAATAGCGCATTATCATTTATTGCAACAATAAATGTCATTCCATAAATGACATTTTTATAAAATTTAATTAGATTAAATAAGATTAAAGGAGAATTGTATATTGGGATTAATGATGGTCCCTCGGTCAAAATTACGTAAGATGATCAAAATCAAATGGAGTTTATTTCAAATTAAAATCAGTCCCTTTCATATTCCATTGAATATATCTGATGAGGCAGATTGGACCTGGGGGTGGTCGCCCTATGTACTTACAACGTGGGTCCGCCCTGCCTCTCTAAACCAAAACCACAACAGATCTTGGTAGAACTTGAAGGGAAATCTGAGATCTTTGTGTCCATTACCTATGAAAATGCTCCTTGCTCCACTTGTTTCTCTCATGGGCATCAGGATGGTACTTGCAGGATTCCCACCAAGGTCCAAAATGGTGAAGGCATTCTGGGTAAGGGCCCTTTTGATTCCGGTTCATCTCATGCTTCCACTACCCCTATCCCTATAGGAATCCCAGCCAGTGCTGCTACTGCCTCTCAAGTTCCGATCCAGATGCTGATTTTTCCATTGGCGCCCCTAGCTCAAGCTCCTAGGCATGTTCCTCAATCTGTTGCATGCCCAGATGGAAATTGTTGATGATGCAGTTGCTGGCCAAACTTGTGTGGGCCCCCAAGGTCATTCCTCTCCTACCTCTCTTGTTGCTTGTGAGCCGGCAGACACGACGATCTCTACTATGTCTGTAACAGCCCTCTCTGCCTCAGACACTGCTTTGAATGACGTTGCAGTAGCTATTTCCTCAGCTGTCGTTAATTCCTCGGCTAATGCCTCTTCCTCAGCCGTAAAGACACTGAAGGGCTCTTTGGCCCCATCCCGCAACCCTCTTACCCAAAATTTTACTTCTGATGAGGTATCTGTCCATGCTTCCACCTTGATCATAAGCAATCCTTTCTCCATCGATCCTTAGATTACTACACTCATAAGGACCCTAAATCTTGTTTGGTGAACCCCCTCTCTATCCCATCAATCTCTATAAGCCCAAATCTCTTAGGCTCTCCTCCTCAACACAAACAGCGTGAGGACTGTTGAATAAACAGTATCCTTGTTTGTTATGATCACGAGGATTGTTAGGATATTAGGTTATCCCTGTCCTTAAAATAATGCCAGTTCATATTTGTATTGTACATGTAGATCTTTCATCTAATAAAACTTACGATGAAATTATAGAAATAAAGTGATTCTTGAAAGTTTTAATTGCATCAGAGCTTGGGCCTGGTGATGATCTTGCGATCAAGCCGAATATAACCTACTTCCCCAATTTTCACAGTCAATTTCTTTTATTTCAATAAAAAAATAGCATCCTCTCTTACCCATCCATTTAAGCCCTACGATCTCATCATCTTCATCAAAATTGCACGATCAAAGCTTATAGAACAAATCGTGAATGATTTGATCTAGTGGGTCATTGGCACCGATAGACTAAAAAAGAAGCAGGTTACGACAATGATGGATTTACGTACAGATGACGATCACAAGATAACATGATGATCGGTTTTTGTAAGATATTTATTTTTTCTTTAGATCAAAAGGGCTTTTTGTTTTTAATGTAAACAACCACAGATCCAACCGTATCCTTGTTTGTTATGATTACTAGGATTATTGGGATATTAGGTTATCATTATCCTTAAGATAAGGTTAGTTTATATTTGCATTATAAATGTAAATCTTTCATCGGATGAAACTTATGGTGAAATTATAGAAATAAATTGATTCTTGAGAGTCTTTAAGGACCCTCCCCAAAACCAATCTTTGTTGTCCTAGTCTCCAACGCTTCCTCCAGGAAAGCTAGGAGAGGCAAATTTACGGGAGCAGCAGGTGCTTCGGGTCCTACTACAAGGAATTTAAGAGGTTGTCCTCTGCCACAGTTGGAGACTTTCATAATGTTTCTGTTCAAGGTTATGGGTTTCCTCTCCCTCTAGGTTAGTACTAGTAGAAGCTGAAACTAGGTCGCTTTTTGGTCTATCTTTACGTCTTTATGTATTTAGCTCTCTTTAGCTGAAAGCTTTCTTTTTTGTTATTTATTTTCTTTTCTTTTGGTTGTATCTCCTATATTGGGCTTCTCCTTGTTGAGTCTTCAGATGTTTTGTCTTTGGGGGGGCTGATTTTCTTAGCCCATGTTTCCTTTTGCTTTTGATACAATTTACCTTAAAGAAAAAAAATTATTGGGTTGGTCAAAAGGGTTGATTTTGGTATTTTTCTGTTTTGGTCCTCCTCACTTTGTTTTGCTCTTGTTGCGTCTTCTCTTTGAGTGTTGTTCTTTTGTGTTTATTTTGATATAAGCTTATTTACCAAAAAAAAAAAAAGAAAGAAAAAAGAAATCAGTTAAGCTGATGCTTGCCCTATTTGTGCTAATGTAGAGGAATAGGTTTACCATGCTAAGGGCTTGTTGATTTGGGGTCGCATCTTGGGCTTTTAAACTATAACTTTAGCCACTCAAGCATCAAAGAAAGGTGGGAAAGAGTTTGTGAGCATGATCAACTGACTCATTCTCTAAATAATGATTAATAAAAAATAATAGATTTTATCCACACATGGTGGGTTTTATGGAAAGCCAGCATGACTACCTCTTCAAAGGAACCCCTCTAAATCCCACCAATGATCTCATCGGTAAAAGAGTGCTTGATAGTTCCAAGTACACCTTATGACTTCTCTCCAGGAATGGATTCCTAGAATGGACCTTGATGAGGAGACTATTTTATTTTTCTCTGATTTTGCATTTAGGACCATAAATGGAGAATTTACCTTTAGTTTGCTTATGAATCTAAGATGGAACAAAAATTTTATTGGAACAAGGATCTAGTGGAATTTTGAGGGTAGGAGCTGTTTTTGTTGTCCAGGTTTTCTTCGGTGTTCAGAAAAAAATAAAAAATAAAATAAAACACTTGAATATTTTATAATATTTTATTCATAAGTTTCATTAAAAATTAATTTGACAATGGCCCAAGTCACATTGGAGTGAAATTTTATAAAGTGCTGATGGGCCATTTATTTTTTATTAAGTTTAGTTTATTCTTTTCATAAGTGAGCCCCACTCCAAATTCCCTCCTAGTCTAAACCTCAGAGGATCCAGACTCTGTCACTCAGCCCATAAAATTGTCTGATCTATCCAAGAGGGGCCCACATCACATCATGGCTTGCTAGGGTTCCTTTCAGAGAGAGCATCATCACAAGTGACGTGCATAGGACTAGAGATGGCAATGGTCCAACCAGGTTCTGCTCTATGCATAACATGTATACTTGTAGAGTCTCGAGATGCAACACACTTGTTAGGACTATATATTTAAGTGTGAACTCAATTTTAAGTTGAAAAAGGTACAATTCAGATTTTAATATGTGCTGACAAGTAAATATGCTAAAATCATACAATTTCTAATTCTTCATTAGACTTTTGGACCCATGATGGAATGTTGTTGGGTTTGGAGAGCAATACAAATTCATCATTTTTGGGTGTAACCTAATAACTAGTTTATGGTAAAACTCTCCTATACAATATTTCAACTCTCCAACAGCTAACTCCCATAGATGATAACAATGATCATTCTGGTGCTTATATAATTAGCTGCTCCCAATAATATCATTGTATGTGTCTTTGATTTTTTTAATCAGCGCTTCCCTGAAATGCTCATTGACACAAATTAGGTGAAAAGACAAAGAAATGACTTTAGTTAGAAAAATATAACTCATAAAGCCATTCATGCATAAGTTGGATAAAATCTCAATGATGATGATGAAGACAAATAAACAAAAACAACAAATATTGGCAATACATTCGAGTAGGGTTAACTGAAAAACCTAACTCAAACTTGGACCTGGACCTGAGTAACAGGCCTGGAGTACCCGAATCCTAGTTTAGACCCGATGTTTTTACTTCTATAATATATTTGGTATGGGTTGCATTCTATTGAGAGGTCTTTTCATCGGTTGCTTGAGAGGTAAAACTCTAGTTAAGCTGCTTGTAGAACCCACTTAGATGTATGCAATTATGGGTGGATAGTGTGACGAAAAGGTCTTATTAAGGATAGGAAGGTAAAAAAAATCATAGCAATCAAATCATCAAAACTTACCATTTAGGGAACTTCAACAGTTTCTCAAGTAACACTTCCTATGAAATTTCAATCAAATTATGAGCATAATTTATGTGAGTGTCAAATTTGGGTAAATGTCAATTCTTGGAGAGCTAGTGAGTATGAAGTGGTTGGATTAATCATGGAGGATCCCATGTGGTGATAGAAAAGTTGTCTCTCATGCAAAGGAGATACCTTTTAGAAGTCACCCCAAACTCAAGCATAGTTTTTTTTTTTTTTTTTTTTTTGGGTAGGCATTGAGTTTTCAGGTCCTTTGGTGTGAAATCCATCCATCTGGACACAATCTTTGTTCGGTCCAGTAAGTGGAACCTAACCCGATCCAAATTAAAATGGGTCAAAATCATGGACCCCCATATTTTGTTTTCGGGTTGTCATATGGTTATCCAGGCCCTTTCTTAAGCTTACTAGGAGGGAGTTGCAAATTTTTTCAGTAAAACTGTCAGTCATCAATGATCATACGATTAAGAAGCTCTTGGATGTTTACCTGTCTGGCTTAAATACCAGGTTCTTATATGCAAACCACTGCAAAGAAACATATACAAATGCATTAATGGATAATTCGAGAGCCAAGGAGTTGTAATGAAGAATCAGGATCCTCTTAGGGATTTGACCCATGATGACAATGGGTGACCAATTATGGTCCGTAATGTTACCACGGGTGGCAATGCAGGGGCTGCCTGTAGTGACGTGGCAGACATTGATTAGTCCACCCTTGATCACCATGGGGTAAGCCTCACCAGATCCGGACTTTGTAATGAAATAATTTACCAACAAAAACTTCCTAATTGAGTTGAGCTTATCTTTGTAGACCAAAACTAAGCTCGATCCTAGGTAAGTAAGCTATAGAGAGAGAGAGAGAGAGAGAGAGAGAGAGAGATACCCCTGTATAGCCGATTCCAACAACTTCAAGAGCACCAGGTACTAATGGTAGTCTGTCAATAGCCTGCATTAACAAACTATCTTTCATAAACCACAACAATTTATGAACAAACGATGATTAGAGATAACCATCAACTGGAAGCTTGTTTGTAAATTGCATAGCAATTAAATGAAAAATCAAGAATGTACACTTACACATTTTCTATATATTTTCAACAAGAAGAGCTGTTCATCCTTACCGAAATCACTCCGGCGGTGCCCCAGAGCGCCACAGCTCCGGCCAGTGCAAGAGAAGTCACTGCATACTTATCGTCCACTTTATCCCACTATACCAAATAATAATAATAATAATAATAATAATAATAACAAATTTGAGCACGCTCATGCTCCAAGCACTAAGATTAAAAAATGAAGCAGCAGAGAACAAGGACCAAAATAAAATCTTACAGCTTCTTGTATAGTTTTTACAATTTCAGGAAGCTCTGGTGCAGAAATTTCTACTGTTGGTTCTCCAGTGGCAGTGGCCATGATTGATGATTCTCCTGCAGCCATGGCCATCACATTTCGGGCAATCTTACGGCCTGAAATTTTTTTTTCATACAAACATTATATTTAGCACACAATTTTCAAAAATTAGTTTTAGCACTTAATTTTTGCTACATGTATCAATTTGTTTTTGAGAATGAGAAAAAGATTTAATTTGAGGAAGTAAACTGAATGAGATTCTAAGACAGCAAGTGATTCAGCGCTAATTGTAATTGTAACCATATAAAAAATTCCTCAGTGATTCAGCGAACGTATTCCTAATATCTCTAACACTCAGCTCGAAACTCAAAAGTTGAGCTTTAAGCTGAGCTTAAGGTTTTGCCCAGGAATAGCTAGTCTTCCTCAGACATACAATATGTGCATTAGAAAGCCCAGGTTGGGCTTAAATTTGGACTTGAGCTCATATAAAAATGTCTACTTAATCAAGCTGATTTTACCAAAAAAAACAAAAAAACCTTAATCAGTCTAAGCTCAAGCTTAGACTATGAGTGAGCAAGCCCCTTAATTCAGCTGGGTCCAGCTGAACTGGCCTTGACTCGAGCTCAACTCTTGAGCTTGGCTCGATTAGCTCATTACTTGAGCTCAAACTAAGCCCAACGGAGCTGAGTAGAGCTGCTTGATTAGTGGGCAGCCCTGATCTTTTATAGGTTAATAGCGCCATCAAATCGTCACGAGGTTTAGTGATCCATACCCATTTTTGATAGGGATGCGCAGCTAGGATTGTAAACAGAATGGTTCTGGATCGGAACCATAGTGGATCCGGACTCATTTCTAAATAACAATTCCAGTTCCGGATCCGATTTTGACTCGAAACCTGTTTTATTGGTTCCAGACCCGGTTTCGATAGGAAAACCCGGATCCGGTTTCAGAATCGAGTCCACATAGAGGACTAGAATCTAGCTCCAAAATCGATTCGAATTTCTCTTTATTCTTCATTTTTCTTAAAATAAGTATATCATTAAGCTTATAGCAGTGCATCAAGTCTACTACCTCTAATATTATATATAAAAATATAAAAAAGAAGTTGATTTTAAAATACAATTTGCAATATCAAAGGCTCATATGCTGGGTCCCGGTTCCACGGGTCGAAACCTATATGGACCCGGAACCGGACCCGTTTATCAATCGGAACCTAAATTAGGTTTCGGACTCGGACCCAGACCCGAACCCGTTTATGAATCTAAACCTAAAATAGGTTTCGGACCCAATTTTTTACGGGTTGGAACTTTCGGGTAATCAGAGAATCAAATACCCACTTATAACCCTATAACCCTGGGTGCGACTTAGGTAGGATGGGCTTAGGCTAGGTTACAACTTGGCCAGGCCCAAATTGCATGGGGGAAGTCCTGAGCCCAACCTGCGAAATATCTGTATTGTTAAGCCTGAATCCGATATGAACTTTGGGCCCAAAGCCCTGATGATATTGTAAGAGTTCTTTTTTAGATAGAGAATGTTCTTAAGAAAAAGGAATGTTTAAGAACTCCCACTGAACCCACATATAGACACTCCTGAATCTAGACCTGTGTGTTTTGCACTCATTAGTCACTCAATGGACCAATATAGTTGCCTCAAGGGCCTGTTTGAGAATTTACTATTAAAGTGAATGTAAAGTAAAGCCTCCATTTGTGGGACAAAAAAAACTAGAGGCGCATATCAAAAGTACACAAATTCAAAACTCCTTCCTTAATAATACAAGTTTCTTAAGGTTGAGCCACAAACTCAAAACTCGAACATACCCAAACTCATTGACTGCCGCCCATCTGCGACAATGTGGGCTCGGGCGTGGGCAAAGAAACACCCCCAAACTTGGTTAGCTGTTAAAAGTTGCAGGTTTTTACTTAGCTTCCGTTGTAGAAACAAAGATTAATCTAATTGGATATAGCCATAACAAGAAGACGGACATCAACAACTTACAGTAAGCTGTAGCCTTCCACGTATCGCGACCTTGCGGGTAGCTCTGAGGAGCCAGAGGTGGAGGTGAAAAAGAGGGGATGGCGACATTGTGTGGCGAGGTCGCCGCCTGTTGGCGCGGGGCTTTGCCGTCAATGAGAGTTGAGGATGAAGATAGAAAAACAGTGGTCGAGGTTGAGGCCATGGCTCTCTCTTTCTCACTCTCTCAGATGAGAAGGTGTTGGTATGTTATAGATATCATCAGATGTTGATGAGATCCTTCTTCTCCCAAGTTTATAAGAAGAGGACCACTCGTTCGCTATGTGATTCTGAGGACCCTAGCTTTGGTTATCCTTCGATTCCATGTCACAATCCTGCATTTTGTACAGTACAAGTGGGGCCCAGGATTTGGTGAACCACACACCACTATTGATTTTTTTTTATTTTTATCCCCACTGATAGAGATGGCAATGGGTCAAGTTTAGATGCACCCAACCCCAACCATCCCACCCCTCTCCTGTTCCCATCAGGTGTGGTTGGGCATTGCATTTGTGGGTATTGACAAAGTTGACAATAAATGAGATCTCATGATATTATGGCCAATATTTCAGTAAATGGAATCCCATCATGCCTTCCTTATATGTTGTAATTTAAATTACACAGGATTCTAAATTTTATGATCTACAATTGTCACACGGTTTTCACACAGTTTCTCACTTGTATTTATATCATGTACTCATATAAAGAAATTATGCAATATAATATTTTTCTCAATTCTCCTCAAAAGATTTTAGAGGGGTTGGAGGCGGATACCAGATTTAAATTTTCACCCGAGTGAGTTCGAGATGGGTTTGAATTTAACTTTTACATATGGTAGAGAATAGTGGCATTCTTCTAGAGGCTACGTCAAATTTTAATGGTTACTTTTCTATTTTTAATTGAAGTAAACTGCTCAATATCAAATGGATCTGACTTGTAACTTTCGCAAGGCGTGTTACAAACTTACAATCCTTTAGGGCCTGTTTGGATGTATGGTGAATTGAAGTATGATGAGGTGAAGCATTAAATAGAGAGAATAAAATATAAGGTGTAATGATGGTGTTTTATTTTTAGTTATTTAGTATGAAATCTTTTTTACTTTTTGTATAGAATAGTGGAGTTTTTTTTGTCTTTTATTGAAGAAAGGATGTTGCTTTTTTTTTACTTATTTTGAAAAATTCAAATGGGATTTTGAAATTATGTACTTTTGATATGACTCCTTATCATTTCGTGTCTAGATTCACTCTACTTTAACTTATTAATTGCCAAACATGCCCTTGAGCCAATCATAGGTCGGGTATGGGATGATACAAGTAAAGTCTAGAACCACTCACAGGTTAGGTATGAGTCAGTTCATGTGTCATTTGGGCCACGTAGTAGGGCAAATATTTTGCTATATTATGATAAATGATCTTATGGTTCTATATTTCTATTTGTATGGTATTACATGGAACAACTAATCACCTAATTTAACTATTTGTTGAAAGCCCTACCTTTGATCGAATTAACCCCCTAACAGTAGATCTCCACCCATATGTCCCTTATATATGTTTCTGCAGGTGTGGACACTTCCTTGGTCCATTACTAATGTAGCGTTTGGTTCGCTAGAATGATTTTAGGCAAGAATGAAATGGAGAGTGGAATGAGTCTGGAATGGAATGAGGTAGGAATGGTCATTTCCATTCTAACATTTGGTTAAACTGAAGAATCAATCCAGTAATGAAATTCTTATTTTTTTTCTTACGTTTGGTACGTTGGAATGATACCCGGAATGGAATAAAATTTATATAAGATGGACCAAAATACCCTCCTCCTCATGGGTGTTCTTGGTGCAGCTATTGAGCACCACAGTCATGGCCGGTCATAATAACCTGTTCCACGAAATCCATGGTACTTTCCCATCGGTTCCTAACCTAATGCAATCACACTGACCACTACTTATCCATGGGTTCCTAACCTAACAAAAGAATAACCAATTTTATAAATGAATGAAATGGCCATTCCTCTACCTCCCCAAGTAATGGTCATTCCGCCACTTTTTTGCGAACCAAAACATTGTAATGATCATTTTGTTGGAATGACTATTCCATTCCGACCTTCATTACAGCGAACCAAACGCTACCTAAGAGTGCAACTCCGTCAGGCCAAGTCTCAGCTCACAGTGATTGGCCCACAATAAAACTAAATTCTTTATGGGCAATCACAACCTTGTGGCTTATTATGATTATATAGGGGGGAGGGGGCTCAATTTTCCTTTCATCCTTGGTTTACCAGAGAAAATATAGGAGTGAATTTAGGCATTTTACCCCTCCTCAACTTTCTCCACTTATTGAGAACTTTGCTTGTTTGACACTTTACTAGTAAGGTGGAGTGAGGTAAAGCCTCCTTTCACGCGACAAAAAAAGATCACGAGCCATATCTAAAATACAAAATTTTAAAATTTCCTCTTTATTTAAAAAAAAAAAAGTTTAAAAAGCAACATTCTCATACCTCTGAAAAACAAAAGCAAAACAAAAGCTAATTTACTTTTTACCGAAAAAGTAAAAAAATTCCTTACCAAGCTACTAAAAATTAATAAAATCTCATCGTACTGTGATTAGACCTCCTAATACTATGATTAGACAAAAAGGCACGAGACTGAAGAAAGTGTGCCATTTTGGTTGAAGGAGTTGCCCATGTGGGAAGGCAACATGATCTACACGAAGGAATCATGTGAAATGATTCTGACCATTCATCTTGTAAGCCCCTAAACTCAACATCCACCAATCAGGTTCTAATTGTGACAAATTGCCCCTATGAACCTTGGTTTAGATTTTATACTTAGTCTGCTGACCTGAAATAAGGGTGTCAGACCTGGAGCCAGTCCTCTCAAGCCTAAATCTGATGACACAGAATTCAGGGTGTCAGACAGGCCCAAAAACCATATATGGACTCACATCTAGAGCCCGAAACTCTTATTAATTAGGCCGGACTCAATCCTTACTTCAAATCTTACAATTATCGTAGCCTTTATCAGACTTGGGTCATTGAACTTTGAGTCTTTATTGGTGCACTCAGACCCATAACCCATATGAAGAAAGTTTTGATCAATATCCCCGGGTCTATTCAAAATAGGACTTGGATTTGAGCCATGTAGATCCAGCCTATCTACTGTTTCTGGCCAAAATTTACGCTGAGACCCAGCCCACTAATTCATCAGGTTATTTTGATCAGGAATGTGTGGAACTTGCCGCTGACTTCACTGCTGGAGTGGTGAACACTGCATTACATTCCTGAAGGATTGGCACAAACTGCTGCCTGGGACTACGAGTAGATGATCATCGTCAAGTCGATCAAGTTGGTGATGCCAATAGCATCTTCCACCAAGACCTGATCGTGTTGGCTCACTGTTGAAGTCATCACTGATTCAGAGTGGTTTTGCTTGAACCCACCTTAGCCAAAGAATCAATCAAGTGACCTAAAGCCACGAGGCCCACAACCCATAGGTGGACAACTTGTGACCTTATTCTAGTCTTCTTAATGTTGTTGGATTACACGTGTAATTTTGTTAGAAATACTTGAAATTGGATTCTTGGGTCTACTTCAAGTTTTTTTTTTTGCTTTAAGGGTAAGTATATTTGAAAGAAAGGAAGGATTTACAAAGGTCAAAAAGAGACCCCCAAAAATAGCTCACATCTAGGGAGAAAAAGAGCATAAACAAAAGAGGAGAAAAGCCAGAGAAGGGCGAAGATTACAATGGAAGAAATGTTGCCAAATTTAGAAGATGATCCCCCTGAGCAGACAGCGGGGATGAAGAAGCAAGAGTATCTTCGAAGCTGAAGAGAGGCGGAGGGGCTGCCGGGCTGGAACAGAGGAACCCCCAAAGGATGGCCTTTCTGTTGGGAAACTGAGCAAGAAAGGAAGTTGACAAGGACCCCAAAAGAGGAAAAATCCAAGGGGAAGAGGAGCTGCAGAATCCTGATCGGAGGAGAGCGAGGGAGGCTGGGAGCTGCAAGAGAAGGTTGCAGACAGAGAGAGCTGCAGGCGCTTATAGCCGGATGATACTCTGATGAAGAAGGCCAGCAGGCGAAGGTGATGCAGATCCGGGAGGAGGCTTTAAAAGGGGGTGGATCACCCAGCTGGGAAGAAGAGGATTGGGCGGTAGGAGATAGCAGGGGAGCTGGAGGCTGGTGGAGAAAATAGGGGCCTGGAGGTGGAAGCAAGGGAGTAGGTTGGGGAGGTAGCAGGGGAGCTACTGGAGGAAGCAGGGGAGTGGTTTGGGCTGGAGGTGGTAACAGGGGAGCTGGAAGGGTAGCTGGAAGGGGAATGCTACCAGTTAAAAACCTCACAAATCTTTAGGCCCCACCTTCGATTGGCCACTTCCCAAAGACTTCCCTGTGACTTCTGAATTCAAGATCCATCTTTCACTACAACAATGTCTCATTGTTGCACCCTTTTCTCATTTATGCGGAAAGGGAGAGCAAGCCTAAGTAGAGCAGCGGGAGAGAGCTGGCGGAGCTGGGATTTTGAGGAAGTGGAGAATTGATCTGAGTTGGTTGCTGCTGAAGGCCTTGGAAATTTTCCCTAGAGAGAAAGAGAGATTCCTGGAGTTGCTGCTGGATAGAAGAAATTGGAATTTTCTTATCTTCAAAGGTAGCTATATTCCTTGCCTTCCATAAGTAGTATATTACATATATGATGATAGTTGCCATATGTTTTCTACCCACTTGATCATTTCCTCTTGTGAGAGCTGCCCAGATTGAAGAGGCTGAGAAGGAGATTGGGGCTGAGATATTAGCTGAGTGGCATAGCCAGGTCCAGAAAGCTTTGGCTTGATCACATTGGAAGAAGAGGTAGCCTGAGGAATCTTCATTCTGACAGCATAAGTTGCATCTTGAGGCTAGAGAAAAACCCAGTCTCTTCAGGCGAGCCTCTGTTGGAGTCCTGTTGTGCATTAATCGCCATCCAAAGCAACTGACTTTGTGGAGGCAGATGCCATTCCAGATGAAAGTGGGCCAGATAAGAGAGGAGGCTCTTGATCTGATAAGGTTCCAAGCTGCCTTTAGAGTCAGCTGACCATCTGTGGAGTCTTTCCATCTGAGAGAGTCCTGACTTTGTTGAGCTAGGGAGAGGTAGGAGGTGGATATAGAAAGGTAGTTTTGGATTTCTGGAGGCAAGTGGGTTGGAATGGTCCAGGTTCCTGCTTGAATCAGGGAAGATAATCTTTGGTCCTGAGGGAAATGATGGTCTGGGAACCTAGCTGATAGGGGAAGATTGTCAACCCAGGGGTCATGCCAGAGGTTAATGTCCTGGCCATTACCATAGATCCAAGAACTACCTTGCTGGATGTGAGTAGCAAGGTTCCGATTTTCTTCCAGATACAGGAACCATAGATGGTGTTGGCTGGGCTCCAGATTGGATTCTGCTAAAAGTATCAATTCTTAAACCAGGAGGACCAAAGAGAATTACCCGTAGAGGCTTGCCAACCTAGCTTGATGAAAGAAGCTGCGTTCATTTCTGAGATTCTTCTGATGCCCAGACCCCCTTCTGCCTTTGGGAGGGAGATAGTGGACCAGTTAACGAAATTAATTTTGGAAGAGCTTGCGTTCCCTGACCAAAGGAATTGTCTCATCACATTTTCAAGGGTGTTGCAGATGGAGGCAGGTAGAGGCAAGGTGATGGCTAGGTGGATGGCCATGCTAGAGAGCACATGCCTGATGAGAATGAGGCGACCTGCAAAAGATAGTAGTTTGGTTTTCCAGGACTGAAGTCTCTTGTTAATTCTATCCAGGAGGGGAAGGAAATGCGTCTTCTTTGGGGTGCCAAACACTATTGGGATGCCCAAGTAGGATAACTGGTTTGAGGACTCTTGGATCCCAAGAATGGAGCTGATTTTGCGTTTCCTTCTGCGACCACATTTTCCAAATTTGAGGAGACTCTTTTGAAGGTTGAAATATTGGCCGGAGGCTGCTTGGTATAGCTCTAGAAGATCCTGCAAGGCTCTAACACTATGAGTATTGCCTTTCATGAGAATAAGAATGTCATCTGCAAAGAGGAGGTGACAGGGGGTATAGGGAATATTTGAGAGGGGTTGGATGATCTTGTTTGATTGGAGGCTGAGGAGGTGGAGGCTTAGGAGTTCTTCAGCAATGATGAATAAATATGGGGACAAAGGGTCTCCCTGTCTAAGGCCACAGGAAGAGCCAAAGAAGCCTTGGGGAAGCCGGTTGATTAGGACTGAACCCTTCGAAGTGCAGACACATTCTTTTATGATGGAGATCCAGTCTTCTGAGAAATTGAAGAATTTCAGAGCTGCAAAAAGAAAAGGCCATTCCAATTTATCAAAACCTTTTGAGATGTCCAGCTTGAGGCAAAAAGCCCCTTTCTTGAGTTTGGAGTTGAGTTTCTGGTATAGTTCTTGGGCCATGGCTGTGTGCTGGGTTGTATTTCTTCCTTTGATGAAGGTTGCTTGGTGAGGGGATAGGAGGTCTGGCAGAAGCTTTGAGAGCCTGGATGCTAAAATTTTTGAAATGATTTTGTAGGAGAAATTTAGAAGGCTTATTGGTCTGAAATCAGCAAAAGTTGCTAGGGATTTGGATTTGGGGATGAGAGCTAGGAAATAGGCATTGGAGGCTTTAAGGAGTTTTTTGGAATGGAAAAAGTGCTGGTCAGCCTCAGTAACAGATCTACCAATGGTACTCCAAGTAGAAGTGTAAAACGTTCCATTAAATCCATCAGGGCCTGGGGAACTGTTTTTCTTTAGGGAGAAGACTGCTTCTTTGATCTCTTCTGCGGAAGGCATGCAAGATAGTGAGGAGTTTTCTGAGCTAGAGACCTTTGGGCTGTCGACCTGGAAAAGCTGGGGGCAAGGGAGGGCTTGGTGAGATTGGAAGAGGTTGGAATAAAAATCCACAGCAGCTCTCTGGATGGAGATTGGGTCTTCCACAGTGTTTCCTGCAATGGAGATTTGGCAAATTTTATTGTTGGAGCTTCTGATCTTTGTTGATTGATGGAAGAATTTTGTATTTTGATCTCCCTCTTTCAGCCAAGAGATTCTAGATCTCTGCTTCCAGTGAATTTCTTGGGCTTTGAGGGCATCATGAAGAGCTGACTTTGCTTTGAGAAAGTCTTCATGAAGAGCTTCTGAAGGATCTTTATCAAGGAGCTGCTGGTAGTGTAGAACCTGGATTTCTGCTTCCTGGATATTTTGATGTATGGTGTCGAAAGTGGACCTGCTCCATTTCTTGAGGGTCTGCTTCAAGGAATTCAGTTTTTGGGCTAAAATGAATTGAGGATTTCCATTAGTTGCTGGAGAGGCTTCCCAACTGTTTTTTACTACTTCTTGGAAGGTAGGGTGGAGCAACCACTTATTTTCAAACTTGAATGGGGCATTTGGGGTTGAGATTTGGATTTTGTGGCACAGGAGGATAGGACTGTGGTCTGAGGATAGTCTAGGAAGGTGAAGAACTTTGGGATCAGGGGAAGTGGCCAACCAGAGTTGATTGACTAAAGCTCTATCTAATCTAGCTGCTACATAGGAGAGGCCCTTCCTGTTGTTGGACCAAGTATATTTATTGTCAGAGAAGTTGATGTCCTGCAGGCCTGCTTGCATTATAGCTGTTTGGAAATCTTTAAGGGAGGAGGGGCTTGATTGGCAAATACTGAGTTTTTCATCATGAGAGAGGGTAGCATTGAAGTCACCAAGGACACACCAAGGGAGAGTTGTTGAGGAGGAGTCAGTTAGCACTTTCCATAGGCCTCTCCTTTTGGAGTGGTTGGTGGAGCCATAGACTCCTGTTATGAGGGAAAAGGGGCCTGAGGCTGGGCTAGTTAACAGCAAAGAGAGGTGCTGGGGAGAGGAGTTTGAAAGAGAGATAGTGAGGTGGTGGTTGGATTTATAAAAGCACCAGAGATTGGGAATGCCTGATTGACAGGTGTTGGAGAAAAAGATGTCAAAGCCAAATTTACTTAGCTGGAGAGAGTGAATAGAGGAGAAGAGGGTCATAGGTTCTGAGATGAAGATGATGTCAGGGGAATGAGCTTGAACCAGATTTGCCAACATACGAATTGTAGGGGAGTTGGCAATTCCCCTGCAGTTCCAAAAAAGAGCTTTAATCATTGGAGAGTTTTGGATTTTCTATTGTGATTGAACCTGAGCTTGAGGTTTCAGAGCTTTTTTTCCCTTTGCTAGGAAGAGTTGAGGCTACTGGGTCTGGTATGGTTTCCACATTTTCCTTTGCCTGAGGAGAGATAGAGTTTGGGATTGGAGCTGGCTGAGGTTTAACTGTTGTAGAAATGACTGGAAGGGGTAAAGGTCTAGCTGGGGTCTTTAGCGGGTGGTTTGATGGAGGGAGAGAAAGGGTGGTTGGCTGAGGAAAGGTAGGTTGTTCTGTGAGGGAGTCTGCTTGATTTGTAGCCTTAGATTCAGGGGTTCCTATCAGATGGTGGAAGCCTGGAGGGAGATCTGAAGAGCTGTTCTCTTGATTTGAGGAGGAATTCCCCTCTGAAATTGCTTGGAGGCTTCTGCCATACCGGTTGGGATTGCTGACTGGGTCTTTGAAAGAGTAGTTTTCTAGAATGGAAAAGGGATTGGAGGTATCCACAGTTGGAACTGGAAGCTTGACTAGAATCTCCGTGACTACATCATATGGAAGACCATAGATAGAGGGGTTTGTTGCCTTACTTTTTGTCTTAGAGGGGGTTACCGGATTTGTTGGGGGACCTGAGTGGGTTTGAGTGGATTTATGGTGGGGACTGTGGTGGGTGGTTTGATGATGGGTGGAGGGTTTCTTGGCAGCAGCTGGGTGAAAGGAGTTGGGGTGGGTGAGAGGGATTGCTGGGGTGGTCTCACGTAGGGGAAGCAGGGGAGGGTTGCTTGTGGAGGCAGAGGAAAAATATGTGGAGTTAGGCGGATTGGATTGAAAGACAGGGGTAGAAGGAGGATAGTTTTGATCTGTTGGAGATGTTGTCTGGGTGGTTGGTGGTTTAAGGTTGTTTGGGCAGGCATGGTGATGGTGTTTAACTGAGAGGCAGAAAGAGCAGGGATTGGTTTCATAGATCACTTCAAGCTCCAACTCTTGTTCTCCTTGAAGGTCTACTAGGATGGAAGAGGGTTTGGGTTTGGAGAGATCTAGGAGGACATGTATCCTAGCAAAGGTGATGATTCTTTGGGCCATGGTGATGGCATCTAGTTTGATTGGTTGACCTATTGTGCTTGCCAAGGAGAGAATAATATTCTGGCTCCAGCAATGGTAAGGAAGACCTTTGAGTCTAATCCATACTGGAACAATGGAGGACCTAACTGTTTCTTCTTGCCCAGGAGACCAAGACTGAAGAAAGAGTTTTTTCCCATCCATCTGAAGAGGAGAGGGGCTAAGGATGTGGGATTTGTCTTCTGGAGAGTTAAATATGAAGATAAAGTGACCTTTGATAGTGAGGGAGACCATACAAGGCCTGGATAGAGACCAGGACTTGGATATATCTTCAACTCTTTCTAGAGATGGTCGCTTACTTGCAAATCGGCCGATGATAGCAAAAGAGAAAGACTCTTTGCTGGAGGAGAGCATGGCCTGTGGGATTTGGAGGGCTGGTTTCCCATTTTTCTAGGAGGCCGGAGGAAGGATGGCTGGGTTGAAGATGGGGAGGATGGGGCTGGTGAAGAGATTAGCAAAGGATGAGTTGACTATGAGGCTGCTAGCTTGCTGAGGTATTGAAAGAGGGAGAGAGAGAGAGAGCTGAGGAAGGAGGAACTGGAGGAGGGGCAGAGGGCTGACCGGGAATGGGGGAAAAATGGTGGACAAAAGAAGTTTTTAAAGGTTGGGTAAAGGCCTGACTGGGGAGTGGGGGAAAATGGTGGTCAGCTAGTAAAGCGTTTGAAGGATTGCTAGGGAGGGGGAGATGAGGTTGGGGTTGGGGAGGAGGAGGGTGATTATGTCTGGGTGGGGGAGATGGGTTTTGGGCGAAGGGAGCTTGCAGGGGAGCTTGTAGGGAGGCTATGGGAGGCAGGGAGGCTATGGGAGGCATGATGCTTTTTTAAAGGGTCTACTTCAAGTTCGTACTCAGATATCTCTTATTGAGAAAGTTATATCCAATTTTCTAATTGGGTATAAGGGGTCGAATGATCCTTAAACTTCGGATCAAGCTTGTGTGAAATTCAATCTCCATCCTTGATAGGAGTCGATGTTCCCTACTTTCACACACAAAATTCATAGGATGTTCCATATAACTCAAGACATTTTGGACCCAGAGGCAGAACTCGAGGGGCCCTGAGGGTGGCCCTGCTCCCCCAAAGATATTGAAAAAACCCTCGTTTTCTCACTATGCCCCACTATTAGAATTTTAGTGTTGACTAAATTCATGGGTTGGACAAAACTTTGGGTCTTTTGAGTTGTAATTCTTTTTTAGAAAATGACTTTGAAAATAGAAGATTGGAAGGACTCAGAAGAAGAAAGTTTGAAAGAATTAGAAGAAGTCTGCTAGAGAAAATATGCTGAATTTCCGAATCAATCCAGAGAGGGGTCCGCTCGAGCGAACAAAGTCAGAATAGCCATTGCTGAAACAGAATCTTATCCACTCGTGTGGATGGTGGGTCTACTCGAGCGGACAATGCGTCAAGAATCCTACGAAAATTAGAAATAGATTTCTAATTGTGTCAAAACTGCTTGTTTCTATCTTAATCAAGTTAGGCAACCTTTAGCACGACCTAAGGGCTATTTAAAGGACTCAAGGGGCTATTCCAAAAGGACTTCCTCACCTCTCAAAGTTCTGAGTTAGAGATTATCATTGAGAGAATTCTTTTCTAGAGATTCATTAAGGAGTTGTGCTGACAAGTACTCCAGAGAGCCGGTTCTTTTGCATCGTTTGTTGAAGATTATCTTTTTGCGAGGGGACTTGAGGAGGCAAGCGCTGGATTGAATCTGTTGCAATCAACGGTGTGAAGTCGTTGAAGCGTGAAGAGACATAAGGTAACTTTAGTCCTTGGGTAGGGGATATCTGGGGAAGAGATCTGAGTTTCTTGTAATTGCGAGGTTCATAGTGTTTGATTTGATCCAGTTCGGATCGGTGATTTTTCACCCGGTTAGGGTTTTCCACCTTAAATTTGGTGTCCTTGTGGTGTGTGCTTGTTTATTTTATTTCCGTTGCATATTGTTTATTTCTGCACACTTTTGGATTGATTGTTTGATTAGACTAATCTAGAAATTGCGAACCCATTAAATATCTATTTCACCCACCTCCCAGAAAAATTTTCTTTCGTTTTTTTCCCCACCCACCCACCCAAGGATTTAAATTGTACAAGGTCCAGTCCGCCACTGTTGGGACCTTGATCAGATTTATCTGATAATTGGGTCTACTTCAAGCACGTACTGATCAGATATCTGTTTACCTAAGATATGTTGGAAATTTCTATACTACTAAATAATATATTACTAATAACAACTAATAATAACCGGCAATATTATAAATCGTGCCTGTGTTGTTGAAACCACATGGTTACGGACTCACGGGTCTGAAGGAGCACACTTGTTCCAAAAGGGGGAAAAACCTACTTATGTAAAACTTCAGAGTTGGCATCACATCTTGAAAATCTGATCAGCCCCTAAAAATTAAGCCCCTCTCTTTTATTTGGCTGCCTTCCTTTTAATTTAATTTCAATAGAAATTGGTCCAACCATACGGTTGAGTAATTTTAATTATTTGCTCAATCGTATTGTGGGACCGTTTTCTTTTGGATTAACATTCGGAAAAAGTTCACTTAAGGAGAAGGTATTTATTTTGAGTGATATAGATATTAAATAGGTAGGCCCCATTGCGAGATTCGACACCTCTCTCACTGGAAGTGTACGTGATTGCGATGTAATGATTTAGAATCCAAACGTGCATTATTATATCATTGTTCATCTTTCCAACGTGATGGCTGTGTGACCCATCCATGTCCACTGGTGGCATTATAGCCCATCAAATGATTACAATAACTAATCAATGATTTTAATTAATTTATCGTGGGTAGATTGATTTAAATTTGTTCAACGATATGGGTCCTGCTTTGATTAGAGAGAGATATAACTCTAGCTAATAAAACATGAAATAAATAAATGATTATTCTCAGCAGTTTGGATTTATTATGGTTAGCCCTATAAGTTTTATATTTTTACTGTCCACACAAAGTTTTGAGAAACTATCACTTTAAAAATATTAAGTAATTTTAAATTTAAGACTTTTTGAAAATTATTAAAAAAAATCTATAATGAAATAATCTTATTATCAAAATGACTTGTAAAAAATAATAAATATAAAATATCATGAATTCCTACTTAAAGAAAATCTTAGCTCTACCACTATCATCGATCCAGTTCTCTTGGAAAATACTGACTACCTTGAACAAAGCTCTTTATAAAGTAATCGAATTGACCCTTTCAACTTTAGAATTGAGATCGGATTGACACTTTCAAATGGATTAATAAATGGAATTCCATTTGAATATTTAGCATTATATCCATCTTGCTCGTGCTGCATGCTCAACGCTACCCGTTGCCACTCGTACAAAAATGATCAACCCCTCCCACATGTTTTAACAACTCCATAACACGTGAATAATTCCATTCCTTTCAACCCATCCAGATGATTCGATCACATCTGCACTCAACATTCTCTGTCTCACTCATGCTTCTCAAATCCCAAGAATATATAAGTGAAGTGAACCTCTAGGTAGGGTCGTCAAATGGGCTGGGCCGGGCCAAACAGTCAACGGGCTGTGCTGGGCCCGTTGCCCCGTTTAGCTAGGGCCCTCCAGGCCCGCCAGACAGCCCACCCCACCCGCCAGGCCAGCCCAATGCCCAAAGTCTATTTTACCCAACCCCCCCAATAGCTATAAAACAGTCATATAAGGGATATTTTGTATCATTTTCTATTTTACAAAGTGTATAAATACCCTAATCCTCCCATTCTCATTCCTCACCAATTTACACAACTTTCTCATTCTTTATACATTTTCTAACTCTCTCTCAAAGCATTCAACTCTTTCACTCTCTTTAATAAGTTTTTGGAAGGCCAAAAATCAAGTCATCAAGAGACAAGATTAAAGGGGCCTTCAAAGATTTAAAGGTATTTATATTATTTAAATTTGAGATTCCATATATATAAGTTTATATTATATTATATTAACTCTCTTTTTCCCCCCTTTCTTATATTAATTATTACAAAAGAAGGCTATTAGAGCCTATTACTGTTATTAGTTATAAATTTTATTTTTTGAAATATGGCTAGAAGATTTCCCACAAAATCTTCTTCAGTTAATTTATGGGAAGAAGAAAATTTTATTGAATTACAAGATGAAGTATGTGATTTACCACCCTCCTTTCCTCAGAGTTCCCGTGGTCGTAAACCAACCAAGAGGAATAGAACTTCAGTAGTTTGGAATGTATTTACAATGTTTGAGGTTATTGAAAATGGAAAAACAATTGAAAAGGCAAAATGCAAATTTTGTAGTTGGTGTCGAGTTAAAAATGGGTACCGGCCATTTGACAAGACATAGGCAAAAATGTTTAGCCTTAGATAAGCTGGCGGATGCAGGGACATGGAGGCCTGGTTCACAAACCCAAATTTCTAGTACTGGTGGTGGTAGTAGCAGTAGTAGTTTGGGTCTTTTTTTCTTTTAATGTACAAAGTGTTAGACAAAATCTTGTTAAAATGATAGTGTTATCTGAATTACCATTTTGTTTTGTTGAAAATGAGTTTTTTGAAGAATGGATCCAGAAATACTGTCAATCACAATTTCATGGTATTTCAAGAAATACAGCTAGGAATGATGCTATTAGACTCGAGCAGTAAGAGAAAACAAATATAAGAAATTACCTTGCAGAAATTCCTGGTTAAATAGCAATAACCACAGATATGTGGACATCTTAAGGGGGTGATAGTTTTTAATGTATTATTGCACATAACATATGTGCAAAATAACTTATTAATAAACGTATAATTAGTTTTAGCTGTCTTGAATGGTCACACAATGACACTAGAATAAGTACATTTATTTTGGAAAAACTAAATGAATATAATATTAAAGAAAAAGTTTTATCTATAACTTTAGATAATGCCAGTAATAATACAGTGGCTATTGAAAATAATACATTTATTTTAGATAATGCCACTTGCACCTTTGATAGATAGCTCTATCTTTCAAAATAGATATGTATGTCACATCTTAAATCTCATTGCAAATGTTGGTTTAAAGCATATTGTCAGTTACACAGATGCTATTAAAGACATTGCTAGATTTATTTTCTCTTCTACACAGAGAAGACAATTGTATGCCCAAATATATGCGAGGCAAGACATATCAGCTATTAAAATGCCTAAGGAGGTAGAACATAAATGAAATTCTATGTATGATTTGTTAAATAAGTCACTTCACTGGAAAACTGTTTTGAATTAATTTTGTGCTTTTCATGCACAAAATTTGATGATTAGTGATGAACATTGGGAGTTATGTGCCCATATAAGAGATTTATTAGAAGCTTTTTATACTTCAACATTATTTTTTTCCGGGATATATTATCCCACATCTAATGAAGCTTTAATGAAGTTTTTTAAAATTACTTCAGTAGATTTAGAGATCATGTTTTACTAAGTAACACTATTAAAAACATGGAAGAAAAATTTAATAAATATTGGAAAGAGGCTCCAATGACATTTTCTTTGGCTGTTGTATTTGATCCTAGATTAAAATTAAGTGGTGTATAGTTTTTTTATTGATGTAATAAATAAAAATATGGATTATACATAGATTTAAATATTTTTTCAAATATAAAGGCAAATTTATAAGCACTTTTTCAATTTTATTGTGAGCAAATGGGTTTAACTGGGCTTAGTATGGGCCATTTAGAAGTCCAACAAACAGGTGTTGGTGAGTGGGATGTGTGGTATTCCTCCCTGTCTATGGGCATGGCATCTAGCTCAAGCTCAAGTAACACTGTGACGGAGTTATCATCGTATCTTGACATCGGTGTAATACGGGTGTATGATGCATCTAGTTTTAACCTTTTAATCTGGTGAAAGCAACATGAAAGAGTTTATCCGGTGTTGGCCGCCATGACTCGTGATCTATTGACTATTCCAATGTCTTCTATAGCATCAGAACATGCTTTTGGTGCAGGTGGACGTGTAGTAGATGACATAAGAACAAATCTAACTGAAGAAACGGTGGAGTGTTGTGTTTGCCTACGAGACTGGTATTTGGTAGATAAGATGAAGCAGGAGTTGACATCAACGGAAGATTATGATTCAGCAGAATACATTAGTGGATTACGCATCTGATTTTTTACTTTTTCATTTATTGTAATTTTTTAGTTTTTCATTCTTTTTCTATTTTTATTTTCTAAAAAGATTATAAGATTTTGAAGGTAATCCCATTTAGAAACCTTCAAGAAATTAAGATCCAAATGGTTTTCTCTTCTCAGGGAAGTAGGTTGAGTCTGACCGAACCACTTAAACATCTTTGTCATTCTCAGTACTTGTGTTCTATTTTTTTTAATATTGATAAAAAAAAAGGAAAAAATATGAACATGCCCGCCTAGCCCGCTCCAGGCCAACCCATGGCGGGCCGTGCCAACGGGCCGAGGTTGGAGTGGGCCGTGCCGGCCCGGCCCATTTGACATTCCTACCTCTAAGTAGAGCAAACCTATTAACAATTTGAACTGCTAAAAATGAATGCTCTCTTCCCATATGCCATAATTGGCGAGTTTTATCCCAAAATCAGTTGGCCTCCCCTATTGTCATGTCCCCCGAATCCGATTAGAGAATAAACCGGATCCGGGGAGTGAAATTTAGGGCTAATTAAAAATTTTGCGCTTTAGGCTCAAGGATCGTAAGTCTGCTATGAGGATATTGCATTTCAAACCTCAAGTAATATAAAACTGCGGAATTCATACAATTTGAGGCATGTTAAACTTCAAAGCAATGAATAATAAATCTCATTAATAGTTAAAGTTGCATAAAGAAATAATAAAACTAACCAATGAAGTTAATTTATTACAATGGCCATCCCAATAATCAGGGCCATTTAAAACAATAGTGATGTCCATGATATGAAAGTTTCAACGAGAGATAAAAAAGAATGAAAGAATTTAAAGATGTCCCAATGAATCTCTCTCTCTCGTGCCAGGATCAATGACACTACTCTACGTCAGCGGCACACCACTCTCGTTCCTCCTCAATCAGTTGGAGATCTTTTGGAATCTCCTCACCTGACTGCTCCTCATAGTAGTACTCACCTGAGGCGTCTACACACCAAGGAACAGAGTCAATGACATGTTGAGCAATAGATAAGCAAGATATAAATAATTATAACATGTATCAAATATAAGAGTAATGACAGGCATGATAATCAAGAGAATACAAGGAATCGAAGCTAGGCATAAAGCATGAATAAATAACTAGAAATAATAACAGGAAATCCTAAGATACGAGCAATAACCACTATCCAAACAATGCAATGCAAGAATCAAGAGGGAGACTCCGAGGATATCCAAGCCACCTCCCGGGGTACCACTAACAATCCTACCCGGACTACTGATACCAAAGTCCGGCTCCAGGGAGATCCAAGCTCTCAATCTTGAGAATAGTAGCACGGTCCAAGCACGCTCCCAACCATTCAACGCCATGGACGCCATCCAAGCCGACTGCCCACCCTGATGTCCGAGTAACCGGCCCATCAATAATACACAAAACTGCAGATAGCTATGACATGCAAATAATAATAAAGTGGTGTTGACACGAGAATAGACCAAGACAAGCAAGTCTGGCTAGCTCAATATACAAGACATGTTCGTAGGGATTATCTCATTCAAGTCAATACAAGACGAATCCAATCACATGATAATCCCTTCAGTCTAACCAGTCATGTTTATCAATTACATAACACGGGGTCCTAAGGTACACTCTAAGTCAGGTCCAAGTCCTAATTCTACAAGGGATTATGTTTCATAATTAATTAGGTGTATTATGCCGAGAGAGTGTACAAGGTGTAATTACAACGTATACAATTAAACAAATCAAGGAGGAATTACAAGTCAACTCTAGGTAAGTGGTGTCATCCGTGTATCCTACATGTTCTAACGGAGTACGTGTGGAATTGGATCAACGATGCTTCTAAGGAAATCCCTTGGTATACAATCATGTTAAGCATCCATTAATTGAGTTCCATACGCATTCGGTTGCCCCATGTTTAATACACGAATACCTAGACAGCTAATCGAAGCACACCAAGTCACGTGTTACGATTTAATCCCCATTAATGGTCAACTAATAGTAGGTTCATGGTTTCCAACATCTAAGGCCCAAACCTAAGTTACTGGTCTCATTTCCAATTAAAATATAGGCTGGGTCAGTAATCTGAGTATTTACATCACTTTCTGACGTCCGATCATGATGAAAGCAGAACCATTGGATTCTTCATCTCAAGGGCTTTCCAACGGTATATAATATGTAGAAATCTGACGGACGGATTAAACGTTACAAGTGTTCTAAGTTCTTTTCCAAAAGTTATCAGAAATTACAAAATTGCCCTCCGATCGATCGGTCTGCAAGTCCGATCGATCGGCACTGTAGACGTGGACCCGAAAATGAGTTTTTCTCTTCTTTTTCCTACAAAAAACGAGCCTCCATGCTCCCCAATCATTACAATCATCATTCACGTCCATTCTATCAAATTAAAAACCTCAAAAGCTACCATTTTAACAATTAATTCAAACCAAATATTCCCAAAACCTAATCTATCATATAAATCCCAAATCAAAACATAACCACAGCTTGGGATTTGGGTATTCTAATAAGAAATCATTACAATCAATAGAAAACCATACACACATGATTAAATATAAAATGCATATCTACTTGCCTCAATCAAGAAGAAGATTGAAATAGGAAAAACTTGAGGAGAAGCTTTTTACCGCAGAAATCACGAATCTAACCCACTCAAAAGCAATCTAGAACACCAAGAAGGAGAAAGAAAGGAAAAAGATCAAGATTCAACCTAATATAAACAAAAGAGAAGACGAAAGGAAAAGTTGGTAATGGGAAAAAGCTTACCAACTAGTATCAATGGAGAGAGGAGATCGAGAGAAAGAAGATGTGCGGTCCGGATCGCGGAGGTGATCTCTCCCAAAAACTTTGGGCTTGAGAAGATGAAGAGAAAGAAGAAGAGGTTGTTGTAGCTTCGTTGCAGAAGTGAGAATGAGATTAGGGCTAATCCCTGATTGAGAGGAGAGGGAAGGGAAAAAAACTAATTAGCCCTTAAGTAGGTCCGAAGACGAAATGGCCACTTGAAGGGTTTCTGATCGTCGGATTGTGACAAGCCAGGAGATGAAAATGATCAACGCGACGAGACCTTTCCAACGAATCCAAAATCACGGTGATAGAAATTTTTCTGAAAAACACTCAATTTTCCCTAAATTTGCAAACTACCCCCTTGCTAGGATCAAACGAACTCGAAATCGAACGAAATCTCGCAGACACTATTCTAGCACTAAAAGGAACTCACTCAAGGCCTAAACCCACTTAAATATCTAACAATACAATTAATTATAATAATAATAAAAAAAGGGTCAACGGGCCTGCTATTGGGCCCAATTGACCCAGTAAGGTCGCGGACCTTACACCTATTGAGCAGACAATTAATAATTTTTAAATTACATGATTTTTTTCTTCACATCTTACTCATGTTTTATAAATGCTTCTAATGGAGTCAAATTTGACAATATCATATATAGGGCATTCATTTTAAGTGATTCCCATCTTTGGTGGGTGAGCTAGATATTGAAGTATATCATGTCCTTTTTATTTTAATGGAGGGTTATCCTAGTCCGATGGACCAGAATAATCTCAACGGGCCCAGGGAGAGCCGAGCAAATCCCCTATGACCCTAATATAGTAGTATAGTTTTGAGCTATCAATTTGCGGGTGCGAACCGTCATCCCAGGCCAAACTGAGCTGCTCGTGGTTGTTGACTGAAGCTCAGATAAGATCGGACCTCCAAGCAAACAGTACCAGTGTCCCTGGAGAGAGGGTACAGGCCTTACAATAGCACCACAACTTTCATTCTATAAAATAAAAATAAACAAACATGGGTTGGCGTACCCAACTTTACATGAGATTTAACTGGTCCCCTTGGGGCAGTTGTTACTTATTATTCGCTGTTGTTGAACCAAAAGAAACACCGTTTACTCTTCTTCATTTCTTCTCTAGACCCCTTCATTCCCATACTCAGCTTTTCATCCGATCCCCACACTTGTTTCATGACTCCTTTCACCATTATCCAACCTTCCTCCAATGAAGACGAAGCCTGCATGTTTGCCATGCAACTGGCTAGGATCTCTGCACTACCCATGGCCTTGAAAGCAGCCATAGAGCTCGATCTTTTGGAGATAATAGCCAAAGCTGGCCGGGGCGCCCAGCTTTCGACGACCCAGATTGCCTCTCAGCTCCCTACACACAACCCAGATGCGCCTGCCTTGCTTGACCGCATGCTAAGACTCCTGGCTAGCTACTCCATTCTTTCGTGCTCTGTAGTAGATCGCGACGAGGGCCATGTTGAGAAGCTTTATGGTTTGGAACCAGTCTGTGAGTTCCTGGTGAAGAATCAAGATGATGCGTCCATAGCTCCATTGCTGCTTATGAACCAAGATAAGGTCCTCATGGAGAGCTGGTATGTGTCTTCCTTCACGCATGAAGGGTGTTTGCATGAGGGAAATGATTCCATGCTAGGCAAAGAGAGGAATCATACATTCCAGCCTCTCCCAAGGAATTCAATCCAATTTTATTGAGGAAAATTAATTTATATTTTGCTTTCCAATCAGGGGCGGATCTAGGGGGGCTGGGGTGGCTGCAGCCCACCCCAACTTTCAGCGAAAAAAAAAAAAAACTAGTTTTTCACATTTTCTGATTTTTTTTTTCTTCTTTTATGGTTTTTTGAAATGGAGGTTTTGTAGTTTCTTTCTATTCTTCATCTTGATTTTTTGTGGTTGTACCCTCTGGATCTCAGGTACGAATTTGGGGTGTTTTTATTACATGTGTTTGTTAATTTTCTGGTTTTTTGTTCTTCTTTTATGGTTTTCTGAAAAGGAGGTTTTGTAGTTTCTTTCTATTCTTCATCTTGATTCTTTGTGGTTGTGCCCTCTAGATCTTAAGTACGAATTTGGGGTGTTTTTATTACATGGGTTTGTTCATTTTCTGGTTTTTTGTTCTTTTTTATGGTTTTCTGAAATGGAGGTTTTGTAATTTCTTTCTATTCTTTATCTTGATTCTTTGTGGTTGTGGAGAAAGATTTGCTCTTTGTGTTACTAGAAGCTGTCAGCCTGCCACGTTATGGGATTGGGTTTCCCATTTACAGTACCTCTGTAACTTTGTTTGTTCATCACTTCATTGTGAGTTGAAAATGAAAAGAAAAAAAAAACTTAGGAAAAAAAAATTAAAACCGGTCTTATGTATTGTATATTGATGATTATTTACTATCTTAGGTTATAATGTTGCATTATCAAGCGCCCATTGTTGCTATCTTTGGTGGGACATTGTTGCTATTTTTTATAGTTTTTGGTGAGACATTATTGCTATTTTTTAGTGTAACTTAAGTGCAGCCCCCCCAGATTAGAAGTCCTGGATCCGCCTCTGTTTCCAGTATGAATATAGTCGTACCGAGCAACAGAAGATTGAGCTGCATGGGAACAATTTTTCTCCCTACTGCAAATTTCCTCGTTGCACAAACACACTTATTACCTATAACAACAACAATATCATCATAGCCACTAATTTAGGACACATTTTTTTCACTCTCACTTTTCCATAGAATTTTCCTACCCTTTCTCCATTGAAAACACTTTTTCGCGAAATTATGAAAAAGGGGATTTGTTAATTCAATGCCCTTCAGATACTCAATCCCCAAATTCATGATTAAAAGTCACTAAATGTCACTAGAGTCGTTTGACCTATGTGTTCTTGAAAACCCATGATATCACAAAAATCCACAAAAACCCATGATATCATGGGATCTAAGGTAAAAAATTAAAAAAAATTGTACCAGAGTCAAACAACTCTGGTGACATTTAGTGACTTTTAATCATGAATTTGGGAATTAGGTGTCTAAGGGGTGTTGAATTGTCAAATCGCCTATGAAAAATTACACTAGTTTTTTATGTTTTTCTTCTTGGAAAGGAGTTTCACGACTTCTAATAGACAAAATTTATGTAAAAAGATATATCACTAGAATGAATGGCAAAAAAAAAAAAAAAAAATCTTTGTGAAAATTGCTATTGCTCATCCAACTGTGGTAAGAGTTTCCTTGTCTCCATTCATTTTGTTTCCTCTATTTCTACACACCATGACAAGTACAACGAAAGGACTCACTCACGTGTACCTCTTTAGACGTGGTGCTACTTGACAATTGACATACCTTCCTTCCTCCCCGGCCAGCCATGTATCATATTCATATCTGCAGTTAAGGCTGAGAGGCTGTGAGACAGAATCAGTACCAAATTGTTCACCTGAGTCCTTTCCTCATCAATGGGAGCACTCTAGATTTGACGGGGTGGAGGGAGAAGGGTGACATGGTAAAATTTTGAATCACTGATGCATGAATAGGGGTGTGGAACTAGAAAAAATCCTAATCTCAATAGTTAATTAGTTGTTTTAGATTAATGGAATTTTCAACATTTTAGGGCCTATACCTTTATAGAAACCCATGAATTCCTATTTGGAGAATTTATAATTTCTCCAAAAACTGCTATATAGGGGCTTGTTTCTTACTTAGAATTTGGGATGTTGTGGTCTCTTGGCATTAATGTGATAGCTTATTCGATGACATTTGAAATGTGTTTATTTAACGTAATATTAAAGCTTAGTCACCTAAAAAGTGTAAAATGAACTTTTAGAAATCCTGGAATTTAAAAAATTCCACTCAAGAAGAGGATTTTGAAATTCCACCTGGTACATTTTTCAAGCATTTGAAATTATCCACTCAAAACATTAAGTCTTGTAAAGAAACATGTCCTAAGTAGAATTCCCAAATCCTACTATGTAGTTGAGCATTCATAAATGCCAAAGACATCCAAGTTCCATGAATTCTATAAGTTGCCTTTTACTTTTAGGTGGCTAGAACTCATAATTCAAAAAAAAAAAAAATGCATTGAGAAATTCCAAGGGATAACCTTCACATCACTGTCTTTAAATTTCCAACATCTCAAATTCTAATAAGGAATTGACAACTAATTTCAAACATAAGCCTATGCATTGATCCCTGGTTTATCAAGTTGAAGTATTACTCTTAGACCAATACGTACCCACCGTAAATATACAAAAAGAAAATAGAAAAAAAAAACTGCATTTGTTATCATGTAGGCCTTCACAAGATCACTCATCAATATCCCGCCATAAAATTGATCCATAAAAGAACTTAGATTTTTTATAATATTATGCTTATATATTTTTATGAATGATAAATCTAGGGTGGGAATAACTCCTATTAAAGTAAAGTTTTGTGAGGGCTAATCTTCATTAGTGATCCCTTGTGCACCTTCATGGTGCGCGCTTGTGAGCCCATGATCCCCACCAATAAGTGGGAAGGAGGGATGGAATGACTAAATCATCTTAATCCCTTGATCTATAGCCATACAAATTTAATAATTTATATAAAAGATATAATTAAGCCATAATGCAATCAATTCGTCGGTGCAAACCCATGAAATCCAATCACATTAAGTAAAGGTGTGTGTGGCCCACTCTTCTTGGTGATCAGGTGAACCTCAGGAATGCACCTCGTGAACCTTATCACTCACCGGCCCATTGGGATATACTAGTGACAGGTATAGATATTTTCATAAGCATGATCCCACCTAGAAGCATCCCAGATTTTTGTCGGTAGCCTTAGTGGATCCCTACTTAGTGTTAACCGGATTTGTTGATAAATACATAAGTGGTAGTAGCAGTTCTTATCTGGTTGTCTAGGGTTTTACTTCTTTCGCCTGAGGGAGCGATGGGGTCCCAAACCCTAAGTTGGGCACAATCAGAAAAATCCCTTCGACTTTATCTTTTTTCTTAACTTACTACCAATATTTTTATTAAATAAAACTACCTCTTTTAGTCTGCATAGTGGCGGACCTAGGATTTTTGTTTGGATGGGGCTAAAATTTTGCTAGACTTAACATTTGAAAAAAAAATTGTAAGACTTTTTTCACATTACCAAATAACACCTAAACATTTTTTTTAGAAAATGTCCAACTCATGGAATTCAACTAAATGCATGACGGTTATTCTACATTGAGTAATGAAGATGTTAGGATGTTAATAAGATGTACCAAAAAGCATTAGATGGATTAAAAAAAATGATTCTAACATTGATTTTAGATACTTAGACTCACATTATTGTGTTTCACTAAATTGATATCAAAATCAATGCCCAATGGAGATCACAAATTCGACGTGTGTGAGTGTGTGAGAAAAGACTGAATATAGCAACATTTTGAGGACACCCACACTTTCCATTTTCACTTTCTAAAGCCTTCAACCTTTAGATAATGAGAGTGGAATTCCATCTTTGAATCATGGTGGGGGTAAGAAGACATGATAACATGAATGGATTTGGTCATCTTTGGGTTTGTAGATATGCTCGGATTTGGTGGTTTAGGGCTTATGGATTGATTAGGACTTGGGGATTCAGGGTTTAGGATTAGTTTTTGGAGATTAAGATACGTTTGGCAGGTGAAGATGCGATAGCCTATACGGTACATAGAGAACGGCAACAACGAGGTCAATCGACAATAGGCGTGAAGAGGTTTCGAAAAAAGAGGTAAAAGAAGAGGGAGTACTGTATTACCGCAATGTTTTTTTTTCTTTCCTCTTTTTTACCAAGGAAACTTTACATATATGAGGCTATCTTTAGACATATATGAAGTGACAAGTTTAGACATGCCGTGCATGCTCCAAGGCCCCATTCAACTCTATGGGCATTTGAATTCTAACCTGCGGCAATCGAGCTAGATCGCTCCAACGTATGTTCACCCTCGATCTAAGGTCCCATTCAAGTCTAAGATAATCTCATTTCAGACCTGTGGTGGCCACTTAGGTCTGCCCCTGAGTCTGTACCTACGTCTTAAATAAAAAATCAAAACAAGGTACCCCCATTTGTTTCATAACTTTTAAGAAATTTACATATAACCACATTTAAATAAAAAAAAATCATAATCATAGAGATGAGGTAAAGCTAATACATGAATTAAGAGTCCAATAAAACTTCAATCTAAGAGGATGGTTAACTTGTGCTCCTAATCCAAACTACTACGACTTAAACATCATTCAAATAATGGGACCTTCATAGATCTGGATAATCTTGTTGGCTTGCATGAATTTGGGTCTTGATCTAGCTTGATCTGGTTAATCTGACTCTAGATTTGGGTTAGGCCGCCTGGTCATGCGCCTAACTGGGTCCCATGTTTAAGGGTTGCATCACCTTGATATTAACAACCATCCCTAGGCTTTGTTACAAATTATAATGAAAATGGCCAAATACCTTTAGACCCAAATATTGAGAACCTTCACTTTAGTAGCTCTTTTTACAACAAGCAGCAATGACAGGGCTTATTTATAAAATAGGACAATAAATCTAATATGTTAGAACTTTATATTAATTATTGATATAAATAAACAAATTAAAAACACTTCTATGTTAAAAAAAGGTCTAAAATATTGTCTCTTTGGTTACAATCAAAGCAGAAAATAAAGCATTGCATAATATTAGAAGTGTTTAAATGATTGTTTTTCAAACTACAAAAAAGAACAGTGCACATGGGCAATGGTGCATTGGCATGAGACTTGAGTTTGCTCACCAAATCTTGTATTCAACACCCGAAAAGGGTGTCTGTGCAAGTCAGACACCTCTCGAGAAAGAATAGTCCTGTTGGGTAAATACCATGGGAAACTAGGGGTGAGTATTCGGTCGGTGTGGTTGAAATTTTGACCGAACCGAAATATTTCGGTCGAAAAAATTCTTAACCGTACCGACCGAATTATGAGTTGTAATCGAATTCGACTGAACCGATAATATCTCGGTTAAATTTCAGTTAATTCGGTCGAAAGGCCACATGTTGGGCTTTGTTATGGGGCCCAAATTTGTCGGGAACATTTCTATAATAAAAAAACCCAAAGTGTAGACAACTAGCAAATTCTAAATATCCAAAATAAAAAAGATATTAAAGTCAAGTATTCAACAGTTTATCAGCCTTAAGAGTTTATATATTTTATATATCTAAAATACAAACTTTTATATGTATATTAATAAATCCGGTTAATTCAGTTAATTTGGTGAAAAAAATCCAAAATTGAACCGAATTATATTATCCAAATTTGCTATAAATCTTAACCGAACCTAACCAATTTAACTGTATAACTGAACCAAATAAAAAATTTTGGTTCGGTTCGGTTCGGTTCGAAACTTTGGTTCGTTAGACTGACGCTCACCCCTACGGAAACCTTCAATAGCAACAAGAGAAACACTAGCCTTATGATTCCAGTTTTCATTTTAATTGATCTCCCATGTGAATTGGAACCGGGTTGTTGGGAGCCAGCTGAATAACAGTTTCTTAGTTATTAGGCCTAAACACTGTTTAAAAGCTTAGAAACCCAACTCGACTCGACCCAGTATGTCACTGAGTCAAATGGAGTCAGGAAGGCCAGTCTAGCCCAGTATTCAAAATTAGTCGATCAATCTCTTGGCAATTGGAACTGAGATTATTCGCGCGCCATGACCAGGACGAGTCATACCAGTGCTAAAACTATGGGCCTAAAACAGCCCGACCCATTAGAAAAATTAAGATTAGTTCGTGTCGAATAAGTTGGGTCAGGGGGTCCACTCCTCCTAAACTGGCCCACAGATAAAATGCCCAACAAAGACTTACCACCAAATTTTCTCCCAGGGTGGGCTGGGCTTGTGTAGGAAAACACATATTGGCAATTCTCAGATGCTCTAACTTTTATTTCCCAGGTACTACTTAAAAGATGCAATCCTGAATGGAGGCATCCCTTTCAACAAGGCCTATGGAATGACTGCATTCGATTACAGTAGCACTAACCCCACGTTCAACAAGGTCTTCAACAGAGCCATGTCTGATCACTCCACCATGGTCATGAAGAAGATCCTGGATACCTATAAGGGATTTGAAGGAGTCAAAGAGCTGGTGGATGTTGGGGGAGGTATTGGGGCCACCCTCAATCTGATTGTTTCCAAGCATCCCAACATCAAGGGCATCAACTTTTATTTAGAGCATGTAATCGCCAATGCACCTGCTTATTCTGGTATGCATTTATTTCTGTTGTATATTATCAGTTGACACAGTTGGGCTGGGCCAGGCTCAGCCTTACATCACCCTGCCCACATGAAAGCCAATTCTTTCTGGGTAATCTCTGGTTTGGGCTGTAGCGGGCCTGGATACCTTGAATACATGTATTTTACAATAATTTATACAGAAATATTACTAATATGTATGCTATATCATGTCAAACATGTAGATTATATAAATATAATATCAACTGGGCTTGTTCTTCTGCACAGCTAGGAATTTACATTTGAATCGGGTCATTCTTGGGCCTGATAATTTGGACCTCATCCGGGCTGTTTGGGCTTGGCTTGTCGAAATGTGATTGGCCCATCCCACCTGAGTTTTATCCCAATCTGTCACTAAAGAATGTGTGCTGGGAGTATAAGCAATGCATGAGAATGAAGTGTGATTTTGGGCGCAGGAGTGGAGCATGTGGGGGGAGATATGTTTGTTAGAATTCCCAAAGCTGAAGCCATCTTCACGAAGGTGAGAGTTTGGTCAACTTCTTGGGTATCTGAAAGGGTCCATGTAAAATGGATCTGTTAATTTGTATGGGTCAATAGAAGTTAATTAATCTGGGTTAATCGGGCTCCTGGATTGCCCAAGTTGTACTGTGATTAGAAGTATGCCTGTTATAGATTTGTGTTTGGGTGAAACAGGGTTTTGAGGTTGATATTATAAATAGAGACTCAGAGTCTCTATGATGTACACATTTATTCTGATTGCATAGTGATTTCTCCCATTTTCCCCGTGGACGTAGGACAAAAGCTGAACCACATAAATCTGTTTGTTCTTTTGTGTGCTTGATCTCTCTTCACTTAGGCCCAAGATCTCAACAGGATCTAACCATTCATCTGCTGGATCCAACAGTGAGCAACAACGATAATGTCATTCTCATTGTGGGATCAATGGAACAGGATCGATATCACTGTGGGCCTTGGATAGGATTCAATTTTGGGTTGAAGGACCAGACTCACATATAATTTCTGCTGGGTCTATTAATTTCAAATTGGGCTACCGAAAGAACTTTCTTTTGACTCCAAGCCCGGATCTAATAAAACCATATTCAGATTCTCTGCAGTCCAAATAAAAGTAAACCTGAATTGTCACTGGAACCCTTAGGTCCTTATTGGACTTCAGCCTTTATTGCATGGCCTCAGGCCTCCAATAACGTTCCCTTATTAAGAAACGAATCATTGTGTACTCAGATTTGCACCATGAAATTCTTAACAGGTCCGAACTCCTGTCCATGTGAGCCTGGCCTGAATCAGGCCCATCGATTCCCGTAAGCAGAAATGCAGGGCATCGGCCAGGCATAGGCCAGTGGCCCAGCCCACTAACACCATGAAAATTCATCAGTATATTGATTTGTAGTGTGTGGACCTGCAGTGGATACTTCATGATTGGAGTGATAAGCACTGCATGACAATTCTGAAGAATTGCAACAAAGCCCTGCCTGAGTCTGGGAAGGTGATTGTCGCCGAGTCAGCGCTGCCGGTGGCCCCCGAGAGGAATGCTGCCGCTAACGGTGTCTTCCAACTAGACCTGGCCATGTTGGTTCACAACCCTGGAGGAAAAGAAAGGACACACAAGAAGTTAGAGGACCTGGCCAAGGGAGCTGGGTTCAATGGATTCAGAGCTCTTTGCTGTGTTTACAACACCTGGGTCATGGAATTCTCTAAATAGTTGTGAGTTCTGCCTCCATGGGCCCTTAGGCTCTAAAAGAGGTTTATGAGATGACATCATATGCTATGTTAAATAAGGATCTAAGAGATTACAAACTTACATCTGATTTGTTTACAGCTTAATCTTTCTAAAAGTAATTTTAAGCATAATAGAGTGAAGGTGGCAGAACCTGACCTGACCGCCCAACCAGACCAGAACTCAAACCACACCATGTATGGGTCAGTCCAGGATCAAGAAATTCTGACAGGCAGTTAAAACGGGTCAGAACCACCTAATCCCTCTCCTCTCTTATACCTATTTGAGTTGAGAGGCCATTGAAGCAATTTACTAGGCGTTGTGGCATCCAACCCGTTTAATAAATTGAAATGAACAAATAGACAGAAATCCAATGCATGGATAAGAAATAGCCTGCCTAAAATTAACTTCATTTGATCTTAGTAGGTGCATATTTTAAGGCTTCCCAAATCAGCAGTGAAAGAAGTGATAGAAGCAGGGTCATTTGAAAATATTTTAGATGGTTACAATATAATTTTATTGTGATAGAACCCTATTACTTTTCAATAAGGTGTAGATAAAAGTTAAGTTTGATGCATTACATTTTAAACTTATTTTAGTGGTATACCATGATTGAATTGGATTTTTGAAAGGACTCGAAATAATAATATTATGTTGTCCTCACCAAAAAGTTTATATTCTGCATTAAATATTTACTTAGAATATATATATATGGAAGATGCTCCTATGAGAGCACCTCTGAAAGCTTCTACCTTATCTCTTAGTAAGGTGAGAGATGCTCTCATAGGAATATACATATATCTCCATCAAAGACTCCTAGGAAGGTTAGTTGCAATGGGAGTTGGGAATTCTAATTACAATAAAACTATTCTATGCTACAAGAGCTAAGAACCCAGTCTTGCTATGAATCTGAAGAGAAGTTGCAAGGAAATCAAGCCTTCAAGCTGGGGCTCCAATTTAGTATTGCAAAATTCGTCATATTCCACGTAGACGCTATAAACTAGAAGGCTTGAATTTCAAAGAGAGAGAGAGATATATTCTAATGGTTGGATGTACATATGCTAAACTCCTATATATTTGGATGAGATTCTAGTAGGGACCATATAAGTTGAGAGTTATTTTGATTGGATTTGATTTTTTATAAGTGGGCCACATAACAGCCTTCTAAATCGCCTTATCTAATGATCATTTTTTATTTTCATAAGTGGTCCCACTGTAGAATATGACTTAGATGTGGTGAGTGGGTGTTGAGGGCACACTCATGAAAAATCCCAACCATTCAAATTAAATAGCCATCTCTTTTATGGCCAACTATGTAATAATCTTTTCTTTTCTTTTTTATCATAAATGGCCCCCGCTTGAAAAATCACACCTTTGATTACCGCCCCTAGTAAAAAAAGTGATGTTGATTTCAAGCCGTTTGGGTCAGTGGTGGGCCCTATTGATAGATTCATTGGGGGTATATATCGTCTGAGAACTATGCCCTGCTAACAACTTGAGCTTGTAGGCCATGTATTTAATCCAAACAATTTAGCTTGTGGGCCACAGTTTTTTCATAGCAATAGTTTTTAATGTCACAAGACGTCAGTGGAAACAATTTGGAGAAAAAGCAGAGCCATCCACAGAAAAATTAGGACTTATAAATTAGGAGTAATTCAAGCTATTTAGTTGCCTTGTTTTTGATATGACAACCCATTCAAATATTCAATGCAGTAAACGTCGTTCTCTTCTCATTGGTAAAACTCACGGGGCGTTTTTATTTTCAAAACTGGCGGGCCTTGTATAGCGCTCACCTTTGAAAGATTACTATATATATATACAAAAAGTCTACTTGAATATCATAGGATATTCAATGGAAACCATATGGGTTGGCCAAAATTCTGGCCAAAAAGTTTGTCCAAGTAGCATTACTCATATATATATAGGGAGGGGATCACACAGGCTGCAGCCTGTTTTATCCCAAGCTGGACGCGTGCGAGGGCCCGTCGGATCCTATGACTGAATTGCTCCCCTGCAAGAGATTCCCGCTCTTATGAAAAAGTTTTCCCCCCTATCTCATTCCTCCTCTGTCTCTCGTCTCTCTCCCTTTCTCTCATCATCGAATCGCCTGAGTTTGTTCTCGCCTGTCTCTCTCGGACGACAACGAGAGGCATCGACGACCACCAGCCCTCCATCTCTCGTTTTCCCCCTTTCTCATTCCTCTCCTCTGTCTCTCGTCTCCCTCCCTTTCTCTCATCGAATCGCCTGTTCGCCTGAGTCAAACTCGCATCTCTCTCTGTCGGACGACAACGACGCGGCTGTCTCTCGTCTGATCTCTCTCTCACGGCGACGCCGGACTCTCCCTCGCTGCTTCTCTCTCTCTCTGAAAGCGACGAAACCCTCTCCCAGCGAAGCTGTCTCCCTCCCTCGCCGGTCTGAATCAGGTCTTTCATCTCAGGTATGAACTCCTTTTATTATCTTGTGACTCAAATATGGTTGAAATGAAAGGGGCTAAAAAAAAAAAAAAAGAAACAATCAGGCTCTCCATTTTGGAAGAGTGCCAATGGATTTGTATTCTTTGAGTTATCGTTGAGTTTTCTGCAATACCCTGATCACCAGAGCCCACGAACTCACCATTTTGATCAGCATAATCCTCTAACTCACCATTTTGATCAGAAGAGTTTGCTGATGAGGTTGTGGATTTCCTTGTTCTCCTGGACATGCTAAGGTCATAATGGCGTTTATTTGGATTGCATTCACTTCCCATTGAGGCTCAAAATCTCTGAGTAGAGATAGTATTGATGATCGTTTATTTATTCAATTTTTTTTTTCCCTGACTTGAGTAAGGAAGCTGATAGTTTTTGGGCTGTCAAAAAAAAAATGTGAAAATGATTGGAATGGATGGAATATGTGAAAATGATTGGAATGGAATGGCATTCTTTAAATTTCATTGTCTTTCATATTAGATCTCATCACTGTAGTCTTTAAATTTCACTGTCTTCAAATTTAGTCATGCATAAAGGCCAAATCTGAGTACAATATAGGATGGAATATAGCTTTGGGTCAAACAGTGACTTTCATCTACTAAAACAAAAAGACCCAGCATGGTCAGCACGGAGAATCCCATCTGGGTAATTCAGCGTTGAATTAACTTAACCTGGAAATCTTTGCCAATGCAAAGATTCTCAGCTAGTAAGTGAGTGAGTCCCTTGTGCAAGTTCAATGAAATATATGATCTTCCCCCTTTGCTGGTTGTTTGGAAGTACCTCAATTGTACTTCCAAACCACAAGCCCCTTCAGAGTTCCACCTCTCTTTGATGCTTTGAAAAGCATACCAAGGGTTCCTTTGATTGAAAACTTGGAATGCCACCCTGCCCAGCTATGTGGTATGCCTGTAGTCCTAAACCGACCAAAAAGCAAGCAACCAGAAAAATGGAGTTTACATCAAACATTTCTAGCCATCTAAATTTTACTGTAGGGCAGATTCACTGAAGACCGGTCTGGTACCATCTTTAGACTCTAGCAGCTGCAAGCAATTCTTCCTGCGTGATATTTTCATAGAGGAAAGTAATGCATTCATGCTTTAATTCCAGAAAAAAAATGAAGAACTGCTTACCAAAATACATCAGACTCGTGACTGCATGCCTACCATTAAGATTTCAATATTTTACCTTCCTCATCTAAACTAATAGCTTTAAACAGCTAGAAGTAAAGGCTAGGCTGGAAACGATTTGAAAGCAATTAGAAGACACCACTTTGACAGAGATACAGTTTACACAAAACCCATCATTTACTTAGTATTGTCTTTGATAAAGATTATATACTTTGGAACATCACAGAGCCAAAGAAAAAACTAGGATAGAGAAAAGAAAAGACCCTACTACACAGAAAAGAAAAGACCAAACTACACAAACAAACTGAAGCATCACAGAATAAGACTCTTTTGGACCAACACTAGTACCACACTCACCCCTCTACTGACATTTTGAAATAAGCCTTGCTAGCCAAAAGTGTTCTTTTTCTGCCACCCAATGTCTTAAACAATCACCAGACTTTGCTTAATCAACTTTACCAGCCCTATTTACCAGGACCTGGTCTTTCTTTGTCTAGTGCTGTACAAAATAGTTCCACATGCCACTATAATCACTATCCTAATCACCTGCAATGCACAGGAGATTCTATTTTATACATTGTCTAGAGGAGAACTCAAAATAAAAAAAAAAATGTTACAGTTTCACCCATATGCATCAATTCTATCATTAGAAGAAAAGGAAACCATGTCAAAAGCAACTGAAGAAGTGATGTTGGCAAAGAAGGCTAAAAGCATGGAAGTCTATAATGACATTAAGGAACATGTATACATGATGCACTGAATATCAGAGACAACTATCTTTAATAACAGGAGAAACAATTCATAAATCAGAGAACAATTTCCTGTAGAAATGAACTCTTCAGTTCTCCTTTACACAGAAAATAAAACACCAAAAGATACTGTGATGGATAAATGTACACAGAAAAGCCCTAAGACGTGGCGAGTGGAAATAAAAAAACAACATATTTTCACAGAAAATGGAGAATATACCTGTGTGGTTTTAGCATTCATGGTAAAGATGGCTTCCTGCAAATTTCCTAGAAAAGAACCCATGATCAGAGATGGCTTCTTTAGTATGTCTAATTCCACCTCCTAAGGTTTTCCAAAGCTTCTAGCCATGAAAATAACAAGATAAGGATTAAAACTAAATTTCTGCAGAATAGTTGAAACTTCTGGAGCACCCAAAACTTTAGACATACATATCTGGATGTAGAGATAGACTCAGTAAGAAATCACAGAGGAACCAGTAAAACCAACTAACAGCCAAAAAAAAAAAAATCTCATGAAAAACTCAGGTCATAATGTAGTATTGTTGTGACACAGCAAGAAATCACAAACAGAGGAACAGCAGTAAAACTAACAGACTTCAACTTGCTTGACCAAGATTCCTAGGTGAACCTGTCCATTCCTAGCTCTTTGTGAAATCAATTCTGTCGATGAGATTGGAGAATTCAAGACGAGCTTTTGCAAGAGCAACTTTCACCTGCAATGAATGGAAAAAGCATAACAACAATCTAATGTCAAAACTTTCTTTAAGCAACATTTTTTGGACTTGAGATGCTTTGATTTCTAGCTGTACTTGCACATAGATTAACCCACCAATCCCCCTGGACATATTGTTAATATTGACTTCTCTTATGCTGTGCAGAAATTAGCGGATCTCTCAACTGCACCTAATGCGAGATTGATTGACGGCATCTTGCTCACAAACTTTGATACCATTGATGACAAGGTATGCTGACTGTTGGGTAGAGGTGCAAGCAAATCATGATGGATGTGATATTTTTTGGGAGCCATCTAACATAACATGAACTCTCATGCAGGTTGGAGCTGCTTTGACCATGGTTTATATTTCTGGAGCCCCTGTGATGTTTGTTGGCTGCGGACAGTCTTACACAGACCTAAAAAAGCTTAATGTCAAGTTTGTTTGTCAAGTAGACTGAATCTTTAATGTATCTGTTTGTAGACTGAATCTTTAATGTATCTGTTTGTCAAGGTTAATGTATTTGTTTGTCAAGTAGACTCAATCTTTAATGTATCTGTTTGTCAAGGTTAATGTATCTGTTTGTCAAGTAGACTGAATCTTTAGATGCCCAGCACCTTGTTTAACCATGTTGTAGGGCATTTTCTATATTCAATTTTCAGAACTAGTATGAATGGTTTTGTGGTTGAGATTTGTTTAGTTGTTTCGACTGTAAGGATCCATGTTTGCCAATTAGTGAATATGTTCCATTGGTAATCGCAGGGTTAAAATTTATTTTTTTAATTTTGATTTTATCATGTTCTCCTTGAAATCTGCAATTTTTGGTTAAAAAAAATTCGCCGAAAACCAATCTGAGTAGCCCTGTTTAGGTCACTCTTTGACCCACTTCCAGAGGGTATTTTTTCATGAAAATTGGGGAACTCGAAGTCCATATAATAAACTTGAAATCTACAATTTTTGGTTAAGAAAAATTCGTGTTTGCCCAGCGTTCCAATCGCGCAATTTTGGAACTCAGTCAGTGAACTCTGCGGAAGACCAATCTGAGTAGCCCTGTTTAGGTCACCGTTTGACCCACTTCCGGAGGGTATTTTTTCATGAAAATTGGGGAACTCGAAGTCCATATAATAAACTTGAAATCTGCAATTTTTGGTTAAAAAAAATTCGTGTTTGCCCAGCGTTCCAATCGCGCAATTTTAGAACTCAGTCAGTGAATTCTGCAGAAAACCAATCTGAGTAGCCCTGTTTAGGTCACCGTTTGACCCACTTCCGGAGGGTATTTTTTCATGAAAATTGGGGAACTCGAAGTCCATATAATCAACTTGAAATCTGAAATTTTTGGTTAAAAAAAATTCGTGTTTGCCCAGCGTTACAGTCGTGCACTTTTGGAACCCAGTCAGTGAATTCTGCCGAAAACCAATCTGTCCTGTTTAGGTCACCGTTTGACCCACTTCCGGATGGTATTTTTTCATGAAAATTGGGGAACTCGAAGTCCATATAATGAACTTAAAATCTGCATTTTTTGGTTTAAAAAAAATAACGTTTGCCTAGCGTTACCGTCGCGCACTTTTGGAACCCAGTCATTCAAGTCTGCCAAAAACCAATCTGAGTACCCCTGTTTAGGTCACCGTTTGACCCACTTCCGGAGGCATTTTTTTCATGAAAATTGGGGAACTCGAAGTCCATATAATGAACTTAAAATCTGAATTTTTTTGTTAAAAAAAAATTGCGTCTGCATAGTGTTCCAGTCGCGCACTTTTGGAACCCAGTCAGTCAAATCTGCCAAAAACCAATCTGGCAGATTTGACTGACTGGGTTGGAAAAGTGCGCGACTGGACCGCTAGGCAGACGCTATTTTTTTAAACCAAAAAATGCATATTTTAAGTTCATTATATGGACTTCGAGTTCCCCAATTTTCAGGAAAAAAATCCCTCCGGAAGTGGGTCAAACGATGACCTAAACAGGGCTACTCAGATTGGTTTTTGGCAGACTTGAATGACTGGGTTCCAAAAGTGCGCGACTGTAATGCTAGGCAAACGCTATTTTTTTTAAACCAAAAAATGCAAATTTTAAGTTCATTATATGGACTTCGAGTTCCCCAATTTTCATGAAAAAATACCATCCGGAAGTGGGTCAAACGGTGACCTAAACAGGGCTACTCAGATTATCATTCACCATTCTTATTCAACATCAAACCAACCACTCACCTATAACTTCCACATTCAAACTCAACCTGTTGTTGCCCATCACTTAAAACATCAACATTTTTCATTCTTATTCAACATCAAACCAACCATTCATTCACCTATAATCAGCACAAGCATCCAGATTCAACACCAACATCACCTTTCTTACTCGACATTAACAAATTTTCAGATTCAGCACCATGCTCATGCTCATCATGAGCAAGGCCAACAACACTTATGTAGGAACCATTCAACATGATACACATATCAACATGGGACAAAAAGAAATCCAACATGATCATTCCACATTCACATTTAACATTCGCTTCAACATCAACTATTTTAAACTCAACAGTGAACATAAATAAGAAAAAGAGTGCATCTGGACATTCCATAAATCAACATTCAACACTCAACATTGAAAAAAAAAGAAAAAACTAACAGAGATGGCTAAGCTCGGGTTGCCAAGTTTGAAGTCCATACATATGCAACAAATAGTATAAACATCATCAATATATAGCTAGTATAATTTGGGTGTTGCGGCTGAACATTATGAGCTTCAACACTTTCTCTCAAAGATTTTATCTCCTGCTTCATCTCTTCAAGTAACGTTCTCATTTCATATTCTCTTCGTTCGCTTTGCACACGTCCCATACTTCGGACCGGTGAATTTTCAATCGCAGCCTCATCCATCCAAATAAAAAACCCACAACCTCCTTCTCCCTACACACAAATTCATAGCAAAAGAAATATTAATTTTAGAGTGAGAATACATAGTAATTTAAGAAGTTGAAATCTATTAATACTTACGTGTAAATCCGGGCATTTCCAAAATCTTCGTCCTGGATTCTGGGCCGTACGAGATGTCTTTAAAATCATAAACCCATGCCCACATGGGCACTTTGGAGCCCAATCTAATTTTCTAACGGAAGACGATGCTGACGACATTTGTAAGCCTATTCCCATTGTGGGAAGAAAAATTAAACAAAAAGTCTTTAAACAAAATGATAACATCAGATAAAAGAGTTCAGACATAACTTTCAAAAGCTAGCAACTCAAATGGGAAAAGTTGAGATATTTCTGCCAAAAGAGATATCTATTCAACGAAAAAACAACATTCCATGTGAAATTTTAGAATCATATGAAATGAATGAAAGAAATAGAAATCTTCATCAACATGTCCATCACTTTTCCACTTGCAACTTGAATAATTTGATTCTATACACTGCAATTGTAGTTTTACCTAATGAAATTTGTATTTAGTTTTGTCTCATGGATCTTGTTTGTGTGAAATAATTAATGGGTGTTTTGAGTCTTATTTTTTTGCTTTTGAAAGGCAGATCTGTAAGAAGAAGATTGGAACGTAAAATTTTAAGAGTGATCCTTGCAAATGATGACCAATCAATTATTTAGTGACTATAATCAACCCAACTGACCAACTCCTCACAATGAACACATCCCAATTTGACACTGCTATGACTGTAATGCACCATACATTCTTTGATGGCTAGCAGGATAAATTTATTAAAACAGAAGGCATTACAAAAAAGGGCTAGAGACTGTAGGGTCTTCTGAAACTACTTGGCATGGTAGTTATATTGAATAACTTGAAACCCTCTAGCTCCTTCCTCATTTCTGCCCATTTTCCCACCTTTCAACCATTAAATGGTAACTTCGACCCTTTGTCTGACCATTGTGCACCCTTGAGTTAGGCCTTGATGGAAGATTGCAATTATATTCTTAAAAACTTGAGGCTAGGATGATAAAAGGGGAACGAGTCTTAATCTTTGCCCGAGCTTTACTCCACCTTCTATACCTTTCTTTGTACCCTCCCCCTAATTGAAGTACTCCATAATTCAATTCGAGTGGCACCAAGTCAAATTGACTCTGCAAAAATCCTAAACACATTCATCTGAGTTACTTGACTCTATGTCCTTCCATCAGTTGAGTTTTATAAACTATGGATGGGCCACGATTCAATACGAATTTTCACAATTAATTTTATTGAAAAGTCTGCTGATTGGAACCACGACCTCCAATCAGAATTGAACATTTTTCTCAAGATATTTTGGGAAGGTAAAAATAGTACTGCAAACATCATACAAAAAGCAAACAATCGGCTAATGAAGTTCATAAACCAAAATAACCAACACTTCCACCATGTGGAGCTGCACATCGATCACAGAGAACCGTAGCCTGAAAACTGGAACAATGCAAAAATCCCAAAACACAGCACCCAACCACATTACAGTAAGACACTAACTAGTAAGACAACATTGCTTTTATCCTGCATTTAAGAATTAGAATTATAAGTTGAGTCTAAGAAGTGAAGAAAATTTAAAGGTCTTGCCTAATAGCACCTGACAACTTTTTCAAGGGTATAAACTAGTTATTTAATACATAGAAAAGGAAAAGGAAACAACAACAACAACAACAACTAGGTGTTCATAAATAACATTGAACAGTTGTGATTGTAATGCCCCATAACACGATCTCATTCTGAAAACATAAGATCATTGTTTATGAACCCAAAACTAGATTCTGAACGAGAGTTTCATTCAAAGAGTTATAAATGAAGATTTTCGGTATAAAAATATAACAAATATAACTTGGTAACAAATTTTTGCACTGGTTTTGCAGAGTTGGACCGAGTCTAGGTCAAGTCAATTAACTCTCGACCAAGTTGTAATCAACCTGCCTCATGCGGGCTTTCTTTTGAGTTTTTAAACAGTGCACAAGACAAGGTCTCACCACTGTAGGTAAAACTACAAATTTCATTAGGTAAAACTACAATGCACATCAAGTTACCCATAAGTTACAGTTGTGTTGTTCCTTGTCCCATAACCAACTACAGCGGTAAGCAGTAGTTGCAGCATAATAGATTCGAAGGTAAACTGATTATTACAACAGAACTAAGTTCTGAGGATCCAAACAGGGCCTAAATGTATTACATAATTCTCATCCCAAAACAAGCAAGGGAGTAACAAAATTTTATTAAGGCCTTTCAATGACCATTTTGGTGGAGGTGCAGGATCCCCATTGCACTTGTATAAAATAATCTCATGAGGTGCAGAACGTTTTGATACCATTCCCACCCAGTTTTCGGTAAAGGAAAAAAAAAAGAAAAAAAAAAAAAGCTCAATCAACTCCAAAAAAAAAAAGGATGTTAGAACTAAAAACAGCAAGGTCTCATGAAGAATTGGAGAAGAAGAAGATGGACCCTAATCACAGGGGGTTCTTGCTTCTCTCTTCCCTAATCCCTCTTTCCTTTGCTCTCCTAGAAGGGCTGATGCATTCCACTCCCACTGCTTCAATGGTATCGATGCCCTAAACTCCTTATGAAAGGGGTTTTATAAGGACTTTCGTTGCCAATTAATGGGTAATGGGGATTGTGGTAATAACATGCATATCATGTAACATCTGAAAAGGAGTTTAGACCTGAGTTTAGACCGGCGAGGGAGGGAGAGAGCTTCGCTGGGAGAGATGAGGCTCTGAGAGAGGGTAGGGTTTCGTCACTTTCAGAGAGAGAAGCAGCGAGAGAGAGTCCGGCGTCGCCGTGAGAGAGAGAGATCAGACGAGAGACAGAGAGCTTCCCCTCGTCGTCCGATCGTCGTCGTGAGAGACAGAGAGCAGGCGATGGAGGGCTGGTGGTCGTCTCTGCCGCGTCGTTGTCGTCCGAGAGAGAGAGATGCGAGTTTGACTCAGGCGAACAAACTCAGGCGAGAGACAGAGGAGAGGAATGAGAAAGGGGGAAAACGAGAGATGGAGAGCTCTCCAGTCGATGCCGGTCGTCGTCGTCCGAGAGAGAGAGGCGATTTTGGAAGCAGGTCATCGATGCTCTGTGGAATGAGAAATGAGAAATGAGAAATGGGGAGACGATTTCAGAAAGAGCGGGCGACAATTTCATTTCGTTACTGTTTGCAATTCAAATTAGGCATAAGCGTCAGGCAGGATCCGACGGGCCCTCGCACGCGTCCAGCTTGGGATAAAACAGGCTGCAGCCTGTGTGATCCCGTCCCATATATATATATTGACTCGATATACAGCCGACAATGAAAGTTCAATAAGCTTGATGCTACATTAAAAGATGAAAAGACGGATAGTCCCGATTACTATTTGACTCGATATACAACCGACAATGAAAGTTCAATAAGGTTGATGCTACCTTAAACGATGAAAAGACCAAGAGTCACGATATAACAGGATTGCAAGTAGCATGGGTGGATCCAAGTTGTGACCATTTGGGGCGGCCGCCCCAAGTGAAGTCTCGAAAGAATCAAATGGGGCCCTAAGCCATGCCCCATATTTGTTTGAAAAATTGCCTCATGTGTTTTATGTCTAAGACCATGGGCAGACCCATGTTGTGACAATATGGGGCAGCCGCCCCAGGTTACATCTTGAAGTCTCAAGAGAATCAAATGGGGCCCTAGGCCATGCCTCACATTTGTCTGAAAAATTGCCCCACCTGTCTTATGTCTAAGACTTCATCTCCTTCCCTCCTTTTTTTTTTTTTTTAAAAAAAATACTCTTTTTTTTCTACCATTTTCTCTACTACCGTCTTCCCACAAAACGCATGGTTTGATTATTCACAAACTATTCAAATCTCATGAAGTCTCTCTTGATCCGATCTAGCTTTGCTACTTGTAAGGGTTATTGGATTTCTTTCCCTCCTTTTCCTTTTTATTTTTCCCTTTTGGATTATTTGGTATTGGAAATCAATTATTTCTTTTATTTTTTACTAATCCATGGAGAAAAGATAATCGGGACTTTTGCATTTTTTTTTCCACTTTCATTACGATTTCAAACATTTGTCTAACTTTTCCTTTTGTTGATCCGCGATATAACTCCTATTGTCCTTGTAATTTGTGCCTATTGAATATTATATTGATGGAAGAGATTTTGATTTATAGGTTTTAGGCATAGACTGTTTGATTTAAAGAAATTAAAAATTAGATCTAGTGTGAATTGTATTTCCTATTGACCATGTGCTTATGATTTGCTTAGATTGTTGTTGTATCATGTTTGCCTTAATTATTACATCTATTGGATAATTTTCAAAATTATGCTCTCCATTTTGTATTTTTGTTCTTATGGAAATGAGTAATATTGTAGGTTTCCTTGAATATTACGGACCCGATTGGGGATCGAAAACGTACAACCCTGTTTGAATGTCTTTTATTTCTGTGATTTGACAGGTTTTGAAATATGTGCATCTCCATTGAGAAAAAACACATCTACCTTTAGATGTACCTTTCTCCAAAATGCCACATCTGGAAAGGGGCGTTTTTCCCCTTTCTTGCATCATTAAGTCTATGGACCCGACTGGGGGACCCAATTCCAGCCCGGTCCCCTAGAGACTGGGGGACCCAATTCCAACGCGGGCTGGAGCGGGCCGGGCCTGGTCTGGTTTTTTCTTTCTTTCTTTGTTTTTTTTTTCTTTCTTTTTTTTTTCTTTCTTTCTTTTTTTTCTTTCTTTCTTTCATTTTTTCTTTTTTCTTTCTTTCTTTCTTTGTTTTCTTTCTTTCTTTCTTTGTTTTTTTTCTTTCTTTCTTTCTTTCTTTGTTTTTTTTCTTTCTTTCTTTCTTTCTTTCTTTTTTTTTTTCTTTCTTTCTTTCTTTCTTTGTTTTTTTTCTTTCTTTCTTTTTTCTTTCTTTCTTTCTTTCTTTCTTTCTTTCTTTCTTTTTTTTTTTCTTTTCAGTATTACAAAAAAAAAAAAAAAATAGAACACGAATACACAATTACAGAGAATGACAAAGATACTTAAGTGATTCGGTCAAACTCAACCTACTCCACTGAGAAGAGAAAACCATTTGGATCTTAACTTCTTGAAGGTTTCTAAATAGGATTACCTTCAAAACCTTACAATCTTTTTAGAAAAAAAAAAAAGAATGTTAAACTTATAAATTTAAAAATTACAATGAAGGAAAAAGAAAAAAATCAGACGTGTAGTCCACTGAAGTATTCTATTGGATCATAATCTTCCAGTGATGTCAACTGTTGCTTCCTCTTATCTGCCAAATACCAGTCTCGTAGGCAAACACAACACTCCACCGTTTCTTCAGTCAGATTGGTTCTTTTGCCATCCACCACACGTCCACCTACACTAAAAGCCTGTTCTGATGCTACAGAAGACATTGGAATAGTCAATAGATCACGAGCCATGGCGGCTAACACCGGATAAACGCTTTTTTGTTGCTTCCACCAAGCTAAAAAGTCAAAACTAGATGCATCCTGCATCCGTATTACACCAACATCAAGATACGATGATAACTCCGTCATAGTGTTACTTGAACTTGAGCCGGATGCCATGCCCGTAGACAAGGAAGAATACCACACATCCCACTCACCAACACCTGTTTGCTGGACTTCTGAATTGGCCATACTAAGCCCATCTGTACCCATTTGCTCATAGTAAAATTGAAAAAGTGCTTGTAAATTTGTCTTAATAATTGATAAAGTATTTAAATTTATATAATTCATATTTTTATTTATTTCATCAATAAAAAATTGTACACCACTTAATTTTAACCTAGGATCAAATACGGCAGCTAAAGAAAATGTCATTGGAGCCTCTTTCTAATATTTATTAAAATTTTCTTCCATGTTTTTAACAGGGGTACTCAGTAAATCATGATCTCTAAATCTACAGAATTGTACAGTAATTTTAAAAAGCTTCATTAAAGCTTCATTAGATGTGGGATAATATATCCCGGAAAAAAATAATGTTGAAGTATAAAAAGCTTCTAATAAATCCCTTATATGTGCACATAACTCCCATTGTTCATCACTAATCATCAAATGTTGTGCATGAAAAGCACAAAATTCATTTAAAACAGTTCTCCGGTCAAGTGCCTTGTTTAACAAATCATACATAAAATTCCATCTATGTTCTACCTCCTTGGGTATTTTAATAGCTGATACGCCTTGCCTCGCACATATTTGGGCATACAATTGTCTTTTTTGTGCGGATGTAAAAATAAATCTAGCAATGTCTTTAATAGAATCTGTGTAAGTTACAATATTCTTTAAACCAACCTTTGCAATGAGATTTAAGATGTGACATACACATCTATTTTGAAAGATAGAGCTATCTATCAAAGTTGCAAGTGGCATCTGCATTCTCATTAATTCAATAGCCACTGTATTATTACTGGCATTATCTAAAGTTACAGATAAAACTTTTTCTTTAATATTATATTCATCTAGTTTTTCCAAAATAAATGTACTTATTCTAGTGCCACTGTGTGGCCATTCAAGAGTGCTAAAACTAATTATACGTTTATTAATAATTCATTTTGAATCTATGTTATGTGCAGTAATACAAAGATAATTGTCACCCCCTTGAGATGTCCACATATCTGTGGTTATGGCTATTCTGCCAGGAATTTCTGTAAGGTAATTTTTTATATTTATTTTCTCTTCCTGCCAGAGTCTAATAGCATCATTTCTGGCGTATTTCTTGAAATACTGTGAAATTGTGGTTGACAGTATTCCTGGACCCATTTTTTAAAAAACTCATTTTCAACAAAACAAAATGGTAATTCGGATAACACAATCATTTTAACAAGATTTTGTCTACAACTTTGTGCATTAAAGGAAAAAAGACCTAAACTGCTACTACTACTACCACCACCACCACCAGTACTAAAAATTTGGGTCTGTGATCCAGGCCTCCCTGTCCCTGCATCTGCCGGCTTATGTAAGGCAAGACATTTTTGCATATGTCATGTCAAATGGCCGGTACCCATTTTTGACGTGGCACCATAAATCTTACTACAAAATTTGTATTTTGCCTTTTCGACTGTTTTTCCATTTTCAATAATATCAAACTTTGTAAATATTTCCCAAACTGATGAAGTTCTATTTCTCTTGGTTGATTTACAGGAACTTTGAGGAAGTGGTGGTAAATCACCTACTTCATATTGTAATTCAATAAAATTTTCATGTTCCCCCCTAAATTAACAGAAGAAGATTCTGTGGGAAGTCTTCTTGCCATATTTTAAAAAATAAATTTTATAAATAATAACAGTAATAGGCTCTAATAGCCTTCTTTTGTGATAATTAATATAAGAAAGGGGAGGAAATGAGAGTTAATATAATATAATATAAACTTATATATATGGAATCTCAAATTTAAATAATATAAATACCTCTAAATCTTTGAAGGCCCCTTTATCTTGTCTCTTGATGACTTGATCTTTGGCCCTCCAAAAACTTCTTAGAGAGAGTGAAAGAGTTGAATGCTTTGAGATAGAACTAGAGAATGTATAAAGAAAATGAAAGAGTTGTGTAAATTGGTGAGGAATGAGAATGGGAGGGTTAGGTATTTATAGACTTTGTAAAATGACAAATGACACAAAATACCCCTTATATGACCGTTTTATGGTTGTGGGGGGGGGGGGGTAAAAGTGATTTAAAAAAAAAAAAAAGTGGATTGGGCCGTTGGGCAGGCCGGGCCTGCCGTTGGGCGGGCTGACGGGCAGGCCAGTTCCAGCGTGCCCAGCGAGCTGGAAGCACCAGCCCACGGGCCTGGCATGCCTGGCGGGCCAACGGGCCCAGCACGGCCCGTGTCTCGGGCCGTGCCTTGTGGGTCGTGCCGTGCTGGGCCACGGCCCGTTGATTGCGGGTTCGGCCCGGCCCCGCCCATTTGACATCTCGGGTCCCCCGATTAGGGTCCGTAGCAGCCCTCTGCTTGCATATTAAAAACATTCTACCGGCATTTATTAACACACCTTTTTATGAGAGTAGGGACCATATTAAAAACATTCTACCGGCATTTATTAACACACCTCTTTATAAGAGTGTGCAGGAAAAGAAACAGAGTACAACGCTATAAAATAGGAGGCTTGAATTTGAAAGAGAGAGAGAGGAAATAAGATACAAGGCTATAATTGGGAGGATTGAATTTGAGAGAGAGAGAGAGAGAGAGAGATTATGATCGTACATATCTTAAACTTCTATTTGAATGAGCTTCTAGTAGGGCCCATATAAGTTGAGAGTTATTATGATCGGATTTGATTTTTTATAAGTGGGCCAAATAACAGCCTTCTAAATCGCGTTATCTAATAATTATTTTTATTTTTATAAGTGGTCCCACTGTAGAATATGATTTACATGTGGTGAGTCGTTGTCGATGGCCCACTCATGAAAAATCCCAACCAATCAAATTAAATGGCCTTCTCTTTTATGGCAAAATATGTAATGATCTTTTTCTTTTCCACAAATGGCCCCTGCTAAATAATGTGATTTACATGTGATGAATGGATGGTGGGGGCCCTCATGAAAAATCACACCTTTGATTGGACAAAATAAGACCGCCCCTAGTAAAAAAAGTGATGTTGATTTCAAGCAGTTTGGGTCAGTGGTGGGCCCTTTTAATAGATTCATTGGGCTATCGTCTGAGGACTATGCCCTGCTACCAACTTGAGCTTGTAGGCCATGTATTTAATCCAAACCATCTAACTTGTGGGCCACACTTTTTTCATAGCAATAGTTTTTAATGTCACAACACGTCAGTGGAAACCATTTGGAGAAAAAGCAGAGCCATCTAGAGAAAAATTAGGACTTATATATTATCCGTTTGAAGAGAGAAATTAGGACTAATTCAAGCTATTTAGTTGCCTTGTTTTTTATATGACAACCCATTCAAATATTCAATGCCGTAAACGTCGTTCTCTCCTCATTGGTAAAAGTCACGGGGCGTTTTTATTTTCAAAACTGGCGGGCTAATTTTCACAATCATGCTCACCATTTCGTATTTTTGTTCTTAGGGAATTGAGTGATATTGTAGGTTTTCTTGCCGAGGGTATCGTTTTTTCAATTTACCATTGTCTGCCCCATCTAAACAAAAATCCTCGATCCGCCACTGGCACGTACTGCACTTCACTTGTAGAACAATTTTTTTCGTATGGGGTCATTAAAATTGATGCGGCATGAGGATTGGATGTTAATTAGTCTTATAATACAAGTCCCCAGAGAGCATGTGTGATCACATGCAACGCTGTTAACTGTTGGATACAATAATTTCGATGAAAAAGCTCATGAGGCTTGGCATGTCAATTGAGCTCGTCGAAATGGATATCCAGCCCCGCCGGGGCTGTCCCCGAAAATACTGGGCTTTTAAAAAAATTTGAACTCAATGGGTTGGGCTTGGACAATCACTACTAGAAAAAAGGGTTTTTATATCGGCTAAAAACCGATATAAAAGACCTATTATATCGGTTTTTCAGTAAACTTCAAACCGATATAAGTACCCCCGATATAATAAATAATTATAACCGATATAATATGTGTATTATTTCATATCGGTTTTTGGACAACTGGTGTCTTTTAAACCTGAAATTATAACACATATTACTGTAAAACTGATATAAAAAAAATGAAACCGATATAAAAATATTTATAATATCGGTTTTCGGAGAATTGATGTGTTTTGAAACTAAAATTATAGCATACATTACTATAAAACCGATATAAAAATTATTTATAATATCGATTATAAAGGGCTTTGTTATATCGGTTTTTTGGGATTGTATTATATTATTTGTTCTGTAACCGATTTAATATTATATATGCATTTTTTTTTTTATAAATAGTCCTTCTATAGAAAGGATCAGGTGACCTTACGGTCACTTGGCGGCTAGCCGCCCTTTGCAACGGGGCTAGCCGCCAGACCCACGGTCAGCTTTCCCGTAAGCATTTTTTTTTCAGGATGATTTTCTGTGCTTCCTGCGGCTAACCGCCAGTGCACCTACGGCTAGCCGCAGTGCTAACCGTGGGATTACGGTTTGATTTCCAGAGACCAATTTTTTCAGAACCATCTTGCGGTCACCCCTGTGGTTGCCTCACGGCTAGCCCCCAACTTTTTCTGCGGCTAGCCGTGAGCCATCCTGATTTGAATTTTCTGACCGTTATTTGAAAGCGGCTAGCCACTGATCTAAAAGGGTTAGCCGCCAATATAGTCTTTCTTTGAATTATAGCTCACAAATATGATGGGTTCCAATCCCACATATATGTAGACTACTACAATGGCATCAACATGGAAATGGATTTCAGTATAAAAACATAACTTCCAAACGAAAATTCATAACTTCAGTAGAATGGCAGAATTTGTCAGTAGTCTACTTACAAAGGCAGAATTTGTCTCCAGTAGAAAATTCATAACTTCCTCTTCTGAACTCGAAACAACATGATTCTTGATCCAAATGAAAGATTTATCAGAGGGCTACAACTTTCATGTTTTGAGATTTAACCCAGATTGAATAGAAAGTAGTATAAAATCACCTTGACGCTGACTGGTCACAGAAAAATAGCAACCTGAGTGAAGCAGAGTTGTCTCCAGTAGAAAATTCATAACTTCCTCTTCTGAACTCGAAACAACATGATTCTTGATCCAAATGAAAGATTTATCAGAGGGATATAACTTTAATGTTTTGAGATTTAACCCAAATTGAATTTAAAGTAGTGTAAAATCACCTTGAAGCTGACTGGTCACAGAAAAACAGCAACCTGAGTGAAGCAGAGTTGTCTCCAGTAGAAAATTCATAACTTCCTCTTCTGAACTCGAAATAACATGATTCTTGATCCAAATGAAATATTTATCAGAGGGATACAACTTTCATGTTTTGAGATTTAACCCATATTGAATGGATGTGTTGCTAAACAACAGTAGATAGAGAGGAAAGCAATAAACTAAGGTAATACTAGGTCGCATATCTGTAAGACCAAGAAGCTTCCCTCATCTGAAAGATCAGCTAAATCATATGGAACAAGAGATATTTCTTGAAAAACCCCCATTCTTTTCAAGTGGAAAATGGATGACAATAAATTCCCCCCCACAGTGGAATGGGAAGGACCATCTCCTTGCAACTTGGTCTAATTTATATCAAACTTAAGAACTTATTTCGCCATCACAATAAAATTTCCATCAATTTGGATTGTTTATAATCAATGAACTTTATTTTCTTTGAGTATATGTGACAACTAAAGTTACTCTTGAGTCTTGATTAAGATAAACCGACCAAACCCTATTTATTTTAATCACTCACGGATTGCAAACCACTATAGCCATATCAATTAACACATCATTAAAGCACCCCATCACATCCCAACCCTCATCTGAGCATTGCCTACAACACCCAAAACCATAACTTCATATATGCTCTGCAATTTGTTTCCCATCAAAACCCAGCAAAAATGAGTGCCCCCCACCACGCCACAAAAATGTGAGCCTTTTCAGCTCAGTTGGCTTGACTCAAAGAGTTCCTAATTTTTTATTTTATTTTTAAATTTGAGTCGAGCTATGCCTGTTTTACCAGCTTGTTTAGAAAATATCCCTGAGGTTGACCAAGAATTCCATAGTTTCATCTCTCCATCTAAATTCAAAGGTACTTTCTCTTACTGAAGACCCTTTTCTTTTCTTCATTGCTTTATCTTCATGTCTTCTTATTTCAGTCGGGTAAACAATACACATACTCTAAAAGTGAGCATATATATCAAAATAATCACATGCATGATTTATGAATAATGTGAACATAGAAATAGAACAAGAATAATATGTATACATGAATACCTACCCCAACTGATGTTCCACGAATATACATTAAAAGAGTGTGGCAGCCTCCACAAACCAACTGAGCCATTTCCGTTCCTGTTTCAAATTCAACATAAAGCAGAAGATAAATAACAACAACAAAGCAGTTCTGTTAATGTCATTTGCACATTTGATGAAGCAAAAATATAAGAAGGATCGAGGATGCTGAATAGCCACCTACTCATAGATCCATGTTCTTAACATCACACACAACTGAACTTTCAATGAAGCGCAATTTCTCAATTTGAAGCAAGAGTCAAATTTATATCTTCTGACCACAGAAGTTGGCTCTGTACACCTGAATAGTGAGCAAATATTTCATAAATTCCATAAAGCTTGATATCTTCATGACCACTTCTTAAGAACAAGTTGATTCAATATAACCAAACATTTCAAAAACATCAGCTAAATTAAGAAGGACTTGTGATAATGCAGCAGCAGAGCATAACAGAGGACATTCAATTGGATTAGTAAATGTCATGGTTTTCTATAAGGTATGGAGCTTTTAGGGTGGAAGAAAATGATATTCTGTGACAAGTTATCAAAATCTTCACAATTATAAATAGATACAACATAACTATATGCAAAGATATGTGTGGATAATTCTTGCATTCTTTCTTTGGATATTTATGTATTACATAGTATAATCTATTAGTGTTTGTGTGTATGTGTGTGTGTGTGTGTGTGTGTTGTTTTTTTCTCTTTCTTGAAAATCAAGAGCTTCAAATCCCTTATTCTGTAAGTAAAGCATAGATTCTTCCTTTTTCCTTTGATGGTCTCTCCTCTGGTGTTACAATCTAGAATTCAAAACTTTCGGCATATTTATAGTAAATGAGGGTTCCACAGGAATTTTCACACTTCCTACTTCAAAATTGTTGTTTTTCCCACAAGTACAATAACCATTAGGGATTGTTTGTTTTTATTGATTGGTGTATATAAATTTGTACACTCCAAAGTTGTAGTTTTGTTTCCAAGTGCAATGGCCATTAGGAAGTGTTTGTTTGCACTCATTGGTATATGTAGATAATGCATAGAGGCAACAATTAAATGTTACCAAATCTGTCTAATAAAAAACCAGGGACTAAAGAGAATATGGTTTCACCAGAAGAGATATAAAAAATTAGGAAGACTTGTACACAGTTTAGTGCTAGTTGATGGTGAAAATATAGACATTTGAAGTAACAATGATATTCATATAAATGAAACTTACCAGGAGAGTGTGACACAATTAGGAACACTTCTACTGTTCTGCACATTGTTGTGCAAGTTGGTGATGGAGATACTGACATTTAAAGTGGCAATGACATTCATATAATTGAACTGTTATATGAAATTCATAAATTTTTATCATAATGTTATTGCTTTATTAGTAATTTCTAAATTATCATTTGCTCATTCTCTATTATCAAGATGTTCATCTTATACTCTAAATTTTGATCCATAGTTGACTCTTATGTTTCCTTCTGCACTTTCTCATCAATTTGCTCAAAATAACCAAATTCCACTTATAGGTACCTGATGCATCATAAAATCGGCAATCCCCTGTCATGGAGCCAACTTTCCTTTCCTCTTACTCTTCATATCCACACAAACACCTCTCCTCTTCTACTTATACTCCGTGTCTGTCTCTTTTCCCTACTCACTTACAGCTTAAGAAAAGAGGGACCTCTATAACTTTTATTTAGGTGAAACTTGGGTGGAAATATTTCTAGGCCTCTAAATTTGATGGATTGACAGAAGATGAAACAAAACTTTTGGTGTCCACTTCTAATGTCTCATGCTTTTAGCACTAAAAAAAAAAAACATGATAAACTAGCACATGATTAGATAAAAAAACTGAAAGTCATGTTTATATAAAAGATTCCAGTAAAATTTGTAGTTCTAACACTTACTTTCCATGTTGAGAGCCATCCAAGTATAGGGATAAAGAAAGAATCATCATCATGAACATCATAAACTAGAACACATATGCAAAAGCATTAACAACGCAGCGCAACATTTAACAGTCAGTCCCAAACATTCCTCTGCCCATTAGAATACAGAGAAGCAATCTCCACCAACTGAAACATTAGAACATTCACACAGATGGTAACAACAGAACACCACCAGATACGCAGCCCCCGCATATTCCAATGGGGTCATTTGAGAGCATAGCCTACATGTCTATTTCAATATATAATGGCAAATACCAGCATTTTGAACAAAAGACACATAGCCCCTCTATATTAAAGACTCAACAAGACAATTATTTATAAAACTCAGCTAACTCAGTTAGATATAAAAATAAAAAAAAAATAGAGAGAGAGAGAGAGGAAATGTTATAATTCTAATCTAGCACTTTCAAACCTCTATCTCCTAGATAAAGGTTTCAAAATGTTGAACTAAATCACTGGGCAAAGAGCATTCAATATGTTGTGAGAAGACTGATTTATCCAAATGGGTACTAGTGTGAAAAACAATCTAGTGTAGTAGCCAAAGTTGTTAAATACCACCTTTATGGCATGAAATAGGGAACAATGAAGTATAAGTTTTCAGCACCCATTCAACGAACAAAGTTGCACTTAATTAAATAGATTGTAGAAAAAAAAACATAAATAAATTGGAGGACCAAGTTGTTTTCTAGGCCTTTAGTGGATGTGGTTGTCAGCCTTGGAACATTTGAGCACCTAAGAAAATTGATTCCTTGGTTTATCTCTTGCTCCTCGCAAGTTAACAACTTCAATTTCTATGTGACTCAAAGGGAGTCGTCTATACCCAGAAACAAAGAATTAGGGCCCTCTAATCTGGGAGATTTTGGGATTTCCTTGGAGCAAGCCTATCAATCAATGGTCTAGACGGGAAAAACTAGGGTTTACACATACCAATTACATAGGGATTTAGGGTGTCTTCTTCAACCTAAATCCCTTATTCAAAGTTGTGCCACTGCGTATGGAGAAGATGATGCAGAGACGGGCTCAAGCAATGAGGGAAGTGTGCAGGGTAGTGGGTTAGCGCAGTGAGCGAAGGAGATGAGAGAGGGTGGAAGAGAGAGGAAAGAGAGATGTGGTGAAGGAGAAGGGAGATGGAGTGGAGGTGGGGAAGAAGGAGAATGAAAGAGAGAAAAAGAAAGAGGGGGGAAGGGGGTGCACGATGAGGGAGAAGGGCAGATGTAGCGAGGAGAAAGAGAGAGAGTGATGGAAAGAAAAAAAGAAGAAGATGGACATGAAGGGTGTGGCTGTCCATAGGTGCTGTGACGGTGCAAGGCAGTGGAGTTGGTGTAGATGACAGGGAGAGAAGGGGCAGTTCCTTACCTGTGGATGGCAGTGGTGCGGTTTGGCGTGGAGAGGGAAAGGGAAAGGGGCGTGTCTGGGCGTGAATGAGCGTCGCCTCAGGGTAGCAGCGCAGTCGGTGATAATGGAGAGGATCGGCGCCAGAGGGGGAGTCCAGATAGGTTCTGCCGAGGCTCTGGCGAGGTTCCACACACGAGGAGATGACGACGATGGAGAGGGCATCGTGAAAAGGATGATGAGATGTGAGATCGGTGGAGACTCTGCGCAGGGAGGCGACAAGGGTGATAGGTTGTGAGGTCCGCGCAATAGTTGGAGGAGGGTCGGCTAGTATTGCTCGCATGGAGGGCGATGGCGAGAGGGACAGGTGAGAACGAGATAGAGGGTTGGTCGATCGAGAGAGACAGAGAAATAGCAGAGTGAAAGAGAATGAGAGTGAGCGAGAGAGACAGGGAGAGCAGAGAGAGTAGAGAAAGCGAGAGTGAGAGGAGAGCGAGAGAGCAGAGAGAGAAGAGAGAGAAGAGAGAGCGAGAGTGAAGAGAGGAGAGAGCGAGAGCGAGAGCGAGAGGAAAGGGGTTATTGGAGGGAGAGAGGCGCTGGGAAGAGAGGCGAGAGTGAGGAGAGAAGAGAGCGAGAGTGAGAGGAAAGAAGGAATGATGGAGAAAGAAAGAGAAGGGAGGGAAGGAAAAATAAAAAGGAGGGAAAGAACCATTGAGCCCGCGCGGGCGAATAAGGGATTTGAAGACCGATGTAAAATCATTGGGTATATAATATCGGTTTCATAATAACCGATATAAAATATGTATATATTACTGGCGGTTAGCCGTGGGTGCACTAGCGGTTAGCCGCAGGACGTGCTGAAAAAGGGAGGAAAGGAAAAATAAAAAGGAGGGAAAGAACCACTGAGCCCGCGCGGGCAATTAAGGGATTTGAAGACCGATGTAAAATCATTGGGTATATAATATCGGTTTCATAATAACCGATATAAAATATGTTTATATAATATCGGTTCCATAATAACCGATATAAAATATGTGTATACAACCGATATAAAATATGTGTATATCATATCGGTTTTATAATAACCGATATAAAATATATGTATACAACCGATATAAAATATGTGTATATAATATCGGTTTTATAATAACCGATATAAAATATTGAAATTAATATCACATATTTTTCTAACCGATATTATATATAGAGATTATTATGTCGGTTCATGTGTAACCGATATAAAAAAAAATTGACCAATATAAAAAAATATTAACCGATATAAAAAACCTTGACTGAAGATATTATATCGGTTATATGAAAAACCGATATAGGGCAGTTTTTGCAACCGATATAAAAACCATTTTTTCTAGTAGTGAATGATTTTAGAGCCTTGCCAAAATGGGACTAGGAATGGACAAAACAGGCTCGGCCCAGCCGCCTGTAAGGAAATTTCATTAATTTTTAATAAATTTACTGAGTCTTGTGCTGGAATCACCCTAAGCTTATTACGGTGATTTTGATAGTTGCTTGAAAATCTACTAGCAGTCTAATGAAAGAGAAATTTTTTAGTAGTTTATTTTTTTTATAAAGTTCGTGCTTAGGTCTATAAAGTTCGAATCATACTACGAAATCACTAATGGTCTTAGATGGAAGACACATGGAGTCCTTTCGTTTCCAAGTTGGAGTACTTAAATCCTAGAGTATGGAGACTATGATCGGGATTCAGATTCTACTTCCTCAATGGTAATTCGTTAAACGAACTCATGCCTGAACGCATGCAAGTATGAAACCAGATCCAGCTCGCTAACACGAAAAGACACCTAGCTAGAGTGGGTTTTTGCCGGACATCCTGGTGACCCGGATTTCTAAGGTCGCCATGCGGCTTTTTATCCCTTTTGGTCGAAAATTTGCCATCTTTTGGTTTTTTCTGCTTCTTTCTTCTTTGATATTTTTCTTAGCAGTATAATTTTTTTTTTAGAATGTATAATAGGCTTTCAACTTGTAATTTATTTTTTTATATGTATCATAGGTTTTTAAAGATGTAATTTATTTTTTAGAATGTATCAGAGGTTTCTAAAGTTGTAATTTTTTCTTCATTTATCAGAAGGTTTAAATTTCATTATATATATATATATATATTGATCCCAGTTCAAACTAGTAATTTTTTTGAACTTTTGTAACTTAAATTTCAAGGAAATATAACTTATTTGATGTATTTTTTAAAACATCATTCGTGTTATTATACTTATTTATTTCTCTTAATTTCTTTATTTTAATGAATTCGGTTCAAGAGTCGATCCAAGTTTGTTACTTTGTGTCCGTCCAATTTTTAGAAAGACTTAAAAAAAAAAATTCTCTAAAATATAGTGTGTGAAAAGATGAGATTGGCTCAAGATGAGCCCATGACAAAAAAAAAAAAAAAAAAAAAAGGAAAAAGAGAGAAAAAAAAAGACTTGGATAAAGAAGGTTCGTACATTTTGAAATGGGCTGGACTCCCTTACAGCAACGCTGTATTTTAATACAATGCACCACCTCATTCTGCCTGTGAGAATCCACCACGTGGACTGTTTAACATCAAAAACGAGGATGCGCAGTTATTAATATTAACTTTCGGAAACCCAACTCAGCACATTTTTTCCCATTCATTCCAAATCTGCCCTTGCACTCTCTCTCTCTCTCACTCTCATATCTATGTGGTTTCCATGGCAGCCCGTAATTTGAGTGGCCCCCTAAATGATGTAATAGCAGGGCTTGTAGGACTAAGATTAGATTAAGTTAATCTATCCAAATAGATAGGACCTCCTGGTGAAATATTTGACGAGAGCTCGTCACTTCTCTCCCACTCAATGACGTAATAGTAGTGCCTACCAAAATGATGATTTATGGTGGACCCACCTAATAGGCATAATATTATAGAATTAGGTGATGATATAATGATAGTTGACACTGCAAATAAGTCCATCCACATCTCTACATCGGACCTAAGATTACTAGATCAAATTAATATGTCCATCTACTTAGGACTTGTTAGGTGAAATATATGACTATCCGTAAATCAAGCGGGTTCCATGCAAAAGGGTGGATGTGCGGAATATGATGGTTCCTACCTAAAATGAAAAGAAATAGAGTGGGTAAATTGATTGGATGCAGTAGCTCCCATTGGATATAAGAAGCATTGGATGTTTAATTTAATTGATTCCACATGAATGCATGGCCGGATTGATCAAATCTAGTGAGTTTGAAGTAGGTAGGTGTGATGGGTGGAATGGGTGAATGGTCATATAGTTGGATTCTCATCAATATAATTTGCTAGATATGATGGTTCCATATGATTGGTTGGATGGTCCATCTTTAATCTAAGGGGTCCCACGTAGGTTGTTGGAACTGCTCAAATCAAATATACAATTGGGTGAAACAATCTGACCATCTACCCATGCTCCCTAATACGGTTGCCTACCTCAAACTCACTAAATCAAACCAAGCCACCCATCTATGTGAGATCAATGGATGGAACATGTACATATCCACCCTTATACCCATCTACTAGGAGCCACTAGATAAATCTCCAGTGCATCCTTATTTAATGGGACCCTCTATATCAATTTATTTACTTACGTATCTTTTTTTTTCCTTATCTAAATGAGATTCACCATATTCCATCTACCCGCCTTCTCAAGGGACCCACTTCATTGGTAGATTGTCAAATATTTCATCCAGCGGATCTTTTATATATATATATATATATGGATAAATTAATTTAATCTAATTTTAAGTCCTACAAGCCCTACTATTACATCATTTGCTGGGTCACTCAAATCTTACGGGTTGCAACGGAAACCACAGAGATATGAGAGAGAGACTGTGCCAGGGCAGATTTGGAATGAATGGGAAAAATTGTGCTGAATTGGGTTTCCAAAAGTTAATAGCAATGCATTCTCGTTTTTGACATTAAACAGTTCACATGGTGGATTTTCATAGACAGAATAGGGCGCTGCATTGTATTAAAATACAGCGTTTCTGTACGGAAGTTCAGTTCTTTTGAAAAAGAGAAATTCTCCAAAATCCCCCATCCAATAAAGGCAAGCCACCGTGCACCATATTAAAAACATTCTACGGCATGTATTAACACACCTTTTTATGAGAGTGTAGGAGAGACCATATTAAAAACATGAGGAAACTAGGGGAAAAAGCCCCATAGTGAGCCAGGTGCAGTTGGACGGCCCAGTAGGAGTTAATACACTGAAGAGGCCCTCTGGGCCCCTTCCTGTTTTTTTTAGTTGGTTTTTGGTATTGTCGATATCGACAACTAATGCGGTTTTCCTTTAACCGCAAGAAACTCTTTCTTCCCTATTTCGTCATCTTCATTTTCCCTCTTCCACAGTCGCTGTCGACAACTTTCCATTTCGCTGGTCCCTGGTAGTGGTCCCAAGCATCGTTTAGCGCCTTCTTTCAAAGGTTATACACAGTGGGCAAGCACATGGAGGTATGTATTCTAATCATTTTCTCTTGTTTGCATTTGGTTTAAACAGAGATTCCGTTTTTTTTTTTTTTTTCCTGCATTGGTTCGAAAATGCAAGTTCATTTTTTTTCCACTGTTCTTTAACATGAAACCCAATCTCCAAATTAAACGAACCCATAGTGATTTTGACTGATTAGGTTTGTTGATTGGGTTTTCTAAGGAAAAAAAGGGATTGTATGGCATTGTTACCCAACTGAGAAGATGTTTTTTTTGTTTTTTTCAAACCCTCTCAATGCACAGAGACGCTAAAGACTCAGTTCGTTTTTTTGTTTTTTTTTTTAAAACCCTTTTAATACTGAATTACTAGATCTAGGTTTATGTTATGTGAGTATTCCTTCTTTTCACAAGTCTTCTTGCAATAATGGCCATATTTAGATTGCTTTTATTGAGTCAATAATAAGTATGGTAGCCACTAATTGGTATTTCGCCCATTATATATTCATGGTTGATCCATACCACGGACTTAGACCATCAAGAAAACATGAAACAGTTAAATCCATATCCCGGATTTTACACTACTTTTCATTCAATCTGGGTTAAATCTAAAAACATGAAAGTTGTAGCCCTCTGATAAATCTTTCATTTGGATCAAGTATCATGTTGTTTCGAGTTCAAAAGAGGAAGTTATGAATTTTCTACTTGAGACAACTCTGCTTCAGTCAGCAGGTTGCTGTTTTTCTCAAACTAGTCAGCTTCAAGGTGATCTTACACTACTTTCCATTCAATCTGGGTTAAATCTAAAAACATGAAAGTTGTATCCCTCTGATAAATATTTCATTTGGATCAATATTCATATTGTTTCGAGTTCAGAAGAGGAAGTTATGAATTTTCTACTGGAGACAGCTCTGCTTCACTCAGCAGGTTGCTGTTTTTCTCAAACCAGTCAGCTTCAAGGTGATATTACACTACTTTCCTTTCAATCTGGGTTAAATATCAAAACATGAAAATTGTAGCCCTCTGATAAATCTTTCATTTGGATCAAGAATCATGTTGTTTCGAGTTCATAATATAAAGTTATGAATTTTCAACTGGAGACAGCTCTGCTTCACTCAGCAGGTTGCTGTTTTTCTCAAACCAGTCAGCTTGAAGGGGATATTACACTAATTTTCTTTCAAACTGGGTTAAATATCAAAACATGAAAATTGTAGCCCTCTGATAAATCTTTCATTTGGATCAAGAATCATGTTGTTTCGAGTTCAGAAGAGGAAGTTATGAATTTTATACTGGAGACAACTCTGCTTCACTCAGCAGGTTGCCGTTTTTCTCAAACCAGTCAGCTTGAAGGTGATCTTACACTACTTCCCATTCAATCTTCAATCTGGGTTAAATCTAAAAACATGAAAGTTGTAGCCCTCTGATAAATATTTCATTTGGATCAATAGTCATCTTGTTTCGAGTTCAGAAGAGGAAGTTATGAATTTTCTACTGGAGACAGCTCTGCTTCACTCAGCAGGTTGCTGTTTTTCTCAAACCAGTCAGCTTCAAGGTGATCTTACACTATTTCCCATTCAATCTGGGTTAAATCTAAAAACATGAAAGTTGTAGCCCTCTGATAAATCTTTCATTTGGATCAAGAATCATGTTGTTTCGAGTTCAGAATATGAAGTTATGAATTTTCAACTGGAGACAGCTCTGCTTCACTCAGCAGGTTGCTGTTTTTCTCAAACCAGTCAGGTTCAAGGCGATTTTACACTACTTTCCTCTCAAACTGTGTTAAATATTAAAACATGAAATTTGTAGCCCTCTGATAAATCTTTCATTTGGATCAAGAATCATGTTTTTTCGAGTTCAGAATAGGAAGTTACGAATTTTCTACTGGAAGATGAAGTGGAGAAGGCTGTGATAGGGACTGCAGAAACTAGAGCTTGCAGTGCAGAAACAGATCTGCTTCTAATGCACAAGATCTGAGAATCTCAAACAAATCCACAATAATACATGATAATAACAAAAGAAATCTGCAACAAACAAAGATAACAAACACCATTTTGGATCCAAAAGACAAAAAAAAAATGAAAATTTCATCAATGCAAATGCAAATCACTCATCTTCCATTCAGTTTTCTTTTTCTCCCAAGCATTGTCTTCACTTGTTGGGAGAACTTTTTCTTTGCCCTTTCCCTTACCACTCATTGTCAGTTTTAAAAAAATATGAATCAAACACAAAAATGGTCAAGATGATAGTGCCAACAGAACAGATTACCACGTGAACTTCTCTGAATTAAAACTCCTCTGTATGTCAATTCAATCTTCCATTATAATGCCAATTCAGAGGAACAGTTAAAACATAACTTGACTCATAAAACCAATGAATGAAAAATTGAGAACCCATAACCCATAATCAACACCCATACAACCATTTGAACACAGAATAATAAATTCCTAAAAAGCAATTGGGAATCGTAGAGTGAGAGATTTCGAACCTGTAAGAAACTCTTTACAGAGTGCTGAATACATAAAGGTTAAAGAGTTCATGCACAGATTGTCTTTGCATTATATTACTGTTTATGTAACTCCATCACATCTTTAATATTTTTTACGAAACCTATATGACCGAAAAAAAGAAATTGACACATATATTGACTAGTACCTCACTTGCTGGTGGTGGTTGCAGTTTGGGTACTGTGATTGTTTCAAATTGGGAAAAGCCAATTTGGATTTCTGTAGTTTTATACCTTTTGGTGGATGCTTATGCTTTTGCTGTATGCTTATGCATTATTAATCATATCCATAAATTATATTATCGTCATGTCTCCAATGTACTAATTGTTACGTTTGTTACTTTGCAGACGTCAGCAGAACAGACCGCCGAGGCTCCAAAAGTTCTCCTATATAACCAACAAAATCATATATCGGAAGGAATTCGTCAGGGAGAGGTATATTGTAACTACATATAGACTTACTTCCTTAACTTTCTCAATCAGTAATGTATTTCCTTTTAGTGTATGATTCCTAACTAGCCTTGTAGCAGGAGTTCGGTCGCCTCAGGTGCATCCCAACAAACCCGGACGCAGCAATATGGGGGCTTACAAACACCCAGAAGGAATATGTTAGGCAGACGGGTCTCCATCATTTGGTAGAGATAAGTCGTATGGTCATAGACCACGCGTTAATCACTGCATTGGTAGAGAGGTGGCGTCCTGAAACAAATACTTTCCATTTTCCATCCGGAGAAGCCACTATAACACTTGAGGACGTGGCTTATATATACGGTCTACCCATTGAAGGGGACCTAGTAACCGGTCGAACTTTCCCGGGGAGGCTAGTTCAAACAGTATGTCAGGAGTTGCTCGGTATTACCCCACAAAAGAAGGTTGACTTCGTCGGCATGACTTTGAAATTTAAGTAGCTTGAGGACAATTTCAAGGCTGAGGAACTGGAAAAGAAGAAGAAGAAGAAGAAATACAAGGAATATGAGATTCAGGCTACACGGGCCTACCTCTTCTTCTTGGTGTCCGGTCAAATCATCTCACAAACTTCTGGTGCCCGAGGCCCTGCCTATCTGCTGGAGTTGTTTAAAGATTTTAAACCGTACGCCTGGGCACCGGCTTGTCTTGCGAATCTTTATAGGATGTTGGCAAACGCTACTCGGTGTAATAAGGAGAAGATCGGGGTAGAAGAGAAGGGGAAGGATGAACAGGGAAAGGAGGGGAAGGATGTACACGGAGAGGAAGAGGGACACCAACTTAGGACACCCACCGGGCCTCTTCAGCTGTTACAGGTCCTTGTTCTCATTCTTTACACATTGTCCAGTCTGCCATCTAAATAACTACATTTTGGGGTTTTGGTGTAGCTTATTTTCTTCAATCTTATATAACCTATAATTTTTTTTTGGAATGGTTCAGTTATGGGCTTACACTAGGATGTCGATCGGGCGGTGTCCTAAACCGGCCGAAACGTGGAAAAAGGATATACAGTTTCCATTGTTTAAGACCTGGAAGAAGAGGCTTAAAGAACAACCAGCTCTTGCAACAGTGAATGAAGTTAGAAAGCAGTTGAACAATCTGAAGGCTGATGGGGTAAGGTAAAAAGTTCTTTTTTTTCATTTTTTAAATCCTGTTGTATTCTTTTATACAAATACTATACTGACTGTAGAAACTTGCTAATTTTGTGTATGCAGTTCGACTGGCAACCCTATCGGGGATACGGTAAAAAGTTTGTTGAGAAGGTGCGGAAAGTTGATCGTGCTCTGTTTTCATCGTCCACCGTCCTTGTCTATTATTGGATCGTGGAACGACATAATACGTGGCGTGTTATGAAGCAATTCAGATTCAAACAGTTGGTGCCACCACAATTCAATATGCCATTTGTCAGACGAGAACGAACATGGTATGTTGTGGTTGACTACAGCACGCAGTTGGACGAGGAGGTAGCTGGATTATGGGCTGCTAGAGCCCAACTTGTTCTACATGGGGAGAAGTGTAAGCTAAAAGCACATTCCGATGAGTATTTGTTATGGTATGGTGAAAACACGCTAAAGTTTATTGGGAGGTCAGCTCAGATGGATCATATGGAGGATAGCCAAGCGGAGGAGATCGCCAAACCGGAGGAAAGCACCATCCCAATTAAGCATGTATGTCTAAAATCACTCCATTAAGTCACTGCTAATGACCCTCCATTAAACATATTTTCAATTCATCATTAATACATTTGACTTGCTCGTAATGACATGATAAATGAATATGTGTGCGTTGAATTTTCAGGCGGAGGATCTTGTGGCTCGTTTAGAGCGCTCCTGTGATAGAGCGGAACGCCGGAAAGTGTCTATTGAGAAGCTAACAACATCAATCCGGAAGAAATTGACAAAATTTAAGGGTGCCTTTGGGACAACATTTGAGGACTTTAAGTTGGATGGGTGTAGTAGCTCGCAATCCGATGAAGAGGATGTCAAGAAGAAGGTGACAATAACGTTTAAACATCGGAAAAGAGCTGCTGTGAAGAGTCCGGGGATAAAGAAAAGTGCCAAGAGGAGTGCAACACCAGTTGATGCCGAACCAGCCCAACAGTGTATAACAGACGGTTCTATCAGCTGGCCTCACTCTCCGGAAGCACCACCAATCGAAGAAGTACTCGGTACCCCTTCAGTTAGCAGAACATTGTTCACCTCTCCAGTCCCAATATCCAGTGAGTCCGCTTTGGTTGTTTCAGCCCCCTTCGCTACACTCGACTCACTTTTGTGGAGGATCAAACGGCTGCCTCGTATGCGCAAAATACCGATGAAGTTTGAAGATTATGCTCATTCTATAGTTCACAGCAGTTACGTGCTGAGCGACCTTGATAAGTACTTTCTCAAGGGATTCAAAGAATACTACGAGGAAATGTAAGAAATCATATATTGTGCTTAATTAATAATGATAAATAATAATTATGACCTTTTTTATGATGATGGTGAAAATCATGCTGATTAATACTGATTAATACTCTGAGGAATCTTACTGTTCAATTTGTTTCATGAGATCTACTTTTAAGTCATTAAGCCTTTTCCTGTATACCTTTCCCTTCACTTCCCATTCCTTAGAGAGTTTTTTTAAATCTTGTAACTTATATTCTGTATCAACCTGAAGATTAATAGGAAGTTCTTTTTTATCACTGACCAATTACAAGGTAATGAAGTTCAAAAATCAAATGGTGTGTCTTCATGTGAACAGAACCTCAGTAGTTCCTGACTCATCTATTGTATTCTTTAGCTTGTTATATTCTTCCTTGGCTTCATTTAGGACTTCTCTATGTTTATCAATGAGCTGTAAAATGCAAAACAAAGCAGAGCAAAATAACCATGCGCTTAAGTGCTTGTTTGTGATTTGTTACAGGAACGATGAGTTGGATAGCATCTGCACAATGATCTCAAGCTCGGATCTGAAGAAGGTTCTTGAAGAAGGGACTTGGATGGACACTAATGTCATGTATTACTATTTTGAAATATTACGGGATGAATGTGATACATGTTTTATCGTTGATCCAAGTGTCTGTGTAAGTCAATAGTTGTGAAAGAGGAGCATACTAGTAAGTGTATTTCCAGTTCTATGCTGTAGCTGACTATGTCCTCAATTTATCTTGCAGAGTTGGTGGTCGGATGGTTCTGAATCTGCTGTGGAAGCCACATTTGGGAAGCATGGACATAGGGTGTGGGACTCCAGGGAAACACGCACGCTTATCTTTATAGTCTATCACCGATCACATTTCTCCTTGCTTGTCAGATTGGTTGACGAGAAACGATGGGAGTTCTACAATAGCTTGGCCGGCGATCGGCGATCGGTAAAGCACGCATTGAAATTTGTATGTTATGTTACCTAAAACATCATAACTTTTCCAAATTCCGCATCATATGCATCTGCCTATTGGCGTAAACATATACTATTCGTAATCTAAAAGTGCATTGTGATAATGGATCACGCATGTTGCATGGTTGAATGAAAGATATAGCTAATTTGGATGGTCAGACCCTTACCTTTGGGGTTAGCTTGTAAAGGATGGCATCCCTCGTCAGCAAAATGGAAATGACTGTGGAGTGTTTGCAATGTCTTTCGCGGAACACTGTGTGCACCGCCGTAGCATCAACTTCACCCAAGAAGACATTCCCTATTTTCGCAGCAAAATCGTCGTAGAGATATTCAAAAGGAGCTGGCGGTTGAATGCCAACAGACTGGGGTTGACCGACTTAAGTGACTTCCCATGACTTAACTCAAGAAGACATTGTGCAGAACTTTATATTGATTCTCGCAAACTTTATTTTTTGCCCATTGTGCAAAATGAATATTAGTTGTATATATAATCCTTTTGTTGTTGGACAATAGAATGGTTGAATGCATGTTATGGTTTAGAATGGTTGAATATCAGTTTATTGAATTTGGGATGCTTTGGGTTCCACTTGGAGTCTGTATGGTGGTGGGGTTGATGCCATGTTTGGGGTGATCATTAAAGGAGTCCAATACTTAATTTTGCAGGGAGGTGATGATGGTTGCTGTAACCATCCCAAATATTGTATGCCAATTTGGTGGGTTGAATTATAGAAGCAAGTAATTCTTGTAATGTATAAAACTCATCGATATCGACAACTTAAAGTTGACGGTATCGACTAGGTCTGTCAGTGTTTTGAAATAAAAGTTGTAACTCTATGTGGATTGGAATGTATAAAAGTTGTCGATAACGACAACTCTTGGTTGTCAGTATCGACTAGTTTCGTCAGGCGTCTGAATTAAAAGTTGTAAGTAATCAGATGCTGGAATGTATAAAAGTTGTCGATAACGAAAACTTTTGGTTGTCAGTATCGACTAGTTTCGTCAGGCGTCTGAATTAAAAGTTGTAACTAATCAGATGATGGAATGTATAAAAGTCGCCGATAACGACAACTTTTCGTTGTCAGTATCGACCAGTTTTGTCAGTCTTCTGATTTAGAAGTTGTAAGTAATCAGATGTTGGAATGTATAAAAGTTGTCGATAACGACGACCTTTGGTTGTCAGTATCGACTAGTTTCGTCAGATGGCTGAATTAAAAGTTGTAAGTAATCAGCTGCTGGAATGTATCAAAGTTGTCGATATCGACAGATTAAAGTTGTCAGTATCGACTAGTTTTGTCAGGTGGCTGAAATAAAAGTTGTAAGTAATCATCTTTTGGAATGTAAAATAAATATCGATACTGACAGCTTATAGTTGTCAGTATCGACTAGTTTTGAAATGTCAGTTTCGCTACTGACGGCTGCAGGAATGTTTGCATTTCATAATTTTGAACGGAAGGAATTACTTAATAAGAACAACATGGATACAATAATCTAAATGTATATAAACCCCATTTATATCACCATTCATTCACGTTCGAACAGTTTCTAGGAACCCATTTACATCACAAACCGGACCACAAAAATAAATGCAATCTACAATTCCCCGTGGAACCCATTTACACCAAAATCCCCAAGAAAACAAAAAAGAACTGCACTGTTCGAGCTTTGAACAACCCATGTACATGACAAACTGTACTAGCAAAATAAATGCAATCTTCAATTCCCCAATGGAACCCATTTACACAAGAAACCCCAAAAAAAGGCAATGCACTGTTCAAGCTTTGAACAACCCATTTACATCACAAACTGTACCAAAAAAATCACTGTAATCTTCAATTCCACAGTGGAACCCATTTACACCAAAATCCAAAAAAAAACCATGTACTGTTCAAGCTTTGAACAACCCATTTACATCATTTATCTTGAATCAGCAATTCACATCACGTGGAGGATTGCGACAACCTCCACGGTTATGCCCCCTCGCTTTACAATTGGAGCAGGTAACTACCCTTCGTTGGAGGCCACGATTTTCGGTACGAATCCTGTTCTTTTTAGGATGCCCTGGTTGTTTACTTGCTTGTGGTGGAAGAACTCTTTCTTCAATTGTGTATTCCCATTGCTTGTTGTCCCGGGTAGCATGTAGAACTTCATTATACGTTGCACGATAAACGCTTGATAGGTACCAATGCTCGCAAAACTCATATGGATCATAGTTCCTTACCTTCATTGATGCAAGTGCAGGACAACATGGGAGGCCCAAAATCTCCCATTTACGACATGTACAAGTTCTGCGTTCGAGATCGTCTACGTCCACGTACTCTGCGGATTGTATTTGAAATTCGACCAGGCCAGCGACACGTACATGAACCCTGCGTGCTTCCTCCATTTCTTGGCTCAAGAATTTTTCCGCATACGGAGTTAGACGAGTAGTTACACTCTTTGACTGAAGATGACGCTTTTGATAGAACTCCATTAACTTGGCACGTATCTCCTCGACCTGTTTTACAATAGGCAGTACCCTTGTGTCCCTTAACAGGCTGTTAGTACACTCAGCCGCATTACTAGTTAGTATGTCATATCGACAGCCTTGCACGTATGCATTTGCCCAACGCTGCCTCCCAATTGCCTCAATGTAGCTGAAAGCCTCTTGGTTGACTGCACGTATATCTGTCATGTATGCCTCATAAACGTAAGGCCTATAGGACTTTGCGGCACGCCAGAATTTGATAACGATTGCGCCGTCACTGAAAGCGGTTTTGATATTTTCAGCTATGTGACGGCAACAGTAGCAATGCACTGCGGAGGGTATAGTGTTATGGAGAGCTGGAATAAGACCCTTCTGACGATCTGAAACAATGGTCAAATTGGGTGGTTCTCCAACCGCTATGAATAAGTTCGCAAGAAACCACTCACAACTATCACGCCGTTCTGCTTCCGCAAAGGCAAAGGCGATGGGTAGTAGCTTATGATTCGCATCGTATGTCACGGCTACAAGCAAGACACCAGGATACTTACCTCGTAGATGTGTACCGTCTACAGCAATCATCGGTCTCAGCGAAGACGTGAAAGACCTTAAACAGGGTCCAAATCACTACTAGAAAAAAGGGTTTTTATATCGGCTAAAAACCGATATAAAAGACCTATTATATCGGTTTTTTAGTAAACTTCAAACCGATATAAGTACCCCCGATATAATAGATAACAATAACCGATATAATATGTGTATTATTTCATATCGGTTTTTGGACAACTGATGTCTTTTAAACCTGAAATTATAACACATATTGCTGTAAAACCGATATAAAAAAAGTGAAACCGATATAAAAAATATTTATAATATCAGTTTTTTGGGATTGTATTATATCGTTTGTTCTGTAACCGATTTAATATTATATATGTATTTTTTTTTTTATAAATAGTCCTTCTAGAAAGGGTCAGGTGACCTTACGGTCACCTGGCGGCTAGCCGCCAGACCCACGGTCAGCTTTCCAGTAAGCATTTTTTTTTTCAGGATGATTTTCTGTGCTTCCTGCGGCTAACCGCCAGTGCACCTGCGGCTAGCCCCCAACTTTTCCTGCGGCTAGCCGTGAGCCATCCTGATTTGAATGGCAGAATTTGTCTCCAGTAGAAAATTCATTACTTCCTCTTCTGAACTCGAAACAACATGATTCTTGATCCAAATGAAAGATTTATCAGAGGGCTACAACTTTCATGTTTTGAGATTTAACCCAGATTGAATGAAAAGTAGTGTAAACTCACCTTGAAGCGGACTGGTCACAGAAAAACAGCAACCCGAGTGAAGCAGAGTTGTCTCCAGTAGAAAATTCATAACTTCCTCTTCTGAACTCCAAAAAACATAATTCTTGATCCAAATGAAATATTTATCAGAGGGCTACAACTTTCATGTTTTGAGATTTAACCCAGATTGAATGTAAAGTAGTGTAAAATCACCTTGAAGCTGACTGGTCACAGAAAAACAGCAACCTGAGTGAAGCAGAGTTGTCTCCAGTAGAAAATTCATAACTTCCTCTTCTGAACTCCAAACAACATGATTCTTGATCCAAATGAAATATTTATCAGAGGGCTACAACTTTTATCTTTTGAGATTTAACCCAGATTGAATGGAAAGTAGTGTAAACTCACCTTGAAGCGGACTGGTCACAGAAAAACAGCAACCCGAGTGAAGCAGAGTTGTCTCCAGTAGAAAATTCATAACTTCCTCTTCTGAACTCCAAACAACATGATTCTTGATCCAAATGAAAGATTTTTCAGAGGGCTACAACTTTCATGTTTTGAGATTTAACCCAGATTGAATGGAAAGTAGTGTAAAATCACCTTCAACTTCTGGCGGCTAGCCTCCAACTTGGAGGCGGCTAGCCGAACCAAGTTGGAGGCTAGCCGTCAACTTGGAGGCGGCTAGCCGAAACAGCAGGGAAAAAAAAATTGTGAAGAAACGCAGCAGGGAAAAAAAACAGCAGAAACACAGCAGGGAAAGAAAAACAACAGGGAAAAAAAATACATAACAGCAGCAAGAAAAACAGCAGCAGAGATCGTGAGAAAACAGAAAAAAAAAAGAAAAACAGAGAGAGAGAGAGAACAGAAAACAGTAGCAGCAGAAGAAAAGGGAAAGAAAGAAACGAAACAAAAAGAAAGGAAAGAACGTGATGTACCTGGCACCTGCACAGCGCCGGAAGAGCAGCTTCTTCCTCTTCGTCGTCGTCGTCGTCGTCTTCTACTTCTCCGGAGAACGAGAGTGAGCGAGAGAGACAGGGAGAGCAGAGAGAGAGTAGAGAAAGCGAGAGTGAGAGAAGAGCAGAGAGAGCGAGAGTGAGAGGAAATGGGTTTTTGGAGGGAGAGAAGCGCTGGGAAGAGAGGCGAGAGTGAGGAGAGAAGAGAGCGAGAGTGAGAGGAAAGAAGGAATGATGGAGAAAGAAAGAGAAGGGAGGTAAGGAAATAAAAAGAGGGAAAGAAAAAAAAAGAGGGAAAGAAGGACTGAGCCCGCGCGGGGGATTAAGGGATTTGAGGTATATAATATCGGTTTCATAATAACCGATATAAAATATTATATATAACTGGCGGCTAGCCGCAGGTGCACTGGCGGTTAGCCGCATGTGCACTTGCGGTTAGCCGCATGTGCACAGGCGGTTAGCCGCAGGACGTCCTGAAAAGGGAGGGAAGAAGGAAAAATAAAAAGGGGGGAAATAACCGATATAAAATATGTATATATAATATCGGTTCCATAATAACCGATATAAAATATGTCTATACAACCGATATAAAATATATGTATACAACCGATATAAAATATTTGTCTATAATATCGGTTTTATTGAAATTAATATCACATATTTTCCTAACCGATATTATATATAGAGATTATTATGTCGGTTCCAGTGTAACCGATATAAAAAAAAAATGACCGATATAAAAAAATATTAACCGATATAAAATACCTTGACTGAAGATATTATATCGGTTATATGAAAAACCGATATAGGGCACTTTTTGCAACCGATATAAAAGCCCTTTTTTCTAGTAGTGAATGCCCAAAAAAACCTTCTGAAACGGTCATCAGACGTGGTGTCTATGTTTGTTATTGTGCCAGGGTTGGTTTTCTTCAATTCAATACAGTAGAGAGGCAGAAGCTGGAAGGATTCCTCGTATGATCCTCGCACAATACGCAGAGCCAAATCTTTTGCTATAAGTGCCTTCCTATAGCTGATGGTCGACCCAAATTCCATTTGGTAGTCGTTCATTATCTCCTTCGGCTTTAAATCTACGTTTTGTCGGACTCTATCCATGATGAATTCAGAAATAAGGGCCAAAGTTGCCTGTCGATGTGTCATGCCCATCAATGGCTTCGAGCATCGGTGGTTAGGATTGTATGTTCTAACTTTAAATTGTGGTCCTGATTCTACAATAGAAGCGTGGATCCGCCAAGGACAACCCAGATCTTTGTAGCAAGCTGTCACCTTGGTCGAGTTGGTCTTCAAGTGTTTAAGAGTAAAGTTGGCATAAATTGCAAACTTGGCAAGAGTATTCCGAAATGTCTGACGATCAGGGAACTCACGGCCAACCCACATTTCCTTAGCCGAGTTATTACCAACCTCCGTGTTCACCTCTTCAGGCTCCATTCTGTCTTCAAAATCAACAACTGAAGTTTGATTTGAACAATTTGCAGTGTTAACTAGATTGACCTCGACACCATTGCTTTCGATCTTCACATTTGGGATCTGACGAATCTGTCCGATGGCAGTATGTTCATCGGAATGAATTTCATCATGACTGTTTGTTCCAATGTCAATATCATCAATAACATCATCTTGTACTGCAACCTGATGTGGACTGCATTCATTACTCACATAAGGGAAATGGATGTCTTTGTCTTCATGTAGATCAATGGTAGGCAGCTCTGTAGCGGGCGTTGGCTCTATACAATGGTTTCTCGTACAAGTTCTACACGGGATCCTCACTTTTTTTGCACAGTTTTGACCTCGAACGTTCTTTTCATACCTACAATGAATCAACAAAGGACAATAAGCAACTAGGAAGACATACTTAGTTTTTGGTAATCTATTGATTTACCGATAGAACCTATGCACATACCTCCATTGTTCTCCTCCTATACTTTGCCGGTTCTTAGTATCTTTGAAGACATATAGATATATCCCATTCACATCATTCCCCGATGCTTTGAACATTCTCTTCACATCATTGTCGTCGTCGATGCTTGCCATTGAAAATGCCCGTCCATTGTGATGAAGGTATTGTATGCTTAATCTCCGAATGGATGAATTCCAATTAGATGCTTCAGTTGCTTCGTTAACCAGTGAGTCATATGTTATATCCGTCGGTAAATATCTCATCTTTTGATTTCCTCCATTGTACACCGGATGGATTATATCGAATTGGAAGTCACCATCATAGTGGAATATGACCAACACCTCGCTCACTGACATGCTATCGTCAAATCACAAGAACTTTGGTTAGAGAAATACGAAAGTTCAAAACATTTATAAAGACAGAGCAAGTATATATTTCTAAACCATTAGCCACTGTTAAATTGCCCATGCTGTGCCTTATTTGAACATAATGAAACTATGCTAAGTGTCACTTACTGAAAGAACACAACAGAGAAAAACAGTTCATACAAAAAATAAACTCCTTTTCAAACCCTAAAAAACCCAACACAAAAGTGATATTAACCAAGTACAAAACGAAATTGATATTTACATCACAAATGGTAATTTTCAAGCAAAGTTATATACAGATATGTATTTACACAACTGGTATAGTATTAAAATGACTCCTTTTAGGGTTCAGACAACAACTGAAATAAGTCATTACTGAAAAGGAATCAGACTTATGACATTTTAGGGTAGATGATGCAATATAGAGAAAAACAGTGCCTACAAAAAAGAAACCCCTTTTCAAAACCTAAAAACCCAAAACGAAAGTGATATTAACGAAGCACAAAACGAATACGATATTTACCACACAAATGGTAATCTTCAAGCAAAGCTACATACAGATATGCATTTACACAACTGGTACAGTTTTCAAACGGCTCCTTTTAGGGTTCAGAATACAACTGATAGAAATCATTACTGAAAAGGAATCAAACTTATGACATTTTAGGGTAGATGATGCAATATAGGAAGGTGTTTAATGTGGGTACCAACCTATTAATGGAATCGAACCACCACTTGGAGTAATTTTTGAGCTGTTTTTTGAGAAGGAAATTCGGCAGAGCACTTGTTGTAGACGATGAAAAAGTTCTGACAAAGAAATGAAGACATGGGGCGATGTATAAAAGGTTTTCGCATACTAGTCGATATCGACAACTATATTGTAGATATCGACAACCTCGCTAAACGACAAAAAAATAAATAAAGAAACCCACCCAAAGGACCCCTCCCATCACTAGAATAATGCTGGGTTCTCTCCCTACTTCGGGCGTCCTAGAGGGATTTTTCATGTAGTTTCCCCTAAAAACATTCTACTGGCATTTATTAACACACCTCTTTATGAGAGTGTGTAGGAAAGGAAACAGAGCACAAGGCTATATAAAATAGGAGGCTTGAATTTGAAAGAGAGAGAGACGAAATAAGATACAAGGCTCTAACTAGGAGGATTGAATTTGAGAGAGAGAGAGAGAGAGATTCAAAGGTTGGACGTACATATGTTAAGCTCCTATTTGAATGAGATTATAGTAGGGGCCATATAAGTTGAGAGTTATTATGATCGGATTTCTTTTTTTTATAAGTGGGCCAAATAACAGCCTTCTAAATCGCGTTATCTAATAATTATTTTTATTTTCATAAGTGGTCCCACTGTAGAATATGATTTACATGTGGTGAGTGGTTGTCGATGGCCCACTCATGAAAAATCCCAACCAATCAAATTAAATGGCCTTCTCTTTTATGGCAAAATATGTAATGATCTTTTTCTTTTCCACAAATGCCCCCCGTTAAATAATGTGATTTACATGTGATGAATGGATGTTGGGGCCCTCATGAAAAATCACACCTTTGATTGGACAAAATAAGACCGCCCCTAGTAAAAAAAAGTGATGTGGATTTCAAGCAGTTTGGGTCAGTGGTGGGCCCTATTGATAGATTCATTGGGCTATCGTCTGAGGACTATGCCCTGCTACCAACTTGAGCTTGTAGGCCATGTATTTAATCCAAACCATCTAACTTGTGGGCCACACTTTTTTCATAGCAATAGTTTTTAATGTCACAACACGTCAATGGAAACCATTTGGAGAAAAAACAGAGCCATCTAGCGAAAAATTAGGACTTATATATTATCGGTTTGAAGAAAGAAATTAGGAGTACTTCAAGGTATTTAGTTGCCTTGTTTTTGATATGACAACCCATTCAATGCAGTAAACGTCAAACTGACGGGGCGTTTTTATTTTCAAAACTGGCGGGCCTTGTATAGCGCTCACCTTTGAAAAATTACTATATATATTGACTCGATATACAGCCGACAATGAAAGTTTAATAAGCTCGATGCTACATTAAAAGATGAAAAGAGGAATAGTCACGATATACCAGGATTGCAAGCAGCATGGGTGGATCCAAGTTGTGACTATATGGGGGTGGCCGCCCCAAGTGAAGTCTCAAGAGAATCAAATGTGTCGTTGGCCATGACGCACATTTGTCCGAAAAATTGCCACAGGTGTTTTATGTATAAGACTTTAGAGGATTTTACCGAAAAAATCCTCTTAAACTCATTTAAAATCAAAAGAGGCTTAGAAAGACTCTATACACTGCAATGATCCTACAGGCCTGATTTGGTATAAATTTTTTCAGTTTTCCTTGAGAGGGGATATCGCCGCTCGTTTGCCCTTTTACAGTCGATCAAAACCCGTTTTCCCCATTGTTCATCTTCCTCCTTTCCCTCACCTCCTCCATCGATCTAAACTCAACTGATAATAGGCGTTGCTCATCGATTCCAATGCTTCCTCTTCCACATCTTTTCACATTCTAGCAAGCTCGCAGAAATCCTAGTTGTATTTTTCATCTTCTTGATCTACAACTCGTCGGAGATCAATGAGGGTAGAACATGAAACCCTACCATATTCCACTATTGTGACGTTTAATATGTGAGGTTTGGGTTTGAGATGGAGTTGGAGGAAGGAGGAGGAAGATGAAAAACAAGCAGCTAAGAAAGGAAGAAGATGAAAAATGGGTGGAGGAAGGAAGTGGAGGAGGAAGAAGAAGAAACACTACTAGAGAAATGAGCATTTGCTCACAAGAAAGCGGGCGACCGCCATAGGCGGCCGCAAAAAGGTAAATGGCGGTCGCTAATGTCAATACCCCGCCAAACCCTCTTTTTCTTTCCCTCTTCATTTTTCCTCAGCTCCCGCGCGCTCATCTCCTCTGCCCTCAATCGCTCATCGATCTCCTCTCTGTCTCTCTCACTCGCTCCCCCTTCGGTTCTCTCTCTTCTCTCCCTCTCCTTCCCTTCTCTCCCCCTCTCCCTGCGTTCACCCTCTCTGCCCAGCCGCCGCCCTCTGCTTTTCCTTCCTCTGTTTTTTTCCCCTCCCGCCCTCTGCTCTCCCGCGCGCTCATCTCCTCTGCCCTCAATCGCTCATCTCCTCTCTCTCTCTCTCACTCGCTCCCCCTTCGCTTCTCTCTCTTCTCTCCCTCTCCTTCCCTTCTCTCCCCCTCTCCCTGCGTTCACCCTCTCTGCCCAGCCGCCGCCCTCTGCTCTCCCGTGCCTAAACCTGCCATCCCGCCGCCCATACCGAGTTCTCTCTCTCCCTCCCGCTCCCTCTCCCTCTCCCTCCCTCTCTCTTCCTCTCGCTCTGCACTGTGCCGTCCCGTGCGTTTGGAGCTGTCACCGGAACCACCACCAGCTCTCTCTCTCTCTCTCTCTCTCTCTCCTTTTCCCCTTCTCCCTCCGTCTCTCTCTGTAACTGTATACAGTTACAAATTTTTTTATTTTTTTCCCTGTTGCTGTTTTTGTGTATTGAGTGTAGGATACCCTAGCTCGCACCATTCAATCTCAGCGATTTCTACTCTTGCTAAAGCTGCTGGTATGTTTTATTTTATTTTATTTTATTTTCGTTTGATTTATTTGTTGTTGTTTGTTAATGTTGTTGAATGAATGATGGGGAAAATCGGTGATGCAAGGCCTCGGAGTCGAAATCAGTGGTTGAATGCATGTAGATCTTGGCTACTTTTGCCTGTTTTGATGAGATGTGTTTATGACACTATAGCCTTACAAGAATCACTGGGGTCTCTATCTGATATTTGTGTGGCTATATAATATCTTAATCTTTTGAACACCGATGTTTATTCTGTCACTAACAGAGGTACTCTTCCACTGAATCCATTTGGCAAGAAGGCAACTTCTACTGAATGTGGTTTGCCTTGTAATTTTCAATTTCCTTCTTTTAGTTTATGACCATGGTGGCTCATTACAGTCTGGTAGGTAGGTTCTGTAATGTTTATTTGTTTAGGAAGCCTTGTAAAATATTATGCATGCTTAGTAATGAAGGTACTGCCCATTTGATTAAAGGGATTATTTGTAACTTTTATTAAAATTGGAGCAATTCCTCTTCCATTTGTAAATGAGTTTTCTGCTGTGTGTGTGTGGTTTGAGAATTACCTCTCATCTCTCCCAACTACATTTTCTTCTTCCTTTTTGTCACAGTTACCATATCTGTTATTTTTTAGAATAACCTTTCATCTCTCCTAATTATCTTTTCTTCTTCTATTTTCTCACAGTTACTGTATCTGTTGTTTTCTTCCAATTTGAAAGGGAACATTAGATTTTGACCTTTGAAGTCATCAGCGGGTAAGACTACTACTATTACTACTGCTTCGTGATGTGAACTAACAAATGTCATTTGCTATGTAGTACATATTGCAAATGTTTAATGCAATGCCTAAATGAGATATTTGCATGGATATGAGGTTCTTGATAGCTCTTTATTTGTGGACATTTGACAAGTAAGTGAAGGAAAGCCACAGTGAGATCATTCCAGGTCTTTTTTTTTATCACTTATGGATGACTTCCGAGTGCTTGATCCAAAGATTCAATGAGGTCTTTTTACCATGAAAGTTAAATTGTTTGATGGAACTTTTTAATAAGAATATAAGATATTACTACTGAAATGCTTACCAACTGTTTGAATTACTGTAGTAGGAATGCAGAAAAGATGATTCTACCCTTATTTAGTTTGATGTTTGTTGATGGATTTCGATATAGAGTTTCAAAGTTTCAAATAGCAGGAGCTCTTTGGTCCCTATTATCACAGTTGGACCTGAGTTCCAACCACCAGTAGGTGTTGTCTTCACTGCTGGTTCTGAGTTCCAACTACTGGCTATTGCAAAACAGTGTTTTTGTCCTCTGTTTGCACCATATACACACATACTTGGTTCTTTTCATCTCTATTTAATTTTTTATGTATTATACTTGATGCATAGGCAATAAGTGTTATGCAGTTGCTATCCATCCCTTCTAGTTTTATTTCCTCTTATTTAGACTTTTTGTATTATTTTTATATATTATTTATAGTGTAAAAGATGCAACATTTTCCTCTCTAAAGTGACTCAGGTGCCTGCCAACTGATTTATACAGGTAGTTTGCATTTATATGAAACTTCAAGGAAGTTGAAACAAAGGGTGGGGTATTTTAAAAAAATAAATCATCACCTTAAATTTGACTCATAGAAATCCATTACCCAATCCATACAAAAACTGGACATTAAATTAATGAAATAAGGCGAAGATGATGACGATGATGACTGCAGTCCATCCTAAAAACGTCCCAACGAATCAAACGGTCATTGTTTGGATGAGCTAATTAAAGACAAAAATAGTTCCCCCATCTAATCTATGACCAAATCAAGCTTAAACATCTAATATGTGCTTGTCATCATTGAGTAAAACCTAGTCCTTGTGTTTATCTATCTTGATGTTAAATTTCTTTCCCTTTGGTGGGGACTCATTCTCAACGATGAATCCTAGTACTGATTGGTTTCTTGGATTGGAGTGGTGGGGGAATGGTCTCTGTGAAACCTAAAAACACAAAAGGTGAAGTATAAGAAATACATGAACAAGTTCCATAAGAAACAAGCTCTTCAATACCATATGCTCTTATAGAAATAAATGGACAAATGCATAAGGCTAGGACATTTGTCTTGTCAATATAGTTGGCCTCAATCATAACTTATATGGTAAGAAATGAGAAAGATAACGAAAAAATACCTGTGGAAGATGGACTCCACACCAATTACTTTTATTTTTTAGTAAGTTTAGGTAAGAAATTACCGAATATTCACTCATTGACAATAAATTTGCACGAATCATTTTTGCTTTGATTGAGGTCACATCGATTTCCTTACCTTGGGTTTCTTCAGTCATAAACTCTTCAATATTTATGTCACGTATGTAACCTCATTTATTATGAATTCTTATTGGAAAGTCAATGATAAAAAAAAAAAAAGGAAAAGTAGAACTAAAAACGCAATGGCAATTAAGCAAACAGGCAGTACTGGAATTGGTTTGGAAAAAAAAGAAGTGATTTTTGTATTGGTAGTGCATTCTGAATTAGTCAATAGGTCTGCTGGCATGTTCACGAATCCCAAGTTGAGCAAATAATGGTAATACTTTGAATTAGTATTTGTTCTGGTTGGTATTTGGAGTAACACCCTGTTTTCTTGTTGGAATTTGATATATACACATTTTTATTCTTTTTGCCTAAAATCACAACTAATAATGAGTTAATGACCCAAGTAGGAATTGAAATGCCAGGCTCGTGTCTTGATTAGTGATGTTACTATTTACATGTAGATTCATCTATTTACCTTGGTCAATTGTAAGTTTGTAACATTCATTTGCTCATCTTCTTATTCCATTCTTGCTTTTCTGTGTTGTTCTACTCGGTCCCTGAATCAGTAAATTTATATTTGATGATTTCATTGGTTGTGAACCTTTCATTATCAACTTATTCTATTCATTTGCATGCATTAGTGAAACTTAGACCCGTTCGAGAATTGTGTACGACATAAGTTCGGTAATCCTTGACGCGATGGATTGGGTCTTCGACTAGATTCGTTGTTCTTGTGATGTACATTCGAACTTTGTCGTATACAATTCTTGAATTGTCCAGTTCGGACAGTTTGAGAATGCAATTATACATCTTAATACTCAATAGCTCATGCAAGTCTGATGTTAGACAAAGTTTCGGTTGATGTCCCATTGTTCTCTGTGTACATACATAGGTACGACTGATGTTGTACCTGTGTCGTGTACTTGGAGAACCACGCGGACATGCTGCCGAAATTTTGTTTGACTAGGGGACGAAGCATTCGAGTTGTTGAGTGCAAGTTGGATCGTGCATTCTCGAATGGGATAGGACTAACCACCTTGTAGTAAGGAGTTTGCAGTTTATGGATAGGTGACTTTCATGATGTCTCCAAACATTGGGCTAATTGTACTTGCTCATTTTAGATTTCCACAGAAGCACTTACGGAGATGGACAAGAGTTGGATTGATTTACCGAATAGGATGTCTCGGGAATACATGGAGGGGATTAACCAGTTTATGGAATTTACCAATGGGTTTGACAATGAGTTCATCAGTTGTCCATGTAAAAAATGTGCGAATCGATATTTTTACAGAAGAGAGATTGTTCGAGAGCATCTGATTCTGAATGGATTCTTGAAGGACTACAAGAACTGGATAAAACATGGAGAAGAGTATGTTTCCTGTCGCAGAGAGGAAATAGATGAAATTGAGGTGGATGATATGTCAGAGGCTGATCCGATGAACGTGATGTTAAATGATATCGCGTGCGGGTTGGCACCCGAATACAGAAGTTGTGCGACTGAGGGGGCGGGTGGGAGTAATCCTCGCTCTGGTGCCGATGAAGAAGCCTTGAGATATTTTGAAATTCTAGACGATGCACAGACAGAATTGTATCCTGGATGCAATGACTTCAGTAAATTGTCCTTTATTGTTGAGTTGTTACATTTGAAGGCATTGAACCTATGGTCTGACAAGTCTTTTGATATGCTCCTCCAGTTGTTGCATCGAGCGCTCCCATCCGGTGCAAAACTTGCTGAGTCCTACTATCAGGCTCGCAAGTTAACTGAAAATTTAGGCTTCACATATGAGACTCTGGATGCATGTCCGAACAATTGCATGTTGTTTAGGAATGAGAATGCCCATCTTGATAAGTGCATTGTGTGTCAGACTTCGAGATGGAAGGAGGACGGGGTTGGTTACAATCGTCAGAATAGTTCTACAAGTGTTATCAACCATGGCAAACTTGTGGCAGTAAAGCAATTGAGATATTTCCCACTTAAGCCAAGGTTGAAGAGGCTTTTTATGTCATCAAATATTTCTAAACTGATGAGATGGCATGCCGAGAATAGCAGGGACGATGGTAAGTTGACCCATCCAGCAGATTCCCCAGCATGGAAAGACTTCGATCGGAGGAATCCAGACTTTGCCTTGGATTGTCGCAATGTGCGGCTTGGTTTGGCTGCAGATGGTTTTAGTCCGTTCAGATCCATGACTGGGGTAAATCACAGTACGTGGCCAGTTGTTTTGGTACCTTATAATCTTCCGCCATGGATGTGTATGAAGCAACCTTTTCTGATCCTATCCACACTTATTGATGGACCAAGAGGACCAGGGGACAAGATTGATGTATATATGCAACCTCTGATAGATGAATTGAATGAATTATGGGCTGATGGTCTGATGACATTTGATGCCGAAGGCAATGAAATGTTTAAACTCCGCGCCGCATTATTATGGACAATCAATGACTTCCCTGCGTACGCCAACTTGTCGGGTTGGAGCACAAAGGGAGAGTTTGCATGTCCTTGCTGCAATAAGGAGAAGAAGTCAACTTGGTTGAAGCACGGCAGAAAATGGGCATACACGGGTCATAGGCGCTTTCTACCTCCATTGCATAGGTTCAGGAGGGACAAAGTGTCATTTGATGGGAGTCGAGAATATGGTCCAGCACCTCGAACAATGACGGGAGTTGACTTGTTGTCACAGCTCGAGCAGGAGCAAATACGTACTGTGTATGATTTTCAAGATTTACTGGCCCCGGTGCTGCCTTCTATTCCCGGTGCAAGTAGAAGGCGAGGTCATAATTGGAAGAAAAAAAGTATTTTCTACGATTTACCATACTGGAAAGATAACTTACTCAGGCATAACTTAGATGTTATGCACATCGAGAAGAACGTTTGTGATAATATACTGTGGACCATTCTCGGTGCTCAGGGGAAGTCGAAGGATGGTGTCAATGCACGCCGTGACTTGGAAGAAATGGGCTTGAGAAAGCCCTTGCACTTGCAGTTGAGAGAGTCTAACAAGGCATACATGCCTCCTGCGCAGTACACGATGAGTAAAGATGAGAAAGATGTCTTCCTCTCAGTTCTGAAGGGTGTCAAGGTTCCTGACGGGTACTGTTCGAATATCGCAAAGCGTGTGAACATGAGAGAGAGAACATTACAGGGTTTGAAGAGTCATGACAATCATATTCTTATTCAACAATTACTGCCTATCTCCATACGGAATTGTTTGCCTAAGAATGTTGTAGCGCCGTTGATTGAAGTCAGTAACTTCTTCAGACAACTTTGTTCTAGAGTTCATCGAATTGATGAGTTGAATGGTTTGCAAGAGAGGATTGCTGTGACGTTGTGTCATTTAGAAAAAATTTTCCCACCTGCATTTTTCGATGTCATGGTTCACTTGACCATACACTTAACCAGTGAAGCCCTGCTTGGTGGCCCTGTCCAATTCAGATGGATGTATCCGATCGAGAGGTATATGAACACATTGAAGAGATATGTTCGCAATAGAGCTCGTCCGGAGGCATCGATAGCAAAGGGGTATCTGATGGATGAGTGCACAAATTTCTGCGCAGCATATCTTAAAGAGAATATTGAAACAAGATTAACTAGGCCCTCGCGGATTAATGATGGTCCAGTTGGGGAGGGCACGCCATTTGATCTCAACAATATTGAGTGGATTCAAGCTCACCGGTGGGTGTTGTTCAACACCCCATCTGTTGTGGCTTTCACTCAGTAAGTGATCACTCATGCTTACGTGTAACTTGTCAGTTTTTTGCCTAAAACATCACACTTGTCGTTAACACGTATTATGTATCGCAGGACACACATTGATGAGCTGAAACGGGACATGCCTCATGCTACAGAGAATGAAATTCATCAGTCTCATTACCAGTCATTTCATGAATGGTTCAAGAATCACGTATGTACTCAATCATTAGGAGTAGTTTCACTTGTTCTTGTCATATTACTTTCATGTAGTGATATTCACTGATTACATGCATTGCGTAGGTATGTAGCTTACGAAGAACCAACGATCCGTATTTGACTGATGAAATGAACCAGTTTGCTGATGGCCCATTTATAACGGCCCGACGTTACACAACTTGTGATGTCAACGGCTTTCGATTTCGCATCAAGGATGTAGATGAGAAACGAGCGACGCAAAATAGTGGGCTCGGTTGTCCATCCGTTGATGCTGGTTACTATTATGGCCGGTTGAAAGATATTGTTGAAGTTGTGTATAATCACGAGCTAAAGTTTCTATTGTTTAAGTGTGATTGGGTGGATCCCATCCAAGGGGTGAAAACAGATAATTACTAGTTTACATTGGTAAATTTTAACAATTTGTTACACCGTGATGATCGAATAAGTGCCGAACCGTACATACTGTCCTCAATGGCTGAGCAAGTTTACTATGTCAGAGATCCGAAAGATCCTAACTGGCAGGTTGCAGTTAAAATGTCAAGGAGGGGAGTGTATCAGATTGAATGTGATGAGCCAGATATTGATGCATTCGCCCAACAAGAACTTGACCAGAATACAGTTGTTCAACATGATGAAGATATTAATTGGGTTCGGGAAACGATTGAAGGAGATACAGTTGACTTACATGACCAATAAATGGTTGGGAACTATTTCAGTAATGTTAAATTTTAGTGTAAATAATTTTTAAATGTTAATTTCAATTATCTTGTTTAATGAAATTTATCTTACAAACATTTAAACAGATATGGCAGGACGAAAGAGGAGAGATCGTCCGCTGACGATGGACGAGCTGCTGCGCCAGGCCAGCGGACCATCTGGGGGGCCTAGACCGGCACCAGATGCCGCCCAGTCTAGTTCATCCACTCCAGTGGATGCTTCAGTGGATGCTTCGGCGTCTTCCAGTGTTGCAGCTCCACCATCTTCAGCACCACCATCAGCAGATACACTGACTGGTATAAGTTTATTTAATGAAAACATTTTAATTCTAGCAAATTATTTTATTTCAATTTAATTAGATTATCTCGAATTTAAACAGGTGCTACGAGCACGGGCCCATCTTCCAGCAGGGGGAGAGGCCCTGCTAGAGGGATCCGGACATGGAATTCCGGCCATCCCATAGATGTACAGTTCGATGAGACATATCATCCGGTGGGCCCTCATGCTCGCCAGCTCATTAGCCAGTTAGGACATATGGTCCGGGATCCATATGCATTTCCTTTGACCACACTCGATTGGGAGGCATTCCCGGTGGCGACGCTAGATCGTACATGGCAGCAGGTCAAGGTAATAATTTAACATTTCTCCTCAGGATGTGTCAATTTAAACCATAACTTAATGAAAAATAATTTGTCAATGAAAAATTATTTGTCCTTTTCAGGATAATTTGAGGGCCTGTCCTGAGCTCTTCCGGCCAGTTTGCATGTCGAAGTGCCGGAAGATGTGGAAGGATCATAAAAACAAAATAAAGACGCAGCACTGGAGGCCTCATCAGGATGCGCCTGACATACTTGAGCGAGTTCCGACTGGCGTTCTTCCTGATCAGTGGGCTCAGCTCGTCCGGTACTGGACGAGCGAGGAGGCTCAGGTGAGAAACTTGTACTTTCTTTATTTTAATTTTAACATTTTACTAATAACTAACGTAACTAACAAAAATTCCGACTGATAAATATTGAAAACAGAGAGTGTCTGCTACGAATGCGCGGAACCGCGCATTGCAGGGTCCTGCACATAGGTTGGGGACTCGACACATCACCCAGGTCCGCCACGAGGTAAAAAGTTAGATCGTACATTTAATTTATGTTTTTGTCATTCTGTATGATAGTATACTAGTAATACATTTCTCCACCAAACAGTTGCGTTCCGAGGGTGTTCCGGTGGATAGGATGTCCATCTGGATGCGTTCTCGAGATCCTCGCCACCCAGATGTTGCAGCTATCTTCGTAAGTTTTTATATTGAACTGTTTAAATTATGTTTCTATTAGTATGTCTTGTTATGCATGATAATATACTAAATGAATGAACTACGCAGGCCCAGTATCAGTCACGCCTCGAGGAGTTACCCGAGGAGGATCGCGCTTTGCCATCGCGGAGGGATGAGATATTCCAGTCCGTCGTTGGCCGGGATGGGCATGGATACACGCTGACGTTTGGGACGGGCATTCCACGCTCTCACATCACGCGATCAGAGTCATCCGGTGCTAGCTCCTCCCAGGGCATACGCTTTCGTACGGATGAGGAGGTTCAGGAGTTGCTGACTTCCATGAGGGCATCGATCAGAGAGGACCTCAGGGCAGAGATGAGGGCCGAGTGGAGAGCGGAGATGGCAGAGCTTGAGAGTCGTCTATCACAGAGTCGCGCCCCGCTTGCTTCAGACACACCACCCACTACTCAGGTTAGTAAGAAAAAAAATTTGTACGTATAAATTGTCAATTATGTCTTTGATGCATCAATACTTATGTCTTTTTTATTGTTTTTAACTGTATAATAAATAATTTCAGGCACCTGACGCTGGCAGCGGCCACTGGGCTAGACATGACTTCGGTGGAGAGGGCAGTCATGATCCAGCAGGCTCGACTGATCCTGACCAGGTATAATTATTTGTTTTTTAATTCAATATTTTAATTAGCCTCTGTATACAATCACCGAGCAAACGGGCTCCGGTGAGTTACATTCATCCATTAATAATATAAGAGAAGTTCCCACATTTTTTGATGAATCCAAGAACATAGTAACCAAGCAAATCTACAAGAAATATAAGCAGGTAACTAGTTTTATGAAAACTATCGGATGGAAGGTATTATAGCCATTCCTGTAAGAGTAATTTCTGTGGTGGTTAACAGTTGGAATGTATGCTTGATAAAGTCATAACTTTGACTCAACTATATTGATTTAGTTGACAGCAGTCACTTGAGAATATATTATCTATCAAGATGATGTGTTTTTTGATGCCCTCACATTTTGATGGGTTGACACATTTCTATCCATAACTGACCATTCTCAACTTCGCTGATGCATTTGATTCAAGACTTCCAATAATTGAATGAGGGTGGCTTGAGTTTTATTATATTTTTTATATTTGGGTTTTTCTTTGAATGGTATATGGGAACTAAAGGTGCTTTGGTAATTTTAATGGTCACTCCATCTCTCATGTGATAGTCTCAGCTGTCCTCTTTTTTGTGCAAACTCTGTAATTTGAACTCCATATATATGGGATTTCTTCACCCAACTACTTACAAGGATTTTCTTTTCTGAACTATCCTTCTTGAAAAGAGATTGGTTGGGATTTCCCAATGCAACTGCTTGAGAGTTGAGACCCCAAGTTACATGTGTAAGCTGTAAACTATCCACATGCTGAACTTCATACTCTTCTTATCCCCCCCCCCACCCCACCCTTCTATTAGACATTTGCATTTGACTCGCATTGTTATTAAAAACTGTGCATTTTTTCTCTGAGTTTTCTTGCAAGATCTGAGTTACCTATTCACAATAAACATTGATCATGGTTCAGAGCTCCGACTTATGTGATAATGGCCTTGATCATTTTTTTTTCAGGGATTTATTTGAGCAGGCGGAACCAGATATACCTCATTCCATCAATGTGACTCCGGAAGAGCAGGAGGCAATTGAAAGAGTATGCATGTCTTCCTCTCATGGAATTTTCCCCAGTTCTAGCATTTTGACATTACCTAATACATTTAGTTACTGTTTATAGTTTGAAGCAATGGGGTTTGACAGAGCCCTTGTCATTGAAGCATTCTTAGCCTGTGATAGGAATGAAGAATTGGCAGTAAACTATTTACTAGAGCATGCTGGTGACTATGAAGATTGACAGGTAAATGACATTTGCAATTACCATCTCTTCATCCTATTATTTTTTTGAATATTGAAAATTTCTCATTTGGATATTTAATTTAATCATGACTTGCAGGAACTGACGGAATGAGATTCCGACTCCCGGTTTGATCGTACAGTTGAAATGTAGGTTTGAGTTAGAACGTAAACTTAAAACTTAGAAAACGAGCCTCTGGGCGACCAAACTGAGCAAACGGAGTCCGTTGCTCGTGAAACTCGACGGGCACGGGCCCCTAGTCATTCCTGACTTGCGGGAACTGACGGAACGAGATTCCGACTTCCGGTTTGATCGTACAGTTGAAAAGTAGGTTTGAGTTAGAACGTTAATTTAAAACTTAGAAAACGAGCATCCGGACGCCCAAAATGAGCAAACGGGCTCTATTGCCAGCGAAACTTGACGGACACGGGCCCCTAGTCATTCATGACTTGCAGGAACTGACGGAACGAGATTCCGACTCCTGGTTTGATCGTACAGTTGAAACGTATGTTTGAGTTAGAACGTAAACTTAAAACTTAGAAAATGAGCCTCCGGGCGACCAAACTGAGCAAACGGAGTCCGTTGCTCGTGAAACTTGACGGGCACGGGCCTCTAGTTATTCCTGACTTGCAGGAACTGACGGAATGAGATTCCGACTCCCGGTTTGATCGTACAGTTGAAATGTAGGTTTGAGTTAGAACGTAAACTTAAAACTTAGAAAACGAGCCTCTGGGCGACCAAACACAGCAAACGGAGTCCGTTGCTCGTGAAACTCGACTGGCACGGGCCCCTAGTCATTCCTGATTTGTGGGAACTGAAGGAACGAGATTCCGACTTCCGGTTTGATCGTACAGTTGAAAAGTAAGTTTGAGTTAGAACGTTAATTTAAAACTTAGAAAACGAGCATCGGGACGCCCAAAATGAGCAAACGGTGTATGTTGCTCGTAAAACTCGACGGGCACGGGCCCCTAGTCATTCCTAACTTGCAGGAACTGACGGAACGAGATTCCGACTCCCGGAATGATCGTACGGTTGAAAAGTAGGTTTGAGTTAGAACGTTAACTTAAAACTTAGAAAACGTGCATCCGGACGCCCAAAATGAGCAAACGGGGTCTGTTGGTCGTGAAACTTGAGGGGCACGGGCCCCTAGTTATTCCTGACTTGCGGGAACTGACGGAACGAGATTCCGACTCCCGGTTTGCTCGTACAGTTGAAATGTAGGTTTGAGTTAGAACGTTAACTTAAAATTTAGAAAACGAGCCTCCGGGCGACCAAAATGAGTAAACGGTGTCCGTTGCTCGTGAAACTCGACGGGCACGGGCCCCTAGTCATTCCTGACTTACAGGAACTGACGAAACGAGATTCCGACTCCAAGATTGATGTTAATGTTGAAACATAAGTTGAAATTTTAATTTTAATTCTTAATTTTTTTATATTTAGTATAAATTGCCAATTTTTATACTAATCTTTTAATATTTATTTTTCCTTTTCTGTTCAGGTTTGAGAGCATCGGACATACCACGGCACCCGGCAATTTTTTTTTTCTTTTTCCTCTAAATGTAATGGATATATGTTATTGAAACTTTTGTAATTAATGTTTTGAATGAAATTAATATAAGATTTTCTTTTTTTATTTGTGATTTTAATTGATGGTAGTGGTTGTATGTTATTTGTAATTTTAATTGATGGCATGATTTGTATATACTTAGGTACAGGTACAGGTACAAATACAAGTAAATAATTTGAAAAAATAAAAAGTATTTGTTAAAAAAAAAATTGACCTGGCGGTCGCTAAAAGCGAAATTGGCGGTCGCTAGTAGCATAAAAAATTAAAAAAAATAAAAAAATTCAAAATAAATATTGTATTAGCGGCCGCCAGATAGGTATTAGCGACCGCTAATACTAAAAAAAATTTTAAAAAAAATAAAAATTCGAAAAAAAAATACCATTAGTGACCGCCTTGGCGGCCGCTAATACTAAAAAAAATTTAAAAAAAAATAAAAATTCGAAAAAAAAAGGGCATTAGCGACCGCTGTATAAGTATTAGCGACCGCCTTGGCGGTCGCTAAAAGTCAAAATGTTGTTTTTTTAAATTTTTTGGCGACCGTCATGTGGCGGTCGCTAATACTATTAGCAACGAGCTTTTCGCGGCCGTCGAGAGGCGGTCGCTAAAGAGTATTAGTGACCGCCAAAATACTTTTAGCGACGGCAAATGGCGGCCGCTAAAAGTCAATTTTCTAGTAGTGAAATAAGAGTGGGGACAATCGCGGGTGAGTGGCGATATCCCCGCTCATGACAGACTTTTTTTCCAATGAGAGTTTAACCTTTTATGTGAGGGGATATCCCCGCTCAATATATGAAGTTTATAGATGATAGGCGGCGATATCCCCACCCATGACAGAATTTTTCTTACACTTATATGAGAGCTTAACCTTTTATGTGAGGGGATATCCCCGCTCAATATATGAAGTTTATAGATGATAGGCGGCGATATCCCCACCCATGACAGAGTTTTTCTAAATGATGAACACACTCATCTGAGAGCTGCACCTGTCATGAGCGGGGATATCGCCGCTCACACGCGATTGTCCCCGCTCTTATTTCTTCTTCTTCCTCCTCCACTTCCTTTCTCCACCCATTTTTCATCTTCTTCCTTCCTCAGCTGCTTGTTTTTCATCTTCCTCCTCCTTCCTCCAACTCCATCTCAAACCCAAACCTCACATATTAAACGTCACAATAGTGGAATATGGTAGGGTTTCATGTTCTACGCTCATTGATCTCCGACGAGTTGTAGATCCAGAAGATGAAAAATACAACTAGGATTTCTGCGAGCTTGCTAGAATGTGAAAAGATGTGGAAGAGGAAGCATTGGAATCGATGAGCAACGCCTATTATCAGTTGAGTTTAGATCGATGGAGGAGGTGAGGGAAAGGAGGAAGATGAACAATGGGGAAAACGGGTTTTGATCGACTGTAAAAGGGCAAACGAGCGGCGATATCCCCTCTCAAGGAAAACTGAAAAAATTTATACCAAATCAGGCCTGTAGGATCATTGCAGTGTATAGAGTCTTTCTAAGCCTCTTTTGATTTTAAATGAGTTTAAGAGGATTTTTTCGGTAAAATCCTCAAGACTTTATCTCCTTCCCTTTTTTTTTTTTTCAAACTTGATGCTATATTAAAAGATGAAAAGACGTATAGCTCCAATTACAATGTGACGCGATGTACAGACGATAATGACAATTCAATAAGCTTGATGCTACATTAAAAGACGAAAAGACGAATAGTCACGATATAATATGAATGCAAGTACCATGGGTGGACCCAAGATGTGACTATATAGGGTAGCCGCCCTAGGTCACATCTTGAAATCTCAAGAGAATCAAATGGGTCGTAGGCCATTTGTCCAAAAATTTGCCCCACGTGTCTTATGTCTAAGACTTCATCTCCTTCCCTTTTTATTTTTTAATGCACTTTTTTTTCTATCCTTTTCTCTACTACCGTCTTCCCACAAAACCCATGGTTCGATTATTCACAAACTATTCGAATATCAGAAAGTCCCTCTCGATCCGATCTAGCTTTACTACCTGTAAGGGTTATTGGATTTCTTTCCCCCCTTTTCCTTTTTACTTTTCCCTTTTGGATTATTTGGTATTAGAAATCAATTATTTCTTTATTTTTTACTAATCCATGGAGAAAAGATAATCGGGACTTTTGCATGTTTTTTTCTTTCACTTTCATTACGATTTCAAACACTTGTCTAACTTTTCCATTTGTTGATCCACGATATAATTCCTATTGTCCTTGTAATTTGTGTCTATTGAATCTTATATTAATAGAAGAAATTGGCTATTTTTCACAATCATGCTCACCATTTTGTATTTTTGTTCTTAGGGAATTGAGTGATATTGTAGGTTTTCTTGCTAAGGGTATAATTTTTTCAAATTACCATTGTCTGCCCCACTTAAACAAAAATCCTCGATTCGTCACTGGCACATACTGCACTTCACTTGTAGAATTTTTTTTTTCGTATGGGGTCATTAAAATTGAAGCGGCATGAGGATTGAATGTTAATTAGTCTTATAATAAAATCCCCCGAGAGCATGTGTGATCACATGCAACAGTGTTAACTGTTGGATACAATAATTTCGATGAAAAAGCTAATGGGGCTAGGCCTGTCAAATGAGCCCGCTAAAATGGATAATCGGCCCGGTCCGGCCACGAAAATACAGGGCTTTTAAAAAATTTTAATTTGAACCCAATGGGTTGGGCTTGCACAATAATTTTAGAGCCCTGCCAAAATGGGACTAGGAATGGGCAAAACTTGCCCAACTCTTCCAGGCTCGGCATCGCCAGCCCGTAAGGAAACTTCATTAATTTTTAATAAATTTACTGAATCCTGTGGTGGATTAATCGCCCTAAGCTTGTTACAGTGATTTTGATGGTTGCTTGCATGAACTAAGAATCTACTAGCAGCCTAATGAAAGAGGAATTTTTTAGTAGTTTATTTTTTATTTTTATAAAGTTCGTGCTTAGGTCTGTAAAGTTCGAATCATACTATGAAATCACTAATAGTCTTAGATGGAAGACACATGGAGTTCTTTCATATCCAAGTTGGAGTACTTAAATCCTAGCCTATGGAGACTATATATGATCGGGATTCAGATTCTACTTCCTCAATGGTAATTCGTAACATGAACTCATGCTTGAACGCATGCCAGTATGAAACCGGATCCAGCTCGTTAACAGCCCTAAAAAATGTAATGGGACAGATGGAAGGACATCAGGTGGGCCCCTTAGACAAAAGGAATTAAGTAATTGGCCATCTCTGTTAATAAACAATATTCTTTGGACTTCCTATTCTCCTAACTAATATTTTAAGGCCAAAAGTAACCAATCGAACCAATTTTGATTCATAGCTGACCTACCAGGTCCAATTTCGGTTCATATTACCACCTTTGAGACATTGATTTCATCCACCATCCAAAAGACTGGTCATTGTAGTTGAAGTATTGCATGAGGTGAACCCCCAAAATATAAGGAGACATTGCCTATTAGTTGTTAATAATTGTTAGATTAATTGATGAACAAACTAATAGTGGACCATTTTCGAAATGGAATGAAATTTGGCTCCTCTAAGTACAAGATTGAACGGTTTGGATTTACTATGTAATGGGCATGATAAAAACGGATTGATAGATTGTTAAACATTTTATCCTGTGAGATTCAAGCATATTTTAAAGGATTTAACATCCAAGACCTCACTTTCAAAAATTAGCTTCCTTACATGCTATGTGGGACCACTGCATCACTCACAAAATAGTTGAGTAGAGATTAGGAGAGAGAATTCGGTTTGTTGATGGGGAGGAGATTAGTAAGGTTAGGGGTGAGAATTCCGTTTGTGGATGAGGATGAGATTCTATTGGAATAGAAAGATTTTAGGGGATATTGATTGAGAGAGCAATACTTTTTGGAGAAAAAAAAATAGTGGAATGTGATAACATGACTCGTTAAATCAATGTAAGGTTTTTGTATATATTTATTTAAAAGGAGAATTCTTTTGATGCTGACGTGGCACCCCTCATAGCATTTTTTCTGGTCCGCCCATGGCAGAGGAGTCTATCCCTTCCTATATATAGGATCTTCCTTAACCCCCTTTGGCTTTGTAGCTTGCAACTAGCTTCAAAGGCAATGGCTTCAACACCCAACTGCCACACCAAAACCTCCACACAAGAAGAGGAAGAAGAAGACTGCATGTTTGCCATGCACCTGGCAAGCGCTGCCGTTGTCCCCCTGACCTTGAGAGCTGCAATAGAGCTCGATCTGCTCGAGATCATGGCCAGGGCTGGCCCAGGGGCCCACCTCTCGACGGCCCAGATCGCTTCTCAGCTCCCCACACACAACCCTGATGCAACCACTATTCTCGATCGTATGCTGAGGGTTCTGGCCAGCCACTCTATCCTCACTTGCTCTTTCGTCACACGTGAGGATGGCAGCACGGAGAGACTCTATGGTATGGCACCCGTGTGCAAGTTCCTCACTAGGAACGGAGATGGGATCTCTATTGCTCCTCTTGTGGTTATGATCCATGACAAGGTCCACATGGAGACCTGGTAGATTTCACATACCTTATTGGATGATTTTTTACATTTTACCTCCTTGTTTTTTTTTTTTTTTTGGTACATTTTACTCCTTGTTTCTCATGAACTGACGGAGTGACCCCATCATGTCATGAGAAAATATAAGATTTATTAGTTTGGAAAAAAAAAAAAAAAAAAACACGGTGGCCTCAATTGCAAGAGATTGACAGCAAAAGAGAAAAGTTGATAGGACCAAACTAGCAATTTTTCCTGGTTCGTTTTGGCCATTCATGTAGTCCATTCCGGTACGTTTCGGTTTGTAATACAATTTTATTAATTTCTTCTCTCAATATCCATATCAAGAAACATACATAATTTATATTTTTTTTATATTTTTTTTACATATATGTATATATATATATATATATATTTTTTTTTTTTTTTAAATTTCCATTATTCCAAAAAGTTCCTCCGAGAAATCTTGCGAAAATTCCAAAATTTCAAAATAATCCACCTTAGAGGCTAGACCAAAATCATGACGACTGAAACTTAATTGACAACTATGTGTTGAATTTTAACATTTTTCTAAAATGATGAAAACCACCTGGTGCTAATGCGGGGGAGAGAACAATTGGTATACCCAACTAGGGCTGCACATGGGCGGTTCTGATCAGTTTAACACTAAAACTAACAATCAAACCGAACCTGTCGGTTTTTTAATTAACCGATCCGATCCGACCGATGGAGAGGGCTTAAACTGAACCGAACCGTTTGGTTTGGTTCGGTTTGTTAAACCGTTGTTTTTTATTTTATTTTTTTGAAAATCAGACATTGAAAATTTCAAAATGATGATATCCCGTCCTTTGCATTTATTCCAATGTTTAGTCCAAACATAAAAATCCAACATTCCAGATTGGACTAAATGCGTATAAAAATAATTTTACTCCAAAAAGAGAGTTTGGACTACACGCAAGCGCAAAAATAAATAAATAATAATAATAATAACCACCAGCTTGCAGTGAAACATTCATTTTACATAATACATTCGGTTTAAACGGTTTAAACGGTTAACCGTGGGTTCAAACCTATAACCGACCGATGTACGTGGTTTTTATGATTTTCAAGCCGTTAACCAAACCGATCTACTATAAATCGATCCGAACCACCCAGTTTGGTTCTGTTTTGCAGTGATACCGAATTTTTTGTGCAGCCTTATACTCAACCACTGGGCAGCTATGCCCTTGTTCCCATCCCGTATCTCAATTCTTAAAGTCTTCATCCAAATCAGACTTACCATTCAGTAAGTTGTAATCTATCCTGCATCGTTTTCTGCATCACCATTTCTAATAACCTTCCTGTTCTTATTCTTTTCTTTTCTCCATCACCATCTATCATGCCCTATACTCAACCACTGGGCGAGCTATCCCCTTGTTCCCATCCCGTATCTCAATTCTTAAAGTCTTCATCCAAATCAGACTTATCATTCAGTAAGTTGTAATCTGTCCTGCATCATTTTCTGCATCACCATTTCTAATAACCTTCCTGTTCTTATTCTTTTCTTTTTTATATATGATTCTAGGTACCACTTGAAAGATGCAGTTCTTGAAGGTGGAGTTCCATTCGAGAAGGCCCATGGAATGAGTACGTTTGAGTACCTTGCCACAGACCCCAGGTTCAACAATGTTTTCAATAAGGGTATGTTGAATTCCACTACCATCGTCATGAAGAAGATCTTAGAGACATATAAGGGCTTTGAAGGACTTAATGAGGTTGTTGATGTGGGAGGAGGGGTTGGAGCTGCACTTCATATGATCATCTCTAAGTATCCACACATTAAGGGTATTAATTATGATTTGCCACATGTCACTGCTGAAGCACCCGCATTTAAAGGTAACATATGATCGTTTAAAGGTAACATGTGCATATGGCAGGCGTGGCGTCGTAGTATGGCACGGCGCCACAGCATCGTAGCTTTGCCTATTATTCAAAGGGCAAAAGCTACCATACAACGCCTGGAATAGGCATGTCAAACCGGTCGTGCCGGCCCGCCCCTATCTCAGCCCACCAGTTCCACGGGCTGGGCCAGCACGGCCCGCTCCATCTGGCTGGCAGGCAAGGCTCGGCCCACTAGGAAAAAAACTCCGCACGGCACGGCCCGCCATGGGCTGGGCTGGAGCGGGCTGGGCCATGCATGCCTCTTTCAATTTTTTTTTTCGATTTTTTTTTTGTCTTTTTAGTATTAAAATTAAAAATTAGAATAAAAATACAAAGAATGACAAAGATATTTAAGTGGTTCGGTCAAACTCGACCTACCCCACTTAAAACACAAGCATGAACGAAGAATGTCTGATCGAAAGATGTTTTGTGTGGCCAACAAAGCCATCATATTTCAAACAGCATTTTGCACTTCAGTAGATAGACCCAGCGCCCAAACAATGAAATTGTGAAACACACGGTAACCCAAGGCAAACTGTTTGTTTCTTTTTCTTCTGACTTATGGGCCTCTAAATTAATCAAGATCTAATCCATTGAATAGATTCATAGGGTCAAACACGGCTACATATCCAAGTTTAAACTGTTGGATAATCTTATAATTTTAGATATTTTTGAAAAATCCTGCATAGTTTGATCCACATTATTGACATTTGCGGGTCCCAAACAAAAGATCAGAACCATTAATCCTCTTTGGAGAGAAAAACACTGCAATGAGGTCAATTTGTAGTGCCTGATTCAATGATGGCTCAATGTAGATCTCAAAAAATCTACGAAAGACTCTAGACCGTTGATGCATCAACCATTACTTAAATGGGTTTTGGATTTGTATCATACAGTCTGATTTTTCTCATTCTTCTCCAATGGTGGGGCCCTAAACTATAATCTGAATCATACACGTTCTTAGGATGACTAAGAACAACCACCAAGCAACAAAGGATACGCCAAAAAAGAAAAATATATTATTAAAATTTACGTTTTTCTAAAAATAATTTAAGATAAAAAATATAAAACAAAAAAGAGAAACAAATCTATTTATTTACCATCATTGATATTTATTCTATGTATCAAGATTCTACATAAAACAAGAATTTGAAATAAACCGACAAAAATTACAAACCAAATTCAAAATTATAAACTTCCACCCATTTTTATTTTCCGTGTGATTTTTAGAAAGAAGAAAAGAACTATGCTATATGTTAGCGGTTGTCATGTCTTTTAAATTATATAATTATTTGAGATACTGAAATAGGAAAATTGAAGATGGGCATAATAATTTAAATATAAGATGTTTGGTAAGTTTTGAGGTGGAGGGAGCAATCCCGTGAGTTCGAAAGAAGAGATTTTCAAAGACACATGATGGGTGATTTCAAGAAAACACACGGATAAAAACTTGATTGGTAGATTCTAAATGTCATTATGAATGACACCGAAAGAATTTATAGTGTTATCAAAATCAATGGTCCAAACTCCATATGGGAAGAGAGAAGAGAATGAAAGATATTAATGCCAAGATTTTAGGAGATTGGGTTTTAAATTTAGTTAATTGAGATGTGACAATTTAGATTAGCCTAGGCCAAACAATAAAAATATATCTAATTTTATTGGTTTCTTTTACCTATAAAAAATATAGCAAAATAAATAAATATATTACTTAGCAAAAAGACTAAACTAATTTATTTATAAGATTTAGATTGAAATGCTATTGTCTTCTAAGTTTGAAATTGCTTAAAAGAATTCTATAAGAAAGAAGAATGATGATGATAATTAAAAAAATTTACTATAAGGCACAAAAAATAAAAACAAAAAACCACTACACATGATAGATGAAGGACATTCATGTGCATCCATCCCTCACTATATGGTGAGGGACACACTTGCGGGCCCCACTGATTATGGGACTTGGGATGATGGAAAGAGAGTACATCTTAGATGGGCCGATATATCAAGTTTGGGGTCAATCTCATGCCTCTAACCCTTTCATTCGTGACCCACAACTTTAACGACTTTATATTAAAGGATTTTTTTTATCCTCGATCAACGGTCCAATCCATTTAGATAGGTGAAATCTCAATGGATCCAATGAAATTCAGGGGGCCCCATTCATGTAAATGGTTCGAATGTATCATAAAGTCGGCCCCACTATGTTGTCCCGCACCATAATATGGTGATGGATGATGCTCATGAATATTTCCCCATGATAGATATATGTTGATCTTTCATCAAATGAGTCTCGTAGATAATGTTAATAACTTAAGATGGCCGTGATATTTAACCTATCAAATCCTAAATAGCTTAGTAAAATATTTATTTAATAGGTTCCACTCAGATGGTATATGGCTTAGATTCATTGAGTTCAATAAAACTTGTGTGGGGTACCAAATAAGTGAAAGAGGTTGATAATTTTGGGTCATAACATCTGAATAACGGGCCCCCTTCAAAACGTTTGTTGTGTTATAGTTACAAGATTTTACTTTAATTTCATTTTACAGCCACTTTATGGTAGCATGTGCTTTTTATACTTGTGCTCACCAATGGATGGCCCTCAAAAGGCACATGTATCACCTACTTCTTTTTTCAGATTTGTAGAGAATTGATGTCAGAAAGTGGTTGTTTTTATAAAAGATTTTAGGGAGAGATTTTAGGAGAAGTGACACTTTAAATGAGAGAGATTTTAGGAGATGAAGATTAGAAAAGTGACCTGACATGTCCAAATACATTAAGCATCAATCGATACTTTAACTCTTTCTTTTGAGAACATAGGGGTAGCCTCATTGTTTGGATGCTCTGGGCTGTTTGGCATCGTTCTTATGTTGTTCTCAATTTTATGCTCGAATCAGGTTGTGCCGAGACTATACTCTATAGAACTTGTTTTGCATGATTATATTAAATTACTCTACTGAGAATATGTCGTACGAAACTTGTTTCGTAACTTTATAAAAGTTTCGATTTAAAGAGCGGACGTATGATTTACAATTTGAGACCCACCTTTTATTGTTTGTGCCGCTCTATTATTACTGTACATGGGACCCACTTATAGTAATTATAATGTGGTCCACCGTTAAAAATTAAAACATGGAACCCATTTTCATAGGATTTACAACATGGGCCCTCCTTTATAGGAATTATAATGTAAGGTCACCTTTTGTGAATGTAAATATGTGACCCACCTTTACAAATTAGAACATGGTAACACATTTAGAAATTAGAATATAGGGCCCACATTCATAGGATTTATAATGTGGGTCCACCTTTTGTGGTCGTGACCATATGACCCACCTTTATGAATGACAAAGTGGAGTCACATTTTTTGTGATTGTGGACACATAACCCAACTTTAGAAATTACAATGCGGTGCCCACCTTTAGAAATTTGAACATGGGGACAGCACATTTATAGGATTTACAATGTGGACCCACTTAATAAGAATTATAATGTGGGGGGCATCAATTTTGTAATTGTGAACACGGGACCCACTTTTAAAAAATTTCAATGTGACACCTACCTTTAGAAATCTAAACATGGGGCTACATTCATAGTATTCACAATGTGGTCCCACATTCATAGGATTTACAATGTGGTCTCACCTTTTGTGATTGCGACCATGTGACCTACCTTAAAGAATTATAAAGTGGGGCCACATTTTTTGTGATTGTAGACATGGGACCCATCTTTAGAAATTATAACGTGATGCCCACCTTTATAAACTAGAAGATAGGGCCCACATTCATAGGATTTTTAATGGGGTCCTTCCATTATAGAATTATAATATGGGCCCACCTTTTATGATTGTAACCACGTAACCTACTTTTAAGAATTATAAAGTGTGGCTACCTTCTTTGAGATTGTAAACATAGGGCCTACCTTTAGGATAAGCGAGAGGATTTAAAAATAAAATAAAATTTTCCCATTCCCATTTTCTTATGCAAGTGGGACAAAAGTTTGAGATTTCTTCCCATGAGATTAAAATTTGGACCAGTGATTTACACATATCAAATATGTTTTTCACAGCCTTATCTTATGGGAACATAGAAACATCCGGCTGGAACGATGCCAAACACGCCTTTTGTTTCTCACCTAATTATCCAGGACAGTACTGGTAATCCTTACGGGAGAAGGATTTTTTGGCAAATACTAATACACCCACCCACTCACGCCCAATCCCTGGCTGTCACTAGGAGCAGTGATCTGCAAATTGGATGATCTTCTATCATAATAATGAAGAGACCATGATTGGTCCAAGATATCTTTAAATTGGAGCAGTATTAATCGTACGCGTTGGATTGAACATTTTTTTATATTATTATAAAGTTCCTCCAGATTGAGAAATTAAATGTAAAACATGTATCACATGGAATGGTGGAACAAGTGGAATCAATAATTTTGAAACAAAAGCCCTTGGTCCACCATTTTCATGTGATCGAAGCACTAGCCAACAAAGAATAAAAAACTAGGAATAGAAAAAGGAAATGGATCCCCTGTTCGACCAATCAGAGGTTGAGATGTCACATCTCATCTCTAAAAAAAATCCCATCTCATAAAAAAAAAAAAATCTTTCCATGTGGCACCCCCGACCATGTTTGGACCAAACAGGGGATCTGGATCCTACTTACACATATATCAAGCTCCAACCCTCAAATGTCATTCTACTTTATGTATGTTTTTTTGGGTTTAAAGTCATTCTACTGTTTGTTGTTGATTGCGTTGGTACAAATATCATGGCAAAGGAAACCATTTATTAGAAACTTTCAAATTGCCTTTAGAGAACCGTTTAGTCCTCTTTCTCTTCTTTCTCAAAGCAAAATATGGAAGTCTCCACATTGAAGGCTTGAAGAGGATAAGGGGTGAAAGGGTATTTATAGGTGAAAACTCAATGGATCAAATGAAATTCAGGGGGTCTCATTCATGTAAATGGTTCGAATGTATCATAAAGTCGGCCCCACTATGTTGTCCCTCACCATAATATGGTGATGGATGATGCTTATGAATATTTTCCCATGATAGATATATGTTGATCTTTCATCAAATGAGTCTCGTAGATAATGTTAATAACTTAAGATGGCTATGATATTTAACCTATCAAATCCTAAATAACTTAGTGAAATATTTATTTAATAGGTTCCACTCAGATGGTATTTGGCTAAGATTCATTGAGTTCAATAAAACTTGTGTGGGGTAACAAATAAGTGAAAGAGGTTGATAATTTTGGATCATGACATCTGAATAATGGGCCCCCTTGAAAACGTTTGTTGCGTAATAGTTGCAAGAATTTACTTTAATTTCATTTTACAGCCACTTTATGGTAGCATGTGATTTTTATACTTGTGCTCACCAATGGATGGCCCTCAAAAGACCTACCTCTTTTTTCAGATTTGTAGAGAATTGATGTCAGAAAGTGGTTGTTTTTATAAAAGATTTTAGGGAGAGATTTTAGGAGAAGTGACACTTTAAATGAGAGATTTTAGGAGATGAAGATTAGAAAAGTGACCTGACATGTCAAAGCAACTTATATTTTTTGTGCATATTTTGTTTCGAATGGAGAACTCTTGTGATGCTGACATGGCACTCACTATAGCTGCATCCCTATTACTTTAATATATATATATATGAGAAATATTCAAGTGAGAACTAGTTCTCACCTATTATATGAGAACTTTTTTGCGAGGCCTAACTAGCAACCCATCCAAACCTAGAAACCAATAGGGAACCCTTTTGATAGTAACTAATCCCAAGGATTGACATACATCCAAATGGATTGAACCGTTGGATCGAGGGTTGAATATTTTTTTGAATATGAAGTCATTAAACTTGTGGGCCATGGATGAAGGGGTTAGGGGCATGAGTTTGGGATCAAACTTGATACTTGGGGTGGTCTCACATAGATCTTTCCATCCCCCCTGGTCCCATCCCCAAATGGGGCCCACAATTGGGCCCAACAAAAAAGTTCTCACATAATATGTGAGAACAGTTCCCACCTGAATATTACCCATAATATATATAAATATGAGGGAGGCTCTCCTCAACTACAGTTGAGGAGAGCCTCAGCTGTAAGCGTGCGTTTGGCATGTGTGGTTTAAAACAGGGCTTAGTCTTCCCCCAAATTTTCGCTGCCCCATTTCATTTCCCCCCCAAACGGAGCTGTAAGCCCTGTGATTTCTCTCTCTCCCAATCGCTCCTCCTTGCAATCTCTCTCTCTCTCTCTCTCTCTCTCTCTCTCTCTCCCATCGGTTCTCTCCCCTGCGCAGAATCCAGCTCCGCTATCACTGTTCCGATCTCTCTCTCGCTCCCATCGGTTCCAATCACTACAACAAACTGCACTTTTAGGGACGAAATTTTTCATCGCCAAAAGCCAAAAAAACGTCGGTAAAACCTTTACCGACAAAAAAAATTTCATCGGCCATACGTCGGTAAAAAAAGGTGGGTAAAACATTTTACCGACGAAAATAATTTCCGTCGGCAAAAATTCGGTTTTTACCGACGATTCTTTGACTTTGGCCGACGAATAAAAACGTCGGTAAATTTATTTTTGAGCTATTCTAAATATTAATAAAACCTTTACCGACGTTTTTTATTCGTCGGCAAGAATAAATTAAAATTAAATTAAAAATAAATAATACTTTTGCCGACGGTTTTTATTCATCGGCAAAAAATAACTAAGAAATAAAAAAAAACTCCGACGTTATTTATTCATCGAAAAAAATTAAATTAAAATTCAATAATACTTTTGCTGACGTTTTGTATTCGTCGGCAAAAAATAAATTAAAAATAAATAGCAAATAAAAAATTTTTTCCGACGTTTTCTATTCGTCGGCAAAAAGCAAAACGAAAAGTAATTAAAAAATAAAATAATTTTGCCGACGTTTTATTTGCGTCGGCAAATGTAAAAAACAAATTAAAAAAATATTTTCGCCGACGATTTATGTCGTCGGCAAAAATAAAAAAGAAATAAAAATATACTTTTACCGACATAAAAAAACGTCGTTAAAAGTATAATTTTTATTTAAAAAAACAATTTTTATTAATATAATTTTGTACACCTGTATCAAAAAATAAACCAGTCCTCATGTACCTATATTCAATATTAAAAATACATACAAACAAAAGTTGCTAAATAAATAAACAACCATCACCATTTTTCATCAAATCATTCATCTCATTATATAAATATTACAATAAAAAATGACAAAATCTCATATAAATGTTCAATATACATATACAAATAATCTAAAAAGAATAAAACACCCCACAAGTCTGCAACCGGCTCCAAAGCGTCTATCAATCTGCAACGACAAAAACAACATTAGAATATTTTCAATGAATTAAATTAAAAATGAAAGATAAACATGTATATATATATAAATCTTTTCCTAAGATTTTCGGCAGCCTGTTTTCCAGCGTAAGTGTTGAGAATCAAGTGATTTTTGCATTTAATTCGTTAACCGGAAGTTAGATTCACTACCCGTCAATTCCTACAAGTTACTTTAGCCTTGAACAAGGTACCCCAGATATTTGAAATCACTTCACTTCATATATAATAATAGCCTAAAATGTGTGGTTATGCCCCCTCCAATTTTAGATGGGATAGAAATACATGTTAAATTTCATCTATAGGCAGCTGAGATCTGTTTCTTATGCTACAACTTTTGATTTTCTGCTAGCTAATCATAATCTTTTAAAAATGTATAATTCTATTTATTGACAGCAATGTAACATGTAATTATTTTGTTGCTTTGTGTAAGAAAAATACCAAAGCCCAAGCTCAAGGTTACATCAATAATGCTCCTCCCGAAATCCAATTTGGAGGAGAATAAATCTGTGTTGACGTTCGTTCATTCCACTTTGAGAACTGTCTTCATGAACTCGTACACAAAATAACTAATAGCCGCAGATGGCAGTACCTGGAAAAGAAATGAGGCAAACAGCAGATTTAGTTAGCAGCAGTCAAACATTGGATGTAAAACAAATCTAATGAAAAGGTGAAGAATCAGTTTTAAGAAATGGAAGTGAGTAGTGGCAGGGCTGGATCCCAAATCCTAATGTGCTTTCAAATGATAAAAATTGTTAAGCAATGTTGTGAGAAAAATTAATTGGAAAATCTTTTAGGAGACCCTATTAAAAGAACACAATTGCAAGCTAAAAGTCGAGCACAACCAAAACTTAAAATTTGTGTCTGACTATATTCTAAATGTATTTCATAGAAGAGGGAGTTATAACTGATAGCATCCAACACCTGATTTTTCAAAGGATCATTAGTCTGTTATATTTTTAACATGCCAACGGTCCAGAGTGGGTATCACCCACACTGATAAACTCATGCTTCCTAAACCTGCCGGAGGGTGTGGAAGCAGCAATCTATAATGCTCATATGTCTGAGGCATTAGATCCCATCCACTCAGGCAGTTCATGGAAATTGAATATGGTCAACAGGCAACCCTTTTTTTTTTTTCAATGAAAAATCTTCATTTCTTGGCACAATGCAGGTTATCTGATAAATTGATTGGCCTAATTTTAGGCCATGGCTTGGCTGATGGATGGCTTGTATGCAGTCCTAGCATAGATAGGTTGTAATGATGCTTTTAAATGGTGAACACATATTGGTCATACGCCACAACCATTGTGCTATGATATTAAACGAATCCATGAAATCACTTTAATGCTAATATTAGGTGCAAACACATATCATCTAAAGATTGAATGGAAAATCTAAGATATTCTGTAACTTATAAATTTTAGAACACGCAGATGTACATTTCATACTAAAATATACTATTGTCTAAAGACGTGTATATTGGTATAAAGGCAAATACTGTTTTCATGGTTTCGATTTTCAAAGGAGTCTGATCTATGGTGGAATGTCAGAACAGCGACTACTAATATCAGCCAGTACACAATGACTACAATCTCTCTTCAGCTACCATTTAAAAAAAATTAAAAAAAAAAAAGAAAAAGAAAAGAAATCTTATACGATAATACTTAACGAAACATGCAAATCGAATTTAAAGAGATTAAGCAATTTCAACTTTCCCTGATCAGTTCAGAACTTAAACATATTATGTGTTGCTTTTCACATATCTTCAGTGGAAGTGGTAAGGGAAGAAAGAGTGGGAAAAAGAGGAAGGAATCATGAAGCAGTAGTGCACACACCTACAACAAACTGGGACTTAGCCCAGCATAGAGTGCGGGAACGCCACCTTGCTCAACTATCTTGGCACATGTTGCAAATGCTTTTAACCTGGTTGCCTGAACTTGCATTTGGAGCTGCCGTCTCACTACTTCAAAAGGATATGTAGCAGCCTCAGCACATGCACCAGCAATGGCCCCATAAAGGAGGGTCCTCATGGGACCCAACTCCAGCTGATCGAAAAAATGAAAGAGCTAAACACTTGCACTGTTGATGAATCCATTTGATAGTAATTGAATCCTGTCTGAATACAAACATCAAGAGTTAGTGGTCCCACACAAATCCATCATCTCTTAAAAAAAGATATATAGTAAAGGTAATCGCAATTAAAAATAAAACCAATTTTCTCAATTTAAAGGTAACTAATTACCACCATTTCTATACAGAGTCATAAAACAAAGAATGAAGATAACATACATGCAACTCATGGCAAGTTGACAAGACACCCCCTTATGTGTAAAAGAATACAAAATACATATACAAAGAAGGGAAATAAAACCATATATTGGTGTACGTATATAAAGGCAAAAGGTCTACCCTATGTTACTCTCCAATTTCAAAAGAACTCCTCTCTCTGATACCATATCTCATTTCCTTTGTTGTTTAGAAACTGTTGGAACAATCCCTTCATTTCCTGCCAGCATTAGTTACTTGTCCTTGTATTTTTAGTGCACTCAAATCCCAAAGCTTTACCCATCTGTCCTTGAACATGGTTTGCCATTTCAAATCTAGATTTCCCACCAACCTCACCACCCATGGAGTCCATAGGCCAAAGTAATATTTGTTAATAGCTGGAAAGCTTTGGATGGAAATCATATAATTAAATAAATCTGCAATAGGTGGGTTTGGGCAATTCATTGGAGTATGGCGGGTTTGTGTGATTACAAGCCAATTAACGCTTGATCTTTACTAAATGCTAAGGCCCAATACACGATCCTTTACAGGTGATGTGAAAGAATTACGCTCGACTAATACATTCCTATAAAAAGGCAGTGATGATGATATCCAAAAAATTAAAACAAATCAGCATGTAATAGTTCATGATCAAAGTGACAAGACAATATCGGTGGAATCGATGAATGTGGGTACAATCCACCATGAGGATACATCGCCACATATGGAGGCGGTGGGGTCCGATATGGATGCATGAATTGCTGCAAGAAAAGAAAGAGTAAAATAAAAACAGAGGAAAAAATATATATAAACAGCAGGAGAGAGAACAAAAATAGTGAAGAAACTACTTTTCACTAAAAAGCAGAGAAGAAATAAGCTACAGAGTAAAATCACAAAGACAAGTAATTTCTGTATCCAAACTTCAAACCGAACAGAAATCAAGCGATTGCAGTAGAAATAAACCTGCTGCAAAGCAGGCGTCTTTGACCCCTTTGCAGATGTATCCATCTCACTGCTGCCCATGATTCAAGAGATCACCTCCTCCTAACAGTCAATCAATCCATCCTACAATAAAAAACACAGCAGTGACAAGAGTAATAGACATATAAATGAAGATGAGAAATGAATCATATAAACTATGAACTACATCTCTAGAAAAGTGAAACAGTTTGTCAACTGTTTGAAACTATGGTATACCACCAATACTGATTCTTTTTTCTTTTTTTACAAAGTTCATGTAGGATGGATTACAATCTGTTCTGCCAAAAATATTTCACCTCTTCCATAATTTGTGGTATCCCCATACCAACACGCCTTAATTTATTTATCTATTGGATCATTTTACTCTTTTTAATATAGAATTGATAGTTTCGGGCTCTCCAATGAGAATACATCTTGATTAAATTAGCCATGCTTCATATAAAATATCCAAATTGGTAGTAATTTGTGGTACATCCAAACGGACACTTGGATCTGTATATGCATTTCATTGACATGGTGAAAGATACGATGTATAGACAAACCTCAATCAGGAGGAGGACAAGGAGGATTGTGAGAACCATAGTCGACCTGCTAGTAGCCATGCTTGTAGTTTGAGAGAAAGAGAGGTATGATGGAGGACTATGAGAACCATTTTCATTTTCTGAAGAGGCTTCAGTTCAGTAGTTGCAGTAATCACACAAATGATGTAAAAATTAAAATAAAAAAAAAGACAAACAAATTTATATATAGACAAAAGCAGAAATGATTCATGGAAGTTGATGTGGAGAACAAAAAACTATCCTGTATAAATTACAAAAAGAATGTCAAAATTGGGCCCTGTGAAAAAAAAAATTGAATAGGATTTAACTAGCCATATAAAAGTCATAATGACTAAGTTGTTTAGGATACAATACACACGTAACAGTAGGCCCTTTTTAATTGAAATGAGAATCTCATAATGACTTTTCATGCATAAGTACTTGATTTGTGTGGCAGCATTCTCGCCTACAAGTTAATTAACATGATCAGAATACTAACTGTCTAAGACACCTTTATCCCATAACATGCTACTGTACACATTTGATGATGATATAGCATCCATTATATTTGTAACCATCTACCAACCTGTGCCTACCTACAAGCAAAGATAGCCATGCCAATTGCCTAGTAGAGAGGTTTTTCAGCTGACAAAAGCCATAGGCAACAACTCCTTGGAAGTCATTTCTTGCAACTGCATTTCCTGGAATACATATTAATGCATCAAAAACTATAACCAAAGCAGGCAAACATCCCATTCAAATATTCAAGAAGCTTGATTCTAGAGTATATATTAATCATCAAGAAATGTAAACATAGTTGTTACATTGAAACCTCTCTTACCACTGACTCTGGCTGCTCACCAACATGACCCCTATAAGCTACCATGTCAATAATATCACTGTTGGAGGGTACTGATGACAGTGAAACAAAGATCTCCATCACCCTTAATTTTGGTGTAGTGTGCTAAGCTCAAAATAGAAAAAAACTGCATATAGTTCACATTCAATTAACCTAAATAAGATGCAAAATGGTACATGAGGCTGAATATCAATAATTTGGCTCATGTGATCAGAAACACGTGGCTCACTGGTAGGAGGTAGGCAGCGAAGAGAAGCCATACGCAGGTAATTCATCACAAAACCGGCCACTCAAATGTACTGGACCCTCGCCCAATTCATTTGCTCTTCGAATTATCTGCAGTACCTAAGAAATTAGCAGCCAATACGAAATTGGATATACAATGCTATTTGAATGGAAGTGCTACATTTTTAGTGTTTATAATTTCGACTAGTTATTACATTTCAATTCAAGAGAATAATCTACTAACCAAAGGGTCGCATCATGATCAATTCATCTCTTTTGGATGGTGGTATTTGCAGGTTGATCCATATTGCATCTTTTTGCGACAAGTAACAAACGTCAGAAGATGAATTGAAGAAAGCTAACAATTTAATTGTTGACATTTTGAAGAGAAAACCACAATTAAAGTGCTTTTGATAAGATTTTTTTTTATTTTTTTATTTTTTTATTTTTATTTTTTTTTATTGTATTTGGTTGAATGTATGATCAATCAAGAGGAGAAAGGAGAAAGAAAGGTTGATTGCCTACATACTATTGTTGCTAATAGGGATATCCATTGTATGGAATAAATATTTAAAGAGTACTACTCATAATAGAAAGTGTTCTAAAGAAAGTCTTTCCAAACTAGGATTCTTTACTGAAGAGTTTTGTTTCCTTAATGCAAGATTTTCTTCAAGATAGAGAGAGAAGTTAGGGAGATTTTCAAAATTAGGAGGGGCCAAACCATTACATTACTTGTAAGTATCTTTATGCAGAGTACATACAGAGAGTCTTCTGAGGAAAAGTCTTTCCTATTACTAGGAGTCTAGGATGCTCTAGCTAGAATTTTGGAGCAAGTATTCCAAACTAAGAAGCTCTTCATTATTAGAGATTCTAAAAAAAAAGAAAAACCTTTAAAAATAATAAATCTATGAATTTGGAGAAAATTAATCCCCACTGATTCAAGCCCATGAAAATTAATTACATAAACACATTCACATATCAAATGGGTGCACAAGATCAAAGGACTTACAAAAATAAATTTGTAGATGGGCCATGTGCAGTCCTGAGAGAGATCTTGTTAGGAGGAGGGTCTGATTTCTCATTGAACCCATATGATTCTTTTAGTCCCTCAAGTGTCAATTGAATCACAGAGCCAAGCTGAGATTGTTGATTCGAATGTGAGTAATAGTCCTTCAAGAAACTACTATTGAGTCTCAGCTAATGTTGTCTAGAGCATTCTTGCCAAGACATGCTTAATATGAATTAGTCTTCCAGCAAATGACAGGGCTATTGCTTTCCAACCATAGAGCTTAGATCTGTTAGCACCCAACAATTTAGAGAAGTGCAAGGACCTTGTATATCAGCAGGAGGTCAAGGACTCAAGGGCAAGAATACCATTCATAGACAAACATCCATTTGTGCTTATTAAAAACATTATAGACTAAAGCCCCATTCATCTAAAGCAACCTTCTTGGACCCCACCTAATGCTAGAGAGGATGCTAGTTCCCTTCCCACAATGTAAGGAATGGATTCAATTTAATGCTAGCTCTTCTGTTTTTTCCCCCCTAGACTCTAGAATCTTTGATTCTATCATCTAATCTACTCTTTGAAAGACAGAAAGGCTGATATAGTTGTAGGATTGGTATCAATAATGTCTTCAAACGTGGCTGATTTCAGGCCCCCACATAGTGGCCTTGATTTGCTTCTTTGTTCTTGTTAGTGGCTTTGTATTCAAACTTACCTTTGTATTCAATATAAAGTAATTTGAATTTGCATCTTGAAAGGGATGACTAGGGCTTTGGTTATCTTTCATCAAGCAAACCCATTTCATTTCATTCAGATCCAAATTGAATCATGCCAAGAAAGAAACCCATATTTAAATATAGTTCAATGCGGGGCTCACTTGAGGCCAAACCCATTGAAGTATGTGACTGTTGTATCACATGTGAAGGTCTATTCCTCTTAATAAAAGAAGGGACCATAAGACATTTAAACAAGCTGCAAATTTGTTGAGCTCTTTTCTATGCAACCGGTACTAATCTTTTGTATATGTGAATTTCCGGTGAAATCAATGATTCTACTGTGGAGGAAGTTAGGGAGATTATGATTCCATGAGAACTATTAAGAGGATTGTTTTTATGGAGATCATTATGCATCGGAAGGATTTCCTTTGGCAAGGGAGAGATCTAAAAAAGAAGTATTATCTCATTGATTGGGCATCGTTATGCAAGTCCAAGAATGAAGGGGGGTTGGGTCGGAGATCCCTAAGGCAGACAAAGGAAGCTCTTGTAGGCAATGGTTATGGAGGATTGCAGAGGAATTGGATAGCCTATAGAAATAGGTTATAGTGGCTAATTATGGGGTCTCCAAAGATGGGTGGGACTAAGTTCCTAGTTACAAATCTTCGGGTCTATGAAGGGGTACAATTTCATTATAAGAAATGTTTTCAGAAGATATCAGATATCAGATACAGTCAACCTTCATCTTCAAACACCTCCTCAGTCAATTAAGAGTAATAAAGAAAGAAAAAGCAACAAAATAGGAAAACAAGAGAGAGATGACACACAAAGAGCAAAAAAAAAAATTCTTGAGTTGACATAAGAAAACCAACCTCCTATAGTTGTAACCAAATTAAAAGGAAAGATTTCCTTATTTGATGTTTTACTTCCTTCCAAAACCATATCACTTATTCCTTGTTGTAAGCATATTAATGGAATGCACTATAGACGAATCTGTAGTTACAATTAATATAGTAGACTTTTATACTTCAATCTTGTATTATTCCGCCTTAAACTTTAAACTTTATGTCTGTTGAAACTTGAAACTACGTGAATATAAATATACGTTTTCTCTTGAGGGAAAAAAAAAAAGAGTAAGAAGTTACCAGATGGAATTATACTAGAGCAACTATAAATGTCTCACTAATAAGTTCAACTTTCCAGCTTTGTGATTTGCCCAACATTGAGGAGTTTGCTTAATGGAAGACCAATCTGTCTACCACTTTGAATAAGATCATTTCCTCTTACATTACCAATTTAAATGTCTTCTTGTCTTCCAATTTTTTTTTAATCATGATATATTCTCGATACATTATTTGTAGTTCAAATTTAAATGCAGGCTATTGAAGGGGTGGGAACCCAGATCTTTTGACCCCGTGTCATAGACTGACTTGCTCAGTGGTTGTCCGCCTATGGTTTGGACTGCTTTGGTGATCAGACATTGTAACTTGAACATAAATTGCGCATAATTTCCCATCCACACGTTCTTCATTTTTCCTAGTTCTGATACATTGGTCATTCTCTTTTCCTAATGGTTCTCATCTTAATTGGCTACATGCTTAACAACATTCTAGTATAGAGGTGATGAATCGAAAGATCTAAATGAGACCTAAGGGCATTTCAAATATCAAACTGATTAGGTTATTTCATCCCTTTGATCTATAGCCCTTAAATTTAGTCTTTTAAGAATGCATCACTTTATTTGATATTTGAATCAGTTCAGCCATGAAATCACAGAATCCTTCTGCAACGAACAGATCTAAAAACGCAAAAACCTTCAGAGGGGAATTCTATAATCCAATCCAACATAATCTGATGTAATCCAAAAAAATTTAAAAAAAAAAACACTACAACAGTATACACATTTAGCAGACAGAGAGGAAATAGAGAGATGGGGAACGAGGGAGAGAGAGAGAGCAGAGAAAAAAGAGAGGAGAGGGGAAATGGTGCGCGGTGTGTGCGGAGTGCAGGAAGAGGGAGGGGTGTACCTGCTGTAGGGGAGGTGTCCGACGGCGCGAGGAGGAAGATGAAGGCTCTGCGGGCGTCCGGGGGCTGATGTTGTGGTCTTCGTGCGCCTGGGAGAGGTCTGGAGTGGGAGGCAGAGATGGAAAGGCCGATGGAGATGGGTTCTGGAGGGAGAGATAGAAAGGGAGATGGAGAGAGAGATAGAGAGAGCAGAGAGGGTCCGACAGATCAGAGAGAGGGAGAAATAGGAGAGATCAGAGAGGGTAAGAGAGAGAGAGAGCAGAGCAAGAGAGAGCGAGAGAGAGAAGATGGAGAGAGCGAGAAATCAGAGAGATCAGAGAGGGTAAGAGAGAGAGCAGAGCAAGAGAGAGCAGGAGAAACCAGAGAGGGTAAGAGAGAGAGAGAGAGAGAGAGAGCAGAGCAAGAGAGAGCGAGAGAGGGCAGGAGAGATCAGAGAGGGTACGAGAGAGAGCAGGAGAGAGAGAGAGAGAGAGAGAGAGAGAGAGAGAGAGAGCGAGAGAGGAGCAAAGGGGAGAACTGGCAATGAGAGAGCATAAAAGGGGTTCGGTGGCGGGAGAGGGAAAAATAGGAGTGGGAAAAATGAAAAGTCCTGCTAATTTTTCGTCGGTAAAACAAATTCCGTCGGTAAAGGTCTTTGATTTTAAATAAAAAAAAATTAAAATTAAATTTTATCGACGTTTTACAAAATATGTCACTAAAAGTTAATTTTACCGCATTCGTCGATAATAGTCTCTGATATTTATTTTTCCTTAAAAATAAAGTTAATAATAAAATTGAACTTTGCCGATGGTTTTCAAGGAAACGTCGCTAACAATAGATTTTACCGACGTTTTGTAATTCGTCGGTATTTTTGTAGGGAAAATCAATTTCTTGAGACCTGCGAAAGTGATAAATCAATTGAAGAATTAAAGAAGGAAAATCAAGGTATTGAAGATCTGCATGGGGTCCACACTACCCTGGTTGGAAGATTCAATTCAAGCCAAATAAAGAAGAACAAAAATTGCAAAAGAAAATCCAGCCATATGAGGGACATCCAAGGTAAGGGAATTTCAAGCATTGCACACAAAAGTGGGGCCCATCATGTGTTCCAATTGATAATACAAATCTGAATTTCAGATTTGGAATTATTTAAGCCAATATGTAATTTGAGAAATTTCTTAAGAGGGGAAGGAGGGCCAGATTTAGATAGATTCAGATTTTTAAGTAATACAAAGTAAAAATTGTCGGGTAAAGGTCTCTGATTTTTAATTTTCCTAAAAATAAAATTAGACTTTAACGACGTTTTTTGTAAAACGTAGCTAAAAGCTCATTTTAATATTTAGTTTCCTAAAAATGAAGTTAATAATAAAATTGAACTTTGCCGACTTTTTTTTCGTCGGTAAAAGAAAAATAAATAAAAAAGACTTTTACCAACGGTTTTATTTCGTTTACTAATTGAAGTTTATTCATGACTTGGGGAAATTCCTTAAATGTTTTCTTCCCCGCTGTAGGCATCATAGCCCATCAAACAAGCACAAGTAACTATTCTATAGATTTTCATTGATCAATAGTGGTTGATTGGTTTACACATAATCAATTAAGTATAGGTCCTATTTTAATTAGAGTGAGATACAACTTACAATATTATCTAAAAGGATAATGAAACTATTATTTTGAGCAGTTTTGATTCATTATAGTTGTTGTTGTCATCATAATCAACGCCTTGATGAGCTGCTACGTGAATTTTGTGTCTGTCATTGGAATTCATTATAGTGAACGCTAATAGTATTTTTATATTTTTATAAAATTTTAAAAAATTATGCTTTAAACAATATTTGAGTATTTACAAATTTAAGATTTTTATTAAGATATTAATAGAAAAACCTGCAAAAGAACTTGACAATAAATAATTAGTAGTGAATTAGTAAATGAAAAATGTTTCGGTCAATAATCGCTTCCCCCTTCTAAAAGCAAATCATGGCTCCTCCATTGACTATGACTATGATCAGGAGCATTGTACTTAGTATTCTTTCATTCATGGAAGGAATTTGATCCTCATTCCGTGATCCAAAGGGTTTGGATGAAGAATGTGGGACCCATAGTGGATGGATTTTACATAGATGGAGAATGTCGATACGAAACATGGGATCCAGACTTTTTGCACTCATGCATTCTTTAACTAGCTGAGGTATGGCTGGGGATGAATGAATTATATTTTACTACCACCATGTTAACTTGAAAGAAGCATTACCGTCGACCCATGTCAGATTATGAAGATGTATTACAGGTTTCCTTAAGAACTCTACAAGTCAAATTTCAGTCAAGCTATAGACTTTTACAGACGCTTTCTATAAAATGTCGGTAAAAGTTGGCGATGGAATTATACGTCGGTAAAGAGTACTCTTTACCGATGAATTTATAACATCGTCGCTAAAAGTGCAGTTTGTTCGAACCAAAGAAAGTAGGAAAGACTTTAAATTTCAATACACCACCTGAAACTCACCGTGTTGCTGCAGTCTTTGTTTTTTCCATTCGCCCTTTGTAGGGCGCATGGTTCAACTTCCTTTATTGAGCTCGACTTTTATTTCGGATTTTTGTTAGTGAGTTTGGTTTTTATATTAGTTCCCTCTAATTTTTTTAATACCTACCCTCTCTCATCTTCCTCTTGATTTTTTTCTTAGTTTTTAAAACCCACTTCTTTTTCCTGTGATGAAGTATGAAATGGGCAGTTACTGACACCCATTTTTTAGTTTTTATACAATTATAATTTAATTTTAAAATTCACATTTTACCGACGTTTCTAGCAAATACGTTGGTAAAATAAAATTTTGCCGACGTTTAATGACATTTGTCGACGTTTCTAAAACGTCGGAAAAGTGTTTTCCTTACTTTTTATACAATCAAGATTAAATTTTAAAATTCGCATTTTACCGACGTTTTAAGTATAAACGTCGGTAAAATAAAGACTTTCACCGACGTTATTATTAATAATGTCGGCAAAAATGAAAACGTCGGCAAAAGTATTTTTCTTACTTTTCCAATGCAAACCTCTTTTCCATGCACGCCCTCACACACCTCATCGTGGGGCCGACCAAATGGTCCACCCCAAAATGGATCACACATAGGGCCCCCGCCCCGCCCTGCCCCCGATAGTCACTAGACCATGGGTTTGTACCCATCTAAATGGATTTAATTGATCATTGGATGGACGTGCACCTAATTTTAATGGTGGGAAATATTGGACCATTGATCACATAGCCGTACACCAGTAAGTCCCACCCAAATCATGACATTTGTCCTAGTCCTATCCCTAGTTGGGCCCCTAGGTGGGTGTTACCACCAAGTAAGTAAAAAAAGTTTTCTACGCTATAAATATATATATATATCCTTATCTTTTAATAAAGAAAAAAAAACCATCAAAATGTTTTGCCTTTCTATGTGATGCATTTAGGATTTCTTGCCTATTCACAAAAATGTTGAAGGCTAGGATTATAGGATGTCTAGTGCAAGATAGTTCATTTGGAAATGAAAATCCTTTGAAAAAAGTTAATCCAGATTATTTTCAAAGTCCTATGAATATAAATTCCTTTAAAAATTATAAGGTTGTTTTATACAGAAAAAGGGAAAAAGAAAAAGATTTGACATACAAGTTTACTTAAAACCTATGGAAACAAGAGTCCTGCTGCTTGGACCGAATTGGGAGACCGGATTTTGGCCCGGTCCCCAATGAGGACCCTTGGATCCGGATTCTGGCCCGGTCCCCCATGAGGACCCTAAGATCCCAGGGCTGGGATCCAATGGTCCTCATGGGGGACCGGGCCAGAATCCGGCCTCCCCATTGGGTCCAAGTAGACTTAATCTGGAAAAAATCCAAAATCATGAAGAATAAATCAATGAGAGAGCGTGAGAGGCAGACTTGCGTTGACTTTGAAATGATCCTTACTGTTTTTAAACAAAGCTTGACAGGTTATTAAAAAGTTAAAAAATTGATAGAGCTTGCTCACGATTTATTATTGTTAAACAAAGCTATCTTGATCATATTATTCGAAAGGAAAAAAAAATGATAGAGCTTGATCATGATTTATTGTTAAACAAACTTACAAAGCTTGCACACGCATTCTGAAAAAAAAAAAAAAAAACCTGATGAACAATCAGAATCACTCTAATTAATCGGCAAAAGTATTTTTCTTACTTTTTTTAATTTTAGAATTTAATTTTAAATATCGCCTTTCACCTTAAAAACGTCGGTAAAAATTATAGTTTCACCGACGTTTTATATAAAACGTCGGCAAAATTCCTTTTTAGCGACGTTTTAATAAAGACGTCGGTAAAAGTTTATTTTTTATTTTTGTACAATTATTTTTAATTTTATAAACGGTCTTTTACTGACGATTTTATAAAAAACGTCGGTAAAAGTCCTTTTTAGCGACGTTTTAATAAAAACGTCGGTAAAAGTTAATTTTTACCGACGAAAAAAAATTTCGTCGGTAAAAAGTGATCTTTACCGACGAATTTATGAAAACGTCGCTAAAATTCGTGGCTAAAAGTGCAGTTTGTTGTAGTGATGGCTGTGGCTGTGGATGAACAATATTTTATATGGATGGATTTAGTATACTTAGACATGTTGTTGTGAAGAAGCATGGATAGATGAATGAAACAACTTTCATGTACTTAATTTGATGAATGAAACAACTTTATGCCATTGTATGCCATTGTATGTTGATTCGATCTTGAGACGGGGTTTTAACGTTGCAGTTCTAAATCGATTAGTGCAAGACCACAAAACCACAGCAAAATGTCGTCAGCATTGTCTTCAATACGAAACTTAAAATGGGCTCCAAAGTGCCCATGTGGGTATATGTATATGATCTTAAAGACATCTCGTACAACCCAAAATCCGGGACGGAGATTTTGGAAATGTCCAAATTTACAAGTAAGTGTCTATTGATTCCAGCTCCTTAAATTAATATTTATTTTCACGCAAATATTAATTTTGCATTTGCTATGAATCTGTGTGTAGGGAGAAAGAGGTTGCGGGTTGCTTATTTGGATGGATGAGCTCGCAACTGAATCTACACAGGGACGAAGTTTCGGACGTGTGCAAAACAATAGTAGAGAAGATGAAATAAGAAAGTCAATTCAAGAAATGAAGGAGGAGATTAAGAATGAAATCAAACTTTTGAGAGAAAGGGTAGAAGCTCATAAACAACACTCAAATTTTAGCAGGATTATATTGATGATGTTTCTAGTATTTGTTGCATATGTATGGAGATCAAACGTTGCAAAATGAGGATAGCTATCCCTATTAGTTTTTGTTTTATTTTTTTTTTCTAATTTAATGTAAATGTCCAAACGCACATGTATTATCTCTAATATAACCATTTTCAAGTGCATTCACGGATCATGACTATTTTTGTCATCTTTTTAAGATAAAATGTGGAAATGAGTAGTAGTAGTTAATGGAGTCAGCTACTTGACTGTTTTTGAAACTCTAGATCTTGTTTTAGAGATTCTCTGCACAAAATAAAATTAAAAAAAAAGTGAGATTAAAACAATGGAAAATGACAAAAGAAGTGAATACTTGAGAAAACATTTTGTAAGAATGACTTCATTTTGTATAGAGAGATTAAGAGACAGCCAAATCATTTTGTAGGACCTCGGTTGTAGTAGAGGGCTTCCAATGTCTTTCACATTGGAGAACCCATGCTGTTAGTTTTAGCAGTTTTCTGCGACTGAGTTAAAAAAGTGCGCCAGTTGAAAATGGATCAAACACGATCGTTCCTCGCCCAAATATAGTAGATTTTAAGCCCTCGATATGGTCTTCGCAAACCCCAAATTTCATCAAAAAAGTCCACCCGGAAGTGGGTCAACCAATGGCCCGAACAGGGGTACTCAGCAAGGTTTCAGCAGTTTTCTGCAACTGAGTTGAAAAAGTGCGGGAGTTGAAAACTGATCAAACGCGATCGTTCCTTGCCCAAATATAGAAGATTTTAAGTCCGGAATATGGTCTTCGCAAACCCCAAATCTCATCCGAAAATTTGGTCCGGAAGTAGGTCAACCACTGCCCCGAACAGGGGTACTCAGCAAGGTTTAAGCAGTTTTCTGCGACTGAGTTTAAAAAGTGCGCGAGTAGAAAACGGATCAAACACGATCGTTCCTTGCGCAAATATAGTAGATTTTAAGTCCAGAATATGGTCTTCTCAAACCCCAAATCTCATCCGAAAACTCCACACGGAAGTGGGTCAACCAGTGGCCCGAACAGGGGTACTCAGCAAGGTTTCAGCAGTTTTTTGTGACTGAGTTGAAAACGTGCGCCAGTTGAAAACTGATCAAACGCGATCATTCCTTGCCCAAATATATCAGATCTTAAGTCCGGAATATGGTCTTCGCAAACACCAAATTTCATCCAAAAATTCCATCCGGAAGTGGGTCAACCAGTGCCTCAAACAGGGGTACTCAGCAAGGTTTCATCAGTTTTCTGCGACTGAGTTGAAAAAGTGCGCGAGTTGAAAACTGATCAAACATGATCGTTCCTTGCCCAGATATAGAAGATTTTAAGTCCGGAATATGGTCTTTGCAAACCCCAAATTTCATCGAAAAATTCCATCCGGAAGTGGGTCAACGAGTGCCCCGAACAGGGGTACTCAGCATGGTTTCAGCAGTTTTCTCCGATTGAGTTGAAAAAGTGCGCGAGTTGAAAACTGATCAAACGCGATCGTTCCTTGCCCAAATATAGAAGATTTTAAGTCCGGAATATGGTCTTCTCAAGCCCCAAATCTCATCCAAAAATTTTCTCTGGAAGTGGGTCAACCACTGCCCCGAACAGGGGTACTCAGCATGGTTTCAGCAGTTTTCTGCGACTGAGTTGAAAAAGTGCGCGAGTTGAAAATGGATCAAACGGGATTGTTTCTTGCCCAAATATAGCAGATTTTAAGCCATCGATACGGTCTTCGTAAACTCCAAATTTCATCCAAAAATTCTACCCAGAAGTGGGTCGACCAGTGGCCCGAACAGGGGTACTCAGCAAGGTTTCAGCAGTCTTCTGCGACTGAGTTGAAAAAGTGCGCTAGTTGAAAACTGATCAAACGCGATCGTTCCATGCCCAAATATAACAGATTTTAAGTCCGGAATATGGTCTTCGCAAACTCCAAATTTCATACCAAAATTCCATCCGAAATTGGGTCAACCAGTGCCCCGAACAGGGGTACTCAGCAAGGTTTTTTGCAAATCCCAGCCACCCATTCAGGAATTTCACGAGGATCTCTGCGTAAATGCCATGCCCATAAAATCGCCATATTCTATACTACAGCCTCTTTTGACCGCAAAATCGACTGTCCAATGTAAAATTTGATAGTGAGTAATTAGTACTAAGGACCTGTTTACAAGATATTACACTGCACACACATAAACCCATCATGATTCCATTGGATATAAGAAGCATTGGATGTTTAATTTAATTGATTCCACATGAATGCATGGCCGGATTGATCAAATCTAGTGAGTTTGAAGTAGGTAGGTGTGATGGGTGGAATGGGTGAATGGTCATATAGTTGGATTCTCATCAATATAATTTGCTAGATATGATGGTTCCATATGATTGGTTGGATGGTCCATCTTTAATCTAAGGGGTCCCACGTAGGTTGTTGGAACTGCTCAAATCAAATATACAGTTGGGTGAAAAAAATGCTCCCTAATATGGTTGCCTACCTCAAACTCACTAAATCAAACCAAGCCACCCATCTATGTGAGATCAATGGATGGAACATGTACATATCCACCCTTATACCCATCTACTAGGAGCCACTAGATAAATCTCCAATGCATCTTTATTTAATGGGACCCTCTATATCAACTTATTTACTTACGTATCTTTTTTTTCCTTATCTAAATGAGATTCACCATATTCCATCTACCCGCCTTCTCATGGGACCCACTTCATTGGTAGATTGTCAAATATTTCATCCAGCAGATCTTTTATATATATATATATATATATGGATAAATTAATTTAATCTAATTTTAAGTCCTACAAGCCCTACTATTACATCATTTGCTGGGTCACTCAAATCTTACGGGTTGCAACGGAAACCACAGAGATATGAGAGAGAGACTGTGCCAGGGCAGATTTGGAATGAATGTGAAAAATTGTGCTGAATTGGGTTTCCAAAAGTTAATAGCAATGCATTCTCGTTTTTGACATTAAACAGTTCACATGGTGGATTTTCATAGACAGAATAGGGCGCTGCATAGTATTAAAATACAGCGTTTCTGTACGGAAGTCCAGTCCTTTTGAGAAAGAGAAATTCTCCAAAATGCCCCCTTCCAATAAAGGCCAGCCACCGTGCACCATATTAAAAACATGGGACATTTTCCGTACGGTCACCTACAGTAGCACAAATCCCTCCCCTGTTACCAAAGTTCAACATATTACCCACACGTTCTCCGTACAGCCCGTACCGCTGGAAAGAGCACAAGCTGAGTCGTTTTTGCGATATCACAACATACATTGCGATATCACAAGTTTTTAATTTGCGATATCGCAAAAGAAGTTGCGGTATCGCACCTTTTTTAAGTTGCGATATCGCAAAAGATACAGGCTAAAAGAAACGAATGCATTCCTGTTTATAATTGCTTTCCGTTCCGTTGCTTTCGTCGATCTCTGGCTTAGGTTATTTACTCCCCTGCTCTTTGTAAGCGTTGCTTCTGCCACATATTAGGTGATTTCTTTTGCATGTCAACCTTAGGCCATTATCATAAATAGCAATTAAATCTCCTGCCACATCTTTGTCTTAGGTATTTATTCCATGTTTCCCACCTTGTATGTATCTCCCTCTTATTTATTGTATTATTTTTTTCTTCTTTTGTGTCTTTTGAAAAAAAAAGTTAGAATACAAGGAATCCCACTTGTAGGAACATTTGAAATATTTTGTGTAAATATTAATAGTGACCTTAGGTTGGACTTGTGGTGCCTCATTTTTTTATGAACATCCTGTTGTTAATATATTAAAAAATCCCTTATTCTCATCATGAATTACCAACAACTGGATTTGGCCTGGACGTCTAGTTGCAAAAAACAATGAGGCATGTCTTCTTCATCTCGTCCTACGGTGGTACCCAGCACAAATTCTGTATAAATGTTTACATATTCTTTTAGCATTTGCCTGTTATTGTGGCATTACAGACATCATTTTGATCATTATCTTAAACTGCTAATGTTTTTTTTTAATGCTATATATAAGTAAATGGTTTAGATTCTTTAGTAGTTATCAACAAATGGTGATATTCATTAGATGAACGGTCTTGATTGATTTCACAATTATTTTATTTAAATGGGTGTTTTATGGTGTGTATATATATACTTTTGCTAAATGTAGAGAATTAGTACCAATGAGATGTAAAATAAATTTGCTAAAATATCTAGTATAGAATTGATTAAGATAATGCATTTTTTTTTTAACGGACAATGCATTGTTATTTGTTTGTTATTGTTATAGAAATACGTAGCTTCATGATATCCTAAATGTCAATGCTTAGATTTTAACTCTTTTATTTCCATGTATGCATATAGTAGTTTTTTATTTTACATATAACAACCTTCAAATTTTAGTAATTCCAAACATTCATCTTATTTACTAAAAAAATACTTATTTCGATATTTATTTTCAGACGTTTAATCTTCATGGATTATATGGATGTTTGTAGGTAACTTCAAAAATATTCAAAAGTAAATCTTATTTTTCGAAATTTGTGTTCTACTTCGTAGGATGGATGATACTGAGATATGTATAATATGTCATTATAATGGTATATTAGACGTAAGCAATCCACTGCCGGTCTACATTGGCGGTGAGCAGAAGGTAATATGGGTTGATGTCAAAATAACTTTCAATCAACTACTCGGAAAGATAAACGAAGAAACTGGTTGGGAGCTTCATGATGAGCATATAAATATGCAATATCAGTTTCATAATGGCCGAAGCTTCACGTTCATAACCATTAGAAGTGATGATGATCTCCATCGGATGTTCAGATTATTCCAAAATGGAAGTCAAGCTATATTTATGTATTTGCATTCAAATAGTAAAGCAAGTGCAAGTCGACAACCATCACATCTAAGGTCTACATACGCTCGACCTAACAGCCCTCAAGGGAATAGACCGTCATTTAATTTGAACAGGTGCCACCACAACCCATCATAACAAATGTAATAACTGCTGATCTGTTTAATATCTTTTTTTAGTTATGTTACTGATTGTTTTATGACATAGTGATTCACGCAGGGAGAATTTGATGACATATACAAATACCACAAACTTTTCCAACGGTGAAAAGGATACAGGTGGCCCTTCAACAAGAGAGGATGTTTACAGGTTTTCGCTATACATCTGATTTGATTATATTATGTAAATATGATTGACTATTTGCCATGCAGGTGCGACGTCTCATCTTATCCTGTTCAAAGCCAGTTTGACTTGAACACGCCTGTTATACCTCATGATAACCCATTTGTAGACGCCATGCTTGAAGATTTAATAGCTCCCATTAATCTTGCGGAAGATGAAAATGAAAAATTCTCCAATAGATAGGATGAAGCTGTCATGGATTGGATGGAAACGGAAACAGTATCCAAAATTCATTGTTTTGATGGAGGGTGCAATGTAGTGGATGAGGGGGCTAAAAATGATGAAGATGATTTTGCTATTGATGTTGACCCTAGAGAATATATATTGCAAAATGGCATAGGACCAGGAAGAACATGGCATGCACAAGAAGGATTGGGTCATGCATCAAATGTTGTGAGTGTAGAAGACGTTATTGATACTTTAGTCCCTGATGATGACCATATTGGTGTGGATCACCATGAGGCATCTTTTCATGAAATGTGGAATGGAAGACGGTTTCAGACTCGTGAATCATTTAGAAATGCATTGAGAAAATTTGCAATGTACAGTAATTTTGAGCTTCATTGGGTGAAAAGGTCTATGACAGAATTAAGTGGAAGGTGTGGTGATCATCAATGTCCTTGGCGCATCCATGGATCTATCTTGCAGTCCGGCCCTGAGTTTATTGTGCGAACTTATTCAGAAAAACATACTTGTTCGAAGCCAATGATGGGACTCGCACATTCTTAGGCCACGTCGGCGTTGATTGCCGATTGGATAAAAGAACTGTTGCGTATCCATCCAAGTTACACTCCAAAAGAAATTGCGACAGACTTTCAATTAGAGTTTGGCATCCATATCAGTTACAGGAAAGCTTGGCTAGCAAAAGAGAAAACATTGATTGACATACGTGGTTCTTATGAAGATTCATACAGAATCCTACCTAGTTATTGTATTGAACTAGAAAGGACAAATCCAGGTAGCGTGTCTCATCTGATCAGGGAAGATGATAATTCATTCCAGAGGTTATTTTGGGCTTTTGGCTCAAGTATTCGCTCTTTCAAGAGTTCATTACGCCCATTAATAGCCGTTGATGGTGCCCACCTTCGTGGAAAATACCCTGGAGTTTTGTTTGTTGCCGTGACATATGATGGAGACCGTAAGTTATTTCCAGTCGCCTTTGCCATAGCCGAGATAGAGGATAGAGATACTTGGGAATGGTTCCTTGCAGAGTTGGATGTGAACTTAGGGCCCTTTCCAAATTTAACCATTGTATCTGATAGACAAAAAGGTCTCATACGAGCCGTTCAAGAGCGTTTTCCTCACGCTAGTCATACCTACTGCATGCGTCATATATCAGCAAACTTTAAAGAGAAGTACAAGAATGAGGCTCTGATGGTTAAATTTTGGAATGCAGCAAGAGCATATAGGCGGGTTGATTATGAGAGATATATGGCTGAAATAAAGGATCTGGATGAAGGTGCATACAAATGGATTGAAGACATTGGGCCGCATCACTGGGCAAATGCATTTGTTGAAGGGCGACGGTATGACATGATCACAACCAATATTGCGGAATGCACGAATAGTCTATTGAAAGAGGCTAGGGAGTATCCAATCACAAAACAAGTTGAGGCCGTACGGTGTAAACTAATGGAATTTTATGATGTACGCCATCGCAGTTCACTTGGCTTGCGTACAAGACTAACTCCATATGCCGAGAAAATACTTAGCAAAGAATCTGAAGATGCCCGTCGGTTGGGAGTCCGACCTGCAAGCCAATTCGAATACCAGGTTCACTCTTCCGAATACATTGATGTGGTGCATCTTGATTTGCGATCTTATTCATGCCGGAAGTGGGATGTCTTAGGTATTCCATGTTCGCATGCACTGGCAGCAATTCAAATGAGAGGAGTTGATCCATATGATTACTGTGAGCATTGGTTCTCGAGCGATGTTTATCGCTCAACATATAACGATATTGTCCATGCGATAAGAGACATCCAGCAATGGGAAATTCAGAGCAATCTTCGCGTCTTACCTCCACAGGCACGACGACAAGCTGGCCGACCTAAAAAGAACAGAACTCGTACTGAGGACAGACAAAAACGACAAGTCACGTGTTCCAATTGTCGCCAGATTGGGCATAATCGAAAGAGATGTTGTTACCCACCTGCACGACAGTAGTTATGTGGACCAATAAGCTCAAAACCTTTTGTATGATTATCCGTCTAATTGTGTCTATATCTGACTACTTTGTAGAAAGAGATTATACATTTTGTATATATTGAAGCAGTTGCTTGATGAGTCACTAAGACTATGTGTACTCTTATAATGGATATGCATACACTTTTTGTGGTCAGGCATTCAGTCTTAGTTTGTAGATATCCAATGTGCTCCTGCTGGTAAGAATTGGTACATCGAATATGCCCATTCACAATGTGTACTTAAGCTACATAGTATCAAAATGTGCATCTGGTCAGATTTTCTCTACCATTTTAGACACCTTCCTCCCCTGATTACAACCTTCACAATGTCCATTCACATTGTGTATTTACTTGCTAATAAGTATTCATGATAATGTATATTTTAGTTCAAATTTTTATCTTACTTGGTGGGGTTTTTTTTTTTTTTTTTATTAGATGCTTTCTGTGCCATTTGATCACAACATATATGAACTGACAAGGTGATATGATCCTCACATGGGATTGTCCATTCATCAGTTGTTATTTAATCAAACAACATGAATAATGTATATCTTACTTCAGCCCAACAAATGGAGCTAATCGTAATGAAATAACACAACATTTATAATGTGTATCTTACTTTTTATCTTTTTTTATGAGTTGCTTTCTGTACCTTGACAAAACCTTCCTCTCCTAACCCAGATTGTTTGTGTTTTATTGAGTTTTGGTTGCTTAATCCGAACTGAGTCTTTGATTTTTGCTTCATACATTTGTGATTGGGGGGGTTTTTTGGAAGTTTAGCTCCGTTGTTTTTTTGCATTTTCTTTGTTTCTAGGGTTTTAGATCTTGTTGTTGCAGTGTAAGTGAGGTTGGTCAGCGTATGCTGTGCTGATCATGATTTTAGTGAGATTAATGAATGTGATTAGGTTTTTCTTTCTCACATTTTTCTGTTTTCTTCGTTACTAGGGTTTTAGATCTAGTTGTTGTATTGTAAGTTAGATTAGCCTCTGAAATGATATTCTGATTGTTGTTTAAGTGAGATTAATACATATGGTTCCGGTTTTTCTGCTTTTTGATTCTGCATTTTCTTACTTTTTAATACACGTGGAACCAGGCCACTGCAGGGCCACCTGAATCACTATAGGGCTCTGGCCAAGCCACTGCCAGCCAAGTCCCTAAATGTTCAGCTTAACTCAACAGGAGCCAACAGGCCCACCTGGCAGGTCCAACAGTCCAAGCAACTGTGATTTCAGTCCAGAACAGATTAGTTTGTTATTTAATTTCCAATGTTTCATGTAACTAGGTAAAAAAGGAGTGATCCAGATAAGATTTAAGTTGATCTACACTCAGGGATATTTATGTCTACCTAAAACTAGGGTCAGTAGAGACTAGAGAATTTTATAGAAGAATTACTGTCAAATGCTCTGTATTTAATTTCCCAGTTTCAGATTTTAATAATGTTTCAGTGATTGTGTTCTCTATCAGGGATGAAATTGAGGTTTCTGTCTAAATTTAGGTTCAGTTTGTTTGGCTTTTCCAGCAGGGAAAGACTGCATATTCAACTCTTTCCAGGTTCTGCTATATAGATGTATCTGCAGTCCCATAATCATTATATATATATATATATTCAAGATTGCTGATACATCTACTGTTCAATTACACAAATCAGTTGCAGGTTTAGTCCAGAAATCATTTACACAAATCAGTTGCAGGTTCTCCCTTTACTGCATTCCCTCTTTTTTATTTTTCAATGGAGATGGACGTTGGTGGAAAATTTGTCCCTTCTTTTCTTTTTGATGGTGATGGAAGTTGGTGGAAAGTTATTCCCTTTTGTATTTTCTAGCATGTTTTTCTTGAGATACTTCTAATTTAAGTAATAAAGGATGATCCTTGTGTCCCATTTTTCCTCTTTCTCTTGTTCTTTTTGTAGTTTGCCTGGTTCTAGGAGTGGCTGTTATTATTTGGCTCGCCTTTTGGGACTTCCTACGTTTTTTCTACCATTTTTTTAAAATTTAGCATTTGGTTTAGGTAGTGGTGATTTATAACTTTTCTGAGAGTTCCTTAAGATTTTGTTTTGAAATGCTTTGGATGTAATGTGCCCAGTAAGAGCCCTACTTATTAATGTTCCCCATCTTTAATGAGACTTTCAATTCTTCCCATGTTTTTTCTGGTTGAAGAGACATTTCATTAAACCAGAATAAAAGATAGATGTATAGCAACCATCATGGCACTAAGCAGAAGAGGGAGGGAAAAAAGCTATTGAATATGTGCTCAGTCTCTCAAAACATAAAAGAGCTATTAGAAGTTGCCTTAGCATTAAGTCTATAGTCTCCAGAGCTTAGGGGACCAGCTCCCATGGGCCACAGAAGTGGTCTTTTAATTGGTGAAACCATGGGCAATTTATGGGCTTGACAATTACTCTTTTCCAACTTCCTCGCGCAGGATGACATAGTAGGTTATAATGTGGATACATGGTAACTTCTTTCCTTGTGCAAGTTAGTACTCCACTGTGTCTCATGACATTTATTGTTTCAAAACTGTAGGGATTTAATGCAACATTGACAGAACCAGTGGACACCCCTGGAAGAAGAGGTGATCAAATAAAAGAGATGGAGCTTAAACTCTCCCCTTCTACAAAAAAAAAATATCTAACTCTCCCCCTTAATTTCATTCAATATGCAAATTTATTTCTTGAATATTACAGAAAGTGTTTCCATGGACTATCACAGTTATTTAATTCTTCCTCAGAAGACCCAGACCCCCTTTAAACATGGGTAGTAGTGGGCCCTACAGGTTTTATAGGGTGGCAAATGATCCTTCCTCTCGCTATTTTGTGTAAACCTGTCATGATGTTTTATGTTTTGTATAATTTTGTTGCTGAGACAAACATCTTGGTGATATCACAGGTTTGCAGCAGAGGCTCCCATCAGAGACTCCCATAAGTACCAAATAATGATTAAACCAATCATGCAATTGGACCAGTAAAATATAAGTAGTATAATCCCTCCAATCTAATTTGGCAAAATCACAATGTAGGAAAAGATGGTATGTAGTTTCAGGCCACCTTGCAGTAGTCATCATTTGAAGAACCTGGGATTTATAAAGGGCCTTAATAGTGAACAAACAGAAGACATGGTAGAAATGCAAGACAGAGGAGTAAGAACTGAAAACTATTTCTTCTCATTTCATTCCTACAAAACTCTTACAGAAGACCAGGCCTCCACTTATATACACATATACATAGATTAATTATAGCTATGTAACTAATCATGGATTAGTTACACTTACAACTAACTTGACTCAATAAGTCTAAAGATCAACACACTCTAGCTTAACTCAGTCAGCTTCAGTTGTGACTTGTCAACACAGGCCAGCTGGCTCCATCCCCAACATAACACATCCTGTTCCCTTATTACGGGTAATTGGATGCATAATTTTAGAGACAATGTGAGGGTCCCATTGTGGGGGCTTGTATGGGTGAAGTCATTTACAAAGTATGGCTGATGTAAGAGTGAATGGTTATGATCTGCTAGTAAAACAACAAAAAGAATCTAGAAAGTATGGCTATTTGCCAGACAGGCTGGCCCCCACGCATATCTAGATCCTTTCAATCTTGTTGCTCTACCTAGAGTCCTATACAAATTTGCCAGACAGGCTGGCCCCCACGCATATCTTTCAAATGTCCTAAACAACTCAAGGAGGTATCCGTTCCCCCTCGACCCGGAAGTATTGCTACAAATTTGTTGGGCCACTAAGCAAAATAGGTATGCACGGGTATAACGTTGTACAATCTCTTCAGATGCCCCCTCTGGACATCTGCCAAAATGGAGACGAAACCAGGTGTACTTTATTTGTGCACCCATGCAGTCCAAAGCTTGGTTGGGAACTATCCCTAATAATTCAAAACATAATGCTCTCATCTCGTCTACCCTGGCAATTGTACGACCTGTAACTAGCCTTCCATCGATGGGAAGGCCATAAATATAGGCAACATCCTCCAATGTTATTGTTGCCTCGCCGAAGTTAAAATGGAAAGTATTAGTCTCGGGTCTCCATCTCTCCACCAGCGCCCATATAATGCCATGGTGGATTTTCATTTTACCAATTAAGGCCAGATTGTGTAGGCCGACCATACGGACAATTTCTTCTTGACTTTCATTTAATTCCTAGAATTCATTTAAAGGGTCAGCTGGGATGCACTTCACTGGGCCAAGCTCCTGCAATTAACAAATACATAACATCATAACAAGACACTCGCGAAGAACCATTTGAAAATAATAGAATTATGTTAAAGTTTAGAAATGAATTGACTCTACTTGCCCTTCCCATATCACTTTTGATATATGATTATCTTGATCAGTAAGGATATGTTTATCCAAAGGACCGGGACCCATCTTTCAACTATCAGTCACAACAAGAATAAAAGTTAATAATACAAAATATAGCATGATTAACGACTAGATATTGATGCATAGGAATAAAAAAGGAAATGAAATGATTTTGGACTATCAATATTTTATACACTATTTAATCGATCATGCATAGAAAACAAAATCATGTATTTCACATAGAATCAAGTTAATAATACATATCACTCAGATTAGAGTGAAATTTGGGTCAGTACTAGAAATCACACAAGTTAAAAAAGGATCTAGTTGTGTACGTACAAATTAACAGCAGAATAAGATGGTTTCTCAATGGAACCATAGCCATTAACTACCAACACTAGATTTGCTAAAATACTCATAGGTCAAGGTCAAGGCCAAAGGGAAACATGAAAGTATCCTGGGTATGGTTTATTATATTTGGAACAGCAAAAAAAAAAAGGCCACTGATAAGAACGAAAAATGTTATATTTTTCTCCATTAATATTTAGTTCTTTGTACCTATTTGATATCTAATTGCACTCATTATTCTTATATTTTGATTTAGGATGCAATTGGAGGGCTAAGTGCTAAACGAAGCTAATTGGGCGATTTTAGACATTTTCACATCACTTCGCAAGTTGGGCATAACTCTCTCATCTGAGCTCCGGTGGAGACAATTCAAGAGACCGTGGAACAACAAAAGAAGGTGATCATATTTGATGCTGAATGAACGGAGTTGATTCGGAACCGGATTTTATTTAGATGAAAAAAATCAAGCAGAAGGGCATTATGGTAAATTTGAAGAAATTAGAAGTTCGTTGAAACATATCCAATATTGGCCTCATATTATGCAGAACGAAAAATAGTGCAACTTTGATTCCTGGGTCGAGTCCAACAGAAGCCCGAATGAGAAGATATGGTCAAAAAGAAGAATTTTACCAAATTAGAATTTAATTGATTATTTTATTGTTTCCCATCTTCAATCCTACTTCACTTGAAATTCTCTCAAAACATTCAACGTACAGCACCCATCTTCTACAGCAACTATGTCTCTCACGTCACTCTCCTCCTTTGTTTAAGAGTCTCTCCTAACCCATCTAAAATTCTCAAAGCCATCTTCAACGTTTACAATCCATCTGGTGGGCCCACTTACCAATTTTCTCTCCTATTCCAACTCCAACCCACCTCTCTATAAATTCAAGCAAACACACCATTCACAGAGGACCTTCGACAGGAACGAATTTTCTCCATCCCACGTTTTCTCTCTTCTTTCTCTTTTCTTTTTCTCCATTCTTTTTCCATTTAGATTATTTTATTTTGCAAGTTAGCATGGCCCTGCGTGGCTAATTTTCTTTAATTGGTTGAAGGAGACTGAAGCCTCGGAATAAATACTGTGAGATCTAATTTATTTTCATTGTTCAATTTATGCTTTGAATATGGGTTGTTCTTCTATGCTTAATTTGTTATGATGATTGTTTCGTTTAATTGCTAGGATGCATACTAGTTTATTTTTCGTTGCAATCTAATGCTAAATTAGAAATCAAATCCGTAATTGTTTGATCCCTCTAATTTGTGAAGCAACTGATATTTAATAATTTACTGCGTTAGTAATTATTAGATATTAGGAAGAATACTTGGCTAAATTAAATGCAACCGCTTGTGCTTGTGTTATTTGGGTTCATCGATCTCTCTGATTTTAATGCTTTTGCTAAATTAAATCTATAGCGCTTGTCTTAGGTTGTTTAGTAAATAGGGTTAATTAGAGCGCGTGTTTTCTAATTAACTAATTAAGGAGGTAGGAATTTAATTCCAACGATGAATATTCAAAGTGTTAATTGATTTATTTTTGCATCAATGATCAGTTCTGAATTTCCGATGGTGGATGTTAACTTTGACCAATGCTTTCTCATTTGATTGAATTCGTTATTCGATTGCTTTTTATTTGCTTTTATTTATTTTTGTTTTCAGTATAATCAAAACCCCCATCTTTAATCACATAGCATAAAATTTGACTAAACACTCTCCGTGGGAACGATCCTTACTCGCGATACTACATATATTTTTTTGGAGTAAAGGTTTTATTATATTTGGGTGCCGGCGACAGCACGACCAGCCACCATTGATTGTCTTAGTCATGCATTTAAAAACTGGAAAGATTTAGAAGTTCACTGAAAACAAGTGTAATTGATTGGGTCTTTTAATATGTCTGTGGACCACGTTTCTCTTTTACAAAGCTTGTTTGTCAGCTTCTAGTTTTGCATAAAAAAGGGTAGTGGAGTTACCTTTTCCTTTTTGCCAAAGCTTTTTGCATTGCGTTAGTTCTAATAACATCTCTTCCATTCTCTATTAAAAAGGCTCTTTTATGTCAATAGAATAAACTGATCTGATAGTGATATATCCCCATGCACATACACAGAGATAGAAGGCACTAGACCTGACTTTATGAGATAATTAAATGCCCATTTGATCATATTCCTTAGTTCTCCATAGTTCCATAGGAAAGTAGAGGTGCTCATGGACAATGCAGTCAGAGTCTGTAGATGCCCAGCCCATATTTGACTGGACTCTGGCTTGTTGGGCTCATGGTTACATGGGTCCGTCCTAGGCCTATATATTGTTTTCCTCAGCCCAACATGATTAGCACATAGGTTTATATATTTCATATTACAAATGGGTTGGCCTTTAGACCCATGAACATGTAAATGAAGATACTGTGAGAACTAAAAGGGCCATTTTCTTCATTTTCCTTAGCCACAAAGAAAGAACCTCTCATCATGTCGCATGGCCTCACCAAGGCACTTCATCAAAAACACCCCTACCTTACAAATGCCCCCATTTCTTACTTTACAAAAGTACAAGGCTGCATCTGACTTTTGCACCCCTTAAAAAGAAGATTAGTGGAACTAGTAGAATATACTAGTTTCATGTTTAGAGCGGTTGATATTTCTAACCAAGTTAAAGGTTCTCAAAGTTTAATTGCTTTTATGATGCAAATTTCTTGTGAGTCTAATAGCCTATAATAGTTGAACCAATGTCAACTGAGATTAAGGAACAGTACTAATGCTCCTGAGCCATGTGAAGGGAGTATGTTGATCATGGAAGAGCTTTGCCTTCGAAAACAAGATTGAGGAGTAAGGAAAGGTGGATATTTTAGAGATCTCTAAGGAGTAAGGATCAATGGAAGACAAAATCACATGTAATTCAATTTCCACGTGAACCCATGGCAACACAACCAATTTAGATGAGCCAAATAGGGCATAAGTAGTAGTTTGCCTTAGTTTTGTAATGATCATCATCAAGTCTATCATATGACCCATTCACTAGGGAAACCAATCCTTGGAGATATATCACCAAACACTAGGTGATTATTCTCCTTTGATTTATGCTTTTGGCCACATGGCCACCATTAAAAACCCTAAAATTATTATCAAAGATGACAGTAAATGAGGGGCACTTTTCTGCAGATAAAGCCATTTTTTCCTTTTAATGTTGCTTCATGAGTGCTTTGCTTCAAAAGACATAAGCAGCACTGTCATTTGGATCAATACAAAGCTGCCACTGAGATTGAAATGATAGGCGAAAAAGTCCAACAGGAATTTTTTTTTACACGCATTTCATGAACGCCCAATGATCCAAAATATAACTTTGCCAAAGTAATTCTAACAGTTTATCTCCTTTAATCAAAGTGGCACTAGATTAGTGCACTATTTGACTAGATTGTCTTCACTTTGCACACCCATTGCTCCTAAATATCAAAATCTTAGATATCAACCATTAAATTTGTCCATGATAAAGGCAATTCAAGAAAGACCCAAAGCAATCCAACTCTAACAGGGAATTAACCATCTCCCCACACACACAATTCTCATGCTCATCACTTCCCCTTTCTAAATGCGTTGTGTAATTTTGATATAATAATTCAAAATGAATTGTAAGTGTTTACCAAATTAAATGCCTAAACACTCTATTAGAAGCCTTTTTTAAATCAATAAAATTATCTACAGAATTTTCTTTGATCTGAACTTCTACATGAATTTCATGACCAGCAGAAGTACTAGGATATAGATTTAAATTATTGTATTTATGCTTCCAACTTTCTAAACAAGTCAATTCAAGGAAACAACTAAATGTAAAATTACGAGATCACTTACATTTATGCTTCAGTTGTTTGCCAAGTCATTATCATAGTGGAAAAAAAATCTAGACCTGCAAGCAACGGACCATGCTTCTACAAACCACCCTTTGACAGCCTAGTTTTCATATATGTTGGCCCTCCAATTTTTTCTTTGGTAGCCTCACTATCCCTGAAATTTGTTCGAGCTTTCCACATTTACCAACCATAATATGACTAACTTCAACCCTTATGCAAAAACCTTCGACTCACTCACAAAAAAATGATGCAAGACTACTTCTTGAACCCAAGGCCCATGGACTAGGCGTAGGCTACCAACTTACACCGAAAGGCCCTTGGACCCAGGTCCTGTGAGTTAGGCCATGCTAAGATATGATTAGAATTAGTATTGGTTAACTTATTTCACTCGTTGGATAAAGATTAGGGCCTAAGGATTCTGTAATTAGAACGAAATACATTGTATTTGGAGGATCTTATGCCAGGATATATATATATATATATAGAGAGAGAGAGAGAGAGAGAAAGAAGGGGATTTGGTAATAAACATTGTAAAGGCCTAACGGCCTCTCTATATAGAATGAGCCCTCTTGTAAAAGTAAACTAGATTGATACTGAAGAGAAGTTTTTCTCCCAAAAATTTGGGGACTAGGGGATAAGCATTGTAAAGGCCTCGCTAAATAAGATGAACCCTACTGTACAACTAGACTAGATTGGAACTGAAAAGAAGCGCTTTTCCTCAAAGTTTGGGAACATGGGGATAAACATTGTAAATGCACAAAGGCCTTTATAAATAGGGCAAACCCTCTTGTACAACAGGACAAGATCGTAGCTGAAGAGTAGTTTTTTTCTCAATTTTTCCTCCTTTGTTTTCCTTGGTGAACCTCTTGTCTTGGTAGTGAAGCCAAGATGATCTAAGTCCTTACCTTGACATCCAGTCTACTAATGTGGATCTCCCTTTTCCATGACACATCAACCCCCTCCCCTAACCCAAACCGATCAATGCAGTCCTACTTCAGGCATTCACACTTACTAAAGTTTTGACCTTTGTTCACCCCACAACCATTTCTGCTCTGGTGCTCCACGCACCCAAATTCTTCAAATTTTCAATAACATCTCATTCATTCAATAAGCCACAGAGTTCCAGATGCACTCCAAGTGAAAGAAACTGCATACATCATAAAGGACCATAACCCAACATACCGTTGAAGGGAAGCATAGCCTCAAGCAGCTAAATTATCTAGTATTCTGATTAACAGCACTAAAACTAGGAAAACAGAGGCATGCCTATCAGAAGAAAAAATATTCTCACCTCCCAGCCCACCCATGAAATGGGTGACACTGAAAATGGAAAATCCTAACAACTCAATGCATTCGAGACGACAAGAACACCATAGACTAGAATGAGGTCCTGATCAATGGCCTCAAAGCCTTCAAAAACCAGCAAAACCTATCGACCTTCAACTTAAAGGTGAAGATGATGGTTATGAAGATGAGGAAGATAAAGAGTTAGGTAAAAAATGGATCTGCATTGATCTGGCTTGGACAAGCAAATAATAGTAAAACAAGCTCGTTCCATTGATCCATACATTAATACTTACATGGATGAGTATGCAGACGATGGAGACGATGGACCCATACCGCTGGGGAGATGAGGATGGAGACGATGGAGATGATGAAGCTTCGTCGCCGTCGAATGGACGTTGGGACCTTGCGTATTTGCAAATAGGTTGGCGAGGGAGGAGGATGGTGAAAATCGGCTGGGAGAGAGTTATCGTCGGTGAAATTAGGGAAAGTCGAACAGGGAGGGTTAAACAGATGAAAGGGGCTTTCTGTGTTGTGATATCGCAACAATATTTGCGATATCGCAACTTAAAAAAGGTGCGATACCGCAACTTATTTTGCGATACCGCAAATTAAAAACTTGTGATATCGCAATATATGGTGTGATATCGCAAAAACGACTCAGCTTGTGCTCTTTCCAGCGGTACGGGCTGTACGGAGAACGTGTGGGTAATATGTTGAACTTTGGTAACAGGGGAGAGATTTGTGCTACTGTAGGTGACCGTACGGAAAATGTCCCTAAAAACATTCTACCGGCATGTATTAACACACCTTTTTATGAGAGTGTAGGAGAGACCATATTAAAAACATTCTACTGGCATTTATTAACACACCTCTTTATGAGAGTGTGTAGGAAAGGAAACAGAGTACAAGGCTACATAAAATAGGAGGCTTGAATTTGGAAGAGAGAGAGACGAAATAAGATACAAGGCTATAATCAGGAGGATTGAATTTGAGAGAGTGAGAAGTGGAGTAAAGTGAAATGAAAAGATTGAATAAAATATAAGTGAATTATGATGGTATTTTATTTTTAGTTATTTGAAATTGAATATTTTTGACTTTTTGTATGGGGAAACGGAGATTTTATGTCTTTTAGTGAGTAAATATAGTTGCTTTTTTACTTTTTTTAGAAAAGTTGGAGGGAATTTTTGTAAAAAGTGTTTTTGATGGGATGTTTAACTTGACTTGACTTTACTTTACTTGACTATATTAGTAAAATTATCAAACGGGCCCTAAAAGTTGGACGTACATATGTTAAGCTCCTATTTGAATGAGATTATAGTAGGGGCCATATAAGTTGAGAGTTATTATGATAGGATTTGTTTTTTTATAAGTGGGCCAAATAACAGCCTTCTAAATCTCGTTATCTAATAATTATTTTTATTTTCATAAGTGGTCCCACTGTAGAATATGATTTACATGTGGTGAGTGGTTGTTGAGGGCCCACTCATGAAAAATCCCAACCAATCAAATTAAATGGCCTTCTCTTTTATGGCAAAATATGTAATGATTTTTTTTTTCCACAAATGGCCCCCGCTGAATAATGTGATTTACATGTGATGAATGGATGTCGGGGGCCCTCATGAAAAATCACACCTTTGATTGGACAAAATAAGACCGCTCCTAGTTAAAAAAAGTGATGTGGATTTCTAGCAGTTTGGGTCAGTGGTGGGCCCTATTGATAGATTCATTGGGCTATCGTCTGAGGACTATGCCCTGCTACCAACTGGAGCTTGTAGGCCATGTATTTAATCCAAACCATCTAACTTGTGGGCCACACTTTTTTCATAGCAATTGTTTTTAATGTCACAACACGTCAGTGGAAACCATTTGGAGAAAAAGCAGAGCCATCTAGCGAAACATTAGGACTTATATATTATCCGTTTGAAGAGAGAAATTAGGAGTACTTCAAGGTATTTAGTTGCCTTGTTTTTGATATGACAACCCATTCAATGCCGTAAACGTCAAACTCACGGGGCGTTTTTATTTTCAAAACTGGCGGGCCTTGTATAGCGCTCACCTTTGAAAAACTTACTATATATATTGACTCGATACACAGCCGACAATGAAAGTTGTGAAAGTTTAATAAGCTTGATGCTACATTAAAAGATGAAAAGACGGATAGTCCCGATTAAAGGCTGGTGGTAAATGCACCCACCCTATTTAGTCCATACACCCACCCTATATGTGAGTTGATGCTTTGTTTCATTATGTGATTTTTTGTTTTTTGTGGTATGTGAGTTGATGCTTTATTTTATGATGTGAGTTTTTTGTTTTTTGTGGTCTATATTTGACTACTGACCTCCATGTATTGGGCGTCTCGGTTTTTTTGTGGTTTCTCGGCATGTGCAAGAATGTAATTACTCATGTGTTATTGTCGTCTTCTCCTTTTAACTGTGGCTGGAATATTACAATGGACCCAAGTTTGAAATTGCTGTAAGATAGCACAAAATGCAAAGCGATCAATAAATAAATTGGACATGCATGTTTCTTGCCAGGCTGCTTTTCTTTTAGGCTGGTGGTAAATACACCCGTGAACGCATTATGATTTTTGACGTCATCTTAATTTGAAAGTAAGGCATAATTTGGTTAGAGTGTAGGTTCACACTAATAACACAAAAAATTTCTTAATCTCAAAAGTCTTGGATATTTAAAACAAATTTATTCAAACATATTAAAACATATTACATTCCTAATAATCCAACACAGTGGTTTAAGAAGGAAACCTAAAACGCATATATTGCATGAACGCATTAATTCGCTCCGTATACGGGGTAGCCCATGCAGCTGCACAATCATGCCTGATGTGAACCCATTGAGGCATAATGGGAGGCATCGGGTAACCATCTGTCAATGCAACCTGGACATAGTGATTATTATTTACATACACGATAGCAATAGCAACATGTTGATTCGACGGTGGTGGAGTAGATTGAAGTGGCAAATACGTAAAGCTCTGTGCATCACTTAAAACGTGTAATATCACATTGAACCTCGAAGCAATTAAGAGACCCATATCTAGCATGGTCATCCAATGCTCAATCGGTGCTCCTCTATCTAATGCAAAAAAGTTCAGTGAGTTGTAAACACGAGTCCACTGGTCATCACTACCAAATATTGCGACATACTGTGTCCTGAATGTGTGCAATTCTTCTATTAAGTTATACCGGATAGTTGGCCATGCATCTTCGTGAAGACCAAGACCGACAGCTATCGCCCGAAATCCGCAATTTCCATCAGGTTTTACGTCTTGTACATGCATAATGTAAGGATGTAATATATGTGGAAACTGATGAACATATGCATGTACAGAGTTGTTGTAAATAGAGGAGCAACTGTGTCTCGCTGGTTCCTGAAACTGGAAAATATTTGCTGCAACTTTTTTTTTCGAGGAGGGCCGTCCACGAGTGTTCGTGTTAACAGCAGGTTCACGAATTGAAGTTATTGATGGTGTGATTATCTCCTTCAACTTCCTCAAAAGACTGAATTTACCATGCCTTGTTTGCTGCTAAACTGTTTCGTGAACACTTGTAGCTCGACGTCACAATCGATGTCATCGTCTTGAAGAGACACACACGGTGATAAGTCAAGTTTTCTCCAAAATTTATCTATGGAATCAATTGGTATGAGACGACCATTGTTCAAATATATTGCTTGCTCGTGCATACATGGCAGTCCGTAGCTCGTACGAAGTCGACATCCGCATTTGTAGGAAACTTCTCCGACATCCTTAGACCGCTCAAATTCATTCAAAATCAGATGCAATGCGTGACTTGAAACGAAACCACATAATTCCTGGAAGTGCGGTATATTGAATCGATGTTGGACGATAGTTTTGCTTTGCTCAATACTTGCTTTGATAGCTATGTCCTGTGATTGAATGACTTGGTGAATAAACAACAGCGATGTCTCCAAATCTGACTGTGATGACTCCAAGTATCGTTTCAACTTCGCATGCTGGCTCTCGACTCTATTAGTTGTCTGGTTTCCAAAATGCAGATATCTGTCAGTCCAGGCGGATACAAACATCTCCTTATACGGTGTCAACCATACATCCTTAAGATAATTCATAATACCTGGAAAGTTTTGCAACACTACCTCAAGGTCCGCCAATTTGCACACATAGGCATTCTCAGTTTCAGATTCCAGCAACATATTCCACATTTTGTAGAATGCATTCCAGGATTTCTTGTCTGTTATTGATGGTCTGCACTTGCTCAAAATACTCCTATAAATGTGCCACCTACAGAGTAATTTCTTAGCATCGGGAAATACCTTGGCAGACGCATTCATCAAAGCCAACTCTCTGTCCGTGACAATAACTCGCGGACCGGTGCATCCATCCATTGTTGACTGCAGACACCTTAAAGCCCAAGTATAATTGAACACTTTTTCTGAGTGCATGAACACGAATGCTACGCAAAATGTCATATTAGTTGCCGTCACGCCAACAATCTCAAGGAGAGGCATCCTGTACCTGTTTATTATTTTTTTTATCAGTATCAAGAATATTCATTAAAAGGAGACAAGTAAAATGAACACGAAAGCTGGGAAAGAGAAATGAGTAAAAAAAAAAAAAGAAAAGCAGTACCTATTTGTTTTATATGTTGCGTCCATCAATAACACGTGCGGGAATGCACGCCATCGCTCTAAAGATCCTGGATGTGCGAAGAATAAATCTTCAAGGTCATTGGTTACAGCATTTGTTCGACTTTCGAAAATGTATCATTCACGTTGTAGGAATGACATGACAACTTGCATCTGGGTTTTACCGGCTTTCTCTGCAATCCGAAATTTCTTGCGTACATTGTATATGGTCTCAATGGTAGACATGTTATCCGGATTCTGCTTCTTCAATGATGTCAAGATATCTCTTGGCTTTACATTTTTCGTAGACAGATGTACCGTCAACTGGATTTCTGATTCAGAGAGCCGACCGGGGTATGGATGTCCTTCCATATATGATGCAGGGGCATGGTTATGTGTTCCACATACTACCCTTGCCATCCAGTCATCACCTGTTTGCAATTTCACCCCTTTCACTCTGAAAGGACAATCTTTTTTTTTTGTGCCTGTAACCTTCGTGGAAGTTTTCTTGCTTCTGTATGTGCCACCACGATCACATTGGAACAACAATCTAGGACTTTTCCCGATTATACTAGTCTCTGACCTTTTAATGATGATGATATATCCTAAATTGCGTCCAGAATTTTGAATCCAATCAATTAGAGATTGACGCGAATTAAATACCTGAAAATGTATTTATTCTGTTAGAAATTAACAAATTTTTAATAAAAATTGACAAAATAAAACATAATTGGAATTGAATTAATATCATACCATGTCCGTGGAAAATTCGTTTGTAACATTTTCATCCACATTTTTCTCTTCTTGTTTTATTTCGTTTCTGAGAATATCATCCTAACAACAATATACATTCACTTGAGCATCTGCAATTAATAAAAAATATATTTCCCGAAATAATTAAAGAATTAAATATTTACCTGCTCACTTGAACCGCTTGACAATCGCAGATCATTTGCCCAAATTCTCAGTTGATCCAAATTCATATCTTCTACCAGTATGCATATTGCCAAGAAGAACCATATCTATGTATATATAGACTAAAACACAGATATGATGGAACTAAAAAAACATACTTTAATAGAGAATATATTCCCTACAGAGAATATATTCCCTGCAGGGAATATATTCTCTATTTTTAGAGAATATATTCCCTGTACCTACTAGTGAAATGAGGTTCACTTAAGTACACCATTTGACACCCGTTTATTTTCTTGATGAGCATAACAGAGGACAAGCAAAACTAAGATGCCAGTGCCGTCCGGTCTTGTCGTCCAAGGGCCCCACGTCCAAGGGCCAACCGAAAGACCCGTGTCAACAACAAAAAAAAAAAAAAAAAAATTCTTTCAATCCCCTACGTGTAATGCAGTGTAGTGTGGTTGTAGTTAGGTGTACTTGACAATTAAAAGAGTACTTGACATTAGGCCATTAGGCCCATCAAAGCTGACTAAATCCTGGCCATTACATAGATGGGTTGTAAATTTTCTTGATCAATCTAAGTGCCTATGAAACTTGGATGAGTGTCAAAATCTAGTGAGCATAGAGACTAATCATAGGGTGAGCCAGATGGGCCTAATGGGCAAGCCATTCAATACTTAGGCCATCCTGAAAATACAGCACGCACCACCAGCCCAATTAAAAGAGACAGCCCTGTGTACTACAACCAGCAAGTTTTTTTAGATGGGATTTGTACTTTTATGCCCTGTGTACAGCCCTGTGTACTTTGACAGCCTTGTGTACTTTGACTCTTATGACGGTACAACAAGCAAATTTTTTTAAATGGGATTTGTACTTTTATACCTACTCTATTACCACTAGAGGTAATAGAGTGGGTGCATTTACTAACACAACCGACAATGAAAGTTCAATAAGGTTGATGCTACCTTAAACGATGAAAAGACCAATAGTAACGATATAACAGGATTGTTGTGACTATATGGGGCGGGCCGGGCGGCCCTCCCCAAAGTAAAGTCTCAAGAGAATCAAATGGGTCCTATGCCATGACGCACATTTGTCCGAAAAATTTCCCCACGTGTTTTACGTATAAGACTTTATCTACTTCCCACTTTTTTTTTCAAACTTGATGCTACATTAAAAGATGAAAAGAGGGATAGTTCTGATTACAATTTGACGCGATATACAGACGATAAAGATAGTTCAATAAGCTTGATGCTACATTAAAAGACGAAAAAACGAATAGTCACGATATAACAGGATTGCAAGTACCATGGGTGGATCCAAGATCTGACCATATAGGGTAGCCGCCCTAGGTCACTTCTTGAAATCTCAAGAGAATTAAATGGGTCATAGGCAAGAGATATGCTACAGATCCCAGTGACCCCGGGGTCCGGGGTAAATTCCCCGGGGTCCTTAGACTTTTACCGTAGGCAATGCCCCACATTTGTCTAAAAAATTGCCCCACGTGTCTTATTTTTAAGACTTCATCTCCTTCCCTTTTTGTTTTTTAATGCAATTTTTTTTTTCTATTCTTTTCTCTACTACCGTCTTCCCACAAAACCCATGATTCGATTATTAACAAACTATTCGAATTGAGTGATATTGTAGGTTTTCTTGCCAAGGGTATCATTTTTTCAATTTACCATTGTCTGCCCGAGTTAAACAAAAATCCTCGATCCGTCACTGGCACGTACTGCACTTCACTTGTAGAACAATTTTTTTCGTATGGGGTCATTAAAATTGATGCGGCATGAGGATTGGATGTTAATTAGTCTTATAATAAAATCCCCCGAGAGCATGTGTGATCACATGCAACGGTGTTAACTGTTGGATACAATAATTTCGATGAAAAAGCTAATGGGGCTAGGCCTGTCAAATGAGCCCGCTAAAATGGATAATCGGCCCGGTCCGGCCATGAAAATAATGGGCTTTTAAATTTTTTTAATTTGAACCCAATGGGTTGGGCTTGCACAATAATTTTAGAGCCCTGCCAAAATGGGACTAGGAATGGGCAAAACTTGCCCAACTCTTTCAGGCTCGGCTTCGCCAGCCCGTAAGGAAACTTCATTAATTTTTAATAAATTTACTGAATCCTGTGGTGGATTAATCGCCCTAAGCTTGTTACAGTGATTTTGATGGTTGCTTGCATGAACTAAGAATCTACTAGCAGCCTAATGAAAGAGGAATTTTTTAGTAGTTTATTTTTTTTTTTATAAAGTTCGTGCTTAGGTCTGTAAAGTTCGAATCATACTATGAAATCACTAATAGTCTTAGATGGAAGACACATGGAGTCCTTTCATATCCAAGTTGGAGTACTTAAATCCTAGCCTATGGAGACTATATATGATCGGGATTCAGATTCTACTTCCTCAATGGTAGTTCGTAAAATGAACTCATGCTTGAACGCATGCCAGTATGAAACCGGATCCAGCTCGTTAACAGCCCTAAAAAATGTAATGGGGAAGATGGAAGGACATCAGGTGGGCCCCTTAGACAAAAGGAATTAAGTAATTGGCCATCTCTGTTAATAAACAATATTCTTTGGGCTTCCTATTCACCTAACTAATATTTTAAGGCCAAAAGTAACCAATCGAACCAATTTTGATTCATAGCTGACCTACCAGGTCCAATTTCGGTTCATATTACCACCTTTGAGACATTGATTTCATCCACCTTCCAAAAGACAGGTCATTGTAGTTGTAGTATTGCATGAGGTGAACCCCAAAATATAAGGAGACATTGCCTATTAGTTGTTAATAATTGTTAGATTAATTGATGAACAAACTAATAGTGGACCATTTTCGAAATGGAATGAAATTTGGCTCCTCTAAGTACAAGATTGAACGGTTTGGATTTACTATGTAACGGGCATGATAAAAACGGATTGATAGATTGTTAAACATTTTATCCTGTGAGATTCAAGCATATTTTAAAAGATTTAACATCCAAGACCTCACTTTCAAAAATTGGCTTCCTTACATGCTATGTGTGACCACTGCATCACTCACAAAATAGTTGAGTAGAGATTAGGAGAGAATTCGGTTTGTGGATGGGGAGGAGATTAATAAGGTTAGGGGTGAGAATTCCGTTTGTGGATGGGGATGAGATTCTATTGGAATAGAAAGATTTTAGGGGATATTGATTGAGAGAGCAATACTTTTTGGAGAAAAAAAATAGTGGAATGTGATAACATGACTCGTTAAATCAATGTAAGGTTTTTGTATATATTTATTTAAAAGGAGAACTCCTTTGATGCTGACGTGACACCCCTCACAGCGTTTTTTCCGATCCGCCCTTGGCATAGGAGTCTATCCCTTCCTATATAGGATCTTCCTTAACCCCCTTTGGCTTTGTAGCTTGCAACTAGCTTCAAAGGCAATGGCTTCAACACCCAACCGCCACACCAAAACCTCCACACAAGAAGAAGAAGAAGAAGACTGCATGTTTGCCATGCACCTGGCAAGCGCTGCCGTCGTCCCCTTGACCTTGAGAGCTGCAATAGAGCTCGATCTGCTCGAGATCATGGCCAGGGCTGGCCCAGGGGCCCACCTCTCGACGGCCCAGATCGTTTCTCAGCTCCCCACACACAACCCTGATGCAACCACTATGCTCGATCGTATGCTGAGGGTTCTGGCCAGCCACTCTATCCTCACTTGCTCTTTCGTCACACGTGAGGATGGCAGCACGGAGAGACTCTATGGTATGGCACCCGTGTGCAAGTTCCTCACTAGGAACGGAGATGGGGTCTCTGTTGCTCCCTATTTGGTTATGATCCATGACAAGGTCTACATGGAGACCTGGTAGATTTCACATACCTTATTGGATGATTTTTTACATTTTACCTCCTTGTTTTTTTTTTTTTTGGTACATTTAACTCCTTGTTTCTCATGAACTGACGGAGTGACCCCATCATGTCATGAGAAAATATAAGATTTGTTAGTTTGGAAAAAAAAAAAAAAAACACGGTGGCCTCAATTGCAAGAGATTGACAGCAAAAGAGAAAAGTTGATAGGACCAAACTAGCAATTTTTCCTGGTTGGTTTTGGCCATTCATGTAGTCCATTCGGTACGTTTCGGTTCGTAATACAATTTTATTAATTTCTTCTCTCAATATCCATATCAAGAAATATGCATAATTTATATTTTTTTTACATATATGTATATTTTTTTTAAATTTTCATTATTCCAAAAAGTTCCTCCGAGAAATCTTGCCGAAATTCCAAAATAGCAAAATAATCCACCTTAGAGGCTAGACCAAAATCATGACGACTGAAACTTAGTTGACAACTACGTGTTGAATTTTAGCATTTTTCTAAAACGATGAAAACCACCTGGTGCCAATGTGGGGGAGAGAACAATTGATATACCCAATTAGGGCTGCACATGGGCACATGGGTGGTTCTGATCGGTTTAACACTAAAACTAACAATCAAACCGAATCTGTCGGTTTTTTAATTAACCGATCCGATCCAACCGATAGAGAGGGCTTAAACCGAACCGAACCGAACCGAACTGTTTGGTTTGATTCGGTTTGTTAAACCGTTGTTTTCTATTTTATTTTTTTGAAAATCAGACATTAAAATTTTCAAAATGATGATACCCCGTCCTTTGCATTTATTCCAATGTTTAGTGCAAACATAAAAATCCAACATTTCATATGGACTAAATGCATATAAAAATAATTTTACTCCAAAAAGAGAGTTTGGACTAAACGCAAGCGCAAAAAATAAATAAAAATAATAATAATAATAACCACCAGCTTGCTATGAAACATTCATTTTACATGATACATTTGGAATTACAATAGCATAATAGTTCATGTCAAGAAAAGTCATACACAAACGGAATCTGTATCAGAACCCACTGTATTTTTCAGAAATGAAGGTTTTTTAACACATTGGTTTGGTGAGACCAAAACCAACCATCAAAAGGCTATGCTCTACTGGCTTATCTAGCATTCTCAAGAGTGCAGGTTTTTGATAAAAAATTCATTGAAACGAGGTTGGAATTATGATGGAAGGAAAACCGCCTGTACAGTAATCCCTCCATCTGCAATGAAGTATCAAAAGTCATTTGAGAGATTAGAGGAGATGTATTGAGGCAGTGTTGACGGTTGAGTTCATGTGAGAATGAAGTTATAGAATATAACTTTAAAAGTAGTAAAAAACGAAACCCTAAGACTAAAATAGTAAAAAAGCAACACTTAAGTTATTACATACGGTTGGTTCGGTTTAAACGGTTAACCGTGGGTTCAAACCTATAACCGGCAGATGTAAGCGGTTTTTATGATTTTCAAGCCGTTAACCGAACCGATCTACTATAAACCGATCCGAACCACCCAGTTTGGTTCGGTTTTGCGGTGATACCGGATTTTTTGTGTAGCCCTATACTCAACCACTGGGCGAGCTATCCCCTTGTTCCCATCCCGTATCTCAATTCTTAAAGTTTTTATCCAAATCAGACTTACCATTCGGAAAGTTGTAATCTATCCTGCATCATTTTCTGCATCACCATTTCTAATAACCTTCCTGTTCTTATTCTTTTCTTTTCTGCATCACCATCTATCCTGCCCTATACTCAACCACTGGGCGAGCTATCCCCTTGTTCCCATCCCGTATCTCAATTCTTAAAGTCTTCATCCAAATCAGACTTACCATTCAGTAAGTAGTAATCTATCCTGCATCATTTTCTGCATCACCATTTCTAATAACCTTCCTGTTCTTATTCTTTTCTTTTTTATATATGATTCTAGGTACCACTTGAAAGATGCAGTTCTTGAAGGTGGAGTTCCATTCGACAAGACCCATGGAATGAGTGCGTTTGAGTACCTTGCCTCAGACCCCAGGTTCAACAATGTTTTCAATAAGGGTATGTTGAATCCCACTACCATCGTCATGAAGAAGATCTTAGAGACATATAAGGGCTTTGAAGGACTTAATGAGGTTGTTGATGTGGGAGGAGGGGTTGGAGCTGCACTTCATATGATCATCTCTAAGTATCCACACATTAAGGGTATTAATTATGATTTGCCACATGTTACTGCTGAAGCACCCGCATTTAAAGGTAATATATGATCGTTTCAATTCCTTATGTGCATATGCCATGCGTGGCGTCGTAGTATGGCACGGCGCCACAGCATCGTAGCTTCGCCTATTATTCAAAGGTAGAGGTGGCAATCGGGTCGGGTTGTGCTAAACAGGTCGGATCCGTTTATTAAACGGATTAGGCAAGCCTAACCCGCATCCAACCTGTTTATTAAACGGGTCGGAAACTCTTAACCCGCACCCACCACGGGTCGACCCGACCCGACCCACTTAAACCCGCATAACCATTGCGGGTTATACAGGTCAGGTCGACCCGTATACTTGAATAAGTAAGTGATAAGTTTCTTTACAAGAAAAAAATGTTAGAAATAAAATAGTTTTTTCATAAAAATAAAAAATATCATATCAAAATAAAAAAATACTATAGAATTGAGTGATAAGTTTCTTTACAAGAAAAAAGAAAATAATAACAATACAAGCATGGCTCATGCAAGACAAGCACATTGTAGTTCACAAAATATTTTTAAAAAGAAATCATCCATGTAAGATGAACAGCCCCTAGTCTCTAGTCCCTAGAGTTAGAATTAATGTCAATTGCCCACCCCCACGTACATTCTAATTAAGTATTGGTAATCTTAAACAGACTTAAATACAAAAATTAATGCGGGTCAAGCGGGTTAACCCTAACCTGACCCGCTTAATTGCAGGTCATGAATACTTGACCTGTGACCGACCCGCCTATCAAACGGGTCGGGTTAAGCGGGTAATACGCGGGTCGGGTAGGGTCAGTTTGGTGGGTCGGGTCATATTTTGCCACCTCTATTCAAAGGGCAAAAGCTACCATACAACGCCTGGCATAGGCATGTCAAACCAGTCGTGCCGGCCCGCCCCGATCTCAGCCCACCAGTTCCACGGGCTGGGCCAGCACGGCCTGCTCCATCTGGCTGGCAGGCAACGCTCGACCCACTAGGAAAAAAACCCGGCACGGCACGCCCCGCCATGGGCTGGGCCGTGCATGCCTCTTTCATTTTTTTTTTATTAGTTTTTTTTTGTCTTTTTAGTATTAAAATTAAAAATTAGAATAAAAGCACGGAGAATGACAAAGATATTTAAGTGATTCAGTCAAACTCGACCTACTCCACTTAAAACACAAGCACGAAGAATGTCTGTTCGAAAGATGTTTTGTGTGGCCAACAAAACCATCATATTTCAAACAGCATTTTGCACTTAAGTAGATGCAAAAGTCTAAACGGCCCTCCTGGGGGACCGGGCCCGAAATTGGTCCCCCAGTCGGGCCGTGTAGCAGGCTCTAAGTAGATAGACCCGGCGCCCAAACAATGAAATTGTGAAACACACGGTAACCTAGGGCAGACCGTTTGTTTCTTTTTCTTCTAACTTATGGGCCTCTAAATCAAGACCTAATCCATTGAATAGATTCATAGGGTCAAACACACGTATCCAAATTTCAACCGTTGGATAATCTTATAATTTTAGATATTTTTGAAAAACCTGTATAGTTTGATCCACATTATTGACATTTGTGGGTCCCAAACAAAAGATCAGAACCATTAATCCTCTTTGGAGAGAAAAACACTGCAATGAGGTCAATTTGTAGTGCCTGATTCAATGATGATTCAATGTAGATCTCAAAAAATCGACCAAAGACTCTAGACCGTTGATGCACCAACCATTACGTAAATGGGTTTTGGATTTGTATCATACAGTCTGATTTTTCTCATTCTTTTCCAATGTTGGGGCCCTAAACTATAATCTGAATCATACACATTCTTAGGATGACTAAGAACAACCACCATATCAAATATCAACCGTTGATCATTCACCAATCTTGAGATATTTGCATAACAAAAGTGAACAATTGAAGTTAATTTTTGGACTTTATGGGCCACTTATCAAGATCTGAACCATTGATCCTCTTAGGAATACTACAAATAGCCATATGGTCAAGTATTGGCCACTAATTCAATGTGTATATCAATAAATTTATAAAAGGAAAATCAACCATTGATTTAAAAAAAATCTGTTTTAATCGGTTTAAAAGTGTAACCAAACAACATAATTCTACACTATCTATTTCAAACATGGCTATTTGAAACAGATCTAGTTTATACAAATTTGTTTCATATAAATAAGAGTTGCCAAACAAGCCATTTGAAAAATTGAAAAGGACACAAAATACCCCTTATATGATCGTTTTATGGCTGCTGGAGGGGTAAAATGGATATTTTTTAAAAAAATAGTCATTTTTGAACAGGTCATGCCTGTTGTGCCTGGCGGGCGGTAGGGGTCGGCCCCCGTGCCTGGCGGGCCAAACGGCCCTGACGTGCCCGGCAAGCTTAGCCCAACACGACCCATGCCGGGCAGTGGGCCGTTGACTGCCTGGCCCGGCCCGGCCTATTTGACATCTCTAGCGTGGCATATGTACATGGGTAGGGCCCATCTTTAAACAATTGAATCCATTCATTGCTTCTAACACCAACCGTAGTATATGTACATGGGTACGGCCCATATTTTATATACATATAAAATATTACTCAAATAAGCAATATGATGACATTGAATTAACTAAATCCTAAACACCTGATTCAACTATATCTACTTTCTCTCTTTAATTTCTGATGGAAAGAGAAAAGATGGGCACATGTTTAGAATCAACGGGTGAATCTAATGGTACGCTGCACCAAATATACTTTGAAGGTTTTTAAGAAAAGAATAGGTTGGGTGTAAAAAAAATGATTAATAGATTGAATTTCTTAAAGGTGAGCCCCACTTATACGCATATGCCAGGTGCTGCGCCACCACATTGTAGCTTCGCCCATTACCTAAATGTGAAGACTATTTATCCTCTTCTTAATTTGATCACCAGGTGTGGAGCATGTTGCGGGAAATATGTTTGTGAGTGTCCCAAGTGGTGAAGCTATTTTCTTGAAGGTAAGTGATATAATTTCTATGTAGGCCCTACTCGTTTTTTGTCCAGCTGAAATTTTGCGCAATGGGAACATGGAAAAGTTCTAGTTGGTTTTAGCAGAGTCTTGTCCGAAAGCCATATCATTTTTTCCGTGGTCACTATGGACATAACCTTTAAATGTTAGGCACGCGAGTGTTCTTTCCTTGTGCGCCTGATTGTTTTAGATTTTGTTGTTCTCTCTAGTTGTGCACTTCTCTAAATAATTCAACATGATACACAACAAGAAATCCCCATTTGATCTACCCTTGCGATTGGCATGTAAAGAAGCATATATGCCCATAACAACTTAAGTTTGCAGACTCTTGTAGGCAAATCTCTCTTCGACGAAAGGTGCGCGCATTTTCAACAACCTAAACAATCCATTCTAATATATCAAATCTGTAAAATGGCCAATTCTCTCGTCTCCTTAAGCCACATCACCACTAAGGACCTATTTGTTTACATTAGATTACAAATGAATTGAATAGACTTCATAGTAAAATGAGCTCCACCAAAGCATTATTTACTATCCCAGGATTTGAACGATGCAAGGTGAGAGCTGAGGTGTGAATGATATAAAGTGAGGATTGAAGTATATAAAGTAGGGATTTAGATGGGACATCGACTTTTCTAGGATATAAATTACTTGGGTGATGACTGAGTACTCATTTTCCATCTTCCTTTCATCCAATTTTCACTGTCGGGAGGTTACTGAGGTTCATTTTTGGATATTCACATTTTGCCTTCATTTCTATCTACTTATGACATGAATTCCTAAATATCATATGAGAGAGAGGCTCCAATAGTTTTCTCATACAAAATCTCATACCTAAAATATTTATTAGGTTTGATAAACTTAGGAATTTTAGGTAATAACCCATCAATTTGACAATAGTGTTCAATGAGAATCTCACTGTGTAACGCCCCAATTCCGGATACCGATATACTCGCTCGATTTTCCGAAATTGGCGCGCTACTTCCCGGAAAATCCGAGAACTTCCAAGATCGTAGGCCGCAGTGAGGTCCAATTTAAAACTTTTTGACCAACATAGTTATAACATTTAATATTGCGGAAGCATAACGATTTAAACAAAGCGGAAGCAATAGGTATTGATAAATATATAAAGTATGAGCAGAACATATGTCTAATTAAAATGATTCAATGTTAATCAAAGTTATACATTTTCATTCTACCCTTCTCACTACAGAATATCTCTCAAAAACCCAAAATAACAATGTCCCTCAAAACCCATGTATAAACTCCTCGCCCTCCGGCTCGACATCCGTGTCGGCCAGGCCCCATGCGTACTCTCCTGCAACGGGTGCCTCCACTAGGGCTAATGCGTCGTCGGAAATCTCGGGGTCAAGGCCTAAGCACCATAGAATGGGTCAGATCTAAACGATCTGGCAAGATATAGCATACTACTAACATAGCATATATATATCAAAGGAATTAAAGACGGGTACATAAGTTAAATGAATAGCAAGGGAAAAGAACTAGGCAGTTGTGCATTTAAATCATAAGGAATCAGTATAAATAGAAAACATCTAAACTACTACAAACAAGGTGGCACATTCACACGAGCTGGAATACCGCGGGATATTATGCCGCGGCCCTCCCATACTGAACACAGTCGCGGTGGGGAATCTCACCAGGGAATAACTAATCCCGAATATCACTCATCAACTCATCATCTCATCACTCCAGATCGGCACGGTATGACACCTTGCCGTCTTAACCACACAGCTCATCATGATGGCTCCTCAACACTCAACTAGCTCCTACCGAGGATGATCAGTCCACAGGCTGAGCTTAAATCAACCGAGTGAATGTTCATGCCGACTCGAGAATAACTCTAAGGTCTGTGTCTGTCTAGGCTTTGCCTTGCGTGAACAATGTCCTAACAATATCTCTAAGAGGTCTACACATCTCAATACAGTCTCTGGATCTCATTCAAGGTCCAGGCCCACTCGTTGGATCCAAACCAAGGCCCATCAGTACATGGCCTGGTCTAAAACCGTCCAAACGAGGCAACTAATCCACTTATACTGACAAACAGTTCCATTACAATCCATAACATCTTAACAGTCCAAAAGAAACTACCTCTTCAAGCTAACGGGTTCACATCTCCACACTTAGGCCCAATAAGGGCCCGCCTAGACACAGACACGGGTCAATGATCTCCGAAATCACACCATCGGGTCACCTCTAGATACCCTAGGTTCAGGTCTTCCAATTATGATTAATTAACAGTAAACAACTATCTAAAGATCTAAGAATGACAGAGTAAAATCACAGTGAAGTATAAACTTCAATCAGAGAATCAACGGGAAAAGCAACGGTCCAATCCTAGGTAAATGGGCCACTTTAGGTTCGGGTCTATCTCCGGTAATTCGATCTCTAAACGATGTCATTAATGCCGTAAAATAATGTATTTGGTGCTTAGTTAGTTAATGGCATCGTTGACAACTTTTAGAGGTCGAATCATCTTAGATTATCAACCAAAACATTAAACAGTGGTCCCCACGAGTCAAGGTCGAGCCACGCCATTGACTCGTGCTTGGCACATTGATGGAAGTTCATTTGGATGGTTAATGGGGTCCCACAATCGATTAATTATAAAACAATGCTAAACTCACACCCTAGAGTTCACAGTGTGGCAGGTCGACCTGGCAAGGGTCGGGTCGATCTGCTCCACTGGGAATCAAGTTGGGACTTGGTTTGGATTCTGAAATTTCCAGTGTACCCGATTGACCAGGTGGCCAGCCGGTCGATCTGGTACACAGGTGTACCTGAGTTAACAGACTCCAGGCCAAATCTCAACTTTTGCACTGAGGTCTGGGTCTGACAGAAATATCCAAGTTATGCACAAACTATTCGAATTCGGTTTGTAAATACCTAGGGCTTAATCAATTTATAAAAACTAATGATATTTATAAAAGTGTCACACTAAAGGGATCCAAATTAATTAAATTAATTTAATGACTAAAGGGGTCTGGAAATATTAATTTAAGGGTAAGTAACATGTTAATTTATTTTAATAGGGTTTCCTAAGGTTAGGTCCCACTCTCCTAATTTCTAAAAATCAATGAGTCCCATCGTACACATTAGGAACTAAAAGTTTTGTTTTATTATTAAACTAATGAGTTATGGAAAATAGTGGGCCCCGCTGGGCCCAGCTCCGATTTGATCCGATAAAATTAAAGGGTCTATATTTCTAGTTTAAGAAAATTAATGGAGTTAATAGAATACATTAAACTAAGGTTTTATTTTAATTAAAGAACTAATGGGCTATAGATTAGTGGGCCCTACTAGGCCCAAAGCCCTCCATCACAACCTAAGCCCAATAAGTATATGTAAATATATAAATATGCCTCTCCCACCCATACTACACTCTCCAATTCCACCCACGTGGAATCATCTCACTCACCTACTCCTTACTTTCCCCTCTTTACACATGTCACCATCCTCCCATCCCCCTCCAATGGACCCCTCCAATGGACCACACTCATCCCTTTATCCCCACTTACATCTCACTCAAAACCTTTACACGTGTATCTCCTTTCCCCCTTTTTCATCTTCTTCTCTTCATTTACAACTCGTTAGGTGCTACCATTACAGAACCTACTTCTACAAGGGTTCAACGACGGGCTGCAACTGATACCCTTCGATTGGTGGCCCACTGATTGGAGGTCCACGATCAGTCCCTCCCCTCAAGGTCGCCCAGGCCCATACGGCCAGATGAACGGCCCGGATCCACGGTCTCACTCATCCTGCGGGCCCCACAACCGGATTAAATGAAATAAAAACACACTGCCACAACCTTACGCCTGATCCAGAGAGAGGTAATAATCGTGGGTCCCACTGATCAAGGGCCCACGATCAGTCCACGGCACCTGGGTCGCCCACACTGGTTCTACAAGATGTGGGGTTCGGATCCCCCAGGATGGCCCACCTGGGCCCACTGATCTCAACACAAACTACTAAAAACAAGCCCAATGTCGTCTCTGTTGCAGGAAATGCAACTGTAACAGTGGCTATTGCAGAGCCACTGCTACAGTCGCCCTCAACACCTCTCCATTCAATTCAATCTAAAAATTCCAGTCAATTCCATTATTTAAACAACAATTAAAAATTACCAATTCTCATCAATGCCCAAATCCATTCTAATTCATAAAACAGAGCTCAGGATTTCTAAAACTAAATAAAACACATACATGAATTGAAGCTATAGGAATCAGTAAACAACACATATATATACTAAATTAAGAGTATGAGCACTTGCCTCTTGTAGTGAGAGTTGGTTTGAGAGAGAAGAGAGAAATAACAGAGGAGTGAAGAAGAAGGTGACCCAGCTGCTGTAGTAGTGTTGCAGCAGCTCCAAAAGAAATCCTCCAGCAGAACTCAGTAGCTCAGGTGATGAAATATGAAAGGAAGGAGATGAAACAGTGGCTCCGAATTTGAAAATCCCAACTGAATGTTGGTTCCAGCAGAGAAGAAGTAGTTGCAGCACAGCCCAGCAGCTTGGAGGAAATGAAATGGGGAGGAAGATGAAGGCAGCAACAACAGTAGCTCCAAGACTGAAATTCCAGCACAGTGACAGTTGCAACCCTTGGCTCAAACGTAGAGAGAAGAAGGAGGAGGAGAGGGTTGCAATGGGAATGAAGGTAGTTGGGGAGGAACAGTAGTGGGCTGGAGCAGTTTTCTTGGGAAGAGGGCTGGAGGTTATCTTGGGATGGGGGCTGAGATTAGGTTTAGGGTTTTGGGTTTGCAAGAGTTAAGAGAGGTTTTATAGGATTAGGAGAGGGGTGTTAATGACCATAGTACCCTTAGGGTTTAGTGGGATTAGGGTTAGGGTTTGAGGGTAGGCTTGGTCATTAGGTTAGGAAACTTCTAGAGAGAGGGGGCACCCTTCTTAGCACTAAACCCACACTAATCAAGTTAATTAGACTCTATTAACTAAGCCTAGGATTAACACAACACCCAATTAATTAAAAACACTAACCCACTAAGTTAATCTAACTAACTTAGGAAATCTAACTAGACAATCTAATTAGCCCCTAATTAGTCCAAATAAAATAGTAATTAACAATGATTAGCCATAATTAGCAATAATTAGCGAAGATTAGCGAAGATTAACAAAGATTAACAAGGATTAACATAATTAACCAATAATTAACATAAATTAAAGTTGATTAGTCTATAAAATAGCCCTTAGAGGGCCCACCAAGGGTGGGACCTCACACACTGGCTCCGACATGTACCTATCTGGGGTGAGAACTACTACCATCAACACAACACACATCCAAGTGGGCGCTACTAGATAAGTAGCCATAGTGTGATACCAATCTAATATCATGTACATGTGAAGCGCTAGATTCAACCATCTACATGGGATCCTCTAGATGAAATATACGGCCTATTGCATGGAAGTACAAGATAAAGGACACCATCCATCCATATACCCCTGGGTCTAGGACCCCAAGTAGATGAATAGACTACACTTCTTGCCTTCACCTTAGTGGGCTATAAGCAGCCTTCTTATTCACTTGTCAATCCAACGGCAGTCTTCAGCTTTAATTGTTATGGAAATTGAATAGTACCGTATGTGTGGGTGGGAAACAAAACAAATCAAAATCCATCCTACCCAACCACCGAATGTCTCCATGTCACCCATCACATTCAACCCATCCATCCTTCTCTTGGATCTACAATTCACATATTTCACCACTGGGTCTCATCGGTGGTGGACAGATTAGTTGGATCTAGTGGGTCTCATGTGGTTCCATTATCATTTAAATGGGCCCACTATTATTACAGTACTATTCACGAGGTCCCACAATATTGTTTATGTTATTTAAGTGGGCTGATCTTATGATTTTCGTTTGATTATCAATCGAAGGATATTTTGTTAATTTAGTAGTCACTTTCCCATACAAGCAAACAATGTGATATTTAACTAAACATGCTTAAGAAAGTTTAAATCTGTGCGAACATTATATATATTTACTAAATATAAATAGTTTGTGTTAAAGAATCACACATTAATTTGCAGATATTTGCTTACTTATTGTTGAAGTGTTGTATATGGGCTTTATTTTATTGGGGCTTTGACATATTAATTCTCTTTAAACCCAGTTTTCCTAATTTCATTACCAATGTTCAGTTAATGTCACTAGAGTAGTTTGACTCTAGTCAACATTTTCTTTTTAGCTTTTTTTACCCAGATAGCTTGATATCATGGAAAAGTATATATCACAAAAACTGATAAATCTCATGATGTTATGGACTAACCCATGATGTCATCGCTTTTATGCAACATCTTAGGAATTTTTCTTTCTATATAATAGTTTCAAAGAAATGGTGGTTAAATGTGTATTTACTTTTCGCAAAATTTCGTTTTTCATTTCTATAAAAACAAAAACTCACTTGCTAGTTGCGGAAAGTGCATAAATTGATAAATCTCATGATATTATGTGATATGGAGAAGAAAAGTTAAAAAAAAAAAAAAAATGCTAACCAGAGTCAAGTGACTCTTGTGACATTTGAATTTTGGTCGTGAAATTGGAAAAAAGCAAGTTTAAGGTGGACGACAAAACCCCTATTTTATTTAATTATGTATAATATTGATTTATTTCTGTTAAGCAAGTGGATTTGACATTCACTCAATTCTTATAGTTTTTTTATTAGTTTTAATTTATTATTCAATTTGCATTACACTTAAAGCATGCATGTCACTGGCTTGATTAATTATCTTGTACGTGACTTTGCCTTACTGGAAAATCTGATAAGGAATTCCTAATTGCAGTGCATACTCCATGATTGGGACGACGAGCGCTGCTTGAAACTATTAAATAATTGCTACAAAGCCCTTCCAGACTCTGGAAAGGTTATCATAGTTGAGTCGATACTCCCATTATTCCCCGAGACAAATCTCACTGCAAATTACATCTTTCGGCTCGACATGCTCATGTTAGCTTATACCCATGGAGGAAACGAAAGAACTGAGAAACACCTAGAGGAGCTGGCAAAAGGGGCTGGCTTTGCAAGTTTGAATGTTGTGTGTTGTGCTTATGGCGTTTCAGTCATGGAATGCTACAAGAAGATGTGATAACCACCTTCTACGTAGATGCCTATAGTACTACAACCCAATCAGCACAACAACTCAGTCGCAGCAACCGGTCATCAGATAATAATCCATGTCATCAGATAATGGTCTCTCCCATCATGCACTGCTTCATACAATCAGATAGAGATCTGAATGTATTCAAATGATAAGATAGATTAAGCATAGATAGTACTCTATCCTATTTCGGTCATATCACAGTTGTGTACTGTTTATCCTATACTATAAATACTAATAATGAAAACTGAGATGGTACTGTGCGTTGCACTATTCTGAACAGCTTCATCATAAATTTTAGTAGGAGTACTATTGGGTGCACCATGGAACTTTTACTTCTTGAGAGCGTCTCCTAAGCTAGGTATTGTTTATGATGATTTCGGGTCAGACCGGTTTATATTCAATTTGACTATAACTTCCCATGATGCTCCTCTGCCCCCTATTTGCGCATGAGAGGGAAGGGCTTCCTCACTTCCTTCGATGGGTGGAACATCCATCGAAGTTTTAGGCTCCATTTGGTAATTTGAAAAAAAAAAAGATTTGGTGGTAGCACCTTTTTAGGGAAAATATTAATCTACATTAGATGATTCTTGCCCTCGTAGGGCTGGTGTTTTTACGAGTACTTAGGAATTAAATATAGTAATTTATTGTTAAATGAGCTCTACTAAAAAACTATTACAGAGGTAGAGTATGAATGATTTGAGTTGATGGTTAAAGAATATAAAGTAGCAAGTAGATGAGATCTTGACTTTCAAATGATTTGAGTTGGTAGGTTGGTAGCTGGGTATTCTTCTTTTTTTTTATTTTTTTTTGTTTTTGATTTTCTTTTGCGAGCTGAGACAACTTACTTACCCAGAGATTGATTCATAGATAGCTATGTGAGATTAAACACTCTTACCACTAGGTGTGTCGTGTTTCTCTGATAGCTGAGTAATTATTTCTCATCTTCCTTTGACTCACTTTCCATTAAAAGGAAGTTTATTTGATAATAATTCTGTATATTCACCTTAGATCTTTAGTTTTGACCACTTATGATATGAATTACTCCTATATATTCCATTCAAACAGATAGGTTGTAGCGTTCATGATAAAACAAACGAGGCAAATTTACCTACAGCCACCTATACTTAACATCGAATCACCTATGCTCTCTCACAATATCAATATGAAATGCAGTCCAAGTGTATCAATATGATACTGACTGGTATGAGCCCATATCTAGATTCGCAACATCTATCAATTGTGTCAGTGACAATAAACCCTCAATTGGGGGGAAAAAAAAAAAAAAAACCCTAGCAACAAAGGATACGCCAAAAAAGAAAAATATATTATTAAAATTTAAGTTTTTCTAAAAATAATTTAAGATAAAAAATATAAAACAAAAAAGAGAAACAAATCTATTTATTTACCATCATTGATATTTATTCTATGTATCAAGATTCTACATAAAACAAGAATTTGAAATAAACTGACAAAAATTACAAACCAAATTCAAAATTATAAACTTCCACCCATTTTTATTTTCCGTGTGATTTTTAGAAAGAAGAAAAGAACTATATATGCTATATGTTAGCTGTTGTCATGTCTTTTAAATTATATAATTATTTGAGATACTGAAATAGGAAAATTGAAGATGGGCATAATAATTTAAATATAAGATGTTTGGTAAGTTTTGAGGTGGAGGGAGCAATCCCGTGAGTTCGAAAGAAGAGATTTTCAAAGACACATGATGGGTGGGACAAGATTTCAAGAAAACACACGGATAAAAACTTGATTGGTAGATTCTAAATGTCATTATGAATGACACCAAAGAATTTATAGTGTTATCAAAATCAATGGTCCAAACTCCATATGGGAAGAGAGAAGAGAATGAAAGATATTAATGCCAAGATTTTAGGAGATTGGGTTTTAAATTTAGTTAATTGAGATGTGACAATTTAGATTAGCCCAGGCCAAACAATAAAAATATATCTAATTTTATTGGTTTCTTTAAAACATTACCTATAAAAAATATAGCAAAATAAATAAATATATTACTTAGCAAAAAGACTAAACCAATTTATTTATAAGATTTAGATTGAAATGCTATTGTCTTCTAAGTTTGAAATTGCTTAAAAGAATTCTATAAGAAAGAAGAATGATGATGATAATTAAAAAATTTTACTATAAGGCACAAAAATTAAAAACAAAAAACCACTACACATGATAGATGAAGGACATTCATGTGCATCCATCCCTCACTATATGGTGAGGGACACACTTGCGGGCCCCACTGATTATGGGACTTGGGGATGATGGAAAGAGAGTACATCTTAGATGGGCCCATATATCAAGTTTGGGGTCAATCCCATGCCTCTAACCCTTTCATTCGTGACTCACAACTTTAACGACTTTATATTAAAGGATTTTTTTTTACCCTTGATCAACGGTCCAATCCATTTAGATAGGTGAAAACTCAATGGATACAATGAAATTCAGGGGGCCCCATTCATGTAAATGGTTCGAATGTATCATAAAGTCGGCCCCACTATGTTGTCCCGCACCATAATATGGTGATGGATGATGCTCATGAATATTTCCCCATGATAGATATATATTGATCTTTCATCAAATGAGTCTCGTAGATAATGTTAATAACTTAAGATGGCCGTGATATTTAACCTATCAAATCCTAAATAGCTTAGTAAAATATTTATTTAATAGGTTTCTCTCTCTCTCTCTGTTTTTTTTTTTGTTCTGTTTTCTCACGATCTCTGCTGCTGTTTTTCTTGCTGTTGTTCTGTATTTTTTTTCCCTGCTGTGTTTTTGATGTTTTTTTTCCCTGCTGCGTTTCTTCACAATGCTATTTTTTCCCTGCTGTTTCGGCTAGCCGCCTCCAAGTTGAAGGCTAGCCTCCAGAAGTTGAAGGCTAGCCTCCAGAAGTTGAAGGTGATTTTACACTACTTTCCATTCAATCTGGGTTAAATCTCAAAACATGAAAGTTGTAGCCCTCTGATAAATCTTTCATTTGGATCAAGAATCATGTTGTTTCGAGTTCAAAAGAGGAAGTTATGAATTTTCTACTGGAGACAACTCTGCTTCACTCAGGTTGCTGTTTTTCTGTGACCAGTCAGCTTCAAGGTGATTTTACACTACTTTCCATTCAATCTGGGTTAAATCTCAAAACATGAAAGTTGTAGCCCTCTGATAAATCTTTCATTTGGATCAAGAATCATGTTGTTTCGAGTTCAGAAGAGGAATTCATGAATTTTCTACTGGAGACAACTCTGCTTCACTCAGGTTGCTGTTTTTCTGTGACCAGTCAGCTTCAAGGTGATTTCACACTACTCTCCATTCAATCTGGATTAAATCTCAAAACATGAAAGTTGTAGCCCTCTGATAAATCTTTCATTTGGATCAAGAATCATGTTGTTTCGAGTTCAGAAGAGGAAGTTATGAATTTTCTACTGGAGACAACTCTATTTCACTCAGGTTGCTGTTTTTCTGTGTCCAGTCAGCTTCAAGGTGATTTTACACTACTTTCCATTTAATCTGGGTTAAATCTCAAAACATGAAAGTTGCAGCCCTCTGATAAATCTTTCATTTGGATCAAGAATCATGTTGTTTCGAGTTCAGAAGAGGAAGTTATGAATTTTCTACTGGAGACAAATTCTGCCATTCAAATCAGGATGGCTCACGGCTAGCCGCAGGAAAAGTTGGGGGCTAGCCGCAGGAAGCACAGAAAATCATCCTGAAAAAAAAATGCTTACTGGAAAGCTGACCGTGGGTCTGACGGCTAGCCTCCTTGCAAAGGGCAGCTAGCCGCCAGGTGACCGTAAGGTCACCTGACCCTTTCTAGAAGGACTATTTATAAAAAAAAATACATATATAATATTAAATCGGTTACAGAACAAACGATATAATACAATCCCAAAAAACCGATATTATAAATATTTTTTATATCGGTTTCACTTTTTTTATATCGGTTTTACAGTAATATGTATTATAATTTCAGGTTTAAAAGACATCAATTGTCCAAAAACCGATATGAAATAATACACATATTATATCGGTTATAATTATCTATTATATCGGGGGTACTTATATCGGTTTGAAGTTTACTGAAAAACCGATATAATAGGTCTTTTATATCGGTTTTTAGCCGATATAAAAACCCTTTTTTCTAGTAGTGCATACACATATATCAAGCTCCAACCCTCAAATGTCATTCTACTTTATGTATGTTTTTTTGGGTTTAAAGTCATTCTACTGTTTGTTGTTGATTGCGTTGGTACAAATATCATGGCAAAGGAAACCATTTATTAGAAACTTTCAAATTGCCTTTAGAGAACCGTTTAGTCCTCTTTCTCTTCCTTCTCAAAGCAAAATATGGAAGTCTCCACATTGAAGGCTTGAAGAGGATAAGGGGTGAAAGGGTATTTATAGGTGAAAACTCAATGGATCAAATGAAATTTAGGGGGTCTCATTCATGTAAATGGTTCGAATGTATCATAAAGTCGGCCCCACTATGTTGTCCCTCACCATAATATGGTGATGGATGATGCTTATCAATATTTTCCCATGATAGATATATGTTGATCTTTCATCAAATGAGTCTCGTAGATAATGTTAATAACTTAAGATGGCTATGATATTTAACCTATCAAAACCTAAATAACTTAGTAAAATATTTATTTAATAGGTTCCACTCAGATGGTATTTGGCTTAGATTCATTGAGTTCAATAAAACTTGTGTGGGGTAACGAATAAGTGAAAGAGGTTGATAATTTTGGATCATGACATCTGAATAATGGCCCCCCTTCAAAACGTTTGTTGCGTTATAGTTGCAAGATTTTACTTTAATTTCATTTTACAACCACTTTATGGTAGCATGTGATTTTTATACTTGTGCTCACCAATGGATGGCCCTCAAAAGGCACATGGTATCACCTACCTCTTTTTTCAGATTTGTAGAGAATTGATGTCAGAAAGTGGTTGTTTTTATAAAAGATTTTAGGGAGAGATTTTAGGAGAAGTGACACTTTAAATGAGAGAGATTTTAGGAGATGAAGATTAGAAAAGTGACCTGACATGTCAAAGCAACTTATATTTTTTGTGCATATTTTGTTTCGAATGGAGAACTCTTGTGATGCTGACATGGCACTCACTATGGCTGCATCCCTATTACTTTAATATATATATATGAGAAATATTCAAGTGAGAACTAGTTCTCACCTATTATATGAGAACTTTTTTGCGGGGCCTAACTAGCAACCCATCCAAACCTAGCAACCAAAAAAATTAAAAAAAAAAAGAAAAAGAAAAGAAATCTTATACGATAATACTTAGCGAAACATGCAAATCGAATTTAAAGAGATTAAGCAATTTCAACTTTCCCTGATCAGTTCAGAACTCAAACATATTATGTGTTGCTTTTCACATATCTTCAGTGGAAGTGGTAAGGGAAGAAAGAGTGGGAAAAAGAGGAAGGAATCATGAAGCAGTAGTGCACACACCTGCAACAAACTGGGACTTAGCCCAGCATAGAGTGCGGGAACGCCACCTTGCTCAACTATCTTGGCACATGTTGCAAATGCATTTAACCTGGTTGCCTGAACTTGCATTTGGAGCTGCCGTCTCACTACTTCAAAAGGATATGTAGCAGCCTCAGCACATGCACCAGCAATGGCCCCATAAAGGAGGGTCCTCATGGGACCCAACTCCAGCTGATCGAAAAAATGAAAGAGCTAAACACTTGCACTGTTGATGAATCCATTTGATAGTAATTGAATCCTGTCTGAATACAAACATCAAGAGTTAGTGGTCCCACACAAATCCATCATCTCTTAAAAAAAGATATATAGTAAAGGTAATCGCAATTAAAAATAAAACCAATTTTCTCAATTTAAAGGTAACTAATTACCACCATTTCTATACAGAGTCATAAAACAAAGAATGAAGATAACATACATGCAACTCTTGGCAAGTTGACAAGACACCCCCTTATGTGTAAAAGAATACAAAATACATATACAAAGAAGGGAAATAAAACCATATATTGGTGTACGTATATAAAGGCAAAAGGTCTACCCTATGTTACTCTCCAATTTCAAAAGAACTCCTCTCTCTGATACCATATCTCATTTCCTTTTGTGGTTTAGAAACTGTTGGAACAATCCCTTCATTTCCTGCCAGCATTAGTTACTTGTCCTTGTATTTTTAGTGCACTCAAATCCCAAAGCTTTACCCATCTGTCCTTGAACATGGTTTGCCACTTCAAATCTAGATTTCCCACCAACCTCACCACCCATGGAGTCCATAGGCCAAAGTAATATTTGTTAATAGCTGGAAAGCTTTGGATGGAAATCATATAATTAAATAAATCTGCAATAGGTGGGTTTGGGCAAATCATTGGAATATGGCGGGTTTGTGTGATTACATGCCAATTAACGCTTGATCTTTACTAAATGCTAAGGCCCAATAGACGATCCTTTACAGGTGATGTGAAAGAATTACGCTCGACTAATACATTCCTATAAAAAGGCAGTGATGATGATATCCAAAAAATTAAAACAAATGGGCATGTAATAGTTCATGATCAAAGTGACAAGACAATACCGGTGGAATTGATGAATGTGGGTACAATCCACCATGAGGATACATCGCCACATATGGAGGCGGTGGGGTCCCATATGGATGCATGAATTGCTGCAAGAAAAGAAAGAGCAAAATAAAAACAGAGGAAAAAATATATATAAACAACAGGAGAGAGAACAAAAATAGTGAAGAAACTACTTTTCACTAAAAAGCAGAGAAGAAATAAGCTACAGAGTAAAATCACAAAGACAAGTAATTTATGTATCCAAACTTCAACCCGAACAGAAATCAAGCGATTGCAGTAGAAATAGACCTGCTGCAAAGCAGGCGTCTTTGACCCCTTTGCAGATGTATCCATCTCACTGCTGCCCATGATTCAAGAGATCACCTCCTCCTAACAGTCTATCAATCCATCCTACAACAAAAAACACAGCATTGACAAGAGTAATAGACATATAAATGAAGATGAGAAATGAATCATATAAACTATGAACTACATCTCTAGAAAAGTAAAACAGTTTGTCAACTGTTTGAAACTATGGTATACCACCAATACTGATTCTTTTTTCTTTTTTTACAAAGTTCATGTAGGATGGATTACAATCTATTCTGCCAAAAATATTTCACCTCTTCCACAATTTGTGGTATCCCCATACCAACACGCCTTAATTTATTTATCTATTGGATCATTTTACTCTTTTTAATATAGAATTGATAGTTTCGGGCTCTCCAATGAGAATACATCTTGATTAAATTAGCCATGCTTCATATAAATATCCAAATTGGTAGTAATTTGTGGTACATCCAAACGGACACTTGGATCTGTATATGCATTTCATTGACATGGTGAAAGATACGATGTATAGACAAACCTCAATCAGGAGGAGGACAAGGAGGATTGTGAGAACCATATAGTCGACCTGCTAGTAGCCATGCTTGTAGTTTGAGATAAAGAGAGGTTTGATGGAGGACTATGAGAACCATTTTCATTTTCTAAAGAGGCTTCAGTTCAGTAGCATCAGTAATCACACAAATGATGTAAAAATAAAAATAAAAAATAAAAAAGACAAGCAAATTTATATATAGACAAAAGCAGAAATGATTCATGGAAGTTGATGTGGAGAACAAAAAACTATACTGTATAAATTACAAAAAGAATGTCAAAGTTGGGCCCTTTGAAAAAAAAAATTGAATAGGATTTAACTAGCCATATAAAAGTCATAATGACTAAGTTGTTTAGGATACAATACACACGTAACAGCAGGCCCTTTTTAATTGAAATGAGAATCTCATAATGACTTTTCATGCATAAGTACTTGATTTGTGTGGCAGCATTCTCGCTTACAAGTTAATTAACATGATCAGAATACTAACTGTCTAAGACACCTTTATCCCATAACATGCTACTGTACACATTTGATGATGATATAGCATCCATTATATTTGTAACCATCTACCAACCTGTGCCTACCTACAAGCAAAGATAGCCATGCCAATTGCCTAGTAGAGAGGTTTTTCAGCTGACAAAAGCCATAGGCAACAACTCCTTGGAAGTCATTTCTTGCAACTGCATTTCCTGGAATACATATTAATGCATCAAAAACTATAACCAAAGCAGGCAAACATCCCATTCAAATATTCAAGAAGCTTGATTCTAGAGTATATATTAATCATCAAGAAATGTAAACATAGTTGTTACATTGAAACTTCTCTTACCACTGACTCTGGCTGCTCACCAACATGACCCCTATAAGCTACCATGTCAATAATATCACTGTTGGAGGGTACTGATGACAGTGAAACAAAGATCTCCATCACCCTTAATTTTGGTGTAGTGTGCTAAGCTCAAAATAGATAAAAACTGCATATAGTTCACATTCAATTAACCTAAATAAGATGCAAAATGGTACCTGAATATCAATAATTTGGCTCATGTGATCAGAAACACGTGGCTCACTGGTAGGAGGTAGGCAGCGAAGAGAAGCCATACGCAGGTAATTCATCACAAAACCGGCCACTCAAATGTACTGGACCCTCGCCCAATTCATTTGCTCTTCGAATTATCTGCAGTACCTAAGAAATTAGCAGCCAATACGAAATTGGATATACAATGCTGTTTGAATGGAAGTGCTACATTTTTAGTGGTTATAATTTCGACTGGTTATTACATTTCAATTCAAGAGAATAATCTACTAACCAAAGGGTCGCATCATGATCAATTCATCTCTTTTGGATGGTGGTATTTGCAGGTTTATCCATATTGCATCTTTTTGCGACAAGTAACAAACGTCAGAAGATGAATTGAAGAAGACAATGGAGAAAGCTAACAATTTAATTGTTGACATTTTGAAGAGAAAACCACAATTAAAGTGCTTTTGATAGGAATTTTTTTTTATTTTTTTATTTTTTGTATTGTATTTGGTTGAATGTATGATCAATCAAGAGGAGAAAGGAGAAAGAAAGGTTGACTGCCTACATACTATTGTTGCTAATAGGGATATCCATTGTATGGAATAAATATTTAAAGAGTACTACTCATAATAGAAAGTGTTCTAAAGAAAGTCTTTCCAAACTAGGATTCTTTACTGAAGAGTTTTGTTTCCTTAATGCAAGATTTTCTTCAAGATAGAGAGAGAAGTTAGGGAGATTTTCAAAATTAGGAGCGGCCAATCCATTACATTACTTGTAAGTATCTTTATGCAGAGTACATACAGAGAGTCTTCTGAGGAAAAGTCTTTCCTATTACTAGGAGTCTAGGATGCTCTAGCTAGAATCTTGGAGTAAGTATTCCAAACTAAGAAGCTCTTCATTATTAGAGATTCTATAAAAAAAAGAACCTTTAAAAATAATAAATCTATGAATTTGGAGAAAATTAATCCCCACTGATTCAAGCCCAAGAAAATTAATTACATAAACACATTCACATATCAAATGGGTGCACAAGATCAAAGGACTTACAAAAATAAATTTGTAGATGTGGGCCATGTGCAGTCCTGAGAGAGATCTTGTTAGGAGGAGAGTCTGATTTCTCATTGAACCCATACGATTCTTTTAGTCCCTCAAGTGTCAATTGAATCACAGAGCCAAGCTGAGATTGTTGATTCGAATGTGAGTAATAGTCCTTCGAGAAACTACTATTGAGTCTCAGCTAATGTTGTCTAGAGCATTCTTGCCATTCATAGACAAACATCCATTTGTGCTTATTAAAAACATTATAGACTAAAGCCCCATTCATCTAAAGCAACCTTCTTGGACCCCACCTAATGCTAGAGAGGATGCTAGTTCCCTTCCCACAATGTAAGGAATGGATTCAATTTAATGCTAGCTCTTCTGTTTTTTTCCCCCTAGACTCTAGAATCTTTGATTCTATCATCTAATCTACTCTTTGAAAGACAGAAAGGCTGATATAGTTGTAGGATTGGTATCAATAATGTCTTCAAACGTGGCTGATTTCAGGCCCCCACATAGTAGCCTTGATTTGCTTCTTTGTTCTTGTTAGTGGCTTTGTATTCAAACTCACCTTTGTATTCAATATAAAGTAATTTGAATTTGCATCTTGAAAGGGATGACTAGGGATTTGGTTATCTTTCATCAAGCAAACCCATTTCATTTCATTCAGATCCAAATTGAATCATGCCAAGAAAGAAACCCATATTTAAATATAGTTCAATGCGGGGCTCACTTGAGGCCAAACCCATTGAAGTATGCGACTGCTGTATCACATGTGAAGGTCTATTCCTCTTAATAAAAGAAGGGACCATAAAACATTTAAACAAGCTGCAAATTTGTTGAGCTCTTTTCTATGCAACCGGTACTAATCTTTTGTATATGTGAATTTCCGGTGAAATCAATGATTCTACTGTGGAGGAAGTTAGGGAGATTATGATTCCATGAGAACTATTAAGAGGATTGTTTTTATGGAGATCATTATGCATCGGAAGGATTTCCTTTGGCAAGGGAGAGATCTAAAAAAGAAGTATTATCTCATTGATTGGGCATCGTTATGCAAGTCCAAGAATGAAGGGGGGGTTGGGTTGGAGATCCCTAAGGCAGACAAAGGAAGCTCTTGTAGGCAATGGTTATGGAGGATTGCAGAGGAATTGGATAGCCTATAGAAATAGGTTATAGTGGCTAATTATGGGGTCTCCAAAGATGGGTGGGACTAAGTTCCTAGTTACAAATCTTCGGGTCTATGAAGGGGTATAATTTCATTAGAAGAAATGTTTTCAGAAGATATCAGATATCAGATACAGTCAACCTTCATCTTCAAACACCTCCTCAGTCAATTAAGAGTAATAAAGAAAGAAAAAGCAACAAAATAGGAAAACAAGAGAGAGATGACACACAAAGAGCAAAAAAAAAATTTCTTGAGTTGACATAAGAAAACCAACTTCCTATAGTTGTGACCAAATTAAAAGGAAAGATTTCCTTATTTGATGTTTTACTTCCTTCCAAAACCATATCACTTATTCCTTGTTGTAAGCATATTAATGGAATGCACTATAGACGAATCTGCAGTTACAATTAATTTAGTAGACTTTTATACTTCATTCTTGTATTATTCCGCCTTAAACTTTAAACTTTATGTCTGTTGAAACTTGAAACTACGTGAATATAAATATACCTTTTCTCTTGAGGGAAAAAAAAAAGAGTAAGAAGTTACCAGATGGAATTATACTAGAGCAACTATAAATGTCTCACTAATAAGTTCAACTTTCCAGCTTTGTGATTTGCCCAACATTGAGGAGTTTGCTTAATGGAAGACCAATCTGTCTACCACTTTGAATAAGATCATTTCCTCTTACATTACCAATTTAAATGTCTTCTTGTCTTCCAATTTTTTTTTTAATCATGATATATTCTCGATACATTATTTGTAGTTCAAATTTAAATGCAGGCTATTGAGGGGGTGGGAACCCAGATTTATTGACCCCGTGTCATAGACTGACTTGCTCAGTGGTTGTCCGCCTATGGTTTGGACTGCTTTGGTGATCAGACATTGTAACTTGAACATAAATTGTGCATAATTTCCCATCCACATGTTCTTCATTTTTCCTAGTTCTGATACATTGGTCATGCTCTTTTCCTAATGGTTCTCATCTTAATTGGCTACATGCTTAACAACATTCTAGTATAGAGGTGATGAATCGAAAGATCTACATGACACCTAAGGGCATTTCAAATATCAAACTGATTAGGTTATTTCATCCCTTTGATCTATAGCCCTTAAATTTAGTCTTTTAAGAATGCATCACTTTATTTGATATTTGAATCAGTTCAGCCATGAAATCACAGAATCCTTCTGCAACGAACAGATCTAAAAACGCAAAAACCTTCAGAGGGGAATTCTATAATCCAATCCAACATAATCTGATATAATCCAAAAAAATTAAAAAAAAAACACTACAACAGTATACACATTTAGCAGACAGAGAGGAAACAAAGAGATGGGGAACGAGGGAGAGAGAGAGAGAGAGAACAGAGAAAAAAGAGAGGAGAGGGGAAATGGTGCGCGGTGTGTGCGGAGTGCAGGAAGAGGGAGGGGTGTACCTGCTGTAGGGGAGGCGTCCGGCGGCGCGAGGAGGAAAATGAAGGCTCTGCGGGCGTTCGGGGGTTGCTGCCGTGGTCGTCGTGCACCTGGGAGAGGTCTGGAGCGGGAGGCAGAGATGGAAAGGCCGATGGAGATGGGTTCTGGAGGGAGAGATAGAAAGGGAGATGGAGAGAGAGAGAGCAGAGAGGGTCCGACAGATCGGAGAGAGGGAGAAATAGGAGAGATCAGAGAGGGTGAGAGAGAGAGAGAGAGAGAGAGAGAGAGAGAGAGAGCAGAGCAAGAGAGAGCGACAGAGAGAAGATGGAGAGAGCGAGAAATCGGAGAGATCAGAGAGGGTAAGAGAGAGAGCAGAGCAAGAGAGAGCAGGAGAGACCAGAGAGGGTGAGAGAGAGAGAGAGAGCAGAGCAAGAGAGAGCGAGAGAGGGCAGGAGAGATCAGAGAGGGTACGAGAGAGAGCAGGAGAGAGCGAGAGAGATGGAGAGAGCGAGAGAAAGAGGAGAAAGATCCAGCGCGAGAGAGAGAGAGAGAGAGGAGCAAAGGGGAGAACTGGCAAAGAGAGAGCATAAAAGGGGTTCGGTGGCGGGAGAGGGAAAAATAGGAGTGGGAAAAACGAAAAGTCCTTTACTAATTTTTTGTCGGTAAAACAAATTCCGTCGGTAAAGGTCTTTGATTTTAAATAAAAAAAATTTTAAATTAAATTTTACCGACGTTTTACAAAAAATGTCACTAAAAGTTAATTTTACCGCATTCGTCGATAATAGTCTCTGATATTTATTTTTCCCTAAAAATAAAGTTAATAATAAAATTGAACTTTATCGACGGTTTTCAAGGAAACGTCGCTAACAGTAGATTTTACCGACGTTTTGTAATTCGTCGGTATTTTTATAGGGAAAATCAATTTCTTGAGACCTGCGAGAGCGATAAATCAATTGAAGAATTAAAGAAGGAAAATCAAGGTATTGAAGATCTGCATGGGGTCCACACTACCCTGGTTGGAAGTTTCAATTCAAGCCAAACAAAGAAGAAAAAAAATTGCAAAAGAAAATCCAGCCATATGAGGGACATCCAAGGTAAGGGAATTTCAAGCATTGCACACAAAAGTGGGGCCCATCATGTGTTCCAATTGATAATACAAATCTGAATTTCAGATTTGGAATTATTTAAGCCAATATGTAATTTGAGAAATTTCTTAAGAGGGGAAGGAGGGCCAGATTTATATAGATTTAGATTTTTAAGTAATACAAAGTAAAAATTGTCGGGTAAAGGTCTCTGATTTTTAATTTTCCTAAAAATAAAATTAGACTTTACCAACGTTTTTTTGTAAAACGTCGCTAAAAGCTCATTTTAATATTTAGTTTCCTAAAAATGAAGTTAATAATAAAATTGAACTTTGCCAACTTTTTTTTCGTCGGTAAAAGAAAAATAAATAAAAAAGACTTTTACCAACGGTTTTATTTCGTTTACTAATTGAAGTTTATTCATGACTTGGGGAAATTCCTTAAATGTTTTCTTCCCCGCCGCAGGCATCATAACCCATCAAACAAGCACAAGTAACTATTCTATAGATTTTCATTGATTAATAGTGGTTGATTGGTTTACACATAATCAATTAAGTATAGGTCCTATTTTAATTAGAGTGAGATACAACTTACAATATTATCTAAAAGGAGAATGAAACTATTATTTTGAGCAGTTTTGATTCATTATAGTTGTCGTTTTCATCATAATCAACGCCTTGATGAGCTGCTACGTGAATTTTGTGTCTGTCATTGGAATTCATTATAGTGAACGATAATAGTATTTTTATATTTTTAAAAAATTTTAAAAAATTATGCTTTAAACAATATTTGAGTATTTACAAATTTAAGATTTTTATTAAGATATTAATAGAAAAACCTGCAAAAGAACTTGACAATAAATAATTAGTAGTGAATTAGTAAATGAAAAATGTTATCGGTCAATAATCGCTTACCCCCTTCTAAAAGCAAATCATGGCTCCTCCATTGACTATGACTATGATCAGGAGCATTGTACTTAGTATTCTTTCATTCATGGAAGGAATTTGATCCTCATTACGTGATCCAAAGGGTTTGGATGAAGAATGTGGGACCCATAGTGGATGGATTTTACATAGATGGAGAATGTCGATACGAAACATGGGATCCAGACTTTTTGCACTCATGCATTCTTTAACCAGCTGAGGTATGGCTGGGGATGAATGAATTATATTTTACTACCACCATGTGAACTTGAAAGAAGCATTACCGTCGACCCATGTCAGATTATGAAGATGTATTACAGGTTTCCTTAAGAACTCTACAAGTCAAATTTCAGTCAAGCTATAGACTTTTACAGACGCTTTCTATAAAATGTTGGTAAAAGTTGGCGATGGAATTATACGTTGGTAAAGAGTACTCTTTACCGATGAATTTATAAAATGGTCGTTAAAAGTGCAGTTTGTTCGAACCAAAGAAAGTAGGAAAGACTTTAAGTTTCAATACACCACCTGAAACTCACCGTGCTGTTGCGGTCTTTGTTTTTTCCATTCGCCCCTTGTAGGGCGCGTGGTTCAACTTCTTTTATTGAGCTCGACTTTTATTTTGGATTTTTGTTAGTGAGTTTGGTTTTTATATTAGTTCCCTCTGATTTTTTTAATACCTACCCTCTCTCATCTTCCTCTTGATTTTTTTCTTAGTTTTTAAAACCCACTTCTTTTTCCTGTGATGAAGTATGAAATGGGCAGTTACTAACACCCATTTTTTAGTTTTTATACAATTATAATTTAATTTTAAAATTCACATTTTACCGATGTTTCTAGCAAATACGTCGGTAAAATAAAATTTTTCCGACGTTTAATGACATTTGTCGACGTTTCTAAAACGTCGGAAAAGTGTTTTCCTTACTTTTTATACAATCAAGATTAAATTTTAAAATTCGCATTTTACCGACGTTTTAAGTATAAACGTCGGTAAAATAAAGACTTTCACCGACGTTATTATTAATAATGTCGGCAAAAATGAAAACGTCGGCAAAAGTATTTTTCTTACTTTTCCAATGCAAACCTCTTTTCCATGCACGCCCTCACACACCTCATCGTGGGGCCGACCAAATGGTCCACCCCAAAATGGATCACACATAGGGACCCCCGCCCCGCCCCGCCCCGCCCCCGATAGTCACTAGACCATGGGTTTGTACCCATCTAAATGGATTTGATCATTGGATGGACGTGCACCTAATTTTAACGGTGGGAAATATTGGACCATTGATCACATAAGCCGCCATCACCGTACACCAGTAAGTCCCACCCAAATCATGACATTTGTCCTAGTCCTATCCCTAGTTGGGCCCCTAGGTGGGTGTTACCACCAAGTAAGTAAAAAAAGTTTTCTACGCTATAAATATATATATATATATATCCTTATCTTTTAATAAAGAAAAAAAAACCATCAAAATGTTTTGCCTTTCTATGTGATGCATTTAGGATTTCTTGCCTATTCACAAAAATGTTGAAGGCTAGGATTATAGGATGTCTAGTGCAAGATAGTTCATTTGGATATGAAAATCCTTTGAAAAAGTTAATCCAGATTATTTTCAAAGTCATATGAATATAAATTCGTTTAAAAATTATAAGGTTGTTTTATACAGAAAAAGGGAAAAAGAAAAAGATTTGACAAACAAGTTTACTTAAAACCTATGGAAACAAGAGTTCTGCTGCTTGGACCGAATGGGGAGACCGGATTTTGGCCCGGTCCCCAATGAGGACCCTTGGATCCGGATTCTGGCCCGGTCCCCCATGAGGACCCTTGGATCCCAGGGCTGGGATCCAATGGTCCTCATGGGGGACCGGGCTAGAATCCGGCCTCCCCATTTGGTCCAAGTAGACTTAATCCGGAAAAAATCCAAAATCATGAAGAATAAATCAATGAGAGAGCGTGAGAGGCAGACTTGCGTTGACTTTGAAATGATCCTTACTGTTTTTAAACAAAGCTTGACAGGTTATTAAAAAGTTAAAAAATTGATAGAGCTTGCTCACGATTTATTATTGTTAAACAAAGCTATCTTGATCATATTATTCGAAAGGAAAAAGAATGATAGAGCTTGACCATGATTTATTGTTAAACAAACTTACAAAGCTTGCACATGCATTCTGAAAAAAAAAAAAAAAAGCTGATGAACAATCAGAATCACTCTAATTAATCGGCAAAAGTATTTTTCTTACTTTTTTTAATTTTAGAATTTAATTTTAAATATCGCCTTTCACCGACGTTTTTAATGGAAACGTCGGTAAAAATTATAGTTTCACCGACGTTTTATATAATTAAATGGAAACGTCGGTAATAATTATTATATAATTTAATAAAAACGTCGGTAAAAGTTTATTTTTTATTTTTGTACAATTATTTTTAATTTTATAAACGGTCTTTTACCGACGAATTTATGAAAACGTCGCTAAAATTCATGGCTAAAAGTGCAGTTTGTTGTAGTGATGGTTGTGGCTGTGGATGAACAATGTTTTATATGGATGGATTTAGTATACTTAGACATGTTGTTGTGGAGAAGCATGAATAGATGAATGAAACAACTTTCATGTAATTAATTAGATGAATGAAACAACTTTATGCCATTGTATGCCATTGTATGTTGATTCGATCTTGAGACGGGGTTTTAACGTTGCAGTTCTAAATCGATTAGTGCAAGACCACAAAACCACAACAAAATGTCGTCAGCATTGTCTTCAATACGAAACTTAAAATGGGCTCCAAAGTTCCCATGTGGGTATGGGTATATGATCTTAAAGACATCTCGTACAACCCAAAATCCGGGACGGAGATTTTGGAAATGTCCAAATTTACAAGTAAGTGTCTATTGATTCCAGCTCCTTAAATTAATATTTATTTTCACGCAAATATTAATTTTGCATTTGCTATGAATCTGTGTGTAGGGAGAAAGAGGTTGCGGGTTGCTTATTTGGATGGATGAGCTCCCAACTGAATCTACACAGGGACGAAGTTTCGGACGTGTGCAAAACGAAAGTAGAGAAGATGAAATAAGAAAGTCAATTCAAGAAATGAAGGAGGAGATTAAGAATGAAATCAAACTTTTGAGAGAAAGGGTAGAAGCTCATAAACAACACTCAAATTTTAGCAGGATTATATTGATGATGTTTCTAGTATTTGTTGCATATGTATGGAGATCAAACGTTGCAAAATGAGGATAGCTATCCCTATTAGTTGTTGTTTTATTTGTTTTTTTTTAATTTAATGTAAATGTCCAAACGCACGTGTATTATCTCTAATATAACCATTTTCAAGTGCATTCACGGATCATGACTATTTTTGTCATCTTTTTTAAGATAAAATGTGGAAATGAGTAGTAGTAGTTAATGGAGTCAGCTACTTGACTGTTTTTGCAACTCTGGATCTTGTTTTAGAGATTCTCTGCACAAAATAAAATTAAAAAAAAAGTGAGATTAAAACAATGGAAAATGACAAAAGAAGTGAATACTTGAGAAAACATTTTGTAAGAATGACTTCATTTTGTATAGAGAGATTAAGAGACAGCCAAATCATTTTGTAAGACCTCGGTTGTAGTAGAGGGCTTCCAATGTCTTTCACATTGGAGAACCCATGCTGTTAGTTTCAGCAATTTTCTGCGACTGAGTTGAAAAGGGATCAAACACGATCGTTCCTTGCCCAAATATAGTAGATTTTAAGCCCTCGATATGGTCTTCGCAAACCCCAAATTTCATCCAAAAATTCCACCCGGAAGTGGGTCAACCAATGTCCCGAACAGGGGTACTCAGCAAGGTTTCAGCAGTTTTCTGCAAATGAGTTGAAAAAGTGCAGGAGTTGAAAACTAATCAAACGCGATCGTTCCTTGCCCAAATATAGAAGATTTTAAGTCCGGAATATGGTCTTCGCAAACCCCAAATCTCATCCAAAAATTTGCTCCGGAAGTGGGTCAACCACTGCCCCGAACAGGGGTACTCAGCAAGGTTTAAGCAGTTTTCTGCGACTGAGTTTAAAAAGTGCGCGAGTAGAAAACGGATCAAACACGATCGTTCCTTGCGCAAATATAGTAGATTTTAAGTCCAGAATATGGTCTTCTCAAACCCCAAATCTCATCCGAAAACTCCACACGGAAGTGGGTCAACCAGTGGCCCGAACAGGAGTACTCATCAAGGTTTCAGCAGTTTTTTGCGACTGAGTTGAAAAAGTGCGCGAGTTGAAAACTGATCAAACGCGATCATTCCTTACCCAAATATATCAGATCTTAAGGCCGGAATATTATCTTCGCAAACACCAAATTTCATCCAAAAATTCCATCCGGAAGTGGGTCAACCAGTGCCTCGAACAGGGGTACTCAGTAAGGTTTCAGCAGTTTTCTGCGACTGAGTTGAAAAAGTGCGCGAGTTGAAAACTGATCAAACGCGATCGTTCCACGACCAAATATAGATGACTTTAAGTCCGGAATATGGTCTTCGTAAACCCCAAATTTCATCCAAAAATTCCATACGGAAGTGGTTCAACCAGTGCCCCGAACAGGGGTACTCAGCAAGGTTTCAGCAGTTTTCTGCGACTGAGTTGAAAAATTGCGCTAGTTGAAAACTGATCAAACATGATCGTTCTTTGCCCAGATATAGAAGATTTTAAGTCCGGAATATGGTCTTCGCAAACCCCAAATTTCATCCAAAAATTCCATCCGGAAGTGGGTCAACGAGTGCCCCGAACAGGGGTACTCAGCATGGTTTCAGTAGTTTTCTCCGACTGAGTTGAAAAAGTGCGCGAGTTGAAAACTGATCAAACGAGATCGTTCCTTGCCCAAATATAGAAGATTTTAAGTCCGGAATATGGTCTTCTCAAGACCCAAATCTCATCGGAAGATTTTCTCGGGAAGCTGGTCAACCACTGCCCCGAACAGGGGTACTCAGCAAGGTTTTAACAGTTTTTTGCGACTGAGTTGGAAAAGTGCGCGGTGAAAATGGATCAAACGCGATTGTTCCTTGCCCAAATATAGCAGATTTTAAGCCCTCGATATGGTCTTCGCAAATCCGAAATTTCATCCAAAAATTCTACCCGGAAGTGGGTCAACCAGTGGCCCGAACAGGGGTACTCAGCAAAGTTTTAGCAGTCTTCTGCGACTGAGTTGAAAAAGTGCGCTAGTTGAAAACTGATCAAACGCGATCGTTCCTTGCCCAAATATAGCAGATTTTAAGTTCGGAATATGATCTTCGTAAATTCCAAATTTCATACCAAAATTCCATCCGAAATCGGGTCAACCAGTGCCCCGAACAGGGGTACTCAGCAAGGTTTTTTGCAAATCCCAGCCACCCATTCCGGAATTTCACGAGGATCTCTGCGTAAATGCCATGCCCATAAAATCGCCATATTCTATACTACAGCCTCTTTTGACCTCAATATCGACTGTCCAATATAAAATTTGATAGTGAGTAATTAGTACTAAGGACCTGTTTACAAGATATTACACTGTAGACACATAAACCCATCATGATTCCATTGGATATAAGAAGCATTGGATGTTTAATTTAATTGATTCCACATGAATGCATGGCCGGATTGATCAAATCTAGTGAGTTTGAAGTAGGTAGGTGTGATGGGTGGAATGGGTGAATGGTCATCTAGTTGGATTCTCATAAATATAATTTGCTAGATATGATGGTTCCATATGATTGGTTGGATGGTCCATCTTTAATCTAAGGGGTCCCACGTAGGTTGTTGGAACTGCTCAAATCAAATATACAGTTGGGTGAAAAAATCTGACCATCTACCCATGCTCCCTAATATGGTTGCCTACCTCAAACTCACTAAATCAAACCAAGCCACCCATCTATGTGAGATCAATGGATGGAACATGTACATATCCACCCTTATACCCATCTACTAGGAGCCACTAGATAAATCTCCAATGCATCTTTATTTAATGGGACCCTCTATATCAATTTATTTACTTACGTATCTTTTTTTTCCTTATCTAAATGAGATTCACCATATTCCATCTACCCGCCTTTTCATGGGACCCACTTTATTGGTAGACTGTCAAATATTTCATCCAGCGGATCTTTTATATATATATATATATATATATATATATATATATGGATAGATTAATTTAATCTAATTTTAAGTCCTACAAGCCCTACTATTACATCATTTGGTGGGCCACTCAAATCTTACGGGTTGCAACAGAAACCACAGAGATATGAGAGAGAGACTGTGCCAGGGCAGATTTGGAATTAGGGATGGCATTTTTAACCCGCCCCGCCCCAACCCGGAATGCCCGCCCCGCCCCGTACGGGTTTTCCCCGCCCCGACTCTTAGATGGGGCAGGGACGGGGAAAAAAACCATACCCCGAATTCGGGGCAGGGCGGGGATGGGTATGGCTCTTGCCCCGCCCCGCCCCACCCCGCTGCCCCGCCCCGTAACCCGCCCCGAAATACCACCCCATGCCCCGCCCCGAAATACCGCCCCATAACCCGCCCCGAAATTAATAATCCTCTAAAATATAAATATATATTAGATTTCTTTTATAATAAATAAACATATTTATATGTAAATGTATATATTGATTTTATGTTGTTATTAAGGGTTAAGTAGATTGATTGAAGACTTTTTTTAAAGTTAAACATGTAATTGAATGAGACATTATAAAAGCATATAATATGATCTCATTCCCTCTAATTCAAATTTAATGAAGTTAAAGTTGTTAAAAAAATCTATCTAAGCTTATTTTACTTTAATCATATATAATGTTAAATTGTGACAAGATAAATCATATTAAATAAAACGAATATAAATATATAATAGAATGATAGATCATGCTTTAATAGCAAAGTAAATTATAGTAACTTATAATAGCAAAGTAAATTATAGTTAGTAACTTAATATGATTCTAATCATACTAACAACACTATAAATTATACTAATTTTAATTATATGTAATCAACCTCTTTATTAGTAAGTGGAGTTCATTGGTCTTAAAGTGAGGTTCCTGCCAAATCAATGAGATTTAATGATATTTGACCATCAACTATTAATAATTTTGACTCGACTTGATTCTCGTTAAGATCTTCCAATCTTTTTCTTACCTGTGGTTGGTATGCATATGGTTGGGGCCCACACCATGGAAAGTTGGGTAAGCTTGTTGAGGGAAAATTGGAACATATATTATGTAGTTAGTTCAATACCAGAAATGGAGTGAAACCATGTATTGATGGAGTTCATGATATTTTAGAGAGATATTGTCTTTTTTTATAAATAATGTCTCAAAGCATATATGATATTTTCAAGTGTATGTTAGTGGCCTTCAAGGGCTTAGAGAAAATCTTATAAGAATAAAATCTCACTTTAAATAGGTAAAATTTCAGGAAAAGAAAATTTATATTATTAATTTTAGATAATTTTAAAAAATTTAAACAATCTAACAGTGCCCCACACTTATAAAATATTTATGTGAGGAGATCTTTTTATTTTATTTTGGGAGATTTTTTTTTAATTTTATTAAAGGCATAAAGACAACATAGATGAATCATTCATGTACTTTTTACCATGTAAAATAAATTAATTTACCTTTTTTTTATAGTCAATTCAAATTTTATTTATTATATTTATTATTGTACTACATCGGGGCGGGGAACCCCGCGGGGGGGCGGGGACGGAGTATGTTACCATACCCCGAATAGCAGGGCGGGGCGGGGCGGGGCGGGGACAGGGAATTTCGGGGCGGGGACGGGGCAGCCCAATTCCGGCCCCGCCCCGCCCCGTTGCCATCCCTATTTGGAATGAATGGGAAAAATTGTGCTGAATTGGGTTTCCAAAAGTTAATAGCAATGCATTCTCGTTTTTGACATTAAACAGTTCACATGGTGGATTTTCATAGACAGAATAGGGCGCTGCATAGTATTAAAATACAGCGTTTCTATACGGAAGTCCAGTCCTTTTGAGAAAGGGAAATTCTCCAAAATGCCCCATCCAATAAAGGCAAGCCACCGTGCACCATATTGAAAACATTCTACCGGCATGTATTAACACACCTTTTTATGAGAGTGTAGGAGAGACCATATTAAAAACATTCTACTGGCATTTATTAACACACCTCTTTATGAGAGTGTGTAGGAAAGGAAACAGAGTACAAGGCTATATAAAATAGGAGGCTTGAATTTGAAAGAGAGAGAGACGAAATAAGATACAAGGCTATAATTAGGAGGATTGAATTTGAGTGAGAGAGAAGTAGAGTAAAGTGAAATGAAAAGAATGAATAAATTATAAGTGAATTATGATGGTATTTTATTTTTAGTTGCTTGAAATTGAATATTTTTTACTTTTGTATGGGAAACGGAGATTTTTTGTCTTTTAATGAGTAAATATAGTTGTTTTTTTACTTTTTTTGGAAAAGTTGGAGGGAATTTTTGTAAAAAGTGTTTTTGATAGGATGTTTAACTTGACTTTACTTTACTTGACTATATTAGTAAAATTATTAAACGGGCCCTAAAGGTTAGACGTACATATGTTAAGCTCCTATTTGAATGAGGTTATAATAGGGGCCATATAAGTTGAGAGTTATTATGATAGGATTTGTTTTTTTATAAGTGGGCCAAATATCAGCCATCTAAATCGCGTTATCTAATAATTATTTTTATTTTCATAAGTGGTCCCACTGTAGAATATGATTTACATGTGGTGAGTGGTTGTTGAGGGCCCACTCATGAAAAATCCCAACCAATCAAATTAAATGGACTTCTCTTTTATGGCGAAATATGTAATGATCTTTTTTTTTTCCACGAATGGCCCCCGCTGAATAATGTGATTTACATGTGATGAATGGATGTTGGGGCCCTCAGGAAAAATCACACCTTTGATTGGACAAAATAAGACCGCTCCTAGTTAAAAAAAGTGATGTGGATTTCAAGCAGTTTGGGTCAGTGGTGGGCCCTATTGATAGATTCATTGGGCTATCGTCTGAGGACTAGGCCCTGCTACCAACTGGAGCTTGTAGGCCATGTATTTAATCCAAACCATCTAACTTGTGGGCCACACTTTTTTCATAGCAATAGTTTTTAATGTCACAACACGTCAGTGGAAACCATTTGGAGAAAAAGCAGAGCCATCCAGAGAAAAATTAGGACTTATATATTATCCGTTTGAAGAGAGAAATTAGGAGTAATTCAAGCTATTTAGTTGCCTTGTTTTTTATATGACAACCCATTCAATGCAATAAACGTCAAACTCACGGGGCGCTTTTATTTTCAAAATTGGAGGGCCTTGTATAGCGCTCAGCTTTGAAAAACTACTATATATATTGACTCGATATACAGCCGACAATGAAAGTTTAATAAGCTTGATGCTACATTAAAAGATGAAAAGACGGATAGTCACGATATAACAGGATTGCAAGTAGCATGGGTGGATCGAAGTTGTGACTATATGGGGGTGGCCGCCCCAAGTGAAGTCTCAAGAGAATCAAATGTGTCGTTGGCCATGACGCACATTTGTCCGAAAAATTGCCACAGGTGTTTTATGTATAAGACTTTATCTCCTTCCCTTTTTTTTTTTGGCTCGTTCTAATTGCACCCACCCTATTTGCTATTTAAACCCACCCTAACTTCTAGGGTGGATAGGATGGGATGGGATGGGATGGGATGGGATGGATTGACTGGGGTGAAATGGAGTTTGTGTAGATCACCGATTTCAGTGACCTGGATGCACTCTCGCAGATATCCGGCGGCGATCATCCGCCCGGTGATGCTGCGGAGGTCGCAGATCGCATCAGACGGCACCAGATCGACCTCACCGATGCTGGTCGTCGACGATCGACGGCTGCAGCTGCTCCTCCGACCGATTTCCAGCTCCTGGAACCTTCTCGGATCTTCCTCATCTTGATAACTGTTGTCTTCCTCATAGACGACGAATTCGCCGGATCTGCTGCTGGAGGAGATGGAAAGCGAGTTCAGGTGGTCGGAAATCGCGTCTGCCCCAACCGGACTACTATGCGTCATGAGTATGTGGCGGAATTCGTCTTCCAGACGAGCCATGGCAATCTGGATCGCGCCGCTCGGATCGGAATCGGCGGAGACAGAGCGCCGGATTTCATCGACAGCGCGTAAGTACCGGTCCACCTCCCGGTGGTCCCCGTCAAAGATCATGCGTTCTCTGGCCTCCTCCGACGCCGTCGAGTCCCACCGCATGATTAGCTTGTGTGCCGCCTCGATTCCGCCGGCCAGATCGTTGGATTCCTCCCGTTCTATCGCCTGCGATCGGTTCTCGGCCAGATATTTTGAGTTTTTAGCGGTGTTTAATAGTCTTTTTTATTGATGTGGTCTTGTAAGGCAGCTGCTGCTGCTCTTCTTCTCTCTCTGTCTCGGCTGCGACGGTTTGTCTGCATATGTAGGTGGGGAGAGAGAGACGTTCATCGCTTTGGTGGAATTGGTCTCGACGGAGGAGAGGTGTTTGACTTTGACAAAGGTGTGGTGGAGTTGGACTCTGTGCAGGATGTGATAGAAGCATGACAAGACCAAGTTAAATGGGTGTGACGTGGTGGGAGTCACTTTAAATGAGTGTGAGTGTCATGAAACTCTTAGGGCCGTACACCCACCCTTTATATAGGGTGGGTGTATATATCAACACCCATCAATCAATCTTAGGTGCTATGTGAACCGGTACATCTGGCGAAAGCCTATGTGAATGTAGAGTGGGTGCAGATAGCAACCCCCTTTTTTTTTTCAAACTTGATGCTATATTAAAAGATGAAAAGACGGATAGCTCCAATTACAATGTGACGCGATGTACAGACGATAATGACAATTCAATAAGCTTGATGCTACATTAAAAGACGAAAAGACGAATAGTCAATATACAATATGATTGCAAGTACCATGGGTGGACCCAAGATGTGACTATATAGGGTAGCCGCCCTAGGTCACATCTTGAAATCTCAAGAGAATCAAATGGGTCGTAGGCCATTTGTCCAAAAATTTGCCCCACGTGTCTTATGTCTAAGACTTCATCTCCTTCCCTTTTTATTTTTTAATGCACTTTTTTTTCTATCCTTTTCTCTACTACCGTCTTCCCACAAAACCCATGGTTCGATGATTCACAAACTATTCGAATATCAGAAAGTCCCTCTCGATCCGATCTAGCTTTACTACCTGTAAGGGTTATTGGATTTCTTTCCCCTCTTTTCCTTTTTACTTTTCCCTTTTGGATTATTTGGTATTAGAAATCAATTATTTCTTTATTTTTTACTAATCCATGGAGAAAAGATAATCGGGACTTTTGCATGTTTTTTTCTTCCACTTTCATTACGATTTCAAACACTTGTCTAACTTTTCCATTTGTTGATCCGCGATATAATTCCTATTGTCCTTGTAATTTGTGTCTATTGAATCTTATATTAATGGAAGAGATTGGCTAATTTTCACAATCATGCTCACCATTTTGTATTTTTGTTCTTAGGGAATTGAGTGATATTGTAGGTTTTCTTGTCAAGGGTATAATTTTTTCAATTTACCATTGTCTGCCCCACCTAAACAAAAATCCTCGATCCGCCACTGGCACATACTGCACTTCACTTGTAGAACAATTTTTTTCGTATGGGGTCATTAAAATTGATGCGGCATGAGGATTGGATGTTAATTAGTCTTATAATAAAATCCCCCGAGAGCATGTGTGATCACATGCAACGGTGTTAACTGTTGGATACAATAATTTCGATGAAAAAGCTGATGGGGCTAGGCCTGTCAAATGAGCCCGTTGAAATGGATAACCGCCCAGTCCGGCCACGAAAATACCGGGCTTTTAAAAAAACTTAATTTGAACCCAATGAGTTGGGCTTGCACAATGATTTTAGAGCCCTGCCAAAATGGGACTAGGAATGGGCAAAACATGCCCAACTCATCCAGGCTCGGCCTCGCCATCCCGTAAGGAAACTTCATTAATTTTTAATAAATTTACTGAATCCTGTGGTGGATTAATCGCCTTAAGCTTGTTACAGTGATTTTGATGGTTGCTTGCATGAACTAAGAATCTACTAGCAGCCTAATGAAAGAGGAATTTTTTAGTAGTTTATTATTATTTTTTTATAAAGTTCGTGCTTAGGTCTATAAAGTTCGAATCATACTATGAAATCACTAATAGTCTTAGATGGAAGAAACATGGAGTTCTTTCATATCCAAGTTGGAGTACTTAAATCCTAGCCTATGGAGACTATATATGATCGGGATTCAGATTCTACTTCCTCAATGGTAATTCGTAAAATGAACTCATGCTTGAACGCATGCCAGTATAAACCGGATCCAGCTCGTTAACAACCCTAAAAAATGTAATGGGGAAGATGGAAGGACATCAGGTGGGCCCCTTAGACAAAAGGAATTAAGTAATTGGCCATCTCTGTTAATAAACAATATTCTTTGGACTTCCTATTCTCCTAACTAATATTTTAAGGCCAAAAGTAACCAATCGAACCAATTTTGATTCATAGCTGACCTACCAGGTCCAATTTCGGTTCATATTACCACCTTTGAGACATTGATTTCATCCACCTTCCAAAAGACTGGTCATTGTAGTTGTAGTATTGCATGAGGTGAACCCCCAAAATATAAGGAGACATTGCCTATTAGTAGATTAATTGATGAACAAACTAATAGTGGACCATTTTCGAAATGGAATGAAATTTGGCTCCTCTAAGTGCAAGATTGAACGGTTTGGATTTACTACGCGGTCTAGTTGCAGAAATAAAATTCATTTGTACGCATTCTGCCGTAAGAGGGCCTGGAATCTCTCGCGGCTGCTAAATACATGAACACCAACATGATTCAAGAGTATTAAAAAAAAAAAAAAAAAAAAAAATTGCATTCAAAGATTACAGCATAGAATCATACATGTTGAGTACTGATCATTGCATTCAAGATCGCACTAAGCCTTGGCCGAAGGCCACGCGGTATGAAACGAGATTTGATGGAGGCGGTTCATTTTATGCTGACGTGGCACCCCTCAGCATTTTTCCTGGTCAGGAGTCTATCCCTTCCTATATAGGATCTTCCTTCACCCGCTTTGGCTTTGTAGCTTGCAACTAGCTTCAAAGGCAATGGCTTCAACACCCAACCGTCACACCAAAACCTCCACACAAGAAGAGGAAGAAGAAGACTGCATGTTTGCCATGCACCTGGCAAGCGCTGCCGTCGTCCCCTTGACATTGAGAGCTGCAATAGAGCTCGATCTGCTCGAGATCATGGCCAGGGCTGGCCCAGGGGCCCACCTCTCGACGGCCCAGATCGCTTCTCAGCTCCCCACACACAACCCTGATGCAACCACTATGCTCGATCGTATGCTGAGGGTTCTGGCCAGCCACTCTATCCTCACTTGCTCTTTCGTCACACGTGAGGATGGCAGCACGGAGAGACTCTATGGTATGGCACCCGTGTGCAAGTTCCTCACTAGGAACGGAGATGGGATCTCTATTGCTCCTCTTGTGGTTATGATCCATGACAAGGTCCACATGGAGACCTGGTAGATTTCACATACCTTATTGGATGATTTTTTACATTTTACCTCCTTGTTTTTTTTTTTTTTTTGGTACATTTTACTCCTTGTTTCTCATGAACTGACGGAGTGACCCCATCATGTCATGAGAAAATATAAGATTTATTAGTTTGGAAAAAAAAAAAAAAAAAAACACGGTGGCCTCAATTGCAAGAGATTGACAGCAAAAGAGAAAAGTTGATAGGACCAAACTAGCAATTTTTCCTGGTTCGTTTTGGCCATTCATGTAGTCCATTCCGGTACGTTTCGGTTTGTAATACAATTTTATTAATTTCTTCTCTCAATATCCATATCAAGAAACATACATAATTTATATTTTTTTTATATTTTTTTTACATATATGTATATATATATATATATATATTTTTTTTTTTAAATTTCCATTATTCCAAAAAGTTCCTCCGAGAAATCTTGCGAAAATTCCAAAATTTCAAAATAATCCACCTTAGAGGCTAGACCAAAATCATGACGACTGAAACTTAATTGACAACTATGTGTTGAATTTTAACATTTTTCTAAAATGATGAAAACCACCTGGTGCTAATGCGGGGGAGAGAACAATTGGTATACCCAACTAGGGCTGCACATGGGCGGTTCTGATCAGTTTAACACTAAAACTAACAATCAAACCGAACCTGTCGGTTTTTTAATTAACCGATCCGATCCGACCGATGGAGAGGGCTTAAACTGAACCGAACCGTTTGGTTTGGTTCGGTTTGTTAAACCGTTGTTTTTTATTTTATTTTTTTGAAAATCAGACATTGAAAATTTCAAAATGATGATATCCCGTCCTTTGCATTTATTCCAATGTTTAGTCCAAACATAAAAATCCAACATTCCAGATTGGACTAAATGCGTATAAAAATAATTTTACTCCAAAAAGAGAGTTTGGACTACACGCAAGCGCAAAAATAAATAAATAATAATAATAATAACCACCAGCTTGCAGTGAAACATTCATTTTACATAATACATTCGGTTTAAACGGTTTAAACGGTTAACCGTGGGTTCAAACCTATAACCGACCGATGTACGTGGTTTTTATGATTTTCAAGCCGTTAACCAAACCGATCTACTATAAATCGATCCGAACCACCCAGTTTGGTTCTGTTTTGCAGTGATACCGAATTTTTTGTGCAGCCTTATACTCAACCACTGGGCAGCTATGCCCTTGTTCCCATCCCGTATCTCAATTCTTAAAGTCTTCATCCAAATCAGACTTACCATTCAGTAAGTTGTAATCTATCCTGCATCATTTTCTGCATCACCATTTCTAATAACCTTCCTGTTCTTATTCTTTTCTTTTCTCCATCACCATCTATCATGCCCTATACTCAACCACTGGGCGAGCTATCCCCTTGTTCCCATCCCGTATCTCAATTCTTAAAGTCTTCATCCAAATCAGACTTATCATTCAGTAAGTTGTAATCTGTCCTGCATCATTTTCTGCATCACCATTTCTAATAACCTTCCTGTTCTTATTCTTTTCTTTTTTATATATGATTCTAGGTACCACTTGAAAGATGCAGTTCTTGAAGGTGGAGTTCCATTCGAGAAGGCCCATGGAATGAGTACGTTTGAGTACCTTGCCACAGACCCCAGGTTCAACAATGTTTTCAATAAGGGTATGTTGAATTCCACTACCATCGTCATGAAGAAGATCTTAGAGACATATAAGGGCTTTGAAGGACTTAATGAGGTTGTTGATGTGGGAGGAGGGGTTGGAGCTGCACTTCATATGATCATCTCTAAGTATCCACACATTAAGGGTATTAATTATGATTTGCCACATGTCACTGCTGAAGCACCCGCATTTAAAGGTAACATATGATCGTTTAAAGGTAACATGTGCATATGGCAGGCGTGGCGTCGTAGTATGGCACGGCGCCACAGCATCGTAGCTTTGCCTATTATTCAAAGGGCAAAAGCTACCATACAACGCCTGGAATAGGCATGTCAAACCGGTCGTGCCGGCCCGCCCCTATCTCAGCCCACCAGTTCCACGGGCTGGGCCAGCACGGCCCGCTCCATCTGGCTGGCAGGCAAGGCTCGGCCCACTAGGAAAAAAACTCTGCACGGCACGGCCCGCCATGGGCTGGGCTGGAGCGGGCTGGGCCATGCATGCCTCTTTCAATTTTTTTTTGTCTTTTTAGTATTAAAATTAAAAATTAGAATAAAAATACAAAGAATGACAAAGATATTTAAGTGGTTCGGTCAAACTCGACCTACCCCACTTAAAACACAAGCACGAACGAAGAATGTCTGATCGAAAGATGTTTTGTGTGGCCAACAAAGCCATCATATTTCAAACAGCATTTTGCACTTCAGTAGATAGACCCAGCGCCCAAACAATGAAATTGTGAAACACACGGTAACTCAAGGCAAACTGTTTGTTTCTTTTTCTTCTGACTTATGGGCCTCTAAATCAAGATCTAATCCATTGAATAGATTCATAGGGTCAAACACGGCTACATATCCAAATTTAAACCGTTGGATAATCTTATAATTTTAGATATTTTTGAAAAATCCTGCATAGTTTGATCCACATTATTGACATTTGCGGGTCCCAAACAAAAGATCAGAACCATTAATCCTCTTTGGAGAGAAAAACACTGCAATGAGGTCAATTTGTAGTGCCTGATTCAATGATGGCTCAATGTAGATCTCAAAAAATCTACGAAAGACTCTAGACCGTTGATGCATCAACCATTACTTAAATGGGTTTTGGATTTGTATCATACAGTCTGATTTTTCTCATTCTTCTCCAATGGTGGGGCCCTAAACTATAATCTGAATCATACACGTTCTTAGGATGACTAAGAACAACCACCATATCAAATATCAACCGTTGATCATTCACCAATCTTGAGATATTTGCATAACAAAAGTGAACAATTGAAGTTAATTTTTGGACTATATGGGCCCCTTTATCAAGATCTGAACCATTGATCCTCTTAGGAATACTACAAATAGCCATGTGGTCAAGTATTGGCCACTAAGTCCATGTGTATATCAATAAATTTATAAAAAGAAAATCAACCATTGATTTAAAAAAAAATCTGTTTTAATCGGTTTAAAAGTGTAACCAAACAGCATAATTCTACACTATCTATTTCAAACATGGCCATTTGAAATAGATCTAGTTCATATAATTTTGTTTCATATAGATAAGTGTTGCCAAAAAAGCCTTTTGTAAAATTGAAAATGACATAAAATACCCCTTATATTACCGTTTTATTGCTGCTGGAGGGGTAAAATGGATTTTTTTTTTAAAAAATAGTCATTTTTGGACGGGTCATGCCTGTTGTGCCTGGCGGGTGGTAGGGGTTGGCCCCCGTGCCTGGCGGGCCAAACGGCCCTGACATGCCCGGTACCCTTAGCCCAACATGGCCCATGCCGAGCAGTGGGCCGTTGACTGTCAAGCCCGGCCCGGCCTGTTTGACATCTCTAGCCTGGCATACGTAAATGGGTAGGGCCCATCTTTAAACAATTGAATCCATTCATTGCTTCTAACACCAACTGTAGTATATGTACATGGGTAGGGCCCATATTTTATATACATATAAAATATTACTCAAATAAGCAATATGATGCCATTGAATTAACTAAATCCTAAACACCCGATTCAACTATATCTACTTTCTCTCTTTAATTTCTTATGGAAAGAGAAAAGATGGGCACATGTTTAGAATCAACGGGTCAATCTAATGGTACGCCGCACGAAATAAACTTTGAAGGTTTTTAAGAAAAAAATAGGATGGGTACGTAAAAAAATAATTAATGGATTGGATTTCTTAAAGGTGAGCCCCACTTATATGCATATGCCAGGTATTGCGCCACCACATTGTAGCTTTGCCCATTACCTAAATGTGAAGACTATTTATCCTCTTCTTAATTTGATCACCAGGTGTGGAGCATGTTGCGGGAAATATGTTTGTGAGTGTCCCAAGTGGTGAAGCTATTTTCTTGAAGGTAAGTGATTTAATTTGGTCGCTAATTTGTTTCTATGTAGGCCCTACTCGTTTTTTGTCCAGCTAAAATTTTGCGCAATGGGAACAGGGAAAAGTTCTACAGGGAAACATTATATATATTTACTAAATATAAATAGTTTGTGTTAAAGAATCACACATTAATTTGCAGATATTTGCCTACTTATTGTTGAAGTGTTGTATATGGGCTTTATTTTATTGGGGCTTTGATATATTAATTCTCCTTAAACCCAGTTTTCCTAATTTCATTACCAATGTTCAGTTAATGTCACTAGAGTAGTTTGACTCTAGTCAACATTTTCCTTTTAGCTTTTTTTTACCCAGATCGCTTGATATCATGGAATAGTGTATATCACAAAAACTGATAAATCTCACGATGTCATGGACTAACCCATGATGTCATCGCTTTTATGCAACATCTTAGGAGTTTTTGTTTCTGTATAATAGGTTCAAAGAAATGGTGATTAAGTGTGTATTTACTTTTCGCAAAATTCCATTTTTCATTTCTATAAAAACAAAAACTCACTTTCTAGTTGCGGAAAGTGCATAAATTGATAAATCTCATGATATCATGTGATATGGATTAGAAAAGTTAAAAAAAAAAAAATGTTAACCAGAGTCAAGTGACTCTTGTGATATTTGAATTTCGGACGTGAAATTGGAAAAAAGCAAGTTTAAGGTGGAAGACAAAACCCCTATTTTATTTAATTATGTATAATATTGATTTATTTCTGTTAAGCAAGTGGATTTGTCATTCACTCAATTCTTATAGTTTTTTTATTAGTTTTAATTTATTATTCAATTTGCATTACACTTAAAGCATGCATCTCACTGGCTTGATTAATTATCTTGTACGTGACTTTACCTTATTGGAAAATCTGATAAGGAATTCCTAATTGCAGTGGATACTCCATGATTGGGACGACGAGCGCTGCTTGAAACTATTAAATAATTGCTACAAAGCCCTTCCAGACTCTGGAAAGGTTATCATAGTTGAGTCGATACTCCCATTATTCCCCGAGACAAATCTCACTGCAAAATACATCTTTCAGCTCGACGTGATCATGTTAGCTAATATCCATGGAGGAAACGAAAGAACTGAGAAACAACTGGAGGAGCTGGCAAAAGGGGCTGGCTTTGCAAGTTTGAATGTTGTGTGTTGTGCTTATGGCTTTTCAGTCATGGAATGCTACAAGAAGATGTGACAACTACCTGCCTATAGTACTACAACTCAGTTAGCACAACAACTCAGTCGCAGCAACCGGTCATCAGATAATAATCCATGTCATCAGATAAGGGTCTCTCCCATCATGCACTGCTTCAAACAATCAGATAGAGATCTGAATGTATCCAAATGATAAGATAGATTAAGCATAGATAGTACTCTATCCTATTTCGATCATATCACAGTTGTGTAGTGTTTATCCTATACTATAAATACTAATAATGAAAACTGAGATGGTACTGTGCGTTGCACTATTCTGAACAGCTTCATCATAAATTTTAGTAGGAGTACTATTGGGTGCAACATGGAACTTTTACTTCTTGAGAGCGTCTCCTAAGCTAGGTATTGATGATTTCGGGTCAGACCGGTTTATATTCAATTTGACTATAACTTCCCATGATGCTCCTCTGCCCCCTATTTGCGCATGAGAGGGAAGGGCTTCCTCACTTCCTTCGATGGGTGGAACATCTTCATCATAAATTTTAGTAGGAGTACTATTGGGTGCAACATGGAACTTTTACTTCTTGAGAGCGTCTCCTAAGCTAGGTATTGTTTATGATGATTTCGGGTCAGACCGGTTTATATTCAATTTGACTATAACTTCCCATGATGCTCCTATGCCCCCTATTTGCGCATGAGAGGGAAGGGCTTCCTCACTTCGATGGGTGGAACATCCATCGAAGTTTTAGGCTCCATTTGGTAATTTGGAAAAAAAAAAAGAAACTTTTGGTGGTAGCACCTTTTTAGGGAAAATATTAATCTACATTAGATGATTCTTGTCCTCATAGGGCTGGTGTTTTTACGAGTACTTAGGAATTGAATATAGTAATTTATTGTCAAATGAGCTCTACTAAAAGACTATTACAGAGGTAGAGTATGAATGATTTGAGTTGATGGTTAAAGAATATAAAGTAGCAAGTAGATGAGATCTTGACTTTCAAATGATTTGAGTTGGTAGGTTGGTAGCTGGGTATTCTTTTTTTTTTTTTGTTTTTTTTTGTTTTTGATTTTCTTTTGCGAGCTGAGACAACTTACTTACCCAGAGATTGATCCATGGGTAGCTATGTGAGATTAAACACTCTTACCACTAGGTGTGTCGTGTTTCTCTGATAGCTGAGTAATTATTTCCCATCTTCGTTTGACTCACTTTCCATTAAAAGAAAGTTTATTTGATAGTAATTATGTATATTCACCTCATATCTTTAGTTTTGACCACTTATGATATGAATTACTCCTATATATTCCATTCAAACAGATAGGTTGTAGCGTTCATGATAAAACAAAAGAGGCAAATTTACCTACAGCCACCTATACTTAACATCGAATCACCTATGCTCTCTCACAATATCAATATGAAATGCAGTCCAAGTGTATCAATATGATACTGACTGGTATGAGCCCATATCTAGATTCGCAACATCTATCAATTGTGTCAGTGACAATAAACCCTCACTCAATTGTGTGTGTGTGTGTGTGTGTGGGGGGGGGGGGGGGGGGGGGGGGGGGGGGGGGTTGACCTAGCAACAAAGGATACGCCAAAAAAGAAAAATATATTATTAAAATTTACGTTTTTCTAAAAATAATTTAAGATAAAAAATATAAAACAAAAAAGAGAAACAAATCTATTTATTTACCATCATTGATATTTATTCTATGTATCAAGATTTTACATAAAACAAGAATTTGAAATAAACTGACAAAAATTACAAACCAAATTCAAAATTATAAACTTCCACCCATTTTTATTTTCCGTGTGATTTTTAGAAAGAAGAAAAGAACTATGCTATATGTTAGCGGTTGTCATGTCTTTTAAATTATATAATTATTTGAGATACTGAAATAGGAAAATTGAAGATGGGCATAATAATTTAAATATAAGATGTTTGGTAAGTTTTGAGGTGGAGGGAGCAATCCCGTGAGTTCGAAAGAAGAGATTTTCAAAGACACATGATGGGTGATTTCAAGAAAACACACGGATAAAAACTTGATTGGTAGATTCTAAATGTCATTATGAATGACACCGAAAGAATTTATAGTGTTATCAAAATCAATGGTCCAAACTCCATATGGGAAGAGAGAAGAGAATGAAAGATATTAATGCCAAGATTTTAGGAGATTGGGTTTTAAATTTAGTTAATTGAGATGTGACAATTTAGATTAGCCTAGGCCAAACAATAAAAATATATCTAATTTTATTGGTTTCTTTTACCTATAAAAAATATAGCAAAATAAATAAATATATTACTTAGCAAAAAGACTAAACTAATTTATTTATAAGATTTAGATTGAAATGCTATTGTCTTCTAAGTTTGAAATTGCTTAAAAGAATTCTATAAGAAAGAAGAATGATGATGATAATTAAAAAAATTTACTATAAGGCACAAAAAATAAAAACAAAAAACCACTACACATGATAGATGAAGGACATTCATGTGCATCCATCCCTCACTATATGGTGAGGGACACACTTGCGGGCCCCACTGATTATGGGACTTGGGATGATGGAAAGAGAGTACATCTTAGATGGGCCCATATATCAAGTTTGGGGTCAATCTCATGCCTCTAACCCTTTCATTCGTGACCCACAACTTTAACGACTTTATATTAAAGGATTTTTTTTTCCTCGATCAACGGTCCAATCCATTTAGATAGGTGAAATCTCAATGGATCCAATGAAATTCAGGGGGCCCCATTCATGTAAATAGTTCGAATGTATCATAAAGTCGGCCCCACTATGTTGTCCCGCACCATAATATGGTGATGGATGATGCTCATGAATATTTCCCCATGATAGATATATGTTGATCTTTCATCAAATGAGTCTCGTAGATAATGTTAATAACTTAAGATGGCCGTGATATTTAACCTATCAAATCCTAAATAGCTTAGTAAAATATTTATTTAATAGGTTCCACTCAGATGGTATATGGCTCAGATTCATTGAGTTCAATAAAACTTGTGTGGGGTACCAAATAAGTGAAAGAGGTTGATAATTTTGGGTCATAACATCTGAATAACGGGCCCCCTTCAAAACGTTTGTTGTGTTATAGTTACAAGATTTTACTTTAATTTCATTTTACAGCCACTTTATGGTAGCATGTGATTTTTATACTTGTGCTCACCAATGGATGGCCCTCAAAAGGCACATGTATCACCTACTTCTTTTTTCAGATTTGTAGAGAATTGATGTCAGAAAGTGGTTGTTTTTATAAAAGATTTTAGGGAGAGATTTTAGGAGAAGTGACACTTTAAATGAGAGAGATTTTAGGAGATGAAGATTAGAAAAGTGACCTGACATGTCCAAATACATTAAGCATCAATCGATACTTTAACTCTTTCTTTTGAGAACATAGGGGTAGCCTCATTGTTTGGATGCTCTGGGCCTGTTTGGCATCGTTCTTATGTTGTTCTCAATTTTATACTCGAATCAGGTTGTGCCGAGACTATACTCTATAGAACTTGTTTTGCATGATTATATTAAATTACTCTACTGAGAATATGTCGTACGAAACTTGTTTCGTAACTTTATAAAAGTTTCGATTTAAAGAGCGGACGTATGATTTACAATTTGAGACCCACCTTTTATTGTTTGTGCCGCTCTATTATTACTGTACATGGGACCCACTTATAGTAATTATAATGTGGTCCACCGTTAAAAATTAAAACATGGAACCCATTTTCATAGGATTTACAACATGGGCCCTCCTTTATAGGAATTATAATGTAAGGCCACCTTTTGTGAATGTAAATATGTGACCCACCTTTACAAATTAGAACATGGTAACACATTTAGAAATTAGAATATAGGGCCCACATTCATAGGATTTATAATGTGGGTCCACCTTTTGTGGTTGTGACCATATGACCCACCTTTATGAATGACAAAGTGGAGTCACATTTTTTGTGATTGTGGACACATAACCCAACTTTAGAAATTACAATGCGGTGCCCACCTTTAGAAATTTGAACATGGGGACAGCACATTTATAGGATTTACAATGTGGACCCACTTAATAAGAATTATAATGTGGGGGCCATCAATTTTGTAATTGTGAACACGGGACCCACTTTTAAAAAATTTCAATGTGACACCTACCTTTAGAAATCTAAACATGGGGCTACATGCATTCATAGTATTCACAATGTGGTCCCACATTCATAGGATTTACAATGTGGTCTCACCTTTTGTGATTGCGACCATGTGACCTACCTTAAAGAATTATAAAGTGGGGCCACATTTTTTGTGATTGTAGACATGGGACCCATCTTTAGAAATTATAACGTGATGCCCACCTTTATAAACTAGAAGATAGGGCCCACATTCATAGGATTTTTAATGGGGTCCTTCCATTATAGAATTATAATATGGGCCCACCTTTTATGATTGTAACCACGTAACCTACTTTTAAGAATTATAAAGTGTGGCTACCTTCTTTGAGATTGTAAACATAGGGCCTACCTTTAGGATAAGCGAGAGGATTTAAAAATAAAATAAAATTTTCCCATTCCCATTTTCTTATGCAAGTGGGACAAAAGTTTGAGATTTCTTCCCATGAGATTAAAATTTGGACCAGTGATTTACACATATCAAATATGTTTTTCACAGCCTTATCTTATGGGAACATAGAAACATCCGGCTGGAACGATGCCAAACACGCCTTTTGTTTCTCACCTAATTATCCAGGACAGTACTGGTAATCCTTACGGGAGAAGAATTTTTTGGCAAATACTAATACACCCACCCACTCACGCCCAATCCCTGGCTGTCACTAGGAGCAGTGATCTGCAAATTGGATGATCTTCTATCATAATAATGAAGAGACCATGATTGGTCCAAGATATCTTTAAATTGGAGCAGTATTAATCGTACGCGTTGGATTGAACATTTTTTTATATTATTATAAAGTTCCTCCAGATTGAGAAATTAAATGTAAAACATGTATCACATGGAATGGTGGAACAAGTGGAATCAATAATTTTGAAACAAAAGCCCTTGGTCCACCATTTTCATGTGATCGAAGCACTAGCCAACAAAGAATAAAAAACTAGGAATAGAAAAAGGAAATGGATCCCCTGTTCGACCAATCAGAGGTTGAGATGTCACATCTCATCTCTAAAAAAAATCCCATCTCATAAAAAAAAAAAATCTTTCCATGTGGCACCCCCGACCATGTTTGGACCAAACAGGGGATCTGGATCCTACTTACACATATATCAAGCTCCAACCCTCAAATGTCATTCTACTTTATGTATGTTTTTTTGGGTTTAAAGTCATTCTACTGTTTGTTGTTGATTGCGTTGGTACAAATATCATGGCAAAGGAAACCATTTATTAGAAACTTTCAAATTGCCTTTAGAGAACCGTTTAGTCCTCTTTCTCTTCTTTCTCAAAGCAAAATATGGAAGTCTCCACATTGAAGGCTTGAAGAGGATAAGGGGTGAAAGGGTATTTATAGGTGAAAACTCAATGGATCAAATGAAATTCAGGGGGTCTCATTCATGTAAATGGTTCGAATGTATCATAAAGTCGGCCCCACTATGTTGTCCCTCACCATAATATGGTGATGGATGATGCTTATGAATATTTTCCCATGATAGATATATGTTGATCTTTCATCAAATGAGTCTCGTAGATAATGTTAATAACTTAAGATGGCTATGATATTTAACCTATCAAATCCTAAATAACTTAGTGAAATATTTATTTAATAGGTTCCACTCAGATGGTATTTGGCTAAGATTCATTGAGTTCAATAAAACTTGTGTGGGGTAACAAATAAGTGAAAGAGGTTGTTAATTTTGGATCATGACATCTGAATAATGGGCCCCCTTGAAAACGTTTGTTGCGTAATAGTTGCAAGAATTTACTTTAATTTCATTTTACAGCCACTTTATGGTAGCATGTGATTTTTATACTTGTGCTCACCAATGGATGGCCCTCAAAAGACCTACCTCTTTTTTCAGATTTGTAGAGAATTGATGTCAGAAAGTGGTTGTTTTTATAAAAGATTTTAGGGAGAGATTTTAGGAGAAGTGACACTTTAAATGAGAGATTTTAGGAGATGAAGATTAGAAAAGTGACCTGACATGTCAAAGCAACTTATATTTTTTGTGCATATTTTGTTTCGAATGGAGAACTCTTGTGATGCTGACATGGCACTCACTATAGCTGCATCCCTATTACTTTAATATATATATATATGAGAAATATTCAAGTGAGAACTAGTTCTCACCTATTATATGAGAACTTTTTTGCGAGGCCTAACTAGCAACCCATCCAAACCTAGAAACCAATAGGGAACCCTTTTGATAGTAACTAATCCCAAGGATTGACATACATCCAAATGGATTGAACCGTTGGATCGAGGGTTGAATATTTTTTTGAATATGAAGTCATTAAACTTGTGGGCCATGGATGAAGGGGTTAGGGGCATGAGTTTGGGATCAAACTTGATACTTGGGGTGGTCTCACATAGATCTTTCCATCCCCCCTGGTCCCATCCCCAAATGGGGCCCACAATTGGGCCCAACAAAAAAGTTCTCACATAATATGTGAGAACAGTTCCCACTTGAATATTACCCATAATATATATAAATATGAGGGAGGCTCTCCTCAACTACAGTTGAGGAGAGCCTCAGCTGTAAGCGTGCGTTTGGCATGTGTGGTTTTAAACAGGGCTTAGTCTTCCCCCAAATTTTCGCTGCCCCATTTCATTTCCCCCCCAAACGGAGCTATAAGCCCTGTGATTTCTCTCTCTCCCAATCACTCCTCCTTGCAATCTCTCTCTCTCCCATCGGTTCTCTCCCCTGCGCAGAATCCAGCTCCGCTATCACTGTTCCGATCTCTTTCTCGCTCCTATCGGTTCCAATCACTACAACAAACTGCACTTTTATGGACGAAATTTTTCATCGCCAAAAGCCAAAAAAACGTCGGTAAAACCTTTACCGACAAAAAAATTTTCATCGGCCATACGTCGGTTAAAAAAGGTGGAGAAAACATTTTACCGACGAAAATAATTTCCGTCGGCAAAAATTCGGTTTTTACCGACGATTCTTTGACTTTGGCCGACGAATAAAAACGTCGGTAAATTTATTTTTGCGCTATTCTAAATATTAATAAAACCTTTACCGACGTTTTTTATTCGTCGGCAAGAATAAATTAAAATTAAATTAAAAATAAATAATACTTTTGCCGACGGTTTTTATTCATCGGCAAAAAATAACTAAGAAATAAAAAAAATTCCGACGTTATTTATTCATCGAAAAAAATTAAATTAAAATTCAATAATACTTTTGCCGACGTTTTGTATTCGTCGGCAAAAAATAAATTAAAAATAAATAGCAAATAAAAAAAATTTCCGACGTTTTCTATTCGTCGGCAAAAAGCAAAACGAAAAGTAATTAAAAAATAAAATAATTTTGCCGACGTTTTATTTGCGTCGGCAAATGTAAAAAACAAATTAAAAAAATATTTTCGCCGACGATTTATGTCGTCGGCAAAAATAAAAAAGAAATAAAAATATACTTTTACCGACATAAAAAAACGTCGTTAAAAGTATAATTTTTATTTAAAAAAACAATTTTTATTAATATAATTTTGTACACCTGTATCAAAAAATAAACCAGTCCTCATGTACCTATATTCAATATTAAAAATACATACAAACAAAAGTTGCTAAATAAATAAACAACCATCACCATTTTTCATCAAATCATTCATCTCATTATATAAATATTACAATAAAAAATGACAAAATCTCATATAAATGTTCAATATACATATACAAATAATCTAAAAAGAATAAAACACCCCACAAGTCTGCAACCGGCTCCAAAGCGTCTATCAATCTGCAACGACAAAAACAACATTAGAATATTTTCAATGAATTAAATTAAAAATGAAAGATAAACATGTATATATATATAAATCTTTTCCTAAGATTTTCGGCAGCCTGTTTTCCAGCGTAAGTGTTGAGAATCAAGTGATTTTTGCATTTAATTCGTTAACCAGAAGTTAGATTCACTACCCGTCAATTCCTACAAGTTACTTTGGCCTTGAACAAGGTACCCCAGATATTTGAAATCACTTCACTTCATATATAATAATAGCCTAAAATGTGTGGTTATGCCCCCTCCAATTTTAGATGGGATAGAAATACATGTTAAATTTCATCTATAGGCAGCTGAGATCTGTTTCTTATGCTACAACTTTTGATTTTCTGCTAGCTAATCATAATCTTTTAAAAATGTATAATTCTATTTATTGACAGCAATGTAACATGAATTATTTTGTTGCTTTGTGTAAGAAAAATACCAAAGCCCAAGCTCAAGGTTACATCAATAATGCTCCTCCCGAAATCCAATTTGGAGGAGAATAAATCTGTGTTGACGTTCGTTCATTCCACTTTGAGAACTGTCTTCATGAACTCGTACACAAAATAACTAATAGCCGCAGATGGCAGTACCTGGAAAAGAAATGAGGCAAACAGCAGATTTAGTTAGCAGCAGTCAAACATTGGATGTAAAACAAATCTAATGAAAAGGTGAAGAATCAGTTTTAAGAAATGGAAGTGAGTAGTGGCAGGGCTGGATCCCAAATCCTAATGTGCTTTCAAATGATAAAAATTGTTAAGCAATGTTGTGAGAAAAATTAATTGGAAAATCTTTTAGGAGACCCTATTAAAAGAACACAATTGCAAGCTAAAAGTCGAGCACTACCAAAACTTAAAATTTGTGTCTGACTATATTCTAAATGTATTTCATAGAAGAGGGAGTTATAACTGATAGCATCCAACACCTGATTTTTCAAAGGATCATTAGTCTGTTATATTTTTAACATGCCAACGGTCCAGAGTGGGTATCACCCACACTGATAAACTCATGCTTCCTAAACCTGCCGGAGGGTGTGGAAGCAGCAATCTATAATGCTCATATGTCTGAGGCATTAGATCCCATCCACTCAGGCAGTTCATGGAAATTGAATATGGTCAACAGGCAACCCTTTTTTTTTTTTCAATGAAAAATCTTCATTTCTTGGCACAATGCAGGTTATCTGATAAATTGATTGGCCTAATTTTAGGCCATGGCTTGGCTGATGGATGGCTTGTATGCAGTCCTAGCATAGATAGGTTGTAATGATGCTTTTAAATGGTGAACACATATTGGTCATACGCCACAACCATTGTGCTATGATATTAAACGAATCCATGAAATCACTTTAATGCTAATATTAGGTGCAAACACATATCATCTAAAGATTGAATGGAAAATCTAAGATATTCTGTAACTTATAAATTTTAGAACACGCAGATGTACATTTCATACTAAAATATACTATTGTCTAAAGACGTGTATATTGGTATAAAGGCAAATACTGTTTTCATGGTTTCGATTTTCAAAGGAGTCTGATCTATGGTGGAATGTCAGAACAGCGACTACTAATATCAGCCAGTACACAATGACTACAATCTCTCTTCAGCTACCATTTAAAAAAAATTAAAAAAAAAAAAGAAAAAGAAAAGAAATCTTATACGATAATACTTAGCGAAACATGCAAATCGAATTTAAAGAGATTAAGCAATTTCAACTTTCCCTGATCAGTTCAGAACTCAAACATATTATGTGTTGCTTTTCACATATCTTCAGTGGAAGTGGTAAGGGAAGAAAGAGTGGGAAAAAGAGGAAGGAATCATGAAGCAGTAGTGCACACACCTGCAACAAACTGGGACTTAGCCCAGCATAGAGTGCGGGAACGCCACCTTGCTCAACTATCTTGGCACATGTTGCAAATGCATTTAACCTGGTTGCCTGAACTTGCATTTGGAGCTGCCGTCTCACTACTTCAAAAGGATATCTAGCAGCCTCAGCACATGCACCAGCAATGGCCCCATAAAGGAGGGTCCTCATGGGACCCAACTCCAGCTGATCGAAAAAATGAAAGAGCTAAACACTTGCACTGTTGATGAATCCATTTGATAGTAATTGAATCCTGTCTGAATACAAACATCAAGAGTTAGTGGTCCCACACAAATCCATCATCTCTTAAAAAAAGATATATAGTAAAGGTAATCGCAATTAAAAATAAAACCAATTTTCTCAATTTAAAGGTAACTAATTACCACCATTTCTATACAGAGTCATAAAAC